>CM033622.1:25214302-26611974 GCA_019453435.1 Rhinogobius similis | reverse complement strand
AGAGCGACATTGGCGGGCGGCCGCAAAATCGTTTCATTCGCCGTGACTGGGGCTAAGAAGGACGAAACAAACCAAACGCATGATTGACCGAACAGACTCTCGAGCTCCGGCGCCACGTGTAGAACCGTGAAACTGAGTTCCGTGCAGACTTTTATAGGCAGAAAATAAAAAGCGCCTGACAGGGCTTCAAGTGTTTAGTGTTCCTACTCTGCACCAACGGGACGCCTCCTGTTCCAGGAAGTGCCTGCATCCTCTCCGCGCTTCTGACGCTGGACCAATGATCCTCTCTCTCCTCGCTCTTTTTCTTCAGCTTTTGGGAGGGCATCCGTGGCTCTCTCTCTCTAATCTGCTCCGTGTAGCAGCCGCGTGCTTTTATTATGGTGCCGTCACATATTTTGATCACTTTATCGAGGAAAACAACACAGTGCTGGCTGCACACCGCGCTCCGTGGAGCGCATGTTACACACGTGACACCACACGTGCTCGTCTCTGCCCTGAGACCGAGCCCACACGGCCCAGGTCCGCGGCCCAGCCCGACAACAGAGCGGAAAATGTGGTCCCGAACGCCCGCTCCCAAGAATCTAAACTTTAGCAGCAGGTCAGCTGTGCTGGTCGCGCTGGTCGCTGACGTAACAGACATGCGCAGAGAGGATTCTGTGGCGTGTTTACATTAATCATTTTTATTCCGATCAGGCTTTTAATCCGATTACATGTGTCCATGTAAACGTGGCTAGTGACTACCCCATTCAACTCTCCCTTTATACTACCACATGCTGTATTCAACACTATATTATGACTGACTCAAAGGTGGCTATTATACCATTATTACCATATCATGTACATCCTCTTCGATATCCGTCAGTGTCACGTTGTTTATGTTAGAAGTGCTGGTCAAAGGCTGATAAGTCCGGGACTCGGCCCAACAGTTCGACATCACCGGGTGTTGACACGGAGTGTGCGGGCTGGTGCTCTTCACCTCCCTCCTCTTCCCTACTGTCGTCCGGGGCCACCGGCTCATTAACAGCTACTGTTGTTGACACCGTGAAAAAGTTTGTTAACTTAGGTAGCGTGGCTACATATTTACTAGTTTGCTCGCGTTTTTTGCGTTTTTCTGCGCCGCTTGGATAAGTCCGCTTCATTTCTCGTCTTGTGTTGTCTTGTTTTGCTACCTGAGGTTACCGCCTCTATTCAACACAGCGCTACCAGGGTTGGTGACGTAACGATGATGACGAAGAGGAACAGTCCATTATCGTGTTGAGTGGAGGGGTGTCCACATTATGCATGTGTTGCGATTTTGCGTTTCAGAACACTTTTGTGAATGCCGTTTTAATTTCCTCATTGTACACATAGCGAAAACAACTGGGTACGATAATTGCGGGGAGGGAGGTTGTCGGGGGCCCCCAATAGTAGGGGGCCCAAGGCATGTGCGGCCCCTTGCCTAATGGTAAGTCCGCCACTGCGCACAGCAGCGTGACAGCAACAGGTATTTGGACTGTCCATAGCACGATGAATGAAAGCTGCAATAAGCACTGTTTTGATGCACTGTTGCAGAAATAATAAATAGTAGGGCACACCTGTTGCTCTAACATTAGCCGCTTACCTTTAGCTTGTGCAGGTAAAAGATCTGAGGCAAAAAGCGGCCTGTTTTCTCCACCAACGTGAAATTAGGTTTTAGATTAATATTAGTTCATGCAGTCACTCGGGTTTGCTCCGTCTTTAAGGGATAAATCCTATTTTGGAGTTGTAAGCAAACATGTTTTCACTCAGACGGAACATTTGCTTGGGTTGCTCGCTGGGGCGCCCTCTGGTGGCACAAGTGTGTATTACAACATCGTAAACAAGGCAGAAAATGTAACGTGCCAGTTAACCGGGCAGAAGCGCTTCACTCGGTTAAACGTTTAGACATGGTTAACCAGCTAATCAGTTAACCATGAACAGCCCTAGTAGGGGGTCACAAACTAAATATCCTATCTTGTCTTCTCAATTATTATTTCAGTCCTCGCTGAAATGTGCACTTTGAACAGAATACTTTTGAAGATATATTGCAAATCTAATCTAATCGCAATAGCAAATTGCAATTCTTTTTTGTTTTTTCTTCAATTGCGATGAGGAATACGTTTTGATTGTTGTAAACTGTTTGAAATGAACTAGTAGCATTTTTGTAAGTATTGAGTATAGCACATATTATGCAAAAATAAATTTTTAAGAGCTTTAAAAGTTATTATTGTTTCCCTTCACTTTTACCCAGTCAAAGTTGTATTTAGAGTGATTCATATCTGTTAATCTGTATTCTTTTTTTCTTCCAAACCCCCCGATGCACACCCACTGCTCTTTACTTCTTCAATATTGTTTCTTAAGCAGTGATACATGTAGGATTCAGCTGCGTCTTGAAGCCATTTTGGTAAAATGGCTCTTCTTTTAGACCTTTAATTTGTATAGAATCAAATATTTAATTAAAGTAGAATTTCTATATTGCATTGTTGTTGTAGTTGTAGATTACAGTGGTCTTCTTAAATCACAAAAGCATGAATAAAGTTTAGGCTATAATGGTACGTTTGTGGACCAAATCCTTAACCAATATTGGAAAGGTTGGTTATTTCCTTAAATACACCATGAGTGAATGTACGTAAACATTGTGTATTGTTATTGTATATATAGTATATGTGTAGTATTATTGTACATTATAGTGTTGTAGCCTTCAGTCTGTGTTAGATGTCTGTTAGATGCTATCTTATCTTAACTTGTCCTCCATTTGGAATGACATATTTTCTGTAACGTCGTGGCTCTATAATGCCTTCAATAGCCACTTGAAAGACTTGAGAGAAGTTTATAATCTGCGTCAATACAAACAATTTTCCCATTCATGCACAATCACTATTTTGAAGCACTCACACTTTCAGCATCTGTAACAAACAAAGGGCCTCAGTTATCTTCATTTTATGTTAAAACTGTGAAGCCAAGTTTAGAGTCACTTGCTTTTCATTTCCTACATTCATCCACCTTTGCCTTTTTCTTTTTTGAACATTTTTCTTTTGAACCCGGTTTGAAAAAAGAAAAAAACAATAAAAGGTTTATTTGACTTCTTTTGTAATTCATCTGCACCTCTGGGTTGAATGTCTCAGAATATTAATAATTTCTTAAGATTTGTGCTATTTCAACAGATGGTGATTATTATTATTATCACACATACTGCAACAACAGACGTGCCTCAGGGATCAGAACACTTTACGCACCATTTAAATAGAAAAACTGCTTTAAAGATGCAATAAGTAACATCTAAGGGCCTGCCACCTGCTTGTCTCCATGGTGATTTATTTACTTTGCCTGGAATACGCCACAGTTTGGCATTAAACTTAAATGCCCATGACAGGTTGGACCACTCATTTAACTAGCTTGCAGGTAAGATACTTATATTTAAAATTTGACTAAAAATGTGCAAATTATATCCTAATGTTAGCTATTTTATTAGCTTTGTAATTTTACTTCCTGGCTGTAAATGATGACATCACACTAGGAAATTACCACAGCAACCACACTGTACACTGGGCTAAAATTATTTTTTAAATTTGACAAATCAAAATACATTTGAACACTTTTATTTTGTTGAATTAATGTTTAAAGGGTAAAAAAGCCTTTTGTTCTGTTTACTAGCTGTTGTAAATATTTGCATAGCAACTACTAAGACAATGGTCGTGTTTATTTGTGCTGTGTGTGTAACACTGTGGTCTCATATGCTCTATACACCAGTGGACAGTAGTGGTAGTAACAGACTTAATGATGAGTCAAATGATGAGTAAAGGGATGTTTCCTTGTGCTACTGTTCTTGTGTGAGAGATATAAGTTGTGTAGGCACTGCCTGAGGCCGGGAGCGGAGGCCGAGACCAGGGAGCAGCCCCACGCACGGCCACTGACCGTGGAACCTATAGACCAAGGGGACGTGATTTTGTTCAACGCAACTAAATGATAAATAAAGGAACGTTTCCCAGATCACCCTTGAATGCTGTGGATTTTTTGAAGTGCGAGTGCATGGTTTGAGCCTCGTCTGTGTCCCTAGGCCTGCGTTGGGGAAACCAGTCTCAGAAGAGGGCGGTGCTGCAGATGAGAGCTGGCAGTGCGGGGGATAATACACTGGAGCAGAGTTCCCATCCTGCACCTGGAAACTACAGGGCGCCTGAACATCCCGAATGACATTAGGTTCTCACCATGGGTTGTGTTGGTGCTTGCTTTAACTCTTTGTTTTAAGCTTTATGGTGACCCAGTATATTTTAAAGTCCACGGACCTGGATCTTTGAGCTTTTATCTGAACGTTTACTTTTTTTTTTTCTTTCTCTGTGGTACATTTGGGTGATCAAAGAACTTGAGTTACGACATAAATTATCTATAACCTTTGGAGGGAGTGAGTCTTCCTAGTGTGATGTCATCAATTTGTTTTTAATTCCTGTCATTTTCAACAGATTTTTACACTTTTCTCCACAAACAGCTACTTGGTTGGTGTAAAAGTATAATTTGTACTGGTATTAATACAGTAAACAGGGTCAAAATTAGAATATCATAAAAAACTGTCATACGCACTTTAAAATATCTGTGTAGTTTTTTGAGCCATAAAAACACTAGGGCTGTAGTCTTTTACTCGTTTAGTCGATTAATCAGTCGATGGTGTTTTAGTCGACCAACATTTTTATTAGTCGACTAATTATTTTATGTCAATTAAAAGGATTTATATGACAAAAATAGCAACTTGACACTTGAAGATATGGAGTGATTTATCTAAAGATTTTGGAGTGAATCATGAGTTAAATCTAATTTATATATCTCTAATGTATAAATACACTGTTTCCTAGTACTTTTCTGTATAAATTGTTATTTGCGTAGTGCAGTTTGTCTCAAATACAGAGAAATACTTCACAGTTTTGCCACCTCTCTTTTTAGTCGATTAATCAGTCGATAGGACAGGTCTTTAGTCGACCACTTAATGTTGTGCACATTTAAATGAAGTGCACTTACATTAAAGTTGTTTCTGCCTCAACAACATGCAGGTGTGATTGTTGACACGTATAAAATGGGGTCGTCTTTTGCACGACTAAACCTTTTCTTGTTAACAGTCGTTTAAGTGTGAGGACTACACCTAAGAATTAATGACTCCAAGCACCCACTCAGCCTCGTTCTTGTCTTCAGACCTTTACATTGGCCCTTTAAGCTCGCCAAGTTTAGTCGGCAATTGCAGCAGAGCTTCATAAACCACTCAGTGCCCTGGCTACACCATCCTTCTCTCCCTTGTTCACTCTTTATCAGCCCGTAACGTAATTCCACTTGCTCCCAGAATGGAATCCAAATCTGTGTGGATGCCGCGTTTAGTCAGCGTGCCCCGAAACGCTATAGGACAGGCTGCCAGATGACCCGAGATGCGCCCCTAATCTTATCACTTAAAAGAATAGGCTCAAAACATTCCTCCACAGCCAGCCATTTTATTAGTTTTATCCAAAGCCCTTGTGTGGAAGAGTGTGTGTGTTTGTGTGTGTGTGTGTTGGGGGAGTTTGTTTGTGTCTTCCGGTGAGAGAGAAGAGGCCGGCTTAATCTTGTGTCATGCTTTTTGGCTCGCCGTTTTGCCTTAACGCTGTTGTTTTTCATGCAGTAAATATACTAGTGTTGGGTGAATGCATAAGCAGTGTACAGTCGACGCACTAAAAACTAAAAAAGCGTGTAAATGATATACGGATGTGTCCCCAAGCAAGACTTTTCACATTGGTTGAAGACTTGCGGAATCACAGTGCCGGCTCTAGGAATTTTGAGGCCCGAAATGACTTTGTTTGTGGCCCACCAAATAACACTCTTTGAATAAATGTAAGAAGATGGGAATGTAATATAATACAGATAAGAAATCAGAAGTGATCTGTAGAACTAAAGTGATTCGGGATCGACTGGAGCAGGCCACATTCATCAGCAGAAACACTTTTCCTTCACAATTAGAAATAGTCATATGAAAAGAGGGATTTGAGGGTTCTCCCCCCAGAAAATTTGAATAAATTCCGTGTCATGTTCTGTTCACACCTCGTCTGCCTGGACCAACTCCATCTACTTTAGATGAACCATTCCAAGCCTGGAGGAGCTCTCTCTACACTGGGTGAACTGCTCCTCGTCCGCCTGGAGGAACTCTTTCACAGCCTCCCTCTTGAGTGGTTCTGGCTCCACAGTCCAAGTGGATGCGTCAGTCCTAGTTCGTCTGCAGCCTGTCCGTCCGTGGGAGTAGGATCTCTCCTTCACTGTGGTTCTCCCCGAGGTTTCTACTTTTTCCCATGGGGTTTTTTGTAGTTTTTCCTCGCCGTGAAGGAGGGTCAAAGGACAGGGGCATTCTGGGACAGTTATCTGAACTGCTTTCTACCTGTGGCCCATCGAGGCAACTGTTGTTGTGATTTTGGGCATTATAAAAATAAATTGATTTGATTTGATTTTCAGGTGCATTTTAGAATTAATATTTTATTTGATCCAATTACCCATTTGAATAGTCTTAAAGGACAAATATTATGCAAATTTGCACAATTTTCTAACATTGTTCCATCATCAAAAACATACCTAGAGTTGCATTTAGCTTCATTCACACTAGTTTGATGAATCTTAGTTAAAAAATCCTCTCCTCTCTGAGCGTTAAAAACAGCACTGTTTTTAAGTCCACACATCATCGCTTAGACTTGTTCTGAGCATTTCTGCCATCTAATCACGATCATAACAACTGCGTGACTGCTCAAAAACATGGCTAGCATACCAAGCAATGTGCTTATGAAACGTGAAAAACAAAAGTAGTTCATGTTACCAATATTTGCATATAATAAAGTAAACTCTGCCGCAGCACAAATATATTGTAAAAGCATCCGTTTGATTAAAAATTAGACCATAGCACTTTCTCTGCATCTATTTATGGAGTGTTTTATTGCTGAAATGCACAGTTAGCATGCTAATGTTTGTCAATTTTATAAACTCATGGCAATGAATATTTAGGATGCTGGGACTGCATTAGGTAAGTGAGCGATACATGTGACTGTAAAGAGTTTAAAATAAACTAGTTCTTTAAACTGTAAAAATCAGGTACAGTGCCTTTAATCATGTCATGTACACAATTTGAACTCAAAGAACGTGGAAGTTAAGCAGAAAAAAATTCTATTAACTGTTGAAACATGTCATGAATACTAATACAACCAAAGGAGGAAAACAGAACCATTTTAATGTGGTTACAGTTTTGAGAGGCCGTAATGTTGCTTTGAATTATTTATAGTTAAATGTGTAAATTACACTCGAGCTGTTGAGTTTGTTAACTTGTGCATAATCCCCGTCCAATCACTCCTTCCAACACAGATAAAGTTTTGTTCTTTAATGTTATTGAACGTGTCTGAAGAGAGTTTTGCATTATGTGCTTTATGTTCCTTTTCACCAGAATCTGATCAGACGGCCTCACGCGAAACATCATGGCTCTTGGCATAAAACTTAAAAGACAAGCTGTGCGAAAAATAAAAACGCACTGAGGCAGTTGGTGCTTTGAATCCTTCTCAAATGTTGTTACCAAACTTCAACCCCCTGCTGCTCCGTCTTAAGAAAATAGTGGGTGTTGAGATTTGTGTTGACTTTGCTCTTATAACCTCTATGGGAGTGTTTTCTTTTTAATTTTTTTAAATTAATTTTAATTGCATTAATGAGGATTTTTACAATTTAATTGGCATGTGTGCAGGATAGATCCCTGGAGAAAAATACAATACTTGAGGAACCTTGCTGAACTTCAGGGAACCTTTGAAAACATTTATTATATATAATATTGTAAAATCAGTTCAAAAGAAGAGAAAAAATTTTGTGGATTTAATAGATTGTACATTTATGTTTTGACCTATCTCAGATTTTCACATTCAGTATGTGCTACAAGTTTCTTTCTCATTTTTATTCTGGCCCAAAGGCTTCTTTCACCAAGACAGTTGTAGCGTGAAATGAACAGCGCGCGAGGTTATGGACAAATGGCAAATGGTCGAGGGCTGGAATCGAACCCACAACACAACACCCTTCACCACTGCACCACCGCCGAGCGCTCTAAAGCAGATTTCAGGCATTTTTATGTAATATCCTTTTAAAAGTCAATCGTTTATGATGGGATTAGGATAAAATTGGCAGCAAAATGTCAAGGACGATGAAGAAATTATATAAATATTTAAATCAAGCTTTAATTCTTTGGCCTTGTCATCACTAAGCAATATTTCTCCATATTTATGTGCGTTTATTTGACTTTGGAAAGCTGATGGTCGTAAGGACTTGAATGGCAGAATGAAGATAAACATTTCTGGAAACATCTGGTGGATCGTGATTGATTCCTTGGATCAGCATAACCATAATGAGATCCCCCGCATCTCCCCTTTGATTGATTTTGAACAACACTGTCGAGCGCCTCTTTTGGAGCCGGTGCTAATTTAAAACAGATGGCTTCACCTTTTTTGGCAGCCATTGTAGAACAGGCAGTGCCATTAAAAATAAAGCTACTGTTTGTATACATTATAGTGATCCACCTGGAGAGCCTTTGTCCTCCCAAAGACCCATTGATTACTCGTCAAATGTCAGCAGATAGAGCTGCCCCAGTCTGGAGGTCGTCCCATCTCAAACGCCTCATTAGACAGAGATCTAATTTAACACCGCTGATGATGTTTCAGAATGCTGTGTTATACAACTAGGATCTTAGTTCAATTAAGCGGTGGAAAGTCAATCTTATTTACGCAGAACCATTGTTTTTAGCTTGGCGCCATTGTTTTTTTTTTCTTTTGTATTTTGGTGCTGCTTAGTTTAATAGTAATTTCAATGCACATCCAAGAAAGACAGCTAATGTTATGGACCAAAATAAGAAAAAATAAATATGTTAAAAAGTGTAAAAAAGTAGCTCTCGAGAAGGGCAGCACCTGAGGCCATACATAATGACTTAAATAGGAGCAAATCAAACTCATATAGACACTGGTTTGACAATGGAATGTTATTTAAAAAGGCATGTCATGAATAACAAGTTAGCAAGTCCATATATCAACATTATGGCCCGTATTAATTAATGTGAGGAGTTACTTCAGATTTGGAAAAGCTCAGTCGAAACATGGTGTGTAGTGTCTTCATGTTTTGGGCTAATTGGCAGGTATATCATCATCAAAGAGGAGCTACACCACTCCACTGAAAGAGCATCTACTAATGACTGCGCTAAAATATGCCAAAAGGTTCAAATACAAAGGGATTTTCACAGAACTGGAATCAGTTTTTGTGAAGTCTTCAGTCACTGCTAAAACTAAAAGAATAACTGAAGAATCAGGACAAGTCTTAAAACATTCACTTCTGTGCCGTAATTATCACTAATTAAGTCATGAGGGAGAAACACTTTGAACATCAACTCTTTTTTTTTTTAAAGTCTTTCTGATATTAGCAAACACACTGATACAGGCACTTGAGCAGGCAGCAAGGGGCCTCTCAGCTCTGCAGGCTCTCCCTGTGGGTGTCACGTATTGTTCGGGTGCATTCTAAATGTTCTTATTGGTGAGGGTGGATGGAGGAGATGTGCTTTACTTGGAGGTTTGTCAAGTAAAATATCATTTCAAATGGCATTGTTTCCCTGCAGCCAGAGCCTGGCTGATCCACTAAACATGCTAATGATTTAATCCTGAGGTCAAAGGGCAAACTGTCCACAGAGGTGGGTTTGTGGGCAGGAAAGGACTGTTCGACTGGAAGCACAAAAAGCTGGGATAAAATCTGATTATCTAGCCTGACTCTTATGGTCAAAATCTTTATTAGCATAAAATAAGTAATATATTTAGTGTTGATCTAGACACACGAATAAGCTTCAGGTGCAAGGACCGAGAAGAACATGTAGAAAATCAATGTGAATCCTAAACTGTTAAGGCAGTGTAAACAGAATACAAGTTTACAAAATCTGAAAATTCACATTTAGACCTTTAATGGTGGAGGGTCTGCCTCCTACTGGTCTCCATGAAGATGTATTTCTCAATACTATGGAATGTTCTGTGGTATGGCATTAAACTCATTTGTCTCCATGGTGACAAACAGGTGGCGCCACCAGCCCTTGTTAGAGGTCAGTTCTGTGGAGAGGCGACCACTCTCACAATAAGAATGTATGTTTTTTTAAAAACACCAGTAAATGATGTCACCATGGAGACAACCAGGTGGTGGATTATGACCAGAAAAGTTACATGATGCATCTTTAAACTGAATATCAGTTCATCTCAGTTCATATGACCCACAATCCAAACCTGCATTTACTTCATGTATTCACACAAACAACCACCAGAAATAGAGGCAGTTTTAGTCCAAAACACAGCCTGAGCTCTGTCCGCTGGGCAGGAAATCACTATGAAGTGAAGTGTTGAGCAGAACCTTCAGTGTGCCCCCTGATGATCTGCTATATTCAAATGGCCCTGAAGGACACAGGGCCCCCATAGCTCTGGTGCAGGTGGCTGTATTATTAGCTCCAAGTGATTCAAGTGGCTCCAGCAGAAATCATGTGCTGCGTGTGCTTATTGGGGTGACCTCATCTGACTAACTTTTTGCCACGTTTAGCAGGTTGTTAATACTTTTATGGTGCTGTAGGATATATTTTACTCCCCAAAAGACTGCTACCTCTGTTTTAGCCAAAAATGTCACGCTGAAGTTGAATAGAACGAATGCTGAAGTCTTGCAATGCTGGACAAACATAAACTGTCCCTGAGTTTCTCCTCTAATGAAGATAATGAAGATTAGACAGAGGAAACTCTCCTTTTAGTTGTTATTAATTGGCCACATATTTTGTTTTTATCCTGAGCGTCAAGCCCTGTGCAGTGCAGCAATGTTTGTTTAGCTCTGCTTTTCTGGAGGATTTGCAGCAAACAAACAGCCAGATGGGATTATTTTGGCTTTGTCCATCACCTGTGTCCACTCCTCTTGTCTCGCTCTCTCTCTCTCTCTCTCTCTCTCTCTCTCTCTCTCTCTCTCTCTCTCTCTCTCTCTCTCTCTCTCTCTCTCTCTCTCTCTCTCTCTATATATATATATATATATATATATATATATACATATACATATATACATATGTATGTATATGATACTTCCAGATACCTGTGGGACTTCCAGATACAGACTGACAGAATGGTAATGGCAAACCAACCAGACATCGTGGTGGTGGATAAAGAGCAGAGGAAGGCCGTTGTGGTTGATGTGGCGATACCAAGTGATGGCAACATCAGGAGAAAGGAACATGAGAAACTGGAGAAATACCAAGGGCTCAGAGAAGAGCTGGAGAAGGCCTGGAAGGTGAAGGCCAAGGTGGTGCCCGTGGTGATCGGAGCACTTGGGGCAGTGACCCCCAAACTGGAGGAGTGGTTACAACAGATCCCTGGAGGAACATCAGACATCTCAGTCCAGAAGAGCGCAGTGCTAGGAACAGCTAAGATACTGCGCCGAACCCTCAAGCTCCCTGGCCTCTGGTAGAGGACCCGAGCTCAGAGATGGATGTGACCACCCGCGGAGGGTGAGCAGGGAATTTATTTTTACATATATACATATATATGATAGAGATGATAAAAACAGGGGTATTTGGTCATTTTAGCGCATTTCCTCTATCAACACTGAAAACACAATCAATAATTTTGTCAATATCGCCCCCTCCTAGATAACTAACTGCATTATACAGACAACACTATTATGTAAAAGGAAACAAATTAGCATTCCACTCTTCTGCCCCAAACATAAACCACGTATTATTTGAAATACCAGTGCACAAGGCTCTATGTTTAACACTTCACAGAAAAAGTGACAGTTTATAGGCCATTTGTTGCTAGATTAAGTGACAGTTAAGTGCTTCAGGACCTCAAGGTTGCCCTGAAAACAGGTAATCTGCTCAGTTTTAATTAGCTGTGTAAACATCTTCACAAAAGAGGATGTAATGATTTCAAATGTTACTTTAGACCAACACTGAATCATTTATAGATAACTTTAATGTATCAAGCACACAAACATCTGGTAATGCGAACGAGACGTCTTCATCGCATCTCCTCTCAGTTTTTCATTTCTCGAGTTGTTATGCAAGTGCTCATCTCATTCACAATTCATACTCATCACTCGTACACCCACTCGCCCAAGCCCCTCTCCACTCCACAGTGCACGCGGCACTCCAAACCGTAATTTTGATTCCCACAACACAAAATAGACTACGTCATTGCATTGCACACTTTCCTAATGGTTTGTGGCCCCTGGTACGTGAGGAACTGTCACTTTGGAGGCAGCCTGCCATTTATTCAGCGAGAGAGACTCTGTATGCTCTTTAGAACATTCTTTTCTCTCATTCTTTGCTCCAAATGTTGCTGTTTTAAATTCATGGTGACTCGTGGAGAAGTTCAGCACTACTAAATATAAAATGTGCAATAGGTTTACCTACACATAAGTAGATCATTACTTTTTTCCATGTAAACCAATAATGAGAGATAAGCATTTGAAACATGTTCAAAAATGCTTGTTGATTTTGCATATTTGTCTCCTTTTTGTGTCAATTTTGAGAGCTCATTTGTGCTGAAGTCAATAACTTCAGACAGGTACATAGAGTTAGCATGAAAGCAAAGAGCTCATCTAAAAGACCCATATATCCCAGTTTTACCCAACACATCCTCATAATGTTTGCCTAATCAGCAGTGAAATTCACACTTGACTAGAAGTCTATATCAGAGTTAAGCAGTTAAGTTTATGTATGATTTATGTAATATGGTCAGACTAAACTTTCAAGGATTTTTGATTGAGTCTGTATTCCAGCATGTTAAAGTATTGCTTGTTTGAACCTTTGTTTCAAAGGGTTGGGAAATAACTAAAAGTATGTGTACCAAAAATGTGTACTTTGAGAAGTGCACATTTCAACAATTGGTTACGTTATACTTGATGCAAGTGTTTCCAGGTGGTGGTGAAGACGGCCTCATGAAGGACATCTACTGTCTGGAACTGTGGTCCATTTTTGCAAACTTCCCTTGCCATCCATCCCCAAAGGTGCTCAATTGGATGTAGATCAGGGGAACACACAGGATGGTCTTAAAGAGTGATGTTATTCTCCTGAAGAAGTCCTTTGTCCTGCAGACTTTGTGAACTGTAGCGTTGTCCTGTTGACAAACCCAGTGGTTCCACAGACGAGGGGCCTCAGTCATGAGGGATGCTCTCTGCAACATCTGCACAGAGCCAGGGACCATTTGACGCCCCTGTACCACCTGGAGCTCCATTGTTCCACTGAAGGAAAAAGCCCCCCAGATCATTATGGCGCCCCCTCCCTGTGATGAATAGAAAACATCTCAGGTGGATCTGCTTGTCGTGCCAGTAATGCAGGAAACCATCAGGACCATCAAGGTTCAAATTTTTCTCACGAGAGAATAAAACTTTCTTCCACCTTTCAATGTCCTACAATTACTGCGTCCCACCTCAGCAGTGATGGCTCGCTGTGAGAGGCCCTGCTTATGCAGCTCAACAATGCAACCATGTTCAAAAAGACAACGTTTTTTTGCTTTTGCCATCAGAACGTGATGACTGTGTGAATACCTGACAGAAAATTACTCTGAATGCGCATTTTTGCAGAGATTTGGGCTTTTAAAGGCATGTGACCCTAAACTTTTGATCAGCTGCCAAACAGTCAAACAGCTTAACTGTTTTTTTAAATAAAATGTTCTCTTAAACGTTTTTTTTTTTTCCCATTTGATCGTTGCTTACTGTATGTGTGTATAAAATTAAGTACAGTAATTGGTAAAGTTATAATAGAGGAGATCTGATGCTCACAGCAGGACCAAAGATCCTCTGAGGTGACAGCGCTTTTGTCAGAAGCAAAACAATCATTTTCCCCTGTCCATATACTTGAACGGTGGGTGGACGGTCCAACACAGTAAAAATATAATTATGTATTTCTGCATCTACCTGCACCGTCACCATGTGAACGTGCTCTTCCTCTCTCACCTCTGTGTCTCACTCGTTCCTGCAACTTTTTTTTCCCTCTGTGCGGGCTCCGGAAGGGAACAAAATCTGTACAGATTTTTTTTTTAAGTAAAAGGACTGTTATTAAAATGTTAGAGAATGGGTTAGTAGAAGTAACGAGTCGCCAGAAATTTTTATACTCAAATAAAGTATGGATAGCTGAAAAATCTACTTACAGTAACAAAGTACATAAACTTACTTGCCAACTTGCCAGTAAAGAACACTGTCGAACATCTGCAGGTGAAAGAAGGAGACACACAGGAAACCAAACCTTATTGCTTTTGTGTGTAAGAGGCAGTGCACCCTCATCTATCAACATGGGTCTGTTCCCATACTTTAAAGCTCTCTGCGAGGCATAGCCAACCTTCTTAATTATACCATTTTATTTCACACAAAATGACTTTTTTTTCTTTCAATGCTACAGAAAGGAGGATATTCAAAACATGGTGATGCGCCCTGAGGTCATATCTGTTGTTACACGGGAGAGGAGTTTGTTTGTCTCTACGGAAACCGCTCGAAAACACACAGACAAGAGAGAAAAGCACAGAGGCACTCACTTCTTCAGAGAACAGTAGTCTCTTTTGATGTGGGTTAAGAGGCATGCTGATAATAATCCACTTTGGGATTCAGTAGCGGTTAAAAGTATCACATCATTATAAGAGAATAAATGCCAGGTGATGGTCCAAGCGCAATGCAAGGAAAAAATATATGTCTACTTATGAAGAGCTGGATTCACATTAAAGTATTTGTATAAAGTGCTGCAAGAGGTCACAGTTTAGTATGTGGAGGGTGGAGTAAAAAATACCAAAACATTAAACTACATAATTAGTAAGAAAAGTAAGGAAATGTATGCACTCTAATTAAACATAAAGGTTATTAAATCACATATGAATATGATTTCTTTGGCAAAAATAATTTATACTGTTTTATTTTAGATAATTGACTTCTGTCTGTCCTCTGTGTTGTTCTGTCCGTCATTTGGTCTGTCTCCTAGAAACCTGAGATTTATTAACGGAGCTGTAGCCTACATAAGAGTAATGAAGACTATAGTCTATAGCTACATAGTCTATATAGCTATAGACCTTATTTTCTGCTGCTTCCCGACAAATGCAAACGCAGGGGTTTAAAGGTGTTTGGGTCTCTGGGCAGAGCTCAGTGGTGCGTATAGTTTAGCACAGCAGCTAGGTATGTTCAGCGTATGCCCTGTGGCCGGGCAGCCCACAGACCAGTGATGAGAGCGGGGCTAGAATTAGTCAAAGAATACTTTTAGACAAATGAAGGAACCTTTAGATCCCATCATTTTTTTTATATCTCTGTTGAAGGCTATTACATTTTCTGTACCACATTATTGCAGTCAGAATACTAATACAGTTTTAACAATAGAATTTTAAAAAATTGCGAAACGCCCAAAAGTCATCCACATATTGTCTCTAATCTATTGTGGCATATTCAAGCATTTATTGACAGAACAAATGGAACATTGTCACGGATCAATAGACCGTGTTGTATTGTCCCAGAGGACCCTCCTCTAATCACAGCAGACTGAGGTGTGGAGTGTCTGCATCAGATGTTATTTAACATCATGTTTTAATCACACATGATGTTACATGTAACAAGTGAACTTTGTTAACTGTTTACCTTTTGTGCTGTGCAGCTCTGTTTGGAGCTCCACGCTCTATTATGCACACTTCACACTTTTTCATTCACACATTTTTATTTAATTTGTTCTGAGATGTCCCAAGGTGATCCTGGTCTTATTGACTGATCTCTGGGCTGTGACCTTTAAGTCAGGCTCAAAGCACTAATTAATCTGAGCACTGTGATACATTCACAGGAGCTGAGAAATACAGACACCCAGTGGTTGGAAGTCACCTGAAATGGCTATTTTATGGAGAATACAAATCTGCAGGGGTGCACAGAGGCAGAGCAGCTCGACCAGACCATCACCCACCCTCTCAATGTGGAGTCTGCATGTCCTCCCTGTGTCACTGTGGGTTCTCTCAGGGTTCTGCGGCTTCCTCTCACTGTCCAAACACATGACTGTGTTGGCAACTCTAAAATAATTGCCCCGAGTGAATGATTGTGAGAGTGAATGGTTGTCTGTCCATGTTTGCATGTTAACCCTCTTTCCAGGCCCCAAGTCACTGGGATAGGCTCTAGTCACCCCTAATGGGACCAAGAGCACCCTGTATTTTGTTGTTGTCCATTTGGGAAGGCAGCATCAGCAAAAGGGACATGTTAACAAATGGTGATGGTAAAGTTGGACATGCTGTTTGCCACAGTGAAAGACAGAAGGACACTGGAGAAAACGCTCTATATGACGAACAATATGGCAGCCACTCCAACGAACAATAGAAGAGCTGAGAATGAGGCGCTAACTCTCCAACGGCTCATCTCCCACAGTGAATGAAAATGGAACACATTCATACATTCCCCACCTCTAGTTGTTGATGCCTGGAAAGTCCAGAATGATATTTCTCTGTATTTTATACAGATCAATTCGTCGATGTAAACCCTCATTTGTCCAGGTGTGGTCCATCGTAGAAAGGGGTTCAGAGGTTGTCATCCGGACGCCGTTTAAAGATCGAGACGTTTCGACTTTTATCCAAAAGTCATTGTCAATCAGAGAGCTGGTATGGGAACCTGGGCCTTATATGCTACTCTAACTCTACGATATACAGATCAATGTCAGCCTGGGCACTGTTCAGATGGCTGTGATTGACAGGTGGATTAGCCAATCAGGGACACACAGGGTCTGTCCATATTCTGAATCCCTGGCTAGTTGCACAGGCGTACAGAGAAGAGCAGCCAAAAATTGTACCCAAGTAAGAATAACATTACTTAAATATTACTCAAGTAAAAGCACAAAATAGAGGTCCAAGAAATTACCCTGTAAGTAAAAGGGTATTTGTGGATAATTCTACTGAAGTAAGAGTAACTGGAATAATGGTAAGGATATGACATCTTATTTATAATTTGAAGTTAAAGTGGCTGTACCTGATTTTTTTTAATGTACTAAATCTGTTTTTTGTGATTTAAGTTGCATACAATGCTTAAATAACAATTTATAACATCAAGAGTGTGTGACGGAGTTGACATTTCAGGCCGACGGAGTTAAAAAACCCATCAACTTGTAAAAAGTCCAATTTAAAATAAAATAAAATAAAAGTTTAATTCCCAGTTTTCTCAGCCAAAATGTACATTTTATGCAATTTTTACATTTTTCACCCCAATTGTACTTTATTCTTATTTTCTGACCCTTTTATAAAGAAATCATGTTGTGACTTGAAAGTTCAGGCGCAAAGTCAAATATGTAAAAAAAAAAAGAGATAAACAGTGGAGGAGCCCAGGATAAGGAGAGGTGAAGGAGTTAATCCAAACCCAGAGACAGGAGCGCGGAGGAGAGTGGACTGTGCTCGCCTTAGTTTGGGTTCTGGGAAGTATTTTTCATGTGGAAGAAAACATGTTTGTTCAGTTTTCAGCAGGGTTCACACATTTTTGTCAGTTTTTTGTCAACTCCATCAGATCCATGCTTCTGGTGGGTGTTTAACACATTTTTGAATGAAACTTTGCTATTTTTATTCCGTTTGTGTTAGTAGTAAAGGAAATTTAGACGCACAGCTAAATTTGTCTTCATTATTTACATTATTTACAGAAATGTATTTTATAATATTCAAATAGAAAAAAAGTTTTGATATTGAGATATTTTGAAACTCATAAAAGTGTAAACTTGTAAAGCGTATTACAACACAGATTGCAACTTAATATCTAAGTTGGATTGGAATAAATCAAATCGTATATGTTTTTGCGTGTCTGACAGAGTTGACAATAATTAAACTGAATCAGGAACTGTGTATGCTATTTATTTATTTATTTATTTATTTTTTTTTGAACATTTTTTGATAAATGTTTTGCTACTTTTCTCTTTCTTGCTTCTTGCTGCAAACAACATCTATGAAGTGACGTGTGGTGCATTCCATTACCGAGGCAGACGTGTGGGTATCGAGCGTCCGAATGAGGCACAAGTCTGACTTTGAGTGACTAATTGGGTGAGGCCTTGCTGGAGGAATTCATTTGCATGTTTTTCCTGTGTCTGCGTGGGTTTCCTGTGGGTATTCTCCAGTTTCCCCATCAACATTTGACCTTTCCATTAGATTTTGGATATTGTTGGCCACATGTTTAACATTGGAAGCACAAAACCTCAGTGCAGACATCTGAATGCAGGAAAAGGCTGAGCTTAGAAGGGGCTGAGCTGATAGATTTACATTAAAGCCACGGGGAATGCTGTCTACGAGGGATATATTATCTTTGGGAAGAGTAGGCAGAGAAAATCATCAGACTAATATTTGCACCAAAAGATAAAAGTAAAGAAGCGGGGATTTGAGTGGCACACCTCAGTGAGCAGAGCTGGTCTGGCATTCATTTCCCCAGCTGGATGAAAGCAGAGTTTAGTGGACACATAGATTATTCATCTGTAACTCCAGCACAACCACTTACAGCTCATATCTCGGGCTGGTTTAAGATTCTTAAGGCTACAGATAGTGCTGACATAGAACGGCATTAATAAGGCCTGTTAAACTGAACATTTTGTACTTTTAAGCACTGCATAAAGACATATTTTTCAAAGTGAATCTAAAAAAAACTCAAACTAATGCATAAATATTATTCATAGTAAATAATCCAAGTATGAATTAAAATGTGTAAATGACAGGGTCATCATGATGGATCATCACCAGCACAATGAACATTAAAACCTATTTAACACAAGTACAACTTGTATTAACATTTAAATTCTATGTACATTTCTGTAATAATGGATTTAGCTTTGTACTTCATTCAGATGGAGACATGGGTCAGAGTTGGTCAAAGTTAAACTACAATGTATTCAGATGGAATGATCAGCTTTGCATGTATTCTATTTACAGTGGTGGAAAGTAACAAGTTCTATACTTAAGTACAATCTTTAGGTAGGCCTATGCTTTCATTACTTAAAGTAACAGGTTTTTGTGAATTTCTTATTTTGACATTAATTCAGTTTCAGGTAGCTGTTTGTGGAGAAATGTTGAAACATACATTGAAAATTACATGAAGTAAACAAATAGATGACATCACAGGAGCCAAAGGTTATGCATAACTTACACAAAAGAAACTACTTTATTTACCCTTTAAACATTGATTTAACAAAATAAAGGTGTTTTTCTTTCTCAAAAAAAAAATTCTGACATTAGATGAGTTTTGGTGCACTGTACAGGATGGTTTCTTAATAATTTCCTAGTGTGATGTCATCATTTACAACCAGGAAGTACAATAAAACCCTGAAAAAATATCTAAGATGAGGCAAAATTTGTAAAAAAAAAAAAAAAATTTAGAAGAATTTGAAATATATTTATCTTAACTACATGTTACTTAAATGAGTAATCCAACCTGTCATAGGCACTTTAAAGGGGAGTGACGCTGTGTCTTTCCCAAAACTGGGTAAAGAGCAGCTGGCTTCTTGGGTCAAACTCAGTGCAAAACCAAAACGATACAAAGCTAATGTAAAGTCGCCTGATATACATATATATATACATACATATATACATATATATACATCAAAAATTCACCTGAAAAATTAAGAAATTAGAATATCTATGTTGACCAAAGAGCAGCTCAGTTATCGTTTTGTATTGTATATTTCTGATTCTGGTCACAGTGTGTCATTTACACACTCCGCGCAGGCTATGGGGGAAAATAAAATAAAATAAAATGGAAAAATCCAATAAAAATATACCTTTTTTTTTTTTGATAAAGGGTCTTCTATGATTATGATGGTTATAAGATATGACAACGATCAGGTCTCAAACTGCGATTAAACAAATGCACCCCATCACCAGTAATGACCTTGGATCTAACCTTGATAAGCAGTGGATTAGAGAAAAGTAACTGGACCACTGTGGGCCACTGTGGGGCTCTTTCTTTTTTTTTTTTTCAAAAACTGGAAAACTATTTCATCTTTAGATAATCCACATTTATATATCTATTTCTTAAGTGCTGTTAATGTAATAAATTAAAAGGAAATATGTTTTATATAGGGTATTATTTATTTATTTATTTTTTGTCTGACGGTATGACAATATGTGAATAAATACATTACAAATCACATGTTTATCCTTAACATTTTTCATATTCATATCAATATCTGAACATTTGTCAATTGTGAAAGCAGGATGACTCGTGGATGAATCAAATTACCTAAAAAAAAAAGAAATCTACTCAGTTGCAGTAGCTTGAGTATTTGTAATCAGTTCCACATAAGAGGTGCAGTTTTGAAAATGTTCCAAGCATTACACGCACTAACAGTTGCGATGATGCGGAGAATCTGTGATTTTTTTTGTAATTTGTCAGTGTCACCATTAATTTCTGGTTTAATCTAATGCTTGTAAATATTCATAAGGAGGTTATTGATAAAGTGTGTGTGTTTAGTGCGTATAGAGTGCGTCCATTCGCCCTTGAGTCAGACAGACGTCTAACCTCAGACGCTTCGTGACACCGGTCCGTGGTCAGTGGCAAACACTACAGATGTACTCAGCTGCTCCCAGGCGTGAACGTGCGCCTCCACAGCATGAATGTTAAACAGACAGAGGCGCTACAGGACTGCTGCATGCTCAAATGACTTTACCCGATAAATAAAAGTCAAGAATGAGGGGAGAATATGAAGGTGCTCTGACAGGACTTTTACGCTGCAGGGCTCTGAAGGTTGTGGGAAGAATTTTCTTTTTTTACTATTATGATTTTGGACAGCATTTTTTCTAATTTTACAAAAAGAAAAACAGAACGATAGTGTTTGGACCCCTTATCAATGTTTGTGTCTTGCAGAAGAGCACATACAGTGCTCGCAGGAATTCATTTGTCAATCTTTTTGCCAGGATTGATTGTAAATTAAAGATAACAATAAGAGAGTCTATACTCAACATGTCGAGTTTGTAACTCATTAACAGTCTATTTTAATTAAATGCCTGTTAGGGGTGACTTCAATGTGCTCATATAAATATCTCTATTTGACCTTAAAGCTGAACAATTTGTACTATTTTGCACGGCAACATATAGACATGTTTTCAAAAGTGGATTTAATAAATTCCAATGCAGATGTGTGACTTATTCTAAGTGTATAAAGTAAGTTAATATCCATATTTGATTTGAAGGTCTTGGTGGTGTATGACATGATGAGTCACAGAGTAGTTAATCCCACGTAAATAGCAATTCATCCAGGTAGAATTATTAGCTATGCGTATCTTCTATTATGTTTTGACAAGATACATATTGGTTGGACAGAAGGACATTAAGGAATCACTCCCTACATCAGTAATCATATACTTACCAGAAAGTACAGCAATTCACCATTGCAGGAAAAGCAAATGTCAAATTTATAACTCATTACCTAAGTTCTATTTTAGTCATACACTGCTTTGGGGTAATTTCAGTGCGCATATAAACATCTACCGTGATGGTTAAAATTGAAGTTTATGTTTCGTGACAGCCTTATAAATAGCCTTGGCAGCCACTAAATGAAGGAGATAAATTTCAATAATGGTAAAACTTTGATGTTAGAAACTTTTTGAACAAATAACAGGACTTAACGGCTCCGTCAATGGGAAAGGAGTCCTTGCTGGTTTTACGAGTCTGGAGATGTAAATCTCCCGCTGCGGCCTTCGCTCTCACCAGATCTTGCCTGATTGAACAGCCGAGGAGGAGAAGTTAGACCAGTGTGGCAGACAGCCTTGAAGCGCTCTCCAATTACCAAACCAGCACAAAGAGCAGGGATATGGATATTGATTTGGGAATGCAATCTGCCTCACCATCTCAGACCTTCACCAAGGCACTGGCATTGGAGATGTTGCACATAAATACAGAGGAACCAGCCACAGAGAAAATACATGAACTTTGATGTAAATGTGGATCCATAAAGACCAGCTGCAGTGTGGAGATTTGTTAAAGTTTGGATTCAACGATGGCAAACAGAAAGATTTCTTAGTTTGTAATTTGAAGAGGATTTATGGATCAAGAATCACCAGAATGTATGAGCTTGGAAAGAGTAAAATAGAGCCACAAGAGTCAATGACAAAACATGATTTAGGTTGTAGAATCCATCTATGATTAGTTTTTTCCTTCTCATTGGAAAATCGGATTTTGGTGCAATAATGAGTCATGTGCTATGTGCATTCTGTAAGTTTTGAGATGTGTGTTATATCAAGTGTGTATATATAACATATCACGACTGACACAATTAATCATCAAACATAAAGCCTTGTTCAGAAATCGCAGAGAATAAAACTGTAACAACTTTCCATCATCTTCTATCATCATTTAAGCAGAATTTATCATTATTTATTTACATTTGTGTTTACATTCATTGAAATAACTAATATGAAACAATAATTACAGTGGAGTGTTGATGAACCTGCACGCAGTAAACCCAAAGGACTATCTCTGGTCACTGTACTGTATGTATGAAGTATGAGCCCATATAAAACTATTACAAGCTAATAATAGGCAAAATCAGTAGGCCATTACACGCACGCTTCGGCACTGGTCACACTAATGAAGCTCATCGAACAGTAGCCTATGATTAATAACATGGAGCTAGCTGTGTACCTGTGGCACCACACCTCACACTAATGCAGGCTAATACCCAACACCTACCGTCTCCTTGTGAATAAGTGTTTCCCTAAACACGGCAGATCAAGTACTAAAGCAGCAAATTTAATCCCATAAGTGAAATGATTTTGTAGCTCAGTGGAGCAGCTCCAGGGATAGCCCTAAACAAATGAGTTGCCCCGGCAGGTTTTTGCTAGACCCCAGGGGATCACTTCCTGCCGGCTCTTTTGCTAATTCAGGCCAGTTTATAATGAAATACAGTCAAAAAGTGCTCAGAGTACAGAATATATGTGTGTGAGTTGGAGAGATAGAAGTGAGCGGTTATAGAGGGAGGAGGGGAAGACAGGGCCATGTTTGTTTGAGGGCTATGGTTAAGGTATCGTTCTTGTGGTGGAATTTGTCCTCTGCATTTGACCCATCTTTCAATGCTCTTGAGGACACCTGTCAGGAGCAGAGGGCACCCCAGTACAATGTACAGTTACAGAACAGAACGGCATTAAACTAGAAAAGCCACGTTTCCACTGGCCCGGGTCCCCCAGACCAGTGGAGCGTCTTGGCTGTTTCTGTTACTGGCGGAGTGCACCATGGCAGGGTCCTGGCAGCTGATGTCACCCAAACATAGCCAGTGTTTTCTGAATCAATCAAATCTAAATCATACCAGAACTGTAATGTGCGTAATATCAACATGCGGTCGATCTCAATGATTCACAAAAACATGTTTAGTAAAGTTTGCCATCACTAATATAGCTGGTTTATTACAAGATCAAGTTAGCGTTTATAGTGTATTTTTATCTGCTTTTTGCCATTTTGTTACCTGAGTTTGCATTCTCTGTTGTTCAGTCATCTCGCACTAGCGTTCCAGGAGCCGTGAGTGAGTCAGCAACCTGGAAGTAAGTATGACTCCATCAGACCTCTTAAACTGGCCAGTACGGCTCACTTATGACAGTGGAGACCCTCCAAAGTGACAAATAGTATATATGTCATTATATATGTCATATTTAATTCAGGCAAAGCGCATACAATCTCTAAAGACAAACTGGCAGATCTCCCACCATATGTATTTGTCAAAAATATAAAATGGTCTACAACAACCAAATATTTATTCTTCTTATTTTACTATTCCAAATAAGTTTAGCATGTTGCACTGTCATAACAACACCTTTTAGTATTTGGTTGGTTTTGATTTGTTGTTTGTGTACTTTAAAGTTTAGACAGATGCAGAAGATTCCCTGAAAGAACTAGCTCACCAAAGAAGAATAAAAAAGTTATCTGACAGTATTAATATTTGAAATTCTACAACCTCTAAATAAAATTTCTTTTCTGTGGGCATAAATGCTGTCAGGTAAATTCCATTTTGTTGGACTGCTGTGTCAGTTTCTACCCGGGTACCTCTCTCAATGAGTTCTCCGTGCTCTTATCATCGTCTCTGAAGACTTTACGGACAAAGAAAGCATCAGCATTTTGTTCCTTTTCCAGGCATCAAACAGCTGACCTTTAAATCACTAGAGATTCTGTCAGCACTTTTTCTCAGCACTGTTACGAGATCCGTTTCCTCCACAGGTGTTGGTATGGTAAGGACAGGCTAGTAACTAACAGTGGAATGTACCAGAGCTCTTAATTAACATTTACAATATAGATTTTGGTGATAGCTGAGTTTTTTCGCATATCGTTATTGGTCCAATATTGTCAATTTCCCCAGGATTTGACGTTGTTTGCCTTCACTGCATCAGTCTTTTTAAACAAACTAGTGAGTTCAAATGGAAAAAGAACAATAAAGAAGCTGTGTGCGATGTTACAAATACCACCAATTATATTATACTCCAGATTAAGAATGTCACAATAAAAAAGTTTTAGTTATTGGCACTGTGACTCAACAGCAGTGAAATCCTCTATTTTCCCTCAGCTCAAGTCTAATCATTATTCTTTGCAAGCTTTGTGACATCAAACTTTCTGAATGAAAAAGTAATTTCAATGTCACATAAGCAGCCAAATAAAAAAGTACTTTATGCGTATTTGTACTATTTTGGTGGAAAGACGCAAAAATGACTCAGCCAGTGCGTTTACATGTGGACAAATCTCCCAGTTATGAGCAGGTTTTTAGGTATCCTTGTTTTGTCTTTTCCCACATAAACACAGTATGCTCATTCCCAGTTATGAGAGTATTCCGGTCAGCATATTCCGACAGTGTCCAGAATATTGCGGGATGTAAACGGAGTATCCTGATTTCTCACATTGGTGCTACTGAGCGTGTGCAAACTAAAGAAATACATTCGGCAAGAGCAGTAAATTTCCTAAAATGACTCAGACTTCTACCAATTATATTAATTCATCATCATAATACGTAAAAGCTATCTGCTGAACAATATGGGCCACTTTTAACGGCAAACTCATTTCCGTGGCTTTCTGTGTTGCGCTTGGACTGAACTGACGCGGTGGAACTGGCTTTTTGTGACTGCGCGCTACAGACTGATGCTAATAATTGAATGTGTCTTGCCCTTGTGCCGTTTGAAACACGCTGAAAAGTCATACGTTTGCAAAGCTCGGTGATGTAACTCATATCTGTACCACAGTTGCCGTAGTTACAATACGTTCAAGGACGTGAGTATCCTGGCTTCTCTGAGCGCATGGAAACTTCACAACTGAGATATGGAAACGCACTCATCATTGCTACAATTTTTGAGTTCTTATGATTATATTGTGACCTTAATTATCACCGGTATTGATTAACCGAATCATCTTGACAGTATTTTGAAAAGCAAATAGTACATTTCCAGGCCTTGTATTCAATCTTAAAGGTCCCATAACATGCAAAATCGACTTTTCAGAGGTTTTAACCTTCCTACAGTGCTATTTGGGCCTCGTATGTGTGCCCAAAGTGTTTTTTTGATTGATTCCCGCATGCTTTCGCTAGAGAACTGTCTTTTCCGTCCCCCTCGGCTGAGCAGGCAGACGGGGGCTCCTCACCAGGATGACGCGCTTCACAAGGATGACGCGGTGTTTAAGCCACGCCTCCAGGAAGCGCGCAGCCGCAATAATAAAAACAGCTAATGCTAATGCTACACAGTAATTACACGATGGATACGACAAATCGAAGAGTTAGCTTGTTATTTACCAAACGGCAACGTGCGTCGTCGAGGTACTGCATGATCGTCAAACTCCAGGTCAGATCCAGGACGTAGGACTCAGCACGACGCACCGTCAGGACGGATAAAAGGTTTATTCCCGTGTTTGTGTATCGCTGTTTACCGGAGCACACGGCGCATGCGCAACATCTCCGCTCTAGGCTTCGTCACGGGTTGGGAGGGGGAGGCTCGCGGGTTGGGCGGGGGAGGCAGCGTGCTCTCTGTTCGGGGGGGTCAGATCTCAGAGTGAGCCGTTTGCTTTTGCAAGGAGGGGGGCCAGTCCAAGAAATGGGTGTTTTTTGGAAACTGTTATGTTATGGATATTGCATAACGTCGAGAGGAGCCAGCTGAGGTGGCTCGGGCATCTGTTCCGGATGCCTCCTGGACGCCTCCCTCGGGAGGTGTTCTGGGCATGTCCCACCGGGAGGCGGCCCCGGGGTAGACCCAGGACACGCTGGAGGGACTATGTCTCTCGGCTGGCCTGGGAACGCCTCGATCCCCGGAGGAGCTGGAGGAAGTGTCTGGGGTGAAGGAAGTCTGGGAGTCCCTGCTCAGGCTGCTGCCCCCGCGACCCGGCCCCGGATAAGCGGAAGAAGATGGATGGATGGATGGATGGAAATATGCATACACAAAAACTCACAGTTATGTTTTGATGAGGATATATTTAAATGCTGAAAAAGATGCTCTATGTTTACTCGGGTAATGATGGATGGATTGGATGGAATTGTTTCAATTGCCGTACAAGAAAGGTTTCCCTCTGATGTGGCAACTTGTTATCAATTCTTCAATCTTCAGAGGTAAACTTACTGGGCAATATGTAACACGATGGTTGAGATCAATATATCAATCAGGAGTCGTTCTGGACTAGATGCAGTGCATTTAAGCAATCATCCACTTGAGCTGTCCTCGTGGTCAGATAGAAGCTACAATATCAGTGAAATCAGTTCAGTGTGAAAAGGCCCAAAGCGTCCCTGAAGAGGACTTGAGGTGAATCTAAACCCACCTCAAGTGTTAGATCAATATAAGCTGGACGCAGTCATGAGGCTTCTGATTCCATTTATCGCTTTATAAGTTGAGAGATAAAATGCGTTTTAGTTGGCATCTCGTGTTGTACCACCGGATCCTCTCGTCCTTAGGCATCGCCCGCAGCTGCTAATCATGGCTCCTAAAGAGGTACAACATAACCGTCTCTGGCAGCTCACAGACAAACTGAGTGAAATGAAATGGAATTAAACAGCACAGCCTCAGGAGGACGGTATTCTGTGGGAGACATACTTAGGGGTAAGTTGTCGGTGTATATGCAGCGGCGTCTGTAGATTGGCAATCAGGGCGGAGAAATGAGTGATGCCTGTTTAATCACGGCTTCTGAAATGGAAGAATGGAAAACAATTAAGTGGAATCTGAAGTTGAAAATGGAAACAGAGGCGGTGGGGATGAAATAGAAATGAAAGCACACGACAAAACGGTAGTACATTGTGTAGCACTTACTTAACAAGGCACTAAAGGCGCAATTTGGAGGTGGAAAGTCACCTGCATAATTCCATGGAAATAGAATGTTTAAAGACGCTGCACCTGCTTTTTACTGTTTTGAAACTTTAAAAAACAGAACTAGTGTATTGTAATAGTTCATCTTAAAGTCCAAATGACAGGTTAGACGACACATTTCCCTAAAATATAGTGAACATGGTTATATTTAAGATTTTACTAAGCATTTTGCCCATTTGTCACCAGTTTGAAGTTTATAATGTTACTTCTTTGTTGGACATGCCACTGTTACCTAGCAACCATTTTGTTAACAAGGGCCGAAATCCATTTAAATTGGACAGTAATTAGGGACTGACAATAAATAATATCTGATAAGACCTTTATTTTGTTGGATGATAGTTTAAACTGAATGTTGCGTTTAAATTGTCTCTGTTTTGGTAATTCCTTGTAATTTCTTCCTGTAATTGTAAACTTTAATTTTTCTGAAATTCCTCACAAACTGCATCTTGACTGATGTAAAACTATGTTAAATATTTACCACAGGTGCTCTTCCACCAAGCTAAGTCAAAATTAGACTAATATGAGAACCTGTCATATAAACTTTAACTTGTAGAATACTTCTGTTGTTTCTTCTGTATCAGACAATAGGCAAGAGATGATGCAATTAATTTGACATGTTTCGGTGGTAACTTTCGCCTTTGTCAGAAGCAATTTTTTGGCATATCTTGTCTTAATGGAGCTCTTTATTTGGAAGCTTTTTGCAATCAAAATTATGGACATCAGGAACAACAGCTTTTAGGACACGTCACACCGGCCGTCACGTAACGTTTCTGACGAAGGCAGAAGTTACTGAAGTTACGATTGTCTGACATAATAGAAACAACAAAACTAGTTAATTTTTAAGTCCTTACAGCAGTCACATGTATCAGTCACTAACCTAATGCAGCCCCAGCATCCTGAATATTCACCACCATGAGTTTATAAGCACAAGTCACTGGGAGAGTTTTCCTGACACAGTAAAGCTAACAAACATTAACATGCTACTTCCGCACTTCCTGCTTCTTGTAGAATGAAATGCTCTATAATTATATATAGAGTGCTTTTACAATATATCTGTGCTGGGGTAACACAGATTTTACTTTATTACAAGCAAAAAATCAGGTACATGAACTAGCTCTGTTTTTCACATTTCAACACAGGCACAGCGCCTTTAAACCATACTTCTGAACATTCTCCATGCAGATAGATTGATGCTATGGCAAAAAAATAAATTACTGTTCCTTTAAGTATCTGCCAATATATGTCTCACCAGTGCAAAAAATAAAAATAAACATTCCTTTGCCTGTGATCAAAAACAGATCCAAAAATGTTATGTGACAGTATTTAAAGGGCCTGTACCTGATTTTGAACCATGAGACAGGAACATGTTTTGTTTGAACCGTTGGCCCCCCCCACATAGTCCTTTCTTTCATTCAATATTGCACAATGACTCAGAAACAACTGTCTGGAATAGTCTTGTGCAGTTGTTTCCATATAGTTCCTCCAACTCTTTTTACAATAAGCTTTTAGCATTTTTGAAACTGGGACAGTGTACAATGTGCCTGATTGGCCGAAAAGAGGTGACCCTGGCAAATGCTTCTGCACTAGTTTTTTTCCTAACAAAATACTTTTATAATATGCACAGATTATACATTACAAACCCAATGTCTTTCCATGAAGTTGCCTCCATGAAACAATGTGTAATGTAAGGAGAATTTATCTTAACCAGAGTAAATAAAAAATCAGGTACTGGCCCTTTAAGTCTGGAATGGCAAAGACTCCAAAATAGTTGAGACTTTCCTGACCAACAGTAACAACAACAGCCAAGACGATTCATCACATTCCTTGATCAGCGACTCACCTGATGCCCATCAATTCCTATTTTTGTTGGAATTAGTGCTGTACATGTCATTTTGAAAAATCTTTTATTCCAGATCTCTCGTCTATGGAGGTTCCGTGTGTATTCTTTATCAAACAATCAGACACAAAATGTCTCTTTTATAGCGTACAATGTCATATTGATGGCATGTTCTTCATAAACTGACAGTGAAACATCGCGGGGGGATTCCATTTTGTACTTTGAGATATTGTATTCTTGTCAGTGCTTTTCTGGTAGCGGCTTGCTGAACTACAGGCCGGGTGCACATCAGTATTAAAAGATACAGCACCTCGGCATCAAACCACATCTGGAGGGATTACTCCTCTGTGCTGCCGCCCACAGGGAGGCATGACCAGTGAGACATGATAAGAAGAGCATCCAGTCATTACAGGGCCACCAATGGAGACATGCATCTTTTCACACGCTTTTATTTGACTAACAAAGTCTCACAGTACACAAGACAGGATATTACATCGGGATTATAGTGGTAATGGAGCTACAGCATGTAACATCTGAACAATATGAGGTCTGACGAGGTCTGCGGATGACTCATATCCCCAAACTGCTTGCAAGTATAATAGTGCGACGGATAACGGAGATTTATTTTTGTCAAAACAATACACGGAACAGATTTGGTTACAAAGCAAGTCACGCTATAGTCTTAACTAAATGCCCCCAAGCTACAGGAATTATTCATTTTGTTGATGCGACTCTCAAGTTGTATCAGTTCTCGTGTAATGTTAATGTCTTCCATTAATTTGCATTCAGAGCGACTTGTAAGTAACAAAATAAAGCTTATGCAAGATTGTAGCTATTGTGACTATTATTAACTCAAGCCATTGGTGGAAAAGTTTGTGGCTACTTTTTTTTTAAAACTTTGAAGTATTTCATTATGTTTATTCATATTATTCTTTGCATAGTTGTTGTTGTTGTTTTACGTAATGTTTGTGTGTTTGTTTACTTAGGTTTATGACTAAGAAACTTCTCTTGTGAATCAATGTGAATCATTTGTCTTCAAAGAAATAATCACTCACTCTTTAACTAAAGCTACATTGGTTCCATGCTGTTCTTGGCACTTTATCTTTATATAGTCTAAGGTGCAGAACTCATGTCTTGGAGGTCTTGTTTTCATTAATTTTAACTAGTTGTGGATATTTTGCAGAGAAAAACCGATAAAGTTGGCCTGGTAGTGGAGTATCCACTATCGGCCATAAACCTGCTGCACAGAGTGCATCGGAAGGGCATGCTGCTTTAAATGTGGTTTAGGTTTGTAGGGAAACAGGGTTGTCCATAGTCCTGTCTCAATAACACATTTTGAGGCACAATATACTGAATTAATTATAGGATTTATGTGGTGCCTTTGAAGTGCTTCACATTGCGTTGTTGATTCACACACACTTCTATTGTAGCCACAGCTGCCTGGGGCAGACTGACAAGGCAAGGCTGCTGAGCTGCAGCATCAGCCTCTGCGACCAACACCAATCATTCACTCAACTCTTTCATGCAAGGAAGTGTCTTGCCTAAGGACACAATGACATTTCCTCAAGCCGCTCCACTGTGGCACCTGGTGCTGCAGCGGTCTCCCATCCAAGTGCTGACCGGGCCCTGACCTGCTTAAACTTTGTCCCAGGACAAATTTGTCTCATGGATGACAATAAAGGATTATCTTATCTTATCTTAAAGTCAGAGAGCTGATGAGAACAGGCATTGACAGCAGGTGTGGCTGTGTTAGATATTATCATGATGATATTAAACGTTGTGCTATTTCCATAATGTCGTATTATAATGCATCATAGGACTAGTACACCTTTTTCTATTTGTACAATACATTGTTAAATAAATAAATGTCAGAATCAAACACTCAAAGGTTAGTTAACAAATAGTCAGGAGTCTTTTTGACTCATCAGCTCAAATCTTAGCCTCCGCCAAAAAATTCCACAAAAAGAAAAGAAAAAGTATGCACAATAAATACTGAGTCCTCAAACATATTGTTCTAGTTTTTAATGTGTTAAACAATATGTCAATATAGATCACAGATTTTCTAGACATGAATTGTGTTTGTAGTAATTTCCCATCTTAATTTGGGAGAAATAACCCAAATCAGCCCTAAATATCAGCCTCAAAACATCAGCAGAGGTCATGTTTTGACTGCTCTGGATTCTGAAATAATTTGCAATGACCACGAAAAACCCATATCGACTGATCAGTAATGTTGTGCTTATATATACGCACAGCCTTAGGACACTCATCTTAAAACTAAGATGTATTAAAGTATGCCATGTAGACCCAGAAATATATATCATAGTCCACATTTTCAGTCTGGACTGTAATTCCTTGTAAATGCAACAGCCAATCCCACTATGTCTCAGATGAGAAAACTTTCTGCATCATTTGCTCTTTTGCTTTGCTATCCAATACACTGCACATCCAGACATACATCATAACTTGTTGCTCCATCCATTTTTAGTTCTAGACATTAGTACTGGTAGAAATGTGGGGCACAGATATATCCCCAGAGTTGCAATAAAGCATTGTTTGCTTTTACGCCTGGCTTGATGGATTATAACCGACCTATAAAGCTCTGGTAATTGTTCCTTTCTCATTCCATAAATGTTGCTTTGTTTACGACAAACCCCCGAAACATAAGGTCGTTTTGTTCACCGTCCCTTATGAACGCGCTTTATTAATGAATTTATTAAACTGTAAAATCCAAGGAGGCCACAAATGAGCTCCCCTGAACTGCTAGTCTTTTGTCTTTCTAACATCTCGAGCCAGAAAAATCAAGACAAGAAGAAAGTAATCCACGACTCACTTGATAAAATGGGCTAAGATCCTTCCACATCCGCCGTCCCCATTCTTGCCCTCAATTCCCAAAGCAATCTGAAACCCGTGATTATATTAAAACAATGCTGCTTCATGCATATTGTGACTGTCGGGGCCTCTGGTTTTATTTCTCGTCGTTTGAGGAGCTGCTGGGCGTTTTAATGGGAACCGTGCCACCTCGCTCGCCGCAACAGGTCGAGATCAATGGTATCAATAAACCAATCTCGCCGTGATTGCCAGCATCTTGCAGCTAAAAGAGGGTAGGCCACGTGCGATGTTGAATGGACGAGTGTTTCATTGAGAAATTGAGCTGGAGGAGGAAAACAAAAATACTGCACTACTGACACAAAATCTCACACCATACACCACAGACAAAACGTTACATACCTGTAAGTGGTTCATTATCAATTTACTTTAATAATAATAAGCACCTTAATTTCCAACATGATCATTTTGCATCACTTGACATTGTTACGTTGTCATCGCTCAATAAAAGGAAGAAAAGAGAGAAAAAAGAAATAGAGCTGGTTAATCTGGTTCAGGTATTTGTCACAGAAAGGCCGTTTCTAATGTTTTGGGGGTTCGATGCAAAATGCTTCCTGGGGGCATTTCGGTTTGGCAAGCATGTTGGCTGGTTAGAGCAGTGGTTAAAGTGAACATTAAAGAATGACTGTGGCTGTGTGTATAGAGTAGTCTCCAACCTTTTTCTCTCCCTGCGGCCGCTATTTTATTTATTTATTTGAACAGGGACAGTGCACATTAATGAACAGTTCTGTAAATGTGCCAGTTTTAGCGGCAAAGCTCATTTTCAGCTGTGGTTCATGTGCAGGTGTTGAGGCGCCAACAGCCATAAAACACAATCATTCATTCATTTTCTACCGCTTATTCCCGTTAGGGGTCGCGGGTGACTGGAGCCTATCCCAGTGACTTTGGGCCTTAGGCGGGGTACACCCTGGACAGTGGCCAACTCGTCGCAGCTGACACAGAGAGACAGACAACCATTCACTCTCACATTCACACACTATGGGCAATTTAGAGTTGTCAATTAACCTACACAGTCATGTCTTTGGACGGTGGGAGGAAGCCGGAGAACCCAGAGAGAACCCACGGTAACACGGGGAGGACATGCAGACTCCACCCAGAGAGATCGTGTGATGTTAGGGTGGTTCGGAATTCGAAACCACGATGTTGGGGTGGTCTGGGATTCGAACCCACGATCTCTTTATTGAGAGGACATTGAGAGGACCGTGCACCCGACCAATATAATACATAATATAATACAAACAATATTTGCAAATTTGATAGAACAATTAAAAGGTTAGTGAACTACTTGAAAGCTATTCAGTCAATACACAGTATATACATATGCATTATTAGTAACATTTAAACGTGTGGTATATACATCGGACATTTGCATGCGCTTGGGCAGGTTCATGCTTTATCATTTTTATAAATTAGTGAATCAATCATCCTTCTGCTACCTATGAGCAACTGTCTTAGAAGATAAAAATAGAACTGTTTGCTGTCAAAGATGTTATAGAACAATAATGATAACAACGATGACTACTTTATACAAGCAATTCCAATGCAATCCCCTCATTAAAACTCACAAAATCTTGTTCAGACCTCTTTTTCTCAGAACCCCCTGAGAACCTTTGGGGACTCAAACTTGGACACAGACCGCCAGGTTGGAAATGACGGGTCTGGAGCGCTCATCCATCAACCTGGAAGTCAGTGGTTACAAACACGCTTGGCTCCAATGTCAATGCACACGGGCGTGGTGTTTGTCAGCGCTGGTTACAGTCCTGACAAACAAACACATCAAAATAAATGATTACACACGTTTAAGCATATGGATCCTGATTAATGGAACTTTCCTCATCTCAATTTTGTTTACCTGAAATAGGCCGTGGGACAGTCGTTTAATAAATCATTCCAATTACAACAGATGGATATTACATTAGTATAATTGGGTTACTGTAAATGTTGACAGCTTAATCATTATTTCTTTGTCACCAAGATAAATTGAATACAAATTAAGTTAAGAATTCATGACTTAACTTATTAACTTAACTGTCTGGCCATCTTTAAACAGATTTTGACATCTTCCTACTCGGAGCAGTAGGACAATAGCACTGTTTGAGGTCCTGTATCCCAGATGTGCCCCCTCATCCTGATTTACAGTCTTTAAATCAAATCAAATCCTTTTATAGAGCCCAGAATCACAAATTGTCTTGGAGGGCTTCCCAAAAAAAGCCTAGAAAATCAATGAGGTCTTGTATCTTCCCTGATCCACCGATCGTATGTGTCCTCTGTACTATGACTTTAGCGTTGTCCCAATTCATAAGTGGGACAACGACAGCAGAAACATGTCAAGGTGAAACTCTAAAATACAGGTCTCACTATAAGAAATGCTAAACTTATTAAAAGGTGACGACCTAATAAACCTAATCAGATGAATATACCAATAAATGAGTCTACGATTGCGGCTGAAAAACCTGCGTAGACCTGACTATTAGCATGTTTTTGACAGTTGAAAACAAGCTAGACGGTTCTTCTAAAGTGCAGGCTTAGAGAGAGTCAGATGGCTTTGTTGCTATGGCGGTGATGGAGATTGAGAAAGTTCTGTGGCGGATGTGGTGTGGGCGTAGAGGTAAGAGAGGCCGCTTTACTCTATTGGAAATAAAGCCATTCTGCTGAGAGAAATGTTTTTGGGCAGGTATGCATGTGACAGCTTCCTGTTTTGTTTGCTTTTTTTTAAAGTTTGTGTTTGAAATGTGAGTGCAGTTTCAAGGCTCTGCGGACGATTGCGCTGACAATAACTTTGAATACACGGAAACAAAACTCCACTAAGGTTCAATATCAGTCTTTTGTCAGATTAAACATTGCAATTTAGAGAACCAGACGTATTTGAAGTGCTTACAATGACGACTATTTTACATTGTGCAAGGTGGCAGTTTGGGGTTTTTAAGTGCTTCAAAGTGGGAGTGAACCTATCGAACCACCACTTGATCTAATCTCTTCGCTGTGACGCGGGTAAAGAAATATTAACTCGTTCATTTAAAGACACTGAGACACACGTTAGGTCTCAGAGGCTGCATGGTCGACAGGGGCACTCACTGACAGAGCAGAGTTCATTAGGACTGCTGTCTCAACTGTAGAAAACTTCTCCTCACACGAGCAGTTGGGCGCCGGTCTGCCCTCTTGTAATGAGGCCTTGGCGAGTCTGTGGGTGGTGAGCCGCTCTCCTCTTTATGAAAACGCTCAACTTCCACTCACTCAAGGAGAACTGATCTGTACAGTTGGCTAAAGGTCCTCAGCTTATTTAGGCCACACAAAGGTGGCTTTCGTAGGCGGTCTTTGTGAAGGTTGACCGCGGTGACATACATTGTATGTAGAAAAAAGAAAGTTCCTTTGATAGTTTATGATGTAACAGCCGCATAAATTAATGTTTCAATGTTCTATCTTCTCTGAGTCATTGGTATACAGTTGGCTTTAACCAGAGGCAAGTTTAAAAGTGCATGTTGGCAGGGCTGGAAAGTAACTCATTATATACCAGTGAAGGTTACTGTAATTAAGTAATTAGTTAAGATTACATTAAAAAAAAAAAAAATATATATATATATATATATATATATAAAGTTATACTACTTAGTTACTGCCCTCTGCTCCTTTCATAATCTACCAATACACAAAACACTGCATCGCCAATAATGCGGACAATATGCAGATTGTCGTAACCCAAAAAACTTTCTTCAGTTTTAAATTTATTATTTAATCAAATCTGGAATAAAAGACAGCTCTAAACTTATACAGAAAATAAAGTTAATAAAGTAACTCAATAAAATTTGTTCAAAAGCTGGCAACGGTACATACTTGAGTAAATGTTTTGCCATGTAGCTGTACTTTTACTTGAGTTCAAATATTCAGTACTCTTTTCACCACTGCATGTTGACTTCTACAAATTTTAAATGATAATAAATGAGTAATAAGAGTGACTTTAATAAAAGTGTTTTTCCTTCATGGGTTTGTATTCTGGCAAATGAACATTCATTAATGAATGGCATTGAAAGCTTCAAATACTGGTTGCCCTCTCTGTATTTACACTGTATCTGACCTATATAACACATATTGTGCTTGCGGTGGTGCAGAGGTAAGGCCATTGCACGTCTGTGGTGACACTACGGCATTGAGATTTTATTTCCAGCCCTTGGCCATTTGCTGTATGTCTCTCTTCTCATTTCATGCGGTCAAATAAGGTCTTCAAACCAGAAAAATAATACAAAAAAGAGCAAATATTGTCTTTAAATTTATGTTTGCAATGATTACAGTAGCAAAGGTCTGTGTAGCTAATTACAGCACAGTTTTGTTAAGCAGTGTCGGAAACATTTTCAAACAGCAGCTTACCAGCAGCAGCCCTCTTCTGCTGCTTCACAGCAGCGACTTGTACCAAAAGCTTATTGCCAGCTTTGCAACTTCAACACAGGAACAAACTTCTAAGCTTCTAAACAAATAGGCTTTCTATTGCATTGTCAGTCATTATGTTAATTCACTAATACAGATTAAAAAGTAATTGTTGACAATGTGTGCAGAAAATAATGGGCCTTGGCTGACTGCTGTGGAGCAGATAAGAGGTTGCAGAGATGTCCAGTCTAGTGCATTATATGCTTCATTACGCTTTCATCGCTGGTGCTGTAATGCAAAAGACTGAACTGCTCTAACCTTACAGTCCTATTTCCACTAGCGGTGATTTCATCTGGTTTACAGTAATGGCCTGTTAATCCACAGCTTTATTTAGAGGACTGATCCATGTCAAACGGGGCTGCCACACCAGTCCAGATCAGAATTTGAAATATCCAAATATTTAAAATTGTTCAGCGGGGAAACAATTTGTTTTGCTCTACCAAAGTCAAGATTCTAACTTTCAAAGTCAGAATGACATTTTCTTTGATGAATTCACACAAACACGTCCTGGGTTAAGGCAGAGTTTGAATGTGTGCAGCTTTGTTTACAGCAGCAGTGCTTCATCTGTTGCTGCTGAGGTTAGAGCACTGAGGTGGCCATTTTCAATTCTGTCATGTAGTATCATTTTCACCATCCTCCAAGAAGCATTTAAAAATGTAACTAAACAATACTTAAGCTTATTATTGAAGTGATCAGCATAAACAATTTCAATATTAATCTGTGGTGAAGTTGCGTATGACTTTTGAAAGACTATGAACTTGATTGGTTGCAAAACAGCCTCCTTATTTTTTACAATTTAAATTTACCTTTCATTTCCTTGGTCTTAAGAGCTTGAGGGGGAATGCATTTATAGGCTGTGTGATTACCACTTAAGATTCCATATGTTACCACTTAGAAACCAATTTGTTGTTATGTCCTTAGAGAGCTGGGATTGTGTAACACATATCTCAAAAATGCATCCATTACCACTGACAATGGACTAGATTTTTCTCTTCTTTAAATCATCAACAGGATGTTGATGCTTTCACTTGTGAACGATGTATATTTTATTTTAGTGGTTCTCACTTGGGGTTATTGGGTTCTCAGATAATGGGTTTATTTTTAAATTCATTCATCAAGGCTTGACAGGCTTCAACAGTGGTAACTAAATGCCCTCAGATACATTCGTCCAAATGTATCTGGGCCAATGCCCTGAAAATAGAATCAAACATTAAACATAAGACTACTATTGCGAGTAGCCTATTTTTTTGTGTGTTTGTGGGTCTCCAAATGCCAACAATTGTTATTACTGAAGTTACAATTGACAAAGGTTGTTCTTTATTTCACCAAAGGAAACCAGTTTCTTTCTAATGTTGACAAATACAAGAAAATGATGTGGTCAAAACCAAATGTTTGACTTTAGTTTAATTGGGAAAAAACCCCACTAAGAGTTAGATGATAGAAGCGCCTATACATTTGACATTTTCTTGCTAACATGCATGTCTTTTCATTTGACATTCTGTTGACGGCATACAATACATTGAAATTATGCTTCCATATGTAGTCCGAGTAGGAAAAGTATGGATCGCTCCTTTAATGAGAACACATCTGTTTGTCTGGTGCAGCATGTGGAAATGTGCAGACAAAACACAGCAGGAAAAAATGATGGGAAAGATTTTTCTTATTCAGGTGGACAGCCAGTGAAATGAGCGGCGGAATACATCTTACAGCAAGAGCACAAGAAATGAAACAGATCACCTAGGTTACCATGGCACCTTCCCTTAAACCGGCGTACGGAGACAAACAACTTGTGAAGACTGAACAGGGAGTTATGTGGCATACCATTAAGACACCATTTTTATTCATTCTTTCTGTGCAAGGTACAAGATCATGGCAGAAATTACAATATAAACATTGCAAGTTGTGCGCTGAAATATATTTGGGTAGTATGAGTATTCCACCTCCAGAGCCGGGCTGCTCATCTCCATTTCGGGTGAGGGGCTAAAGGTCAGGGGGCACCGTCATGTGCAGTTTAGCTCAACAGCTTCCTCTTTTCGAACTCCTACAAACACACAGAAAAAGGGAGTTAAAAAAAAAAGAAAATAAAAAAAAGACAATTAAAAAAAACATTAAAATCGCCATGTCTGTGATTGATAGCTGGCTCGCATCTGCAAAATTGTGTTTCATTGCAAACTTAGCTCTTCTTAAACTATGTGTGAGCTGATTAAAAACAAGATGTAGCCATTTACATATATTTAAAATCTCTTACAAACCCTATGATTGAATGTCTTGTAAATTTCCCTATCGCGCAGGAGAAAGTTACTTAATGCAAATGTCATTTATCAGTTCTGCAGAAGACTGCCAGTGAGCGCGGCAGACACACTGCAGCAGACCGCGCCTTGCCTGGAGATTTACTGCCACCTAGAGGACGACTTAAGCTATAGTTTACATCGGCTGCTCTAACCTCAATTTAAATCAATGAGGAGACGTTAAGTTGGGTTGAAAGGTTAGCCAGGGGTGGTGTGTTACAGGTCAGCCCTTGTTCAGGTAGATAGTAGGTTTAGACAGAGGTGCAGGAGTTGGAGTTTTAGTGAAAAAGAACGTCTAAAAGGGGGAGGAGAAAAAAAAGTGACAGTGGTGAGGAAAGGAGAGTGTGTGTCTAGGTGACAGAGAGAACTATGTGAAAGAAATGCTTGTCAAGGCACGTCAAGATGAAGCACAGGTTGCCACTGGGAAGAAGGACAAGAGAAAATACAGCTGGATGGGGAGTGACTAGCCAGGGCTATGTGAGGTGACCATCAACTATTCAACAAGAGTGACACATCTAGAATCGTGGCTGGTCATTTGACAGTGGACGATATCTGTTATGTGATGAGGCAGGGGGTTGGCCCAAAATAAAAATGAATAAAACACTTGATAAAACTTGGTGGATTTTGCTGAAAACTGAAATATACAATACATTGAAGTTAGAGCTGCCCGATTTGGGAAACATATTTAATTGCGATATTTCTGACCAGTATTGTGTTTGTAATTTGTATTTTAGTAACAGGATTCTGATTCTGTTCGATGGTTAGATATAAACACAAGGAGAATTGTCAAAAAGACTGACAAATGAACAAACTAATAAAGGAATTGCAAAGTTTTTGCAGCCGTTTCTCACATTTGTCGCCTTTCGTCCCGTTCTTGTTGCCTTCAGTCATGTTCTTGTTGACTTTAGTCACATTTTGTTTTGGCAGCCTTTGCGATTTGTTAATTCCATCCACTAAAATTGAGATTCGATTTTGATAAATTGTGCAGCTTTAAATGAAGTATAATTTGGTATTCTGAATCTAATGTGTTTGATTATGATGTAAAATGTAATATTTTGATTTGAACACCATATTTGTTTCACTCAAGACTGTTTACTGAAATGTTTAGCATGCATTTACACATTCAACAGATACAGTTCAATGTGTACAATGTAGTTTTCATGGTACAGTGTTTATTATTTTTAGTTTTTTTAATGGTGCATTGTCTTCATAAAGTCCTTTCTGTGATCATTAAATACTATAATAATAAAATAAATCTGTTGGCCAATGTCATGATAGCAACAACAACAACAATTCTGGCGGTTAACATACACAAACGGTTAACATTGTGAGGAATCCATAAAAGCGAAGCAAGAATTTCTTTTTTACTTTCCAGGAGCCTTGGAAGGCCGCAGGCGATCAGAGCTGGCAGCACTTTTCTAATTTCCCAGAGCCACTGGTTAGTTTTTACCAATTAAACTGAGGTTTCTGAACCACGCTGACAGGAGCTGAATAACCACAGGCACTGGCTTGACAAATGGAGAAAACATGGATCATAATTTGTAGTGTGCTTGTTGGCCTTGGACTTCTTGTTAAAAATATTGTGCCATTTTATATTAACTAAAAACAGGGGGTCGTTTCTGTTGTTACTTAGTAATAGTTGTTTGTTATGTCACTTGTATGTTTCCCATCCCTGAACTGGGTCTAGTAAATGACAGTATGATCTGAAGTTGAACCTTCATGGATAAATAAAAGTTAAATAAAAAATAATTTGAATGAGTCATTATCCTATTTTCATGATTATCCCATTTTACTTCTTTATATTTTACAGTAAAGCCCAAGATATCACAGATATTCAAATTCGCAGTTTCATTGGTTTAGATATTTTCAATCAAAACAAGAACGTCAATTATGTAAAAATGCCAATGCTCAAGGTTTTCTTTTTTCTTTTAAAGGCCAACTTAAGTCACTGACACTGCAGCCGCCTTTAAACCGTATTAATTACTTTTAAACAAGACACTTTTTTTTGTGTCAAACCACCAAGGTAATTAAGAATAACGTCCCTAACCAGCAGCGCAACTGCTCCCACAAGCAGAGCTGTGTTTACAGTGAATATCTGTAATGATTATTGTGATGAATAGTATGAGGATGTTCTGCAACCTTGAGCATAAATGTGTGTCTTTAATTTAGAAAATGTACCACTCTGCACTTCATTTCAGTGATAATTTGTCCTCGTGTAACAAATGCACACTTAGTGATGAATGAACAAATTCTTTATGGATTTCAATATTAATGACTAATGAATCAAACTGATATTTAACAAGTGACAGAATGAAGGGTTATTGATGCCCACTTCATTAATCTACAAATTATCCACATGTGATAATAAGGTCAATAGTCGATCGCTTAAACTCGCACGGATTTGAACTATACTGGCCACTTGAACAAGGAAATTGTTTAACAAATGAGGGCACAGTGGGAATTAAAATATAGTGAATTACACAAGATCCAGTGAGGTGACAAAACGCTAATAATGCTTTAAAAAGTATTATTGTATTTTTGTTTATCTGCATTTATGAAATTGTATAAACTTGTTATGCCAAAAACAAAATGATGTATTCTGTTGTGTCTTTCATTTTAAGCAGGCGTCCAGGATTGGGTTTCACTCTACTCTCTCATCGACAGCATCCTTTATCCTTTATCCTATATTATTCTTAATATATCTAAAACAAATATCTGCAATTATATTATCGATGATGCGTTTCATTAGGGCTGCAATGATTCATTTGGACAAAATAGACCTTCTTTTAACAAAGACAGAAGAAGTATTATTAAACCAAAATCTTCATTTTGGATTTCCAGCAATATACTTTTTTTTTTTTAATCACAATTTACAACTTAAATAATCGTTTGACCAGTCGACTGATCAAAAAATGATCTACCAAAATAATCCTTAGTTGTGGCCCCACATTTCATCACTAATAATTCATCTCATCATGTAACACACGCTTAACAAGTGATGCGTTTGTAGTTCTTTGAGTATAAATGACAAACGTAATGGCTACTCAGCAGGTGGCAGCGGAACAGTAAAGTGATTGCAGCTTCATTATTGTATGCATAATTCATTGTCGTGTGATTAAAGATGCCCATACCGTACTTGAACGCGTGTATGGATTGGAGCACTCACGGGCAGCTATGACCCGGCCGTGGTCCGAGGTCCCCCCCAGCCCCAGCCCCTTCCCACATGTTATTACCTCCATTACAACGGTCAACGAGATTAACAGAGATGTATGAACACAATGTGCGGCGAAATGAGCGGCTGCGCACGACGTTTTTCATCATTACCCGCAATGATTATGAATTAAACTTGGGGGTGAGAAAACGTGTGTAAATCCATATCTGCGTGCAGTAGTTGCCAGTAGTGGTAATGAAAGTATGAGAAGATGAATGGTTGTAATACACGCTTTCACTTTTTATACATCTTGTTAACAGCGTTTCCTTAGAGATAAATTGAAATTTGAAAAAGCAGCGGCGCCGAATCAGCTGCTGTCAACACACGTTTATTAATTTCTGCCCTTTTCCGCCTCTCGTTACGGCGTATTAAAAGTTCAATCATGACTGTTCTACTCTCACCAAAATTATTTTCACAGTAAACTTGATTAGTGACGGAATGTGCAGCGTGGAGACTAAAAATCAGAAGTAGTACTACAAGACATGACTGCAGTTAGATTGGCTCCCTGAATGATGGGTTGAATGTCAGCTACTATTAACTCGCTCCGTCGAGTGTATAATAAAAATATGACCTTTGAGTTTGTTTTGTTTATCTGCATGATTTCCAAAGATAAGGCAAATCAATTCTTCACGCACTATTCATATTCAGATTTTAAATAAAAAGCAATGACCCTGGATAGTCATTTGTTATTCCGTGTTCACTTGCAAATTTATGAGAATAATGAGAGGTAAGAATAGCAAACAATAAAGGGGATATTTGCATTTATATTTCAGACAGTTACAAAACACCTTGATTGAAAATATTGGGAGTGAGCACAAAAGAATAACAGTGAGGTTTTTAGTGTTTGGACACAGTGTACAAAATAACTTGGGTTGGAGAAGGAAAAACAGAAGTGTGTAAAAAAAACAACACACACTTCAGCCATCTGTTCTGTGTAAGCGTTATGACTTGAGCAAAAAAGAATAATGTCATTTACTAAACTGATGAGAAATGTTTTCCAAAAGGTCAAAACTCTATGAATGTATTATTGTTACAAATATTTGTGTTTATGGTCCTTCGAATGAATGTGATATATGGCACTTTGGGTAATATGAGAAGCTTTCTTGGTGTGTTTTAGTCCATTCAATCAACTCTTTCAGGTTTGTTTAAATTAAATTGATATGCTTGTATTTGTATTTATTTGCTTTTATTATTTGCGTCATAAGGCAGAAGAGACTGAAAATATCTACAAATTACACATTCATGGCAATTATGATTCTGATAAAAAGGTAAAAAGGCCATACAACTGCAGTATGTGGAGTGTGACACTTTACACACACTAAACACAGCCCTCAAGACTCCTGGTGAATTGACCCAGATAATCGTAAGTACTGCTTAATTCTGTATGTTTAAAAACTGTACAACACTAACTTAAATAAGAAACAGTTCAGTGCGAGGCAGAGGTGAGTGATATGGCAAAAAATTATCAATTCTATCGCGATACACCGTCTATTTATCTACTGCCTTTAAGAGGTTAATACAATCCTCTGCTTCTTCAGAATGGTCCCACTTTGCGGCAGTTGGTTAAATCTGTCACACACAAAGGCTGACCAATAGGAGCAGCAAGGAAAAGCGTCTGCACTCTTCCTGTTACTGAAGAGTGCAGACGCTTTTCCTGTTGCCCTGCCGCTACAGCTGTTTTCTTATTTATTTTGCTTTTAAATCAATTTTTTTCCCTCTATAAATCTTGGATTATGACTTTTCGATGGAAACCAAGGATTTTAAGATAATTTTTTCCATTTTTAACAAACTATCTGTGACGAGCCAGCGACATGTCCGGGAGAGAAGTCAAACAAACTCTTGTGAACGCTGTCGGAAATATCAACATGAAATAATTGAGCTACAAGCACGGATATTCGCCTAGAATCTGAAAAAGGACTTCACGATACAATTCCAGTGTCACCAGGGGTAAGAAGTCTACATATCTTTCAAGAAAAGCTACTTTCAACCTAAACCGAGCGACTCTGTGTCTTTCCCAAAACTGGGTAGAAAGACCAGCCGGCAGCATCTTGGGTCAAACTCGGTGCAAACCAAAAGCGATACAAAGCTAATGTAAAAGTCGCCTGCTATACAGCTTACAAACAGATTTTTGCCACTATCAGAGGCTGAATTTACAGAACGAGAAAACTGTAGCCACCATGATGTTGATAAAAAGCAGCAGAAAGACAGACAGTCTGTGCCAAGCGTCAAGGACAGTGACAGACTCGGGATAGGAGACGGTGCTATCAGTGGAGTCGTACATGGAAGAATGAAAACATGCAGCTTCCCCAGCAGCACAGTTTCTGAGATTACGTCACTGCTTCCCAGAGTACTGTCCACACAGAGGAGTTAAACAGCTGATTGTACACGTGGGTGCAGTGGACATTCGAAAGGAGCAGACTGAAGTTTTGAAAAAGACTTCGCTTGAAGTTATTTGAGGAGCTTGATAAAGTAGAAATCAAAACATTCATCAGTGGACCTCTTCCAAATATTGACAGGAAGATCAACAAGTTTAGCCGGCTGCTACAATTGAACACTTGGCTGTCAAAGAGTGTGCACCTAGAGGATTGCACTACATTGAGAACTTCTATCTGTTCTGGAAACTTGAGAGGACCTGTTCAGGAAGGGGCCCACAACTGTGCAGAGGTGGAGTGAGGGCACTGACAGAGAACCTCCTCCACGCTCTCAGGCATCAGAATGGCCGTGGACAGGGTCGTGAACAGATAGTTAGAGAAGAGAGGAATGAGAGAAGAACACCGGATCAATCAGCCAGAGACCAAGTCAATGCTTCAACATCAGCAGTAACAAAACAGCCGACTCCACAAAAAGGATTTATCAACAGCAGCTCCACCAGGCCCAGCAAAGGATTCAGCTCCAGCTGCTCCAAAAATCTCCTACACTTCCTCCAATAAAGAGCTCATCAGTTGCAGCACCACAACGATCTCCACCGCCGCCCTTGAAGGACTCAAGCTCAACATCCGTCCCCACTCCCTCGGGTCCTCATATCATAGGCAATGGACCAGTCAGTGTCAGGCCCAGCAGCTGCCCTGTCACCACCCTACCCTCAGACCAGTCACCAGTCCCCTGCAACATCTACTCCCACTCAATCATCACTCTCCTTTTCATCTCCACCTTCACCCAGGGACCTTCCAACCATCTTGAAAGTCTGATCAAATCAGGAGTAAAGATGGTTCCACTCCCACACCTAATTTAGCAAGATCAAGAGTTCTGATGTCAACAATGATGAACTCTTCCCGCACAAATCTGTGCCCACCATGCCACCCAGGAGCTTCAACTCTCCTGCTTCACCAAAAAACGACCTGCACCTCCACCCCTCACCTTTCACCTGGTCCATCACCCAAAGCCCCCCCCCAGCTCTCTCCCACTCAGCCTTTGCCCAAACCTCCTCCAGGTCTCCCCCCTTCACCGCCCTCCCCCACCTCCCCAGAACTGTTATCTCCCATAGCTAGGATGTAGTGGGTCTCAGCGTTGCCGGACTTATGGTCATGAAAATGGTCAAACAAACCCGGGCCCTGTGTTATATCTGTAGTCACGTCCACACAGACTGAGAACAGAAGGACAGTTAGACTGTCCAATCTTAGAAATTTAATTCATATTCCCTGTGAAAAGATAACGTCCAGTCACATGGAAACCAATCTGAAACTTGCTGTGCTTAATGTCAGATCATTATGTAACAAATCACTTTTAATTAATGATTTTATATCTTCTTATAATCTTGAGTTTATGTTTTTAACTGAAACATGGCTTGACAAAAAACACGGGAATGTAGTTCTAATAGAAGCGACTCCACCGAGCTTCAAGTTTGAATCTGAAACACGCAACAACAAAAAGGGTGGAGGTGTCTGTGCAGTTTTTAGAGATAAAATAGTTACCCAGAGGTTGTCTTTTGGGGTGTTTTCATCATTTGAGTATTTATCTTTTAAAATTGAGCTAAAACAGTCTCCCTCCATACTCTACATTGTCCTGTACAAGCCTCCCCAGCACTGCCAAGGTTTTATTGATGATTTTACTGAGATGCTTTCAGTTGTATGCACAGAATTTGGACGGTTTGGTCATTACAGGTGATTTCAATGTTCACGTGGATAATGTTTATGACAGAAAGCGCTTAAAGAGCTTGATGCTGTCCTTGAAACCTTTGGTCTTACTCAGCATGTGAGTGGCCCCACTCACAGCAGAGGAGTCACACTCTGGACCTGCTAATTACTAAAGGGGTTAATATTTCAAACGTCAGTGTGGTCGATGTGGCACTGTCTGATCATTTCTGTGTTTTCTTTGACCTGTCGGTTATTCCCAAATCACCGACTGGTCCTGCAGTTTTTCGGAGGAGACACATAAATGACAGCACAAGTGCGCTCTTCATTGAAATGATAAACTTTGAAAATCCTTCATGTTCAAATGTTGACGACTTTTTAAATTCTGTTACATCTAATATCTTGAATGTTCTGGACACCATTGCTCCTATGAAGGTAAAAAAGGTTAAAAATAAGCAGAGAAGGCGCCATGGAGGAATAATGAGACAGTCAGGGCACAGAAAAGGAGTGCCGCAGGGCTGAGCGAAAATGGCGCAAGTCAAAGCTCCAGATTCATAAAGAGATTTATAGAGAAAGGTTGTACATGTACAACCTCATTTTATGTAAAACAAGGGAAGGATTTTTTTCTGAAATAATTGGAAGTGCTCTGTTTGCAACAGTAAACAGACTAACAAACCCTCCAATTCTGCTGCCATTAGAACTAATTTCCACAGCTAAGTGCAATGAGTTTGCAGTATTCTTTAATGACAAGGTTCAGGGCATTAAAAATGCCATAAATTCCACAGTGCAAATAATAACTTTAAAACCACCTACACATTTAGAGCTGACTCAGTTTGCACCTGTAACTGACAAAACTGTCCAAGAGATCATCACCAGTCTGAGTTCTTCTACATGCTGCCTCGATGTGTTACCCACCAGATTTCTAAAGTCTGTTCTGAGCACTTTGTTAGCACCACTCACTCACATAGTTAACATGTCGCTTCAATCTGGAACATTCCCAGAGCCTTGAAAACTGCGGTCATTAAGCCTCTCCTAAAGAAGAGCAGTCTTGATGCCTCAGAACTGAAAAATTATCGCCCATCTCAAATCTGCCATTTTTAGGCAAAGTCCTCAAAAGGTTGTTTACCAACAGCTCACTGACTTCCTCTTAATAAACAACTCCTTTGATGATTTCCAGTCAGGTTTTAGACCTCATCACAGCACTGAGACTGCTCTTATCAAGGTGACAAATGACATCCGCCTGAACACTGACGCGGGCAAAGCCTCAGTCTTAATTCTGTTAGATCTGAGCGCTGCTTTTGACACTGTCGATCATAGGATCCTCCTACAGAGACTAGAGGACTGGGTGGGCATCACTGGCACTGCCCTAAATTGGTTGAAGTCCTACCTTGAGGACAGAGAGTACTTTGTTGAGATTGGTAACTGTGTCTCAGGACCACGTGAGCTTGACCTGTGGGGTGCCCCAAGGGTCAATCCTGGGACCTTCTGTTCAACCTCTATATGCTGCCCTTAGGTCAGTTAATACTCAGCTTACAAATGTGTCTTATCACAACTACGCAGATGACACTCAGATCTATGTCTCACTGACGGCAGGTGAATATGGACCAGTGGATTCACTCTGTCATTGCATCCAACAGATCAGCTTGTGGATGCAAAACAATTTTCTTCAGCTAAACTCAGACAAGACTGAAATCATCGTCTTTGGGCCGCAGAAACAGAGAGAAAGTGTCAGCAGTCACCTCCAGTCTCTCGCTCTAAAACCGACAAATCAAGTTAGAAATCTGGGGGTAATAATGGACTCAGACCTGAACTTTAACAGCCACATCAAATCAATAACATCAACAGCCTTTTACCACCTAAACATTGCCAAAATTAAAGGTATAGTGTCTAAACCAGACCTGGAGAGACTTATCCATGCATTTGTCTCCAGTAGGTTGAACTACTGCAACGCCTGTTCACTGGCCTCTCCAAACGAGCTGTAAAACAGCTGCAGTACATCCAGAACGCTGCTGCTCGGGTCCTGACTAGAACCAGGAAGTACGATCACATTAGTCCTGTGCTCAGGTCTCTGCACTGGCCTCCTGTGGCTCAGAGAATTGACTTTAAAGCAGCTCTGCTTGTGTTCAAGTCTCTCCATGGCCAAGCACCAAAGTACATCTCTGACATGTTAGTGCCATATGAACCATCTTCAATCTGAGGGCCTCAGGACCAGGTGCCTCCTGCTGGTGCCTAGAGTCAGGACTAAACATGGGGAATCAGCATTTCAGTTTTTTGCAGCTAAAATCTGGAACAGTCTCCCTGAAGATGTGAGACAGGCCTCCACTCTGACAATGTTTAAATCCAGGCTAAAAACAGTTCTCTTTAGACGTGCATACGACTGAAAGATCTATCTGCACTCTTCTCTTTTAAGGCACTTTATTCTAAAATGATTTTAAAATGATTCTGTGTGTCTTTTTGTGTTTTGTGATTTTAATGCAACTTTTCCTGTTTATGTAAAGCACTTTGAATTGCCCTGTGTACGAATTGTGCTCTACAAATAAACTTGCCTTGCCTTGCCTAGGAGGAGATGGTGGAAAAAGTGTCTTTGTTTGAACAGAGAACGGCATAAAACATAAATGATGAGTTGCCAAAATATCATATTGCCAGTGATGAGCTCAGGACTCGATTTTTATCCTCGTATCGCCCAGCCCTGGTGTGAGGCCGACCTGATATTGAGATACCAAGCCATCCGTTGTAATCCTCCTTCTGGTCGTATTAATTTACATAGAGCTGCCGATCTCAATAGCAAACGCAGACAACAAAGCCATTTTCAGGCCGCCTGGGAATAGATGCATTGCAAAACTATTTATACAGAAATGTACTATGTAATTATATGTAAAAATGCAGAATTACATTATGATTCACTCCCAAATCTTTAGCTCTAACTCACTCCATCCTTCCTTTCTGATTTCTGCTGTCTTTTTGCTGTCCCATATGAATCCTTATAATCGAAATAAAATAAATAGTAGACCAATACAGTATTTGGTCGACAGAAACACCATTGACCGGTTAATCGACTAAACGAATAAAGGCCAACAGTCCAATAAATCAACCTACTTTATAAAATATTTTAGCGGCAAAACTTGTTCACCACTTGATCGAATTGAGTGTCGATCCACAGCAGAAAAAGACAAAAGTGGGCCGCGGAATGAGGTGAAAAAGGTTCCACATACCTGCACTGTACACCTTCACGTACAGTGTGCAGCCAACATGGTGATTAACAGAATGATTAAACTAAACGGTGCTCCTGAAAGTAAAACCTCTCACCTTGAACATAGTGCTGCCCAGCTGAGCAGGGGACATGCTGACTACTACTCCGGCCGACTGCAGTGCTGCGATCTTCTCTTTAGCTCCGCCCTTCCCGCCAGCGATGATGGCGCCGGCGTGGCCCATTCTGCGGCCAGGAGGAGCAGTCAGCCCCGCGATGAAGGACACCACCGGCTTGGCATTAACACCCTGGACACAGCGAGGGAACAGGACGACAAAACAAAACATGAGTGGAAAATGAGGTGAAAGAGGACAGACTCTGAGAACAGGCCCCTGGGAGAGACGTGAAGATGTGAGTGCAATTAGAAAGGCCACTAAATGGATGAAAAAACACAGGCAGGAAGGACGGCAGCACACCGGAGGAGGCGGCTGTACAGAGGCAAAAATTAGTCTCTGCACCTGCATTTGATTCATTCATTAGAAATTGAACACTGCATGTCCTCCCATTACAGAGCGCCGCGATAACAGGATTGTCAAAGCAGCCATCTCAGTCTCAGTCTACATTATTAAAACAAAGGGTCAATCAAGCCATTTAATTGCATGGCTTGCTGTATGACCAGATAGGGGCCCCGGCTCCTGCCATTTCCTATCATCTCATTTCTGAGATAGTAATTAGTCATGCAGGCACTGATTAGCCCAGCGCCTGTCTATGATGCTTGCTCAGTGATGGATGTTTCGTTCAACAGTTAAGATCATTTCCAAGGTGAAGTGAGCTAATATTTCATCTTCAGCAATAACATCCTAACCGCCGTGAGAGGATCTGGGCGTGAACCGCATGTGTGGCTAATATTTCATACTTAGGAATAACAACATAATTGAAGGGGATGGCTTTGGATGCGCGCACACACTCTGCTTTTCGTCACTCGCCGGGGCTCATGTGGCACAGTCTTTTCAGAGAGCGAATGTGACGCGTTTAACCACCGCGGTGACACGTCCTACAAAAGACGCACTCCTGCTGCTGCCATTTCAACATCAAATTTAAACCTGTGAGGACCAGATGGAAGACAAATACAAACTGAGGATGGCTTTTAATAATGAAGTTTATTAGGATGTGCACCCAACGTGGAAACTTGCACTTCCACTTGGCACAGCTGAGGCAACAAGACTCATTTCTAAATATGTTTTAAGCTTCAGTTTTACGTGCAGCAGGATAATAAATTAGTACGGCTCCTGCTTAGCATTTTTAGAATTCAAATCATGTTGTGGATAGACACTACTCTCATGCGAATCAGGTCTTAAATCTACCTTAAATCAATCCACTTTAATTGCTTTATTAATCCCCGCCTCCCTGGACCGCTAACAATGCATACAGGCGAAAGCAGTGAAAAAGCACCATTCAATTCACTTATCTTTCATTGCTAGCACTTCAGATATATTAGGTCAATTATGAGTCCAATATGGAAGCTACGCAACTTTGCAAGTCAAATAAACTGAGGAAAGCTGTGTTCTGTAAACATAAAAACAGCCTGATCCACTGCTAGCGAGATTAAAAAGCAAAGTAAGACAATTAACCACTTCTGTACACATGGCAGACAGAATATAAAGGCAACGACACAGAGCAAGAATGCATTATGTCGCCTGAATTACAAGGGTTTAGCTCTGCTTACTGGAAGACAAGTCAAAAGTCTGTGAAGAAAAAAAGAAGAAATAAACTTAAGGTGCCAAATACCCTGACCTACTTGATATGCATGAAGCAATTTGTAACATAGTTATTTTGTGTAAAAGCTATTTCTGACATCAGAAAGCCTGTGAAACTCCAGCAATGACAGGCAGACCTTTGATGCAGGTGACTTTTAACAGCACATTACTTTGGCAAGTGCGGCAGCTGTTGATGAAAAGTGAACCTTCAAATGTGCCCTGGAACATGACATCTGACAGCAAGCCCGGTGGCGAGATTTTCTACCCGCCTCTTTTCAATTTTACAGAATAAAACATGTGTAGATCAACCAAGTCTGCAGGGATATGGAATTTAATAATGCTCATTTATAGGGATGTCACGATATATACATTTTTAGTGTTGCGATTGTTGTGAGAAAAAACATCACGATATTAAAAGATTATTCACAGTTACTGAGATTACGTGCCCAAACATAAGGCTGGGCAATTAATCAAAAGATTGAGAGTGAGTCAATGATACGGTTGGGGTGTTTGAAGTGAAAGGTACACAGCCAATACTCCAGCGCTCCAACTCCAGCCAATACAATATAAAAACATGTGGTTTAGAGCAGAGACTTGAGTTTGGAGGAAGAAATTTGATACGTTTTTTTGTATTAAATGACACAGATTTTTTTTGTTCATGAATCAAATGATTTATATTTAGATATATTTATATTTGTTGGGCTATATATGGAATCACAAAGCCTAAATCTTGGCTCAAAAATAGTCAAAATTATATTGTGACCCGAAAAATAACAATTATTGGTTAATCGAATAATCCTGACATTCCTACTTGTGCAGAAGTTCAATATTCATACCTGAAGTCCACTGAACATTATACCGGGCTCATTTTACAGGGTATTGAACACAGAGAATAATTCATAGGGATGTGAATTTGGCTTTGGTTTGACGAATATCCCCGTAATTTTTACAGGACAGTTTTTTTCCTCTCAAGATAGAAAGAATGAAATGGTAACCTGCAACTTGTTTATTGGCATTTTGTCCAATAATAAGAAATCATATTGTGCAGCCCTCGTTTTAGTCTGAATCCTGGAATATAGACTATAAAGCTGCAGGATGTAAATTCCTTAGAAGAGGTCTAACTCTGTACTCCAAAAGTTAATTTAGGTGTGGCGCAATTGCTGCTTTTCTAGTAACTCAGACAATTTAAATTAATATGGAAGGAAACACACAAGGGTTTTGCCCTGAAGGAGAAATAGATTTTTGTGCACATTAATGTTTGGAGCTTCCTTGCCTCTGCTTTACAGCCGCTGCATGCTTCATATTAATACAAAACACTTACGGGAGCTGCTCTTGGTTATCGTTTCAGCGTCTTGCATTCCAATAAGCTCATATTAGAAAAAGGAAACAAAGTCCACAAGTCTACCTTTCTTTGTGATATTGAAACCCAGGGCTCAGAAGTACAACTTACTGTTTATAGAAATATGAAGCTCAGCGTTTAGCCGGGGTTCTGGTCATCATTTGAACTGTCCCTCACTGTCAACACAGGCAGGTTGTACTTTACTTTGTCGAGGGAGAGAACTTATTCTGGTGAGACGTTAGCGAGAGATTTGCATGCATTAGGAGCAGCAAGGGCAAATCAAATCCGTTTTTCAGCTCAAGAGTACCACTGTCACAGGCACACTCACTAAGCAAAAACAAACATGTGCACTGGTAATATGCACAGGAGGAAAGCCAATAGGATGTAGTCAAGAATTAGCCGTCATACTCCCCAGATGGAGGCTGCAACTATTTACGATTTTTGAAAGAAAAAAATACTGAAAATCTGCAAATGTTTGATCAACAAATGTGCCATGAGAATGTTCAAAAATCTTACCTTTCAACTGACATTAGTCAGTGACTGAATAATGCTGCAATTCTTTTAAGGACAAATATTATTAGCATCATTTGTATTGTTAGTAGCCTATAAACATGCTCTTGAGTACCTTTTACTTGGGCATCTCGTGCCCAAAAAAAGTGTTTAAATATATATATTTTTTTATTCCATTTGTCTAGTTTATCCCATGTGAGAAACTAACACAAGGGCACCACCTACTGGCATCAGGTGGAATTACATATGAGAAAAAAAATGAGCTTCGCACGAAAATAAATCCAACGCAAATGCAGAAGCAGCAAAGCAATTGTGAAGCTTATGATTTCACAGCATCTTATTCATCTTGATATATTGTATAATAAATATTTACATAGATATTAATCACAAACAGGTCACTGTTAACCAGCAAATTCTACAATATAATTGAAACATTCAATCCTCCAGTTCAATTTTTAAAAATATGGTCAGATTAAAATGTGATGTCACATGTACCCCTTCAATTCATGGGGTTCAGTTTCCTGTTATAGGTGACATTCTGAGGACTTTAGATCGTTTAAAAGATAGATTGAATTCAGCGCGCTGAAGTTTTCAGATAAAAGTCACCAAATGCCAGCAACAAGTTTGGAATGGCCCAACTGGGGAGGCCAATCTTAACCTTGCTGCATTTTGTGACAGGTGGGATTCACATTTGGTTCTGAAACAGTCAACACCATGAAATTCTGGAACAAGAGCAGTGAAATTTTACCTTCATTCATTTGCCAGCCTTTGGTCTGCACCATACAGATTCACGGAGCCACCAGAGAAAGCCCCAGGCACGGATCAAACGCAAAAGGACATTTTTAAAGCTCCCCTTGTTCTGAAAATGCAACGCTTTTCCGCACTTCACTCAAACTGATATATTTGAAAGGGCATGACTACGAGCTAATTCAGAGGGGGGTAAATAATTGATGGGAGCTGATATATGAGGTGAAGTGGAAGTTTAATACGAGGAGAGAGAGGTGGTAGAATAGGTTCCATACCGAGTTATGCTCTTTGAGGTACTCTGCTGCGTTCTCCTCTGCATTGCCTCCAATCTCACCGATCAGAATGATGCCTTCTGTCTTTGGGTCCTGGAGGAACACTTCCAGACAGTCTATGAAGTTTGTTCCATTAAAAGGGTCCCCACCAATCCCTGTGAAAAGACACAGCACACACTTGTAGTACACTTAGGATTCCCACAAGCATCATCTGTGTGAATATTTGAGGATTATGTGCCCGTTTAGCCTCTGGGTTGAAAACAACAGAGGTGAAAGGTTTACACAAGCTTTTCTTTCATCAGACAGTGTCCCGACAGTGTTTCAAGTGTCTGCGCTCAACAAAAAATATTAAGTTATGCTCTTCTCAGCGGAGGGACTTGAGTGTGCAAACTTTCAATGTTCAACTAAACTTCTTATTGTTTTAGTAATAAGTATATCAAAATAGCTGGGTGCAATTCTTGTGAAGCTTTAATGCACATATATACATAATGATTGATTGTGGTAAGTACATATATCACACTGTGCAACAATTACACTTTTAATGACTGAGTTAGTACTTTAATACCTTAATGACAATTATTTGACTCATTTGACTTTTACAATTTAATTTGTTTCGGTTTCTGTTCTCAACAACTTTGAAAGCTGTGTATTTCGTGTGTGTATTAATGATTCAAATATGCACAGAATAGCGTCCACAAGTTACTATTAGTACAATTTTTCCTTCAAAGAAATTCACTTCATAGTTCAATATTTAATTACTTATGGCACGCAAACTGCTTTGGGGACCCTTAAAAGACAAGAATATATGCAAAATAATGTAACACACATTTTATGTTCTTGTACTGTAATTAAAAAACCCTGAGCACTGACAAAAATCACTTGCATAATAATTACAGCTAAGGCGAGCAACATTGCCAGCAACAAAGTCGGCATTGATATTAAATATTGTGGTAAGTGCAATTTGTAGGAGCCTGAGGTCATTCACAGATTTAAGAGGTCTCCTACTGAAGCACCAATAAACCCCTTTAATGAACTCTCCAGCGTTAATACAGTTGCAGCATTGGCTTTATGAAGTCTGGCTAGAACAGCCTATAATTAAAATGACTAAATAAGAATGTAGCCAGCTTGTTTTAATGCATTTGAGCATCCAAGCTAGTCTTTGACATACACTATAAAATTTGTAGCAACAGATGGAAAGGCCAAAAATGTTTTTCATGAGATAGTTATAACCTAATTCAGCAGTCAGACATAAAAAAGTTAGATCCAGAAAAAGTTATCAAATCAGATACTACAAAATGCAATTCAGACGTTAAGCTAGTTACAGGGAAAAGTGAGGCCTTGAGACCATCACTTACAACAAACGTCTGAGAATCAAAGAGGATATTAATCATGAAAACACTAGTCCTTTTATTTGCATGTGTTTAAAAGCGTAATTATTGCTACTTTAACAGTATCATTGTAAAAAAAACACTTGTGTTTATAAAGGGATGTGTTTGTGCCTCAATGCTAACACTAATGCATAACAATTTTAAGTAAACAACCCAACTGCTACCTTGTGCACAGAGTCAATTAACATCAAGTCATTATAAATGTGAACAGAGCCTTGGCTACAAACAATAATTTGTCTCTAAAAACTAGTTTGAAGTCAATTGTTGAACTTGGTGCTGTTGTTGAGTCCTCCTCCTTCTCCACACATGTGCACTAGGGCGCAAACTGCTTAACAGTTAAGATTTCCATATAGGACAACACTGCCTCAAACCATGCTGAAGTTTGTTTGAGGCAAACCATACTTCAGCATGTGCAAACCTCAAAAACAAGGCACTGTCCAATCGGGTTGTAAAAGCACACAGTAGAGAGCTGACCAGGAAAGGGCACATGCTCAGACCATTAAAAAGGCTTTGAGTGAGCAGCCAGGAAGCATGCTTCCCGCAGTCTGCTCAGTGTCCAGCAGGGAGGACAGGGAGGACACCGTGACATCTAGCCAAGCTTTAGGAGGCAGGAGTGAAGACGGACTTATTTGAATATTTTTTGAAACAATTTTGAGTTTTGACACTCTGTGGTTTTAGATTTTATAGATCAGGGGTGGCCAACCAATCAGAGACTAGGAGCCACATTTTTTACTGTGTTACCGCAAAGAGCCACATCATACATACGACAGAACATCACCTCATCCCTTCCACACACACACACACACACACACACAGGACGCACATCCTGTGTGTGTGTGTGTATGTACAGCGTTTCCCCCAGGTTTACCTGTTTGGGGAGGCGGGTGTTGACGTACGAGCACGTGGACACGTCAACCACACGCTCACGTGCGCTGTATGGAGAAATATTGGCCTACAAGTTTTTATTTCTTAATAATCATAATTGCATTGCTTTTTTAAATGTCCATGTTATTTAATGCTATTTAAAGTGATTAAATGTCTTTAAAAAAACCTTATAAACACATTTGAGGGAATCTGGGCTTTGGTAAGTAGGCTACTTATAGTTTGTTTTATTTAATGTCATATTCAGGCCTTATTTGCATGATTATTTCTCTCTCTCTCTACAACCCATGCACAACTCAATTTACCTGTGGGGAAAAACTACAACTAATAGCTTTAACCTGGCAGGGTTCATTTGATTTTGTCAACTTCAAATGCCAATAAGCAGGAATAAACACACATATTTTTACCATTCACACACACAGTTTGAGCTGGGGCAGTTTTTGTCACGTGGTTCATGTCGCGATTGTTGCTGCTGGATGTGCGGGGTCTTTTCAGCCGCGGGTTTGTTCGGGACAATAAATCATCTTTTAATTGCGGCTCAGGTTGGAGTGGGAGTTTCTTATTGCAGCGGTAATGAGACTCGTTTTGACAGTCGATGATTAGCTCTGTATGATGTGATTGACAGGGTGGGAGAGCTGTAGGGGGTGCTGGAGGAGCTGTATTCAATGGCAGGGGAAACACGGACGTAAGAGCCGCATGAAACCAGGCCAGGAGCCGCATGGGGCTCACGAGCCGCTGGGTTGGCCACCCCTGTTTTAGATCAATCATGAAATGCCTCGTGCTTCCTGGCTGCTCACTCAAAGCCTTTTTAATGGTCTGAGCATGTGCCCTTTCCTGGTCAGCTCTCTACTGTGTGCTTTTACAACCCGATTGGACAGTGCCTTGTTTTTGAGGTTTGCACATGCTGAAGTATGGTTTGCCTCAAACCAAACTTCAGCATGGTTTGAGGCAGTGTTGTCCTATATGGAAATCTTAACTGTTAAGCAGTTTGCGCCCTAGTGCACATGTGTGGAGAAGGAGGAGGACTCAACAACAGCACCGAGTTGCGGAATGGAACCAGGCCAGGAGCCGCATGTGGCTCACGAGCCGCTGGGTTGGCCACCCCTGTTTTAGCTCAATCATGAAATGCCTCGTTTGTAATGACCACACTGCTATAAAGAGAAGGCAAACTTGACCACATTCATTTAGTCCCACTAGGTTTTTCGTGGGGAACAAAGTGTAGAAGTCTTAAAACCTTGACCTTTTAAGAGCTGCCACAGAGTATGCTAAATTTAAATTCACATGCCAGAGGTTAGTGGAGGCTTACCCACGCAGAGTGACTGGCCCAGGCCCACTTGGGTGGTTTGGTGCACGGCTTCATATGTCAATGTGCCTGATCGTGACACAATGCCTAAAACAAAGAGAAGAGAGTTTATATACTTTGTGTTTATAGAAATCCTTACAAACAGCACAGCAAGGAATGTTCCCATTATGACTCTGCTCTGCAACAGTGTCTGCGAATTGCCAAACTGAAGACTTCTCCCAAAGGTTCAGTGGCCAGCTCAAATACACTGTGTTTAAGCAAGACACTTTTACAATGAAAACAGGAGTAGAATACTAGTAAATATAGCATAGTATATCAACAAATTTTTGATAATTTTATTTGCTGTGCAGGAGCAAGATAAGAATATCAGGAATATAGTCTAAAATAAAAAGTAATAAAAAAAAAAAAGAGCAGTGTAATCTTCCATACATGGGCATTACTGGATAATTTGCATTTACAGTCCATTCAATGTTTGGCAATTCTTGGCCATTGCATGTACAGGTGTGTGCTAGCACATTATTGTAACCAAGAGCATGTATTTTTACTCTGAATGCCATCCATTACTTTGCAATACAAAACAACTGATTCAAAATCTGAATATGGTGGCGACATTCCATACCAATCCTTCCTTTCTTGTGAATGTGGCCAGGCATTATCCCGATCTTGCACTCTCCAGGCTGGAAAGAGAACATTTCACTCAACATTACAGACCAGTAGACAATAAAGTAATACTTCACTGCAACATATAATGAAGTAATTCTGTAAAACATACAATTATAAAAAAAGAAAAAAAAAAAAAAAACTACAAATGCAATATAAATGTGCATTATTCACCAAATACATGATTTTGTCCCTGCTTTACCCTTTTTTAAATTTCTATATCTGTTAGCGAGCCAACTTTAAAAGTAATAGTACATTTGGATGACACTTTACAGAACGGTCAGTAGTGGGCGAAAACAAAATTGATTTGTTTTTGGTGCAGTCCAGGAGACGGGAAGATAGAGCCAAGGCCTATGACCTCAGCCAAACCAAAGATTTAATCAGAATTTTTATAAATCATCTTCTAGTCAAGAGAGCATCTTTACAATTGGGTTCCACTTTAATATAAAATAAAAATCTTAAAAAACGTTACATTCATGGAGTGTATAACACTTTTAGAAAACATCCAGAAGAAGAGATATTATTTTACTTCTATTGTAAACATTCCTAACAGTGCCGGGGCTTGTGTGCGCTAAAGAGGAGTGTGAATGAGCATGTGGGCTTACATTGATGACTCCGGGGCAGTTGGGGCCTATGAGGCGTGTAGTGCCCTGGCGCAGCAGCTTGTGTTTGACTCGCACCATGTCCTGCTGGGGGATGCCCTCAGTGATGCACACCACCAGAGGCATCTCTGCGTCAATGGCCTCGATGATGGCCGCTGCTGCGAACGGTGGGGGCACATAAATCACAGTGGCATCTGCCCCCGTGCCCTCTCTTGCCTGAGGAGCAGAAACGTAAAATTTTGGAGCAGCATGCCAGTTCATTTCTACAGTTATGAAACAGTGCCACCTAATGTTGATTTAGGAACCTGGAACGGTATTTCACTGGCTATGTTTCAAGCACACCAAAAATCTGACCATTATGTCACCATTGATTGGTGATATCCAGAAGTGGGTAAAGTAGTAAAAAAATTTACTCAAGTACGAGTAATGTTCAAAATGACATGACATGAAGTATAAGTACAAAGTAGTGATCTAAAAAGTACTCAAGAGTAAAAAGGATTTGTAAAAGGATTTCCTCAAGGGTACATGTAAGAGTAACTGTCTGGACATACAAACAGATTTATAAATGTTAAGCTAATGTATTTGGAAGGACAAAAAATAATAATTAACACTCTGACATTTTCAAAGGATAGAGACAAAAATTAGAAAAACTAAATCTGATCTGAAGGAGTGGTGCAAGAAACACAAATGTTCTAATAACCTGTTCAAATGTTCAAATAACCTCAAACAGAAGTAAAAAGTAAAAGTAAAGTAAAAATGTGTTACTCAAGTAGGAGTAAAAGTATGCACAAGACTGACCTTTCAGAAGCCAATTGTGGAACTTCAACACAGTTGTTTTTGGACTGATACTGATAGAGTCTGTACCCATTTTTTCTCACATACTTGACTAGAATTTGTTTTGTCCCAGGATATTGTAAAACCAGCTCTAAAGCCGCATTCAGACCGCAGTGACCAAAGTGACCATTTTGCATGTTAAGTCTATGGTGGTCGCGTGTCCAAAGTCTCTGGTATTTTTGCGGCACGACCAGAATGGCCAGGGCGGCACAAAATCCTGCGATTTTGACATGCGCCACGACAAAATTTGCTCAATTTGCGCAACTAAGGCGGCCGGCGCGGGAGATAAACAAAGCCGAACTTTCTCCACCCCAACGCAGCAGCGGTTGCCACGGATGGCATCCAATCAGAAATTACATTTCAGTCACGTATCTACGTATTTCATTATCTGGAAGGACGAAAACAAACCACACAGCGGCGAAAATGGATGACAAACAGAGCTCTGATGTCACACTGGTGGACTACAGAGACAGGAACAACACAAATGCACGGAACGAGTTTAGCGATGATTTAAAGACTTAAAACAGCAGAAGATTCCCTGATAAGTGACGAAGGTTGATCTGAAAATACGTCCGAAAATTCCGGAAGTTCGGCAGGACGCGTGTTTGACTCATGGAGGGGGGAGAATTTTCTACTGAACCTTCCTCAGAACAGCGTGAATGTAATTGAATGCTACTTCAAGTCTGTTTTTGATGACGGAACATTGTTTGAATATGGTTTAAAGCTCAAAAAAGTCACTGTAGCAGAATAAGTGTCCTTTAATATCATCCGAAACCCAGCAATACCATAAAATGTGCAAACACTATCTGCAAGATTTCATAACGCATTCAGAACACTTCACTTGAATGATTATTATATAAAAAGAACATAAACAGCAGCTTACGTCTTTGACAGAGTTGAATACTGGCAGGCCGAGGTGCTCCTTCCCTCCCTTCCCTGGGGAGACACCCCCCACTAACCGGGTGCCATAGTCAAGAGCCTGCTGACTGTGAAATGTTCCCTGAAAGGAGAGAGGTATGAGCACAGGCAAGACTGTGTAATGAAGTGAGCTACAACCACTTGTGTAGCATCATCATCTCTGAGATATCACTCTAGACAGAGACGGGCTGGCACGCAGAAATAATCACCTGTGCTGAGAAAAAACACATCGAAGGGAGGAAGTTTGCAACAAATACATTCAATGGGAAGAGACAGATTTTTTTTGTCAAATGAATAATGATGTAAGCCTAGTTTAATATGCTTTCAGAACTGTCACAAAACAAATCAAATGTCGCTTTGGATATCCTCCGGAGCAGACAAATACTTTTCACAGAAACATCACGCTTTTCTTGAGTACCCCTGGGAAGCACTCACTGACACTGAATTTTCAACTGTCATTTTTAAACATGATCTATTTTGAAGTAGACATTCCAGCCTTTTTCTGAGTGGGAAATGTGTTAATCAGATCATATCACACTGAAGAGATTTTCCAATTAAAGATGAAGTAGCACGATTTCCTCTATTTTTAAACTTTTATTTTCAAAATGTCTTCACAAACTGCAACTTCACGGATGTAAAACTATTATATTTACTACAGGTGCCCTCCCACCAAACTATTAAAGCGTTATTCCAATTGAAGATGTACATTTAGATTTGTTATTTTAAGATAAATTATAACAAATCGGTGGCTCCAGTATACATTTAAAATAGAAAAAAATACAATAAAAATTTTGAGGAGAGAAACAAGTAAAACATGAACTATGTAATTAGTAAGACGCATGAAACAGATACTCATGAGTCATGTTGAAAATGATGAGCATTGAAGAAGTCTAAAAATCAATGTCTGAAAAACAACTCTGAATATAAATTCGGATTATTAGTATTATTATTACGACCAGATCACGTCTTTTAGGGAGAGTTAAAGATAATAAATCACTCAACCCATCTCTCATCTCACAAATCCTCACTTTCCTTATGTAGCAGCTTTTTGCCATTGCCATTAGTGCAAATGCAGAGACAATCAATTTGGGAATGTGGGTAAATCTTGTCAATTCAGTCAAGAAGAGAGACAGACCTGCTTCCCTGTGAACCCTTGGCAGATGACTTTAGTGTCCTTATTGATGTACAGGTGTTTTCTTGATCCTGTATAACAGTGCCTCACTCCTCTCTGCTGCACTAAACACAAACAGAAAAAATATCTGTGTTAAATTTCATAACAAAATCAAAAGTTAATATGGAATTATTTAGGGTTATGTGTGAGTCTATATGACAGGTTAGACTACAGATTAAAATGTAGTGAATGTGATTATAGTTAAGATTTTAATGATCAGTTTGCCGTTTGTCCCCAGTTTGACAGTTTTTGTAATGTTTTCAATGTTACTTCCTGGTTGTCATGGGCAGCAAATATGACACTGATAGAGGTAATTCTACTGTTTCTAATTCTAACTGTTACCTAGCAACCATTTTGAACACAAGGGCCAAATTACACAATAGTTGTGATTTGACAAATAATAATACCTGATAACACCTTTATTTTGTTGAATGGCCATTTAAACTGTCAAAAAGATTTATCAGTTGAGTGTTACCAGTCTGTATGTCTGTATATTCCATTTTAGAACTTTGCACTATTTCCTGTATTTTTAAACTTTTATTCTTTTAAATGTCTTTACAAACTGCAACTTCACAGATATTAAACAATTTAACACAGGTGCCCACCCACCAAACTAAGTTAAAAATAGAAAAACATGAGAACCTGCCATATAGACTTTAACAGAATATAAGTAAAAATACAGATGTAAGTACTACATAGCGTAAAACACTTAGATAAATCAATGTATGTCATTTACCAAAGAGCTGCTACAAGATAAATAATTAAGCGGTTATTAAGAAGATCAGAGAAAAAGGTTTCAAAGGTCTTTATCAGGACATTGTTTTGAAAATGAGGATACCAATCCATACTTCATTACGAGCATGTCGTTGTAGAGGTCACTGGACTTTGAAGTTTAACATAGTTAAGACTCTCAGTAAGTGATTAACTATTCCATTAGAAAACTCGACAGGGGGTTAAAAAGTGTATTCATATCAAATTTGCTTGATTGCGTTTTTGACAATTGCAAGCACAGAATCCTTCTTATTGATCCAGACCCAACATCAGCAAAGGGGTGATCTTTGATCTCAATCATGCTTAACTTATCAACTGCCAGGTGCAAAGTCCACTTCAGGGATAGTCAATGTTGTCGTTATTAGTATACGGAGTTATTTTTGATACAGCAAACCAAGATCATGTACCACATGCAATCTTTTAAAACGTTGATGAACCTTGTAATGAAAGGCAGCAGAGTTCACTTTCAAGCGAGACTTTGAATGTTTAGTCACAGAAGTAACTAAAAGGACACCCCGAACCCAAATGACAAGGTCGCGGATCCCCAGCGCTGAGGTCAAAGTTATATTTTAGCTGCATGACACTGATGCTGGTTAGCTGTCTTTAACTGTCAGTTAAGAAAAGTGCTAGTGCTAATCCTGTTAGCATACTCATTGACAACCCGTCAAACACAACGGTCTGGGGAGTGGGCCAAACAACGTTGGTGATCAAAATGAACATCAACAGACGTTTATGTATACAACTAATGCTGCTCAACGTTATAAGGTGCTAACACGGTAAATTAAGTGAAATACTTACGGAGCAGCCTGGCAAACAACCTGGTATGGGACATCTTCGGTCACTCACCAATGACACCGGAGCCCGAGGACCTCACACACGTCTTTTAGTTGGCCTCAAATATCGGCTTTCAAAACTAAAAGTCTGTAAATATACTTAACTTTGCACCAAAATAACTATGGAAAACTAAATGCTATACATCTATACTAAATTCTGACCATTTGTGCTTATCGCATCAAGGCAGCATTTGAGCTTTTATCGATTTGATTTTAAGGCAAACCGATTGGGCACACTCCAGATCACAATGAACTATGGGTAATGAAGTCCTTCGCCATGCTCGTTAGATTCCAAGAGTCGAACGTTAGAGGGCGACAAAGCCGCATTGAATAACCTTCACTGTACCTTCAGCGCATCTCCCACTGCTATATTTCATGGTAGAAAACGTGGTTTGGTTTAATGTGTTGTAAACATTATAAATTGAGATTGCATGTCTGAGATGACTCGAGCAGAATTAACGTATAATGTCCATGTCGTAAACATATTAGTTACATATTTGACACGGAATGAATAGGACACATCAGATTTAAAATTCATGTAACATGTGTATATGCCAAATAATGTTCTGCAGATAAGTCGTCAAAGGTTTAAGAGTAGAAGTCAATGTAATAACTCCATGAAGTAGAAAAGGAGTAAAACCAGATGCCTGGTTCATCCAATCCAAAGTCTCCAACTCCATTAACGCTGATTGGCTCGCTCCTGCTCCGCTGTGACGTGTATTCACGAACGTTTTTCCGCTTTTTTTCGGATGTTGCGTTGTGTTAATATAAAACTTACGCACCAAACTGATGTAAACTTACGAAGTTAACGTACTAACATAAACGAACATCAGGAACTGTCCATGTAAAACTCACTGTCTGTCAATTGAGCGCTTCAGAATGGTTTTAGAAACAATATCCAGGATAATAAAAGTCCAGCTTCCTGCGTATCTCAAACGGCTCCCGCTGCCAGAAACTATCGGTGGATTCACACGGTTAACAGGTGAATATTACCGTCTTGACTCATGCAGTGTTCTCTACTGAAAAGTTTTCCTCCTTCAAAATATCCAGCCAGCCTTCTATTTGATTACTGTTGTGCATATACTTGTTATATCAGTGCGAGCTAACTTTAAGGTGAAGTACACAGTGACTACTTTGCACAAATGACTTACTTTAGACAGCTTTAGTGAGAAGGAAAACTTTTCATTGGTTTCTATTCTGCACAATAATATACCCAGGGGACCCAAAATGGTTTTTATTTGTTGTGAAATGCAACTGATCAAGCCATGTTATCACAAACTCTTTGTATGAATATGCAACATTAATCATTTTTTCCTAGGTCCTATGCATCTGATCTTGTTGTGTAATGTTTGCAGTTTCAGAGTGGCTTCGGTTGCTGCCTCTTCTGGGTATTCTGGCATTGTTGGGTTATCTCACCATACGCCCATTTCTGCCAAAGAAGAAAAAGCAAAGAGACTGTTTGATCAACCTCAAAATCCAGAAAGAGAACCCAAAAGTGGTCAATGAGATAGACATTGAGGATCTGAATAGTGCAAATGTGTGTTACTGTCGCTGCTGGCGCTCTAAAACGGTCAGTATACAGTCATTTGGACATCACATTACATCTATAAAGCATAATAGATGTAATGTGATGCTTAGTAATAATTCTACAGAAAAGTGTTAAGCTAATGAAAGTTGTTTCCTCTTTTAGTTTCCTGTTTGTGATAAGTCTCACTTAAAGCACAATGAGCTGACTGGAGACAACGTGGGACCACTCATACTCAAAAAGAAAATTCTCTAACTTTTTTGTGGATGTCAGGATCTGTTTCTAGACTTCATACATTTTCATGAATATAATAACTTATTTTCTTCACCTTAATGACGGTCTTATTAAGAAATGGGTTCATTTCTTTTCGAAACCCGTACTTCTAACACATGTACTGAGGTGTTAGAATTGTATTTGTTTAAGTTCCTTTTTGTGTTTTGTCTCTGCTTCTATCTGATGTCTTTGATGTCAGTGGGACCACGTTGAGGGATGCATTTTATAGTGTACAAGCATGTATTTATGTCATTGCTCCATTAATCGAATCTGTGTGCCATGTATTAATACATTTTTTACATAATGAATTCTTATTATTATTGTGCAATATGCATTATTTACAGAGGCATGCTGGTAAACGACTATGCTGTGATGATTTTGATCAGCTGACTCATTGTTTTGCTGATTCTCTCTTGAGAATGTTCTGTGTGCTAAAAATATAGAAACATACTTACCAACTAGTAGGAAGTCATTTTCATACGTTGTCAAAACCCTCTCAGCAAAATGCAAAACTATATTTAAGTTATTGTGTGTTTTTGAAAGCTTGAACCTATGTAACTTCATACTGAACATATTTGCACAGAGTTCTTGTTTAGAAAAAGGTTTAGTGCAGATACAGAAAATAAATACATTTATCTGAAATAATTGTGTCTTCTTTGAATGTTAATTCATTAAACATAGTCTTCTGTGTTTACTGTCATGTAAAAGTTAGCACACAGAGTAAAATAATTTCCAGACAGTCCAGCCAATCATTACCACACAACTCCACTCCTGCCTGGGGTGTGCTGCTTAAGGGCAACCTATACATGCACTGAAATGTGTTCCAGAAGAAAAAGTTGGTAGTTTGAGCAATTATGAAATGACTTACAATTAATGTCCCTTACCTTAGTGTACTAGCGTAAAATGACAATTAAAGGTATATGTTTTCAATAAGATATTCAGATACTACTTCCTCATAATAAGTATTTTAAAAATACTTATGACTACGCTTGGTTACATTAAAGTGAAATGTTAAGGTACAGTACCTTAACAATTCGCTATAATGCAACCAAGCATCTCTCTCTCTATTTTTTTCTGGTAAATAAATCCAAACTTTTGCTTTGGTCGCATTTATTGTATATAACAAAACTATTATTAGTATCAAATAGACTAAAAAAAATATTTTAAAATGTTCAAGTTACACTGCATACATTTGTAGAAAATAATAATAAATATAAAACCTATATTTGACATCTATCAGTCACAATTCATTCTCACAAACTCTACACAATAACAATAGACCTTGCACAGAAATAGTTCAGTTTCCACCAATAACAGAAATTAGATTCTAGCAGCATTCAGTCCAAACCAATTGATCTCCTGAGATTCTTTTTAAACTATTACCTTTCAAGAGTCACAACTAATACAAAAAACATTAGTGTAAGGTAAAAAATAAATACATAAATTAAGTGTGAATTAACAATGTAAGTCTATTGATGTGACAATCTGCTTTACTACGGTTTGTTGCCCTCAGAAGCCCTATATACAATATGACACTGTAGTTAATTCAGTCAGATACAAAATGTAAACCATTATGATGCCCCAACCAGGATTTGAATACACCTTTACCTGGGACATAAAACCTTTTTTATGCTGGACATGCAGTATAATGACACTACATTGCCAGGCATTTGTTTGGAGCCTGCTGTCTGGAAAACACCAAGGCCTAAAAATAAACATGGTTCATGTGTCCTTGATAGATTAGCAAGCAGCACATACAGAAGACATTAGTAGAAGGACGAAAGGCCAGGTTCCTGTGGATCAAATTCAGCATTGGCCTTGGTCCCTCCTTTATGTCAGAGAGTGCTTTCATATGTAATAGGAGTCTCCTCTTCATCATTACTTCCTGCTGCGGTGCCTTGAGAAAGACCAGGAAAAGAACAAATTAGACAATTTGTTTTTTAACATATACATTATTTGCAGTGTTATTGGTGGTGAAAAGGCAAAGAGTTCTATCAAATAAAGGGTAACTACAGCTCAGCTAAAAATATGCAAATCTATGCTACATGCAGAGATGTCTACACAGTATTTGCATGCTAGCTGTACAGGGATGTTGAGCTGAGTGTTTGTAATATTTACCCAAGAAAAAGGCGGATAAATTGGGTTTGACTCGCTCACCACAGGAAGAATTCTTGGGTTTCTGTAGAAGGCGAGGTCCAGAGAGGCCTATAATAACAGCCCCGATAGGAGCTGTAAGAAGGATGGCCAGTACAGCCACAGTCAGAACATCCATGCCATACTTCTCAAGAGTCACATCATTTTTTGTCCTGGCCATATCCAAAGCTGTGGATCCAATGGCTGCCTGTTGAGAAGAGTTATTTTACTTTTAAACTAAACTCTACATCGAAAATGTAAAAGTGCATGTCCTCCTTACCTGTACAGTGGCTTTTGGCATCCATGCCAGGGCTATAAAAAGTTTTTCTCTCAAGTTAAAGCCAGCGCACAGAACACATGCAAATGTAAAGAGAACGCGGATCAGCAAGGCAATGAGTAGAGAGGCTATACCGAGACCTGGAACACATAGACAAATGCAAGTGAGTAGATCAACATCCAGTACAATCTGAGTGAATCTCCATTGGTCCGTTGCAACTGAAAAGATAAGTTTTCAGTGGGTTGGGAGCACAATCTGGCCATACACATTCAATTAATTCAATTCAATTCATTTCTGTAGCACCCAAAATCAACAAGATCAAACAACAGTTGCCTCAATGGGCCATAGGTAGAAAGTTTAAGTAAACAATGTTCAAGAGAATTTAGCAAATGGATAACAGTGCCAGAGCATCCTTGACCCTCCTTCTCAGCAAGGAAAAACAAAAAAAAAAGTAGAAACCTCGGGGAGAACCACAGTGAAGGAGAGATCCTACTCCCATGGATGGACAGGCTTTAAGTTAAAAAGTAGGTTAAAAAGCCATTTGACAAGCAACACAGAATTAGAATACATGGGAAAGAGAGAGAGCACAGGGGTGGCAATATGGCAAACATTTTATATTAGAGCTTATAAAACCTAGATCGCAATTTCATCATGATTCATGTGCACTACACACATTTTGGAGAATGGCAGTTCAATTAAACTGATCACAGCCTGACGGAGGCCGACTAATAGGAGGAGAGGGGGGGGAAAGGGGTGTGTTTGAGCATAGAGCTGCATTGAAACAGAGAAGATCACAATGACGATATCACTGATCGTCACAGGGATCAGATAATGATTAGATTTTTATCGTCATATTTCCCAGACTCACAAAAGCGTTCTTGTTTGATCATGCAAATATATTTACATACAGAGTGGTGTGAATGTTTTGCTTTCTTATGAGAATACATTCTCTCTGTGCTAAATGTGCATGGGCTCACCTACTGTGTGTCCCTCCAATGCTGATATCTGTATTTCTGCTCCTATCAGTCCAAACAGTAGAGGCTGGAATACATCCCACACCCAACCGACAACATCCTCCACACGAGCCTGAGTATACATGCATACATTAGTTGTTAGTCGCTTGGGACAGAATCGCATATAAATTCTTCAAAATCTTCACCTTTCCTGCTCCCCAGCCAATGCTCGCAAGGAATGCCAACACTAGTGTGCAGAGACCTCCAGAACCAGGAAAACCAGCCACAGCACTACCAAACACAGAGAAGATGGACAAGCCCAGCACCAGAAACGATCGCTTCATCACCAGGTTTTTCTATTTACACAAATAGACAAAAGTACATTCACATTCCATTGGTGAACTAGTCAAATAGGTTGTTATAGGCAGAACCTGAGTGCTTACTTACCTGGTCAACACTGGGGAAATACTGGATAAGGAAACCAAGAAGAATACCAGCAACAGTCCCACCAGCCACCTCCAAAACACCTCTCAACAGATTGTACCAGGTAGAGCCTGGAGACAACAGCAAAATAAAAATACTATTGTCAATGTCTCAAAGGCTCATCAAAATTGGAAAGTGAACAGCAGACATTACTGAATTTAGACAGAAATAGCATTACTCCATCTGGTGGACTCCGTAAAATACTGCATTAAATACTTCAGCCTGGGTTTGTGTAAAAATAGATGGTTGAAAGTATTGTGAAATAACAAAATACAAAGATACACAATTCAAATATAAATAACATAAATTATTATTTTAAAATTAAATTTTAATTGGAAGATGTACAAATAAAACTAAAGATTTTCTAATGCCCACCAAGAGTCACACCTTGAGAGGCTAACGCACAAATTAAAATAACTATCAATACATGCAATAAAGAGATTAATGTCAGCAAAAGAATTGATCATTACTTTTCCACTTTTTGTCAAGCCCTGATTATAGAGTGTAATAGTCACTCCCTTGTAGATAACGTCAACTTGTGACACAGATAAACTTTGATTCTGCATTTTATCAATCTTTATCCAAACGAGAATACAGTTTACCTGTGGCAAAGGCCATGCCCAAGCATGTTGTGAAGCCAGTGATAGCAAGAATATCATCAAAACTGCCAGCGGCCATCAGCAATGTGGGAATGCCCTGATCCACACCATAACCCTCCTTCTGCAGCAGCAACATGGAGGGTACCACCACAGCAGGAGACACAGCACCAAGCACAAACCTATAAAGTGATGCACACATTTGTTTAAAAAAAATCGTTTCTCTGAAGGTTGTTTTTCAGATTATTTTCATAGTCAGGACAAAGAGGCATTCTGTGTTTAACTTACCCAAGTAAGAAGCCCCACACCCAAGGCAGTCCCATGAGGAAGTGAGAAACCAGTGCTATAGTGCAAGCCTCAATTAAACAAGGACCAACTGATACCCTCAGACAAACTGACTTCAATTTCTTTAATGCCTTTGATGAGACAAACAAAGAGTTACAGATCCCTGAAAATAATGTAAATACAACAATACAGTATTTTACTATTTACCGACGGATCTAGTCCCAGACCTGCTCTTGCAAGGATCACAGCCAGAGCAATATTCCTGAGGGCTGCTGACCATTTGTTATCCACTTTCACTCCCTGTTCAACAACTGGGATATTTTTCAGCAAGAAACCCATCAGCAACATACCTACAACACATAGAGACAGCACACAGGGTAAGGGAAGAGATGCGATTCTTTTTACTGTGAGATTCTACTGAGATGTTTATTTGTGAGGTTTTTCCCGAGCTCAAGTCTAGCTAATGTTGCTGATAAAGCAGAAGAGTTGTTTTGATAAGACATATTAGATGGCAACACTCAGTGTGAGACTGAGAAACGGGGAGAACTCATTTGCAGCTGAAAGACTATAAAAAACATAGTTAAGCATTTAACTTTATTGATTCTGGGATTCTGAAGTGGTTCAGACTTCCTCGAACATCCATTATCTTAGTAGGTGCACAGTCCATTATTTGTTTTGAAGGACAACAAGCAATTTGCCATAGTAGTTTTAATTACTGTTTGAAATGTCACAACAACAGGTGGTTTGAACCAAAGATCCTATAATTTATGTGCAATTTTTGGTCTGTCGTTGGTGAGTTGGCATTGATAGAAAAGAATATATCATACCTAGTAGTGGTGGGAATGGTGGGACGCCTGGAAGACGTATCAGTTCAACTAATTTGCCACCTAATAGAGCACAGAAGAAGATGGTAGTAATGCTAAACAAGTTTCGACCTGGGAGGCATTCTTCTTCTGTGATAGACCAAACAACTCCAAAGAGAACACCTGCCAAAAGTACTGTGAAAAAAAAAACATATAATTCACATTATTTTATGATGGCAGAAATCATTTTGAGAAAAGTAACAATTTTACTATATCAGATTATATAAAGTAACTGGAAATAGACTGTGAACAAATATGCTGAAAACAAACCTTTGGTAACAAGAGATGCCCAGAGCCCACTTGGTGGACAGGGGCAAAATCTGTGAAGTAAAGGGCAACAGACCACTGGTGGGTCTGTGTTGGTGCCAGCATCAACCACAGGGTTACGAGGAATGAAGTAAGTGGTCTCCTCTGTAATATTTGGACTTGAACAGCGCCGTACAACCACCTGGATCTGATTCACATTTAAATGCTGCAAATAATAATAATAATAATAATCAAAACTCAACCATTGAATGACACAATTATTTCAGGTAGCATATCATTTTATTAAAAGCTGTACAAAGACATAATCACAAACGAGCGTACCTCAACATGGTTGGCTGCAGAGGCGAGTTTCTCCAGCAGAGGGCTAGGTGCAGGACTGGGAGCTGGGCTGGGTGCAGGACTTGGAGGTGCTGGTGCAGGCTCAGGACTTGGGGGTTTAGCCTCGCTCTCTTCCATGGCACTTTGCTACAGTACAGTATTTCTGGTGCTCACTTCACTTCTCTTTTTAGCTGTGCACATGAAGCCAGTGGGAGGGGTTGGGCCATGGAGGGCTGTGTCTTCAGATTGTGTCCTGCCTCAACCTTAACAGCTTTTCATTCATTCAGCAGACCTTATCAAAGGACAAGTAGTGTTTACTGAAAGTTAGGTCATGACTGTTGGCTCAGCCCTATCATCTAGCTCCGTCCGTTTTAGTGAATATATCGAATATCAACGCGTTCTTAGGCCGGATTTAAAATATACAGAGAAAGGCTACATTAAACTATAGGTATGTAAGCTACGTTTATTTGTTGTCATTGACATGTTGTCATAAATGATCTCTTACCTCTTCGAAAGCGTTACTACAGTGTTTTGACAGTGGCTTATTGCAACAGCCGTTGGTTAATCCAATTTTGGTTAGACCACACTTAATGCTTGCAGCTCAGCCATATGGCACTGTACTGCTAACGTTAGCTGGAGTGGGTTAAAATAACGTTAGATGTTAGGGAGTAGTTAGCCCAGGCTAAAATGCCATATTTGATGAATGAACCTACTTTGCAAGACGACAGATCCCCATAAAAATCCAAAATAGGGGACATGCCGTGAGTAAAAATCATCTCAGTGTTTGCACGTGTAGCATACGGTAGCATAACAAACATTAACGTTAGCTTGTGGTAGCAACAGAGTACACGCCTCTGCAACTGTGTGCAACCTACAGTCCAACCAGATCCACGAACCAACCCGCCGTGTTTCGACCGGGATTGGAATAATGATACAACCGCGTAGTACGTTATTTACACCCTTGGTGAAAACACACACGCACACATTTTGAGAGCAGATTACCAACTCAATCTACAGTCATTACCCATTAACAGTTAGTTAGTTTATTGTTTTTTTTATTGTTTTTTATTTTTTATTTGTGCATTTCCAATCGTTTGAAAAGCCAGCGTGTTACCTTCGTGTTAGCCATTAATTGTAAGAGAAAGCCCACAATTATAATAAAACTGGTAAATGCACCTCACCTCAAAACTTGAAGACCATAGTCGCCTGTGTCCGCGCTGTCCGGCTGAGTTGTGGCAGCTGACCTTCACCAGCTGGGCGAATAAGGCGGATTATGGCCAGGCACACCACGTTAACAAGTGTTTGCCGAAGGGCTGTTTTAAACTTTAGTACTTCTAAGCAAATGTTTGTATTTGTAAACAACAGCAGCCAATGTAGTTTCAATAAACAATACAAAACAAAGATGTTCCTTTATTTCAATTGCATTTCATGGACACAAAAGCACCCACAACTGCCAAGGCAAACTTTCCAGTGACTTAAAGTCTCCATCCACCATCAATAATTTGTTCTGTTCCTGTCACATAAGCAGACTGTGGAAACAAGACATGTAATGAATGAAATGTTGTGTGTTTTCCATACTTGGATACACAATTACACATCACAATTATGATAAAAACACAAAAATGTCACCTCATCAGAAGCCAAATAGACGCACAAGTATGCAACTTCCTCAGCTGTGCACATTCTGCCAGTTTTCTGTCTTGCCATAAAGTCCTTGTACGCCTGTAAATTAGTTCATATGATGTTTTTCAATGTTGTAGCCATTAAAATAAAAGATCCTCAAACACCAAGTACCTGTTCAGGATCAGGTTGAGCCTGGATCCTTCCCCTCAATGATGGAGTGTCAACAGTGCCTAAACAAAAATTACTTATTTAATTTCATTTATAGCAATTTGCAAGAGAGAAATTCCATAAAATGTATACAGTGTTTTATTATTTTATTTTATTTGCATTTGTCTTGAAATGTGCAATATGTTTTATCTAAGGTACAGAGTTACACCTACCAGGGCACACACAATTGCAGCGTATGCCTTGCTCAATAAAGTCGGCAGCTATGGATTTGGTGAGACCTATAACGGCTGCCTTAGAGGTACTATAGACACACCGGTTAACAACACCTGTGTAGAGAGAACATATGTCTGTCACACATAGACGCAGTGCAGTTATCTGAGATAAGAGGATTACAATGAGCATGCTCATACTTCTACAACTTAGTGCTGCTTAACTTGAACATAAAAACTAGACAAGTATTATTGTGACCAAGTGACCTTTTATGCTTGATGCCACCGATGCCATGTTTATGATGTTTCCTGACTTCTTTTCTAACATCTATAGAAGAAAGGAAAAAAGACAATAAATCGGGACTGTTTAACAATGGTAAGACATACCAGCATTATGACCTCTAAAAAAATATATTTTCATCATGGTACCTGTTGGGAAGTTTTTGATTAAAAAAAAATCCTGAGAGGGTAACACATAGAAGTTTACTACATATGGGGCTCAGGCAGGAAGTTATCTCTTAAAATCTCAGCTCATGAGCGAGCATTAATAGGCAGGCTCTTAATGTTATGCCCGGTTGGTGTGATTTTCTCACTCAGTGGGTTTTGCTATCTCGAGGCTAAAGCTGGATTAGTTAGTGGACAGTCATGACCCATAATGTCTAACTGAAACAGGTAATCCAAGAAGGACAAAGGATGGTTCCTAATTAAAAGCATATGTCACTGACAGGCAGCACTTCATCCTATTTCAAGTATTATGTCAAACAAACAAACCTTGGGTAGAAAGGCTTTGCACATGAGGTACATGCTCTTCACATTTACATCCATAGTAAAGTCCCAGTCAGCCTCTTCACAATCCAAAATGGAACCATGGTGAACAAACCTGAAAATAGTAATCACAAAAAACAAACAACAACTAATCATTGATAAGGCTCTAAATTATGCAACACACCAAATGAACCCAATTCTGTAGAAATACTTTATTTTGAGAATGAGCAGCTGATAGATGAATGAGCAATGATAATTATTAAAAAAAAAAAAAAAATATATATATATATATATATATATATATATACATACATACCCAGCCACATTGAATAACACGTCTATATGGTCATGTTCCTTTGCCAGGGCTTCAACCTGGTCTTTCTTTGTAACATCCACTATCTTGGTGCGTATCCCTGTAATAAAACGTTATGCACTTAATACACGACATTATTATTTCAGCTTTCGTGCTCTCTTTTGTGATTTGGGCATACTGTCTTTGTTTGAATTTAAAATGGCTTCCTTGAATTGACAGAGGGTATAGATCAGTGTTTCTCAAACTGTACATGTCCTCTTCCTGTCCTCCTTTGGGTTAAATCACTGTTTATAACTACCTTATCATGTTCAGCACTAATTTCAGGCTATTTTAGTCCAAGTTAGATCTGCCAAGTGTTATCTTAGGTGGCACTTGGAGTGAAAGGTTTGAGAACCACTGTTCACCTCAGATGGAGGGCAAGAGCCACTTTTCTCTACTGACTGCATTGGACTTTGCCGTGAATTCACAAATGTTGAACCTGATGATTTCTCTAATTGACTAGACCTAAGCACTCATTATATTACAACAAAAAACATATCATGTGTTAATATTAATTTTAGCTGCCCATCATCTGGATTAAATATTACTGGCTGATGGAATGTTGTGATGTGAATGCAATTTATTGCATAGTTCCAAAGGTCAGTAGAAAAAATATAGGCTATATATTGGCTGTTTAATTAAACACTGACTACTGTTTGAAGATCACATCGGTATTAAGCATAGGAGCAAATAAAGGAGGTGAATGGAAGGTATGAGAAAAGAACTCAAATGACATAAATGTAATACCATGGCTGTCCAGCAGATGGCACTATCACATTTCTATAGGTAATCATACCTGGTATTCCATCCAGCTCTTTCAGTTTCTCTCCGTTAATGTCTGTTGCTGTGACCTGAGCACCTTCCTTAGCAAAAGCCTGTCAAAAAAGTTGTGCAAGTGCAATCAATACATTATAAGTTGTGTAATCCATTCAGTAGTACTTTTGGCAAACACAGACAAATTAGAATTTAAAAACCTTGAGAAAACTAGCATGAAGGACTTCAAGAGCAGCCCTTACTCCTGCTTGATTCAGCTTGTGAATTTTAAACAATGACTTCATCAATACATCAATCAATAGTTTCAAATGAGAAGATAAGTGCTGTCTGGCTGCGACACTCCATAGCAAGTTTAGGTTTCATAAGTGACATCAACAATAAATGTTGCTAAGAGTGTAATATTGTGAATACAATTATATATCAATATGATTACTATTGCAGAGGCACGTCCAATTCCTTGTGCTGCTGCTGACAACACTATTATTTTCCCATCCAGACGGCCCATGGTCCCTTCTCTCTGCTGGAAAGAAAAAGCAACAAATGAGAAGAGGTGGGAAATATATCAAAAGTTAGGTTGAAAACTTTCAAAAAAGGGTATAAGTCTGCAGTTTTCTGATTACTTTTACAGACATTTGCCAGATAATTAAACCTCAACTAATACGTTAAAGGACATGTTTAACACATTTATGTTGGATTGACATAACATTGTCTGACTATCTTTATTAGGATACTCCCAAAAAAATATAGACATACAAATGAATATAAAACTATGGTGATTATTACGTTATTTACCAAATGTACATACTTTATACAGGTATCACAATTACACTGTAGAAGCAACAAATAGCCCTAGTGTTTATGTACTTGCATTAACCACAAGCAAACTAAAAATGCACGAAATTAGGCTAATAAATGACTTTAAGGTGTGTTAACACGTGGTAACTATAGCTGAGTTGACACGCAATATTTGATCATAATCCCTGTCTTTATAGATCTTTAACAGTAACAAAGTGGAAGTTACATAAAAAGCAAGAGGTCTCATGTTGTGTACCGCTAAAATGCTAACTTCCAGGTACAGTTTCACATTTGTTAGTTAGTGGTATGATTCATGCAAAAAATAAAATAAATTGGCAACAAACTAAATCTTTTGAACTGAGATAGTTGGAGCAACTTGTATTAACTCACCAGCAGCGTCAAAACCTGTGGTCAAGTCAAAAGCAGTAGCACGATGGCGAGGCCGTGTGAACATGTGACCCTGGGCTGATGCTGTCATTGGCTATCTGTCAGGAAGTGCTTTACACCAGCTGTGAACCATGCATGTTTATTATACTTCCATGCTGTGAACTCACAGTCGTAGCATTACTGTAGTAAAAAAATTGTATTGGTTATTTCATTTGCTGTTTTGAAACGCAAAACGTTTTTATTTTCTTTGTAGGTCTACTTTTTTATTGAACCTGTGCTAGTTAGGTCTGTAAATCAACATAGTCATTTTGAATAACAGATAGCCATGCCCCCGCTTGAGTTATGTAGCTGTCATATCACTTAATAATTACCCTGAGGTTTGAGGCTTTTCTGATCAGAGGTCAGTGTTCAGGTGCATTTTAGGTTACTGCATAACAACTACATAACCAAGAAGTTTTGATCAAAAAAATGTTGTATGGAAATATGTTTGTTTAAAACACAGATAATAATTCTAAAATACATCAAACAAACATCCTCCTCTCTTTGAAGTAACTTGTTTGAAGATAACATAGGGGTCAATAACAGCCCTGCATTACTGTGCTTTGATTTCTGTAGGCTAGTTTTCTACTATAGGCCTATTTCATTGCTGAGTAATTCATTAAGCATACGCCTACATCAAATTACAAAACCCTTTCATTCCATTATCACATTTTGCAATTATAGGCTTGGAAGGAGAGAACGTGGCAGTTAACCAATTATTGATCATTATGCAAAAAGACTGTACATGAATAAAAGTTGTTGGTTGCAAAGTCTCACCGAACAATGCAAATTTAAAGCGAATAAATAAATAAACTACCCATGGTCTACAGACCAGGCCAAAGGCTGCAGTGTGTGTGCTGGATGAAGCTAACATTTTTGACGTTTTTTGTGTCTAGGGGAAAATGTAAAGAAGCAAAGATTAAAGACTGAAGACTAACAAATAATTCATTCCAATTGTGCACATTTGCTGGGTCGTGGGAACTGGCTCCTCCCATTTTCCTCCAATGTGATTTAATGGTGAGGAGGCTGAGGACAGTAGACCAAACTGCTAACTTTTTAATTTTTTATTGTACCAAACTGTGGGCCTCACTAAAAGATATTTGAAGGTTGGGCAGGATATTGCTTAGTTAGTCCTCAACTAATAGGATACCTTGTTTGCAATACCACCTGAACAGATCTTGTTTTTTGTTTGTTTGTTTGTTTTTTCAGTACCTTTGTGGCATTAATAAGGAGCTAGAGAACTTTCAAAGTGATTTAAAACATTTTTATATAATTGCTCAAAAATAATTATCAGAAGAAAAAGGTAGAACTAGTTTTTATCATTAGTTTGACTGACATCTGTAAGGATATATTTTTGTTGTTGTTGTTTTTGTGTTGTTTTCTTTAATTTTTTTTTTAATTAAAAAATGTTTTTACTGCAGTGAATATGATCAATTGTTAGCCTACTGGTGCAGTGGATAAAGACATTGCAAACACGTGGTTATTACCACTGTAGCGTTGTGGGTACAATTCCAGCCCCTGACATTTCAACATCTAGTTCCATGAGTGTAAAAGACTACCAAAGGTAGAGGCCACAGTAAGGTTCACCCTTTTCACTGAAAGTAATTTACTTAGAATGTTCTCTACAAAAATGTTTTTTTTTAAATTAACAGTTAAGGAATTATATACATTTTTTATCTTCTTACATAATGCACTGGATAGACTAGAGTGTCCTTGCTTTATGTCAGTTGTAAACCAGACATTAATCTGGTGATAACATCCTCAGTGCAATAAAAATGCTGTCCTTTCTCCATTTTATTTTTCATTCAAATATTTTGTACAGCATCTGCTCGCTCTCTGTGTTCTTGCCACAGCAGCAGTTAGGGATTTTGGTGCATTTTCCTGCCAGATTCCCTTCCTGAGTTTCTGATGCACCCACTCACTGGGGCAGTGAGGTTAAATAAGGACACGATGCAGCATGTGCTTCTGGTGAGATATCAATAATGTCTTTGAGGCAAGCAGGTGCAAAAACTCCATCAAATAAGTTATAATGCACTTTCAATAGCCTGTACCAAAATACAAACAATATTCATACACTAACTAACACTATATTCCAATAATAAAGGGAATGTTTTGTTTTGCTCTCCAATATAACAGTCATTTGCATTTTATTGATACATTACAACATAGTGAGTGATGGCTCAACAGAAAATAAGTTCTACACGGACTAAAAAGCCGTTTTCAGACTGACCAGGAAATCGGTGCGTTGTTGACTTGTTGCTCGTGTTCATTAAACATTTTACACAAATCAACCTACTTTATGTAACATTTTATGTAACATTTTAGCTGCGAGACTTTTCCCTCGTTCGTCATTAGCTTTAACGGAGTTCTCGTCAAACGGATGTGCGTTTACAACGAAAGTGCGTGTTTGTGGCAAAAAGTGGGCAGGGCAGAATAAGGTGAATAGGAACATTGGGTGCACCCAGGGGTGCACCTAATGCACCTACTCGCTGTCGTCATGTACGTGTACGTGACTACGTAAGTCACGTTCAGCGACTGTCGTCACCATGGCTACCTTTCCGAACATAGACATGAATGGATGACAACCAATCTAACTTATCCCTACTAATTATGCCTTTGATTGTATTAATAAAGTAATTTAATTTTATAAATAAAAAAAAAAAAAAAAAAAAAAAAGGACATGAATGGATGATATGTTCCGAAAACTTTTTATCTTTGGAAGACAGTTCTTTTTAATCGGCGCGCGAATGATTAACATCATCAACAAGCAAGTTTCATCAAAATGTGGTAAATTATAAAATTGTGGATTTTTGCGGAGATGGTCAGAATGCAAATCCTAGCTAACATGACGTAACCCACACCTTTTTTGGCACTGCTCATAGACAGAAATATGCAGACAGAGTTCCATGCTATTGTTATCATCACTTAACTACTCGGCTAGTCCGGTATATTTTGAGGGACTCCGGTGGCAGTTTGATGTATTGTTAGCATTAGCCCGCAAAATACACACCCTATAAAAATGTAATGAATGTCAGCTGGTACTAACTCATCAACCACATTAAGGAAGTCAAATCCTCAATAAGAATCTTTGTTGAGAGCGTATAAACCGCTTGGTGTTATAATTTAGATGATGCTTAGTGTGTAATACTGGCATCTGAGCTAAAGGCTAACTAACTTTAAGTTGAGATTTCTGATCCTGTGTGCTTCTTGTAAGACTAGTGGCGATGAAGCATCCTCTTTTACGCATTACAGGTGAGGAGAGCAGATAAATGGCATAAATATCATGAAATGATTTAGGATAATTCGTGTTATTCTTATTCATTTGTGTGTATTGTGTTGAATTGCTTGTGAGCTTTGATCCCTTTGAACTGGACATTGCACTGACCATAGCACCCCTGCTCCACTGTGACAGACAGTGCTATAAATACAGTATGGATTATCTGGTTTCCATGGAATTGTGGAATTCTGTTATTGGGATTATTATCGTGTATTATTCATACTGGATTACAGATATTAAGGATTGTTTGTGGATTGTTTTGGATTGATAAGTGGGCTGTCAATGTAGACTTTAAGACTGAACCTGTCACCTTTTTTTAGACAGCGGGCTCCTAGCGCCTCCTAGTGCCTCCTAGCGTGTCGGCCAGGGCGGCGGTTCCAGGTGGGGCTTTTGCTACCTTGATGGCGGTAACACAAGTGCAAAGAAGCTGTACTTGTCCACTGGAAGCTGGAGGGGGATGTGCAAGTACATATATGGTGGACGTGTTTATACTAATGACTGAGAACTGTACGTGCTGTGTGCATGTGAATACAGTTTGCCAAAGAGTTTGTAGTGATGGGATGCTGTGTCTTCTGAACCCTCTCTTAGGCTTAAACTTCATCATTCATCACTTTTAAAATAAAATAATAATTTTAATAATAAAATAAGAGGCTGATGTGATGGTACATATATGGTGGACGTGTTTGAACCAATGACTGAGAACTGTGACATTTAAAAGGCTGTCAGTGCAGTAGATGTGTGCATCCATGGCATATCCAGGCAAAGAAAGAAGCCAACGCTGCACAGGAGGAGACACTTGTCAAAGAACGAGAGGGACTCATATACGGGGACAATAAAACAGCTCAGAACACCCATGATGTAAGTATACGTTGTTCAGCAGTGGTTGAGATCAAAACAGTGGTGTATCCTGAAGCCAGAGAGACCACTGCAGTGACCAGCCGCTCTAAAGTTTCTCTGACACTCCCTCCTGGTCCTGAGGGTCACTCCGTGTCTGTCCTCCCTAGAGATCCCTGGGGGTCCCAAAGTTTTTTGTTTATATGATATATATGATATGAGCGGTACTACATAATAATAAAGCCTCATTTGTGTCGCTTGAATAGGCTTATAATAATGTATAGGAACTTGGAGCTGTTTGAAACGTCTTGCACATGGACGCGCTGCGGTCATGCCCACCTCTCACGGAATTAATTCATAAAGTTAGTTCCACCTGCTCTTCACGCAGAGAGTGCGAGCAGATACACATGCTCTGTGTATCCGCTGTTTCTGCTGGACACGAGCGGGACTCGGGACCGAGGTGTTTTAGTCTGACCGCCCATCAATTCATAATTTAATGGAAACAGGCTCAAAGCGATGTTTTTTCGACATTTGAAGCAGATGGATGCAGTTTTTCGTAAAAGCTCAATGGAAACTCAGCTACAGCTATTTGAGGCAGACGGTCTTAATTGGACTTCATTATTCTGTCATGTATCGTTTTGGTTATTTGTGCCCATTAAGGTTGTTTTATTAGGATTATCTGGTCCATGTGAGGATAGTAATATGACTCCAGGAAATGTTTCCCACGTCACTGCACTAATTTTTAAGTTTATTAGTTACGATATACCACGCCCTACATTTGCTTCACTCCACCTCATATTATGACATGATCTTGTTTAGAGCTCCACGCCCCACGATGTCACCGTTTACACTGGCGCAAAACGTCATCATTAACGCCAGGATCGTGCTACTGCCAGGGGCCCAGTACAGCACCTTTCAAATGACCAGTGGACAGCAAATATGTGCTATAAGGATGAAAAGGTTAAAATGGAGGATTTGGAACCAGAATTGCTGTTGTTATTGTGGAGGGTCATAAAACTAAAGAACAAATTATTTATTGCCATCTCTATCATACTTGTGATAGATCACAGAATGGAATATCAGTGAGTGAACAATGAAAATTTAAATTCTAGGCAGCTGTTTGAGAAACTCCACACAGCACAACACTTTAGATGGGAGGAAACCAAGCGTGTATCTCCTCTGAGCTGCAGTGTGTGAGATGAAGCTAAAAATTGTTTTATGTGAATTAAAATACTGAAACAAATATCAAGAATTGCATTTCTGATTTCAAATGTTACTAATTAAATTATTTAAGATTTAGTTCATGGAGTGAATTTATAAAACAAACCCAATTAAGAAAGCAGTATTAACTGTCACACAGTTAAATGTCTTCAAGTCAGTTGCTATTAGCTTATCATGTGCCCTTCAGCATGCACTTATTTGCACATTTAACTGTCCCCATGACTTATGACTGGCAGGAGTGAGCTCCTCTGACACTTCAAAAACTCTGATTACATACTTCAAAAACACAATTGAAAGACTTTTCCAATCAATAAAAGAAGACAGATTTCATAAGAATATTATTTGAAAAGCACAAGCTGCTGGCAATAAATTCTAGGCACATGTGTGAGAAAAGCATCAAAAATTGCCCCAATTCTATTTTCAAACATGTCTCTTTGTAAGCTTTGAATGAAATCCCCTTTTGATCAGATAAATGAAATGCACTGACATTAGGTATTCAGCCTGGAGTAGGACTTCTCCTCTGAATGACTATAAAAGCTACAAACCTGCCAACACTTGCATTATGCATGCTGGTGGCGGTGGATTATCTCAGCTATGACTTGCTAATGAGCAAAGTTGACTATCACAGTTTTAAGGCGCCACCCAGAGGAATGCTTGTCTGTACTGGAATTTGTCCTGCATAATGATGTCCATCTGACAGTGTGCCGGTCGCTCATGATTACTGCAGTCCAAGTCCAGCACAAGGCCACAGCACAATTATCCATTCTCATACAAAATGCATGAAGTGCTGTTTGTAGACATTGTTCATTATACATACTTCAAAGCAATCTCGTCATTCCTAATTATTGCCATACCTCAACATTGGCATTGCTACAGATGCTACAGACCACACATGCACACAAAATGGAGGATTGTACAAATTGTGTATAAATACTTGTGCGGGGCATAACTTAACATAACCGTGTTGCACAGTGTTAACTTTTTTTTTCATTCAATATATAACTAAGTGACAAATTGAAGCAAAAGATAAGTACATTGCAGCATGTTGTAAGCTTCCAGACCTTTCAATTTCATCTGAGTTTTACGCCTACTGTAAAGTGCCAGTTATGTTGTTATGTATCCACTGAGCTACAACTGTGACTGGAGTTTATTGTGTTGCAGCAACTTCTTTTCTATAGTGTTTTTCTTCAACCAACATTGCTTTGAGTAAAGACGAAAAAACAAAATGTAAAATGTTGTAGATGATTATTATTACAATGTCTTTGTAATATTTGGGGGCTTCTCACGCTAAATGTCATTCAAACACATTTGACCCATGGCAATGAAAACTGAGCCCTTTCATGGTTTAAAATTGGAAATGCCATATTCCAAAGGTTCAACCTCCATTCATGAAATTGGCACATAATTTGTTAATTAATTAATTTTGAGTGAAACAATATTAATGTGTTTTGAAAGATCTTGTACATTGGTTTGAAGGATTGTTAATGCTGCTTGAAAAAAAGTACAGTTTAGTTCCTCCTATGAAGTATAATGTAAACGATGAAAAATTAGGGCAGTGCACGCGTTCTGCATCATATATAAAAACCATTTTAGCGACTGCAAACCCAAAAGAACGAGTCTGATTGGCTGTTATGTCATGTGTAGGGATGGGGCAATAAACAATAATATCGTTTATCGTGATAAAAAGGGAAGACAATAATCATTTGTGCTACATTTTGTATAATCGTGATAATCGCCAACAAAGTTAATCGCCATTTTGTCACCAGATTGTGCAGAAAAAAAGCAACTTACCCATTATGTTCTCTTCTAGATCGTTTTGGTTTTCACTTTTGTTTTTCACTTATAATAAAGTACAAAAAGAAGTTATTTATAATGAGAAAGTAATGTCTTTATATGTCACATTTTCAAACTGTGAGCAATTTTAATTACTGTTGCGATATTATCGTTAATCGCAATTATTTTGGCCATGATAATCGTGACATAAAATTTCAGTATCGTCCCATGCCTAGTCATATGTCGTGGAATCAGAGTGGTTGTTCTAAATCAGTACATGCGCCCCAAAACTGTGTGCATGTGAATACAGTTTGCCAAAGAGTTTGCAGTGATGTGATGCTGTGTCTTCTGAACCCTCTCTCAGACTTAAACTTCATCATTCATCACTTTTAAAACAAGAAGCAACAGCCCGAGCAGCAACGTAAAGTAAAAAGGCTCAGTCGTTAATGAACTGTCTGAACGAGTCTCGTGAAATGATTCCCTTGTGAGCTCCCTCTGAGAACAACAGCTCATCTGTCCGCTCCACACCCTTTTCATCTTCCCCTGGGCCCTGCACTGACCAGGAGCTCTCTGACCTTCCCTGGACACATCGTGCACCAACAGCCCGGCTAATCATTAAAGACAACAGGCGGAGAGAGCGCATTTCTACTGCCTGGGCAAGCGAATCGGAGAGGGCCACGAGATCGCCGGGAAGTTCTCATGCTATTAACTTTGTGACTTCGGAATTCGTAAAGTTGTCGTCAGAAAGACACTTGGGGGGGAAAGACGGATTGGAGAGTGGTTCAGCTAGCCCGTCAAACATCCTTTAGAAAATAAGAATAAAAGATCAAAGAAGACAAGTATTTTAACTGTGCAGACAACTTTACATGGCGTCATATTTTGTAGGGCTGTTGTGGTAATTAAGATGAAGGCAGATGATGATTTTGTGGTTGGATTGAAGATTAAAGGTCCCATAATATGCCAAATCGACTTTTCAGAGGTTTTAACCTTCCTACAGTGCTATTTGGGCCTCGTATGTGTGCCCAAAGTGGTTTTTTGATTGATTCCCGCATGTTTTCGCGAGAGAACTGTCTTTTCCGTCCCCCTCGGCTGAGCAGGCAGACGGGGGCTCCTCACAAGGATGACGCGCTTCACAAGGATGACGCGGTGTTTAAGCCACGCCTCCGGGAAGCGCGCAGCCGCAATAATAAAAACAGCTAATGCTAATGCTACACAGTAATTACACGATGGATACGACAGATCGAAGATTTAGCTTGTTATTTACCAAACGGCAGCGTCCGTCGTCGAGGTACTGGAGCACGTCAAACTCCAGGTCAGATCCAGGACGTAGGATTCAGCACGACGCACCGTCAGGACGGATAAAATGTTTATTCCCGTGTTTGTGTATCGCTGTTTACCGGAGCACACGGCGCATGCGCAACATCTCCGCTCTAGGCTTCGTCACCTGTTGGGAGGGGGAGGCACGCGGGTTGGGCGGGGGAGGCAGCCTGCTCTCTGTTCGGGGGGGTCAGACTGAGCCGTTTGCTTTTGCAAGGAGGGGGGCCAGTCCAAGAAATGGGTGTTTTTTGGAAACTGTTATGTTATGGATATTGCACAACGCAAAAATTTATCAACAAAGCCCTTAGAATAGACTGTGTAAAGGGCAAAATAGCAGAATATGGGACCTTTAAGATATGCCCAGGGTATTGGTGATAACATAAGGAGCCCATGTTTTTATTAATCAACTCCAACAGTTGCAGAATTTCGTCATTAAAGGTCCCATAGTATGCAAAATTGTCTTGTTTTTTTGTTTTGTTTTTGTTACATTTTATTAATTGTTAAATGCCAATATTGAGTAAATGTCAACATGTCAAGCAACAAAGCCAAGGAGGCGATGTGAACTCTACATTGCTAAAAAGGGAGGCATTCTGGATCTCAATCTATAGGCACACTGACCCCAAAAGGTCTCAATGAGGACTTTCATTTCAGTTTGTGGATATATGTACATGTCTATACTCCGACTGTTTGTGCAAATATCACAGACTTCTTAATTTTTATGTTAATAGTTTCTGAGTTTTTCAATTTAATGTGAAAAAAACAACAGGTAATTTGTCCAGCTTGTAGGTTTAAAAGGTGTGCTTTCCAACATCTTTATGTCTGAAGAAGGGCTTGTGGACCGAAACGTCACATGTGGTGAATTAATCAAACTAATGCTGAGGAAACACTTTTGAAACATGGATAAAATGTATTCAAGTTGATTTTGCATAATATGTACCCTTTAACTACCAAAAAGGTGAAACACAAAACAAATCACAAGCATTTAAAATATCCCTCAGAGGAGCATTGTTTGAGTTATTTGTGAACGCAAGCATTTATCATACATTACCTTGGTTCAGCAGGTTAAGCAAAAAAAAAAAAAAACACATGAAAATGATGTAAAAAGAAGAAGCTGACAGATGCCCATGACTAGAAGGCCAAGAGTTGTCATTGTCAAACTAGGAAACAGTGTGTGTGCCGATCATTGAAACATAAATAATCTAATTTTCTCATACCAGTGCACCTGAGCGTTTCAGAAAGATTAGCGCGCCACCATGGCATTTCAATGCACTGACATTTAGACGTATATTCTCAGATTCTTCACTTAGTGCTGCTGTGACATGAAACTCTGTCAGAGGAATTGGCCTGCAGCATGTGATGGTCGAATGAAGTGGTGCTAAAAGCAATATTATTATTTCACCTTTAAATTATGATGGTACATTATAGTGAAAACAGATATAACATGATTGCAACAAACCATTAAATGCTCACTATGACTTTAATCAACACAGAGGTTATGGAGGCGACTATGAACTTTAGCAGTTAGGGGCAAAAATGCATGAAAGTCAATGGTGAGTATTAAACTTTCTCCGGTAAGATCTCAAAACAGCTGATAACAAATATAAAACTTTACGACTCTGTTAAATATTTAGTTTGTACTTGAGGAAAAGCAGATAAACACCAGAACACTGCAGTCACGCTCACATTTATCACTGGGATTATCACTTTGAGATCACAGTTGAACTCATTACCTCTGCCCTTAAATAACATGTTTCTGAGTCTGTGTGTGCAGGAAATTAATTGTGGGGCGTGTTAAGGTGTCCTCTATCTCCCCCTGCTGTTAGCAAGCAACCAAGCTCAGCAAGCTTCATTTTTTTTTTTTTAAATGGCTCCATGGACAGAAAAATAGGACAAAGACACATTTTATCACTTGTGCTGCCCATGGTTCTGCCACTCAGTCAGAATGTTCAGGAGCATTTTTCAAATAAAAGAATGTTGGTGCATGACGTCAGTAACAGCTTCAATAGACTCCCCTTTTAATAAAGTATGTGAAAGTAGTACATCAAAATAGCAGGACCAAGACTCATCAAAGCTGCTTTAGGAATGTTTTGAGCCACTGAGTGCAGACCTCTTCAGTGACACAGAGAGCGCCCACGATTGAGACACCTTTAGTAGCATGTGCATTGGAACAGGTTTCTGGCTGTTAAAAGCATTATTAATAGTGTGAAGATAACACACCTACTGATGCTAAACTTGTGGATACGTTTGGAACAATGTAATGGTGGCAAAAATTAGAAGCTGAGGTAAAATTGTCAATTGACTATTGCTATACAAGAATGGAAAGTTTACCAATTGACCTTCAAGCAGGAGCTTATAGCTGTTTTCTAATGGAAGTACAAGAAAACATTCTGAGCCCAAAAGTTAGAAATATGTTACAAAATATTAATGATCTCATGAAATAGCAAATATGTTTTAGCCTGTCAGGTAGATCCTCATTCTAATCTACCATACTTTGAGTGGCACCCAGTTGAATAATAAACCTTTGCTCAATTTTATTCTGGCGTTAGTTTTGCATACACCTCCGGGAAAGGATTTTATTGACATGAGGTTTGAGAGCTTTGGTGTGGAATAAGGATCTGAGAGCTGAAATGGCTTTAAACTTAAATTAAAATAGTACAAAGTCACTGACCATCACAATACAGAAAGGGGGAAGATTACAATGAAAATATATTAAATATAATTCATATTTGGTCAAATCTATTTGTGGCCTTGAGGAAACTGTTAGGAGTAGTTAGTGGGCAGTCACCATGCATGTAGGATCTCGGTCATGAAGTTTGCATAGGCTGCTGATTTATATTTATGGAGCTTTACAACAATTCCAAATGATAGACTGTTAACTAAACATGTTTTCTTAAAACTGAAGTTACCAGCTTTCTTTTTTTTAATTGAGTAACTTGCATTTTGTTTCCCCCCTGTACAGTAGCACAGTGTAAATGTTCCATCACAAACAACTTAGCCAGACATTTGAACACCATTTTGGATTCTTTGGTTGGAAACATAGACTATGTAGAAACTGCAGCAATTTGTGGAGAAGGTGAAACATCTCTAGATAGATTCTGATGACTCTATGGCAGGGATCTCCAACCTTTTTCCCCCAAAGAGCTACTTTCACAAACAAAAATGGTAGAGGGCTTTTAGTGTTCGCAAGAAATATAAGTCAATATAACAGTGACGGCTATCCTCATGGGGGATAGGCCTACACACAAATACACAAGTGCACAAATGTAGGCGTCTGTGTAAAATAACAATCAATGTCACTTAATTTTGAACTGTTACAATAATCATAGAAAAACTCAAACAAAGGTCAGTTAGGAGCAGTTTGAGGAGAGTAATAGCCCACATGACAAATGATCCTACCTTTACAATGGCAATATGTGCGTAATCAAATTGGAATTATTCAGCGTAATATATAGTTCATAAATCCTTTGGCGAGCTATTTGAAAAGGGGTGGAGAGCTACCAGGAGCTCCTGAGCTACAGGTTGGAGACCCCTGCTCTATGGTGTCATATGATGTCACAAAACTGTTCACACTAAATAATGTCATTTGGTGTGACATTATTTTTAGGTCCAGATTTTAATGGAAAAAATGATTTGCTAATTTATGTCTGAAATTATCTCTAGAGGAAGACCAGACTTCAAGCTGCTTTGTTCAAAACCCTGGAGCAGTTTCAAATCACCTAAATGCCGTTATATTGAACAGGGCTGGACCCTGAAATAAGAGTGATCGTCACTTAACAATCCCATAGAGGTCATGCACCAACATTTCATTGGAAACTATTCTCAACATTCCAACTGAGTAGCAGAAATGTGTTTTGTTTTTTGTTTTGGTGTTTTGGAGAATTTCACCCTAAAGGACCAAACTAAGCACTTGAACATGTCTGCGGACTACTGGACATCTGTCTTAACATCACTTCCAATTCAGAGGAATTACAGGCAGATACACGGCTGCAGTGCCAGGGGCTCCACAGCCTGACCTATCAAGATGGTGTTGCAATCAAAGCAGAGAATGGGAAACTCCAGATCTAAGTCTACCGGAAACCTCCACATGGATCAATATCTACTCTGTGATTGGAATCATCCACAACACAAACTTGGGCTGAGTGACTTTACAACACACAGGCAGAGGTCCCCTCACTCAGAGGGAAAGAAGAAGCAAGCACAACACATCCATGCTCTCCGTCTGGGGATAGAACTGAGCTCGCAATCTAATTTTCATAGTTTGATCAAACACCAATACTTCAAGTAATAATATTAATAATATTTTCTTTAAACATTATACTTTTTAAATGTTTTTATTTTACTTTACTGTAGCCTACAAGCATTTAAACAATCATAACCACCATGCTATATTGTATATATATATTGTATTATGAGAGTTTTTTTTAACTATATATATGTGTGTGTGTGTGTGTGTGTGTGTGTGTGTGTGTGTGTGTGTGTGTGTGTGTGTGTGTGTGTGTGTGTGTGTGTGTGTGTGTGTGTGTGTGTGTGTGTGTGTGTGTGTGTGTGTGTGTGTGTGTGTGTGTGTGTGTGTGTGTGTGTGTGTGCTGTATCAATGTTGATTAGGGTTAAGAGAAAGAAAAAATGTATTAAAGCAAAAGAGCATATTCATTTAGCTTTGATTTCTGTATATCGTCTTGATACTTGCAACTAAAAACCACGGTCCTCTTTGGTGTGACATCTGTGTAAAAATGCATATGGGTTTGTTAAATCCAATGACATATTCACTGCACTTATTCTCATGAGGCCTATTGGCAACAATGCACGAATAAATTCAAGTCCATCACTCAAATATTATGCAGAATATTCTCCATAAATGCAGAGCGCCAGGACCTAGTGGTAAAGTGTGCCTTACGCGTGAGAGTGTGACTCCAATGAGCCCTCTATATGAGCTCTATGTTGATATCTCAGAGTGAGACTGTGTTGGCCCATCTGCCTCACTTCTCTGTCTAAAATTCGGTTCTAAAGCTGTGCAAGGAATGCATGCATGATTACTGCACCAAAGGATTTGTAAGAGCTAGAAAGGGCACATTAATTATCTTACGTCCACCTTTCAAGGTTTGAAAATCAGGTACTCCAGTATTAAATAAATGAAAGCTTTTTGTTCTGTTTTGTTTTTTGTGCTGGATCTCCATGGATATGCCACATAGTTGATCAAAATATTTATTCAAGAAAGGCCAATGTCCAATATGAGGAATTCATACGTCCAGCACATCATCAGTATTTCCTTTTACTGTTTTAGTGTTATGCACAGAAGCTCTCTGAAAAAGGTGGTAGGCTTCAAGACGTATTATTTACCAAACTGCAGGTGAATAGAGCAGAGAACACAGCTGTGAAATGTTTGAAGGACATGCTTTGAGAATTAAACGATCTTCCCATTGTAAAATACGTGAAATTTATTAGAAATACAGTATTTTAACCCAGTTAACCTAGTCATCTTCATTAAACCAATAGTGTTTCAATGGCAGCTGTAGAGGCTGGAGAAATGTACATCTATTTGTCTACTGTTTGTCATTCTCTGTGGCACTTCAAAGAAAATAGACAGAATGCAGCCATTATCCTTGTCCCCCACTGTGGCATAGGAGCTGTTCTAAAAATGACCAACCTGTCAAGAGCTGACACTGTCCAAGCATGTCTTGGCAGAAGGCACAAGACAACCTCATTTAGCTGTCTGCATATGACTGTAACTAGGTCACAATCTACTGGCCAATTAATGTTTAACATCCACAGTCAACAATAAAACTGTTTCAAATCTGACTCAAGGCAAGTACAGTTAATGGTAAAATATCTTAGAGATTTCATTTTCTTTTCTCTCTTCTCTTCTCTTCTCTTTGCTTTTCTATTTCGTGTTTTTGTCCGCTTAAAGAGCCTTTGTTTTTCTCAACCTGTGGTGATCTAGCAAATGCTCGAACATTTTTCAGTTGAAATTTGCACTTCCTTTAACTTGTTTTTACTGCAATGATTTTTATTACTTTTGAATGTATTATTTTGACTCACTGGCAATAGAGATGTGAGTGGCAGCAATATTTACAAGCAATAAGCTGGGTTTGTTTTCTGTAGTTCGTTTCCTTTTGTGCTGGTGAATGATTTAATAAAACATTCAATTCCCTCATTGGTATCGCCTTTATATTTTATGACACAGGTTTAAGAAGCCCCTGCAGCACAATTTTCTTCAAAAGATGGGCAGAGTTTTAGTCTCTAGTCACTGCAGATGGTGTTAGAGGAGGGGCCCTACACGGCTCCAGAGTGTATGCTAAACACTGCAGTAAGCCCCCTCTCTGTCTCACTAGACACAAAATAAACTTGTGCACACCAAAGAAATTGAGAAATACATTCTATTCCTCCTTTTTAATTATAGTTTATCTTACTTGGGGCCATCATTTGACTTTGTTATGTAAACAGTCAAATATCGCGGCCCTGCCAAAACTTTGCTTGCACCACGCCGCGCTGAACTTTTACTTTTCTCAGTTTATTGCTGTACAAGTTTTTGAACACTTGACAGGAAACTAACTCATTATCACTGCACAAAATGAAAGAAGCTCAAGCGCCACAACTGGGACAAAATGATTAAACGCACAAATCTCTGTCTTCTCTTTAAAGTTATTAATGGTCTGTCTGCACCTCCCCTCACACGATTTGTTTGAATAAGATCGTAAACAAAGCGGGTCACTGAGGGGGCAGTTAGAGGAGACTGCACTGTCCCACTCAGAACCTTTGTGTCAAGAGTCCCGTTTCGACCCTCTTCCCCTCCCACTCCTGTGCGTTCTCACCAGTGTCCTCACCAGTTTGTCTCCCCAGGTATCTGTCTATGGCTAGTAATTTTGTATACTAGAGCTCAGTTGTTTCATTAATTTATTTGTAATTTTTTGTACATCTGTTTTCAGTTAACCCCAGTCCAAACTTCACTTACCTGGTTTCCTGTTTATCTCGGCTCCACACATCTGCTCCTCTGGCCCCTCCAATACCAGCTCCTGATCTGCACCTGTAAAAGAAAAGTGTTAAACTCCTACCTGTGTTTGGGTTCTGCTCTTGGGACCCGTATGCGTAACAGTTGCGTATCAGTTGACTTCTATTCCCATTAGGATTACAATATTTTAAAAACGCACTGCTCGCGGTCTGTTGTTGTGGTCGTGACGTCTCCAGTTCTTTTACTAAGCTGTATGTTCTGAATGTTTGTTATTTGTCTGTTGCCTCTGTTGTTTATGGGTGGTCTTTAATGTTTTCTAATGGCTGTGAATGTAATAATTGTAAATGGTTTTGTGCGTATTTCTTAGGGTGACAATGTATCAGGGATGAAATTGTGCCTAAATCTGGTGCATAAATGTCTCGGCCGAACAAATACATAAGTTCTTATTAGTTTAAGTTGTTTCCTAATTGCCTGCAGCCTAATATCTCAACTTGAAAAGCCCTCCTCAAATCCTTTGTCCCTTAATGCTGCCTGTTCCTCTCCACTGCCCATTAAAGCGGTTGCACTGTGTGGTCTTGGTGAATTCAATATAAATCCCCACAATAGAGAGAGCAATAAAGTGGTTTGCAGAGTCAGAGAAGTTTCACCTCTGGAAAAAAAGAGTTGTCGAAGGCTGGTTTGGTTGGATTTGTCAGAATTGTATACAGTTTTAGTTGTATAACAAGACAGCGCAAATATGTGGTTTGAATGTGACAATCTGCAACATTCACTCGGCAATAAAGGCTGCAAATCCCATTTTTTATCTAAGTTCTTTTAAACAAATTCTGGAATAACTGAATGTTTTGTGTTGAATGTATTTATTTAATTTGACACATACTATGCATTATCATGTAACTGCAATTTGAAAATGTAAGATGCAGGAAAGAAATAACACAGCACAGAACTAAGATTCTTTTTTTCCTCAATTGCCTTTATTTAACTTTGAATATATCCCACCTTTGTTTTTCTGCTAAATATTTTAAACCATGTCATGTCAAATGTTGAAGAATATCACAATATGAATACATATTTTACATAAATAACACATAAAAATATTGCTGTTGATTTTTTTTCCCAAAATCAATCAAATTAAGCTTAGAGCAGTGCAATGTCACAAAAAGCAAACACACAGAACTGATACAGAATACAAAACACATTTTGAATGCTCCACAAATGATATTCAACCAACATTTTGAACTAATACAATTTCAAATGAATTCTAGAATACCATAATTATCTTTTTTCACAGCATGTATTTTCAGTCAGAGGCACAAAATGTTGCAAAGTCATGAAAAGATGACAATAGTTGGCCACAAAAAGCTAATGTCCACAACCTATAGAGGCACACATTGTACTATACATTCAAACAAATCACTGTGTAACTCATACAATACTGAGTAACAGAATACTACTTAATACTACATCAGCACTGCAGACACAGACCTCGTGTAGCTGTTTTCCAGCCAGAAACACAACACAGTTGAATCACATTCCTCAAAATACTTTCATGGGTCTGCTGACATTCAGAATGGCTTGTCTATTTGCTAGATCTTTTTGTTTGTTCATTACAAAATAAGCTGTTTGTCTGGCAGTCAGAGGCATTTTATAAATAGCACACTGGGCACAACACAAACTAGCTGCGCTTTTCTGGTCGGTCCTCATTCATGTATCTTTCTTGTTTCGTGCAGTTCCATATAAAGCGCCTTTTTCTAACACTGTATATTTTATTCTATAATATTTTGTGCTAAAAAATAGTTAAACCAAACCAACGACAACATCAAAGTCTTTGCAGTGAATGCACTTTTCAAGATCGCTGTTGACCTTGCACATGAAAGGAAATTTGAGTTAAAAAAAACAAAACACAAATTCTCATCACAGTCCACTGCATACCAAAATGGCTACTCTAAAATCTCTCTGCGCTTGTCTTCATCTTATCAAGGGAATTGCACTCTCACAGCCTTGCTCTTGTGCACATCAAAATGTTCGCATTAATTATGAAAAACAACAAACAAACAAACATTAATTGGATTTTTATCCAAACCTAAACTCCAGTGTCAATCAACGCCTTTTCTTGAACTTGAACATGGTGCAATCAGAGCACTGTATTCTGAATACTTTCAAGTTGGATTATACAGTATTATAGTGTGAAAATATAATTTATAGGATTAAAACTGCTTCTTGTTTCACCGTTTGTTATACATTTATAAGATAAGAGAACCTTGATCACAAATTAGAAAATGAGACATGCACATGCACTCACTGAGAGCTGTGTTTTTCATTTTTCTCACTAATTCTGCGCAGTTCAAAGCCTATGTTTCATGATCAAATACCACAATGTCTTCCGATTTAAGGAAAGTATCTGTATCCTTAACAACACCAAACTGTGCCAGAATACTTGCTCAGAATTCTTAATATGTTTTTGTGTTCAGTTACTTCCCAACACTGCTTATTCCACTTTTGAATAAAAACCCAGTGACAATGCACACACCCTCAAAAAAGAGGACACTTACGCTTTATTGTTATCAAGTCTATTTACAAGATCTTCATAATAAAATAAAGGGTTTGTCAGGCTGCGTGAGTCTTTTGTAAAGCACATTATAGTATTTCCGCAGTGCTGTTGGTGGTGTGCATGTCTCACTGTGTGTACATCATACTTATGTCCAGCCTCTGCCTCTGTTTGTGATGCGTGCACTCCCGGCTGCACACACAGGCCGCTCTTGTTCCTGGCACGATCCTCTCGCTCGCACACAAGCCGTGACTTCAAGGAGGAGCGCAGTGGCCTGGGACAAACTGCAGACCGTGTGCATAACTTTAGCGCTTCCATAGCAGCAGCCAGATCAATGTAAACATGTCTGTAAACGTTCCTATACGCACAATAAACAACAAATATCTAACAGTCAAAATGTGCTCCGACATAATTACTGACGCGCTACAAATGTACACCACAGATTTACCCAGTGGCTTGCTTAGCGCTAACGTGGTCTTTACAACTGTCACACAGCCTGGAGGCTTGTTCAATAGTTCAGAGCTGGAGAGAGGTCAGTCAGCAGCGTTTCCATTGGCAAACGCACTCATTCTTCCACACTGTGAATCCAGCGTGCGTGTGTGTACCGTCACACAATGATAAATTACAACCTGTTATCTACATATAGTTACAATCAGTTATACTGTTTTGACAGCGTTTTGTTTACAATCTCAGGTGAAACGCACAATTTACTGTAATCGAATCATTATAATCATGTCATATTTATAAACGCTTGTGGTTTTCATATTCAGTTTGTATATGTACATGTTGCTTTAGATATTAGTCTGCGCTTTGGCCACTCAGCGGCATATTTAAAAGAACAGCTGCTGCCAAAGGGCTTTTCAGTATTGAGATCATGCATGGCAGGGGTGTCCAAACCATAAACACTTAAACAAGGAGGTGGACTAGGTGGGGGGGTAATTGTTCAAATGTAAGCCAGATTGTTAACACTTAAAGCTAGTGATTATACTTTGTCGTTAGTGTATTTTCTTACGATAATAATACATTTTGAGATGTTTGTGAAATTGGCCTGGTAGCAAAAAAAGCAATACTCTATCATAATATAAACCGTTAGCTACACAGGATGTCTATAAATTAGCGAGTTGTTAGGTATATTTAGAAAACGTATATTCTAGCAAAGATGAATGAAGAAATAATAACCAATTTTGCTGGGCTAAATTGATCATAAACTAAATAATATATTAGGGGCCAATCAGAAAGATTTGTACCTGGGGCCCTGAATTCGGCACTACGCCCCTGCATATAAATAAGTAAACACGGTGTTCGATGCTCGTGCTATTGCTATAGGCTGCTGTCATAGTCATAACTTAAATAGTAAACATTTTGATGTAATACAGACCTAACATTAATGGTCCAAGGCTTATTAAACGTGTGGTGCCTCAGTCAAACCTATACAGCAACATTTTGGATGATTTGCTTCATTGTCTTGTCGTCTGTGACCCTCTAGTCCACTCTGTATGTCTCAAAATGAGTCCATCAATGAAAAAAAAAAAGTTTGGACACCCCTGCTGTACGGTAATGAATTCTTCAAAATGTATGATTATCATGAAATTGTATTTTAACCAATGACTGAAGTTCATGACTGCAGTGAAAAGCCTGGTACATACCATTCACACAACAGCAAATCATCCACATCTCTTAAGGCTCTAAAGCATGTGATATCATAATGCAATCTTTGTTTGCTTCGTTTACAGCACATGTAGATGGCCCCTTCACTGTCACTATGTTTATATACATTATGCATGCCTGTCAAACATGCTTCTTCTGATTATCTCCACAATGTAGTGTACTTCATGAGAATGCCTCGGATTGCGTGTTTGACATTCTTCCATTCTGGGCCTTCCCGTTGCAGCTGCTAATGGCCTCCGGCTGTCGAGACATGACGTATCTTTTCTTCTTGGACGACAGGGAGAGTTTCTTGCCCCCTTCAGCGCCCCCGTCAGGCTCGTTGGGGTCGTACACCATGACGGTCGTGGTGTCCATGCGTGACAGCGTGTACATGCTGCTCTGACGCGTGGGGCGCAGGCGGGTGGAGCGCAGTTCCAGCTCGTCGTAGCTGGACACCTTGATGAAGGGGCACCAGCGGAACGCACGCTTGAAGCCAGCTCGGAACCTACGGCAGCAAAGAGGAGGAAGAGGCGTGAGAAATGTGCAGCTAATGACCAGGCAGCTGTGTTTTTGAATGAAATCAGGATTGCTCTTTTCAGTTGAATCATCTTGGACAGATGAAAGGCACGTGATGTTTTCACTCTTAATATGAGGAGGCAATGGAGAAGTTGTATTATGGCAGAACACAATTTCTGTTTCTGACAATTTACTGAATGTCTCCCCTCACTTTTCAGTCCAAAAGCCTACCAAATAAAAATAAAATAAATTATTATAACAATGCTTTGGATGTACTGTATATTGGAAAGTATAGAAGTTGTGTGAGCTGGTTTATGCGGATTTCCGGTGTATTTAAAACAAAAAACAAAAGAGCAACAATCTTTTGAATGGTGTCTGTGCTTTTCATTGTAGTCTTGTTTTAATCTCTCACTGTTTTAACCTTAGTGCAAATGTTTAAATGTTTTTATGGTGTATGCTGCAGTTCAGTTTTGCCCAAGTCACCCTTGAAAAGAAATTTCAGTCTCAATGAAGGTTAATAAATGAATAAAATATAGTGTTGCCCTTCAAGATACTCAGAGAGCTTCAAAATACATTATTCATTCCCTCTGCACTGCTCAGTGGTGGAAAACTATAGAGGTTATGCAGGTGACACCACAACGTTCAGAAACGAAAAAATTCTATGAGTCAATGAGTGAATGAGCAATTTCCCTGAAATGTGGAAAAACTGCTGCAGTCTGATAACAAATCTGAAAGTTTACAACTACACCAAATGTTTAGTTTGTAACTAACATGAGAAGTAAGCAGTTGTAAAAAACAACAGGAACACTCCAGCTGTGCTCACATTTATCTATTATTTATGGTACAGTCTTTGGGATCATACACAGTTAAAGGTCCTGTACCTGATTTTTACTGTTTTGAAAAGTGGAAAACAGAACTAGTTCATGTACCTGATTTTTTTAACACATAATAAAGTAAAATCTGTGTTGCCCCAGTACAGATATATTGTAAAAGCATCTATTGAGGCAGCGATGGGACCTATTTATAGAACATTTTATTCTATAAGAGAAGCAGGAAGTGCACCATTAGCATGCTGAAGTTTGCTAGATTTACCTGGGACGATCTGTGATGCTCTGGGCTCAGACACTCGGGAAAAGTTCTTATAAACTCATTGTGGTGAATATTTAGGATGCTGGGACAGCATTAGGTGAGTGAGCGATGTGACTGCTGTATAGACTTTAAAATAAACTAGTTCTGTTTTTCACATTTGAAAACAGCCCCTTTATCTGATAAATATCTTTAATATTACATAAGATGTTTCCAAGTGTTTTTGCTGAGGAAATGTATTGTTGTGGGGCAGTTTAAGTGTCCTACATTTCCAACTTCCATTTGCAAACAAGCTAGCTAAGCTCTGCAAAGTCAGAGCAACAACAGAGAAACTACTTTCAGTTCCCACTTCACCGTAAAAAGTTAATATGAGCAAAACAAAAGATCCACAAACAAAAACGAGGTCAAAAAGAAAAGAATCATCTATTTAAAATCTCTGAACACTGTATACTTGGAGCCTCATCCAGACTATGAGCCATAAATATAGAGACGTGTGCGGTCACCTGCTGTTGAGGCAGCAGTAGATGATGGGGTTGTACATGGTGGAGCTCATGGCCAGCCACAGCACACTGAGGTAAACCTGCTGGATGTACTTCCACTTGCTCAGATCTTTGTTCAGACCCGTCACGATGAAGTAGATGTGATAGGGCAGCCAGCAGAGGGCAAAGGTCACCACCACAATGATCATCATCTTCACCACCTGATGGAGGGACACAGACAATGGAGACAAACGGCTCAGTCCATTAAATTTAATATACATATTACTCAAGGAAAATTGCATAAAATGATGACACATTATGCATTTAATCAGCAATGACCACGCCACATAATCAAGGGGTAGACATCCTCATTTTGTAAGTTGTGATGTATTGTAAGAGTATGTAAATTTAAGAGAGCAGGATAGCCAATCTGTTATATTCACTACTGTGCATCATTCACTTCTACATCACCTTTGAGATTTTGGTTAACATGTATTGGGCACACTAAATACCATTCGAGACAACTTTGAGTTTCAAAGGTGCACTATGCAAATTTTAGGACGGAGGATCTGCTGCCTTATTGTTTCCATAGGGTTGTTATTGTTTTGCGGGGAATGTTCAGTATGGCATGGAACATAGTTATGAAATGACAGGTGTTTTTATTGCAAAAAATAATGTATGTAATATCGCTGTGAACAGGATTGCATCTCCCAGATCTGACCTTTAACTATGCATCACCTGCTTGGGAGAAGTTAAATGCCATAGAAACATTGTAGACACAGCAACAGGATGACAGACAGAAAAGTTACATAGTGCCAATGATTTCGTAGTGCAGAAATCATTGGCAAAGTATCGCAAAAAACAAAACAAAACAGATTACCCCTTTTGATGTTAAAATATTGCAGGTGAAACTAGAATAAGAAGGTGGTGGCTGTGTCTCTGTGTTTACCGGGCAGATTAGGGCCCCCTTTCCATTTGAGAAAGGCGTTCACACATAATGAGACAGGGCTGGGTCCAGAAAACCATGGCTGTTGAAGGACTTCCTGCTGCGTTATGTGAGGAATGGGGATGTTATCTACGCATTTCCCTGCTCATAAAACATATCAACACAATTTAAATTCTAACTTCACCACCTCTAAAGTTGACAACACGATTCAGGAAAACAAAATTCTAAAAAGCCTTCTCTTAAATTGCCTCGCCGCACGTTGTTGCATTACTGTTAAATAGGGCTGTTTATGGTGAAATATATAAACAAAAAAGTGGAAAGAGGCCCTGTAATTTTAAATGACTTTTATTGCGCCTCTTCCATTATAAAAATATGCAAACAAATGAAACAGCTGTCATTTCCCTGAACCACTAGGAGGTTAAGCTCGCTACTAGACATAAAGCAGAGCAGCTGAGCTCTTCTGAAATCCAAACACGGATTTCTGGCACCCTGGTGTTTCAGTGATAACTAAAATACTGTCAGCTGTAAACCAGAGAGGGATGTTTAACAGGGTCTTGTCTCAACTGGTCTGGTCAAGTTTAATGAAAACACGTGCTTGTTGTAATTATAGTGCCAGTGGCGGACTTACCATTAGGCAACAGGCCACAATTGCCCCCAATTTGAAGGGGCTCTCAATAAGAAGCCCTTCCTGATCATCATAGACACAAGGCACAGTAGTGGTAGTGCCCCCTGATAAAGCTAAATAGTAAATAAAATATTACATCATAAAATTACACATGAATATCACGTATTTAAATCAGCCGAGCTTGTGTTAAAATGCACCAACCAAATGGGAAACATGGTCTTCTGTTTCTTAAGTATTCTTCAGGGGAAGGCCCTATTTAAAGCTGTTTTGAACCTAGCTGTTGCACATATGACTAAGTTCCCTAACTGTCTAACCACCACACATTAAAAAAAGGGGGGGAAAAGAAAAAGAAAATTAAAAAAGTTATCTTTCAAGTACAATTCAGGAGACAAGACAGAAAAGTTATGGAAAATCACACTTGATGAGGAGGGGCCTGTATTTAATTTATCCTTGGGCCCCTAAATTCCTAGGTCCGCCACTGTATACTGCCCCATACCAGTGCATTGTTTATGGGACTCAGTCAGTTGTTTTTCAGTAACCTTTATCAGATTTATAAAGTATAATTATTCTTTAAATTCTTGAAATTAGAGTTTTCGTCAGCCCATGTTGTTTAGGATACAGTATGTGTCATTTAAAGAGCTTTGCATTTCCTGAATCTGAAGTGACACTTGTCTGCACAGGCTTTTGTACAAACCCATTTTGTTTTCCATGCACCCTTCCTCTGTGTTCCTTCGAATTGGGGGTAATGGATCTATTGAAACCAGACAAAAAACATCTACCCTTGAACAAACAAGAGCAAGACGGTGCCAATTTTAGGTCCTAGTGAAACATGAATCAGCCTCTTTGTCTGCTTCATTTTCCTGCTGGAAGGGCATCTAGCATACAAACCTGCCAAATTGATACAGCCAATCCACTGCAAGAGTCCATCCAAGAACCGGATAGTAACAAACTCATTAAAACCTTGGTGAATGTAACTCAGTAGGCCTGCGTTCGGGGCCAGTGAATGATGAACTATGTTTTAATTAGTATTTTCAGGCATATTTTGTCATATTCTGAAAAATTGCCGTGTGCTAAGTGGATGGGCACAGCAAGATGCTCTGTTATGAGTGTGCAGACAGAATTAGTTGTTGCAGAAAAGCACTATCAATCATAATGATGAATATTTAACAGATGACGGTTTGCATTTTATTCACATTTGAACTTTGAAATAGCATACGCAGCAAAACAGGAGCAAATGGGATACAACTGCACCGGATGCACTGGCTATCGTAAGGTCACATTTAATTAAAGAAACCAACCGTCGAGGGTTTTCTTTCATCCTCCCTCTTCTCCATCTCATCATTATTGTCTTCAAATCTCTGAGCAACTTACTCTTGTAAATTAAGGACCCATCCGCCCTGCCCACATCTGTTATTTAAATGCAGGGTTTAATTAGCAAACTACAAACGCCTTCAGGTTTAGAATATGCTGAGCAGTGGTGGGCAGATATTTTGTACTGTACACTGAAAGACAATTTACTTACAGAAATAATTGAATGATTTGCATAGAAAGATTCAGTATAAGTTCAGCGTGTATGGGAAAATTATTCTAATGATGATTAAATGATGATAACAAACTTTAATGCAGTCTAAGAGATTTTGGATACTTTGTTTGCACAGGAATGTAAAAATGATCAAGGACAGAAGAAAATCAGAGCATTTTACCCGATTTACAAAGCTCCAGATTTACAAGGGAAGTGGATTTCTGTAACTAAACAAACTAGTAGTGCATTAAAGCAAGAGAGAGTAGTAGTTTGAGGAGAAACAATCACAAATACTTTTCAAAAACACTTTTTTTAATTGACTGTTGACAAGCAAAGTCAAATCAATGGTTTGCAGGCGTGAATTAGTCAGGTGTTGTGTCATTAACAGTTTCACATCAGTTGTTTAGGTTAGATCTACAATATTTTTCAGTGCAGTGTCCAGATTTTTCTGATTTAGGGCACAATCTACACAATCTACTCATTTAAAAGCACATAAAGGTCACTAATGATCAGTTTTAAGACATGTTGTTATTTAGAGCTTCATTTAATGACAAAGATAAACTCCAAAACCAAAATGTCAACCCTGTAGCCATTCATTAACACTTTATCTTCCCTGCTGCCCTCAACCAATTTAGTCATGTTGGTGCAAGAGCTCTGCAGTCAATGTATAAGTAATAGGGCTAGCAATTGTAAAAACCAACGGCAGCAAGTCATTGACCTGCATTAAAGAACAAGCTGTTTTATATAATTCTGTTAAACATCGAAACTTGTCTGTGTACATTTTGCATTGTTTGCGTTTGCAGATTACATATTCATTTCTTTCAGAATGTCTTGTTGAATGATGTTATTTTTAGACATATTTTAGCCACTTTCTCAATTCATTAGACCGCATTAGAATCGGGTCAAAAGGTTCCCCACAAATTCTAATTGATTTGCATCTCATTTTGTTTGTTGACATCCATATTCCCGCAGCACACCTCTCTGAGATCTGAGAATTCAATAGCTAAATAATCACTGTGTTCTTCTTTTCATGGTTAGCTGATTCGTCTGTCTTTGTATTTAAAAAAACGAAAAATAAATTGCCAGGTTTGCTGGACCTGTTGGAATTAGAATTTCCATCCTTCACTCTGTGCTCTGTAGGAGTATAAGATGACGGAAGTATGTAGGAGTGGATATAAAGAGGGTTGTCTTTTGTTGCTTTGATGTTAATGAATTCTATAGTGCAAGAGATGAGAGAAAAAAAAGTCCACTGAAGTAATAGTAATTTTCCCTGTAGGTACTTCAAATGCGTTCAAGTACACTGAAGCGAATACAATACAGAGGTTGACGGGCAATCACTAGCTACCTCTGCTGTTACTCTGAAAGCAAATGAAAATCTTTACATGGCTTTATTCCTCAATGCCTGAACCAACCAACGTGTGCAATATTATATTAACTATGGCCTGTTGTCATTGGTCAAACATTTCAAACTGGATTTCAAAACAAAATACCAGTGATAAGTGACAGGTTCTCATGTTTTTTTTCTAATTATTACTTACGGCATACAGTTTTACATCCGTGAATTTGCTGTTTGTGAGAAAATAGGAGGTAGTGCTACGTTCTAAAACGGAATCCCTCTGTGGTGTCACATTTTTTGATCGTTTAAATGATAAGTTAACAAAATAAAGGTGTTGTCAGGTATTGCATGTTTAGTAAAATTTTAAATATAATCATGTTCGCCACATTTGAGTTAAAGTCTTTTCATCATTTCATCATTTAGACTTAACTCCAAATCATAGTAGTTTCTTTGTGCTTCTGACATAGCAATAGGAAAAGTCAACTTTATCCTTTTAGGTGATTTTCTTGTCAGTCGTTTTAGTTAATTAGACAACTGCCTTGATTTTTTTGAAAACCGTATAGCCTCATTGTGTCCATAAAGGAACCAGCTTTATTAAATGTATTGTGATACAATGGTTGTGTCTTGATGGTTTAATACGCTCCATCATATCTGGTTGTGTGATTTGACAGGAGTGGGCTCTGTATTGTCCCTGCTCTGAAGTAATGGCATTGCATGTATGTTATAATAATATGATTCGGTTCAAAGTTCACATTTTTAAAAACGACTGAAATATGCCAAAGAACTAACAAACTATTACAGAATCATGTGTTTCAGAAAATGTTTGTACAAATGTAAATTACAAGCTTGGCAGTTTTTGTGCAGAATAAGACAAGGAGTTATGTACTTAAAAAAGTGCAGTCTTTGCAATTTCAGTAATTGCATTCATTAAAATTGTGACTGTTTAGAAAACAATTGAATTAGTATAGCATAATTATAATAATAGTATAATTCAGGTACAATTTACATTTTATATATAGAGATTTTTCATGAAGAAAACATTTATTATGATTGGTTGACGTCCTGCGTATAGAAACACATTAACAGTTGTATTGTTGTAGCTTCTGACTCCCAAAGGAGATTGTGGGTTCGAATCCTGGACCACCCCAACATCACACGATCTCTCTGGGAGGAGTCTGCATGTCCTCCTCGTGTTACCGTGGGTTCTCTCCGGGTTCTCTGGCTTCCTCCCACCGTCCAAAGACATGACTGTGTTCAGGTTAATTGACAACTCTAAATTGTCCGTAGAGAATGAATGTGAGAGTGAATGGTTGTCTGTCAATGTCCATGTCCATGTCTCTGTGTTATCCCTGCAACGAGTTGGCCACTGTCCAGGGTGTACCCCGCCTAAGGCCCAAAGTCACTGGGATAGGCTCCAGTCACCCGCGTCCCCGGTAAAGGGAATAAGCGGTAGAAAATGAATGAATGAATGAATGAATAATCATAAAATCCTGTCAGTTTTGGTAAGACTCGTATCAATATCAAGTGTATTAAAGAGAAAAAACTAATATTTTTCTCCTTCTGCCTTTGCATTTTGATGAATCTGTGCATCATCCTGTTCTAATGGATCAGGCCAAGTAAGTCCTGTTGAGGGTCAGTTACAAGCACTGGATTTCTCTTCAGCCTCCAGTAAAAACAAACTAAATTTCAGATTAGTTGGAGCACTGAAAAAAGTATTAGTCTTCATGTCTGAAACTGCTTTAATGTAACCTATACATTTACTTTGTTAATTACCAACCAGACCAACTCATTTGTCATGATGACTTTTCAGAATAAGTGGGAGAAGATTATAAAACATGACTGCCAACTCTAATGATAAACGGTGGAATAAAGTATATTGTATTGTATAAGTATTGTATACGTAAACATATTACTGGTGTAATAGTGTAAAAAGGTAACAATGTGGATGTGTCAGTGCTTTCTCATAATGTGTAGTATGGTCTTAAGGCCTGTGCACAACCACAGACTGTATAAAAATCACTAGACATCCGGAGTGTGACGTCACCCATAGCGTTTGGCTCCAGCAGTTATAGTGGCTAAAGTGGAGCCAGATTCCATATTTGGACATCCGAGTGCTGTATCGTGGCAACCACACGGACTAATCGGGAGCAAGTCAACGGTTAACGGTCCTGCCCCTCGGCGGGAGGAGACAGGGGTAATCAAACCTGTTATTAATGCGAGCGAAAACCGACCTCTGCAAAAGGAAGCACCTGATTGATGAGTTATTATTGCTAATAACTTGATTTATGAAGAATGGAAAAAAAACACCAGGATCATGTAGAGTGTGTCAAAACGGACATTTTAGTTCCAAGATGGTGAGTTTGACAAAAGCAGTTGCAGAGTGAAGAGCATCAATATTCCAATAGAAAGTGAATGGCAGCTCGGCTTGATGGAGTCGGAACACCCTTGCCTGGCAAGTCCAGAATGATATATCTATGTATTATTTATACACGATATATCAATCTGGTCGCCCTGCCCTCCGCCGTGCCTCGAGTCAACTCCAAAACGTACCGAGCAATCAGATTAGTTTATTTAAGTGACGCAAACGGTGTCATTCTAGCGCGGCGGAAGTAGCAGAGTTGGCTACAACACATGTATTCTCAAAGGCTGTGTCTGAATGTCCACACTCTCTCTTCTTCTCTAACCCCTCAGTCACTACATAGTCCTGCCCTGTTCAGTGACTAAATAGTGCCTCAGTCCTGGAGCGATTTGAACACGCAGCTCATACTTTCTCCTCACCGCACATCACATAAGTCTGGCGTCTGGGAGAAAGAAAAGTCGGCGAAACGCCAACAAAAATAAATTTCTGTAATGAATATGGATCAAATCCGCCTGACACGCACATATTTATAGACTAATAAACATCATACAAGTTTTATTCATCATGGATCACACGTGAAACATCAAACAGACTGGATTATTCAACTTTTTGCCGGAGATTTGCGATCTATTCACAGCTCAAGCTAAGGCAAGTGGCTAACGCCAGCAACGCTGCTGCTAACGGTTTGTTTAAAGTGTTTTGTTCATAATCTCGGCTCAACAGTTCGTTTAAACAGCTCCTCTTTCTGCTTTCATTCAGCTCGCTGTAGTTTTTCCGACCCTCCCTATGCATTGTGGTTAATTTTGAGTGCACTACTTTTTCACCTGTTGGACATTCAGACAGCACTAAAAATGCGTGACCACTATACAGTGATAACTCTGATTGGTTTACTCCGCTTCCTGTTTGCTCAGGTTTGCTCCGCCCTAGAAATCGAATTGACTCAAATGCTGACCAGACTCATTCGCTGGTACAGCGGTGAGTCTGGATTTTTCCAGGCAATAGGTACTTCCTATTTGGAACGCAGTGGCTAGCAGGCTCTGGATGTCCAGTGATTTTTATACAGCACAACCAAGACAAAGTCGAACAAAAGATGCTGGTGCAAGGTTACCATTACACCTGTAAGCAAGTTGATATAAAATAAATACATATTTCAATACAAAATTAGAAGTATGTGCATAAATAGTCCAATCAAAAGAAACGCATAAAACATCCAATCACTGCACACACAAAATCATTCTCTCCCTTATTTACCATCCCTTCCCACAGGCTGTCTCACAATCTTTATCTGAGCGCCACAATATTGCATCCACAGACACTCACATGCATCCTTATCATCCAAAGCCACATTCATCACCAATGTGAGCACGTTTGTTTTGACAACAGCCTTTGTCAGACTTGCAAACATTAGAAATTCTGTGCAAGTTAGAATCTCTGCTAGCAAATTATTCCAAAAGAGAAGCGAAAACTGGATTTTTAAAAAGTCAAACTGGTTTAAAAATATCCATTCACAGACATAAATGTTACTAATTATAAAATGTATGATAACATGTTGCATTCCATTTTGGGTTGAATATACAAACTCTTCTATCTGGGGCTTTTGAACGAGCGCAGTATGCTACTTTGTGCTGGTGCCCTACAATCTGGTCTGCTGCCTGAAGTGTTTGGATTCAGCCACATTGAAAATACAAAAGGGTAAATTTCTCCCAAACACAAGGTTTGGCCCTGCAAAATAATGACTATATTATACTGTCACACACACACAAACTAGAGCCTGAAAAGTCATAAAATGGAGACAAAAAGAACATGGCATTTTCTCAGTAAATGTCAAGGTACCGGTAAAGCAGCAAGGGTCTGTTCTTGGTGAAAAGTAAAAAGCTTTGACACACAGGAAAGCCTTGAAGCTTTTGTAATGTGCTCAGGTTGAGGCCAAACAGACATTTAGCCGCCATAATGAAAAACAAAGGTTTTGATCTAACTTTATAAAGCATCATAAAAATACTTTTGTATGCTATGCTACGCCAAGAAAATAAAGGTGATACGACATTTTTAGCTCTGCAGGGGAGGATTTGCTTTTGATTTTTTGTCAGTAGCTCCACCATGGAGCCACACAAATCCAAAAACGTATTCGTTTTATTCTTCCTGAGTCGTGGACTGTCCAGGATAGAGCTAAAGATGCAAGAACCAACTAGTAAAAAACTTTACCATTCCACTTGAGCCCTAGTTAGAATAATTCTGTCTGTAAATTTGCGCAAAACATTACTGTTATTTTTGTAAAAGAAATGTAAACTATAGATTTGCTGAGCTACAACTTACGAGAACATTGAAATCCAATAAACTATGAAAAAATCAGTGTTGGTTGGTGTGAGGCTTAGTGTTGTAACCTCTCACACCTTTATTAGACCTGTTTGGTCTAGTCCGTCATAAGACCACTTGTTAGAGGCAGGATGTTACAACTCTTAGAAGGTGCTGCAGACTGACCTACATCTCCATTGCAGAACAATTTTAATGCTTTTGACTCGCACACCTCCAGCCCTGTGGCACACTAACACCCTGCACCAGTAGTGTAGATTAGCGGCCCCATTACTTCCAAGGTAAGACGAGATACACCACAGCTTAACCCTGTTGAACCTCACTTCTTCTCCAAATCTGATCTGGTCGAGGTAATCCACTAGAATCCTCACATTCTCTCTCAGAACACAGAGGGAATTTAATCTAGCTGGAATGGAGGATCATTGTAGCTGGGCCACTGGACAGACACAGATAGCACTAATCCCAGCGTATACAGCTTATTACGAAAGTGTTGAATTCTAGTCTACAAAGGGTGTGAAACCTCTGAAAAATGGGATAAAGATGAGGATTGTAGAAATAATGCAGTTCTGAAGTGCAATGCTCAATCTCTTAAATGTCATCCATGGCTTTATCTTGGCTTTATCGCACAATAGAAAAGACTATCTTAATCTTATATGCTTGGTGTTCTCTCAAAAAAATAAACCTGTCAATTGCTTACCGTGGCTTTAAATGCAGCAATACAAAGCCTTGACTTTATGACCATTGCTATTTGTTTTACTCTGGTGTGAGTCAGTGAAAGAATCATTCTTTGATCTCTAAATATGGCATGTCAAGTACCATAATGCTCCACATGATTGGTGTAAACAAGCTTTCAGACTAAATTGACATTGACATTGTTATGTTTTAACTAGACGGGAGTTAACTATTTTGCTCTTGTGACAATTTGGCATCGTATACTTAACAAACCTCGCTCACAAAGGTTGGTCTATTGTCATTCATCAGAAGGAGATGCCAACTTATCAGTGGTTATTATGGTGCATTTCTGTGTGACATTTCCGAAATACATTTTGCCGGGAGCACAGGCCTAAAATAGAGCACCTGGCTTAACTCCTGTCACGGAGTGGATTAAGGCCAAACAGCAAAAGGTGGGTCTTTGTTTAGATGAAGAGATGGGCCTTTATTGTTTCCTGTCTCATTACAATGTGAGGATGCAGCCAATATTTATCATGGAGACACTGAAATAGATTACAACATAATGACACTCCTTTGTGTGACTTCATTTATTACTTTAAACGCAATCAGTAACTTACTTGTCACAGTATTAAATGACACCAGTACAACCATAAACAATATGTCTGTTTGACCATATCCGAAAAGTTACATTTTATCATTAAAGGTGCTGTACCTGATTTTTTTTACAGTCTTTAAACTCTTTGAGCAATACAAGTGGAGCAACTCTCCACAATGGACTCTCTGCATCTAAGATAGGTGCCTTTACAATATATCTGTACTGGAGCAAAACAGATTTTACTTTATTACAAGCAAAATTCGGGTACAGATCCTTTGATAAGCAGAAGCTTCTCTCATGATCTCACTAAGATTGGTCTACTAGTCTCTGTATCCTCCAGTTACTCCTGACCTGTGCCCTGCCTGGCTCAAGATGGGCCCAGACAATATGATGACAGATGCAATAAAATTACCTGAAATTGGTAGCTCCAGAACTTGCTCTTGTTTCTCTTGTTCCAGACAGGAGACCTAGCTAAAGAAGACCTATTGTGCTTCTGCCTGCCATGTAGTTATAGTACATGACACCCATGAATTATTATTTTATATTTTGTGTTGCAATATTGATTAAAAACGTATAATAAAAGAAACAGGTCTGCTTACTTGGTTGAAAACTCCAGCGCAGCACAGCGCCTGCCCCTGTACGGTACATCACATGCTGACAGCCCAGGTATGGAGAGCTGCAGTTCACGATAGCGAGCAGTAGATTTTTTTTTTCCTTTGAGCAAAAATGGCAAAGCAACACTGTGGAATCCTACTTACAGAGTAAGTGAAGAGCAGTGGAAGCAATGCGATCTTGTCTAGAGGTGTATAAAGATGACTAAAATATACATGAATCACTCTAAACACAACTCGATTTTACACAATTGATCTCCTTTAAACCCCTGAACCTCTGCCATCCAAATGAAACACACTACATTAAAACATCCTGTTTATGCTCATTTTTACGTTGCCAAAAGCCAAACAAATCCTACTCTTCGGAGTGAGCTAGGTTTGTGAGACTGCAGGCTGCAATCCTCTGAACTCTTCCTGTTTTGTTTCCCTAACCTTTTCTGACCATGACTGTGAGTGGCATGTTCACCGCCTCAGGTAAAACACACTCCGGACCCAGTATCCGGTGTTAGGAATGTAGAGGGCAAAGAAGAGTACTCTTTAGTTTCAAACTTGTGTGATTGAAGCCTCACAGTATTGAGAGAGGAGAATGTGGCCTGCATACAAACCAAAGGCATGATCCCTGTTCTGATGTGAAACTGGTATTCACTTATTGATCCTCTCAGCTCCTCATGAGAGAGCAGTCAGACCCATCAGCAAACGGACTTCAGAAATAATAACTACAAAGAAAGGCCTGAATCCAACAGATGAAAAACTCAAACCAGCCATGAGTCACAGAGCAGGTAAAAGCAGTTCAAAACGTGTTGACCAGTGTGATTAAAAACTCAAAAGAGTTCAATTCTTGAGTTGACCAGTTGATGCACATGCATTTCTCTGAGGAATGAAGGTACGATTTGTTCAAATAATTGTATTAATATTAATTGATTGAAACAAAAAACAATGGAAATGATTCATACTCAAGACAATTATCCAGTCAGAAAGAAAATACAATTCTAGTCCAACAGCAGTCGCAGTTGCCCTGTGCACAGTCTGAGGCATGAATAGTGCCCCATGTAAGGAATAATATGGACATTCAGACACACCCCATGAGCGCAAGCTAGATATAAGACTGTCACAATAGCAAACTTTGAAGTGAAATATATTACTACAGAAAAGTATCTTGAATCCTTTTCATGCAGCTCATGTATTTTAGTATCATAAAAATACATGAGCTGCAATAAATGACTTGCAGAATGAAACACCTCAGTACTTTTTTAGTGTAATTAGTCATAGTTAAGAAACTAATTCACTCCTCTACTGCACACAAAAAAAAATTCCCCTTGAGTCCAGAGAAATAGTACAATTATTACTGAGCCCCAAAAATATTGTTGCCACTGATATGTCAATATACTGTGACAGGCTAAGCTACTGTACATACCCTACCTTTAAATTTAATTTGATTTAGTCAAACAAAGAAAAACACAAAGAAGCAAAAACACATATGGATGGCGTACGTTTGAGAAGGTGCAATCAGTGTAGGCATCCACTTGCTTCAACTTCAAGTATAATTTCTTGTTCTGTATTATAGATAAAAGGTACTTGATGACTTGTTGAGAAAATTGCTTCACAGATTAAAAAGGAAAGCCGTTGTAGTAGGCACACTTCAATGCATTTGCACTTCCACTGCCACGGGACTTAAGGTCGACAATGTGTTTCAAAGAAAAATTGATAAAATAGATATGAAAATGAAGAAGATGTGGCCAGATGGACAAGAAATCTCCATAAAAGCTGTAAATACGTTTTGCTGGCATTTAACCTACACTGCAAGAGCTTCATTATTAAAAACACATTTTAAATGAGCTTACAAATCCAAGCAGCCGTGACTTATAGCGAAGTGCTGAAAAGCTCCGATCGCCTGGAGTCACTGTTGCTTTTTAAACTTGTGTGTATTTGGGTGCGTTCACATGCCAGGACAAATAATTGATCGAGGATAAGTGACAAGCCCAAAGGTTGTGTTGGGTGCACTAAAATGTTCCCTGCCCACAGCTAGCTCAGAGTCAACACACACACACTAGTTTTACATGCCGTAGCTACATCAAAGTGCAGGGCTGATAAGTGGAAAATTGGGAGAGCCGACGACCCGCTGTTAACCGCAGAGTGGCACTATCAGGGGGCTACGCAGAACATTTTAATTCTTGGTGATAACAAGTAATTTTACTGCCATGTTGGACAAAGAATGATAACGTGGGACTGTTTCCAACTGGGCTTCAAACATGGAACGTCAATTAATATAGAAAAATAGGGCTTTTTCATTCTGTGGAAACGCTGACATATTGCCAATGCCAGATAAACAAAAAAGTCCTTCAAATTGCAATGACAAGAATCAATTCTCTTTTCTCTATCCGATTCCTTGTGATTAGTTATGCGCTGATTCCACAACCCCCGCACCCGTTGTAGAGAATGTGAACACTTCCACATCTCGTGTATGGTCTGTGCTGCTGGTCTCAGCCCTCTGACAAAATTACAGATCAAGTATGATTTCTTTGACAGTGGAGTCTGGACAGATCAAGCTCCACAGTTCAAAACACACCAAACAGGAAAGGGAACGTGAAAAACATCCAGATTTGTAAGTAAGTAACAGTCTTGCCTTGATATTTGTACTCAGGCTATTAACTTTCCCTTTTGCTTTTAGACTTGTTCGTGTAAAAGTTTAATGCTTGATTAATCTTGAACTGAAAATGTATGTGATGTGAGCTAAATATTGAATGCGCATGTACTGCAATCTTACAACAGTAACACAGCTTGCACAGTAATGTACTTTAACATCAATCCAAAATCATCCTTGAAAGATTTTAAAAGAGAATAGGTATTTGAACCAGGTGACATGATTAGTAACAAGGGTTGATGTTTAAATTGAAGACGCTTCATCTCTAATCCAAGAGATTAACATAACCATAATGGACAAGCAGGTGATGCCACTGATCTGTGTTGAGTTGACTGTCTTTTGAAACAATGCAGGTATTTTTGAGCAATAGAAAAATTAACAAATGCATCATAGGGATGAGAACCAGTTATTTTTTTTATCAGTCCATCAGATCGATGCAGTGTATTTTTGAACATATGTCAAATGTATTTTTGTCCTGTGTTTATGTTCTAGATGTTATTCTTTTCCCTGAAGTCATCACAGAAGGATGTCCCTGTTATTGTCTGCCAACTAAAAAAACAGCAAACATAAAAGCTGCCCACTGCTTAATCCGAAGAAATTGTTTCTCTTGTACTCTGAACGTGTTGACAAGCTTAGAAACAGAAATAAAATGTACTTGCAAGAGGATGAGTGCATGTAGCCGCTGTTAACAATGGAAGTCACATTGATGGGTTAATTGGCTGTACCAATGCCTTCCATCTCTACTTTATTTACTTCTGTTGAATGAAAAAGTACTTTAGCTCCACAGTGGGCTGAATAACAGATGCACAAATAACCAGGGGGATAGTTTCCGCCATTACCTGCTAATTGAACTGGACATCGGTAAAAATAGATTTGTCTTACCTTCCTCTTAGCCTGGAGCTGTCCATGGTAGTTGTCAGATGAATCTCCAGGAATCTCCCCTCCCCACAGAGTCACACCTACAATGGTGTAAGTGATGGCCATGATCACTAGGGGCAGCGCGTACACCAGAACGGTCACAATGATATGATACCTGCACAGAAATAACGCATAACAGAGAAGAGAGATCACATCATTTCTCATTAACCCGTAGCATCTGTGCCGAGCGGCAGAATTGTGCAGATGTTGCGGGGGAGCTTTGCTGAGAGGTGTCTTCAGATTCTACGATTTTATAGTAAACAAATCATCAGTTGCAGCAAATAAATGAGACACAAAGAACAAAAGCTTTTCAAGACACTCAAAGACAGATTGGTAATGTGAGCGCTTTTTCAAATGTGTACACCACTATGAGTTTCTCCCTTTCAGATTACATTCTCTACATAGACTCTCTATATAGTCCTATATCCAGGACTAAAATCAAAACCTTGTGATTTAGGGGTGAATCTTACAGGATACATATATTGATTCACACAAAAAATCTAATTTTAATCAATATCCCTTTATGTTTTTTGTTATTTTACTAGTGCCACACTTTAATAAAGATTTAGGTTGATGCTCTGTTTTAATTAGGTTTTGTTTTATTGTGTATATATCTTCCATATGTCATTTTTTGTCTTAGATGGAATCGTTTTACACACACACCCAAGACAAATTTCCCTCTGGGCTAATAAAGTATGTTTGATTGATTTCAATAACCTACAAATGCTTCAGACAGAAGTGGCAAACAAAGCGTTTGGACTTAAGTAGAGTTTTTAAATTTCTGTACTTTACTTGAGTATTTAAATGTCTACTCCTTACTTTAACAGAAGTATTTGTACTCTCTACTCACATGAAAAAATAGGTTTATTATTCTTTTAATCCACGCACAGGTTTTTTTCCCCTTTCAAGGCCAGCATGCACTCGTGTTTGTTGCTGCACATTTTTTTCTTTAAATTCAAAACCTTTGGTTCTGTGGCACAGACTCATGACCCGTGGGAAGATATTTAAGCCACGTTATATGAACACATGAAGAAAAGTGATGGAAGAACGACAGATGCACGGAGGTGAGAGAGGAGGAGTACATGTTTGTAAGGGGTGCCGTGCAGCCGTGCAGGTAGATTCCTAAACTCTGAGTAATATTTTGTTGTGTTTGACTGCAGTGATGCTGACTGTGTGAGATCACAGCGTGGGTTTATACATACAGACAGGAGAAATACTTTCTGAGCAGCTCCTCCAGGTAAATGAACGTTTTTGGGCCACGATAGCGCAGTTGTCACACAGGCCTAAACTGTTTGCCTGGGATCCAGAATACACACTTCTTCAATTCTTTGTGAAGAGTGAGTCTGATCACTCCTCCCTCCAAAACACGTCGAGTCAATTCCAAAACATACTGTGCAAACAGATGTGTTTATTTCTGTGACGCACGTGAAACGAAAGAGTTGGTCATCTGTGTTTTAGAAATAAATCAAACTTCTGTCCCTGTTGAATGTTTTACCTTTCTTTTTTCCTCATGACCAGCCATGTTTGTTCTGATACGGACGGATCATGCGTGCCCCTGATTGGCTGATTGGCCCCTGTCAATCACGCCCATCTGAACTCACAGAAATGATGGAGTGACCAGACTGATATTGATCTGTATGGACATACAGAAAGATATCATTCTGGATTTTCCAGGCAATTAAACTGTAGCGGAAACAGTCTCATCAACTGTGGTTTTACCACATTTATGATGTTTACATGTACTTTAATTTTTCTCAAGTAATAGAGTTTCAACAGTACTTTTACTTTTAAGTCATTTTTTAGTCAAGTAATTCAATTTTGACTTGAGTAGTGAGTTCTTTTGCCCTCTCTGATAACAGAATAAAGCTGAGTTCTCACATGAAGGCGTCCTTTGCTCTGCGGGGCCAGGCCACATAGCACAGTGTGCGATTGGGCACAGTGATGGTGGTGGAGTAGTAGCACAGGGGGAAGGCCAGGGCCACAGCCAGACACCATATGACCACGATGATGCATGTGGTGGCTTTAGCCGACAGACGGGGCTTTAGCGGGTGGATGATAGCCATGTACCTGCAAACACAAGAGGACACACACCGTTTAGTTACGTCATGTTTCTATCTACACACTGCACAGATGTAAATTCACATGATTTTCTTCCTATGTTCAGTCAATATTGTTTAGAGAGTTAAATGAATCGTCTTAAAGCTTTACAGAAAAACTATAATCACAAATTTCTGGTGGCACAAAAACTCTTCATATTCTGCATCTATATCTGTCAAAAAAGTGACTTCATCAAATTGCTTGTGGCAAATATATACATCATTGATTTGTATAGGTTTAATGCATGCTGTGCTTAATATGATCTTTGTTTTTTTATCAAGGCATGTGGATAGCACAGAGAGACAATGAAAAATAAATACATAAAGAAATAAGCTTTTAATCTTGTATTTTACCAGGTGCACTATCCACTCTTCTGGTAGAGGGTCTGCTATACTTGCTTGTCTCCATGGAGATGTCATTGCTTTGCCTGTATGTTCCAGAGTATTGCCTTGAGCCTCTGTATCTCCATGGCGACAAGCAGGTGACGTCACCGGGCCAAGTTGAAGGTCAGATTTGAGGCGACCCCACTCACAGTAAGAATACATATTTTTCATAGTATTTTCTGTTATTCAATAATTGCAAAATATGTTACTTTTAATTCAATACTGTTCCAGAAAAATGAAATAGCACCTCCACGGAGACAAGCAAGTGGCAGACCCCTATCAGAAAAGTTACATAGCGGATCTTTAGATAACCGCTATAAAGTGGGACTTTTTTTTTTTTTTTATAGTCTTAAAAAAGTCTTGAATGTAAATTTTGGAAAATGTCCATGTTCATCAGAAATATTACACACAGAAGTTGGCATTCCTTCTCAAACACATGTTGGTCTCAAGCCATACTTTTGGAGATACAAATATTGACAAGGGACTACAAAGAGGTTTGTTGTAAAAACACAAAAAATATGAAAGCAGCAACTGTATTTACGTGTGGTTAAAGAGTAAATGAAATGATCTGGAGTAGAAGTGTGGTTTTGAGCCATGGGCCTTTGCATGTGCAAGTCTACTCTTCACATTTGTCACATTTCAGACAATAATCTCACACCCACAAAACTTATTATTTTCAATCTAGTACACATCAGGTATAGGGTGAAATGCATACAGCACAAAGGATCAAACTTGACTGTCCCAATTTACTCATATTCACCCTCCATTCACTCAGAGAGTAACAAGTACGATAGATAATCCAGCCACTGCACGCTGTGAGGCAGATGATTTGCTGTGTTGTCCCTGTGGAAAAAAAGTCTGCTTCAAAATCTATTTCATTAGTGCGTTGTCAGTGCTGGTCGAGTCCACCTTTATCAGGCGTGTCAGGGCGCTTGTTTGAGGCTACAGCTGATCATGCCTGTGGTCTGAAGCAATAACATTAAACATAAGGCTTGACAGGCTCTCCTACTGATTTCCATTGATCTCCTGTAACCAGAAGGATAGCCTCCCACAGACAGCACTCGTACTGCAAGTGGGTGAAAGCCAAGCCTAGCATAACATTTCTCTTAGACCCATCATTTGGAGTGGATCTGAGTGGTGGGCAATTGAACCACGTCTTGTTTATACAACTTGCATTACTTACTTGAAACTTTTGAACACGATGGAAGAAAAAGCAGAAGATGTTGAATCCAGAGACGAGCTATTTTAATTTTATTGCACTTTTACGGCACTTTTTCCAATTGAATTCCTCCAAAAGGTTTATTGGATTTTTTTAGTACTCCGCTGAGATATGCTCAGGTTGGAAGCCACGCACTGCAGTAATGGAAAATTTAGTAAGGGAATCTCCACAAATCAATAGTAGCCTAGCTTATAAAGATAACTAAGTTTCAATGCTCAATGCAGACAGCTTCTGCAGAATACTATAGTGCTAGAAAGACTGCAGAGCTGTTTGTAAAGAACAGCTAAAACCATGATGAAAAGAGGAAGAGGGATTAGCAGACACAGACACATGAGCTACATTCAGATAAACTTTAGCCAAATGTAATACAATGAAAGAAGGAATTATTAAATTTGTCTGGAAAATATGTCACAGCAGGGGCTTCTGAAGACTGGTGGTAAAGAGGATGTTTAAGTTTTAACATTGTTTTTAAGGCAAAGGTTATTTCATTGGGAGGCAGGGGCTCAGTGGTAATGGCGTTTGACCACAAATACAAAAGTTTTAGTTTGATCACAGCTCGGACCAGAGCATACAGTCCTGTCCTGTGGTGTGATGTGTGTGAGTGATGGTTGGAAAGGCTGTGCGCACAGATTGGCTGCCACACTTTTATCAATCTATTGACAGTGGTGGCTACAGAAGTAAGATAAGATAATATCAAATTCATGGCAAATATGATTTGTTTTAATTATTATTTTACATTAAAATGTTAAACCTGTATAAGTGCAAATGATTCTGCACATGCCACTCCAATCACCTCGATCACAATCAGGCTGAGACGATGGTGAAGTGCCTTACTGAAGATCACGATGGCAGTTTGCAGATGGGATAAGATACTCAAATCCCACCTCAAGAAAAGCTTTTGGGAAAACTCTGATATTGTTTTTGAACACAGCTGCTTCACCTTCGCTATTCATCATCTTCTGAAACTCTGAAAGTCTGTGCTGCCTCCCCACTGAATATGTGTCTATGCCGTTGTCCCTTTATTCTGGACTAATTGTGTGGCATTTACCCTCAGCCTCATCAGTCCTACAAATGGCAGATTGTGAATAGGCTGTTTCAGAGTCAATCACCAGTGCGGCTGAGCCCGGTGCCATCCATCGCACTTACACAAGAGGAAGCACACGGGGCAGAGCTGAACTCAACAATAGTGCAATAAAGATTGATTAGGTTCAGCAAGAGCATACATACATTTCCATTCTGCTTCCACATTCCCAAAGCACAGAGGTGTCAGGCCAGCTCTTATTCTGTTTACCTGACTTTAAAATGCACACATTTGCTTTGGGAATGGTTTATGTCAAAGGTATAAGTAAATTAAAACACAATCACCCTTGTGAGTCCTTTCATTAAAGGTTTAACACATTCTAATTTGTGGATTGTAACAAACAAAACATAACAACAAACCAGATAAGAAGCTTTGGAAAGGTAAACAGACCTACTGACACTCAAATAATCTAGTTCCCAGCCACAAAGTTGAAATAGTATTCACTTTTAATTTTTTGCACACAGCAGTTGTATGTTGAGGTAAATGATGAAGTGCAGTTTTCCCAGAACATACCCTATTTCTGAGTCCGAAGACATGCATGTGTAGGTTAACTGGCATTTCTAAATTGTGTGTCAGAGTGAATGGTTGTCTGTCCAAGATGTACCCCGCCAAAGGCCCAAAGTCGCTGGGATAAGCTCCAGTCACCTGCAAACCTTACATTTAATACCTAATGACTCAAGATCAGAATTTTATTTGTAGATTAAATTGGGCTTTCGTGGCCTTTAAACTTTAAATTACCTTGCTTGGAGAAATTTGCTCTCAAACTTTTAATGAGATCACTAATGTTCTTTGCAAATTTGTGTATTTTGTCTCTGTACTGTCTAATGTGAGAGCTTGGGTGCACGGAAATACCAGATGATTACTCAACATGCAGGTCAAAAAACTTACTGCAAACTCTAAAAATTGAATTTGGATTTCCCCAAAATCCTCCTCTGCTTACAGCACTAACATGGCTTTCATATTATTTGTTGGTTCTCGTGGCAGCATGGAAGAGAAGACTGAGATATTTACAGCGGCACTTGACTCCAAATGTGCGTGTGTACAGAGTCATTGTTTCGCTAAATAGAAAAGTCATCGCAGACTAAACTGTGTATGAACAGTAGCGTGGCAGTAATACACTCCTGTCCATCTGACGTCTAAACACTCTCCATCATCTTCTGTTTAACCATAACACATAGAGATGAGCGCTGCGACAAGAGAGGCCCAGCACAGAGCACCGATCACAGACCAGTGTCAAGGGCTGGCTCCACACCTGCACTTGTAGATAGATCTAAAACCAAGACTGTTTAGGTTTGGAACTACAAAAAAGAGCACAGTTTAGGATAAAGAACAAAAGGGATAGTCATTTAGGAAGACAACGTATTGATTGTTGATATGTTTGCAATAATGAGGACTGCAATATTGATAATAGAAGACATTCAATTTAGACTTTCTTAAAGGAAACATTATCCTTTTTGAGGTACTTGTATTAGTATTGATCTATAATATAAGTAGATCATCATTTTACATTTTGTTCAGTGTAAACCGTAATGTTGGCCTAAAACAGCTTGGGAATAGAAACGTGTCAATTGACTTCCTGCTCAAAACTGCAAAACTGATAAGTTCTTTTTGTTTTACCGTAACAAGCAGCAGATTCTCAATTATATGTTTTTTACATGTTAGAACTCTACATGTATAACTCAGAGTCTTCATGTTTCAAATAATCACAATTAAGTGCAGAGATGTGGGCGGGGATAGGGAATAGGTGAAAACAAGAATTTTCTGAGCACCGGGGTTTTAGTTGCTGGACAATACAGGATTACTCAAAAATGTATGAATCAATCAAAATGCAACTTTAAGTACATAAATGATGGGGAAAACACTGTTATAACTATGTTAAAAGCTCATTACGTTGATTTTGTATGTTATATCTGCTTTAATATTGTAAGTGTTTAAGTAAACCATAAACTGAAGACTTATCTAGATTAAATATTCAACACAGAGAGCAGATGATAAATCAAAAAAAATGTTTTTGAAAAATAGAATATGGTTTCTGCTGTTTATAGGTTACCTTTAAAAAAAAAAATTAAATCATGTTTTTCTAATCATTACTTTGTTTTGTGGGATAATACCTCTGATAAACATTTGTCATAGTTTTGCAGTTTGTAAATAAAACAAAAAAATATGAAAAATATGAAAAATTTATGAAAATGAATCAATGAATGTGATGTCATCAATAAGCGCCGCTCCATCCAAAAGGCAGAGACCATTTACAAACTGATACATTTTTCTGACAGTTTTAAACAATCAATTCACAAAATAAAGGTGTCATCAGGTATTAATATTTCTCAAATCATAATTATAGACCCTTTAAAATGTCATCAAAATTCCGGAATGGAGGCGACTGGAGGAAAAATGAAGTTGACTGTAGATTTTTCACAAACAATGGACAAAATACAATTTTCTAGCCTTAAAATTATATGTTAGCTTCAAAAGAATCTAATTTGAGAATCTATATCTCTAAATAAAATGAAAAATTATTGTGGGCTCAAAATTTCTGTGTTTTTCCAGTAAAACCCATAAATTTGGATTGTTCCTTCATTAAAAATGCAAATAGTTTATCATAATTTCCTTAAAAATAATATAAAATACAATAATAAATGTGTTTAAAGCAGCTCTGATGTCACTCACATGTGTCTGACTGGTTTTCACTTTCCCAAATCATCTAAATTGTTCATATTTTGTGATATTCTGAGGTTAAATCCCAGTTTCTCCAGTGAAATCACATCATGTTGCTCTTCACTTTTGCCTCCATTGTTTTGTTTCCAAACTTTTAAAGGGCCTATTATATAATGTATATATGTGTACCTGTTGTTGGTGGCATGGTTGCATGGTTGCTAGGTAACAGTTGTAGAATTACTAACTATGTCACATCTGCTGCTCATGTTCATCTGGTAAGTAATATTATAAACTTCACCAAAACTGTCTGGGGAAAAATATGCACTTTAATTAAACTAAGACATTTATAGACAGTATTTTTTTCAAGGAGGGCCATAATGTCTGAATATTGTCATCGGGAAAATGTATGTTAATTTTTCTCACTTTAGTATCTGAAACCTGTGTATGAAAAAAGAAACACCCATTCAAAGACATCGTCACTATTCTCAATGTTGTCTGCCTTCCAGAAGACAAGAAATTGGATCCTAGACTCAAGTTAATGTAATTTCAAACATTTTTCAATATTTCCAACTGGCTGGCCCTGTTGGTGCTCATTATGTGACTGTGTTTTGCTCGGCTGCAGTGGAACATGCCTGTGCACACCACTGTCCTCACTCTGACCAGAGGCAATGAGATGTGCTACATGTGCTAAAGTGTACTGTTGTGTAACACTCCTGCAGTGCCTCGACATGGTGGGCTACATAAACATGCCCCATGCTGCGCTAAATGACAAGTAGACCATATGAAAAACACATATGCAACAACATATATGTCTAAAATAAGACACATGTGGATGATCATGAGGGAACAGCTTTTATACAGTATGAAATTGTCGGTAGTTACGTTTACAAGCAACATGTTAAGATGTATGTATTTATTTGACAGGGGCAGTGCATGGGAGGGCGACAATGACGAAAATTAATATGAATTTTTTTATCCAATATACCTACATTCAGATGATATTATGTCAACAGAAATGTGTTAAAACAGGTCTTTAAATGTATGAGTTGACTTAGACATTTACAGAGGTTTAATTATCAGACAAATGTGAAATTTGGCCAGTTTCACTGAGTGTATGCAGCCAGTAGATGGCGCCTAGTGCTATACACAAGTGGTCCTCAACCCCCGGGCCGGGGACCGGTACTGGTCCGTGGATCAATTGGGACCGGGTTGCACAACAAATAATTAATTTATTATCAGAGTCTGAGCGATCTTTCATTTTGAAAAATGACTCTATAGGTTACATCCCGGTCAATTGAGCGCTAAAATTTAACCCACAAGCTAACAACATGAGTAAGAAACAGACGACTTTGGAAAGTTTCATTGCGAAAGGAAAAAGGCCCAGAAGAGACAGAACAAAAGCCTGCGACTTCCAAGAAAAAGAAAGACAATAACAGACAATACCAGGAATCCTACGTGAAATATGGATGCGACAGGTGATTCCCACACACCAAGCCCGCTCTGCAGAATATGGACCGGCTCTAATGAGGCAATGAAGTCCTCAAAGCTGCTTCTCTACTTAGAGACCAAGCACCCTGGATTAAAAGACAAGCCCCTGGAGTATTTTCAAAGAAAAAAACAGGTACACAGTGGATTCACGTTTATTATGATAAACGCCCCTCCCCTTCCGGGCCGCAGTAAAATTGTCAAGCGTTGACCGGTGCGCGGTGATAAAAAGTTTGGGGACCACTGGTATACACAATTTAGTTATGTTATCACTTTAAGAGATGCTATGGTCAGCCTAGTTGCAGCTTTCGTGTTTAGACGGTAGAAATGCTCAGAACGAGTCTGGCGAAGATTCAAGAACTTAAAACAGCAGAAAATTCTCGCATAAGTGACATACATGATCTGAAAAAACGTTGTGAATCGAGGGAGTTCAGCAAGAAGTGTTTCTGGAGAGGAGAGGATTTTTAAACCAATATTCCTCAAAACAGTTTGAATGCAGCTGAATACAACTCCATGTTTATGATGACAGAACATTGTTAGAACATGGTTAAAAGCTTTAAAAAGTCATTGCACAAACTTCTATACATCTTCATATTGACCGCCTCCAGTGCTCATTATTCTGTAGATACAATACAAAGTAAATATGCCAGATCAAACCAAATATGCTTACCAGCTGTTTTAATTAGAAGTTTGATTTAAAAAAAAAACAAAAACAAAAAAACCCACATCTGGGGATTGCTTCAGCACAAATTTAGAGACTCGTTGTTGTTAAATGCTATACACATATGTTATCTTTGTTATTCTGCAGCACAGCTGTTTTTAGTGGAGAAAATATTCAAGTACAAAGTAAGCATTATTTGTAAGTTTTCCCTAATTGTAGGCTAATTAAGTCATTATGAATAGGTTTGAGGCACTAATGACTCTGTTTAGCTCCTATTCTTCAGAACAGAGCTAAATTACATTGAAATAGTAAAAGGCCCAATTAGTCACAGAACTAATAATCCTGAGTGAGATGTGTGTACATCTCCAGTTTTTGGGTGGACAGAGGACAAGTACCCTGAAAAAAAGGAATTTCTACATTCAATTTCAGGATTTTAATCTTGTTTTGACACATTTTTTAAACGTATTATTTCTTTAGCCAAATTATCGTATTATTTCATTAGCCAAATTATCTGCCAATGTGTTAAGATAATTTTACTTACCCAACTGGCCAAAGATAAATTACTTCTAAACTAAACTAAACTAAACTAAACTAAACTAAACTAAACTAAACTAAACTAAACTAAACTAAACTAAACTAAACTAAACTACTTCTAGTCAGTTTAAGCAAAGCTAGATAAATATGTTTTTTTTTGCTGTGTATGACTAAAAAGTTTGCCCTAAATCAACCCTCTCACACAGTGTCCTGCTCAAAGAACACACTGGACCGCACTAAAGGCACTACTTATACACAACATCACACACTCGGGGCATACTCTCTCAAGCCCCGTGCCATTTCAAGCCATCAGAGCGGAGACAGCCTCATTCAAGGGGGCAGGAGAAGCACGACCGGAGTTACATTTGCACATCGCAGGAACAGAATCATACCGACACATACACCTGAAAATGCAAATATAATCGTAAACAGCCGCCAAAAAGAACCAGGCCTAAGAGTACGAGGGTGACAGAGAGGGGAGCAGTGCGCACCTCGACACAGCAGCGTTGTGAGGACACAGAGAGAGAGGGAGAGAGGCTTTCATCACGGGCGGCTGTAATCCCTTCAGCGGAACATCATGACAACGGCCCAATGATCAGCAGCATCAGATAGAGACTGCAAATTACATAAAGCTGGCAGATCAGTGGTTTTCGCAGCAGAGGAAATAGTGGTCCTCTCAGGCTTCTTTTATTTTTGAGGGTGGGGGAATCTCTGCACAGTCACAAGGATACGTTTCTGTTGTTTACATTTGTCGGCCGTGCCATTCAGACATAGAGAAACTGTAAAAAAGCAATCCATAGGCAATAATCGTGCTGTCCTGACCATCAACAAGCACTTTTGATTAAGCTGAGAAGAGAAATGTGTAGACAAACAAGTGCAGATGAAGCTACGGTTGTAAAAACTCATGTCCTATCGACTAGGACTGGGCGACATAGTGATACTAATCAAATAAAGAGCTCATTAATGACAATCTGCCATTTTGGTAAAATCGACATGTCAGCGTTCAGTCGTTTTCACTTGAACGTGCTAAAATGTGTCTGTATTGCACAAAAACATGAATGGACCATAACATTAACCACAGAAGTGCAGAAATGTTAGAGTTGCAAGATGTAACACTGGAATTACTTGAGAACATTATGTTTTGTGCAAATAACAACTCGAACTCTGTACTTTACACCTCTGAAAACATGTCCTGATATGTGATTGGTTGATTAGTTTAACAGTTCATATTTCAGTCTTTTCTCCTGGACGCGTTGAACATTTGAACTTTGAACAGAATTCTACAATGAAAATCTAATCTTAATCTAGTAGCGATCCCAATGCTTGTCTGAAATAACAAAATTCGATATTTTGCCAAAATCGTTCCGCTCTGAAAAACATCACGTTACAGTCTTGTTTGGGAGACGGCCAACACCTCTGTCTCTTGCTGAGATCATTTTAATTAGAAATTCTAATTTTGCGTATTTCGGTAACAATTACGATTTTTCAAAAGCTATCAAAACTTCCATGTATCTGACCCAAACTGCACTCAAGACTACAACTGCACAAGTGCTAATGCAAAAATACCTATTTATACCGAAAAGTACTTGTAAACGGTGTATTTATACTGTATGTCAGCGATACAAGTTCAATTAAATTCATGATTCATTTTAAAATCTTAACCTATATAAATCCTTATGAGCTATAAAATAGAGCTAAATAGACTGAGACACTATCAACCGATTGAAGAACTAAATGAATACAGGATTCAACTTAACTTCAAAATCCACTGCAGAAAAAAAAAAAACAGAAGTGAATGAATGAACGTGAGAGAGCTAAAATCACGAGAGCATGTGACGAAGCGGAGCATAAAGTGTGAAAGCGGAGAGTTTCTCTAGGTGCATGAGACAAATAGGGCCTATGACTAATCTACGCTAAATATAACCTGCACTGGTGGTCCGTTTATACTCGGGGACCAGTTTGTATCAATCAACCAACCGATCGATCAGCGTTTACAGATTGAACATTTTACAGCACTGAACGAGACCAAAGTGCTTTCCGATAAAATCAAAGACAATATAGAATCCATAACACTATGTCATATTTATCGCCGCCGCCGCTTCACAACGAGGTGACACATTGACGCCGTGGAAGAGTCTCCCTGAGGCAACATTCACACCGCCACAAATGAGAAATCCTACAGGGATTTCGGATTAAACGGACTGGATTATTATTTTCTTGTGTACTGCTCAGTGCTGCGAGCTCTGGCCGACAAACGCAGCAGATAAATACAAACACGCTGAACAGTTTCGTTTCAGCTAAATGTATGTTTTCTACGCGGCTAGTTTGTGAGCGGAACTCGCGGCCGTTCGGAGCGCCACTTTGAGACGCACGGACCGCATCCAACACAACCCCCCCGAGCCCCAACTGTCTCTCTACGTCATTCACACCAAAGGATCGCTCGTCTGCAGTCATGTTGAAAAATTAAAACCAGAGGGAAGATGCAACAATGATTTAAGTTGTTCACTGTGGCTCTGATTTACTGTATGTTTAAGAACAGAAAAGGGTGTTCGGTTTTGTGAACAGCTGAACTAAACTTAAGTGTTTGAGCACATACGCAGTCGAACAGACAGAAGGTCACCCAAACGATTACCTTGAAAATCTATGCCTTTAAAGTGCAAGCATCAGACAGGAAAAATAAAGTTGCCTATCACGCACTGGCTATTGCTTTTGATGGGTCTTTCAAACCTTGCATCAGGTCATGTAAAGTCACACAAAAATGTCTCCATCGGGTGAAATGGGCTGCAATAGACAAGATGCACAGGAACCTAATAGTGTGAATGGAGTGTGTATTTATACTTTTCGAGGAAATGCTTTTAAAGGGGATAAGTTGGAAGCTCTGTTGAGACTTCATGCATAATCATAAGCAAAGTAATTATCCACTGTGGTGTGATATAGGCAAAGGATCAGCGGGAGAGGGATCACCTGGGACCAGTCATTTATAGACAAACCATGCTAAAGATACCATCAGGAAGGAAATGAAGTATATTCTTTTAATACGCTTGAAAGAAGGTCTTGGGAGGCAGTGATGATGCCAAAGTGATGGCACAGACAGGAGTCAGGACTAAATATGGGGAATCAGCGTTTCAGTTTTATGCAGCTAAAGTCTGGACTAGTCTTCCTGAAGATGTGAGACAGGCCTCCAGTCTGACAATGTTCAAATCCAGGGTAAAATAGTTTTGTTTAGATGTGCATACAACTGAAAGATTTATCTGCACTCTTCTCTTTTAATGTGTTTTTTTTATGATTCTGTATGTCTCTATGTGTTTTGTGATTTTATTGTATTTTTTCCTGTTATGTAAAGCACCTTGAATTGCCTTGTGTAAGATGCTGATACAACAGTTATTACAGTAATACACAACATTTACAGTCGCAGTGCATCGGTTTTCAAAAGGTCCATTGAATAATTTGTCTTTCGGTAGTGTGGAAAATTATGACCTTGGCCAATATTTGGTTGCCATACAGCATGTGTCAAAGAAATGCAACATAAAACGAAGGTTAGAGGTGCTCTGATGTTGTCATAGCAATCTCTTGACCTTAGAGAATCTTTGTCCATTTTGCGGTATTTAATTTTTAAAACAAAATGTTTATATTATCATTTGTTTTGTTGTTTGCTTTAAGATGACAAGAATTGCTTGGGGAGACCAAAGTCAAAACATACATATAAGGATTATATATACATTTATCTATATATATAAGGATTTTTTTTCATACCGCTTCAAAGTGGCTTGGCAGGTCTCACTGATCCAACCAAGTGTTATAGACAGAGTACAACAAAGGATTGACATTGGTCATCAATGTAACTGCACATCAAACACGTGAGAGTGATTCATACTTTTTTCTTTTTTTTTTTCAAACAAAAGATTGTATTTTCCACTTCTTTAGAGGAATCATTGTGCCCAAAAGGAATAATAAGAAAGTAGATGCCCACAAAATCATGCATGAAGCACTTGAGATGAAAGCTTTGGATCACAGGGGCATTTTTGCATGCACTACAGCCTCGCACTCAGAGCGGATGTCTCTCTGCCGCTTTGATCAGTGCAACGGTTCTAACCTGAAACACTAGGTTTCTGATACTCCATATTTTTGTGACACACTCGCAGGAGAGGACTGTAATATTTTCATACATATGAATGAGACTCTAAATGTAGCAAGTCATTTAAGTGAAAAGTTATTGCAAACAGACGCTCACCTGTCCACCGCGATCGCCGTCATGGAGTAGATGCTCGCAAAGACAGATGTAACGGGGAAAAAGTTATGGAATTTACAATATGCTTCTCCAAAGTACCACACCCCGTGTGAAGCATAGATAAAGTTTATGAGAGTGTTGAACGCGGCCATTGAAGCGTCAGAAAAAGCCAGGTTGAGGAGGAAATAGTTGGTGACCGTTCTCATGCGTTTGTGCGCCAGGATTATCCAGATGACGATAAGGTTCCCAAACACCGCCACAGCCAGGACGGAGCTGTACGCAACCGACCAAAGCGCCACGCGCCACGGTGGCTGCGCGAACTTGTTGGTGTAGTTCATTGTGGCGTTTGAATCGTTTTGTGAAGCCTCCATTCTCGTCGTCCTCTCTTGGTACACAGCCTTAAAGATGTTCTCTAGCCTACATGGAGTATTTTGCGCAGGGAGTAGTCTGTATCCAGGCAATCATAGCGCGTAATGTGAAGTCACCCAGAAAGGAACATCTCCTCTAAAATCCCGTTATCCCACTGACCGGCTCCGCTCACTTGAGTAGTATTACAAGCAGCTCGAGAGTCCTCGGGCGCCTGTTGAATGTAGCGGAGAGCGCACGGTGTCTGTAGCAGCGGCGGCAGTTTGGAGCAGCGCGCAGTGAGCACTCAGTGACGCACGGAGTGGCACAAATGGAGCCAGAGATTGATTGATACGTGTGGCTGCTTTCTGAACGTGAATAAATAACAGATGCCTCCCGCTGTGTATACACGTGAACTGTGCCTTTATCTTCCTTCGGATGATCTCAGGTTTGCGGTATTTACAGCCTCATTTTGAAACACAGTAAAAGGTGGAGGAAGAAATCTAACGTAGAATAATTTAACTATTACGCAATTTCATAGGGTATGTATGTCAAACTTTGGCCTGTCAATGAATTACACTTGCAATAATAAGGTGTAATAGGGTGATTTTCTTAATTTGAACAGGGTTAGTTCAAGTAGAATGACAATTAAGATGAAATGATTAAAAGAAGTGCAGTTTGCCAACAGAAAGACATAAAGTAAAGCAGTTTGTATTTCATTCATTTGTTTATCCCAGACCCCGCTGCCCCTCCCCCTGAGCTGCCACAATGAGTGACCTTTTGATGTGATGATACACTGTATAATGTGTCCTATTAGAGTCTTAGATCATCCTCACAGGGGAATACCAGTGTACTCTGCTGAGTTACTGAGCAGCTGCTGCACTGGCTGCGACTTCTTCCCATCAGTGTCAGCTGCACTCACAACCAACGGGCACAAGTCATGTCCGTGTCCATTTGGCCTCCCTCATGCACACAGAGCCTTCAGCAGCCTCTCTTTACATCTGCAGTCCTGGCTTTCCTACATCCAGCTTCCTGACCTCTGATTGGTGTGACATTTTGTGAGTCCGGCCAATCCTGCTCATTCACCTGCGGCTGCCACACTTTAAAGCTGGGATTCACTCCTTTGTACATTTTTTTTTTTTGTGTAAATGAGTAAATTTTGTGTTTTCACCCAAAAAGTATCTTGTAAGGAAGTCAGAGTTTGAAAGCAATGCTCTGATTGGCTGCGCTTCAGTGGTCCACCTTTCTTGACTGAAAATAGCTACATGTTCAAAAGCTGTGCACAACTCAAAATTAATGTGAAAATTGACAATGTGTGAGTGCTAATGGATGTAAATAATAACTTCCTCTTTTCTTTGCTCCTCCTTGATTTGTGTTTTTATGTGGAGGAAATTGCTTTGTATTCTTTAAAAGTCAGCGCACTTGGTAATACATCACCATAATTTATCTGCGAAAACACTCTAATTATTGTATCTATGTATCATATCCACATAATGGCTTTCTGAAACCCCCACATCTCGTTGCCCATCTTGTGTGTAATTTAAAATTAATTTCAGACTCCATCCCATTGATAGACTATATGTTTGGCCCTACAGGGTACATAGTGCCATCACTGATTCTATCTTGCATTTAATTAACAAACAGAGCATGAAGAATACAAAGAGGTTGTTTGTCTGATCCGGGCGAAAATGTATGTATTATAATATACTTAATGTGTTGTATCTGCATCATTTTTCTATATTTCTTTTACTGTTAGATTAATGACATTTGCTCGTGGCTTTTGCGATGATATGTATCTTACGGTCTTGTAGTCAACAGTTTTTAAAGTTCTATAAAACCCTAGAACACACTTTTTGCAGAGTAAAACGATTCTTTGTTGTGATAATGGTTCAAGGTGTTTCTGGAGGGTTGGTGGCAAGAATTTCCCTTTCTCTGTTTAAAATGTTGTTGTGTTCTTGGACAAGGCAAACACTTTACCTTTGTGTGTGATGGGCAGTGTTTGAAGTGGGCACAGAATGGCCCCAGGACTATTTTAACAACCACTGCTGAATTTATAACTGCAGGGTACAATTTAAGTGAGAGGTTCTGTACAAAACACTTAATAGTTTGCATTCATGTGCTATACTTTGATGACATCATACTCTCAGATGGAGGGCAGGGGTCTATAACTGTATGGATTTACTCTTTTTGAAAGACATATGCAAACTAAAAATCCACAGACCTCATCATTGTTTGTTTGAGATCACGTTCACAAACTTGTAAAAGTAATCTCATTGCTTAAAGTGACAACAATCACACTTTTGGAGTTAAAAAATGACACCACTTTCTGAGACTATTGTGAAAAAAGGATTTCACTTTTGTTTGTTTATTCTAACGGAGAGGACGTTGAACTTTTTGTGTTTTTTGTTTCATTTGGATAGGTTCAGGTGTTGGAAAGACATGTGCCACAAACCAGGTCAAGAAATCTGCAATTCTGGCCTGCCAGCTCAGTTTTAGAGAGACAGGATAAATGATCAAGTGGATTAGATTTTGCAAGATGTTTCCTCCACTTAATTATTGTGTTCCTTCTCCCACTGCGGAGAGAGCGGGCTTCTTGAACAGACACCATATGGACAGCACTGACAACCATCAGCCGCATGACAACACAGACAATGGTTGGCACAGGGTATAAAATGCTATCATTTGCATGTGAAGCATATTTCCTCTCAGTACAGTCCTGACCCCTGTGTTCTCTCACATCTTTGAAGCCGCCGTCTAATGAACCGCTGTCTGCTTTTGTTATGGCCTCGACACTGAGCTGACTGCTGTAATCGAATTATTGAATGTTATTTTGAACATAATGCTAAGTAATGAAGTGAACTTTTGATGTACAGTATTTTTGTGATCTTTTATGACGAGGGCTGTACTTTGGGGGCAGAGTCTACTGATACACGCTTCTGATATATGTGTGTAACTTCATGTTTTGGTACTGGCTGTATTACAAAAGGCAAACATTTGTACTGTATGCATTTATTATTAACATACTAATAAACTCACCATAAAAAGACCTTTTTCTACGTATAATCTTTGAACAGTTAAGTCTCCAAATAGAGTAAGGTGAATGTAATTGCCTAAAGCTAACTTATAATACATTAGAGTTGCAGGCAACTTTTACATTATACAAGCTGAATGGTACACAATGTATGTTTTATAAATCTGACGCCAATACAAAGCTTTTTCTTCTTTTCTGTTTAGATTGAAAGGTATGCGTCAATGTTCCTGCCTGCACAGTTAACTCATGTGACTGTGATTTTACCTTGGCTTGCCGACACGAACATTCAAGGGTGTGTTCACACGTTGTTTTGTCCTGGTTTGAGCCCAGCTATGGCCTGATGTAGACTCTGTTTGGTCCCGTTCTAGTCCTGGTGGAGTTTAATCCTGTAGGCCATGAAGCGTTCGTGCAAGTGTGACTTTCTTGTTTGTATGATGTGAGACATTTATTCAGAGTTTGCAGGTCTGCAAAGCAAGAGCTCTTTTTGTTCACAACTCATTGGGTTGCATAATTCCCGGTGATGTTGCTAATACAAATGATTTTGGAGGTCAATGGAAAATCGATGAATACATTGTCTGTCAAAAAGTATGTTGAATTAAAATTGCAATGATATCACAGACCATCTCAGACCCAGCTAAAAAAGTATTCTGACTGGATTTTGGTAGTAGTGACGCTTTAATTTGTACAGTTTGTTTCATTCACTGTTATAATATTGTTTTATGCTTTTGTATTGTCATCTTCAGTTTTGTGGTTTACATCGACGAATCTTCAGTTTACATCGAGGGTTTACATCGACGAATCTTCAGTTTTATAAAAGGTTCTATAAATAAAGGTTTGATTGATATTATCGATATTGCAGTAATATCATGTAGCCTTATACAATCCAGCACATTGCACTGTAGTATCAGGGCTTCGTCAGCAGCTGCCTCTGTGACTGGGGGAGGTGGACGGTCTCTCTGATCAATTTGACCATGGATGGCAATTTATTTCCTAATGAAAGAGCAGCACACCTTAATTATTTCCTAATTAGACTCCATTTCAGACATTACAGCTCAGACATGTCGTTTCTTCCAGAAGTGCCACGCAAGAGTTTTCATTGTTACCCCCAGTAGCCCAGTGGGGCCCACAGCAGGCTCATGCACGGATCAATTAGGGTAATCAGAGGGCATCATGCATGGGTGACGGAAGCACACGCGGTCGCCTCTGACCTCCTTCCTGAGCCTAACAATCCCAGCAGCACACTCCTCACACGCAGCTCAACAGTCAGGTATTATTGTGATGCTTAAATCAATGCCACTCCATTAGACGAGGCGCAGGGAAGCTTTTAACTATCTGTTTGGATCAGGCTGTTCAGGACCATGACATCAATGTGCAGCTCTCAGTTTGTGATGCAGTGAGTGTACTGTAGCTACATGGTGTTTAAAGCTGGATTTATTCATTTGTGCTTAAATCGTTCAAGTGTCATTATGTTACACTTCTCAAATGGGTCTCAAAAATATCCAGTTAATTGATTCTTGTGATTATTCAGGTCACAGTATAATCATAACAACTTTTTTTTTAAATTGTGAACATTTTAGAATCAAAAATGAGCCATTTATATTCAAGCTACACTCCAAAAAGAAAACGTTAAATGTAAAGCGGTCTTTTATTTGGCTGACTATTGAACTAGCATGACTTTTTTTTCCGTTCAGAAAGTTTGATTCTGTAAAGCTGTGATGCAATAAAAGTTTAATTTCCTTTTACACCACTGTAAACCCAAGCCGCTGATGTTCAAACGACTCATTGAACTCAACTTGTCAGTAATTATTGACTGATAGTGACACAACTGTTATTAAAACTATTAAAGACACTTATCACACCTCATGGTATGATTGATTGGTGAAATAATTAAATAATTAAAAACTTTTTTTTTTCTGTCAGAGATTACCTGCACAGCACATTGAGTGCATGCTGAGATGGCAGATTTTGATGCCAGATACCCTTTTTAACGCAATAGCCACACTTCTGAGTTTGGTGGTCAAGAAAGCTTCTTATATGTGCTTAGTTTGAACATTTAACCCTCTGGTCAACGCCACAGATGTTATAATAATCACACTATTTGACTAAATTATGGTACACAAACACATTCATTGTTGGAATTTGATCTACGAAGAAACTTTCTACATAAATACAACTAATCCATGACTTAATAATCTGGTTAATAGATACAGTCGGCAACTCGTCATAGTGGGTGTGGTCTGCTTTGGGGGAAACTGTCCATGGGGTCCAGTGGATTTCTTCTCCGTGTCTTTGTGCCTGCATTTGACACAATGTATATCCTGAAGCCAGCATTTTTTCATGGATCCAGTTTGGTTTGTTTGTTTTCTGTGTCTTGGTGTGTTTTATGTGTGTGTTCATGTCTTCAGTGTTTAGTTTAGACTTGTCTCTTGTGTGCCTGTTGTTCAGTTTTACTTGTTGGTTGCCCTAATGTCTCTTGTGTCACTTAGTTTATTTAAGCCCTTTGCCCTTTGTTGGTCCATTGCCATTGTCCTGTCTACATCTGTGTTCTGTAAGTGTTTTGGTTTTGCATCTCATCCTTGGCTGTTTTTGTTCATTAATAAATATAGTTTTTGAGCAGTTTTGGGTCCTTCTTTTGATTCCCCAACGTGACACGTTTGCTCACATAGTTGTTGAACAGTGGACACTCTTGGACACTGACTAAAGACACTGTACTCGGTTTTTACAGTCCACATATTGCTCATTTACCTGATGCGTTCCTAGTATCCTCATTTCACCGCGATGAGTTTATAAGAGCTTTTATGGGGTCAAATTCCTGCCAAAACGTTGTAAAAGCATAACAGTACTTGCAAATACAATTTGTGTTTTGCAAGTACACCTTGTGTTTTGCAAATAGGCAAAATGATTTGTACAAATACACAAATAGTTTTGTGGAAATATAATTAAAATTTTCATTTGCAAATATAGTAATCTACATCTGTACAAATCTGTTTTCCTTTGTACAAATCTGTTTTCCTTTGTACAAATCTGTTTTTCTTTTTACAAATCTGTTTTTCCTTTTTTACAAATCTGTTTTTCCTTTGTGCAAATCTGTTTTCCTTTTTACAAATCTGTTTTTCCTTTGTACAAATCTTTTTCTCCTTTGTGTACGCATCTTACTTTGCACTTGCAAAACAGGCTGCCTTTGTATACAAAACACACTGGATGTCTTTGCAAAACCAAACTGCGGTAGAATCCTGCCAAAAGTCACGTGACAAGCCAAGCTGCTCTCATTGGCTGAAGCAGGTCCGCCATGTTGCTCAGTGATGTATCCAGATTTTGTAGCATCTACACTGTGTTGGGTTTTTATAATGGCAATACAGTGCCAGGACGCTTTGCCTCGGGGGCGTTGCGCCTCCGGTGGTGCCGGTATTCGTGCTTTTGATACTTGTCCGATGTAAAGAGTGGCTTTCAAACAAAAAGTAAAAAGAACTGCACTAATACCACATAAATAACCAAATGACGGCAGCGTGTCGTGTTCGTCAAGTACAAGTTTTAAACCAGCTTTTGACAGATGACGTGGCGAAGCGGTTAAGGTGCGCCACAAACCAGGTCAAGAAATCTGCAATTCTGGCCTGCCAGCTCAGTTTTAGAGAGACAGGATAAATGATCAAGTGGATTAGATTTTGCAAGATGTTTCCTCCACTTAATTATTGTGTTCCTTCTCCCACTGCGGAGAGAGCGGGCTTCTTGAACAGACACCATATGGACAGCACTGACAACCATCAGCCGCATGACGACACAGACAATGGTTGGCACAGGGTATAAAATGCTATCATTTGCATGTGAAGCATATTTCCTCTCAGTCCAGTCCTGACCCCTGTGTTCTCTCACATCTTTGAAGCAGCCGTCTAATGAACCGCTGTCTGCTTTTGTTATGGCCTTGACACTGAGCTGACTGCTGTAATCGAATTATTGAATGTTATTTTGAACATAATGCTAAGTAATGAAGTGAACTTTTGATGTACAGTATTTTTGTGATCTTTTGTGACGAATATTAGGGCTGTACTTTGGGGGCAGATACACGCTTCTGATCCTATGTAACTTCGTGTTTTGGTACTGGCTGTATTACATAAGGCAAACATATGTACTGTATGCATGTATTATTAACATACTAATAAACTCACTATAAAAAGATGCCCTTATTCTACGTATAATCTCCAAATAGAGTAAGGTGAATGTAATTGCCTAAAGCTAACTTATAATACATTAGAGCTGCAGGCAACTTTTACATTATACAAGCTGAATGGTACACAATGTATGTTTTATAAATCTGACGCCAATACAAAGCTTTTTCTTCTTTTCTGTTTAGATTGAAAGGTATGCGTCAATGTTCCTGCCTGCACAGTTAACTCATGTGACTGTGATTTTACCTTGGCTTGCCGACACGAACATTCAAGGGTGTGTTCACACGTTGTTTTGTCCTGGTTTGAGCCCAGCTATGGCCTGATGTAGACTCTGTTTGGTCCCGTTCTAGTCCTGGTGGAGTTTAATCCTGTAGGCCATGAAGCGTTCGTGCAAGTGTGACTTTCTTGTTTGTATGATGTGAGACATTTATTCAGAGTTTGCAGGTCTGCAAAGCAAGAGCTCTTTTTGTTCACAACTCATTGGGTTGCATAATTCCCGGTGATGTTGCTAATACAAATGATTTTGGAGGTCAATGGAAAATCGATGAATACATTGTCTGTCAAAAAGTATGTTGATGTGACTTGGTGTGTTTTATGTGTGTGTTCATGTCTTCAGTGTTTAGTTTAGACTTGTCTCTTGTGTGCCTGTTGTTCAGTTTTACTTGTTGGTTGCCCTAATGTCTCTTGTGTCACTTAGTTTATTTAAGCCCTTTGCCCTTTGTTGGTCCATTGCCATTGTCCTGTCTACATCTGTGTTCTGTAAGTGTTTTGGTTTTGCATCTCATCCTTGGCTGTTTTTGTTCATTAATAAATATAGTTTTTGAGCAGTTTTGGGTCCTTCTTTTGATTCCCCAACGTGACACGTTTGCTCACATAGTTGTTGAACAGTGGACACTGACTAAAGACACTGTACTCGGTTTTTACAGTCCGCATATTGCTCATTTACCTGATGCGGTCCTAGTATCCTCATTTCACCGCGATGAGTTTATAAGATATTAATAAAAACTAGTGCCTGACATGATAAAAATCAATCCACTGGCAATCGATACTAAAGTAAATAAAGGCTTAAAAGTGCACACTACTTGCCTCATTTATAACAGAAGAAAGACTGATCAACAAAAAATAATTGGGTTGGGTGGGTCTCGAACCCACATCACCAACATAAAAGCAAACTTGTCACACAGCCACCTTAAACAGATTTGTACAGATGTAGATTACTATATTTGCAAATGAAAATTTTAATTATATTTCCACAAAACTATTTGTTTATTTGTACAAATCATTTTGCCTATTTGCAAAACACAAGGTGTACTTGCAAAACACAAATTGTATTTGCAAGTACTGTTACACTTTTACAACGTTTTGGCAGGAATTTGACCCCATAAGCTTTTTACAAGTTTCAAAAAGCTGAGAGAGTTTAGGCATCATCGGAAAGAAACAACAACTATGTTAACAGCACACTTCCTACTTCGCAGAGAATAAAATAATCAGATCCAGACAGACACACTGGTCTCATTTTCACAGGGGAAAAAATGGGGTACAGCCCCTTTAAATTGTTGTTACATTCATGGTTGCAGGCACATAAGAATTCCACAAAGTCTTTTCCTCTGGAACTCAAGCCTTTTTGAATCTCTCCAAATCTAGTCTACATTTGTGTGCTGCACTGCACCGAGAATGGACCAAATTAACTAAACTGCTATTTTTATTAATGAAGTGTCGAGACCCTTCTGCCTTTGGGGCCTCACAGAGCAGTTGGTGTTCAGGATTGTTAATAATTAATCACGAACTGGGATGTTTACTTTTATTTTCCGATTATTTGCCCATTTCATAATGGTCTAATTAAACCTCTATTTGTTTTTAATCGTTTGTTAAAAGTAGATGAATAACAACTCTTCTGGTATTCTTTTGCATTGATTTTGGATGATTTAGATCAGAGCTATCTTCGGGAATGCTAATGACTCGGGGAGGTAAATTAAGTGTGCTGTACAAGGGACCAATTCTTCTTAAAACGGCGGTGTAGCTCGATAGACTCCTCAGGCATGGAATTCCTCCGAGAAATGTGTCCTTTGGGAAATCAACCTTATAGAAAACAATCTCCCTGCACTAAATGGCATGCGGTCCATCACTCCCTTCAACTCTCAACTCCAGCACATGTCTATACTGCTGGGGTTTAGTCCATTAAGAGAGAATGGCATTTATTTATCAAACTGTAAGTGTTCGCTGCAAGCAAGAGACAAGATTTAAGTGTAATCAAACAGTCTAAATGGAGGAGGAACTTTGGAGTAATAATATTTCTTTGTCTGTACCTTTTGTCTTCCTTGCAGTAATTTGCATTTATTTATTGAAATGCTAAGTGTTCATTCATAAATTAATTTTTTAAAGCCACTTCACTGAAAAAAGTTTGACCACCATATGTTTTGGGACTGCCTCAGCGTTCATAAATATTGGGCTGAGCTTAGTGAGGTACGGCAGACTGTCTTCAATGCGCAATGCGCTGCAGCAAAAAAAGTAAAAACAAGAAAATGAATGACAGAACTGGACTGAAATAACTTTGGACGTGCACCACAAAATGGAGAAAAAAACTTTTATATAGAACTTAAGGTTATATACTAGCCAAAACTCTACAGCAAACTTTACAATCTATACAAACAAAATTTAAATTGTTAAGGCCAATTTTCAGTCAGATCTAGTTTACTTAAAAATGAAATAAGTCCAAAATCCCCCCTTTTTTTGTAAACAATATGTGCACAAAATGAACAAAGATATTTGTACTTGATTCTGTTCATTTTTCAGATATAAATGTCCCAAATGTGTGCAATTTTGGCCGTTGTTACACATACCTTATTTCTATATGAAAACATTACATGAAAAACTCGTAATTCATTTTTTGTAAACTACAGAAGAGGTTTAAATTGACACCTTTAAATTTAAGATTCACCTTTTTGATTTTCTGTTTTATTCATTTCGCTACTAAATTTCTATTTATTTTTATATTGTCACCTTTCACTCTTGTTTGTTTGTACTGCTTCTTCTGTGCCGTTTTTTTTTTTTCATATAATAAAACAAAACAAAAAGGAAAAAAAAATAAAATGAAAAGAAAAAAGGCTGAGCACTCCCCTGAACCCTATACATGGGCTTGTGACAATATGTGACCAGATTTGTTCTTGTAAAAGTATATTCAGAGAGTGTTTTACATGTTATTGCAATCTTTTAGTTAATTCATTTGCTTAAAAGCTAAAGGCTCCACATTTCTTTTGTTGTTGGTTGACTGCTTTAGACAAATTGCTCATAATAAGTTAATAAAATCTATAGTATTAGATTTGAAAAAAAGATTTTTCATCGCCTGGGGAAATGAATTGGAAAGAACATTACATTGTATTATGTAAATTGTGAAATATATGCAATTTATGTGAACACGTCACTGGCGGCAAGATAAGAGTTATAGTTTAATATAAGAAAAAAAAGTATAATGTAATGCACTATATAGTACTCTACCGGCTTTACATAATTTATTAATATTGTCCATTAGAATACATTCATGACATTACTGGGTTTTCATGAATAAGACAAAGACTTCTAGCTCTGTGGCTGCTTTATTCTTGGATTGGTTTGGTCCTCGCTTTGATAAAGTAAATGTGACTTTCCTTTCCCACAGAACCACACAATAGATGATCAGTGGTCCCATGGGTGCACACAAACACTTATTAGCCCTCTAATCCCATCAGGTGGTTTCTCCAAATATTAACCTCAATGTTGAAATAAGCCGATTTTCCGTTCAAATACAGACCGCAAAGTAATTGCTCCTTCTGAAGGCTTCTCTGTGCTGACATTTGCTCTCCTTTGCTACTTGTACGAAATAGGGCAATTTCTCTCTAAGATTACTTTTGTGATAGTCTATTTTTATTACAACACAATAATTTGCCTGGCACCGTTGTTTAGAGCAATTTAAGGTGGAAATTGCATTGATAGCGAGAGGCTGCTTGTGCCCTAAGAGTCAAAGAACGGTCATAATTTGAATAATAAACTGAAAGGCAGCTTTTGTCAGAAACACAAGAGAATTTGACATAACAAAAGGATAAAATGTTTGACGGCGCTTATGTCTGACATTTGTTTCCATAGCAATCAACCAATAATGAATAACAGTTCCCATATACACCTCTGATTGGCTTTATTGTAGCCTTTGCAATAACAGCTCTTCACTCATAGCCTTTCCAGCATCTATGACATGGGCAAATATGGGTATATGGGTAAATAGCTTTTTACTATCCCCTAGTGGGCATTAGTAGGCACTGCAACTGTTTGTCTCCTATCTATCTATCTATCTATCTATCTATCTATCTATCTATCTATCTATCTATCTATCTATCTATCTATCTATCTATCTATCTATCTATCTATCTATCTATCTATCTATCTATCTATCTATCTATCTATCTATCTATCTATCTATCTTATTAAAGGTAATAAAATTTATTCAGAGGTGTTCAAAGGAGTACTAAGGTCTATACCCTTGAATTAATGGTATTAATTAAAAAGTATCAAAATTGTGTCAAAGGTATAGGGATGGGACAAGATCTTGTGCCACAAGATCTGATAAAATTACCACAAAATTGTGATGAAAATGTTGACGTGTTTTACATTTGACTTGGACATAGAAACGCTGGTGAGTTACACTTCTGAAGCAGAAGAAGAAGCTGTGGTTCCAAAAAGCAGTGCTGCAATGAAAGTGGCAAAAATCTCAAATTGTGAAATTAATCATACCATTTATTTATTGTAAAATAAAGACTGTAAAGATTGGAGACCCAGTCTTGTGTCTCCTCTTGTGTGTCTTGTTCCTAAAGTCAAAGGTTGAAAATTTTCAAGGCCTTTACTTCTAGGCCTACTACTCTGACTACAGTTGTTGCTACAACTTCAAACATTTTACTGAATGCACTGTTCTAGCTTACTAACGAGTATCTGTGGTAGTAGATATTTTTATTTGCTTTAAAAATCACTCCACTTTTAACCTTCTTTCAGTCGTCGTCCCTAAAAGAACAACCATTGGCATTCACAACCCCCAAAGACAAAAAATAAGTAAGCCTTGTGTCTTATTATTATTTATTTAATTTTAATTTTTTTTTGAAGAAGGATAAAGGATATATAGCAAATAAGAATGTGAACTGCGTCGGCGTGTCAAGCCTTGTTTAAGACTATCAATTAAATTTTTTTCCCTATATAATCTACGAACCCCCAGCAATCATATCACGATCCCATAGGCGTCTCGACCAGGTTAAGAACCACTGATTTTAAGCCATAAGACAAGTATGCTTTCATCTGAGGTATTTCTAGGTTCCACTCCTATTAACAACCACAGCCTGCATGTTGCACTGAATATGAACAGAAGGCAGACATAGGCTGAACCACACAGAAGCTAAACATAAGCCACATGTTTATTTATGTTACACTTTTCATGTACAGTACTTATTTCCCACCCATAAATCAACTTATTTTTCTCAATGTCCCTAAATATACAATATATACAGTCTGTAGCCATGTTTAAGTTCAACTGTTATTTGGACAGCAATATTTTCTCAGTTATTTCAGAACCTATACCTAAACCTTATCCTTTACATTTTGCCACAGTCATGTGTACAAAGGCAAGCTATATTTATTTTCAACGTTTGTTTTGTGGTATTATGTCTGTGTCTGTGAAGTCCCTTTACTTTTCATCTTCCTTCCCTGTCTCCTCTGTGTCCTTTGCCTCCTCTACCTTCATCTCCTCTTTCACCTCCTCTACCGCTTTGGATTCTTCCTCTTCCTCATCCTCCACTGCCTCTCCTGTCATTCGCTCCAAGTCTGAAAGCCGATGTTGTAGAGTCGTCTCCGTGGACTCATAGTTCAGCAGGATCTTCTTGATCTTGACCTGCATCAGATCCATCGTGCCGTAAAGCTTGTTGACTTTCTCCTCGAGCTCTTTAACTTCAGGCTTGATATTAGCAGGGTCCAAATCAATCAGACCATCTTTCATGAGAATCTGTCGCCCCTTTTCCTCCAGCATAGCCTTGGCATCCGGGTACTCTGTCAAGGACTCCATTAGGTCATCTTTGGATAAGCAGAAAAGATCAGAGTACCCGATGCTCCGGATATTCGCCGTTCGTCTATTTCCTGCTTTGCTGCCTTTGATATTGAGAATACTGATTTCACCAAAGTAGCTTCCACTTCCCAAAACGACAAACTGCGTCACGCCATCATCAGCTACTACTGCGAGCTTGCCGTCTTTTATGATGTACATCTCGCGACCGATGTCACCCTTCTTGCAGATGTAGTCACCGGGGCTAAACACCTGGGGGCGCAGTTTAAGAACCAGCTCGATCAGCAGACCCGCCTCGCAGTCTGCAAATATTCGGACTTTCTTCAGAGTGTCCATGTGAACTTGGATGGCGATCTCGGCTCGCAGTTTGTCTGGGAGGTACCTCAGAACTTCTCGCTCATCCTGGGCTTTCCCGTTGTTCCACAAGTAGTCAAACCATTTTATGACCCGCTCCTCGAGTTCTTTGCTGACCTTTCGTGCCTAAAAGAAAGTCAGCCACAATTTTAGTCTTTGGGAAGTTTTATTACCTTTGGTCACTTTAAAGGTGTTCTATGTAACTTTTTATGAGGGAGGGTCCACTACCTGGAACTGTCCACAGTTTGGCATTAAATCTTTACTTATAACCAATCTATTTTGCATTTGTTAAATTACACATGTTTTGTTGTAGCATGAAAAACATGCATTCGCTGTGAACGATCTCTACAGATCTGACCTGAACAGAGCCCAGTCAGTGACAGACAGTGCAAAATTAAGTACATTAAGCCCCTCCTGATTAAGTGTGATTTTCTATAACTATTCCGTTGTGTCTCTTGAATTGTTCTTGAAGGAAGCCTTTATTTTTTTTTTTAAAGCTTACATATTCTAAACAGCTTTAAGCAGGGGGTTTTGGGGGTCCTGTCCTTGAAAAAATATTTAAGAAACCAGACCATATTTCTCGTTTGTTGGTGCATTTTGACACTTGTTCCAGCTTAATCCCAGACTATTTTATTTGTCTTTTTCTTGTTTAAAAGCACACTGCAGTAACGTAGTTACTGTAATATTGAGAGCAGAGCAACTGTTTAAGAGCTTGTGTCTATGATGATCGGTAAGGGCATCTGATTGGGGGCCCCTTCAGGTTGGGGGCCCAAGGCAGTTGTGGCCTGTTGCCTAATGGTAAGTCGGCCACTGAACCCAGGGGCACCCCATGCTTGTCGTCATGGAGATTGATCATTTTGATGCCATACTGTGAAACCTTCTAGGCAAAACAATAACCAATTAAAACTTTGCATGCGATGAAGCTACCTGACTTTTACTGTTTTGTAAACATGATAAACAAAACTAGTTCATTTTAATCTCATCACAAAAGCATTCCTAGTATCCTAAATTATTCACGGAAATTAAAAGTGTGTTCGACAGCTTTCAGAGGCCCGAGCAGCTGCTAACAAAAGTAGCATGCTAACAGTGCTACAAAGTTACTTACTGGTTTGCAGCATATAAACCTTTTTTTAATTATATGCAGTGACAGTGGTCTCAGTTTGATAAGTTGCTTTTGCTATATATCCGGGTCAGGGCAAAACATATATATAAATATATATATTTTTTTTTTTTTTTTTTTTTTTTATGTGCAGTCCCTTTACAGGTTACAACTGTGGATACAGGATCATGTCTCAGTTCTGCCGAGACCTGGTCAGCATACTTGTCCAAAAGCCCTAAATTTAACCCAATTAACTGTTCCTAAACCTAACCCTAACCACTGTGAAAATAGATAAATAGGTTGTGGGGCAAATTGAATATTTGAAATATCATAGCTTACAGAAATAACTTAAATATGTAGTTATATGAAGTAACCTAGATCCACCATTTTTTTACCTATATTATTACAAAAAGCCCTTACGTGGAGAACTTAGAGAGTGTCATTATTGTCTATATATGTTTTAAGATCGTGTTTTTTCATTTGTTTAATGAAACAGGAAAGGACCACTGTTCATATAATGCCTTCATGATAACGTAGGCTGTACCTGCATGTAGTGCTTGATATTGTCGATCCTGGACTGGAACTGGGCTTGTGCGGCGTTCATATTGGAGATCATCGTGGCAATGTTCCCTACGATTGTGGCAAAGATGAGGACGCCGACCAAGAAGTCCATCACATGAAAGAGGAACTCAGAGTCCAGGGCTGGCGGCGGCGTTTCCCCAATAGTTGTCAGTGTCAGTGTGGACCAGTACAGACTAAACGCGTACTTCCTCATGGGCTGACCAAACGCTGGCTCGTCGGGGTCATCCAGGGCAGGATAGACCCAGTCATCTGCCCCAAAACCTATGGCCTTGGAGAAGGAGAAGTAGAGACAGGCGTTCCAGTGGATAATGATGAGGATGTACATGATGAGGTTGCCGATGCGAAAGATGTTTGGATAGTTGGTCTTCGTTTCGGTCTTGGTGAAAAACTCCATCATCCGGCCTATTCTCAGCAGCTTGTTGATGCGGATTTCAGGATAGTCTATTCCAAAGTACAGATAGAAGATATCGGTGGGCAGCATGGAAACCACATCCAGACGGAACTGGAAACTGGCGATGTAGTTGTCTTTTAGCAGCTGCTTGTCTTTCACCAACAGGCCTTGCTCGAGATAACCTGCATTCATCGAAAATGGTGTCAGTTGCCACAAGTGCAGTGTACAATAATCACACCTCCTGCACCTTGATTAGATTCACAATTCTCTGGTTATGCAAATGTACTAATCAGAGGGTGCGCAATAATTTATCTGTGTTTTTGCACGGATTGTTATGTTATTTTGGAACATTTTCTAACCTGTTCTGCTCCTAACGAACATATCAGCAAGGTAGATGAGGTCCGAGGTGTAGTCCAATAGAACCCAGTAAACAATGTAGTCATGTTGTAGCTCCTCAAAGCAGGCCCTGTGGCACAACAAGGGGTGGATTAAACATTTCCAGTATGCAAAAAACGTGAAAAATGAGCCATTTTGACTTGACATTTCATCATGCATCCAAGCAAAGAAAATTAGTCTCCTCCAAAATGAATTTTTGTTATCTCCGTCTCTGCAGTGGCGTAGTAAATCAATTAAAAATTACACTGATAAGTGGTGCGTAGTTCAGAAGTTAGTGATCGTTAAATAGCGCCAAATGTGTAATAGAGGTATTTGTTAGTTGTATAAATAAAGTCAGACACTAATGTGAGTGGATTCATTTCTTACAGCTTCAATCTCATTGCTGTATCCCATTAATAGGCTAATGTTAAAGGTGCACTATGAAACTTTTCCGGTAAAGATCACCCCCCCCACTTGTCTCCATGGTATTATTGCATTGCCTGGAATGTTCCACAGAATGGCATTAAATTTGACTAGACGGCATATCTCGGTATTTCCTTTAATTCTTATTGAGCTCTTTCTTTTTTATCTCACTGTAAGTTGTTTTAAATGTGTTATATAAATAATCTTTAATTGAATTTAATTGAAGTGGATTGAAACGTGTCTATCTGGCTTTTAGTCAATTAAATAATATATATTTAATAATAATGTTTTAATTAGCATGAGTGGAGTCACCTCTCCACAAATCTAACTGTAACTTGGCCTGGTGGCATCACCTGCTTGTTTCCATAGAGATTATAGTTTAAAGAAGACATATTATGTTTTGTTTTGTACAGGTACTTAGTATTGAACTGTAACATAGGCAGATCATCATTTTACATTTTATTTATTATAAACTGCAATATTGATCTAAAACGGCTTAGTAACAGAAACAGAACAACTGACTTCCTGTTCAAAGATGCAGAGCTGACAAGCCCCGCCTCTTCATAGTGACATTTCACTGTAACAAGCAGTAAGTTTTATTAGAGGCTGCGTTACATTTTAGAAACTGCATATCACTCTGAGTCTTATTTTTTTTAAATAATCACAACTATGTACAGGGGATGTGGGTGGGGATAGAGGGACAGATAGAGGGATAGAACAGGATTTTTTCTGAGCACTTCAGCCTCAGTTGCAGGACTGCAGGATTAACTCAAACTTGCAGGAATCAATCAAAATACAATTCTGGGTCCATTAATGAGGAGAAAACACTGTTTAAGTTTAAGTTTAAAAGCTCATTAAAGTTGACTTTGCATAATATGTCCCTTTAATATCACAACATCTTTATGGAGACAAGGTGACAGACCCTCCATCAAAAAAAGTTACATAGTGCACATTTAAATAAAAGAAATAAAAGAAAAGAAAATGTATGAAAGACCTGACCTGACACCTGACACAAATTCTCTGTACTAACAACTTCAAATTGGTCTTGACTCAAATATTAACATTTATTTAAACTTCAAGGGAGAGTACAGGTTTTGAGTTAGAGTATAGTAATGGTAATACTAATGCCACAATGAGGGCTGTTAGTGCTTTATAAAAAGGCCTCTGATAGCAGTGCAGCAGTGCTGGTAAATGAAGGAGATAAGAGCATCACATCTATCTCAATTATCAACATCCACTGTAAAGGAAGGACATAAGCTTTACCTTTACCTACCATTCTGTGACAATTTAGATAAATATAGGCTATTTTTCTTCTGAAAGAAAAGTTTATAATATATTTGAGACTGTTATTTATACTGTAAAGGCGTGATACATATAGACATTTTATGCAAAGAGCAAAGACATTATAGACATATGTGATTTAAGTTTTGAGAAGGTCTACGGGCTTACTTGTTCAGAATTATATCCAATGTTACTTTCAAAGTGAAAAACCAAGATTTGACTCCAAGACATATTCAAACGTGTTGGACACTTGCCTTGCTATGATCATGGTCCAGTTGTACATGACTGGAAGAGCGATAATGAAAAGCCAGTTGTAATACAGATTTCCAGCTGGGTTTATCACGAACAATTCCTTTGGTCTGTAAGTGGCAAAAGACAATAAGGAGTGAGAATAGCCAACAATAGGAGAGAATTGAGAGAGCACAAAGTTCACCTACTTCTCTTTCTCCTTTTCTTTCTCTTTCTCTTTCTTCTCCTTCTCTTCCTTCTCCTTTGCCTCTTTTTCTTTGGCTTCTTTCTCCTCTTTCTCTTTCCTCTCACGTTCCTTCTTTCTGCAACAGCGTAAAGTCAAATGTGACCACTGAATCCAGATTTTGACTTCTAGATCATTTACAACAAAATAATTACTCTTTCTTTTCTTTTTTGTCTTTTTTGTCCTTTTTCCTTTTTTTCTTTTTCTCCCTGCAACAAAAAATGTAAACATTCAACACAAAACACAAATTGACTTTCAAATGTAAAGTATATGTCCACTAATGCACCTACTCTTCATTGCTGTTACAGTTGTTCATGTTGAGTAAGCCATAGTTACTTCCAGGCACCATTCTGAAAACAAGAGGCATTCTTTATGAAGGAGGTTTTTACATTAAAGGTGTAACATGGTGTGAAAATGTCCTCACAAGTTGTCGCCATCCTCACTGCACTCTTCTTCACTGTCGGGGGTGAGGCCTGAGGGGATGAGCAGGGGTAGAGGGCTAGGAGTTGCCATGACAGCAGATCTGACAGCACAGATCAAAACAAAAGAAAGCAGTTATTGGGAACAATAAGTGTGGGTAATACTGAAGAGATCATGAGTACTGTCGGGGTGGCAATTGCAGCAGCCAATCGACTTGGTAATTGTAAAATAAAGTTCAAAAAATGGGGCACATGCTCTGATGGGCTAAGACCAGAGAGAGAGGATCTGCTACAAACCACATGAGTTTTAAGCTGCCTCTTAAAACTCACAGCCAACATAAACAAGATAAAATGTACAGTCAAAATCTATCCATGCACAAGTCTGCTCCTCTGTAAAACTTTAGGTGTATCTTAATTACAACATAAAAAGTGGTAGAATAAGTAATTAGCCTATGATGATCAAGTAGCCTAAAAAGGATTAAAATAAAATGCACCAGAATACCGGAAATTACATGTGATTTATTGAAATGTTCTTGGCTGAGGACCCCCAGACCCCTTTTACGTATAAATGTTAATCAAATAAACCGGTAAAGGCAGAAAAATAAATGGCCCACTTGTCATGAGTCACTTTTTCACCCCGGTTCGTCTCTGATTTTTAAACACAGTTTGTTAAATCTTTAGGGCCACCAAATGCCCTGTCTGTCAGGACTTTCACTAAATTCTGATAATTTTTACCAAATTAATACTGCAGTAGTATTGTCTGTAGACTAACAATATGTTTGGTTAGTCTTTGTGTGGACACTTTTCATCTGCAAGAAAAAAAAAAAAAAATCATGACATTTTAGACATTATAAAGCAAAGCGTACAAAAAATAGTACAACCAACCCAACAAAGACAACTGTAATAAAAAGTACAGTCAGAACATGGCTGCTGGACAATTCAACTGGATGTTACTATAGGTTGCCATGGTGATGATGCCTCTAGTGATTTATGCTGCACAAATTGAGAAAGTACTCGTAAATGTACATCTACTTCATAAAAGTATTTTAAGATGGTGTAACACAGTAATATTCTAAATCATGAAAGTGTTTATGTTCAACACTATTATACATAGTCGCAGAATTTGTTGATTAAATGTATTATTACCACCACTGCTATTGCTGCTATTATTACAGCCACATTGCTTTTACTATTACTATGAACTATTGCAGATTCGTGGTTTCCTTCATTGTTACATCCTGCTAGTTTTAATTTAATTTAAAGTTTGCGCAATAGATTCACATCCAAAGACAAAATATATAGGCTACATTTTCATTAAGTACATTTTCAACTTCTGCATGTTGTGAGGCATATTTCTTCAATCTATAATCAAGGTGATAATCAGACCCTGCCACACAGTGTGATTCAAATGAGCTCACCTTGTTTGCTTGCTTAACGCACGGTGACATCCATTTGTTGCGTTCTCTCTTGAGAAATATCAAATCCAGCTGTTTGCTTCCGTAATTGCACTAATCATTTTTAACATATTTCATAATCAGGCTCTACAAGTTGCACCTATACGCAGCACGTCTCCTTAAGTGTGTCATGCAGTCTTAGTGACCTTGATAAGGATTTGTGGATTACACACTGGAGGGAAGACCAGAGTGCATTGTCCTGATTTGCTCACACAATAGACCCCAATGTTCACAGTTTCTTCTAAGTCCTCACTTAATCCGTGGAGAAACCAGACAAGTGGAAACCATTTTGTGTCCCTTTTCATCTGTCACAGGTTGTAATTTTCCTGCTCATCTGTGGAACAGTATAGAGGCTTTAGTGCACTGCTGTTGCGACACCCAGGCTCCTCCCGCGGTGTCAGCACTTTCACTCATATCCAAGTCTGATCCTATTAGTCCTGCGCCACAGAGCTGATTTGGAGTCAGTTGTTTAATTGAAATCTTACCTGCAGTCAGTGGTAATAGTGTGACAGAGCTTCTGTGGTTTAGTGGCTCCCCCTGTAGGCTGATATTATCAGCTTACTTATTTTCTTCTCTTTTTGTTACTGTGGCTGGTTAAAATCCATTCAAAGAAGACGGAATGCGCTATTTTCAAGGTATTTTCTATGGAGTTGATAGGAATAAGTTTGTATGCATTCAAAGAAATTAATTATAGCAAAAATCTTTATTCAGGAAATAAAAGAAAACACTGGTGCCAAACCTTTTTTTTCTTTACAAAAATACAAACAACAGGCTAATAAGTTTTCTCATACACTTTCTAAATACCTTCTTAACACGCAACATCTTTGTATGCATTTAAATAGCATGAATCCAACAACATGCAACACACACACAAACTTATGCAATAGGAACTAAGCCAGGATCATCCACAGGGGCCACATCCACTGGGGCCACATCCACAGGGGCCACATCCACAGGGGCTACATCCACAGGGACCACATCCACAGGGGCCACATCAACAGCACCTGTGTCCACAGGGGCCACCTCCACCGGGGCGTCCACTACCACTGGCTCAAGTGGGACTGGGTCTACTGGGGCGGGGTCAGCAGGGGCCGGGTCAGCGGGGGCCGGGTCGGCGGGGGCCGGGTCGGCGGGGGCCGGGTCAGCTGGGGCCGGGTCAGCAGGGGCGGGATCAGCGGGGGCGGGGTCAGCAGCCTCTGCAGCCTCGGCCTCCTCCACCTCCTCCTGTTCGTCTGAGTTCACAGGTGCAGCCCCAGCAGCTGCAGCTTTAGGGGCGGCCCCCTCCTGGACACAGGTACAATAATGTGGGAACATAAAACATATACATTCCTGCTCGCATAAATTATAGAGCAGATCAATCATAAGGGGAGACTTTTACTACAAGCTCAAGGGTGAATGGAGTATGACGTTAATGTTTGTCTCATCTTTGCTTCCCGCCCACACTGTCTGCTTACTAAGGACTGACTTTGAATGTACTTTTTATGATTATTGTATAATTAGCTAATTACACCTTTAGCCTAAGTTTTCTCAGAAAGTTGTTGAGGAAAATGATAGTGGCATGACACAGAAGTATGAGGTACCTCATTTAACCTGCAGAAAGTCAGTCATAGAAGAACAGCAAAAAGAACACTTTGTTAAAAGATTTATGAACGTAGTGAAATGTTGTTGTTTTAAAATAAGATACACAATTGCTAAATAGTTGTAGAAAAAAGTAGTAGAAAAATATTCATAAGGCAAACCCTGAAAATAAGTACTGGTCAAATATATAAAGTGTGATCACCTCTGCCTCTTCGTCAGACGTTTCCTCTGCAGGGGCGGCAGCTGCAGCTGGAGCAGGGGCCACATCCACCTGCAAATACAAACAACTTACTGTTTACCACAGAGACAGTCGTGACAGTGCTTTACTGGACTTACCTGTACCAGTGGTGCACCGGCTGCTGCTGGGTCAGCCTGGAATTGTTCAAATACAGTTCAGTTGTTTTGAGAAAATACACAATTCATAAAATTGCTTGATGGTACAGTTGAAGTATCTTACAGGTGCATCTGCTGGGAGGAAAGGGTTTACCAGCCCCTGCAAAGACATATGAACATTAATGATTATTGACCTACATCATTATCAATTAGGTCAGTACTGTGCTCTAAAAAGAGGAAATCCTTGTGACTTGCCTGTTGCTGGTACATCCTGTACATCTCCATCCAGCGCAGGGCTTCATTAGCATGGGCCGCTACCTGCTACAGAAATACCAAACCGTTCCAGACATGTTTCTCACTAAAACAATTACTTTGTGACTCTCAGACTACTATTAGTCTAGTAACTCTTTAAGACCAACATAGATAGAGACAGACATGCCATGGCTCACTCAGACTGTTAAGTTTAACTTTATGTAGTGTTTGTCTACCTCATTACTTTCACTTCCTGGAGCCTGCAAACCAAAGAACAGAAATAAAGGGGTCACTTTGTGCACTGCCCATAAGAAAAAAATGTTTACATATGTAAAGATAGCTGAGTCAACAAGCAAAATAAGTTATTTGACTTACAGGAGCAGCTCTGGCAGCGACAAGCAGACACGAAATCACCACTAAGTTCATTCTGAAAGTCTAAATAAGATAATTTAAAAGAGGAATTTAACATGACTATGTTTTGTATTTATTTTCATTTGCATAAGCATAACATTCAAATATATAAACATATATTTGACATACTATTACGCCTGCGAGGAATCTACTATCACTACTAAATAGTGGTAATAGTTACTAAATCATAGAAACAGAAATCCTTTCAATGTAAAAAATTCAAGTCTGTCTTACCTGTTGTGTGTTGGAGAGAAAAACAGAAGATTTCTCAACCTTGGCAGCTAATCTAGTCCATCTCCTTCATGGATGCCATTTATATCCCAGAACATCCTTTGACAACCAATCAAATGCGCACATGGCTGTTTGAAGAAATGCCCCACACTTCAAAAGTGAAAAGGAGGCATGCATAAGGCCCCTCTTACACTTAATTACATGCTGCGCTGGTTGGCTTAGCATACATGCCCCTCTTTATTGCCCTAAACCAAACACAAAGCGGTTAGAGCTGACACAAGCACATGCCTTGTGGTGATAAGTGAGGAGGAAAAGTTAACCCAAAAATTGGTCTAATGATAATAGCATCTTAATGACAGGAAGGTCCTCAGGCGACACAGTGACATCTTGTATGGTCTCGTATGTCCATGTCACCGAGATGAGACAGGTATAGAAGTGTCAGAAGCTGCGTAAACATGTCATTTGTGAGTTTTATTTTTATTCTTGTACTTTTTGACTGATTCCCTTCATTATTGTTTCTGTGTTTGCACTGTGCCTCACAATTATATCCACATCCAACCTGCTGAGCTCACAAATTTCACTGTGGATTCACACCCTGCAGATAAACACTGAGTGCAGGCATTCACATTTCATTGTTTGCCCCCTGAAAATGTATAGGCTACTCCATGGAAAAAAATTTAATTGTATTGTATATCAAACCTGCTTTGTTTGTGTGTGCTTTTAATTTAAGTAAATGTAGGCTTATTCATCATCAAAGGTGCACTATGTAACTTTTCTGGTTCTGGGTTTGCCCCATGCTTCTGTCCAAGAGTATAAACAACAGGGGGCACACAAACCCCCTGGTTCAAGGGTAGCGGGAGTGACTATTCAGACTATTTTCCTTTGGACCCGAGGGTAACGTGAGGGCTGTACAGTTGTATCTCCATGGAGACAAGAAGGCAACACCACCAGGCCAAGCTACAGGTCAGATCTGTGAAGAGACGATACTTTTGTGCATGCCTGTGGTGTTGCAAACATGTTATCACTTTGGCGTCGATCCTCCACCAGGAAAGTTACACAGCACAAGTTTAAGTCTCACTGAGATTTGTTGAACATACAAACTAGATGCAAAGATCTCACAGGTAAAGGAGCAGAAGACCTTCAACTGGCCTTTGCCACCAAACAGTACAGTTGGCCTTAATGCAAAAGTTAGCTTTACTGTACTTTTTTTTACTGTGAGGACAACCATTTCTTCAGCTTTGTGAAGAGATGCCAAGAGCTCAACCTTTATCTACACAACTATGCTCACCACAAAGACACGTCGGGGCTTCTCTGTGCCATGTCGTAGGTTCATTCTTTTCTCTTAGTTTGTATCTATCATTTTACAACAATAAAGAAATAGGGAAGAAGTTGTAAGAATACTAGAGACCATAACTGCCAGGACAATCAAAAATGAGTCCAGTGACATGACAAACTGACTGAAGTATTTTAATATCCTGTAAATAATGTAAACTAATTGCAAAGTAAAAAAAAGAAAATACATTTGCTCTGTGTTCGCTGATGATATCTTGGACTTTTGCCGTCACGCCACAAAATCACCGACTTCACTGAAAAACACTGCTGACTAATAAATGTGTATTACAACACAACTGTTACAGCTCTTGTTACAAACCCAGCAGAGTAGACAAAAAACAAGATATAACTATAATAATGTGCTTGGAACTTTAAAACAATATTTGTACAGTGACAGAATGGAAAATATAAAAATAGCAGAGAATTTAAAGGTATTACATATATCATTTTAAAGAACATCTGACAAAACAGATGATCCAGATTGTGGGCCAAGATGTGCAATTTATCATCTCACTTTTTATTCAGCCAGACACTTCTTTGAGATATATCATTAATTTATCCTTATAAAGATCGGAGCAGGTCCCTTATCTGATGCAGCCATTTCACGATCCTTTTGTCTGGAGGCATTAAAGCAGTTTATTATATCCAGCCTGGAGTGTTGGCGCTAAATTATCACCTGTCATCTTCACTGTGATGTGGCTGAGTGTATTTATACATGCTAGTGCTCTGACGTTCCAGGAAAGAGAACGAGACAGGGGTAGCGTGAGAGCTCGGCGCCTGTGTTTAGGTGCCTTTGAAAAGATAAGTGTTAAGCAGTGCTGTGACAGGCTCCTGCCCCCCGGGGAACTGCAGATTTGGAGCTTGTTTTTTCTTTTTGAGTAATGTTTATTTTAAATATAATTGCATTTCATTTTGGGGAAATGTACAAAACTATGTGTAGTAATTATCATGTAAAAGGCATACACATTATACGTCACATAAGTTTTTAAATTGTCAAAAAATCATAGGCTGTATTAAAAAATAGTATGAATTCATTTCTGGTATCCAACAAGGCATAATCGTATACCTGACTTTTGTTCCATAATGTACCTCCAATAAAATGACAACAAACAAAGATTTGCTTGAAATCTTAATTTATTTAAATATAATTAATTTAAATTCTGTAGGAGTTATTTAAATGAATATAAGAAAAGAAACATGCTACAAAGTGTTAAAGTTAAAATAATAATGCATGAGGGTGAACAGGCTTCTACTTCGACACACACATTTAGTATCTTGTTTGATGTTATGCAGTTATGGGATGTTATTGCAGTCTTTCTTCATATGGCCATAGTCCAAAATCTGTGACTTTGTTTTTCCATTCCTTTTAAACTTTTGCCGGTGCCTAAAGAAAAACAAGTGATAAACGTTTGACAAAATCACAATCTCTTTGTAATGTCCATAATGTGTGGATTGTACCTGGCTGGTCTGGACAGGCTGGTCCTGCAGAGCCAGGTTCAGAGGGTCCTGCGATGGAAGTGGCTGTGCATCAAAACTGGGAATCTAGAAACAGAAAATAATGTCATGCATTACATGGACTCAAAGACCTCAGTGACACTGGTGAGACATGAAGGGTGAATCCCTCTCACATTTTGGGGTGGTGGAGGGATATTTTGAGGTGGGAAGTCAAATGGAAGAACCTAAAAAATACATGGAAAGTTACAAAAATACAACAAAGCAATTTGTTATCATTGGAAATTGATTATCACATGTTGAAATCAAATGGGTCAAAGACAGAGCCTTGTGAGACACCACGGCGTAGACAGAAACACAATGAATACCAGATTTGTGGAAGGTTTAGATAGACTTTCACCAAACAGAAAGACAGGGAAATATACAATATAGTATTAAAGTACTGTTGATGTCATGGAAATGTGTCTTACGTTGGGGTTCTGAGGGACATTTGACATCGGGGGCATGTTTGTAATTATCTGTAATAAAAAGCAGTTTAACACTTTGCAAAAACTAAACTTTTTAACATAATATTTTTAACATAAAATTGATTAGATGTTTACCCTTTGCTGAGCAAAGTCGAATGGGTAGTACTGAAAAGGAGAAATTATAGTTAAGATTTTTCATACTTTGTCTTATAGAACAAACGGAGAAACAAGGCGATACTTACAACTTCAACGCTCTGCCTGCCTGGGGGCTGAGGGATTGAGTATTTGATGAAACCCTGAGTGGGGAAGGACTGCACAGAAAGACAAAGAAGGAGAATGAAGTGAAATCACTCTGCAATTTAACAGAGGGAATGGGGTAGAGTTGGGACATGTGAAAGACGGGATTCAAATCAAGTAGAGTTCTGTAACTACTTATTTTACTATTTCTGATGCCACTGCGACAACCTCTGGAATATGTCAACAGAAAATACCTCACTGTGCATTAGCTTCTACAGACTTTACAGAAAAGTCTGTCCTTTACCTGTCCAGCAGTTGCACCTCCAGCGCCACCAAATGTGTGCGGATAAATCTATTAAAAGAACACACAGTGTTAAAATAAATGAGCCATGTTGTGTCTGTCATTGAGGTGTAGATTGTTTACTCACCAACTCCACACTATAAGCTCCAGTATGTGGTAGAGCCTGAGCACCGGGAAAGACATTTTTCATCTTAAACACATAAACATCCAGCATTACAGAGAGTGTTTTTGGAATGGGAAAAGTAGTTCCCAATCTTAGAATAATTTGTGCAAAGAAACAGGACGCATCATTACCTGAGAGGGTGGCACTTGTCGAGAACCCGTATAATGAGGCAAGTAATGAAAGAATGACTGAAAAATGACATTTTGTAGTTTAGTACAAGGAAACAGTGTAAAAACTTTGTTAGATGGGCCTTACAATCACAGCACTGATTAAAAGTTCAGTATGTATATATAGTATAGTCTGCATCATGATCATTTCAACATGCACAAATTTGAATCATAAAACTCATCATAAATTAATAAAAGCTTCAGTTCTTACTGGTGCAGCGAAGGCTGTGCTCGCCAAGCACAAACACAACAGGGCCACTTTCATTATTGCAATTATTTCCCTGGAAAAAAAACAAAAAAAATGTGTGGGAAATTATGATATACAAAAAAAAATAATAACTGAACACTCCAATTCTTACCTGATGCTCCTCTGTCAAGATCTCTGTGGAAAGGTCCAGTGGTAACATATGTACGGACTAGTGATGGCTTTTGTAGGGTTCAAGTGGATCCCTCAGCCAATCAGAGACCTTTGATGATGTTATCAGATGAGTAGGTAGAGGTGTCTAGTCTTCAGCTTTAGTAAACTACCTGTGGTCATATCCACTTTCTGTGTAATAGCAGACTATTGTTGATTACATAGTCTAGAGCAGTGGCACTCTGCCCACTGCTTACACCAGGCTGATGACTGTGCTACTTCACTAACAATGCAGGAAGCGAAATCTTATGACCATCAAGAGATTGAACAAAAAAATTAGTTTTTTTTTTTCATTCTTTCTTTTTGTGTAGGTTTTAAATAGAGAGGAAGAGGATGAGGGGGGAGGGGGTCGAGAGAGACTATTACTTTGTAAAAGATCTTTGGCGGCACATACACCAGATGAACATCAAGGCGGAGGCTGGTGAGGGATAACAGCATCTCCAAATCATGGCAGTGGAAGTGATGAAATTGTTTGTAACAATTGTGACACAGACTTAACCTGTACCGCCTATTCTCACCCATCCTCACCCAGAGTCTTATAATAGAAGCACATATCTAAAATATTAATTTAGTTGATATAAAAAAAAACAAATGACAACACCAAATGTGTAAAGTTTCCGGACTGTCCTCAAATCGAAAACAACCTACTTGGTCATTAGATCCCAAAAAACGACTAATCAGTACACATGGACTTCTGCACCCCTGAAGGTCATGTGTAAATTACACTCATCATAAGGCAATGGAGATGTGGAAACAGGACTTAACATGAGTTTTGGAGATTCCAGGTTTGCTCCATGTTCAATTTTAGCATCCAGAGAAAAACGTCTTTTCTGACTATGACTTCCACTCAAACAGCGAAAACCAACTTCTGTGGTTTGTTTACGTCGCTGACTGGAAGTGACATCACGGAGGGCGTGAATGAAATCTATGAATATTTTGATGTATCTTTTTGTAGTGAGGGTTATTATGGTAAAGGATTTTTGAGACAGTTTCGTTTTTTAAATGTAAAATACTCCCCCAATAGAATCTGAATAAATGTTTGATGTTCTGGTGCATTTTTAGATGTAATATTTTAACTCTTATTTGAATAGGGTACTCAAATTAATATAGGCAAATTATTCTTTCAGCCCCAGCAGCAGCTCACACAGGCTCTGGCCTTCACTCCACTCTCTCCTTGGCGCTGAGGACAGTGGCTCCGTACAACCACTGAAAACTCTTATGTTGAGACTGGTGAACTTAAGTTTTCTGGTGCCGTATTAATAACAACCTATAAGTTTTAGTTTATTTGACTTGATTTTGGTTTGTATCAATTGTTGAGGCAGATTCCCTCTCTCTGGTCTGGACACAGCCCACCAGAGCATGTAGGTTGTGGCCCTAAACAGTTACTTAGCTTGTTTATGCTACCGGTCTGCCCTGGGCAAGTTTCAGAGTTAGCTTTGGGCCATCATAATGCATGGTCAGAAATGGATGGGAATATGTTTCAAAATGCGGCCCTGGTGAAAGATAGTTTGGGCACACCTGATGTAGTATGAGCTCATAGAAGGCTTATATTGCAGAGCACAGGGCACATGTAGCAGCTTGCATTATGAGATTGATTAGCAGCTCCAGCAAATGTATGAAGGTTCTGCCAATGTCATTCTTCACTCTGTTCTGTTCAATAGAGCTTGAGGGTCACAAAGTAACAAAAATTAAATATGCATAATCTTTGACAATCTGTACATTCCAGTCGTGGTGCTATTTATGAGTTTCAGACTGATGAAAATCTAGAGTTCATAGCAACATCCATTAACATATGATGTCTTTGAGTGGTCAAATGTCCTCAAATGTCATCTACAGGAAGTTGAAATGAATGAGTATTGTAAAAAGTTTCACGGCTGTGATTATAACATGCATATAGACGAGCATCATAAATGGTAGGAAATGGAAAGGAAAATGCCTCCTGTGTGCAGCAAGCCATGTCCAGCAATGATTATAGTTTGCAGTTTGTTGTAAGTAGGATATAAGAGCTAAACTTGCAACGTACCCAAATACACTTGCATATGAGGGGCCACTGCTGTCAGAGGTATCTCTTTTTCTGTTTTTTACATATAATATACATATTCTATAAATACTTTGAGTTGTTTTTGTCCTGTTCTGTATGCATGCTTTTGTGTGTGTGCGCGCGTGTGCGTGTGTGTGCGTGTGTGTGCGTGCGTGTGTGTGTGTGTGCGTGTGCGTGCGTGTGTGTGTGTGTGCCTGCGTGTGTGTGTGAATTATAACATGTGAAGCCTATGCATGTCACATGAACACCACATATGAGACCAATCATGCTCTGTGCTGCTGCTGTTAAAGATAAACCTCTAATCCAGCACAGATGATTTTCTCTTTACGTCACATTTGGAAAGCCCCTGAACCCATCCCCTATAGACCCCAAACATGTCCCTAACATGTCTGCATACTCCTAACCGCTCTAAGTGTTCTCACCAATGTGTAAACTATACAACAGCATGTTTATTAATTAAATGTAACATCTTAAAATGATAATAAGGATAAGAATAAAACACACTTATTTATTTGATGCCTTTGCCTTTATTTTGAAGCAATAGCAACACAGTAAGAATAGAAACTTTGTAGAAAAACATACCAAATACACACACAAACATATAAAATACACCCAAACTGAAATGCAAAGCACAAATCCTTTTCACATCAAAATATAGCACCATATTTCAACACCATATGTGGGAATACTACAAGCGTCCTCTTTTTGTTGTGGTAGGTAGTTGCCATTTCTGGACCTGTACGCAAAAGAAATGGTTGTGAATAGAAAAGGAAAATGTAGAATTTTTATGATCCATTTTTGGTGTTAATGCACACCTGTCTCTGATGCTAGAGGTTTAATCTTCTTCTTCCTCCTCCTCTTCATCACTTCTCTTTGCCTAAAATTGCAGAGATGAGTCAGTCATGAAAACAGAAAAAGTCAATCTTCAGCTTGTGATGATACACATGTGTCTCTCCACCCCTGCAGCACAGCAGCACGGCTCAAACTGTGCATGACGTGACTCCATGAACTCCCTGACACTAGTTAAACCACTCCACTCCGTTTACTCCAACAACATCTACTCGAGTAGAACTGCATTCATTAGTGCAAATGTTACTCAGATCTTACAGCTGGAGCTGCTGCAACAACAGGGGCAGCAGGTGCGACAGGGGCAGCCACGACTACTGGGGCAGCAGGAGCGGCAGGGACGGCAGGGGCCGGGGCAGCAGGAGCCGGGGCAGCCGGGGCAGGAGCTGGTGCGGCAGCTGCAGCTGGAGCTGGAGCATCAAATCCAAAGGGATAGAACTGCAGCAGAGGACAGATCATTAGGTCACTCTGAGAATCCATCTAAACTGTGGTGGCTCCCACTGGGCAGCTTCAGTCGGACAAAAAGTGGCACTTACCACCTCTTTATCTTTGCCATTTGGCTGTGGGATGTCCTGTTTGATGAATCCTCGCACCTTTCAAAGTACACGTAATTGCTCACACACATTTTCATTGTGCTCATACAAAAAAATAATTTGTTGAATTTGAGTTGAGTTGTTTCACTTACAGGAGCTCCAGCAGGAGCATTCAAAGGCAGGAGCTGCAAACAAGACGTTCACATTCAGCCGTTACCACATGATGATGAACTTGTGAAAAATAAAAGAAAATATTTTGCCCAGTTCTTACCACTTCCAGGCTGCCAGCAGGAACCCCAGCAGGGATGGCCACTGCTGCCTGCAATGATTTATGCACCATATTATCCACTGTAAACTTACAAGTTAAGTCGCAAAAGGCATGAAAAAGATACTTAATAGAAGAGACAGATAACAGATAACTTATAGATAACATATGTATAAAACACTGTACCTCAGCAGGAGCGTGGTGGATATCATACTCCACATACATATCAAGCTGAAAAAAAGTAAAATGATGGTGTGTGCATAAAGTGATTAGAGAAACAGAAGCAATTAATTGAATCATAGCTATATCATAATTAACAATAAAACAAAAAGAAAATCTTACCGGGAAACAGAACACTGTCCCAAGAAATAAAACAACCACAAGGATAGACTTCATTTTGGATTACCTGCAAAAAAAAAACATTGCAAATGTTATACTCTCCAACTTAATAAAATAGAAAAAAGTTTAACAGAGTTGTCTAACCGTTGCTTGCAGTGAGCTCTGGAGCACAGATGGGTTGCAGAGGAGAGGTGTGAGAAGTGGAGGGCGAGCTCTACTCCTATTTATTTGCTCCCAAAAACGGATCTGGGGTGAATTTTGACAGTCTTTGGTTTCAAGCCAAGCATATTTGTTTTATGCTTTGCACATTGGCAGGAGCAGCTCAGGGAGAAGTCACAGACTAAAAAAAAACTGGCCTGAACCCTGCATTCATCACATTTGATCTCTATAAGGTTGTTATGAGGAGGCCCCTTGCAACATGTTTGGATCTATAAATGTATCCACTGTAGTCTGCACGTGATTTTCAACTGTGTTTTGTACTGAGAAATACATGTGGATTTTCATAGTGCATTTAGTCTTGAATAAGTAAGATTTTTTGATGAACTGATGTCAAAAACAAAACACATTTTAGGTAAAGTATACAAACTTCAAGCAATAAACCAACAGTGACTAATAAGATCTATGTGATATATATGAACATTTGAGAGGATTTGCTTATTTGTAAAAGTGTGGAAAGATTAATGGGTCCACATAACTGTACATTCCACATTTATGGGCAGAGTAGGTGAAGGCATCAGGTGACATATGTATATAAAAGCTTGTTAAGTATGTTTTTCACGAACCTGTATTTCGAATTACAAGCAAAGTCTTTGTTCAAATACGGATTGGCAACAGGTTGAGAATGTTGTACTCAGCAGTTTAATGGTAAGATAATGTGCTGCAGCTGCACTCACACACCAATAACAACAAACAATGAATACTGTATGCGGTTCTTCTCATGCCATGAATTAAGCAAAGAGATATTTTTAAGACAACGTTTACATCTATAGGAATCCTATGTTTAGGATTTCAGCACATACATGCATATTTCACAATGACCTCCTCTTGACTGCAGTTTTCATCTATATGGTGCAATTTTGGTATTTTTTCAAACTTGTAATTATGCATAAAATATACCATTCTATTTTAGTTTAGTGTAATGCTGCATTTTTGTACATCTACGTTGTCATTATGGATAACCATATCATCCAAGCGACCCTGGTCTTGAAACAACTGGTGCAGTAAGGTTTTACAAGTATTTGATATTTGAGGAAAATGACTTGAGGCCTAACTGAACTCAGTCTTTACTGGCGTCACTTAATAACAACTGACTTTGACATATGCATACTTCATCATCAAGTTTGATGACAAATGATCAGTGTTGGTACATGTGGAAGACAGAAGGGATATGAATACTGAGACACAAGGGATTGTATTGTATTTACATTTATTTGATTGTACTGTAAGGGTTAGGTAAAAAACAATATAAAAAGGTAAACACTACATGTCCAATTTTCTACATTAACTACTGACCCATGATCTAACTATTGACCCGTTGTGAAAGTGACAGTACTCTGCTCGCAGAGGGCTTTTCAACTGTTCTTCAGTCCATGTCTGCAGCCGGTGCAGCTTTCTGTTGGCCTGTAGACTGTTGGTTGTTTGAGCAGGGTGTTCCTCCAGCACCTCTACTAAGCCCCTGTATCTTCTGGACACCTGCAGGAATGAACCCCACATCTGCATTGACCTGGGTGGGGATCCCTGCCGCTTGATTCAGGGGCTGCACTGCTCCTCCGCCGCCGTTATTCATAACAGTGTACATGCCCAGCTGGCTCATTTTAGCAGCAATCTGCAACACAGGCAGCGTGAGATAGGAGAGCTATTGGATCATATTTGGGATCATTGAGTTCATGAAGCATTGGAACAGGCTCAAAATGAAACACAATAAAAAAGTTGGCAGTGGTTTTACCTGGAGCTCCTCCGAGCTGAGGCCGCCAAGTTGAGGGTTCTGTTCAAAACAGAGTGAATGTCAGTTAACACAAGTCATGCTGAATTCAAAGTTCCATGGGATATCCAGTTTTTTGTCAATTTATTCTCACATCAAAGTTCACATGCCACACTTGATGTAGAACAGAATGGCAGCAAAACTGTGTTCATGGTTATATATAAATAGCCAGTAGCAGAACAGTAGAGTACACCTTTACCTGATATTTCAAGGTATTTGGTCAGTGAAGGAGATCACAGCAAGAAGGCCTTTCACCAAAAACATTTTCTGACCATTTTGCAGGGTTAAACGCCCTTTACTAGTAGACTGTGCATGATTTAACGAATAAAAATAACATGACTTTTATGGCAATCATTGCTATGGTTGGAGTTTAGAAGATCCTATAGCTACAGTAGGTATTCAGTGATTTATAAAGGGCAGTTCATCTTCATATAAGGAAATTATATGAGTTATGATTTTGGGTTAGGGTTAGTGATTTAACACACACAACACTAAAACCTCATAAAGTTAGACTTTAATAGGATTCTGTGTACTTACCATTGGCTGCTGCATCATGTAGATGACCTGTGGACTCTGTAATGGAAAATACTTGGTAATATTTGCAGGCATTTATAGATTGAATTGCTACAGTCAGTAAACCCGCAGAGGCACCTGCTGTTGTTGTTGTTGTTGTTGCTGTTGTTGCGCCTGCACCACTTCTCCTACAGGGGCCGCTGCGAGGGACATTTCAGCTGGTAATGCATTTGGCGCCGGATTGGCTGGTGCTTGTTGGAGAGGGGCTTCTGGGAGCCTGTATGGAGAGAGCTGGCAACACACATCTGGCCTTCATAAGGTGTAAGTACAATTTCAATCCTTGTTTACTTCCAGATGTATATATTGCAGTATAGTGTCAGTTGTTTCCTTGCCAAGTAAAGTCTCAACCACAGAGTCATGAATCACATGCAGTAAAGTCAGCACTGTATTTCCACAACATAGTGTGTTAGGATCAGTTTCCCCACCACACATGCTCACACCACATTTAAGAGCAGGGAAAGGGTTTTTAAAAAAATTAAAAAGAAAACACCCTCAGGTCAAAGCTTTTACAGAGCCTATAGAATAAACAGAACCATTTGTAAAGTGCGTGTAAGATAATTATGCTCTCACCATCTGGTTGGTATATGGAGGATAAAAAGGCAAGTATCCAAACGGTGGAAAGACCTAGGATGAAGCAACCGATTATAAATATTAAAACCAGCATGTTATTAGTCCATGATAAGTGTATTTGCACCCTACCAAAGGCTGCATAGGCATTCCAGGTTGATTTGCAGCTGGCTGAGATCCAACCATGCTTGGCTGGAAAGGGTAAATCAGTGGAGTGCCCCCCAGTGGAGACCAGGGATATTGCTGCATTGGAGGCAGGAGCTGGGGACTGGGCATTGGCTGAGAGGACGGCTGAGGCTGTTCCACAATAGGAGCCAGAGGAGCCTGTGTTTGACCCTCCGTGACCTCTGCCGCAGCATGGACCTTCGGGGTGAGGTGAGATTCCAAAGGAGGAGCTGGCTTTGCATTTAGCTAAAACAGATTCAGATTAGAATAAAATTGCAAATGTATGAATCAAACAATCAAAAAGTAGAGAATGACCTAAAAATACGTACAGGTACAGAAGATCCCACGCAGCAGAGACACAATAAGAAAATGAATACAATCATTTTGACAGAATAAACCAAAATGCTAAGTTTTGTAAAGCCTTGTGGTGTGTTTATATAAGCGTTTCTAAGTCTACTGAACCACTTTTTGAGGGCTAGTGACTTATGCACTGTGCACCACTTGAACCAACCAATCAACGGACGGAAAAGGTCATTTCATTTTTAGTGCAAATGAAGCAATAGAACATAAAGATCAAGCAGGTTGTCTAAAGTGCCTGTTTTGGTTGATTATGATGGTGTCATGTCTGGGAACCTTGGTTTAGCTGCTCACTGCACACAGGACAAGAGCTTTCCTGTTACTCACTGCGCCTCTGTCAGCTAATTTGTGTTATAATTATGACTACATTTGTTTTATGCAACGTACAGTGAGTTTAAAAAAAAAGAAAAGGCAAAATGGTTGTTTTGAAATGCATGGTTATGTCAAGCTTGTGCAGTAGAATTATAGAGCCTGACAGTGCTTACACATGTTTTTCTATTCAGGAAATTCACCCAGGGGCAGACTGAGGACAAGAATTTCACAATCTTGTGCTATAAACGGAGATGGCTCTTATTCACATTTTGTTGTTGCAATGTCGGGTCAGACAAAACATGCTTGACAATTTGATGCCAGGCATTTAACTCTTGAGAAACTCTGTACTAGTTTGCAGCATAATGGAAAACTATTTTAGAGGACTTGATACCATGCAAGAGGTGGAAATTTAAGGAGGGACTATAGGCCAGTGGGGCATGTTTCTTTGTCTTTCTGTTTATTTTACATATCTGAAAAACAACTGACCTCCACAATGGTACAGAATCCAGATCTATGTTTTTGGGAATCAACAGTATAAGAAGCATGACCACATATGCACCGTTTAATACTCTCTCCACTGGCTTCCAGTGAAAAAAATATGTTTTTTTAAATTCTACTAACAGTTTACAAAACTCACAACAGCACTACCCTCACTTACCTCAAAGATATTCTGGTTGAATACCCACCAAGATCTCTACATTCATCTGAACAGTCTTCCCACAGTCCCAAGAACAAACTCTAAATCTGCCGCTGTGGGCTCTCCCAACGGTCAAAACCCCACTATTGATAATAATTACACACAGGTTTTCTAATATCTAAATTATAATTCTATTATCATGTCATTTTTTACTTTGTATTGCTTTCTGCACTACCTGTGTATTTTTTCCCCTTGTCGCTTACGAGCACATTGAGTCAATACTGGTCACAAATGTGCTATAATTATCAATAAACTGTGTGAGGCATTGGTTAGACTGAGAGATGCTGTATTTTCTCAAGTACATTTACTTAAGCAACGATTAAAAAAAAATGTTTTGGTTCCTTTACTCTTGAAGTGAAAAAAGCTATGTTGAAAATATAAAAATATTTCTTGAAACACTTCTTTGGTTTTTCATTTTCTATGCTTTGAAAAGAGCAAATTTTGTTCTTATGTAATGTTTTGTCTGTCTAATTGCATGAACTTCTTGTTATAAATCAACTTTCCAGACGTTGGAATGGTTAATATTACAAATTCTCTTCTTGAATAGCTTTCCTAAGTGCTGTTTTACTCTTCAGAAATTTCTAGGACAACTTTACTTTACTAAATAATATTATTTTGATGTAAAAGTTCTGTTTTATTGTCTTTGCATCAAAATGACAGAAACAACAAACATGTTTTATACATTTACTTTAAATCTTCCAATTAATGATAATGTTGCCAGCTGTTACATAATCAAATAATAAAACAAACGTTGGTTTCAGTGCATGATACAGAAATCACTTTCATGGTTACATTCATTATCACAGATGCGGCAGAGGTGATCTGTATATGTGGTTAGTGACTTTGGTGTTTGATGGCATATGGCGGTGGGTCGGTGAGGGCTGCTGGAGAGGTTAATCACAGACCTGGCATTAGAGGCTCAGCACTGATCCAGGGAGAGCCGCAGAGTGAAGATTACACCTAAATGTTGTCAGCCTCCTCCCACTGCTGTCTCCACCTCGGCCTTAGGTCAGATTTAACCAAAGGAGTGCCTGTGTGAATTTATGTCCCATGTAATTTTCATCAGATTCACAATGCATGTTAGTTGAAATAATGAAAGAACATAATTTGAACCTGAAATGTTAGTCAGTCATCCAACTTCACTTGCCCTTTCTGGGTCCACATTTCTTTCTGTCCAACCATCATCACATAAAAACATACCCCTTGCCCATAAAGCAAATGCGACCACTTTAACAATGTTCTTCTAGGAGTATTCAGTGAATTGTTTCATTAAATGATTCAGCAAATTTCTCCAAAATTCTGACAGACACATTTGAATGTAATCTTTTTTTTTTCTTTAGATTAAATGGATTTATATGCCAAAAAAAAAGCAAAAACAAGAAAATGTGGAGTGAGTTAGTTAAAGATTAGTATAACATATAAATACTATGTTTCCTAGTACTAAATAGTTGTTTTTACATGTTTTCCTGTGAATTATGGGTTAGACACATGAAGATACATTAGATACACAGTTAGAGTTTTGATATATAGTTTGCCACATGCTCTTTTAGTCGACTAATCTATCGACATGGCTGGTCTTTAGTCGACCAAGAATTTCTTTAGTCGACTACAACCCTAGTGGAATGTAAGTGTTGCTGAAGGATGTTCAAGAGTACAAAAACTAACGAAAAAATGGTACAAGTTTTAAAACGTTATCCAGTATCTCCACGTGGGACCGTCGTTGACTGTGTAGTTGTGGTGGTCGACACTGTAGCTCTAGTTGTCGTAGGTGGAGTGAGAGGTGGCCACAGTCCTTGAAACAAAGGCCAGAGCTGCCACAAGGACAAAAACCCCTGAAGGAAAAAAGTTCAATTTGGATACATTAACATTAGATGTAGGATATGCTGAGGCGATGATCTTATCTTACGACTGTCAGACTCACTGCTACTACGTAAGGAGTGAAATTTCAGTCTTACCTCGTCGCTACTGGAACTGCTGCCGTAGTAGTGATGGCTTCCCTGTAAAAACAATAGAATAACCTTAAAATATGTGAAATGTCTCCACAAGTTATTTACCATTCAGTGATTCACATTCATCCAGCAATGTACACCAATGCTGCACTGTTGCCTCTGAGTTTGGTCGTAGAACACATGCAAGGCTTTGTCAATTCCCAGTTCTGAACTGGCCCAAAGGCTTTATTTGATAGAACAGCTGTGGAATGGAATGGAGAGAGAGGGTAGAGTTCAGAAATGAATTCACGTCACCAAGGTAAGGTATATGTGCGACATCTTAAACCACAGCAGCATCGGCAAGCATAAGGTACTGAAGCCCTCAGGGAAAAGCGTCATTTTCCACCAAGTACTCTAAGCTGATTGGGTACAAGTAGAGAAATCAAACTTTTTTTAAATCCAGTTGAGAGAAAAGCACAACTTTCCTGTCTATAAAAGCACTCAGTACTTCCCTCTGCATGTTTTTACAAAACAAAATAGTCCGTATTTGATCTGTGACTGGTACAATACTATGGGCCCAGTCGCGACAGCTGGACAAGATGGATTCTTTTGAATTTGTCGCAGAAATTCCTCTTGTTGTACAAGGTGCTCTTAACAACAGGTTAGATGTCTTTCCCTACTCTTAACCCCCATTCATATTGCTCTCTGTCCTGTCCATTAAAGCCTACAGGCAAAAAAAATAAATAAATCACATTTTACTCCTTGCCTTTGCAAAAAAAAATTAATAACAGCGCATTGGTATTTTCAGGCACTTAAAGTGGATTTGTTACTCATTCACTCCTCACACTCATTGGTGGTAATGTAGTGCTGAAGCCACAGCTGCCTTGGGGCAGACTTGACGGAGGTGTCACTGCTAATCTGTGCCATCAGCCCCACCCACCACCAATCACTTACACATTACATTGTGCCTAAGGACACAGTGTAAATTTGCACGCAGATTGCACACTCAATGAACACTCAATACAATACAATACTCAAACATAAATGTTATAGCTACTTACAGCACATGAAGATTGGATCAGACAGAAGACCATCAGGAGACAAAGCTTCCTAAACATTGTGGTAGATGGTATGATAGAATAATATGATCTCTTATAGAAGCAGTGCCCAAGTGAATAGGGCAAGTCTTGGTAATATTTGCCAGACTGTTCCGAAGTCTATTAGCTTTTAAGCAGGGCTTGTATGTCCTCATTTCCCCCGGCCGTCAAGGTGTGGTGTGATGTCTCATATGTGGTCTGTACCGTAGGAGTGCGAGCGCCCAAATCTAAATTTAGTTTAATAACTAACTGATAGTCTGAGGTAACATACATCATTACATACAACAATACATTAGTGGAAATAGTGGCGGTGATTTTAAAATAACCATAATATTTTCTATATCACTTGGCCACGAAGACATTGCAAATGTTTGCACAGAATGGCACCATAGACAGAGTTCAGTGACGTCAGTGCCTAACAATCCAAAAACAACAGGACTTGCTCAATGTCTTTCCACATCCGAATGCTGTAATCTTCTTGTTTACTCATCCATTTATGCACTGTGACTGTTAGTTTGACATCTCTAAGTCTACATTCTGCTTGTATTTGTCTGACCTTTGGTGCCTTTAGTGTGGCTGTTGCATATAGAGACATTCATTATCCAGACCCAGTAAGGTGTCTGAATTTAAATGGCTTATATTATATATTTGGTTTGTTATTAATAATAATAATAATAATAATAATAATAATAATAATAATAATAATAATAATAATAATAATAATAATAATAATAATAATAATAATAATAATAATAATAATAATGCAGTATACATGTATAACATAGAGCAATAGTAAAAACATTGGAATGTGCAGCAGAAAGTAGCTACAATGGAAAAACATTGAATGCAGTTAATATTAAGTATGTTTAAATCCTTCCCAATTTAGAATTTTTTTTTATCTCCAGCCAAATGTAGTATAAAAAGCGCCAGCAGATGGCAGTAGGCCCGTATCTAACTCCATATCGATAAACCAAGTAAATAATACGAAGGTTTTGCACACTGGAATGAGAAGAACCTGTCGGCCTATGTTGAAAATCTCCGAACTCCAAGTTTACATCTCTAAAGAGAAAGAAGTGATGTCGGCTAAACAGAAGCATGGAGACGTTTCATCTCAGAGTGAAATATGCTACTCCAATTGTGTTTTCTCTGAGGAAAGATAAAAGCAAAAAAAAAACAAAGTCATTTTCACAAATTACAGTCAATTTAAATGCAAAGAGGAGCTTCATGCATTTGCATTTGTATGCTCCGCATGTGAGAGCATGCGTTTGACTGTTGGCTTTTAACTCCGACTAATACATGCGCCAATGAAACACCAAACAACAGGTAGGCTTTTGATAGAGATTTATTTTTTCATTTAACCTTTTTTTTTCATTTAACAGGGGGAAAAATGTCCGATTTGCCGTGTAGAAATTAACCTTTGACCTCTCACTATGGTGGACAGCAGAAAGAGAATCACAATTTAAAAATATGAAACAATGTCCCACCTGTTAGCACTGTATTTGATGCAGGATAATTATATGGCCTTCACACTTTGAACGGCATCTCTCTTTCCATTTTGCGTAATAATATGCTGAATTTTCGCTTCTTTTTTTTTACTTGAGCTGTAGTATGTTTTCTCCATAGTAAAAACTCACGTGAATTTCTTCTTTTACTCTGTATTCACATATATTTCTCAAGATGAAGTGTGTCTTTAACACGTTTCATTTTGCTACGACCACGAAAGCTCTTGAACAGCACACACTCGTAATTCTCACTTCACAAGTGGAAAGGATGATCTTTACCAGAGCACATGAAGCATAGACTGTAGATATAGTCTATGACATGAAGGCAGCATAATTCTCATTTACAGCTACGACCTGGCCAAGATGAGTAGGCTATGGGTGGGCAACATCATGGGATGACTTAATGGTCTTTATATATATATATATATATATATATATATATATATATATATATATATATATATATATATATATATATACAATAAGTACAGAATAACAATGCATAGTCAGCAGATAAAAACGTAGAACTGCACCATCATCTGGGTAGGAATCTTCACTTGAGGTCCTGAGTGATGTGGTGCAGAGGAAGCGGTGGGAGTCCACTGTGGTGATGGGGGAGTCAGGGCAGGATGACTGAAGTGGTGTATTATTTAATCTTCTCTCAGATGGATTGGCCCTATTCCCTGTTTGCAGAATGAAAATGCTAGTCCCACTTTTATCATTTATAGTTTGTCTAAAGATTTTCAAATGCCATTTTCTGAGGTGTATTTGCTTGCTAAATTGTTGCCTTTTATTTCTCAGCTGTTGATGCTAAAGCTGCTGGAAGCCTGGAGAAGTACAGTGAGTAAGTTAGGATTAATGTCAAAATTTTCCTTTTTTAATTATCATTACCAGTATATTATTTCATCATTCACGATCCTTTGCTCTGATAGAATAAAAGGAATCACACAAACAAATGCAAATACCATGCATGTGATGTGTGTATTAATCAGACAAATGTACGAAGAATTTGCTGATATTTTATATACTCACAGCACCAAAATAAGTATTTTGTATGCGACTGAGAGCGGAGCTTAGGTTTAAAGAAAAAAAAAAGATCAGATGGATGACTCTTAAATCTCTTATAAAGCCACATTGTGCTCCTCTAAACCAATCAGATGAATATTTAGCATAGTTGGAATGTACACTTGAGATTTACTAATAGAAACACATAATTCCTGCCAGGGCCGCCGCTTCCATAAAGCACGTAACGCACAGCGCGTAGGGCACCAAGTGCTCTGAGGGGGCACCACATCGGCCGTGCCGTGGCCGCCTGGCCGTGGCGAAAACGAGCGGTGCCCACGCGGCGCCGCATTTCGCGCGCCGCATTCCGGCGCTCGCCAAAGTGAAGCGCATGCACGTAATTTAATAAAACCGCGACGCCAAGGGCTCTCTCTCTTTCCTCCTCGGCTCCTCCCTCAGAGAACAGGGATGGCCAAGACCCCAGGCAAAGTTTGAGAGATGAAGACGAGAGAGAGTCAGCGGAGGAGCCTATTACCTGCCGCTCTGCATCTAACGTCTGACTCTGAGGCGTTTAGGGGACATTTGGTGCGTGGGCTTTTATTGCACTTAATCCGTGAATAAATATGATGCCAATGATACATTCACAATGACAACAGTTCCTGTGCATTTCTTAAAGCTGAATAAACTATTTTTATTCATTTTTTGCAAAAAATAAATAAATTGTAGTAGTAATCATTTACAGTTACGAATATTTCGTTTCTTGTACCCCTTGAACTCACCACCAAATGGAACAGAAGCTCTCTATGATGACTTGATAAACAACTTTGCAGCTAGGAAATGTAGACGTACACATTTGTAGGAGCCTGTTAATGTTTACATTTACTTCACTTGTTGGATGATTCTATCTATATTCGTATTTGTACTTTTATTGGGTGGTATTTGTTTTACACTTGAATATTTAAGTTTTATTTAGTTATTTAAGATATTTATTAATATTTTTTTTGTTGGCAACTTACATTTCCATCTTGTGTTTATAGTACTATATATTGTGTATTTAATTTAAGATAATAAAATGAACATGGAAAGAAAAGAAAGTAATTGTGGGTTTGGGGGGGGGGGGGGGCACCAACAAGACATTTTGCATAGGGCACCAAAAAAGCTAGCAGCGGCCCTGATTCCTGCACAAGACATTTGTGAACATGTCTTGGTTTCTGTATGGTTTCTACTGCTTACTGTAAGGATATTTATAGAGATATTTGCACAGTATAAGTTAGAGGTTATGTTAGTGGTCATATAAAAGTTGCTTTGACATGTGTGACTCTGGTGGCTTTTTTTTCTTAAAAGAAGACAAGGCACATCATTACTTTTTGCTTTTGCTTTTTATTTCTAACATGAGTACAGCTTCAACCAGCTGTCTGTGAGGTCCATCTCCAGTAGCCTTTTACCCTGCTGTTATTGCTGCTAAGAGAGCCTGGAGAAATGCCTCGATGTCGGCTGGTAGTGGTGTAGTTGGTGTAGCTGGTATAGTTGACGCAGTCTACAAAAGAAATTGGAAAACATCGTAGTAAGTCATTCCCCAGCATTTACATGTACATTGGGATTATATTTCACATAATTTTGTATAACCTTACCTCTCCTGACTTTAACCCAGCTTCACCTGAACGCACATTACGGTGGTGTTCCTCATTCATCTATGGACAAAATATGTATAAATATAGTACTCAGTTTTATATCCAGTCTAGTCTTCATAGTCTTTCATTAGTTGTCAGCACATTGTATATTTTGGACTTACAGGTGAAGCCAACATGAGGCTCAGGAGACATCCCAGAATCAGAGCTACCTTCAGCATGGTTGCACTGCAGAAAGAGACAGAACATCATTAATAGTTCAACATCTAAATAAGTACTGTGTTCTTACCTTGTCGTCTGCAGTTGTTTGTCACGCAGATGAACCAGAGGAGAGTTGTGTTGTGCTGTACGAGGACTGCTCACCTCCTTTTATATGAGAGCCGAGCTTAACTGATTAGGATTTAAGACACATTTATTAAGAAATGGCCATTGGTTAACTTTACCAGGTGTGGTGCATGACACATACAATAATGACAGACAGGATATTGTACCAAAAAGAATAAAGTACTCAAAATGCTTTATAGACGTATATGTTTAACATCTAAAGTGTTGGTGAATGTCTTTAAATAAATCCAAATATGCGTTGAGCAAACATGCAATGACTGCTAAATTAATCGACTTTATCCTTTAACATTAGTCAATTGCCCAGCCCATTGTTGACATCAGTGTTGTCTATTTATTTGTCATATATTGACCCTCAAACAGCCTCTCATTTATGGACACCATTGCTGAGGGTAGAATGGAGGATGCCTCTTTTATACTCCTTGCGTGCATGTAAATTACGGCATCGTTGGCATAGATTTGAAAGACAACATTTAAAGTTGATTGTTAATATATGATGAGAATAAAAGGGGGCTAAGTACTGACCCTTGAGACACACCAACCGGGACATCAGAAGGGATGACTTGACACTGTCAGTACATGCACATTCTTTCCTAAATGGTAGATATGATTTAATCCATTGAATTGCATCTGGTGAGAATTAAAGGATGTTCATTTTGTCAAGAGCATTTCATGACTGACAGCTTCAAACGCCTTTCTAAGATCTAGAAACACTGCACCGACACAAGTAACGCTATACAGCTTGTTTTTTTACTGTTTCAATAATATAACTGTTTGCAGATTCACTGGTTTACACTGAACCCAAATTGCACGGTATGTAAAGCAGAGTGACCTTTATTTAAATGTTTATATATCATTTTTGTTAACCAAGGCTCAGCAAAGCTAGAAACAACTGGAAGGATACTGATTTCTTTAATTACTATAGTTTTATCAATCATGACCCTTTGCTTTGATGGAATAAAATAAATCATACAAACAACAGGAAATGCCATGAAAGTGATGTGATGTGTGCATTAATCAGGTGAATGGGTAATTTAAAAATATGTAATATTAATTTGCTGATATTTTTTACTTTAAGACTGCGTATAACATTGCGCCAGAGGAAATTGTGTTGTCGCTCACCTCCTTTGTATACGACTGAGAGCTGAGCTTAGGTTTTAAGAAAGAAATGATGAGGAAATGCTATTGTTAACTTTATCCGATGTAACGGATGACATGGCATTCAACCCCACGCATGTTTCACTGTATAATGTTGCCTAATTGTTTGTCATACAGGCTAACCATAAATCTCTTATAAAGCCACAGACAGCTCCTCTAAACCAATCAGATGAATGTTTGCAAACTTTAACACGTAGTTGGAATGCACCACATGAGATTTAGTAACAGTAAGGGCTGCACAGTATATCGAAAAAAATATTGTTATTGCACTTGTTATTAACGCGATATGCATATGGCAAAGATGGGCTATAATTCCTAATGGTTACATGCTTTAAACTTGTGTTTCTTGCACGTTGTAGCCTCTTTTTACTTTTGACCAATCAGACGCACCCTCAGATGTTCACCCCCAAGAGCGCTGTTTTCCCAAGTACAGAAACAGCAAGTGAATGTTTTAGGTGTTTTGTTAGAGCTCTTGCTTCAAAATCCTCATCCATTTTTTCACTATTTCGTACACACATAACACTCTAAAGGTCTCCAATCCAGTGTGTATTTGTACCTAAGCTTTTGTATTTTAAAGTAAGTGTTGAGTACTTCATTGTTATCCTTTATACCTGGAAAAGAAAAATATGTGCAAATGAGGAAAAAAAAATCACAACACTTGACACTCATATCTCACTCATTTCCAGTATCGTGCAGCCCTAATAGAAACACATTGTTTGGGTGTTATCTTTCTGTATGGTTTCTATTGCTTCTAACTGGAACGATATTTATGGAGAAATTTGAGCAGTATGAGTCAGAGGTTATGTTAGTGGTCATTGTGAAGCTGCTTTGACATGTGTGACTCTGGTGGCTTTTTGTTTTACTTTACAGTTGCTATTCCAGCGTGCCACTGGCGGGATGCTAGATTTTTCATTAATGTATTCCTTTTTATCCACCATCTGATATAAGGAAACTATCAAGCTGCTGGACATGTTCAATATGAAAAGAAAGCTGTAACCCACATATTTTCTGTCAAATCAAACACTCTGGGTTGAAATGGCGTCAGTTTTTACTCCAAAAGCACAAATTTAAAAATTACACAAAAATTCTGAAAAATGTAGGACTTTTATATGGATTCCGCCTGGACTTTTTAACTTTATTACAAGTCCCTAAAACTGTTTCTTTGTTAAATTAGCTTCAGCTTTGAAAGAGGAATTGTCAAAACCCAACAAAAGCCAAAAGTAGTGTCAATCAGGCAAAATCTAACGACACCAACTTCACTTCTTCATATATTTCTTAAAGAAAATTTAGGCGGACTTTAAAGTCTGATATTCCTCTTTGCAGAGCTTGTTTCCAAGTGTAATCAGAGTAAATCAGACACCAGAGGCTAAAACTACAGAATCTCAGCTTCACAAAGAGTCCAGACAATAGTTTGTGCTCCAAAGGGTTCAGAAACAGCTTCAGTTTGAAATGAGGCTCATTGTCGTCAGACGTCTTAGGAAATACAGTCCCGAGCGGCATATATTTAAAAGAAGACAAGGCACATCGTTACTTTTTCCTTTTGCTTTTTATTTCTAACATGAGTGCAGCTTCAACCAGCTGTCTGTGAGGTCCGTCTCCAGTAGCCTTTTACCCTGCTGTTTGTCTTGCTATGAGAGCCTGGAGAAGTGCAATGAGTTGGGCTAGTGATGAAGTGGGGCCTGTAGTTGGTATAGTTAATATAGTTGACGCAGTCTACAAAAGAAATTGGAAAACATCGAAGTAAGTCATTCCCCAGCATTTACATGTACATTGGGATTATATTTCACATAATTTTGTGAAACCTTACCTCTCTTGATTTTGACCCACTTCCTGAACGAACATTACGGTGGTGTTCCTCATTCATCTATGGACAAAATATGTATAAATATAGTACTCAGTTTTATATCCAGTCTAGTCTTCATAGTCTTTCATTAGTTGTCAGCATATTGTATATTTTGGACTTACAGGTGAAGCCAACGTGAGGCTCAGGAGACATCCCAGAATCAGAGCTACCTTCAGCATGGTTGCACTGCAGAAAGAGACAGAACATCATTAATAGTTCAACATCTAAATAAGTACTGTATTCTTACCTTGTCGTCTGCAGTTGTTTGTCACGCAGATGAACCAGAGGAGAGTTGTGTTGTGCTGTACGAGGACTGCTCACCTCCTTTTATATGAGAGCCGAGCTTAACTGATTAGGATTTAAGACACATTTATTAAGAAATGGCCATTGGTTAACTTTACCAGGTGTGGTGCATGACACATTCTATAATGACAGACAGGATATTGTACCAAAAAGAATAAAGTACTCAAAATGCTTTATAGACGTATATGTTTAACATCTAAAGTGTTGGTGAATGTCTTTAAATAAATCCAAATATGCGTTGAGCAAACATGCAATGACTGCTAAATTAATCGACTTTATCCTTTAACATTAGTCAATTGCCCAGCCCATTGTTGACATCAGTGTTGTCTATTTATTTGTCATATATTGACCCTCAAACAGCCTCTCATTTATGGACTCCATTGCTGAGGGTAAAATGGAGGATGCCTCTTTTATACTCCTTGCGTGCATGTAAATTACGGCATCGTTGGCATACATTTGGAAGACAACATTTAAAGTTGATTGTTAATATATGATGAGAATAAAAGGGGGCTAAGTACTGACCCTTGAGACACACCAACCGGGACATCAGAAGGGATGACTTGACACTGTCAGTACCAACACATTCTTTCCTAAATGGTAGATATGATTTAATCCATTGAATTGCATCTGGTAAGAATTAAAGGATGTTCATTTTGTCAAGAGCATTTCATGACTGACAGCGTCAAACGCCTTTCTAAGATCTAGAAACACTGCACCGACACAAGTAACGCTATACAGCTTGTTTTTTTACTGTTTCAATAAAATAACTTTTTGCAGATTCAGTGGTTTACACTGAACCCAAATTGCACGGTATGTAAAGCAGAGTGACCTTTATTTAAATGTTTATATATCATTTTTGTTAATCAAGGCTCAGCAAAGTTGGAAACAACTAGAAGGATACTGATTCGGTTTTATCATTCATGACCCTTTTCTTTGATGGAATAAAATAAATCATACAAACAACAGGAAATGCCATTAAAGTGATGTGATGTGTGCATTAATCAGGTGAATGGGTATTTAAAAATATGTAATATGAATTTGCTGATATTTTTTACTTTAAGACTGTGTAGAACAGCACCAAATCAGCATCATCTTCTTTCATTGAGGAAGTTGTGTTGTCGCTCACCTCCTTGTTTATGACTGAGAGCTAAGCTTAGGTTTTAAGAAAGAAATGATGAGGAAATGCTGTTGTTTTACTTTATCAGGTGTGATGGATGACATGGCATTCAACCCCACGCATGTTTCACTGTATAATGTTGCCTAATTGTTTGTCATACAGGCTAACCATAAATCTCTTATAAAGCCACAGACAGCTCCTCTAAACCAATCAGATGAATGTTTGCAAACTTTAACACGTAGTTGGAATGCACCACATGAGATTTAGTAACAGTAAGGGCTGCACAGTATATCGAATAAATATCGTTATTGCACTTGTTATTAACGCGATATGCATATTGCAAAGATGGGCTATAATTCCTAATGGTTACATGCCTTAATCTTGCGTTTCTTGCACGTTGTAGCCTCTTTCTACTTTTGACCAATCAGACGCACCCTCAGATGTTCACCCCCAAGAGCGCTGTTTTCCCAAGTACAGAAACAGCAAGTGAATGTTTTAAGATAAGAGATAAGATAAGATAAGATAAGAGATCCTTTATTTGTCCCACAATGGGGAAATTCCACTGTTGCAACACACAGTTTAGAACAGGAATGAATCAAATAGGCGCATGCAATAAAAATAGGATAAATAATTTCTAAACATGGTAATAAAAATACAATATAAAGTATAAAGTGCACACTCTTATTCACAGTAGGTGGCTGTCTGGGAATAGATAGTAAAAATGGCAAATAAAGTGGCTTAAGTGTATTGTTATATACAGTAAGTGACTACAGTGAGGTAAAAATGTATTAATAGTATGTTAAATTATATTGCACATGATTATCACAGGTGAATGACACATGCTACAGTATTGCACATGATTATAGCGGGTGACTGACACATGTTCAGGGCTAACAGTGTTCATTGTAAAGTCTGACAGCAGCAGGAAGGAAAGACCTGCGAAACCTCTCCTTCACACAGCCAGGGTGAATCAGTTTTAGGTGTTTTGTTAGAGCTCTTGCTTCAAAATCCTCATCCATTTTTTCACTATTTCGTACACACATAACACTCCAAAGGTCTCCAATCCAGTGTGTATTTGTACCTAAGCTTCTATTTTTTAAACTAAGTGTTGAATACTTAATTGTTATCCTTTATACCTGGAAAAGAAAAGAAAAATATGTGCAAATGAGGAAAAAAATCACAACACTTGACACTCATATCTCACTCATTTCCAGTATCGTGCAGCCCTAATAGAAACACATTGTTTGGGTGTTATCTTTCTGTATGGTTTCTATTGCTTCTAACTGGAACGATATTTATGGAGAAATTTGAGCAGTATGAGTCAGAGGTTATGTTAGTGGTCATTGTGAAGCTGCTTTGACATGTGTGACTCTGGTGGCTTTTTGTTTTACTTTACAGTTGCTATTCCAGCGTGCCACTGGCGGGATGTTAGATTTTTCATTAATTTATTCCTTTTTATCCACCATCTGATATAAGGAAACTATCAAGCTGCTGGACATGTTCAATATGAAAAGAAAGCTGTAACCCACATATTTTCTGTCAAATCAAACACTCTGGGATGAAATGGCGTCAGTTTTTACTCCAAAAGCACAAAGTTAAAAATTACACAAAAATCCTGAAAAATTTAGGACTTTTATATGGATTCCGCCTGGACTTTTTAACTTTATTACAAGTCCCTAAAACTGTTTCTTTGTTAAATTAGCTTCAGCTTTGAAAGAGGAATTGTCAAAACCAAACAAAAGCCAAAAGTAGTGTCAATCAGGCAAAATCTAACGACACCAACTTCACTTCTTCATATATTTCATAAAGAAAATTTAGACATAGACTTTAAGGTCTGATATTCCTCTTTGCAGAGCTTTTTTCCAAGTGTAAGCAGAGTAAATCAGACACCAGAGGCCAAAACTACAGAATCTCAGCTTCACAAAGAGTCCAGCCAATAGTTTGTGCTCCAAAGGGTTCAGAAACAGCTTCAGTTTGAAATGAGGCTCATTGTAGTCAGACGTCTTAGGAAATACAGTCCCGAGCGGCATATATTTAAAAGAAGACAAGGCACATCATTACTTTTTCCTTTTGCTTTTTATTTCTAACATGAGTGCAGCTTCAACCAGCTGTCTGTGAAGTCTGTCTCCAGTAGCCTTTTACCCTGCTGTTTGTCTTGCTATGAGAGCCTGGAGAAGTGCAATGAGTTGGGCTAGTGATGAAGTGGGGCCTGTAGTTGGTATAGTTAATATAGTTGACACAGTCTATAAAAGAAATTGGAAAACATCGTAGTAAGTCATTCCCCAGCATTTACATGTACATTGGGATTATATTTCACATAATTTTGTAAAACCTTACCTCTCCTGACTTTGACCCACTTCCTGAACGAACATTACGGTGGTGTTCCTCATTCATCTATGGACAAAATATGTATAAATATAGTACTCAGTTTTATATCCAGTCTAGTCTTCATAGTCTTTCATTAGTTGTCAGCACATTGTATATTTTGGACTTACAGGTGAAGCCAACGTGAGGCTCAGGAGACATCCCAGAATCAGAGCTACCTTCAGCATGGTTGCACTGCAGAAAGAGACAGAACATCATTAATAGTTCAACATCTAAATAAGTACTGTATTCTTACCTTGTCGTCTGCAGTTGTTTGTCACGCAGATGAACCAGAGGAGAGTTGTGTTGTGCTGTACGAGGACTGCTCACCTCCTTTTATATGAGAGCCGAGCTTAACTGATTAGGATTTAAGACACATTCATTAAGAAATGGCCATTGGTTAACTTTACCAGGTGTGGTGCATGACACATTCTATAATGACAGACAGGATATTGTACCAAAAAGAATAAAGTACTCAAAATGCTTTATAGACGTATATGTTTAACATCTAAAGTGTTGGTGAATGTCTTTAAATAAATCCAAATATGCGTTGAGCAAACATGCAATGACTGCTAAATTAATCGACTTTATCCTTTAACATTAGTCAATTGCCCAGCCCATTGTTGTCATCAGCGTTGTCTATTTATTTGTCATATATTGACCCTCAAACAGCCTCTCATTTATGGACACCATTGCTGAGGGTAAAATGGAGGATGCCTCTTTTATACTCCTTGCGTGCATGTAAATTACGGCATCGTTGGCATACATTTGGAAGACAACATTTAAAGTTGATTGTTAATATATGATGAGAATAAAAGGGGGCTAAGTACTGACCCTTGAGACACACCAACCGGGACATCAGAAGGGATGACTTGACACTGTCAGTACATACACATTCTTTCCTAAATTGTAGATATGATTTAATCCATTGAATTGCATCTGGTAAGAATTAAAGGATGTTCATTTTGTCAAGAGCATTTCATGACTGACAGCGTCAAACGCCTTTCTAAGATCTAGAAACACTGCACCGACACAAGTAACGCTATACAGCTTGTTTTTTTACTGTTTCAATAAAATAACTGTTTGCAGATTCAGTGGTTTACACTGAACCCAAATTGCACGGTATGTAAAGCAGAGTGACCTTGATTTAAATGTTTATATATCATTTTTGTTAATCAAGGCTCAGCAAAGTTGGAAACAACTAGAAGGATACTGATTCGGTTTTATCATTCATGACCCTTTTCTTTGATGGAATAAAAGAAATCATACAAACAACAGGAAATGCCATTAAAGTGATGTGATGTGTGCATTAATCAGGTGAATGGGTATTTAAAAATATGTAATATGAATTTGCTGATATTTTTTACTTTAAGACTGTGTAGAACAGCACCAAATCAGCATCATCTTCTTTCATTGAGGAAGTTGTGTTGTCGCTCACCTCCTTTGTTTATGACTGAGAGCTGAGCTTAGGTTTTAAGAAAGAAATGATGAGGAAATGCTATTGTTTAACTTTATCCGATGTAACTGATGACATGGCATTCAACCCCACGCATGTTTCACTGTATAATGTTGCCTAATTGTTTGTCATACAGGCTAACCATAAATCTCTTATAAAGACACAGACAGCTCCTCTAAACCAATCAGATGAATGTTTGCAAACTTTAACACGTAGTTGGAATGCACCACATGAGATTTAGTAACAGAAACTAGGGCTGCACAGTATATCGAAAAAAATATTGTTATTGCACTTGTTATTAACGCGATATGCATATGGCAAAGATGGGCTATAATTCCTAATGGTTACATGCTTTAAACTTGTGTTTCTTGCACGTTGTAGCCTCTTTTTACTTTTGACCAATCAGACGCACCCTCAGATGTTCACCCCCAAGAGCGCTGTTTTCCCAAGTACAGAAACAGCAAGTGAATGTTTTAGGTGTTTAGTTACAGCTCTTGCTTCAAAATCCTCATCCATTTTTTCACTATTTCGTACACACATAACACTCTAAAGGTCTCCAATCTAGTGTGTATTTGTACCTAAGCTTTTGTATTTTAAAGTAAGTGTTGAGTACTTCATTGTTATCCTTTATACCTGGAAAAGAAAAATATGTGCAAATGAGGAAAAAAAAATCACAACACTTGACACTCATATCTCACTCATTTCCAGTATCGTGCAGCCCTAATAGAAACACATTGTTTGGGTGTTATCTTTCTGTATGGTTTCTATTGCTTCTAACTGGAACGATATTTATGGAGAAATTTGAGCAGTATGAGTCAGAGGTTATGTTAGTGGTCATTGTGAAGCTGCTTTGACATGTGTGACTCTGGTGGCTTTTTGTTTTACTTTACAGTTGCTATTCCAGCGTGCCACTGGCGGGATGTTAGATTTTTCATTAATTTATTCCTTTTTATCCACCATCTGATATAAGGAAACTATCAAGCTGCTGGACATGTTCAATATGAAAAGAAAGCTGTAACCCACATATTTTCTGTCAAATCAAACACTCTGGGATGAATTAGCATCAGTTTTTATTCCAAAAGCACAAAGTTAAAAATTACACAAAAATTCTGAAAATTTTTGGACTTTTATATGGTTCCGCCTGGACTTTTTTACTTTATTACAAGTCCCTAAAACTGTTTCTTTGTTAAATTAGCTTCAGCTTTGAAAGAGGAATTGTCAAAACCCAACAAAAGCCAAAAGTAGTGTCAATCAGGCAAAATCTAACGACACCAACTTCACTTCTTCATATATTTCATAAAGAAAATTTAGACTTAGACTTTAAGGTCTGATATTCCTCTTTGCAGAGCTTTTTTCCAAGTGTAAGCAGAGTAAATCAGACACCAGAGGCCAAAACTACAGAGTCTCAGCTTCACAAAGAGTCCAGCCAATAGTTCGTGCTCCAAAGGGTTCAGAAACAGCTTCAGTTTGAAATGAGGCTCATTTTAGTCAGACGTCTTAGGAAATACAGTCCCGAGCGGCATATATTTAAAAGAAGACAAGGCACATTGTTACTTTTTCCTTTTGCTTTTTATTTCTAACATGAGTGCAGCTTCAACCAGCTGCCTGTGAGGTCCATCTCCAGTAGCCTTTTACCCTGCTGTTATTGCTGCTAAGAGAGCCTGGAGAAATGCCTCGATGTCGGCTGGTAGTGGTGTAGTTGGTGTAGCTGGTATAGTTGACGCAGTCTACAAAAGAAATTGGAAAACATCATAGCAAGTCATTACCCAGCATTTACATGTACATTGGGATTATATTTCACATAATTTTGTATAACCTTACCTCTCCTGACTTTAACCCAGCTTCACCTGAACGCACATTACGGTGGTGTTCCTCATTCATCTATGGACAAAATATGTATAAATATAGTACTCAGTTTTATATCCAGTCTAGTCTTCATAGTCTTTCATTAGTTGTCAGCACATTGTATATTTTGGACTTACAGGTGAAGCCAACGTGAGGCTCAGGAGACATCCCAGAATCAGAGCTACCTTCAGCATGGTTGCACTGCAGAGACAGGACATCATTAATAGTTCAACATCTAAATAAGTACTGTGTTCTTACCTTGTCGTCTGCAGTTGTTTGTCACGCAGATGAACCAGAGGAGAGTTGTGTTGTGCTGTACGAGGACTGCTCACCTCCTTTTATATGAGAGCCGAGCTTAACTGATTAGGATTTAAGACAGACAGTTATTAAGAAATGGCCATTGGTTAACTTTACCAGGTGTGGTGCATGACACATTCTATAATGACAGACAGGATATTGTACCAAAAAGAATAAAGTACTCAAAATGCTTTATAGACGTATATGTTTAACATCTAAAGTGTTGGTGAATGTCTTTAAATAAATCCAAATATGCGTTGAGCAAACATGCAATGACTGCTAAATTAATCGACTATATCCTTTAACATTAGTCAATTGCCCAGCCCATTGTTGACATCAGTGTTGTCTATTTATTTGTCATATATTGACCCTCAAACAGCCTCTCATTTATGGACTCCATTGCTGAGGGTAAAATGGAGGATGCCTCTTTTATACTCCTTGCGTGCATGTAAATTACGGCATCGTTGGCATAGATTTGAAAGACAACATTTAAAGTTGATTGTTAATATACAATGAGAATAAAAGGGGGCTAAGTACTGACCCTTGAGACACACCAACCGGGACATCAGAAGGGATGACTTGACACTGTCAGTACATGCACATTATTTCCTAAATGGTAGATATGATTTAATCCATTGAATTGCATCTGGTGAGAATTAAAGGATGTTCATTTTGTCAAGAGCATTTCATGACTGACAGCGTCAAACGCCTTTCTAAGATCTAGAAACACTGCACCGTTTGCAGATTAAGTGGTTTATACTGAACCCAAATTGCACGGTATGTAAAGCAGAGTGACCTTTATTTAAATGTTTATATATCATTTTTGTTAATCAAGGCTCAGCAAAGTTGGAAACAACTGGAAGGATACTGATTCGGTTTTATCATCCATGACCCTTTTCTTTGATGGAATAAAAGAAATCATACAAACAACAGGAAATGCCATGAAAGTGATGTGATGTGTGCATTAATCAGGTGAATGGGTATTTAAAAATATGTAATATGAATTTGCTGATATTTTTTACTTTAAGACTGTGTAGAACAGCACCAAATCAGCATCATCTTCTTTCATTGAGGAAGTTGTGTTGTCGCTCACCTCCTTTGTTTATGACTGAGAGCTAAGCTTAGGTTTTAAGAAAGAAATTATGAGTAAATGCTGTTGTTTTACTTTATCAGGTGTGATGGATGACATGGCATTCAACCCATGTTTTACTGTATAATATGGTTGCACTGTAGAAAGAGACAACATCATTAACATGGCATTCTCACAACATCAAAATAAGTGTTGTATTCTTACATGTCACACAGAGGAACCATAGGAATGTTGTGTTGTGTTGTACATGACTGAGAGCAGAGCTTATGTGATTAGGTTTTAAGAAAGACAGTTGTTAAGAAATGGCCATTGGTTAACTTTACCAGGTGTGGTGCCTGACATGGCATTTAACTCCAGCTCAAATAGAAACATTTATCACATATATTACTAAACAGTTAATAATGTGACCAAGACTCTCTCTCACTCTCTCTCTCTCTCTCTCTCTCTCTCTCTCTCTCTCTCTCTCTCTCTCTCTCTCTCTCTCTCTCTCTCTTGTGTTTGTTGTTGTGTGGGTCCCCATCATCCCACTCCTGTTTTTTGGTCACTACCTCCTTTGTAATAATTAAATGATGGAATAAGCTCTGTGAGTTCATCCTTGGTACTTTTTCCATATAAAAAATGTGTTCACTGACTGCTCCATCTTGACAAATGATACATAGGTCTAAATGACATTTGGCATGGAAACAGATGAAGGTGACACTGGTCTGTAATGTCAAAGATGTAAGTGAATGTTCTTCTGTGATGAATTAATTTTTTGTCTGTGTAGCTGGTGTAAGGATAATTATGGATAATTTTGAGCAGAATGAGCTAGAGGTTAAAGGTCCCATAACATGCAAAATCGACTTTTCAGAGGTTTTAACCTTCCTACAGTGCTATTTGGGCCTCGTATGTGTGCCCAAAGTGGTTTTTTGATTGATTCCCGCATGCTTTCGCTAGAGAACTGTATTGTCCGTCACCCTCGGCTTAGCAGGCAGTCGGGGGCTCCTTGACGCGCTTCACAAGGATGACGCGGTGTTTAAGCCACGCCTCCAGGAAGCGCGCAGCCGCAGAATAAAAACAGCTAATGCTAATGCTACACAGTAATTACACGATGGATACGACAGATCGAAGAGTTAGCTTGTTATTTACCAAACGGCAACGTGCGTCGTCGAGGTACTGGAGCACGTCAAACTCCAGGTCAGATCCAGGACGTAGGACTCAGCACGACGCACCGTCAGGACGGATAAAATGTTTATTCCTGTGTTTGTGTATCGCTGTTTACCGGAGCACACGGCGCATGCGCACTATCTCCGCTCTAGGCTTCGTCACGAGTTGGGTGGGGGAGGTGCGCGAGTTGGGCGGGGGAGGCAGCCTGCTCTCTGTTCGGGGGGGTCAGATCGCAGAGTGAGCCGTTTGCTTTTGCAAGGAGGGGGGCCAGTCCACCCAGAAATGGGTGTTTTTTGGAAACTGTTATGTTATGGATATTGCACAACGCAAAATTTTATCAACAAAGCCCTTAGAATAGACTGTGTAAAGGGGAAAATAGCAGAATATGGGACCTTTAATGTTAGCGGCCATTTTAAAGTAGCTTTTGCCCTTTGTGACTTTTTGATTTTTTTTCTCTTTTTTTCAAAATAAGACAAGGCACACAATTAGTTTTGATATTGCTTTTTATTTCCAGCACGCATTAGTACAGCGTCAGCCCAACTGTGTGAAAAGTCCATCTCTAACACAGTACTGCTGCTTGGAGAGCCTGAGTGAGATCATTATATTTATACAGCCTATATACATTTGGAAGGGGGTTGTTATATGGCCAAAAGAGTGACCATATCTCTAATTCTTTGTCTTTTCTTTTGTTACATCAAGGTAATGACAAAACAACATAGTCAATAGTCCATGAAGTCAGCTTCTTTGAGTGATGTTCACCCTTGACTGTTCAATAGTGTCAACAGTGTCACCAGTGCAGCCGGGTTTGTTTGGCCCTGGGACAGGACCAGGGGAAGCAGGATCTGAAGGAGCTGGTTGTTGTTATTGTTGTTGTTGTTTAAACTGTTTAAACGTTTAAACCGTTTAAGCGGTTGAAGTTGTTGTAGTTGTTGAAGTTGTTGTTATTTACCTAGAGAAAAACATAACCATTTAATATAGCAATACAACTTGAATACTTATTTTTGTGGTTTCACTGACTTCATCACTCTTGGAGCGTTTGACCCTGGCGTCTTCCTCTTGAAATTGAAATGATCCTAATGTGGACATTTAAAACTAAAACTTAAAGAAATGATCAAATTGAACTTACAGGAAGAGCCAGACTGAGTCCAATGAGCACCAGACCAACTGTCACTGGAAAGAGTTTCATTGTTGCTGGAATACACAGATTTCTATGAAAACAAACTCATTTATAAGCTGTTGGAATGATTTAAAACATATGGAGAAAAAAGAAAAAGAATGAAAGAAATGCATACCGTTGAATAGAGCAGCTTCAAAGCAGATTTCAGAAATGCATTGGAGGCTGCAAGAACTAGCTGACCTTTAAAGCAGCGTTCTGCTCCCCTCAACCAATCAGGTGAGTGTGATTTTAGTCAAAAACATAAGGAAATATTGTAATTGGAGGATAATCCTAAAATCCACTGTCCAAGACCGAACTAATCTCAAGGGTTAAGAAAAATGGTGTGTCACACTTGGTTAGTGCATATTTCATTACAGGGGCTCGAACTTGAGGCAATGCATTGGATTTTGAAACTTTGGTTTGAATTTACTGCACTTACACATTTCTCAATGCGGGGGGGGCTTACACAAGGCATTAAATCAGGAGTGTCTGTGGGGATGTTGCACTGTTAAAATGTGCATTATTTTTTTCTGCTACAAATGTGTAAATGTAAATTATTGTTATGATGATTATATAAATGAATATTACGTTTATTGTAATATTTGTGTTACTGATCCTTCAAACATTTAAACTAGCAGTACATGGTGTCCAGGACAAGGAGATTTAGATGAATAGCACAGGGAGATGAACGTGAAACCCTGGTGTTTCTGGCTATTGAGCTGATAGGCTGTTGAGTTGAGCTGCTCGTGTAGAAAAACAGTTTCAAAAGTCTTAGTCGAGGTATGTACTGTCATCTTTCACATTACAGTGTTACAGAAGCATAAACTGATGAATGAAATTGCCCTTCAAAGTAGGCTTGTTGGCCTGATGTTTCAGCAGAAACATAAGTTGAGAAATGGCCTGAACATACGCACCTCACGGCAATACATTGTGGAAATTTGACATTTAGGAGTCACATCTCTATGATGTCTGATTGTCTTGCACTCTTGCCTCACAGCAAGAAGGTTCCTGGTTGATCTCTCGGACCACCTGGTCTCTTTGTGTCTGGATGGGGTTCCTTCAGACACTCCTCTTTCCTCCATCAGTCCAGGTGCTGCACTGTGGCCCCTTTTTTTTACATTTTAATAATAAAATAAACAAACAGCAACATAGTTATTGAACAATATAAAATATTAAAAAGAAATTACCTATAAATTATAAAAAACTGTAATTTCTCGAGCTTATCGCTCCATGTCCCACCAAATTGCTCAACTTGTCTCATTTTTAACTATATTGTCACTAAATGCATTTGTTTATAGAAAGCGAGCAGACAACAGTTAAGAGTAAAGCTGTTTATTAAGCATCAAACACACCATTAAATAGTAGTTTCCAGTCTAACATCTGAAACACTTGAAATATGGTGCCATGGTCTCCCCACTATCTCATTCACCCAGAGGCAGCAGTGGTGGTGGTGGTAGCGGTGGTGGTGGTAGCGGTGGTTGTGGCAAATGCCCGGAACAGTGCCAGCAGGATTGCCAGAAAGTTATTATTAAGATTAAAATAAGGTCTTTCATAAGACCCAGCAGAGCGATCATCACGTTCGTGGTCTGTGTCCATCTGTAGGAGGTGAAGATAACTGTTTAATAGAACAAGTATAGATTGTAGATGGATTTACTGTAGGCTCATGTCTTACAGTGGAGGCCAGGGTCAGGCACAGGAGACATCCCAGAATAAGCACAGCCTTCAGCATGTTTACACACCTAAAAACAATCAAACATTTAACACATGATAGATCCAATGTCCTCATTCGTTGGTTTAGTGGGTGCAAAGTATAAGAGATGTATCATGTTATATTAATATATAATAATATGTAGTTATTTAATAGACCAGCCATGTGCATAACAGTTTCCATTGCATTTAAATGAAAAAATAACTAAACAAATCTCAGTACTTTGATGTCAAATAAAGTCTAGAAAAATACTTGGAAGGGTTTTAAAAAATGAAAGCATTAAAAGTAGTACTATTTACCAGCAGTCTTCTCAGTGGATTTCAATGGTAGAGATGGGTATGAGTGGATGATGTCAATGGAAACACGGTCCCTTTTTAAAGCAATATCCAGCTGCTGTCAGCCAATCAGGTGAGTGCAATTGGACATTGCGTGATACAGAGGAACTTTTGTAATTGGAAGATAATCTTATAATCTCCAATCACAGATGCCATCAAATAAATCATATTGACTGGTACTATATTACAGCAATGTTTTAATATCTTAAATTGATACTAATGTCTTCAAGATTTGAGATTTAGACATTTCAATTAGCTGTCACAAATGTCTCGATACTATGCACAAACAATCTAAATAATAACTAAATAAATAATTCTATAATTACTTGAAATGGGGGATTAATAGAAGCCGTGACTTTCCTTGTGAGGAGTAAGCAGACAGCTTACAGTTATTATTCCATATTGTTGGATCACATTAGTTGTCTGTTTCCAGTGGCTTCATTTACCTCATAGTGCATGTGCTAATCTTGATGTCAGAATGTTTTAACCATATATGCATTACAAATAAATGTTCCATTGATAAAAATATCATTTGTTTGGATTGTGTTCTCCTGTAATGGTCACATAAACTTTGACGCACTCAGACGTCCCTGCAGCAGCTGTTTGAAGAGCAGTGGTGGTCGTACAGTCAGTCTGTGTGTCTTTAGTCAACCTGTCAGCCGCCTTGTCTATAAGTTGTCTGACCTGTGGCAATGCTTCTGTGAGATGTTGTTTGTTGTTGTGCGTCTCTTTCTTCTGCAACTCTGAGGATTATCTATGGGGCAAATACAGCTGCTGAACCCTGAACCCTGCCACCTGAAGTTCTCTTATTATTAGTTTTATTAGTAGTGGTAATTTTAGATTATATTTTTGTTTTGTTTTTTGTTGTATTTTAGGTTTGGTTTTAAACTTAGATTAATAAATTGTAATTGTAAATTGTAATACATTGTAAATTGTAATAAATTGTAATAAAACAAATCTGTTTTAAGTTGAAGTAAATTTCAAAAATTAGCTTCTCAGTTATAAATAAACAATAAAAAATGTATTTATGAGGGATATATAATAATTGTTTGCTTTATCGTGTTAGCATATGCCCATATTTTTAGCCCAGTTGCTCCTCTATTTCCATTTTTACAGAATGTTGGCCAAAATGTTGGCCGATAAAGGAGTAAAAGATGACGATCCACAAAAGCAGAATTACACTCTTAAAGGATTATGGAGCATTTTTTTTCAGATTTCATAAACATGACCTTTATGTTTCCCCAAATATATGACGTAAACATGTTCAAATCAAATTGCTCTCACGTATAAGAATTGTTGTATTGCTGATTTAGTCCTAACTACAAAAACGTTCGAAATTCTCACCAAGTTGTTGATGTTATAATGTAGTGTTTTAGTTTTCAAGACAATCAGGCTCAGAAAGGAGAATGAGCGTCCCAAGTCTATCATTTAGGTTGCGAGTTCCAATGAATACATTTGCTTCATTTATTGTTTCAACCATAGACTGTAGATATCAGTGGACCATGTTAGCATGCTAGCCGCCGCGTTCCAAATAGGAAGCAGCTATGGAGGCGCTCCTGGCTCCATAAAGCCGAGCTGCCATTCACTTTCTATTGGGACACTGGTGCCCTTTACTCTGTAACTGTTTCTGCTAAGCTCACCATCTTGGAACTAAAACATCTGTTTTGACACACTCTACATGAATCGGGTGTTTTTTTTTTCGTTAGGTTGTTCATAAATCAAGTTATTAGCAATAATAACTGACCAATCAGGTGCTTCCTTTTCCGTGGGCCGTTTTCGCTCGTGTTAGCAACAGGTTTGATTGACAGCTAGCGCCGCACGTTGCCGCCATCTCCTCTCACCGAGGGGCGGATACCGTTAGCAACCGCGCTCCTGATTAGTCCGTGTGGTTGCCACGATACGCACTCGGATTTCCAAATATGGAGTCTGGCTCCGCTTTAGCCGCTATAACTGCTAGCCGCGATGGGCTTCATTTGGCTGGAGGCAAACGCTATGGGTGACGTCACAATCCCTTAGTCCACTGATCTACAGTCTATGGTTTCAACACACCAGTTTTCAAGCAACAACAAGTCAGCAATGCACTGATTTCCTAGGCAGCTCAAAAACTGCTTTGTAGTCCAGCTCCATGTCTCCTGTCCAATGGATGCTCTTTTTAACTGCATTTTAGACATCAGCTGCTGGATGGCAGAAAACTTTCTTCAGCTTCACCAGGACAAAACTGAGGATTAAGTCATCAATCCTGCTTGAGGCTCAGAGATAGAAACTTTTACCTAAACTACGAGCACAGTCTTTTAATCCATCAGCACAAGAAAAAAATCTTGCCGTAATTTTTTACTCTGCGCTAACTTTTATTTCACATATTAAGAACATCAGAAAAAAAGGTTTTTATCACTTAAAGAATACTGCCAGAGGGATGGGACCCACCCTAAATGGCTACCCTAAATGGCTAACCGAAGGGCGTACGATCCTGATCATGAAGGATCATGATCTATCAGCCAATAACCTGTCTCTCCACAACATGGAAGCTCATGTCAGGCATCCTTGTGGCTAAGATAAGTGGGTACATGGATCAATACATGAGCAAAGCACAGAAGGGAATTGGCAAAGGAAACCCCTCCAAAGGGGGTAGAGAATGACCGAGCGAAGCTCCTGTGAGACTTCCAGATACAGACTGACAGAATGATAAAGGCAAACCAACCTGACATTGTGGTGGTGGATAAAGAGCAAAGGAAGGCCGTTGTGGTTGACGTGGTGATACCAAGTGATGGCAACATCAGGAGAAAGGAACACGAGAAACTAGAGAAACCACAGGCTCAGAGAAGAGCTGGAGAAGGCCTGGAAGGTGAAGGTCAAAGTGATGCTCGTGGTGATCGGAGCACTCGGGGCAGTGACCCCCAAACTGGAGGAGTGGCTACAGCAGATCCCTGGAGGAACATCAGACATCTCAGTCCAAAAAAGCACAGTGCTGGGAACAGCTAAGATACGGCGCAGAACGCTCAAGCTCCGTGGCCTCTGGACCCAAGCTAGAGATAATGAGACCAGCCGTGGAGGGTGAGAAGGGAAATTTTATTTATATATATATATATATATATATATATATATATATATATATATATATATATATATATATATATATATATATATATATATATATATATATATATATATATATATATATATAAGATAATAAAATTATCTATACATTATTTAGATCTGTCTAGACTCTTAATTAAAGTCTAGACATTTCATGTTTAATCTGTGGCACATGTTTCAGGTAAATCTAGGCTTCACGACCAAACACAGGGTTAATGGATTAAGGGCCCTTCATACACTCACAGAACTATAGTTACAGAGGTAACTGACATTCATGGAGACCGATGGAGCTGTTGGTGTTGATCTGATGTTTAAAAATGCTCTGGAATAGTTTGGTGACATGTTTGGTCCAGTTACCTTGTTTTAGCGCTTACACGCAAGTTTTGTTTTCGTCACGGAGCACACATGGCTCAACATGTGATCTCTGCCGCGTGTTCGGTTTGCTCTGGCGTGTGGAGCAAAGCCAGTGTTCTTTCTCTCCACTGTTCAAGCCACTCTTTCCAGTGACCAACTGTCACTGGAAAGAGTTTCATTGTTGCTTGGAATGATTTAAAAAGCATGGAGAAAAAAAAAAAAGAAAGAAACAAATGCATACCGTTGAATAGAGCAGCTTCACAGCAGATTTCAGAAATGCACTGGAGGCTGCAAGAACTAGCTGACCTTTAAAGCAGCGTTCTGCTCCCCTCACCCAATCAGGTGAGTGTGATTTTAGTCAAAAACATAAGGAAATATTGTAATTGGAGGATAATCCTAAAATCCACTGTCCAAGACCGAACTAATCTCAAGGGTTAAGAAAAATGGTGTGTCACACTTGGTTAGTGCATATTTCATTACAGGGGCTCGAACTTGAGGCAATGCATTGGATTTTGAAATTTTGGTTTGAATCTACTGCACTTACACATTTCTCAATGCGGGAGGGGGCTTACACAAGGCATTAAATCAGGAGTGTCTGTGGGGATATTATTTTTTATTATTTTTTTATTGTTTATTTATTGTTTATTTAAAAAGCAAAGCAATCAGCTAGTCTTCCTGGGTCCATTGCAATCATATCAAAACATACTACAAAAACAACAATACATTATCATTACAATAATAAAATTTCCTACAATGCATAAAAGTTCATTACACGAATGATTACACATTTTTTAAAGGGGGAAAAAGTAGAAATAAAAATAACATTTCTGTCCATATGGCAAAATTTATAACCCATTTAACATATGGCACTTAAGACTGTTTTTAAATAATTTCTTATTTTTGAGTTGGCAAATTTCAAAAGGAACACTGTTCCAAATGAATATAGCTCTGTACAACACAGTTTTTTTTTTTGTTTTTTTTTTTTCATAAAATTGGATTTTGGACACGGTGGCAAGAGATTACCATTAGTTGCAGTTCTGGTGTTGTGCTTGTGCACAGAATCACAGTAAACAATTTGATTTAATATACAGGCCGGCATTTTTTGGGTTAATGTATTGTATAATAAAGTTGTCAAAGTAACTTGTATTCTTTGATTTAAATTGAGCCACAAGAAAGTGGAATACATTTGTTTCTGCTTGTTCTAATTGAGCAGCCAAGAACAAGTCTTGCTCCTTTATTTTGAGCAACTTGTAATTTTGCCAAATCTTTTTGAGATGCAGAAGACCACACTTCTGAACAATATGACAAGTGACATAATGTTAAAGACTTTGTGATTAGGTGTAAAGTGTCCTGTCAGCAATGGCATGTGACCCATTTTATTCACAATAGTATTCATATGTTCTGTCCAAGACGGGTTACTGTCAATGACCACAGCCAACAGTCTGGCCTTGACTATCTGCTGTATATTCTCCCCAGCAATGTTCAATTTTAAGTCAGATCCACGTGCCAACTTTTGTTTTGACCCAATCATCATAATTTTAGTTTTTTTAATGTTCAAAATTAGCTTGTTATCTTTAACCCATTCATACAGCAGGTCCAGCTCCTTAGACAATACAGAGTTAATTTTTTCACGGGACTCTGCAGCGTAATAAACAGTTGAATCATCTGCATAAATAGTCATGGAAGCTTTTTTCGTAATTAAAGGTAAATCATTAATAAAGACAGAAAACAAAAGAGGTCCTAGACAGCGACCTCGAGGAAGGCCACATTCTAAATGTTTACTGTTAGAGGAATGACTATTGTAGAAAACTCTTTGAGTTCTGTTTGAAAGATAACTTTGCATTAGTAAATGGTAAATGGTAAATGGTCACATTTATATAGCGCTTTTCTACCTTTTTAAAGGCACTCAAAGCGCTTTACATCAAGGAACCAGTCACCCATTCACTCACACATTCATACACCAGTGTATGCAGACACTGGGGGCAAGGTGGGTTAAGTGTCCTGCCCAAGGACACAACGGCATTATTCATTTGAAGGAGCTGAAATCGCACCACCAACCTGCGGGTCAGAGGATCTGACCACTCAACTACTCCATGTCTGGAGCGGGATTCGAACTGCCGACCTTCGGATCAGAAGGCGCCCACTCTACCTACTGCGCTAATGCTGTTGCACTGCATTAGTGCAACAGCAGGAGCAATAAAGCCGTAGGTTTTCAGTTTTTCTAATAAAATGTGATGATCTATTACATCAAAAGCAGCACTAAAGTCCAACATCACTACACCAACTAATTCAGAATGGTCCATACTTCTGAGCCATCCCTCTGTCATTTGCATAAGAGCTGTACATGTAGTGGTGCCTTCCTGTAAGCATGCTGAAACATTGTCATCAAATCATTCAATTGAAAATATCTATAGATTTGTTCATGGATGATTTTTTTTCCATAATCTTACTAAGTGCAGGAAGGAGACTTATAGGTCTGCAATTTTGGCCATTGAAAGGTAATTTCTGTTCTTTAATTAATGGAATTATTTTGCCTTCCTTCCACCGAGTGGGAAAAACACCTGTCAGAAGACACAGATTAAAAATATGACACAAAGGAGCCGTAATATATTCAGCTGAAGCACATTTTAATATTACACTATTAAAATGTGCGTTATTTTTTTCTGCTACAAATGTGTAAATGTGAAGTTGTATATAGCTAATATTTTAAATGGTTATGATGATTATATGACTGAATATTAACTTATTGTAACATTAACGTTGTAATATTTGTGTTAGTGATCCTTCAAACATTTAAACTAGCAGAACATGGTGTCCAGGACAAGGAGATATAGCTGAATAGCACAGGGAGATGAACGTGAAACGTGTTCTGAAATATAGGATAATGATACAAACACACACTAGTTCGTCTGTAACGTCACTGAACGATTATAATTATGATTTGATTCAAACCTGAAAATATACTCTTGCATGTTGTTGTGCTAATGAATCAGTATTAAATAGAAAATTAAATGAACATCTAAGTTACCCTATATGAATTAATATTTAATCTAATGCAGACTCCACAAGCATAATTTGATGGAAAAATATGCATGTTGATCTAGACCATATATTAGAATATGTAAGTGTGTATGCAACATTATATGTGTGCAGTTTTACATTAAATTGTTAAATTTACCCCAAACTTGTGGTAAATAATTGCCAAATATTGATCTAAGTTAGATAAAGCTATATATTTTCAACAAGCTATGGCCAGAGGTTTGTGGGTATGTAGGTCACACTAAAGTCACATCTCTGTGGTGTCTTATTGTCCTGCACTATTGCCTCACAGCAAGAAGGTTCCTGGTTGATCTCTTGGACCACCTGGTCTCTTTGTGTCTGGATGGGGTTTCTTCGGACACTCCTCTTTCCTCCATCAGTCCAGGTGCTGCACTGTACCCCTTTTTTTTTTTACATTTTAATAATAAAGTAAACAAACAGCAACATAGTTATTGAACAATATCAAATATTAAAATGAAAATCCCTATAAATGATAAAAACTGTAATGTCTCGAGCTTATCGCTCCATGTCCCACCAAATCGCTCAACTTGTCTCATTTTTAACTATATTGTCACTAAATGCATTTGTTTATAGAAAGCGAGCAGACAACAGTTAAGAGTAAAGCTGTTTATTAAGCATCAAACACACCATTAAATAGTAGTTTCCAGTCTAACATCTGAAAGACTTGAAATATGGTGCCGTGGTCTCCCCACTGTCTGATTCACCCAGAGGCTTTGGTGGTGGTGGTGGTAGCAGTGGTGGTGGTAGGGGTGGTTGTGGCAAATGCCTGGAACAGTGCCAGCAGGAGTGACAGTAAGCTATTATTATTATTATTATGATGTCTCTGATAAGACCCAGCAGAGCGATCATCACGTTCGTGGTCTGTGTCCATCTGTAGGAGGTGAAGATAACTGTTTAATAGAACAAGTATAGATTGTAGATGGATTTACTGTAGGCTCATGTCTTACAGTGGAGGCCAGGGTCAGGCACAGGAGACATCCCAGAATAAGCACAGCCTTCAGCATGTTTACACACCTAAAAACAATCAAACATTTAACACATGATAGATCAAATGTCCTCATTCGTTGGTACTAAGTCAGTACTTTGATGTCAAATAAAGTCTAGAAAAATACTTGGAAGAGTTTTAAAAATGAAAGCATTAAAAGTAGTACTATTTACCAGCAGTCTTCTCAGTGGATTTCAATGGTAGAGATGGGTATGAGTGGATGATGTCAATGGAAACACGGTCCCTTTTTAAAGCAATATCCAGCTCCTGTCAGCCAATCAGGTGAGTGCAATTGGACATTGCGTGATACAGAGGAAGTGTTGTAATTGGAAGATAATCTTATAATCTCCAATCACAGATGCCATCAAATAAATCATATTGACTGGTACTATATTACAGCAATGTTTTAATATCTTAAATTGATACTAATGTCTTCCAGATTTAGACATTTCAATTAGCTGTCACAAATGTCTCGATACGATGCACAAACAATCTAAATAATAACAAAATAAATAATTCTATAATTACTTGAAATGGGGTATTAATAGAAGCCGTGACTTTCCTTGTGAGGAGTAAGCAGACAGCTTACAGTTATTATTCCATATTGTTCCACATTAGTTGTCTGTTTCCAGTGGCTTCATTTACCTCATAGTGCATGTGCTAATCTTGATGTCAGAATGTTTTAACCATATATGCATTACAAATAAATGTTCCATTGATAAAAATATCATTTGTTTGGATTGTGTTCTCCTGTAATGGTCACATAAACTTTGACGCACTCAGACGTCCCTGCAGCAGCTGTTTGAAGAGCAGTGGTGGTCGTACAGTCAGTCTGTGTGTCTTTAGTCAACCTGTCAGCCGCCTTGTCTATAAGTTGTCTGACCTGTGGCAATGCTCCTGTGAGATGTTGTTTGTTGTTGTGCGTCTCTTTCTTCTGCAACTCTGAGGATTATCTATGGGGCAAATACAGCTGCTGAACCCTGAACCCTGCCACCTGAAGTTCTCTTATTATTAGTTTTATTAGTAGTGGTAATTTTAGATAATATTTTGTTTTGGTTTTTGTTGTATTTTAGATTTGGTTTTAAACTCAGATTAATAAATTGTAATTTTGTGCACTTTACACTTTTGATATTCTGTACTGTATATACTGTATATATACTGTAAACAATATAATAATTGTTTGCTTTATCATGTAAACATATGCCCATATTTTTAGCCCAGTTGTATGGGGCCAAATTCCTGCCAAAACATTGTAAAAACGTCATACATAGTTTCGCAAGCGTAACAGTACTTGCAAATATAATTTGTGTTTTGCAAAGAGTGGCTTTCATAAAAAAGAAAAAAGAACTGCACCAATATCACATAAATGGCGGCATGACAGCAGCGTGTCGTGTTGGTCAAGTACAAGTTTTAGACCAATCATTCCCAGTTGACATGGCAAAGTGGTCAAGGTGGCTGCATGACAAGTTTGCTTTTATGTTGGTGATGTGGGTTCCAGACCCACCCAACCCACGTATTTCTTGTAGATCAGTCTTTGTGCTGTTATAAATGAGGCAACTCGTGCACTTTTAAGCCTTCATTTACTTTAGAATCGATTGCCAGTGGATTGATTTTTATCACGTCAGGCACAAGTTTTTATTAATATCTTGGCGTGCTGTGCCTGACGTGGCCTGATGATGGCTCAAAATGTGTACAAATCACAAGCTGACGTGATCACTCCGAGAGCTGAAGCGCTGGCGCAAAAGACGCTGATGAATCCGTCACCCATCAGCTGAGCATGATTGTGCCACGGCAGACGCTGAACAACAGATCTTGTGGATTTTTTTTTGCAACATTCACGAGTTTATGGGAGTCATAAGCTCTGTTGTTACTGGGCTATTTTGTGACCAAACCAACCATGTGGCACTGCACTGTGCCTGCATATCTGGTCCACACTAGGGAGTGGAGTGTGCAGCCCGTTCTGTGACAACGCGCGCTTCAGCCGATCAGTTCACGCGGGGACTAGTTCACCGGACCCCCACTTTCCGACAGAGCATCCGCCCAGAGCGCTCTTCAGCCCAGCTGACACAGTGTCTCTAGAGCTGGGAGAGTAGAAGCGTCTTTCTCCACACCTGTTTTCTACTCTTTTTTATGAAAGCCACTCTTTACATGCAATACATGATGATACAAGGTATCAAAAGCGCAAACACCGGCACCACCGCCATTGCCATTATAAAAATCCAACACAGTGTAGATGCTACAAGATCTGGATACATCACTGAACAACATGGCGGACCTGCTTCAGCCAATGAGAGCAGCTTGGCTTGTCACGTGACTTTTGGCAGGATTCTACCGCAGTTTGGTTTTGCAAAGATATCTAGTTTGTTTTGCATACAAAGGGAGCCTGTTTTGCAAGTGCAAAGTAAGATGCGCACACAAAGGAGAAACACATTTATACAAATGAAAAACACATTTGTACAGATGTAAATTACTATATTTGCAAATAAAAACTTATTTCAACAATGAAAAAAATTGCATTTACAAATGAAAATATATTTGCATGGGGTTATTTTTTAAATTAAAAAAAACACTTTTGTAAAAACTCATTTGTGCATGTTAAAGGGGCTATATTTGCAAAACAAAACACATTTGTTCAAATCATTTTGCGTATTTGCAAAACACAAGGTGTATTTGCAAAACACAAATTATATTTGCAAGTAATGTTACGCTTGCGAAACTATGTATGACGCTTTAACGTTTTGGCAGGAATTTGGCCCCATACAGTTGCTCTTCTATTTCCATTTTACAGACTAATGTCGCCAAAATGTTGGCCGATGAAGGAGTAAAAGACGATGATCCACGAAAGCAGAATTACACTCTTAAAGGAATATGGAGCATTTTTATTTCAGATTTCATAAACATGACCTTTATGTTTCCCCAAATATATATATAAAGGACACCCCTCCAAAGGTGGTAGAGAATGACCGAGCGAAGCTCCTGTGGGACTTCCAGATACAGACTGACAGAATGATAAAGGCAAACCAACCAGACATCGTGGTGGTGGATAGTTGTTACCTCAGTATATATATATATATATATATATAGATATATATATATATATATTAGATAATAAAATTATCTATACATTATTTAGATCTGTCTAGACTCTTAATTAAAGTCTAGACATTTCATGTTTAATCTGTGGCACATGTTTCAGGTAAATCTAGGCTTCACGACCAAACACAGGGTTAATGGATTAAGGGCCCTTCATACACTCACAGAACTATAGTTACAGAGGTAACTGACATTCATGGAGACCGATGGAGCTGTTGGTGTTGGTCTGATGTTTAAAAATGCTCTGGAATAGTTTGGTGACATGTTTGGTCCAGTTACCTTGTTTTAGCGCTTACACGCGAGTTTTGTTTTCGTCACGGAGCACACATGGCTCAACATGTGATCTCCGCTGCGTGTTCGGTTTGCTCTGGCGTGTGGAGCAAAGCCGCACAGCTCTCCACTGCTTTACGCCAGTAAACATCCGGCATTGAGATTTCTGCGCTCCTCAACGTGAAGATTTATGGATTATATGTGTAAAATAAACTGCGTGACTACGAGCAACTGCTGCACTAGTACAGCACTAGCAGTGTCCCCAGAGCAATTAAATTTTTGTTTTCATGTTACGTTGTGTATGTTTGTTTTATTTTGTGGAGACAGTTATTGACATGAGATGCTTCTTGCTGAGTCGATTTACACTGTATGTTTATGGAGACAGATGGAGGTGACACTGGTCTGTGATGTCAAAGATGTAAATCCAAATCCAAATCCACTTTATTTGTATAGCACATTTCATAAACATAACTGTTTCCAAAGTGCTGCACAGACAAACATAAAACGGCAAAAACAAAGTGCAAAATAACAACTCAATTTGATCTTACGGCTTGTAAAACCAGTAAAATCAAATCCAAGCAAAATGATAAAACCATAAAATAGAAATAACTTAATAGAATAAATAAATAATAAAATGATAAAACACAGAGGACCACACAACTCACGCGGTGTTAAAAGCCAGAGAATAAAAGTGGGTCTTAAGACGAGACTTAAAACACTCCACTGTGGGGGCCGTTCGCACCTGGGGAGGCAGAGCGTTCTAGAGTTTGGGGCCGACCACAGAGAAAGCCCTGTCCCCCCTGGTTCTAAGTCTGGTCTTAGGCACCACGAGCTGGAGCTGGCCCTCGGACCTCAGAGCGCGAAGGGGGCGATACATTTGGATGAGGTCCGAGATGTACTGTGGGGCCAGTCCATTCAAAGCTTTAAAAACAAACAATAAAATTTTAAAATCAATTCTAAAATGAACAGGAAGCCAGTGCAAAGACGCTAAAATCGGAGTTATGTGTTCTCGTTTTCTGGTTCCTGTTAAAAGGCGCGCTGCAGAATTTTGGACCAACTGTAAGCGGGAAAGTGCATGGTGGCTAATGCCATAAAAAAGTGCATTACAGTAGTCTAAACGAGAAGAGATAAAAGCGTGTATGACTTGTTCAAAGGATTTAAAAGATAAAAAAGGTTTGACTTTAGATAAAAGCCTCAAATGATAAAAGCCAGATTTGACGACCGCATTCACGTGTTTGTTAAGTTTAAAATCATTGTCAATAGTGACGCCAAGGTTGGTGACAGAGTGTAAGTGAATGTTCTTCTGTGGTGAATTGTTTTTTGTTCTTTTTTTGTCTGTAGCTGGTGTAAGCGGCCATTTTAAAATGGCTAACATTAACCTCTAGCTCATTCTGCTCAAAATTCTCCATAATTATCCTTACAGTAGCTTTTGCCCTTTGTGACTTGGGTGGCATTTGCTTAACTTTTTGTTGTTGTTGTTTTTTTTTTTTTTTCAAAATAAGACTAGGCACACAATTAGTTTTGATATTGCTTTTTATTTCCAACACGCATTAGTACAGCGTCAGCCCAACTGTGTGAAAAGTCCATCTCTAACACAGTACTGCTGCTTGGAGAGCCTGAGTGAGATCATTATATTTATACAGCCTATATACATTTGGAAGGGGGTTGTTATATGGCCAAAAGAGTGACCATATCTCTAATTCTTTGTCTTTTCTTTTTTTTACATCAAGGTAATGACAAAACAACATAGTCAATAGTCCATGAAGTCAGCTTCTTTGAGTGATGTTCACCCTTGACTGTTCAATAGTGTCAACAGTGTCACCAGTGCAGCCGGGTTTGTTTGGCCCTGGGACAGGACCAGGGGAAGCAGGATCTGAAGGAGCTGGTTGTTGTTATTGTTGTTGTTGTTTAAACTGTTTAAACCGTTTAAACCGTTTAAGCGGTTTAAGCGGTTGAAGTTGTTGTAGTTGTTGAAGTTGTTGTTATTTACCTAGAGAAAAACAAAACTATTTAATATAGTGATACAACTTGAATACTTATTTTTGTGGTTTCACTGACTTCATCACTCTTGGAGCGTTTGACCCTGGCGTCTTCCTCTTGAACCTTAAAAAAATTGAAATGATCCTAATGTGGACATTTAAAACTAAAACGTAAAGAAATGATCAAATTGAACTTACAGGAAGAGCCAGACTGAGTCCAATGAGCACCAGACCAACTGTCACTGGAAAGAGTTTCATTGTTGCTGGAATACACAGATTTCTATGAAAACAAACTCATTTATAAGCTGTTGGAATGATTTAAAACATATGGAGAAAAAAGAAAAAGAAAGAAACAAATGTGTACCGTTGAATAGAGCAGCTTCACAGCAGATTTCAGAAATGCATTGGAGGCTGCAAGAACTAGCTGACCTTTAAAGCAGCGTTCTGCTCCCCTCAACCAATCAGGTGAGTGTGATTTTAGTCAAAAACATAAGGAAATATTGTAATTGGAGGATAATCCTAAAATCCACTGTCCAAGACCGAACTAATCTCAAGGGTTAAGAAAAATGGTGTGTCACACTTGGTTAGTGCATATTTCATTACAGGGGCTCGAACTTGAGGCAATGCATTGGATTTTGAAACTTTGGTTTGAATTTACTGCACTTACACATTTCTCAATGCGGGGGGGGCTTACACAAGGCATTAAATCAGGAGTGTCTGTGGGGATGTTGCACTGTTAAAATGTGCATTATTTTTTTCTGCTACAAATGTGTAAATGTAAATTATTGCTATGATGATTATATGAATGAATATTACGTTTATTGTAATATTTGTGTTACTGATCCTTCAAACATTTAAACTAGCAGTACATGGTGTCCAGGACAAGGAGATTTAGCTGAATAGCACAGGGAGATGAACGTGAAACCCTGGTGTTTCTGGCTATCGAGCTGATAGGCTGTTGAGTTGAGCTGCTCGTGTAGAAAAACAGTTTCAGAAGTCTTAGTCGAGGTATGTACTGTCATCTTTCACATTACAGTGCTACAGAAGCATAAACTGATGAATGAAATTGCCCTTCAAAGTAGGCTTGTTGTTTCAGCAGAAACATAAGTTGAGAAATGGCCTGAACATACGCACCTCACGTCAATACACTGTGCAAATTTGACATTTAGAAGCTTTAAACAATATTCTGATCGATTCCCCTTCTCATTAAACGACTTGAAGTTGTATTTAGAGTGATTCGTGCATATTTGAGTAATCTTAATTATCGTTTTAGATCAATATTGTGATTTAAGATGTCCAAAATATAAGATAATGATTCACGGGTGTCATGGCTTAAAGCTATATAGCAGACAAACACACACTAGTTCGTCTGTAACGTCACTGAAAGATTATAATTATAATTTGATTAAAACCTGAAAATATATACTCTTGCATGTAACGTCATGGAACTGAAGGATTATAATATGATAGAGAAGGCAGGATGCCCTGTTATTCAGCCATGTCTGTAACATGACATTGTTGTCCTAATGAATCAGTATTAAATAGAAAATTAAATGAAACATTTTTCTGTTTATTTTAATATTGATCTAAGTTAGATAAAGCTCTATATTTTCAACAAGCTATGGCCAGAGGTTTGTGGGTATGTAGGTCACACTAAAGTCACATCTCTGTGGTGTCTGATTGTCTTGCACTCTTGCCTCACAGCAAGAAGGTTCCTGGTTGATCTCTTGGACCACCTGGTCTCTTTGTGTCTGGATGGGGCTCCTTCAGACACTCCTCTTTCCTCCATCAGTCCAGGTGCTGCACTGTGGACCCGTTTTTTACATTTTAATAATAAAATAAACAAACAGCAACATAGTTATTGAACAATATCAAATATTAAAGTGAAAATCCCTATAAATGATAAAAAACTGTAATGTCTCGAGCTTATCGCTCCATGTCCCACCAAATCGCTCAACTTGTCTCATTTTTAACTATATTGTCACTAAATGCATTTGTTTATAGAAAGCGAGCAGACAACAGTTAAGAGTAAAGCTGTTTATTAAGCATCAAACACACCATTAAATAGTAGTTTCCAGTCTAACATCTGAAAGACTTGAAATATGGTGCCATGGTCTCCCCACTATCTGATTCACCCAGGGGGTTTGGTGGTGGTGGTGGTAGCGGTGGTGGTGGTAGGGGTGGTTGTGGCAAATACCCGGAACAGTGCCAGCAGGAGTGACAGTAAGCCGGATGTCTCACCAGACGAAGACCCAGCAGATCGATCATCACGTTCGTGGTCTGTGTCCATCTGTAGGAGGTGAAGATAACTGTTTAATAGAACAAGTATAGATTGTAGATGGATTTACTGTAGGCTCATGTCTTACAGTGGAGGCCAGGGTCAGGCACAGGAGACATCCCAGAATAAGCACAGCCTTCAGCATGTTTACACACCTAAAAACAATCAAACATTTAACACATGATAGATCAAATGTCCTCATTCGTTGGTTTAGTGGGTGCAAAGTACAAGAGATGTATCATGTTATATTAATATATAATAATATGTAGTTATTTAATAGACCAGCCATGTGCATAACAGTTTCCATTGCATTTAAATGAAAAAAGAACTAACAAATCTCAGTACTTTGATGTCAAAGAAAGTCTAGAAAAATACTTGGAAGGGTTTTAAAAAATGAAAGCATTAAAAGTAGTACTATTTACCAGCAGTCTTCTCAGTGGATTTCAATGGTAGAGATGGGTATGAGTGGATGATGTCAATGGAAACACGGTCCCTTTTTAAAGCAATATCCAGCTGCTGTCAGCCAATCAGGTGAGTGCAATTGGACATTGCGCGAGGATAATCTTATAATCTCCTATCACAGATATCATCTGTAATCACTGATGACTGGTACTATATTACAGCAATGTTTTAATATCTTAAGTTGATACTAATGTCTTCCAGATTTAGACATTTCAGTTAGCTGTCACAAATGTCTCGATACTATGTAAAAACAAACTAAATAATAACTAAATAAATAATTCTACAATTACTTGAAATGGGGGATTAATAGAAGCCGTGACTTTCCTTGTGAGGAGTAAGTAGACAGCAGAGATGAATGAGACCAGCCATGGAGGGTGAGAAGGGAAATTATATATATATATATATAAAATTTCACTTCTCACCCTCCATAACTGATATATATATATATATATATATATATATATATATATAAAATTTTTAAAATTCCCTGCTCACCCTCCGCGGGTGGTCACATCCATCTCTGAGCTCGGGTCCTCTACCAGAGGCCAGGGAGCTTGAGGGTTCGGCGCAGTATCTTAGCTGATCCTAGCACTGCGCTCTTCTGGACTGAGATGTCTGATGTTCCTCCAGGGATCTGTTGTAACCACTCCTCCAGTTTGGGGGTCACTGCCCCAAGTGCTCCGATCACCACGGGCACCACCTTGGCCTTCACCTTCCAGGCCTTCTCCAGCTCTTCTCTGAGCCCTTGGTATTTCTCCAGTTTCTCATGTTCCTTTCTCCTGATGTTGCCATCACTTGGTATCGCCACATCAACCACAACGGCCTTCCTCTGCTCTTTATCCACCACCACGATGTCTGGTTGGTTTGCCATTACCATTCTGTCAGTCTGTATCTGGAAGTCCCACAGGATCTTCGCTCGGTCATTCTCTACCACCTTTGGAGGTGTTTCCCACTTTGACCTTGGGGTTTCCAGTCCGTACTCCGCACAGATGTTTCTGTACACTATACCAGCCACTTGGTTGTGGCGTTCCATGTATGCTTTCCCTGCCAGCATCTTACACCCTGCAGTTATGTGTTGGACTGTCTCAGGAGCTTCTTCGAAACCCACGATATATATATATATATATATATATATATATATATATATATATATATATATATATATATATATATATATATATATATATATATATATATATATATATATATATATATATATATATATATATATATATATATATATATATATATATATATATATAAATAAAATTATCTATACATTATTTAGATCTGTCTAGACTCTTAATTAAAGTCTAGACATTTCATGTTTAATCTGTGGCACATGTTTCAGGTAAATCTAGGCTTCACGACCAAACACAGGGTTAATGGATTAAGGGCCCTTCATACACTCACAGAACTATAGTTACAGAGGTAACTGACATTCATGGAGACCGATGGAGCTGTTGGTGTTGATCTGATGTTTAAAAATGCTCTGGAATAGTTTGGTGACATGTTTGGTCCAGTTACCTTGTTTTAGCGCTTACACGCGAGTTTTGTTTTCGTCACGGAGCACACATGGCTCAACATGTGATCTCCGCTGCGTGTTCGGTTTGCTCTGGCGTGTGGAGCAAAGCCGCACAGCTCTTCACTACTTTACGCCAGTAAACATCCGGCATTGAGATTTCTGCGCTCCTCAACGTGAAGATTTATGGATTATATGTGTAAAATAAACTGCGTGACTACGAGCAACTGCTGCACTAGTACAGCACTAGCAGTGTCCCCAGAGCAATTTAATTTTTGTTTTCATGTTACGTTGTGTATGTTTGTTTTATTTTGTGGAGACAGTTATTGACATGAGATGCTTCTTGCTGAGTCGATTTACACTGTATGTTTATGGAGACAGATGGAGGTGACACTGGTCTGTGATGTCAAAGATGTAAGTGAATGTTCTTCTGTGGTGAATTGTTTTTTGTTCTTTTTTTGTCTGTAGCTGGTGTAAGCGGCCATTTTAAAATGGCCGCTAACATTAACCTCTAGCTCATTCTGCTCAAAATTCTCCATAATTATCCTTACAGTAGCTTTTGCCCTTTGTGACTTGGGTGGCATTTGCTTAACTTTATGATTTTTTAGTTTATTTATTTATTTTTTTTCAAAATAAGACTAGGCACACAATTAGTTTTGATATTGCTTTTTATTTCCAACACGCATTAGTACAGCGTCAGCCCAACTGTGTGAAAAGTCCATCTCTAACACAGTACTGCTGCTTGGAGAGCCTGAGTGAGATCATTATATTTATACAGCCTATATACATTTGGAAGGGGGTTGTTATATGGCCAAAAGAGTGACCATATCTCTAATTCTTTGTCTTTTCTTTTTTTTACATCAAGGTAATGACAAAACAACATAGTCAATAGTCCATGAAGTCAGCTTCTTTGAGTGATGTTCACCCTTGACTGTTCAATAGTGTCAACAGTGTCACCAGTGCAGCCGGGTTTGTTTGGCCCTGGGACAGGACCAGGGGAAGCAGGATCTGAAGGAGCTGGTTGTTGTTATTGTTGTTGTTGTTTAAACTGTTTAAACCGTTTAAACCGTTTAAGCGGTTTAAGCGGTTGAAGTTGTTGTAGTTGTTGAAGTTGTTGTTATTTACCTAGAGAAAAACAAAACTATTTAATATAGTGATACAACTTGAATACTTATTTTTGTGGTTTCACTGACTTCATCACTCTTGGAGCGTTTGACCCTGGCGTCTTCCTCTTGAACCTTAAAAAAATTGAAATGATCCTAATGTGGACATTTAAAACTAAAACGTAAAGAAATGATCAAATTGAACTTACAGGAAGAGCCAGACTGAGTCCAATGAGCACCAGACCAACTGTCACTGGAAAGAGTTTCATTGTTGCTGGAATACACAGATTTCTATGAAAACAAACTCATTTATAAGCTGTTGGAATGATTTAAAACGTATGGAGAAAAAAGAAAAAGAATGAAAGAAATGCATACCGTTGAATAGAGCAGCTTCACAGCAGATTTCAGAAATGCATTGGAGGCTGCAAGAACTAGCTGACCTTTAAAGCAGCGTTCTGCTCCCCTCAACCAATCAGGTGAGTGTGATTTTAGTCAAAAACATAAGGAAATATTGTAATTGGAGGATAATCCTAAAATCCACTGTCCAAGACCGAACTAATCTCAAGGGTTAACAAAAATGGTGTGTCACACTTGGTTAGTGCATATTTCATTACAGGGGCTCGAACTTGAGGCAATGCATTGGATTTTGAAACTTTGGTTTGAATTTACTGCACTTACACATTTCTCAATGCGGGGGGGGCTTACACAAGGCATTAAATCAGGAGTGTCTGTGGGGATGTTGCACTGTTAAAATGTGCATTATTTTTTTCTGCTACAAATGTGTAAATGTAAATTATTGCTATGATGATTATATGAATGAATATTACGTTTATTGTAATATTTGTGTTACTGATCCTTCAAACATTTAAACTAGCAGTACATGGTGTCCAGGACAAGGAGATTTAGATGAATAGCACAGGGAGATGAACGTGAAACCCTGGTGTTTCTGGCTATCGAGCTGATAGGCTGTTGAGTTGAGCTGCTCGTGTAGAAAAACAGTTTCAAAAGTCTTAGTCGAGGTATGTACTGTCATCTTTCACATTACAGTGTTACAGAAGCATAAACTGATGAATGAAATTGCCCTTCAAAGTAGGCTTGTTGGCCTGATGTTTCAGCAGAAACATAAGTTGAGAAATGGCCTGAACATACGCACCTCACGTCAATACACTGTGCAAATTTGACATTTAGAAGCTTTAAACAATATTCTGATCGATTCCCCTTCTCATTAAACGACTTGAAGTTGTATTTAGAGTGATTCGTGCATATTTGAGTAATCTTAATTATCGTTTTAGATCAATATTGTGATTTAAGATGTCCAAAATATAAGATAATGATTCACGGGTGTCATGGCTTAAAGGTCCCATATTCTGCTATTTTCCCCTTTACACAGTCTATTCTAAGGGCTTTGTTGATCAAATTTTGCGTTGTGCAATATCCATAACATAACAGTTTCCAAAAAACACCCATTTCTTGGACTGGCCCCCCTCCTTGCAAAAGCAAACGGCTCACTCTGAGATCTGACCCCCCCGAACAGAGAGCAGGCTGCTCCCCCGCCCAACTCGCGCCCCCCCGCCCAACTCGTGCCGAAGCCTAGAGCGGAGTTTGTGCGCATGCGCCGTGTGCTCCGGTAAACAGCGATACACAAACACGGGAATAAACCTTTTATCCGTCCTGACGGTGCGTCGTGCTGAGTCCTACGTCCTGGATCTGACCTGGAGTTTGATGTACACGCAGTACCTCGACGACGGACGTTGCCGTTTGGTAAATAACAAGCTAACTCTTCGATCTGTCGTATCCATCGTGTAATTACTGTGTAGCATTAGCATTAGCTGTTTTTATTCTGCGGCTGCACGCTTCCCGGAGGCATGGCTTAAACACCGCGTCATCCATGGGAAGCCGCGTCATCCATGGGATGAGCCCCCGTCTGCCTGCTCACCCGAGGGGGACGGAAAAGACAGTTCTCTAGCGAAAGCATGCGGGAATCAATCAAAAAACCACTTTGGGCACACATACGAGGCCCAAATAGCACTGTAGGAAGGTTAAAACCTCTGAAAAGTCGATTTTGCATGTTATGGGACCTTTAAAGCTATATAGCAGACAAACACACACTAGTTCGTCTGTAACGTCACTGAAAGATTATAATTATAATTTGATTAAAACCTGAAAATATATACTCTTGCATGTAACGTCATGGAACTGAAGGATTATAATATGATAGAGAAGGCAGGATGCCCTGTTATTCAGCCATGTCTGTAACATGACATTGTTGTGCTAATGAATCAGTATTAAATAGAAAATTAAATGAAACATTTTTCTCATTATTTTATTTCTTATAGCACCCATCTATGTCCACATTAACAGAACAGAACTAAAAATCCTAACATGATGTGGATATTTAACCATCTAAGTTACCCTATATGAATTAATATTTAATCTAATGCAGACTCCATGAGCATAATTTCATGGAAAAATATGCATGTTGATCTAGACCATATATTAGAATATGTAAGTGTGTATGCAACATTATATGTGTGCAGTTTGACATTAAATTGTTAAATTTACCCCAAACTTGTGGTAAATAATTGCCAAATATTGATCTAAGTTAAATAAAGCTCTATATTTTCAACAAGCTATGGCCAGATGTTTGTGGGTATGTAGGTCACACTAAAGTCACATCTCTATGATGTCTGATTGTCTTGCACTCTTGCCTCACAGCAAGAAGGTTCCTGGTTGATCTCTTGGACCTGGTCTCTTTGTGTCTGGATGGGGTTTCTTCGGACACTCCTCTTTCCTCCATCAGTCCAGGTGCTGCATTGTGACCCCTTTTTTACAATTTAATAATAAAATAAACAAACAGCAACATAGTTATTGAACAATATCAAATATTAAAAAGAAAATAAAACTGTAATTTCTCGAGCTTATCGCTCCATGTCCCACCAAATTGCTCAACTTGTCTCATTTTTAACTATATTGTCACTAAATGCATTTGTTTATAGAAAGCGAGCAGACAACAGTTAAGAGTAAAGCTGTTTATTAAGCATCAAACACACCATTAAATAGTAGTTTCCAGTCTAACATCTGAAAGACTTGAAATATGGTGCCATGGTCTCCCCACTATCTGATTCACCCAGGGGGTTTGGTGGTGGTGGTGGTAGCGGTGGTGGTGGTAGGGGTGGTTGTGGCAAATACCCGGAACAGTGCCAGCAGGAGTGACAGTAAGCCGGATGTCTCACCAGACGAAGACCCAGCAGATCGATCATCACGTTCGTGGTCTGTGTCCATCTGTAGGAGGTGAAGATAACTGTTTAATAGAACAAGTATAGATTGTAGATGGATTTACTGTAGGCTCATGTCTTACAGTGGAGGCCAGGGTCAGGCACAGGAGACATCCCAGAATAAGCACAGCCTTCAGCATGTTTACACACCTAAAAACAATCAAACATTTAACACATGATAGATCAAATGTCCTCATTCGTTGGTTTAGTGGGTGCAAAGTACAAGAGATGTATCATGTTATATTAATATATAATAATATGTAGTTATTTAATAGACCAGCCATGTGCATAACAGTTTCCATTGCATTTAAATGAAAAAATAACTAAACAAATCTCAGTACTTTGATGTCAAAGAAAGTCTAGAAAAATACTTGGAAGGGTTTTAAAAAATGAAAGCATTAAAAGTAGTACTATTTACCAGCAGTCTTCTCAGTGGATTTCAATGGTAGAGATGGGTATGAGTGGATGATGTCAATGGAAACACGGTCCCTTTTTAAAGCAATATCCAGCTGCTGTCAGCCAATCAGGTGAGTGCAATTAGACATTGCGCAAGTATAATCTTATAATCTCCTATCACAGATATCATCTGTAATCACTGATGACTGGTACTATATTACAGCAATGTTTTAATATCTTAAGTTGATACTAATGTCTTCCAGATTTAGACATTTCATTTAGCTGTCACAAATGTCTCGGTACTATGTAAAAACAAACTAAATAATAACAAAATAAATAATTCTACAATTACTTGAAATGGGGGATTAATAGAAGCCATGACTTTCCTTGTGAGGAGTAAGCAGACATCTTACAGTTATTATTCCATATTGTTGGATCACATTAGTTGTCTCTTTCCGGTGGCTTCATTTGCCTCATAGAACATGTGCTAATCTTGATGTCAAACCACTGCACTGGCTCCCCGTGTGTTTCTGGATAAATGTTAAGGTTCTTTTACTGGTTTATAAATGTCTAAATGGTCTTGTGCCTTCTTATCTTTCAGAACTGCTTTTACCATATGAACCCTCGCGGCCCCTGCGCTCCTCCGGCAGCCGGCTCCTAGTCATTCCCAAAGTCAGGACACACACTCATAGCGAGGCGTCTTTTCAGTACTATGGCCCTCGTCTGTGGAACGGCTTGCCGGAGAACCTCAGGGCCGCAGAGAACATTCAGGTTTTTAAAAGCAGGCTCAAGACCCACCTTTTTAGTTTAGCGTTTGATTAATATTTATTATTATTCAATGTGTATTTATTATGTTTATTTTATTATTTATTTTAGGTTCTAGTCTTTATGTTTTTATTTTAAACTTTAGGTTTTTTACTTATACATTCCCGATCAAAAGTCAAATTTTGCATGGTTGGAGCTTAACAAGTTTCTAAGCCAAGCTTAAATGCAACAAGAAATGGGAGTGAGACCCAAAAAAAAGTTTTTATGTAAACATTTTATTGAAAACAACATTTAAACTGAAAAAGACTGTTCTGCAGCTGATTAAAGGTTTAGGACCACACCTCCAAAAAACCCTGAAACCCCTCAAAACAGAAATCAAAGTCCCAAACATGAACTCAGTTAGCAGTAGCACCACTGTTATTGTTGATCACTTCAACAATTGTTTGTGTCATGCTTGATGCAAGCGTCTCCAGGAGGTGAGTAGGAACATTTCTCCAAGTGGTGAAGATGGCCTCATGAAGGGCCTCTGCTGTCTGGAACTGTGGTCCATTTTTGGAAACTTCCTTTGCCATTCATCCACAAAGGTTCTCAGTTGGATTTAGATCAGAAGAACACGCAGGACGGTCCAAAAGAGTGATGTTATTCTCCTGGAAGAAATCCTTTGTCCTGCAGGCTTTGTGAACTGTTGCGTTGTCCTGTTGAAAAATCCAGTGGTTACCACAGACAAGGGCGCTCAGTTTGAGTTTGAGTTTAGTTTATTTCCAAAAGGGGACAGTGCAATTTCATAAAACACATGAATAAAACATGAGTAAAACAGCCAGAATTAGCCAAAGAGGCTATTTTTCATCTGTAGTCCCCCGGCCATGATGTCAAAGTGGCAATAAAATGGACAAAAACAGACATGGTTAATAAAACACAACATCAACACAAAATATAATACAAAATATAAAATACAAAATATAGTTCAGAGATGTTTGATCCAGGCCACAGTACAATGATTTACAATAATCAAGGTGTGATGTAATGAAAATGTGGACAACATGCTCAAACTCATTGGAAGGAAGGTTGGATTTGACCTTGCGAAGAACATAAAGTTGAAAGAAACTAGTCTTTAGAACAGAACTTATCCGCTTGTCTAATTTAAAGGAACTGTCCAGGGTCACGCTGAGATCTTTAACTGCAGGCTTAACACAGGACTTTAGAGGGCCAAGCCAGTCAGTAGAGTTTGGGGTATTGGGATGACAAAAAAATATATTATTTCAGTTTTATTTTCATTAAGATTCATTTAGAAATTCAGTGCTAGTCAGTTTTTAACATCTTGAATACAAAATAGTAATGCTTCAGAGCTGCTGGATGTCAAATAAAAATAAAAAAAAAATTGAAAGGTCCATCGTGTTTTTTCTGTTCTCTAGTGTAAGACTGTGCCTTTTTAGAATATATGTGTAACTGACATTAAATAAAATTTATTTCTTAACATTTTGATATGATTTTTTGTTGAGTGTCTAATTGACCAAATAACATTAAATTAACAAATGAAATAAAGTAGCCTTTATAAAGAAAGAAAGAAAGAAAGAAAGAAAGAAAGAAAGAAAGAAAGAAAGAAAGAAAGAAAGAAAGAAAGAAAGAAAGAAAGAAAGAAAGAAAGAAAGAAAAGAAAGAAAGAAAGAAAGAAAAGAAAGAAAGAAGGAAAGAAAGAAAGAGAGAAAGAAAGAAAGAAAGAAAGAAAGAAAGAAAGAAACAAAGAAAGAAAGAAAGAAAGAAAGAAAGAAAGAAAGAAAGAAAGAAAGAACCCAGTTTGTCTATGGACCAAAATGAATGCAAATATATTTAATGCAAATTTATATTTTATTGATAATCAATTGTGACAGTTTTCAAAGCATGTTCCCATGGTAAAACATGGTAACATGAACTTTTTCAATCACACCATAGTTTAGCCAGCAGGAGTTTGAGGAACAGGGGTGGTTGTAGTTGTTGTAGCTGTTGTTGTGGTAAAGAAGTTTAACAAGATCTGGAACAGTAATAGGTCCTGTATCTGTAAAATAGAAAATGTTAGGAACAGCAACTTTATATTATTTAATTCTAATTTGATGTCAATAATAACACATAAATAATAATAATTGTAAATCATTACCTCGTTTGAATAAGATTCAGAGCGAGCAAGACGTCGTTGCTCCTTATTCACCTTGAGATATAATTATGCTGTTAGATGACTAATGAATGATTGAATTTGGCACAAATAAATAGATGTTTATACTTACAGGAGATGCCAGGATCAGACTCAAAAGACAACCCAGAACAAGAGTTACCTTCAACATGGTTACACAACTAAAAAGTAATAGAAGAGTTCAGCAAATAAAATGGTACAACTACTAACAATAAGAAAAGATAAATCCACTGTGCGTTACCTCCAACTGTTAAGAATACTGAAAACTGAAAAAGTGTATTGTTTGAATGTTTTCTTGTCTTCTTGTTGTCTTATATAGCGGGAGCAGCCCACCCAGTAGACATCATTGAGCAATTTTTATTCCATGGGAAATCCCTCGTTTCCCAAGGTGTGGTTTATATGTCTGATATAGTATTTGGAAATGTTTGGAAATAGGTTATTATGGAGATGTATTGTATTTAGTTACATTCAAATGCAATTTTTCAAGTACGTTTTTCAAAAATTGTCGATACCTTGTATAAGGACTGGGAGGAAGCGAGCTCTTCTCTCATGCAGCATCAGACTTGAGATTGAGTCAAATGCTCTTGCTTAGGGGTTTTCATGTGATTTTAAAAAGCAAACAAACTGAATCCTACAAAAAATGCTGTGTATGTAAATTTCTGGTTTTATTTTTCTTGAATGTCTCTTGTGTAGACATTTTTTGTGTGTGCTGCTCTATTTTTCACTTTGCCCCAGGTCACCCTTGAAAAAGAGGACTCAATATCAGTATGATGGATATTGTGAAAGTTCTACGTATGACTATTTAGTTAATGAATATTTTCAATAATTTAGTATTTGTAATGTGAGCATGAATTATTGGTGGTATTTGGAGCAGATTGGCAGCCTCGCTTCCGTCAGTCTATCCCAGGGCAGATGTGGGTGATGGTGAATGAATAACTACAGTGTGGCCATTTGAGAAACTTTGCAAATTGTATTATGTGAACATAAGTAAGTGTATGTTTTTGTTTTGTTGGTATATCATGATAACCTATTTTTTTCCAATAATTGCACCTTCAACAAAACACTTTTCAACAAAAGACTTTATTTTGCATCAAATACTAATCCTCAAAATCATACTCTCAAGCACAGAGTCTAACCAGAGGCCACAGTAGTGATAGTGGTTGTTGTGGTGGGTTTAGTACTAGTTGTAGCTGCAGTAGTAGTTGTAGTGTTAGGTGTAGAAGTTGTAGTGTTGTTAGGTATAGTAGTTGTAGGTATAGTAGTAGTTGTAGTGTTGTTAGGTATAGTAGTTGTTGTAGTGTTAGGTATAGTAGTTGTAGCTGTAGTAATAGTAGTTGTAATGTTGTTAGGTATAGTTGTTGTAGCTGCAGTAGTAGTTGTAGTGTTAGGTGTAGAAGTTGTAGTGTTGTTAGGTATAGTAGTTGTAGGTATAGTAGTAGTTGTAGTGTTGTTAGGTATAGTAGTTGTTGTAGTGTTAGGTATAGTAGTTGTAGCTGTAGTAATAGTAGTTGTAATGTTGTTAGATATAGCTGTTGTAGCTGCAGTAGTAGTTGTAATGTTGTTAGGTATAGTTGTTGTAGCTGCAGTAGTAGTTGTTGTAGAGTTAGATATAGCTGTTGTAGCTGCAGTAGTAGTTGTTGTAGAGTTAGATATAGCTGTTGTAGCTGCAGTAGTAGTTGTAGTGTTAGGTGTAGTAGTTGTAGCTGTAGTAATAGTAGTTGTAATGTTGTTAGGTGTAGTTGTTGTAGCTGCAGTAGTAGTTGTTGTATAGTTAGATATAGTTGTTGTAGCTGCAGTAGTAGTTGTTGTAGAGTTAGATATAGCTGTTGTAGCTGCAGTAGTAGTTGTAGTGTTAGGTGTAGTAGTTGTAGCTGCAGTAGTAGTTGTAGTGTTAGGTGTAGTAGTTGTAGCTGTAGTAGTTGTTGTATTGTTAGGTATAGTTGTTGTTGTTGCTGTAATAGTTGTAGTGGTGGACGTAGTTGTATTTATAGTTGTGGAAGTCATTGTGGTGGACATAGGAGCAGTTGTAGCTGTGGTAGTAGTAAACAGATTGAGAAAAAGCCGAAGAAAATATGGATTAAAAATTGATGTGGAGGAAAATAAACCTTCCTGTAAAATAAAATCAAAATTTTACAGAGCATATCAGTTGGCATAAACTTAACTTAAAACTTAAAATATATTTACCTTATTTGACCCTGAAATAGCATGAGTAAGCCGTTTGTGCTCATTAGTTTTCTGTAACTGTAAAAAAATATCATATTTTAAATAATATATTTGTAAATACAATTGAATATACAATATTACAACTTACAGGCACAGCCACAATCAGGCTCAAGAGACATCCCAGAAGAAGAGCGACCTTCAGCATGGCTACGCCTAAAAACAACAAAAACTTGTTTGTTTTGTCAAAAAATTGACTACAGTTAATAGCTGTATGAGAAAGCTTTACTGTAGGGTTGACTTGATCATATCTCTGGACGCTCACCTTATATACTGAAGAGCCACACATTAGCACACAGCAGCCTTGGGAAACTGTAGGGAATCTGTTTCCTATACCTGCCTTTAGCAACAGACTTGTAAGCAACAGTCACAATTAACTTAAAGTCTATATGACAGGTTAGAGGTCACAATTCACTAAAATGTAGTGAAGATGATTATATTTCAGATTTTACTAAGTGTTTTTCCCGTTTGTCCTCAGTTTAACAGTTTTCATAAAGTTTATACTGTTACTTCCTGGTTGGTCATGAGAAGCAAATATGACATTGGTGGAGGTAATTGCACAACTGTTACTTAGCAACCATGTTGAAAACAAAGGCCAAAATCCATATACAGTACACAATAGTTATGATTTGACAAATTATGATGCCTCATAACACTTTTATTTTGTTGAATGACCGTTTAAACTGTCAGAAAGATGTTTCAGTTGAGTGTTAACTGACAGTGTTGACATTGCTTTTTGATGACATAGATGGAGGGATTCCATTTTAGAACTCAGCACTCTTTCCTGTCATTTCAAACTTTTATTTTTAAAATTTTCTTCACAAACTGCTATTTCAAAAATGTCAACTATGATAAATATTTAACACAGGTGCCCTCCCACCAAACTAAGTCAGAATTTGAGAAAAATGAGAACCTGTCATAAAGACTTTAAATATGTCTTAAATCAAATGGTAAATGCTAGGCACCCTTTTTGGAGGGAATGGAATTATAGAACCTTTTATGAAAGGTTCTTCAGAAAGAACTCTTTATTAAAGGAACAATTTTTTTCAAAATAGTTAAATATTGGACCATTTTATTTCATATTTTGTTCATTTCATGCCTTTTATTTTTTAAATATTTTAAAATTGTATTTATTTACACACAAGAACATCACCCCATCTCTTCCACACACGCACAGGACACACGTCCTGTGTTCATGTACAGTGTTTCCCCCAGGTTTACTTTTGCTTTTTTTAAATGTCCATGTTATTTAATGCTATTTAAAGTGATTAAATGTCTTTAAAACCCTTAAACACATTTGAGGGAATCTGGGCTTTGGTAAGTAGGATACTTATAGTTTGTTTTATTTCATGTCATATTCAGGCCTTATTTGCTTGATTATTTCTCTCTCTCTCTACAACCCATGCACAACTCAATTTACCTGTGGGGAAAAAAACAACTACCTGGCAGGGTTCATTTGATTTTGTCAACTTCAAATGCCAATAAGCAGGAATAAACACACATATTTTTACCATTCACACACACAGTTTGAGCTGGGGCAGTTTTTGTCACGTGGTTCATGTCGCGATCGTTGCTGCTGGATGTGCGGGGTCTTTTCATCCGCGGGTTTGTTCGGGACAATAAATCATCTTTTAATTGCGGCTCAAGTTGGAGTGGGTTAGATAATGCTGATCACGTCTCGCATGTGCGCAGTGTGTCCATGTGCATCTTTACATTTTGCTCGTCTAAATTCATTTCCTGGTGGGTGAGATCAGTGAGATCATCACTGTCCGTGATGATCTCAGACCTGAGAGAGAGAGAGAAGCGACGGAAAGACTCCCAGTTTATCATATTTAGTCTAGGGTTGATTTACATCAGAGGAACATAAGAGAAAATAATGTCTATAAAAACAATAGTTTCTTATTGCAGTGGTAATGAGACTCGTTTTGACAATCGATGATTAGATCAATGGAGAAATGACATCACTGAGAATCAGCTTAAAAGGTCCATCAGTCGTGATGTTTTTTGTGATCAGACTAAATAACAGAAGAGCCAGAGCACACATGGACAAAAGTTTGATTTGTTTGATCAGTTTGTTCTGATTAGAGGAGCGATTGCCTCCCCTCTTTTTCTGTTCACATCCCCTCCTCTCCTGTTCACTTCCCCTCCTCTCCTCTTCATGCCTCAGACAGAGAGAGGAGATTTGCATTTGCGTGTTTTTGCTTATAAAGTTGCCTGACACTTAATGACCTTAATGTCATCTTTTTCTCGCATGCAACAAGAATCGGCCAATCAAATCTGTGCATATGTGGCTGTGTAAAATGCCATTAGACATTAGAGAGTGAGAGACACAAAGGATAGAGGACATGATGAAGAATGTAGCAGCCGGAACCGATGTTTATATTATTTGTTACAGTTTGATGAGCGCAGCCTCAGACATATGTGCACGGCTGGTCAGCACCAGATTATTATATTGTTGTTTCTCTCAGGAGATATATCGTTCTATACATTTGTCTCATTTGTTTAAAAATGGCATATTCAGTTTTATTCCCTTGTGGTCATTGCAGTAATAATGGTGGCGGTTATGGTGAGAAGCTGCCAACTTGGTGGTATGTTAACTTCCATGTTCAAAAAAAAATTCAAATTTACTTCACCTTATGGTAACCTTTTATTCATAGGTACCAAACAGTTGCACACAGTTTTACATCTTAAATTAGGAAATAGCATTGAGTTCTGCAATAAAACTATTACGACTCTGTTTAATCCCTCAAATTTTAAAAACCTTGTCCAGATGACTGCCTTTGAAACGTTTTCTACAATAAAACTATTATGGACCAAATAGGAACCTGTCACTACGGCTGCTTCCAACTTAATTAGACATGCGCAGACCAAGGTTTTTCAGGGACAAAAAACATTACTGTGCTTGCACTCATTATGGTTAGGAAAAAGAAGTGCAGCTATAGCAGGAGTATTAGATTTAGTTTATTTTAAAGTTGTATGAAGTCTGTATACACTACACAGCATATATTTGTTTTGGAAAAATGAAATAAACACTGGATTTCATCAGAAGGCACTTGGAACTTTATTTTGCATGATAACAAAACATTGACACAAGCTTGCCGTCTTGAACACTGTGTCAAGTACAGTGTCTAACCAGCGGCAGTGGTAGGGGTAGTTGTGGTTGGAGTAGTAGTTGTAGGTGTAGTGGTAAATAAGAAGCTCAACAACAGCGGAAGCAAAAATGAGCTTTGAGAATTATAATTTGAATATAGAAATCCTTCCTGTAAAATAAAAACAAAATGGTAAGGACAGAGAAACAACAAATCAATTATGCTAAAATATATATATTTTTTAAATCATTACCTCACTTGACCGAGCAAGGCGTTTGTGCCCCTGATTTTTCTGTAACTGTAAAAACAAATCATATTTAAAACTCTATAATCATAAATACAATAAATATACAAATGGATTCTTGGACTTACAGGCACAGCCACAGTCAGGCTCAAAAGACATCCCAGAATAAGAGCGACCTTCAGCATGGTTACACCTGTAGAAAAATAACTTTGTTAAAACTACCACATGTAGCCGACTGCAAAAACGTGTGAATGAAAAAGCATTACCGTAGTTTTGTCCTGACGATAAGAAAGAGGATGCTTGTGAGAACTCACCTTATAGCTCACCTTATATACATTTTGTAGAGTCAACTCAACAGCCATTGGGAAACTGTAAAAAAAAGCTGTTTTAGCTGTGGTTTAACCAGTCTTTAGCAACAGACTTAAGCAGTGGTCTTTAAAAATTAGGACATTCCACTAACACTGTCTAGGATTTACAATGTATTATTATTCTTGCTTTATTTGGTGGGAACAGTACATGTTTCATGATGATATATATTGTGTAAACATGATGGATTGAAAGTTCATATCAATCAATCAAACTTTATTTATAAAGATCTTTTCATACATAAAAACATAACACAAAGTGCTTTACGGGGCATTAAAAACATTGCCACATTTCCACATTCCACTAGAGCCCTCCCCACACAACTAAACAACCCATCCACACAGAGTCACACACACAAACACAAGCTCATGCTCACACACATGCACACGCACATGTAAGCTTACACACCCTAACATACATGACGCTGAGGACAGCCAGTTGAAGAAGCAGAGAGTCGCCTGCAGCCTCAGGACACAGACTCGGGGCCCAGAGGAGAGATAAGGCCCACACAAAACCTCCACCAGGGGCCCATGAGCCAGGGCCCAGCAGCCACAGCCAACCAGATACCAGTACAGAGGGCCCCTCAGAGGAAACACTGGAGGGCCATATGGAGGTGACTGACACATGGTAGCTGCCAACGTTGTGTTCACAGAATATGTCGTAACTTCAGATAGTGGGCAAGGGCCTTTGTAACTATATGGTTCATACACTGCTTTTGAAAGAAATATCCAAAAAACAATCCATATAGTGCACCGTCTCATCATTTGTTTGGGATTGGATTCACAAACTTGTCATATTGATATAATGTCTTGAAATTCTTTCAACTGACAACAATCAACAAAGCATCATCTTTGGAGTTGTACAATAATAGCACCACTGTGAGAGGCTATTGTGAAGAAATAACATTGCTTTTGTTCATATTCTGATGGAGAGGAGATTGAACTTTGTGCGAGTTTTTGTTCAGAATGTAAATACTGGGCAGATATGAACCTTAAACCGGGACAGCAAATCTGCAATCTGACAGTTGAACCGAAAATGCAACCACAGAAGTCTAACTTGTCTCAGTTTTAAACTATAGGGATTCTAGTAAGGTCATACGAACGCAACCTGTTTAATTAAGGTAACCAAAGTCACGACAGACAAATATTTTATACAGAGTACTTTTTTATTTTGATGACCCACATAGAAAATTACATCAATGAATAGGTACAAATATTCAGCACATTTATCAGTGTGCTGTGTTGTTGTAATGGTTATATTAACGTTGCACATACAGATCGGATAATTACACTAGATTCAGATTGTGAATGTTGTTTAAAACACAAATTGGTATATATTGTATAAAATTTTGAAGGGAAAAAAAGAGCACTCTGTTTTATTTAGTGGTTGTATTGGCAGTAGTTGTAGTAGCCGTAGTGGTCGTAGGGGTTGTGGCTGTCATCAACATCAACATAAGTTGCTGTAACCAAGGAGGGATGGTTGTAGGTACATTGCTTCCCTGTTCAAAAATAAAAAGTAAAATAACATTTTTAACATTATGACCATTCAATATATACCTTGGAGTGGGAGATATTGACAAAAATGAATACCTCTAATTTTTTGGGAGTATCTCAATAACAATATTGCGGTGATATTATGTCAGTCCATTAGACATTTGTTGATGGGTTAGGATTACATATTAGTTGAAGTTTCAGACAAACGTGAAATGTCTTTAAAATGAATCGCAAAAGTGCAGCAATCTCCCCTTTATACCCTTATTTGAAAGTTTTTAGTTTTTATTTTAAATCAGCATTTTTTTTCCAATAAATGATATACTCAATTTTCAAATTTTGTATATCTTCACTACAACATTCACAATATTCACTAAAATTCTACATATCCCACAAAAACACTGGGATTTTCTCGCATCTATTAATTTGTTAACATTTGTTATTAGGGCCTTTTAGCCACTGTCGACCCATGAACAGGTCAATGCACTACATCACTGCTTCATCCCAGATCACTTTTAAAACTATTTATCAAGCTGTTTCCCTGTAAAATCCACAGCAAATATTAACTATGAAGAATATATTCACCTCATCGGAGCTGGAGCCCGAGCTGGAACGTGAGCGGGCATGGCGGCGGAGTATCTGGTTCTCCTGTTCATCAAAAATGCTTAGTTTGATATCAACACAACATCGAAATAAAACATTGCAAAACTTACTTGAGCCAAAACCAGACTCAGGAGGCATCCCAGAATCAGAGTCGCTTTCAACATGGTGTCCGCCTGTTGGATATTAATATTTCATTAAGAAAAACAACACAATCCACACCCTGCTGTTGCAAGGAAGATGTAAAGGTATTACCGTTAAGTCTTTGGGTGACAGTCACGCAGATGACGCAGTGTAGATGTTGTAATGTGTGGAACTGGAGAAGGGATTTTCTTATATACACTTTATCTCATTAGTATGCGCAAGTATTGGGAAACTGCAATTTTTAGGTGTGGTGACTAGACGGACGGAATGCACCTGAGGTTTAGACAGAACACAAAACATTGCACTTCCTGTCCAGTGTTCAATATTGTTGGCTTCCAGATGCCATTCCAACATTCTATAGACCAGTGAGGTTTGATAGCGATGTGAAACAGGTAAAATGACAAGTCAGCAGGTTCACAATTTTCCTTTTGGGTATTTCGTCTGTAAATATCACATAATCAATGAAGTAAAATGTCCTATCAAGGAGTATGACACCATCACAGAATCAGAAAACAAACATCAGAGTGTTGCTACTTGTTTCAGTAGTTGTAATGTCGCTACCAAAATAATGTAGCCCTTGAATATGAAGTAACATAGGTTTGCACATAGTTAAGCATCAATATGTTGTGATGGCTGTTTCTCAATAACTCCTGCACTATATAAGATCAAGTGGCCAAAGCCTGGACACACTTGCTCATTTAGACAGAGCCGGGGACTTGATATTTAGATAGAATCAATTCATTTACGATTGACAATGAAGGTTTTGTCCCTTGTTGCTCTATTTGTGGCTGTTGCTGCAGCTCAAGTAGGCTATACTAACACATACAGAAATGGTTAAACATGGTAACTACTTTCTAAACATTTTTTTGTGTTTTAGTCTGGTGATGATGAGCCCATGGTAACGGAAATTCCTGAAGATGGAGATTGGCCTGGATACCCTCCACTTCAGGTATGCCTGTTTTCAAGTCTGATTGCCAAAAGGGAAACATTAAACATGAATAAACATTATGAATTAGCTGCATTTAATTGTTCTTTTGATAAAGCTGAGTGAGCATCCTTTTCAAAAACCAAGAAGAGGACCCCCCGGTGGATTCAACGGAGGCAATGGTGGACCGAGGCCCACTCGCGGTCCAAGGCCAAGACCGGTATGGCGACATGTTTCTCGAAGCTAATGTCAGCTAAATATTAAGGTGATCTTGTTGTAGAATATCTCAAAATGTTCCTGTTGTGTGTTTCACATAGACTTCAGAGTTTAGGACGCTGGCTATGAGGCATGGAGGTCCAGGAGGGAATGGGCCAAACCACCATTTTGACAAGGTAAACAAACATCCATTAATTCTTCAACGTGTGTCTTTGGTAACTTAAGCTGTCCCTTTTGATTATGGTTAGATGAGGTATGCTCATTAATTCTGATGGAAAAACTAAACATGGATCTTAACTATTGCATGCTCAGTGCGTTTACTTCTTCAACTTCAACAAATTGTCTAACTGATATGTATCTCCTGCTTCAGGATGACGCCGTGTTTTCTCCAGTTTTCAAGGTAGGGGTCTTCTCCGATCATACACCTTATTCACACTTTCAGAACATACTATTTAAGTTTTTTATTATCCTTTTAGATTGACAATGTCACATTTCAGGTAACTATGACACACGAGTATAGTGATAAAATAAATATAACATTATATTGCTAACGTCATTCACTTTAACCACAGAATAGCACAGTTGTCCAACTGAAGGAGGTAAGTAGCATCTTTTAGCTTTGCATTACAGTGTTTAGATCCTTAATAAGTAAGTCTTTGTTCTATTCTCAGGGAGAGAACATTTTCTTTTTGATTAAGGTAAATAAAGCAATAAATTTACATACAGGATTATACTGTACATGTAGTAGACATTTTAGTTGAATAACAAATCTCTCTGCTTCAGGAAAAAAGACCTCCTTGCAAGGTAAATATCATGGATTTACGCTCAGCACTGAAAATTGCATTAACTTTGTTTGTCTGATAGTTTTTTTGTTTTTTGTTTTTTGTAACAGCAATATCTGAAGCTCACCTACAACTCCACTGAGCCAGTAATTGAAATCTTCCCACAACATTTATTCCCTTATTGTCACACAACAGTGTCTCTTCTATACATAAACTGTTTTGTCCTTTTATAGAACCAAGTGTCTATGGAGTTTGGAGAACTGGAACTGGTAGGTTAAGCAGCATCAGTGCTCAACATCACATTTACATCGAGGATACTAATACGTTTTTTGTTTCATATTTTCAGCCCATGCGTGTGTTTGTACCTGTCTTCAAGGTAAGATTATTTTAATTTAAAAATCATCATCTACAAAAATGACTAAATAATGAGCTTCCTTTATATTAGGTTGAGGATGTGACATTTGAGGTAACAATCAATCTATTTCTGCTGTAAATATGTTGATTATAAAATACAAAATGTTCAACAAATCTGTTTTCTTCATTAGAACACCACAAGTGTCCAACTGATGGAGGTAAAAGTATCTTTATGTTTGCTTCCTACATTGAAATGTAACCATTCAATGACATTTGTACTAATCAACTGAAACTTTTAAAGGGGGACAATCTCTTTCTCAAACTGAAGGTGAGTTTTTACGCCTGTCTTTGTATAAATTGCATATTGAAAAATGCATATGAAATAACTCAGCCGGTGTGTTACAGGGAAGAGGACCACACCATCACAAAGTAAGCTGAATATTCTATAACGACATTATAACGCTGATATCTGCTGTATAAAAGTATAACATGTGCTGTGTTATAGGCTCCCTTCCACAGACCGCCACATGGGCCTCCATTTGGGGTTTGCAATTCAACATCTACAATCATGAGCTGATACAGTTCAATTGTGTGGGTCGATGTAGATTAACCATGTTTGTTTGTTATTCTGTTTATAGAGACAGTATGTGAAACTCACCTACAACAGCACTGAGCCTGTGAGTTTTCTGACCAAATCAGAGCCGAGAGCTTAAACACATTTAGTTAATGTTTCTCCTTTTTCAGAACCAAGTCTCTGTGGAGTACGGCATTGTGAAATCAGTAAGCAATATTCTGTTATCAAGAGTACTGCATGACTATCTTTCTATAATAATGAATTTACATATTTTGATTAATTTTATTGTTTAGCCTCAACAATAGGATGCTCTCCGCGGAGGATGAGACTGAGGATTAAAAGGTGCGACTCTGTGTAAATGTGTAACTTAATCTCTCTAATTGTATTTTATTACTTTTTTCAGGAAGCACAAGACTCCACAAAACTGATTGAGCTGCTTCTGGAAAAATATTTGTGACTAAGATGCATGAAATAAACTGAATGTAGTGACATAGTTTAAGCACCAAAATAAACACCTATCAACCAAACAAAATGTTGTCATAAATGTTTATTTGACAAAAAGTTTGAGATAACATGAATATACAAAGAACAGGTAAAAGGCTATTTGCTGAATATGCTGAAACAAGGGCTTGGTAGATGAAGTCTGATGATGAAGTTCAAGGCTCAAAAAGGAAGGGGAAGTTGGAATTACCCTAGAGAAAAGAGCAATAAATTAAGCACATATTAAATCAAATGACATATATGAGTTTGTGACTACATGAAGCCATACCTCATCAACCCCAGGACCAGAGGCGTCACCGCGCAGCTCAGGGGTTATCGTGGTGGACTCTTTGTTTGTCCCCAGTGGCCATGTCTGACAAAGAATTAATACAAACATGTAATTCATTTAAAGTACTCTATCTGGTTACTTAAATAAAGGCTCCAGATACAGGAGCAAAAATACTCAAGTAAAAGTATTAAAGTACACTTCTAAAAATGTACTTTATGAGTAAAAAGTAAAAGCATTGCACACAGATAACTATGACAACTATGAAAGCATCAAATTGTGATCTTCATGAAGAATTGTCCTACTTGTTGGTCATCAGAATTTGCTGGTCATTTGCTGTCTATTGCCTATTTTTGAACTCTAATAATGTTGGCAATGTTGTCAACATAAATGTGCCAAAAAATAAAACTTTCAGCTATTTCAGAAACCATAAGAAAAAATGCTTGCCAGTCCAGATCAAATATGTAATGCAGTACAAAGTACAGATACCAGAGCTCTAATGTGGTGAAGTAAAAAGTATAAACTAAAATGTACTTAAGTGAACTATTTACCAAAATATAGGTTACAGTACTTTTACTTTTGTCGTTCATTACTTTGCATCATGGGTTAAAGCGAAATACTTTGAAGTTTATAATTTGATACTGTTAAATAAGACAAAGTGTAGGTTTTAACAACATGTCATATGGATAATTAATATGAAACAAATAGACAGAAAAAAAAATATTTTGCGATAAACACACAGGTGGTTTCAGGTAAGGAGTTTATGGCATACTTACGGAATCTGTGGGTACTTTTGGTTGAGATGCTTGCTGTAATAGAATAATAATAATAATTTAAAAACAACAAAACATGTATTCCATTATATCAGGAATAATTGGAAGTTTAAAGAACTTAAATATAATACTCTTTGGGTCAAGTTGTTAATGTTTTAACAATAGCAATAAAACCCTGCCTTTAAAAGCTCACTGAAGGAGAGATCCTTCTCACATTGTTTGTGGCCAGTCTGACAGACACTGCCCATTGCATCACAGCTCACCACATCCCCACAACATGACACAACAACAGCAGACCTTTTATTATCGTACTTATGCTTCTACGTGATTTCACCAACCAGATATGTGTGCCCCCTCCTACCCTCCTATCCCAGCCTGACCTCTGTTACATTGTGAAATGCGTTGTTGAGTGATTCCTGCACTGACCTGCAGAGGGAGCTGTGGCCTCTGGGTGGTCCTGTCCAGGTTGGAGCTGGGCTGCTGCACCTGTCCGTTGTTGGGCTGCAGGGGCGCGACGTTTCTCTGCTGAGCGTAGCCATAACGGGGGAAAAAGTAGGGAAATCCCTGCAGGTACCATAAAAACAGAAATGATATTGTTCGCATTTGATGGAATTGATTGTAGCGCAGGTTAGCACGTGTCCTACCTGCTGTCTGGTTAGTTGGGGATAACCATAGGCTGGATACTGATACTGGGGGTACATCTGCAAGTTGAAAACGAGGTTTAACGTTTGCATTTAGTGTACCTCACCTTACAATATTGTTGGAACAATTTATTGTTCTAAATTTTAAAAATGTGAACCCAAATTACAATAGCATACATTATTATTACATCTGTCTCATCAGATACAAAAGCACAACCTGTCCACCTCTATTCAGTGGCAACCCATAAATATGTTTATTTTGTACAGAGCTGTTCTTAAACTCAACAATGTATAACATTTTGCACTTACCTGTACAGGGTTCTGTGCCTGTTGTGGGACATTTGGATTGTTGGGGTCCTGAGGTCCTAGCTGCTCCTGCTGACCATTTGGGAGGATCATTGGGGTCAACTGGTTTCCCTGAGATGGCAACAGCACCTGAGGCCCCTGAGGTCCAAAGGGCCCAGCCACCTGTGGGTTCAGGTTCACCACCTGAGGAGTGAGCAGCACCTCGGGCTGCTGCTGCAGCACGAATGGAGGCAACAGTGAGGAGGCCTAGGTAAGAGTAAGTATATGAGCTTTTGAACGAAATGTCCAAATGATAATGTGGCTGATTGTTTTTGTTTTACCTGTGCTTGACCAAGAGTGGTAAGCGTTAATCCATTAAATCCATTCAGTCCATTCAGGGCATTCAGTCTAAAAATCTAGACATGACAATGTTTGAATTTAATGATGCCATTATATTTGACAAGCCCCATAAAACCATACAGATGCATCCAACTATTTTATTGTAACAATCTTTAAAAGAAATCACCAACACATTGGAAAAAGTCAAAGTACACATGACATGCTGTTTACCTCATTACTGTTACTCGCAAGAATTCCAAACTGCACCTGTGAAAGAGGCCACAAAAAAACACAAAAATAAAAAAAATATATATAAATCTTAACATATTATATATAACCATGGAAAACTATTAAAACGTACTGGAAGTCCAAAACTTGTCCTCAAAAGACAGACCAACAGAACAGCAACTTGAGGCTTCATAGTGGCCTACAATACAGAATAAAACAAACCATATATTTTCTTAAAAATCTACTTTACAAAATCTACAATTCAACTTACTGTTTGTCTTTGCTTTCCTTTTCTGAATGCTTCACCTTGGCCCCATCCTTTATAAATATCTTCAGGTCTTCTAGTCCAGCGCCTGCCCAGACGAGCCATGTGTGGTCAGTACAACAGACGTTTCTCATCACTTAAGTGTGTTATTATGTGTAGGTCATGTCTCTAAATGCCATAACAAGTTTGGATAGTGCCAGCTAATCTTTCACTTAATTTTATACAATCATTTATTGCAAAAGTGCCATGACTTTGCTGTATTTTAAGTGGAAATTGTGAATGTTGTGAGGTGGGGGGTCTCTCCTCAGGAACATTCATGTCGATATGTTTAAGTGTAGAAACTATGGGGTAATTACAGGCTCTAAATCAACAAGAATTTGGCTTGTCATGGGAAAAAAGAACAGCATCTGCAGAAGGTCTATAATCATAAAGACATGTGTCTCAATCATGTTTAGACTTATGCCGAGATATCTTTGGCAAAGAGTTGACTGTAAAATGTAAATGTTTTATGGAGGTGGTGCTTATTGTGTAGCTTTTCCATTCTTAATACATTTTTAACAATTGTATTTTACACTTTTTTCTTTTGGTCTTTTTTCCTACATTTTGACATTGCATTGCATCCATTTTTTAACTGAACAGAGGACAACAAGACACTCAGGAAACATAATATGAGGACACTTTACATTCAGACCAGAGAAGTAGAAATTATACATGAAAGACCAAAGACCATTTCCAATTGGAAACTTAGTCTGAACCCGCTTTTGATCCAAAAACGTGGTGGTCCAAGTCTGACACAATCTTGCTTTCTGTTGCTAAAATGGACAGTTTTGAACATATTCATATTATTTATTACTTGATGATATAATGATATTGAACACATATTTGTACCATATGCTTTACTCTCAAACTAGCAGCAACAGTGTGAGCATCTAAAAGTGTTGTAGCTTTCTCCAGGCTGTCTTTTAATGATGGATGGATAAATAATAAATAGTAAATAAATGTAATGACTCTGTTTATATGTTTGGCAATGAAGTGTGATTTTACAAGGTTTATTTTTTAACATTCTGAATTGTTTTGTGACTTGAGTGAAATGTTTTGCAATTTAGGCCAGGCTTTCTGATTCAGAAAATTTCAGAAAATGTATCAAAGAAACGGATAACAATTTATTCAACTTATTTTGTTTTTTGGCTATGTAATTTTCTTATTGTCCATCGGATGGCAGCAAATGCCCACTTGGAGTTGGAGCAAAAAAAAAAAAGTACTACTGAGTGGATCAAGATTGAATTTTATTGAAAATTATATTGAAAAGGGAAATTGGAAATTTAATCAGGAAAAAACATTTTATTGTGTAGTTTTCAATGACAATGTAAATACAAAGGCCTCATTTATTTTGATCTGGAACTTCACTGTTACAAGGACGAGACTCCTCTGTTGGAGGCGGAATCTAAATGAAAAGATAACGGAAACAATCATGTTAAACAGTTGTGTTATACAAATCAATTTTAGATAATGTTACCTGAGTGTCCACAGTGGTAGCTGCTGTGTTGTCTGGCATCAACACCTGCCGCTGAAAAAATGTGAACAGTTTAGATCAGGGCTGAAGGCATCATTCATCAGCATTTACAGTGATATAAATGTGTACCCTGAAGCGTTGGAGTGGGTCAGGCTGAGCTGGGAATGGCTGTGGTTGCTGCTGCATGTTGCCCACTGGGAGCCCACCCTACACAAACAAATATGTAGAACCATTTATTGTTTTATTTATTTTTTATGTTATGTCATGACAAAATGAGCCTACCATGACTTGTTGCTGTGGGAGCGGTTGTGCAGGGTTGAATTGTCCCATCTGTGCAACTCCCATATAAGGAAACTGCCACAGAAAAATACATCATGTTCAAAAACTTAATTTCAATCAAAAAATTCTATTTGAATTGTCATACTATTTGTGTTTTCAAACCTGATTGGCTGCTGGAGCTGGGGCACCATACATATTTGGAATGGGTCCCGGTGGGACCCCATAGGCAGGTAGAGCAGGCACGAACTAAAAGACCATTTGGAAGTTGTCAAAACCCTAAATTAGCCAGGAGGAGTAGCTAGCTGACATGCAACTCTAAACAGTTATTTTGACCTCCTCTTAAACTCACCTGAGGAAACTGGGGCTGCCCAATGAACCCTGCACCCCCAGGAAATACAAGGGGGCGGACCAAGCCTCCACCTAACAGGCCTGCAGCGGCTGGGTTAACTCCCACTCCCATCCCCATAGCATTCATTGCATTCATAGTCGCCAACAGCCTTGCAGTCTGGTTTAAGGGGAAAAGGCATTTAGAGATTGACCTAGTTGCAATGTTGTACCAATGTACAATGTTTCATTCATTATGATAATAAAAAAAATAAAATAAAGTAATAATAGTTTGCTTCTTACCTTGCCTGCACTGACCTGTAACAAGACAAAAGACAACAAAAAGAACTTAAAATGACGTACATTTAGTAGTTGTAGTAGTGGTAGTGGTAGTGGTAGTGGTAGTGGTAGTGGTAGTGGTAGTGGTAGTGGTAGTGGTAATAGTGGAGGCATTTGAAGCAGTTATGGTAGAATAATAATAGTTGTTGAGGAGTTGGTTGAAGACAAATGCCAACGTTGTAAGTCTCATTTGAATACTTACATAGCAGACTGTAGCTAACAGTGTACTGAAGAACAAGAGATTCATCTTGCACTGTGAACAAAAATGTATAATCAGTCTATTTACACATTACTTATGCATTAAATTCGTAACATACCTTAAGATTTCTCAGGTGGAGGATATGTGCCAGGAAGGACTACAGTGTGGTAGTTGTGAGATTGTGGCCTTAGGTAGAGCTTTTTATCAGTCTCAGAGATTATTAGCATCCAATTAGACAGGAGAAGACTCTGTTATTCATGGACTATTTCTGTTACTTCTGTGTCATCTTTTGACTCTTTTTGCAGGACTCAAAAAGTTGGTTTAAAGGGTCATTTTTAATCTCTTTTTTGCTCTCACATGAGCGACCACAGACAATAACAATGATTCACCGGCCTGAGGTGAATTCCTCATGGGCATTTTCCCACAACCTGCTCTAACCCTAAAATACTGTGGCCAGTGATGGGACACAAACAGATGCATCACCCTGTGCCATTGTAGAGCAAGGCTGGGTTAAACTGGCTGGATTTGGTTTAATGCCTAGTATAGATGTTTTAAGATTTGCATTTAAGATTTGCCAAAGTATTGAAATATTGATATATTGTGATTCTCAATTTACTAATACAGTATCCATATTACTGCTGTATTGATATATATTTTCCTCACAAATTAACAAATTTACTAGTTAAATGAATTACTGTTAGTCAATGTAAATATTTTTAAATTATAGTACATGTTTAAAAAGTTTAGATAAGAAGAAGGTGGAAAAGAATTCTAATATTACAGCGAACTGTGAAAATGACAGTAATCCATACAGTACAAGTATTATTTATACTTCTTTTATTGCAATTAATCATCTCAAGAATATCAAAAATACTTGGATAGTTCTAAAAACTTTCTTAACAGTTTTTAAGGTCTGTGTTTTAATGAAAACTAAATAGGCTTTGGTATGAAGGAAGTCACCTTGTGCTGATTTTTTGCTTTACACTACTAGTTTATAATTCAAATGTGATATTTACAGTGTGTTTCCCATCTAATGTCTAATTTTAATGCTCCCCAAAAGCATCCTGTAAATGGGCAGCTAGTCATGCTTTTGTGTTTTTCTGGGCCTGTTGTCATATTTTGAGGCTGTCTGGGAACCTTCTGGAGCTGCTGACTGGGCAGCCCACACACACCAGGTAAACAACACTGAGAGTCTGGGCTGAGATCAACTTTAATTACACTCTGTCATCAGCTTCAAATGAGGAAAAGCTCTTCCTGTGCACCGTCAGAGCAACACAAAAACATGTCCATAGAGACATAGAGACATCATTTCATCACATATTATTTACAACTTCATATTACTGACATGTTGCTTTTTATATAGACATACAAAACTAAATACACTTAAATGTGTGTTAGATTTTTATTCTGCAAATATAGGATGCAGCCTAAGTATGAGCATTGGCTGCTGTCAATCATAGAAAAAATGTTGTCATTCTATACTTCACTGTTGGGTTGTAAACGTGTTTATTCCCACACAGAGCTAAATAAAAAATAAAAAACACATTATGAGGTATCTAATGACCACTTCACACAGATGTATTCATAATATTTATTGGTTTTATTCAATGATTTATTGAGACATTTAAAGAGTCAGACAGCATTGTGGGTGATTGATAACGTGATTTGAGTAGTATTTCTATACATTGCACATATATAGATAGAAATAGATTATTCTAGATATTATTGTTTCCTCTGTCTATCCATCCCAGAGCCTTCCTCTTCCTCCTCCTCCTCTTCTTCCTCTTCCTCAGATGCCATCACCTTTGTCCCCGACACTTGAGTCCTCCTGAGGCGTGTAGCAGCTGATCGCACAAACCGAAGTCCGCCCGGTATTTTCCCAGCATTCCCTGGGGCGGGCTGCTGCTGTTGGTTGTTGATTCCTGCAGCAGAGACCAACTGGACATGCCCTGGAGTCAAAAAGGCATTCTGAGGGTTCCCAATGGCTCCCCCTTGTGGAAGTATGGTGAACCACGTGATGGGCGACGCTTGTCCTGGTTGACCCACACCCACACCTCCTCCTCCGGGTTGTCCCATTACAAACTGGCCTCCTTGCTGGATAGCCCCGAAAGGTATGAGCTGCTGTACTGGAGGTTGGCCCACTTGGTTTCCAGCTTGCTGCAGAAAAAGCGTTCCTCCTAATGGAACTAAATGAGCCATAACAGCCTGTCCATTCAGTGGGACCCCATTTTGAGCTGCTGCATTTAAATTGGTGCCTGCTACACCCCCAACGTTTTTGCCCCCTGCTTTGCCGAGGGCCTCAGCGCTTGCCGAGGTTAGCCCACCCTCCACCAGAACGGCGAGGCTCAGAAAGATCAGGCATATTATGCACAACATTTTACTCGAGAGCAGCGAATGATCAACAGCTTGATGCCACTTTCTCTGCTTTTATACACAATGTCCCATCTAATAATCATCAAGAAACACCCAATCAGAGTCCAGCACATTACCTCAAAACAAGTTACAGTGTTCACCGTGACTATGCAGCTTGGCTATTTTTGCTTTGTTGACTACAGAGACATTCATTTTGGATTTTGTGGCCATCATAAACCAGGAATTAGTGGACAGTGTTTTCTGGAGTCATTGTCCACAGGTAACACACAAAATAATCACCAACAAATATTTAATGAAAGAAAATGTACAGTGGATCTACAGGTATGACTAGTGGCGAAAGGCTAGAAGTTCAGTTGAAGTCCAGCTTTACTTTTCTTTATAGAACATTTTATTCAGTTTTCTTTCTCTCTTGGATTGCAGCCTAAATTAACTATCAACACAACAACCACTGCTCTGTCTCAGTTATAGCAAACCAAACTAAAACTATATAATATATGCAGGTTTGCCTAAAATAATACAAATGTGATTCTCTAAAAAGATTTTTATCATAGTTTAAAAGACATTCACAGTAATCTCTACAGCCATAATACAAACATTTCTTTGACAATATCTGAGCTAAAAGACTACAAATACTGCAATATTATTTTTTGTAAACTTGCCCCCAGTTTGGAATGCTCTTCGACATTTGTATTGACAAATCTCATGGGTTTAACATCATACATTAGCAACTACGTCTTAATAGAATAAAATGTATTTCCTGACTATTGTGACAAGATGAAACAGGAACTAAAAGTATCTCTAAATAGGAGGTAAAATGAGTTAATTTATACTGGAGAGAACGTGAAATAGTATCTCTTGGTGGTGTGCGCAGCTCGATGAAGCTCAGAACAGCAAACTGGTGTCCATATCCTCTGTGAGGAGAGAATGAAAGCCATTTGACTTCAGAACTATAATTTTATATGAATCATTGATCATTTTGCCGACCATACCTTCTTTGATTCCGAAACAGGAGGTCCACTCTTTGAATGACACCTGCTTGTCTTTGTCAGAGTCACATTCCTGGAAGAAGAGGGAAGTGCAGTGCTCCATGGGTACCAGAGGCACCCGCAGAGGGGCCAGCTCCGAGTGGGACAGATGTCTGTAAAGCACCAGTAAACTAAAGGTGAGCCTATGATTCTTGTTATTCGTGTGATCATGTCTCTATATCAGACTTTTCAGTTCAGAAAAATACAACAGTTACCGGTCAGAGGGATGTTGGTCCAGCTGTGCAAACTGCCAATGCACAGGATAGATGTACATGTGGTAGTTTTTCTCAAAGTCCTGTTCAAGAAGCTCCACAGGGTGATCACCAGCATGAAGACGCCTCTCACTCTCAAAGATTTTTTTCACCTAATACATACAGTTTTTATATTAATCATATCATATTTTTGGTGTACATAGAAATATTATTAAACATTACTCTTAAGCGTTGTTTAGGAGTTAGAAAGCCTGGTGAGGTGGTGTCATGTTCATAAAGCTGAAGCAATACATTTTTCAGCCAGTCCCTCATCCTCAAAGGGAACTGAATCAGCTCTGGGTCCAGGCAGGGAGGGATCACTATGGTAACAGAACAGGAAGACAGGAGGGACTTTGAAAAAATACTTTATTTCAAACAAATGACCTTGCATAGAGACATATTTTTATTACTTACATTTGCATGGCCCTGTGTAGTCTAAATGAAGTCGGTGTCCTTTCTTGGTGCCCTCAAGGTTACATTTTGAAGCAAACAGTTCGCAGGACGTGTCATATGTTTTGTTGTCAGTTCCACAGACCTGCAGAAATACAATAGTCATAGGAACATACATTGCAGGTTGATAGTGAAACATAACAGAGCAAATTACATTACAAGTATTATGCTTACATGATCCAGCTCATTGAGACTGGGAGGACACTGGGAGGGCACCTGACACACACAACTTGGTTTATTGTCGTCATCCAGTTTACATGTTTTTCCACGTTTGCAGCGGAAGTTGTCACATGGATCTGATGTGCATAAACAAAATAGGAATGGACATTTTCACATTTTGTATGGAAAAAAATCTACATTGCATTCTCTTTTATTTGCACAGCTTTATCAAACCAGAACCACTTTTTTACATCCCAGTGATCCCACACATTCCACAGCCATTCATGTTGGTTCTGTGATTAGAGTTCCCTGATCTCTCTCATTGACTCTTAAGCCGGCGCAGGTTGTGTTATGGCAGGGACCGTGGATTAGACTGTTACTGGTCATGTGGAAGTTTGAGCAGGATGTCCCAATCAGCAGATTCTGGGCTGGGATTGCTGGGACAGTGTGTTGTGTAGGCCTGTGGTGCAAACTGCTGCAGAAGCTAACTGACCAGAGGTTTCAAGGTCATGAGTGACTCCTGCCAGAGCGGCCCTAGAGCTGGGGTAGAGGTCCACTGTGGCTCGGATCTGCACCGGATTCATTCCCACCAAAGGGCCCTACAAAGTGAAGAATAAATCAAAATAATTATCTTCTTTACATTCCTTGGTCCTGACTATAAGTTAGCAGTTGCAATATAATTTCTGTTGTTTGGACATTTAGGTACTCTAAGCTCATTTCTATCTTAAGTCAATCTCGAAGTTAAGAGTGTTTTTGCTACATGCAGCCACAAGGTGTCAGAAGTCAGTAGTGTTTTAGGGACAAGACTTCAGATAAATTAAGTGGTTACAGCAGGAAAAATACTCAAAAAACACTGCACCTAATTTGTAATTTTAAATCAACCCATTATAGATAGATTTTGAAAATACATTTTAAATTAAAAAGGCCCTGTATTTCTTCTATTTCAGGAAAACGCCTTTTGCACGATGCCATCTATTGTAAAAGCAACAATTGTAAAATTATATATTATTACATCGTATTGGCATTTTAATAAATTATTATATGAGAACCATAAAGTTACACCAGGTATGTTCAATTAGACTTGTTGGATGAGAACCGTATGGAAGAAACTTGCACCATCGCAGGCAGTTGCTTCTCTGTCATGTTCCTAACTCCTGACTTCAAAATTGGGTACAAGACCTTTATATTGCAGTCTTTGCATATTTATACAGTACCCATTTGCCGGCTCTCCTCCTCTTGGTCTTTTGTGCTCCACTGGCAGTGCTATTGCCTTCTGACTTGACTGGCTCCTCTTCGGCTGGCTCCTGTGGGCTCTGCTCTGCTCCGGTCTGGGCCTCGTCTTTTTGGGGAGAGTGCTTCCTCGCTCTCTGCTTCTTCTTCTCCTTCCTTTGCTTCTTCCTGCCTTGAACATTACTGTCGTTCTTTTTCTTTTCTTCTTCCGCCTCTCCCACTGGCATGTCATTTTGGACCTCTGTATCATCCTGTAGCACAGTATCTTTGATTTCTTGCTTGTCACTTGTTATATGTGTGGATTTGTCAGATTGTTTCTCCTCCATTTTGTCCTCCTTGTTTTGAATCACTTCAGTGTTTACTTCATCCACATTGGACTCAGGGTTTTTATCCGTCTCTTTGGCTGGTAGGATCTTGACAGGTTGTAAGTTGCTGCTGTCACTAGCGTAGTCCAAATCAACTGGAATTTCAGATTCAGCACTGCTTTCCACCTCCTCAAACAAATGCTCTTGTGGAGCCACCATTTTTTCAATAATTTTCTTCACATCGTCTTCAGCATCTTCCACAACATCTTCCACTTCCTGTTTGGCATCATTTGTCTGAGAATCATCTTCTTCAGTGTCATCTGTCTTTACAAGAGCCTCTAGTTCCTCCTCGCTCATTAGCACAGCACTGTCCTTGGAGATCTCTGAGGGTGAATCGTTGTTCTCCTCTATTACTCCTTCGTCTTGCTCCTGACTGTTGGCCTCATACGTGGCTAATGTAGGCAAGAGTTGGTGTACCTTCTCTGTGGTGTCATCCTTGGTGAAATGAAAAAGAATATTTTAGTATTTTTGAACTTACAAGTTTTTACATTAATTAAAAAGCAATACCTTTGTTTTGTCAATATGGGATCTTATGTGTAAACCATGATGCTTAACATGTGGTATCCCCTTTACCTGCAGAAAAAGAATTTGGATGAGTACAAAGTGTATACCGATAATGTAAAATCTTGTCTCAAGATTTATAGAATTATAATACATCCAAAACTAAAACTCCTACCGCAAATGTTTCTGTCAGTAAGCAAATGAATATCAAGCAGGCCCTCATATCTGAAAGAGAATGTAAATTGGAAACAGTTAATTTGATCAATTAATTAATTTTCTGTCGCGGATCATTCAAAGCTAAGTCTTTTGGATGCTGCAGACATCATGTCATTGTCATGGTTACTGGTGTGTGAGATGTGCCTCTCTGTGTGTCTCTCAAAAGTCACATTCAAAGCTAGAGTAAACAGCAGAAGCCACCAGACTGGAAGAAATTTGACTAAGTCCACAAAGTTTTTGTCCCACTGGACAGAAACAAAGCAGACACTATCAGTCCATCAACTGGGCAAAGGCACACAGAGTTTACTGGAGCAGCCGAGTTTACCAAAACACATGGAGGCTGCTGGAGTAAAGATCATTTTATAATTGTGTAGTGTGGTAATAAAATATCATAGTATAGTAATACAGTCACAGCAGAGCAGTTATAGCAGTTGTTAAATATTTTGCTTAAAAACAGGCTTGGTCTGTGAACTATAGTATAATTACGACCCATAGGTTATTGCTGATTTTCATCAAAGACAAATAAGGAGTATTTTGTGCCTTCTTTTGAAAAAACCTGGAGTAATAATGCAACTAAAACCTGGATAAAAATAGTTGTAGCCAGAAGTTTCGACATGGTGCAAATTAATTGATAACAGAAAATAGCCGTTTTTTTTTTTTTAAAGTAAAGCGTAGACCAAAGTCCGAGGGACGCTGACTGAGTTCTGAGTCCTTCATTCTGGACGCCAAAGTGTTTCAACTGTGGCGGTCTTCATCAGGGCATAAGGGTGCAAATGATTTGGTGTTTTGATTAAACAAGCCTTAAATGCTAACATAAACACTTAAATAAAGGAGGGTGACATACACAAATGAGGTTAAAATACCATCTGTTTATGTCAGATTATTACTGATAATAGTAATATGTCCAAAGCTCAGTTTTAAGTAAACTGATCAATGGTGAAAGTGAGATTAAATAAAGACATATTTTACCTGAGGCTGGCTGTGGCAGAGACAAAAATCCCTACAGATGTCTGAACGTGAGTCTGTGAAGCTGTTTTCAGACCACTGTCCTCACAAAGTGGACATGGATCACCAGACAGCAACATACACACTCGGACCCCTGAGGCAGAGGGGTGCTGCCCTACACGCACAGTCAGTTAGATTTTTTTTTCCTTTCAGACTCAAAGGTGGTCTATAATTTTTTTTAAAACACACACACACAAAACAATGTATTGTATTGAATGAGTTCCTGTAAACATCTAATTTATTATTCTGTTATTATTACTCCATATCCAGTTCTGTTGATCATATGAAAGATAGGGACCTGTGATATATCTGGTCAAATATTAGTATCGGAGGGTTCCTAGACAGCCATATTGATTAGATATTGAAATCACACCTCAAAAAACAATCCCATAACCCCCTCAAAACAGAAATCAAAGTCCAAAACATGAACTCAGTAGTGAGTGGTGCCACCATCATTGTTACTTCAAAAATGTGTTATGTGTTATGCTTGATGCAAGTGTTTCCAGGAGGTGAGTGGAAACATTTCTCCAAGTGGTGAAGACGGCCTCACGAAGACATCTACTGTCTGGAACTGCTGTCCATTTTTGAAAACTTCTTTTGCAATCCATCCTCAAACGTTCTTAATTGGATGTAGATCAGGGGAACGGGCAGGATGGTCCAAAAGAGTGAGCTTCCTCTCGTGGAAGAAGTCCTTTGTCCTGCAGACTTTGTGAACTGTAGCGTTGTCCTGTTGAAAAACCCAGTGGTTTCACAGACGAGGGCCTTCAGTCATGAGGGATGATCTCTGCAACATCTGCACCGAGCCAGCGGCTGTTTGAGGCCCCTATACCTCCTGGGCTCCATTGTTCCAATGTAGGAAAACGCACCCCAGATCATTATGGCGCCCCCTCCATGTGGCGCATAGAAAACATCTCAGGTGGATCTGCTTGTCGTGCCAGCAACGCTGGAAACCATCAGGACCATCCAGGTTACATTTTTCCTCATTAGAGAATAAAACTTTCTTCCACCTTTCAATGCCCCACGTTTGGTATCTCTTGTAAAATCCAAGCGGCGGTTCTGTGGCGTTTAAGGAGACGAGGCCTTTGAAGACGGTTTTTTTGGTGTTGTTTTTGAAGCTCTTCAGTTGCAGATGCGTCTGATGGTTATTGGACTGCAGTTAGCACCAGTAACAGTCTTAATTTGGGTCGAGGATCATCCAGTGTCTTGACAGACACTGATCCTCCTCCTCAGTGCCGTTGTCATTTTTTCGAGGGGGGGTCTTCCATTTGACTTTTTAGTTCCATAACCCTCAGGATCTTTTAAGAAATCTTAAATTCCACCTGGGCCCTGCTTATGCAGCTCAACAACCCAGCCACGATCAAAAAGAGAAAGGTTGTTTTTTTTTTTGCCTTTGCCATCAGAACGTCATGACAGTGTGAATACCTGATAGAAAATTCGAGTCCCGGGTGGCTCAGGGCTTATATCTGTGGAGTTTGGATGTTCTACCCGTGTCTGCGTTGGTTTCCTCTACCACTAAAAACATGTACAATAGTACTCTAGTGTATGAATGAGAGTGTGTTTGTGAAAGTGAATTTGGATGGAAATGGAATGAATGGAAATTAGCCCAGGGCTACAATCCAGTCTACACAGTCTACAGCATGTGTATCATGTATGTTCATTAACATGCACTGTCCCGACCAAATAAATGAGTAAATAAAATAACTGAATCTGCCTTTTTGCAGATTTAGAAGGCATATTGAATCGGATGCCTACCGATTTAGAATAATAAAAATCGACCTTTATCCGACACATGCTGTAGTCATCCACTTGAACTGGTTTCTTTCTCTTTTTTTCCTTTAATAACTTTGAGCTCTAGATGTCACTGTGGCATATAGTTGTCCTAAACGTATTTGCAACATGTAGACTTGCTTATTGCTTCAGAGAACATATTGGTTTTAAAAGACTAAAATTATTAATTATCATCCCACTGTTGCTTTCTTTCATCAGTGGTTATGCCTTAAACAAATATTTCCAGTCTTTCATTGAGAACAGGCATTTTTACATACAAAGACAAAATCTACTTCTTTATCACTTTATGACTTCCAACTTTTGCCAATTAGATTTTTTCACATAATTTGTTTAATTTGCATCAAATCTGTTAAATGTGTTCCTTATGATTATTATTGATGCTTACACATCCTGGTCAAAAGGCAACTCTTTTTTTTTTAATTCTTTATAAAACTATTATACAGTTTCCATGCCCCATCCTGGTCCCACACTACACACATTTAGGACAACCAGGATTTACATTACACAGAGAAAAAAAAAGAAAAAAAAGTACAGCAACAATAATGCTTCATTACTTGCTAATCTAGCTGCTGTTTTTTCCAACAGTATCTTTTCTAGGGATGTGTTGATGTGATGTGATGTGTTGGACTGTCTGTATTATGTTATAGTATTATATTATTTAATGCAGAGTGATAAAAAATATGTTTATTCTTTGCCGATATATGACTGAATTGATGCGAGTCCCCAAGAACACATGTCTGTGGTGTTATAGGAATGTCTATACTTGAATATGTTATGGCTTCCTTAGTCGTTTTAAGCCATAAATCTTGGATTTTCTGACAGTCCCATTTTAGGTGCAGGTTCCCTCAGCTGAATGGCACTTTGTACATACATTAGAGTTCACTGCTCCCATTTTAAATAACTGAGAGGGTCATTTAGTCCATTTAATATTTTAAATTGGGACAGCGTACTCTTGACACATCTAAAGGGTTTCTTTGTGTTTTCATATATGTTGTTCCGTGATATATTATTTTCTGGTATGTTTAAGTCTCGAGTCCATTTCATAGCACATACAGTGTTTGCACCCTTAGTGTTGTAATCATTTAGAAGTCCATAAAACATTTGAACATAAAACATGTCCTCTAATTCTGCTAGAAGTCATACATTCTAAATCTACACACTTTTTTATTGATTGCTTTAAAGTTATGAAGTTCAGAAGCTGACTTTGTGGTATCAGTTAGTTGAATGATTTAAAGGAATTGTTAAAAGCTATGTCGCAAAGCTTGTTAATTCCTCTATCCTTCCATATTTTCCACTTTATTACCTCTTTATTGATTGTGAAGTTTGGCTTATACCAGAGCAGTTGATTAGCAGATAGTAGTGAATTTACTGAAAGTATTTTTTTTTTTACAATCTTTTAAAAATATTACAAGTGGCTTCAATTGGACTTTGCTGAAGTTCATTTGGTAACTTTGAGATTAAGCAACAAATGTGTTTAACTAAAGAAACGGAGTGCCACAAACAGACATAAATCTTCTCTGGCCTCGGCTCTTAGTGCAGCAGAGCCCTCCTGCACTGGTAGCTGTGGTTTGGGCAAACAGCTCCAGACTGGTGAATATACACTCTAATTACAGGTCTCTTTAGCATGGTGGAACTCTAGTGTGAGGTTAAACAAGGAATTCTGTAACTTTATTTTAAGCTTGGCCATATATGGATATCCAGGAAGCAATTATGATGTTCACTGAGTTTTTTTTTTAACGTTACTGTACATGTCCTCCTTCCAAGAACAACCCAATTCTTAAAGTTAAAATAGGAAATTGGATACGGATAGGATTTTTTTGTTTGTTTTAACGATGGATGCAGGTGTCTGTCGTTTGTCCATTTACAGAAACATCTGCAATTGAGACACTACTGATGTAATAAAAGCTAAGGTAGTCACTGTCTAAACAAGAAAACACGTAATTTGACCGGAAACAAGCATGACCCTGCCTGGCCCTCCTTTCCTCCCTGAGTGGGCGAGTGTGTTTTTTTAGCAGGCCACAAACCCTATGGTTGAAAATGCTAAACTATATTTCACATTTAAGGCTGACAGGGGGAGGAGAGAATTTAGTGTCTGAATGAACCAGCCCAGTGTGTTTATGCAAGTCCAATTATCGTCTGCTTTCTATTTTGTGTGTGTTTCCAGCTCTTTCTCAAGGAAAAAAAAACATCTTCTGTTGTTGGCAGGGCACAGACAACCGGAAGGAAGTGATGCAAGCATCTTAATGGGCATTACATATATACTGTGGGGCTGGGGTTCCTCAACATCACATCCACAGACGGGCACTGATTGACTGGTACTGCTCCGAAAAGACACTTGTTTCATCACAGGAATAGCCCTTAAGACAAAGAAGAGGTAAATAATGTCTTATGTTTATGTTCAGTGGTTCGTTCTTAATAAGTTTATGGTAGTAATTTGAATTTTTTGCATTTTTTACAGAATGAATGTAATCGTGATATTCTTTTGCCTTTTTTGTGCAGTCTTTGCAAACCCAGTAAGTAAATTCTACTGTGGCCTGCATTAACATCCACTGCACATACAGTTAGTTTACAACATTACAAAAAATGTGGTCCATGTTTTGTTTAGTATTGTTCTTATAGGTCTATAGTGAGTATGAGGGATGAAGAAGAAAATTGTACGCAATGTTTACATGAAAATTCAGTCTATATTTGATAGCATATTCAACATCTTCAGTTGACCAAAATGCTTCTGTGTATTTCATCTGTAGAGCAGGCATGGTGTTCTTCTTTAACTCACATTTTCAAAGGAATGGCACTATTTGAATCTTTCTTTTTTTGTTGTAGTGTGTGTGCATCATCTATGCACAACAACAATTGTTACTATTTCATTTTATAACTATTTTCCTAATTTTATGTTCTCTTTTAGATTACTATCAATATAGATTTAGATTCACCAGAGCAAAATACAAACTCGGTAAGATATTTATTTTAATATTGCTACTGTACATGAACAGTAACTGTAACAGTGAGCTCTTTGGACACTGCAAATCACTGGAAAGTTATCATCCTCAACAATAGTTGTGGTTTTGCTGCTTTTCCTACACTTGTGTTATTTACTATGTCTGGGGCATTTTGAAATAATACTTGGGTAACCTTTGAATGAATGGATTGTGTTGACATGAATTACATTATAATTGCAAAGATGAAACTTAATTGTTCATTTGCTGCTCTAGCATATAATTAAATGTAATGGCCTGGGCTAAGTGAATATTTCTGTCTTCTAGACAGAACCTTTGTTGGTTGCGCAAACATCTGGAAATGAAACCTCAGGTGTTCAGGTAAACATCTTTTTCAATTCATCATAGAAGAGGATTTTTTTTTTAAACTACATTTTGTTGCTTGGTGTCTTTTAGGTTGTAATTTTTACTTGTCTTTTTAGAGTTCTGAATCAGAATCGTCAGAATCTGTAGAATCCGCAGAATCTGCATCAAGCGACAATGTGAGTTGGGAACCACCTTCAGTAAGCGTGTTGATTTGACACTTTAAGGCTGTATTTGTGTTGCACATATTGATCTGTACATTTGTCTCTTATTTGCAGACATCAGAAGAAAGTGACTCCGTTGAATCCAATGAAGTATGTTGCATGTTTTTGTTTTTGTTTTATCAATAAAGGCAGCTCAATTAAATGGAGTTGTCTTCTATTTTTTGTAGAACACCGAGATGTTGGTTGAAACAAGAGATGACAGCATGGGTAGTGAAGAAAATGTTAGAAAGGTACAGTATTCACTTAATTGACTCCTCTCCTGGGGTCGTCCACTCACAAACCCAGATAGAATAAAGAAATTACAACATAATTGGGAATTTTCATAAGTTGTGTTACCTTGAGGCGACTTATCTTATGCATTTGTTTTCTTAATAGAGCTGGGTTCGAGTATTCGCAACAGTTGTACAAGACACCAGCATAGAAGACAACAGCACAGAAGTGAAAGGTCTACAGCCAGAGATTCTCAACAAATTAGCAGAGAAGCAACCCATGCAAGCCCCCACAGTGAAGACCTCAAAACAAGGAGGCAACACTCTAGTGTCGCTCCTGCAGAGGGCCATGGCCGTCAGTGACTCCAGCAGTGAGAGCGCAGAGAGCACTGACCACACGGCCCTCATGACCGCCACTGTGGACAGCAGCCAGAGCCTGAGCAGCGAGAGCAACGAAACCTCTTCCTCCTCTGAGGCCAGCGATAGTGCGTCCGACAGCGTCCAGAGCTCCGAAAGCGCCGAGGACAGCGACGGCAGCGACAGCGCAGAGCTGCAGCAGATCAAACACTGTGTGAACGGAACCCAGAGCTGCGAAAGCCAAGAGTATTTCTTCCAGGACATAGGAGATGATGCCAATTATTCTGTGGACAACTTGATGGTGCCTGACGAGGACGACAGGGAGCTAAGCCTCAGAAGATAACATTATGCAAATGTTTGAACTGAGCAGTGATAAACACATTAAGCTGTAGCCTGCTGCGCAACCTGTTTTTAAACTTCAGAATGTCTTTGCTCTGCCATTTTCTAATTTATGTTTGACTTTCAATTTTTAAAGCAAATTGTGCACATTATGTATCAAAACGTGTTGGTCTATGAGTAAACATGTATATGAAGTCCCTTGAGTTCTGCTGAGTTCAATATAGAATAACATGTATATGAGGTCTTACATGGCCGGTTAGCTCAGTTGGTTAGAGCGTGGTGCTAATAACGCCAAGGTCGCGGGTTCGATCCCCGTACGGGCCACTACGTTTTTGTTTGTTGTTTTGACCCAGTTTCAAAACTAACATCAGTTTTAAACGTTCAGTGATTCCTCCCTGGAATTAAATATGCTTTTAGCTCATATTAGCTCTATCATGGTGGTAGTTCATAAGAGCCTCCGCTAGGTGGGAGGGTTGAGCTGGGGAATTTTCAGTCAGCCCAATGGTAAATTAATTGAGATTTTAAGATGCAAAATACTAAACTTGGCATTAATTCAAACGTATTCTAACACTACATATTGATAAATGTGACCTAACAGTTGCTCAGGTTCTTCGTGGATTTTTTGTTCATTTTTTTTTACATTGTTTTGGCTAATGTTTTTCAATGTTTAGCACACCAACAGCAAACATGGTGCATTTCCATTTTTTTTATGTTCTTTTCCGAGCTCTATAAAATATGCCCACAGCATACAATCCGACCCATTTATAGCAGTTCTTTGAGCGTAAAATGGCCTGTCCCGACCAATAAAAAAATTAGCACTATTTACTTCCATCAAACCTTTTTATCAACATTAAAAACCAAAATAGAAACTGGCAACTGCCATTTTTAATTCAGATCAGTCAAGATCGGTCAAAAACCAGGAACACAGCAGTGTAGAAAAGAATGGTATAACTACTAAAATAATATATATTTTTTAAAAAGTGCATCTTTTCTAATCACGTTCTCCCTTCAGAAGTGGGTCTTGAGGTGTTCCTTTAGTGCAGGTATAGTCGAGAGCTCTTCGTGACAAACGTGACAGCGAAGGGGTAATTTCAATAATTCACTGGCTCCTTCTTTTACACTCACTCTTCCATCTGATTCCAGCATTTGAAGGACATCTATGAATAATCATAATGTAAATTATAGTGGCATACATAAGATCACAAATATTTGAATCCAATCCAAAATATAACTAACACAGATCTCACCTTTTGATTCAATAAAATAATCTGTGGTAAATGAATTCCAGTGTTTCTTGTTCTTCAGAAAAGGCGAGTCAAAGTCCTGGCTGATTACATGGAGGTGAACATGGCTGCATAAAATGATATAAATCCCATGAGTGTTTCATTGAACTATTAAAGCAAATATATAAAGTAACACAAATCCTATATTTGTATTACTAACCTCATACTGGGGATGGCATGGTAGCCCATGCGGAAACGTAAGGAGTTCAAGTCTAGGCATTGGGAAACCATCTGCTCTCCAACTTTGTGCATGTGTCTCAATAGACCACAATGCTCCTTGCGTAGGGCCTTCAGATTGTGAATAGACTGCCACGGGAGAACTAGCCAGTGGTAGCGAGCCTTGGGGTATTTGTCTTTAATAACTACCACTGTGTCATCTTTAAAAACCTAGAGCAGATCAGATTTATTCAGTCATTCATTCATTTTCTACCGTTTGTTCCTGTTAGGGGTCGCGGGTGACTTTGGGCCTTTAGGCGGGGTACACTCTGGACAGGAGCAGGGTGTACAATCCATTTTTTAAAATATATAAATTTAAATACATCGATCTCAATATCAGAAACATGATGAACATTTGTAACAAGTGTAACATCAGTACAAAACATTATGAATATCATTACATAATAATAACGAAAAATAATTAAATATGGATTAATTGTGAACTGTAAAACACTTATCTTCTATTCTATGCCAATAAGATATTTTTAATCCTTGTGTGACACGACCAACCAACCTGCATCTTTGGGTCTTGCATTGATACTTTAAGACCTTGGTTCCAATGCCCAAACCCTCCCTGCAACAAAATGTATCACTTATACTTTTACATCCAACAAACCACTTTAACATTGTTTCAGTGTGTTTATATCTTTATATCTTTCTTTACTTACATCTTTCTTTGAGGCTTGAGTATGACATTCTGGCATCACAGACTTTTCCTTTTCATCGTTCTTTGTTGTAATTTTTTGTCTTGTATCTTGTACAGAGGCTCCTTTATTCACAGGAATAGACTCTCGTGGTCGTTTAACTCCACGTTGCTCACCACTCAAATCTTCTTTGAATTGTATTGTATAGGGGTAAAGCTCATTGACTATGTGCAGCAGCTGTCCAGGCTTCATCTTCACCTCATTCCCCTTTCCAATAACCGATGAGTCTATTGATGATGGGTTCACGCCCAGCTTTGCAACAGAGAGAAAAGGTGTGAATGAACATGTAAATAACAGTTACATGGTTTAAGATTGTGCGTATCACCTGTTTAACTTTGACATAACCTTTGTTGCATTCTGCTTTCAGTTCAACTGATAATAAAATAGCGTATTAATGAATACTACAAAAAGCATGATGTAATGTTCCCTATTATCATTCGCGTACCTTGCCGACGGGAACATTTTTTGTCTTTAATTGTTGTTTCTGGTCCTCGGCCCAATTCGACTGCATGCCAGTGAGGCAACTGTATTGGTTTATGGAGTCCCTCCTCGCTAATAAGCCAACAAAGGGGCATTTTATCTTCGTTTCACCGTTGTTAATTCTTTACTATTTTGGCCACGCGTGTGTTTTGTTGATTTTAACCATCGGCGCAGAGATATGACGTCAGCGACAGCGAATTCCTGGCTTCCTCTTTGCTGAACAAGAGCACAGCGTTTCTGAAAAGGTAAACAGGCTCAGGTCTGTAGACGTAATTTCTTACAGTTAAGGTTAGTTAACAGGAAGTAATACGCGTTTTTCTTCTTGGTAAAATGTCAATTATTATGCCAATATCTGATAAAAAGTCGTTAGAAGGTTTCTCGTTGGGCTAACATAGCTCTGCCTCGTTAGCTCACGTGGATACATAGTTATTACTGGTTGTAATGGCCTGTTAATGTAGTCACCCTTTCTTATTATTATAGTTTGTTTATTTTTCTAAGTGTTGTTGTACGAGTTAATCTAATTTTTACTCTATGAGCTGTACTTTAATGTAGAGAATATTTTCAAATGTTTGTGTCACAGCCAGATTCTTCATTATGCAAGACCCCCTCTTTTATTTAGGCCTACTTATAGAATTGGCCTATTCGCTTATGCAGTTACTTGCTATGGTGTTATTATGATTGACCTTTTCTTATTATATTCCTATAGCATCGTAAAAGTCAAACATGGTTAAAGAAACCGGCTTTTACGACATATTGGGGGTAAATCCCAGTGCGACTCCAGATGAACTGAAAAAGGCATATCGCAAACTGGCTTTGAAATACCATCCTGACAAAAACCCCACCGAGGGGGAGAAGGTATGTAAGGCACATTTTGTGGAAGAAAGCTGGTTGCATGTTATTAATGTGATTTCATCTCTACTATGTCACAGTTCAAGCAAATTTCACAGGCATATGAAGTGCTGTCAGATGCTAAAAAAAGAGACCTGTATGACCGTGGAGGTGAAAAGGCGATCAAAGAAGGAGGTACTGGGGGAGGAGGGAGTTTTGCATCCCCCATGGACATCTTTGATATGTTCTTTGGAGGAGGCAGTAGAATGCACCGAGAACGAAAAGGTATGGACTATAATGATAACTGAAATGGTCAGTGATGTGAACACAATTCTTAATATTATATATAATGCTATTTAAAAAACACACTATGCATAAACGGTACCATTCTATTGTTTTTATTGTAAACATTTGTATAAACTTTTTTTTTTTCATTGCAGGGAAGAATATTGTTCATCAGATAAGCGTTTCTCTGGAGGACCTCTATAATGGTGCAACAAGAAAACTTGCTGTCCAGAAGAATATGCTGTGTGAAAAATGTGAAGGTAGAAGTTTGCCTGTTTGTTAATTAATTAATTTGTTAATTAATAATTTCGCCAATTTATAGTTTTATTTATATCCTTTAAAGAAAAGTTTTATTGCCATTGTCAGAAATTCTCAAACCAGGAATTTCTTTCAGTGATATGGTGCAACATAAAACAATGGATAAAAATAATAGTAAAAAAAGAATGCTAAAATAAGGGCATGCCAAATAAAATATGTGTAAGGATTTTTTTTAAAAAGGTAAGTTTTTAAGTCTATATCAGTGGTTCCTAACCTTTTTTCCTTGAAGCCCCCCCTGCGTGAACCGGAGACTTGTTGGGCCTCTCCCAGTCCAAAGCTGTGACCCAGACAAATGCATTATATGATAAAAATTATTGCTAAGAAGCAGTTATTTTAATCAAATACACATTTTATGTTCTCACATATAATTTCCAATCATATGATTGGGATTTTGACTATTTGATTTGGACAAATTGTCAGTTTGATGACATGACCCTCTGACCAAACAAAGTTCTGGGAACCCCTGGAATCTCCTGGGGGTTCCTGTCCCCCAGGTTGGGAACCACTGGTCTATATGACATGTTAGATGGCACATTTCACTAAAATGTAGTGAACATGATTATATTTAAGGTTTAACCAAACATTTTGCCCATTTGTTCCCAGTTTCACAGTTTTTGTGAAGTTTATAATCGTACTTCCTGGTTGGACATGAGCAGCAAATATGACATAGGTAGAGGTAATTCCACTACTATTACCTAGCAACTATTTTGTCAACAAAGGCCAAAATCTATATACATTGCACAATAGTTGGGAATTTGCAATAAGTAATACCTGATAAGACCTTTATTTTGTTGAATGATGGTTTAAATTGTATGTAAATTGTCCCTGTATTTTTGATGGCACGTCGCTTTTTAATGACGCTGGTACGGTATGATTGGTCCTGGGGTCCAGCAAAGGGGAGGTGAAGGGCTTGACTGTTAGATTATTGACTGAGTATTTTTGGTAGGTCGCGGGAGTCGCAAAGGAGCAGCACAGACTTGCATGTCATGTCAGGGTACAGGCATGCAAGTTCGTGTGCACCAGCTTCTGCCAGGCATGGTCCAGCAGGTGTCCACTATGTGTCCCCACTGTGAGGGCCGAGGGCAAAGAATCAGTCATAAGGACCGCTGCAAAGCATGTGCAGGCCGAAAGATTCTGCGACAGAAGAAGATCTTGGAAGTTCATATTGACAAAGGTGAGGGCTGAAGTAATAATACTAATGTTATAACGTGGACATTGGATTGGACCCAACAACTAAAGTAAATGTTTTGTGTTACAGGAATGAGGGATGGACAAAAAGTAGTTTTTCATGGAGAGGGAGACCAGGAGCCTGGAATTGAGCCTGGTGATATAATCTTTGTTCTTGACCAGCAGGAGCATCCTCGATTCACCAGGTAAGTGACTTCTTATGTCTCAGTAACCAGTCTCACAGATAAAATAATTTTTTCTTATGTTCACTGATACTGTTTTAACCAGGAAGGGGCAGGACCTGGTTATGTCTATGGAGCTGCAGTTGGTCGAGGCTCTGTGTGGTTTTCAGAAACCTGTTCAAACACTTGACGATAGAACACTGCTGATCACCACTCCTCCAGGTACAATAATAGTACTCCTTTTTTGTGTGTAAAAATTAAAATTGTTGTAAAGCTAAGCAAAGGCCCTCTTTGATACTTACTCACAGGAGAGCTGATTAAACCTGGAGACACAAAATGTGTCCTGAATGAAGGCATGCCTCTTCACCGTAGACCTTTTGAAAAAGGTCGCCTTATTATCAACTTTTCGGTAAATATTTCCCTTTTTTTTGGTTAAATTTTATCATTAAATGTATTATTTATAACAATATAGTCATATTTTTGTTTGTATTAGGTTGTGTTTCCACCAGCAAATTTCCTCCCCAAACAAAAACTGAAGGAGCTGGAGCATTATTTTCCTGCAAAGAAAGAAGTCGAGCAGCCTGAGAGTATGGATGATGATTTGTACATTTACGCTGACTTGGAGGAGTGTGACTTTGAAAACAGAAGAAGACGAAACAGTCACTACTACTATGTGGATGATGATGACTATGCAAGTGCTGGAGGAGTTCAGTGTCATACTTCTTAAATAATTGACTAGTTATTAATGAACCGTAATTGTTGACAAAATCTCCTTTCGTTGTGAACTTTTTTTTTCTCTGATCCTAAATCCTTTGCCCTAATACTTTGCTGTTCTGAATACAATTGTAATTATGCTTTGCGAGAGCAAAGAATTACATTCCAAGGACTATTCTTAAATCTAAATTAGGTTTAGTGTAGGTTTATTTTTGCTTCTTGTTTATTTTTGCTGCTTCTTACACTGTGATCAAAAATAGGTCTATGCTGAATAGACTTCTCAAAATCACCTGAACAGGGCTGTTGTTGATTTGTTTTGGGGTTTTTTAATGCAATATGTTGCATAAATGTATGTCAATATTAATATTTAAATTATTATATGAGAATGTTAATGCATAATTATGACACAGTTGTTAAGCACAATGCAACTTGATGTGAAGGTTAATTTCCAGGTGGTGAAAGATTTCTTCTCAAGGATTTCTGCTGTTGTCATTTATAGGGCTGTTTTGATACAACTGCAAACTTAAATAAAGTTAGAGCAGTGTAGGGTCAGAACCATAATATTTGTTTCAGGTGTCTATATTATTTGGCCAAATTATTTATTCCAGCTATGTATCTTGAAACTATTGTGAAAATATTGCTGACCCTTTTTGGCCTTTTTCCAGATCTGTGCTACAAAGGACCAAAAGTTTCAATAGTGTTGTTAACTGCTAAAAGCCAGTGTTTACCTGGTGCCTTGTTCAAATTTGTTAATATTACATGTTAGTGCTTAAGTCAACGAATATGCCAAGCTATAATTATGTTTCTACCATAAAATCTGTTTATAATGGTAAATATTGTGATGTTTCTCTTGAATAATTCACATTTTTAATGATGGCATGTAAACTACTGAGTGTCTGTCTGCATTTCATGTCTCAGCTGCCAAAAAGCATTGCTCTGGGACCACATATGTGTCTTGTTTTGAAACGTTATTATCATTTAAAGCTGTAAAATAATTCATAGATTTCTAAGTTAAGTTTTAATAAACCTTTATGCAACATTTTTATTTGTAATTGATGACCCTAAATAAATACTGTCTAATGTATTGTTTTTACAGCCAGAAAACTATTTTTTTATTTAACTGAATTTGGTGATGCCAAAATGTACAGATGGATACAAGCTTAATGATAACTTGAGTTTATACAGACAATAATTTACTTTCTCATTCATCCAATTCAATGTTTGAATCATTATGCCTAATCACTAAACAGACCAAGGATCAAACCTGCATCTGCCATCTGAATGCATATTTAATTTAGTGGTGAAATAAGTATGGTGCCTTATAAAAACTTTAAGTTCCTCACATAGTATTCAGGGGTCAGATGGTTGGGTAAGATGTGATGAATGAAGATCAATGTATAACACAGTTCCACTGGGTTTCTACTTTCCAGATAAAGTTGTTTTATTATGCACACTGATAGACAGGTGGCATCTCCAGTGAGGTTTGATGTCATGCATATTTCATATTCATAAGAAAGTTAGTGTAGAGCCACATTAAGACACTGCACTGAGGTAGCATGCAGAAAACACTGAAGACAAGACAATTGTACAAAAGTATTTTCAACAACATAACATCCCACAAGAATTGCTGTTTTACAGATGCTCCGACATCCAGCTATCAGATGCAGTTGTGAAGAGATACACTGTTCTTCACTTCTGTCAGTGGTCACAAACTTTAGCCACAAATATAAAAATAATCAAGAGAAATTTAAACCACTGTAAAACTGCGTTGCTATGGGCAGTGTTAGTTGAAAGGAAGAACAGGAACTTCAGGTGCTTTTCCACAAATACATAAAACATCATCATTAAACAATGCCTTTGAGATGCACTTAAGATGGACATCTTAAGCCTTACAAATTACAGTTCAAGGTTTCCACAGCCTTAGGAGACCATCTTCACTAAATGTGGCAATCAGACTCTCGTGTGGGTGGTGAGTGAGGCCAATTACATCCTTTTCGTGGACCTACAGGTAAACAAAGAGGGGCACATGTTCACAGATATGCTTTATTATAATAACTTGCGATAGATGAGTAGAGCTTACAGTCAGCGTTTTCTCCAATCTTCCTGTGGTGTAGCTGAAGCAGTAAAGCACCAGGTCCTCACCCACACAGTAGATCCACTCTCCACGAGGCGAGACCGTGCAGCAAACAAACCCTGCGCCTTCCTTTCTATCAACACTGAAACTTTTTATTGTCTAGAGAAACAAGTGAATTTGTTACGGAAATAACACAGGAAAATATATTATGTATTTGTAAATAAAGAGTAGTTGCCTGGCCACGCAGGTTCATGATGACGACAGTGTTGGAGTGGTTGCAGACCACAAACTCGTCCGGTTTTTGTGGTAGAGGAATCACATTGTTGACCGGAACTTGAGATGTCAATGATTTATATGTATGGACGCAATCAGATGTTTTTGTATTCCAGACCTACAAGTAAAAAATACAATGATAAATAAATTGTCACTGTGAAAATAAATAAATAAATTACAACACAATACTATTTTGTTCCTTGAAGCACATTTACAACAAATCATGTGATGAAACCAATATAACAAAAAAATGTATGTAATGCACAAAACAGTTTTACTTCAGCTTCCTACTTGTATAATGAAACAAAGGACAGTATCAGTTTTAATTGTAGCAGAAATTTGTGTTAATCTTTCTCCCACCATTTGCCTTGCTATCTCATCTAGTTGTCTTCAATTTCAATTTATAGTTTTTTCATAAATTGGGTGAACAGTAAAAATAATCACTTCAATGACTACAAGTGTTGTTTCTTGCAATCAGTTTTTATTTCACTATCTCAGCTTTTGATATATGGTTATACCTTGACAGTGCCATCAGATGAAGCACTGATGATGTGAAATCCGTCTTGTGTGAAACATGCGTCGTTTACAAATGATGTGTGTCCATTCAACTCCTTCACTGTCTTTCCTGACCTCAGCTCATGGATTCTGTAAGTAGCATTATTACACAAAATTATAAAGGATAACACACCTAATCTGAGTCCCCACACATCTCCTGTCCACTACTTTTCTTCTCGAAAACAGGAGAAATCTGTTGCTGCGCAGGCGGATGTGTTATTTTTAGCTGCTGTAGATTGACTTCAGTGAGCACAGACTCGAGAAACCGTGACAAATGCCTAATGCTCTTTGAGCGTTTCCGTCTCAAGATCGTTTTCGCATATGTAAACAATTCAGTGGTGTCTCTTCAGTGGAACAGCCAGGAACACGTTGCATCTTTGTACCCGCGCACATGGCATCTCATCTGTACCCACACAGCCCATGTGCCTCGTGAGTCCCAGCCCACCCCCCAGGCAGACAGTCAACTGTATTTCCAAGGAGTATTGACTTTCTTTGGATTACGCCTTTACATTGTATATATATTATATAATGTCTCATTCGATACTGTTTACATTTCCCTATGGTAACTTGAGTGTATATATCAACAAGTATCTAATCAAAATCTAATTATTTCAGTAGTTTAATAGTTAAACATATGAGGTAAAATATGTCATGGAATTAATATTACATAGCCCTCTATTAGAGCAAAAATATAATAGGCAATCTTAAGATTTTTCACCATGGATGCACTGAATACTTTTCGTAACGTTTTAATATGGTGATGTGCACTGTGGGCAGAACCAAGGACTCTGTGCTTTTCAGCTTTAGGAATGCCCATCTGCAACTAAAATGAATCATGCCTGGAGTCACTAAAGTTTCTTCTGCCCACAAAAAACAGACAAAACAAAACTTGAGAAAATAAAACCATGCTCCTGTGTGCATATAATGTACCTGATGGTCTGGTCAAATGAGGCACTGAGGATGTGGTTGCTGTCCTTGGAAAAGCTCAAACAAGTGACACCTTTGCTGTGAGCATGTTCAAATCTGCGCACGCACAGACCACTCTGTATCTTCCAAATCTTTTCCCAAGAAAAAAAAAAATTATTATTTAAAACTATGTCTGATAACATGATTTGATGACACATTCACCAACCTTAATCTTTCCATTCTTGGCTCCAGTGGCAAGTATCTCTCCATCTGGACTGAAGCACATACACAGTATGGCTTCATCCATCATCATGAAGCTGTCTTGTGCCTGGTATTTTAGATCCTTGATAATACATCGAAACAAGAGAAGATGAAATGAGCAATTACACATTTGGCTTATCTTCTATAATTGTTGTAAGAGTTAGTAAAAATGCCTACTTTGCTTATATTGCCAGTGATGTAGTTCCAAACTTCAACAAAGCCATCCACTGATCCAGTGACTAGATATTTGCCATCCGGAGAAAAACGGGCACACTCCACATGAGACCTTCTCCCAAACTGCAAGTTTATGATCATTAAGTAATGATTAGTAGAGTCATGTTTGTCTGTGATTACCAGCACTGTATCGAGTCTTACCTTGATGTGGCGGTACAGTTGTGTTGGGTAGCTCTCCTCTTCAACTGGGTCGTTGTTAGGAGAGTGAAAACCCATATCTGGGGATAGATGTCCCTGGTATTGTCGGACCCTCTGGGTCTAGATTGAAGTTTGACAAGTTACTTACATTACATTACATTATCTGAATAATAAATTGTATTTAATATGTTAAGGTCCCTTGTTTGGAAAGCGGTGGTGAACATTCCATTCCTAGAGACTGAAACTTTAGAATCAAGCCTCCAAATGGTGTCTGAACATAATACTTGTTTTGTTTTTTTACGTTACTATAAGCCCATACTCACACCAACTTGTTCCAGCAGTCCTATCAGCCGTGATGGGGGCACCACACACACCTCCTTCACCATGGCCTCAGCGATCGCCCTTCTCCGCTTCTCCTTGCTGCTTCCCTTAGGGTAGGCCTGCAATTGAAACAGCATTCAAATGTCAATAGTGTACACTCTTTTCTGAAAATAAGGATTATTTTATCCTCTTACCTCTCTGGGATCAAAGTAGGTGCATGTTAGGAGGCTTTCCAAATGCTTGTATCTTTCCGGTTGAGTTTGTTTGAGCATAATCATAGGGTCAGTCTGCTTGAGGAGAGAGCGGGCTGCCCCCATTTCCCTCATCTCAATCAGCTCCATAACAACCTGTTGCACATATTGAAAGGGGATTCCTAATTATTCAGATTGTTGTGGAGATAAAGGAATACTCAAACTGGTCAAATTAAGTAATAGTAATAGAAATTTAAAGCCCCACATAAACCAATCATTGTCTTACCTGTTCATATAGATCTATAAGAGTGTTATCTGGCAGCTTTAGAGATTCAATGGCGAGCAGAACTGAGTCCCAGTGGCCACTGTTTATGTCGGCTACAAAGCTGTCGATGCTGTCCACTGTGTTTAGCGAGACAGTGGTTTCTTCTTGTAAAGTGTTCAAAGTTCGGTAGAGGTTGTTCTCTTTCAGGTACTGCATTATCAAGCGGATCACACTGTAGAGACATCGGAGTGGCATAAGAATAAAGAAACAAAGATTTTAGTGCATAGTTTATAATCATAAAAAACATACTTAGAAACTTAGATTTATAGTTTATACAACCTGTCAACACAAACAGGCCAGGGTAGGGGTGTAAATTTGAATGGAATCTAACCATAAAGGTTAAACAACCGAATTATGTATTTTAAATATCCTAAAACTTATTTATTTCTTTAGAGACTTCTGAGTCTACATTGCAGTGTGCCATATGTATTGTTGTTACATGCAGAGTTTTGTCCCATTTCAGAGCAACCTGCTATTCAGTTTAAATTAGGAAACACCACCTGCCCAACTCCAGGTCATAGAATTGGATAAAAAAGGCACAGGTAATATTGTTGAACTTCTCAAAATATGAACTCAAAGTTGGAGCAGCATATCACCCCAAAGAAAGAAAAAGAAATCTCTGATAGCTCAACATAATTTAAGGTAAGGTAAGGTAAGGTAATGTTATTGTCCCCGAAGGGAAATTCGTCCTCTGCGTTTGAATGTACGTGGACGTCATACAGATTAACTTTACATAAATGACAACTGGAAAAACAAAAAAACTACAAAAAAGAAAGGGACAGCAGTTAATGGCTAAATGTACTAAATTGCGCTCACAATAAATTGCGACAATTGACATTTATAGCCGACCAATTTAAATCCTCTCGTGTTATCTCACGTACATGCCAAATACTGAAAACATTCCCATGCACTGAAGATGACAGAAGACTTACTCAGAGGGCTCCATCTCCACTGCCATGCTGCTGTTGGTGCTGCTGTGCTGTTGCGCACTGGACTGACGGTGTGGCGTTTCCATCTGTAGAGCTCGTTTGAGCCACGTGAACCACGCGTTGTGGGTACCACCCACTCCACGTGCACCTCGTGTACCCACCGTCCCAAGCCACGATGCCTTTGCCTCACAGACGGCTGTAGTTACACCTCCTCTCTGACGCATACCGTTATAAAGAAACATTTAGTGGCCCCTTGTTGGGAAGGAGGAGGAGAGCCCCGTGATGCTGCTGCGGCACCGTGCCACGACATCAGCAGCATCAGCACCATACACGGCTCTCGTGCCTCTCAGTGTGCTATTACTGCACCCAAACACCAAGAATTATACATTGTTATTCATATTGTGCCAGCGTCAGTGTAACACCTTCATACCTCGGAGCTGCATCATTAACCACTGCGCAGGCAGTCAGGCGTTGACAAACACGTGTGCTTTTCATTTATCCCTTTGTGCCAAAAAGCAACAGATTCCACTTGTCTTTTATAGTGTTTTATAGTCTAAAAACATTTGACCTCAGATACAAGTGTGGGCCTACATTGTCACATAAACTTATTGCTTTAATTGCAACATTAATGAACAGTAGAAAACACGTTGAAAACACGAAAACACAAGATATCGCGAGATTAAAGAAGCCTTCCAGTCCAATTTACTGCACTGGCACATGTTCGGAAGACAACGAGTTGCATTTATCAACATTGCACACGCGGAAAACTTAATAGGCCTAGTAAGTAGGCCTAAACTTGTTATACATATTTGAGAATGTCATTTGTATTATTTATTAAATAATCTTTCTTTGATTTCATGCAGAAAGGATGCCCCTGAACAACAACCAGGTGTGTTTAATTAATTGAATCGCGGAACCTGTCCTCGGTTTCAGGCTTCCTCATGAAATGTTGTACGTGTGCGTGTTTGTAGAAGATGACCCAGAGGACTGACAGTGCAGCTGCCAGGATGGCCAGGCTCCCCGTTGTGCGCTCGGCTTGGTCCAGACTGTCTGTCCTGTACACTCGCACTAAATGCTCCCGTCCCAACCTGAAGATCATCTGTGATGCTTTGGAGGACCGTGCTGTAAACTTATGCACAATGGCCACAGACACCATCTCTCCTGTCATAGTGATACTGGAGCCTCAAAGTGAGCACTAAAGTAAATTCAAAATCAGTTTGATCTCTTTAAAAGCTGGTTTACTAAAGTGTGTGATATTTACAGTATCCATCGCAAATGAGATGGCATGTAGAAGTCTGGATTGGTTGGAGTCTACTTTCCCATTGCTTCAGGCACCAACTGAAGAGGTGTGACAGTAAATACTTTACATTACATAATTTAATGGCAACAATAATTAGACTTCAAAAGCAGCCTGTTAACTTCTCAATACTCCAACACAAAATAACTTGAGGCTGTCTAACATTGTAGATTAGTCCACCACAAACAGATATTATGTCTAGAGGTTTCTTTAAGTCAGTTGTCATAATATTCCTGTAGTTGTATGAGCGTACAGCATTATACGAGATCAAGGCTGTTACATTACATCATATGAGGGTGAGCTTTGAACGATAAAACATATTAGTACCTTGCAGATTGTTGCTGTTGCCAAAGACAAGATGCATGAAGCTCAAGAAATGATGAGTGTGGTTGCCACTGGGACTAAAGGCTGCATACAACACACAGTGGAGAATGCTGTGAACAAAGTGCTGCACATTGACTGTCATTCAAGCCCATTTATAGAAAGAGCTGTGACTATGGCTGGTGCTGGACTGGACCGTGCACTCAACATATCAGAGACTCTGGTGGACCACATGTTGGCCCCCGCTGTTGAGGAAAAAGGTATGGTTTCAGCTTGTTAATACATTTGAATCAATTGAATGGTAGAATACTGTGACATTGCATTACATGGTTAGACTGTACTCTGAGCAGTAGTGTCGCTGGGCAGGACATCCAGATATCCTTTGTATTAATGTCAGAGGAGCTCTACGTGGAGTTTGGCCACTTCTCTTTCACCAGTTTAACCCAGAGGCCTGTTGCTTGAAGAAGCTGGTTAAGTTGTGCTGTGTTGTAAGCTCAGGTTTACTTTGATCAAACTTGAAGTTGTCTGTCACTAAAAGAGGTTTGGTTTAGTTAACTGTAAATCGCCGCAGTAACAGATTCCACGCAGCTTGCTCTAGACCAGGATAAGATCTGGATTAGCTATTTCAGTGACCAGTCACATGGGACTTAACTCCAACCTTTGGGGCAGGACCTCACTCAGAATCATTAATTGATCAAAGATAAAACATTTGGAATGTGAAACCCATGTACATGATTTCATATATTAGAATGTCTTTTAAATCTCATTTGAATATCCGAATTAAAGAATGCATAATTTCTGTATTGCAAATTTAAATAGGATTTCTCTCAGTGTTCACAGAGAAGTTTAAGCTCAGCTTCAAGCACAACACAAAACATAAAGGTACTGTTTGGATTGGTTTTATGATCACAGTTACTCCACAACTCTAGAGTTTGTTCAACAGGATTCTAATAACAGGCCTCAATATCACTGTGGGGACTGAAACAACATACCAACCACAATTTTGGTCAGAGAATGAATGCAAGACATTTTAACACTCATGCATTATTTTTTTATTTAAGTATTTTTATTTAAAATTTTACTTGACACATGATCACACAACCAACATGTTCAACAAAGCAATCATAACTGCATTATACATCTAATTAAAAAAAATAACCGACATATTGATAATGTGAAAAAAATGTGTAAAAATTAAATTGGACTAATTCATCTGGGAAACTAGTAATATGAAACCAAAATGTATCCCAAACTGACACCGTAGTACCATTACTGTTTAACTTGTTCAGCATGCATTCATATGAAGCCATTTTTGTTATCATATTTGCCTACTCCCTAATCTGTGGGGGTTTTGGAGTTTTCCAGTGTGTAAGAATAATCCTGGCTGCTACTGAGACCCCCACCATGATGACTGAGAATTTCCTACCCGATATGCCAGTTCATTTCCCCCTGTTACCCAGTAGACATAGTCTTGGGCATAGTGGCACATTTCCCCCTAACTAATCACTAAGAATACATGCAACCACCCACCAAAAATGTTCAATAATTGGACATTTCCACAAATGTATAAAGGTGCCAACATCTTTTTGGCATTTTCACCAGTGGATTGTTCAAAAGACCCAATCTATGCATGTGTTTTACTGGAGTCCAGTAATCTCTTTGCATTATCTTAAATTGCATAAATTGGCTTCTGGATTCCCTTACAAATTTACCAGAATTTTCAACCATTCACCCCAAACACAGATCCAGTGTCCTTCTCCCACAAAATTTTCAGGGTTTTACAGTCATCGCTGAGTGCGGCACTGATTCTTCTGTAGAACAACATGCATTATGCATTATTAACATAACAAATGTTTGAAATGGCACTGATAATCACTACCAAAATATAAATGTGCTTCTTTTTGTTGTATTGCTATCACAGAAGAGGCCAATTCAGTTGAGGGGTTTGATTCCACACCTCGCAGGACATACCCTGAGAGACTTCAGTCTGTCAGCATCAAGCTATGGATGGGATCTTATAAGGTACAAGACTGAGGTGTAGCTCATAAAAGGCTGTGAACAGGCCAATGCTTAAGTTCTCCAATGAATGTCAAATGCATTTGATTGGTTTTAGTCATCGGTCCTGAGGTCCAGAGAACTTTTTTCCAAACTACGAACACCGTCTTTTAATCCATCAGCACAGGTCTAAACACTGTGAGCTGACTTTCCACAAATTAAGAACATCACAAAAAGTTTTTTTTTAATCTTTAGTACTTTCTAGTACTATGCCTCTCGTCTATAGAACAGCCTGCTGGTGGACCTCAGGGCCCCAGAGAATGTTCAGGTTGTTAAGAGCCGTCACAAGACCCATCATTTTACCTTTCCTTTTGTTTTTCGTATATTATTTAATCTGTATTTATTGTTTTCATTTATCTTACTTATTATGAAAGTTCAAGATTATGTTTTTACTTTATCGTGTCTTAGCTTTAACCCATATTTATTTTTTACATATTTTTATCCTTTTATCTCTTTTAGGTGTTAAAAGGTGTTTCCTTTGTAGAGCCCTCTGCACCAGGAGCAGTGGTCTGTTGTGCCTGCCGGGGCCTGGCTCGTGGGCCCCTGGTAGAGCTTGGTGTCTGCCTCATCCCTCCTCTGGGCCCAGTGTCAGTGTCTTGTGGCTGCTGGAGGCAACTCTCTGCTACTGGTGCAGACAGCTCCTGATTGTGCTTCCTCAACTAATTCATATTTACACAGTTGCATGTATTTGAATGTGTGTGTATGAATGAGAGTGTTTTTTTTTTTTTTTCTGTGGGGTCAGGCGGTTGTGGGATGTGATCTGGGCTTGGAGCATGTGTTGGAATGTTTTTAAAGCACTTTGTTACATTTTAGTTTGAAAAGTGCTTCATAAGTTTGATTGATTGCGTACTAAAAAAAAATTCTCTTTTCAACAGGCCATAGAGACGCTGTCCAGCTCTCCCAGTTGGGGTCATGGCCTTCAAACGTGTTTGTCATCCTTCATATCGAGACTCCCCCTGTACCTTCAGCATCAGGCAGTGACCGTGATCTTGTTCATTTCACAAATGTACACCTTAAGTTGTCCTTCACCTCTGCAAACGAATACTGAATACACTCACTTGGTCCCTGCTACTGGGGTCACACCCACTCGCAAGGACCGACTGACTGTAGTTCAGTGGCAGGAGAGTCCCACCTGGCGGCTGAGGCTAGCCAAAACTGCTGACTGTGGATGCAAGGAGCTGCGTAGCATAACTCCATAGTTCATGTAATGTTACAAAATGTACCCTACCTTGATTATGTATAGTCACTGACTATACAAGAACATTAAGGAACCTTTATCAACTCTATAAAATATTAAAATATATTGAAACAAACTAGCCAGAGTTTTCGCATATTTCTTAACGGATCCAATCTTTACTTCCAAATTTCACATTTGCAGGGGTGTCCAAACTTCAAGGACCACAGTTTAAAATGTATTCAAAGCAGAGAACCTTTTGCATGGGTCGTTATATAAAGCACTTTGAATTTCTTTTTGTACAAATTGTGCTCTACAAATACAGTCATGGCCGAAAGCGTTGGCCACCTGGATTTCTTCCAGGAAAATATTGCAATTACACGTTTTGTTTATTTCTGTTGTGTGCATTGGAGTAACACAAAAAACAGAAAAGGCAAAACCGATTTAATTTTATGTAAAACTGAAAAAATGGGCTGGCTCAAATTAATAGCACCTTTAACCTAATATTTGGTTGCACAGCCTTTTAAAAAAATAACTATCAATAAGCTTCTTACACCTCTTAACCGGATTTTTGGACCACTCTTCCTTTGCAAACTGCTCCAGGTCTCTCATATTGGAGGGGCATCTTTTCAAACGGATTGAGATCTGGACTCATTGCTGGCCACTTCAGAACTTTTTGAAGTATGTTTGGGGTCATTGTCCTGCTGGAAGATCCATGATCCAGTCTTCTGACACTGGGCCCTTCATTGCGTCCCAAAATCCTTGGGTAATGCTCAGATTTCATGATGCCTTGCACACAGACAGGGCACCCAGTGCCAGGGGCAGCAAAATAACACCAAAACATCTTCGAACCTCATATTTGACTGTAGGTACTGTGTTCATTTCTTTGTAGGTCTCATTTAGTTTTTGGTAAACAGTAGAATGAGGCGCAGTGCCAGAAAGCTCTAGTCTACATTTACTCTATGTACTCTACATTTGTCCACAATACGTTTTCCTAGAATGATTGTCTTACATACATTTTGGCAAACTGGAGTCTTGCTTTTTTGCCTGTGTGTCAGTAATGGAGTCCATTCAAATTTCGCCGGAGAGTTTGCGCGAACAGTGATGCACCCTGAGCCTGCAGGACAGTTTGAATTTCTATGGAACTTGTTTGGTGCTGCTTATTCACCATCCGGACTATCCTGCGTTGCAACCTTTCATCCATTTAGCTACAGTGCCATGGGTTGCAAACTTCCTGATTATGTTGCATACTGTGGACAAAAGAACATGAAGATCTCTGGAGATGGACTTTTTTTCCACAATTTTGGTTCTCAAGTCCTTTGCTAGTTCTCTCCTCCATGCTTAGTGTGGCGCACACACAATGCAAAGACTGAGTCAACTTCTCTCCTTTTTATCTGCTTTCAGGTGTGATTTTACATGTCCCACATCTGTTACTTGCCCAGGTGGATTATAATACACAATTTTGAAAGGGTGCCAACAATTTTGTCTGGCCCATTTTTGGCGTTTTATTTTGAATTGTCAAATTTGGGCCAACTCAAAGTTAACCGCATGTTCGGGGGCACTCTGACCCGAGACATAGACACCCATGGACTACAGTAACTGCAAGTGCAGGGGTAAAAAACCTGAATCTACCCCTTTAAAAAAAAAAAAAAAAAAACTTATCTAGAGTCTAGCTTTAGGCTCTTTACATTGCTTTGAAGCCATGGCTAACTGAAATTTACTGCACATTGGGAATACAATGTTGGTTATTTGAATATAAATCCAAAGCCATCATCTTGGACATTTTAAAAGGGTGTTATACTAAGTCTGCACTGTGCTGTTCCAGCAAATATTCCAAACATCCTTGTAACACATTTGGTTGAGGTGAAGTGCTAACCACTTATGCAGAATCTACAACTCTAAGTGACACTGCTATGTGTTAATCTTCCAGCTTTGTATTATTAAACAGATGTACTTTATTTTGAAAATCTTATAGTGTAGAAATCACCCACCATCAGATGATACCATTATGGATGAAACATTTCAGGAACCCCTGCAATCCAGACTAAATAGAGTTCACTCTTTTCTACCCCCAAGACAATGACATTGCAACTATTTTCATCAAAAGATCATTCTTTATTTAACTTTTACTTCTGGCTGGACTCTGACTTGGACGTGGATGCCCTCAGAGAGGAAAGGCGGCGCCTCTTGGCGATCTGTTCCTGGCGCTTCTCTTTGGCCTCCTGTTGTACGGATAGAATAGGTTAAAAAAAAAAGTATATAATTTATCATTTGTATAGCAAAGGCAAAAGTACCTTCATCCTCTTGGCCAGCAGCTTGGCATACTCTGATGCCTCCTCCTTGTTCTTCAGAGTGCGCTGCCTCTTTAGTGAGATGCGGCGACGCTTGTGCTGCAGCACACGAGGAGTCACCAGTCTCTGAATCCTGGGTGCCTTGGTTCTAGGCTTCTTGCCTGGCAAGGCAACAGATTCACAAAATGATATAACATTCCAAATAGATAATAGCCTTGCATGACTTTAAAGCATCTCTGCTTGTGGACAAGTCTCTCCACGGCCAAGCACCAAAACTAACACCGGCTGGAGGCCGGTTAAGCGTTTCAATTTTAAGCAGCTCAAATCTGACGATGTGAGACAGACCTCTACACTGACAATGTTTAAATCCAGGCTCACAACAATTCTGTTTAATTGTGCATCTCACTGAAAGGATTTTTTTTCCTGCAACTTTTAAAGTAAAACTTGTGATTTTTGTCTTTTCCTGTTATGAAAAGCACTTTGAATTACTGTGTATGAATGGTGCTCCACAAATAAACCTTGTCTTGCATAGCAATCTACTTTAAGAGCCCATTATGTCTGCAATGAAAGAGTTCCATAGCAGACACATTTTGGCAGACAATGATTATTTCTCCAAGCTCTCCAAAAATCAGCAAATTATAACTGGTCAGTCCCCAATTTACAAAAATGTTAATCCTGTAATAGTTAATGTTCCTTGTATAAAGAAAAGGGGCATCAATTGCAAAGCTTGTGTACACCAAAAACATGAAATTAAATTTAGATCTCATAGTTAACAAAGCAGTTTCCTTTTCTCTTGACAACTGCGCAAGATGGATGATAAAAAGGAACCCAGCACAAATTGTATACGTTGAATACAATTAAAAAGTTAACTGTCAATAGAAAAATCAACCTTACCTTCTTTAGTCAGAGGTCGTCTCACAACATACTGCCTAACATCATCTTCCTTTGCCAAGTTGAAGAGCTTGCGGATCTTGCTTGCCCTTTTAGGACCAAGACGGCGAGGGACAGTGCTGTCAGTCAGCCCTGGAATGTCCTTCTCACCTTGAAGAAAAAAAATGAATAGAAAGGTCCCAATTTATGAATCGTTAAGACTAAATTACTTTTAGTCTTTCACATTGTATAACTAATGTATTGTAGCAAATAAAATCTTTTTTTAACACAAGTCATAATTTGATCAGGAAATTGATAATCATACAATTTGCATAATTGACATTGAACAAATGGGAGAGCAATGCAGTTCAACCATGCACTGAACAGCTTGGTCGCATCTGGTAAGCAGCTCTACAGTTTATTTTGCAACACCTGTCCCCCCTTTTCGACTACTGACCAATCAGAAAGGGTTCACGATGTGCCATGTGAGCCACATGTCTAAGGACGTTTTCAAACTCATCACTAATTGGGTCAACGAACACTTATCAAGACAACCTGCTCATAGTGGATTTTGCTGAACATTAACCACCGGTCAAGCTTTGAATCAACTGTTATCAGTGCAACAAGAATTCTGCTGTCTGTACAGTAGTGCCTTCATCTGTCTGTTGCTAGACACGTTCCTCTGCAGTCGCCAGCATTCCTCACCCTCACGGTGTATTCAGCCACGAGTGAAATTAACCACCACGCATCATTAGAAGTGTTCACACGAGTCCTCTGAGCTTGTCATGGAAATATATTAGTTTCTCCATCTCATGGGTGAACAATGAGCAGTGCATGTGAACAAGGCCCAACAGGTGGGAAGAAAGTCAAAACCTGGGGCTATGACCCTTAAGCCTTGTTTACACTGACTCCAGTCCATGTGCGGTTTGGGACCCGCACGAGTCTCTTGCTAGATTGCCTGTTAAACCAACTCTGGTTTACTGCGGTCCATATTCGATGAAGGTCATGCAGATTCATGTGGTTTCGTGCAAGAACACTCGTCTAATTACTTGAAAACTGCACCAGACCGCTACGGTATGTGATAAAAATTGACTTCTTGCGGATACTTTCTGCGGACCCACGGCCACAGTGCGTGGAGCTCAGGGTAACAGGGCGTATTGATTTTAAGCACTTTCTAAGTCTTGCGGGTCACGAATCGGACCCGGACCGGAGTCAGTGTACACCTGGGGTTAGACATGTGCATTCTGTACTTATGTTACCTTTTTTGATAATAACCAAGTTGAGAACGCTAAGATTGGCATCAACGATGCAGCCACGCACAGACTTGCGTTTGCGTTCACCAGTTCTGCGGGGACGATAGCAGGAGTGGCCCTTGCTGAGCAGCAGGCGCACACGCCCATGGGTCAGGACACCTTGCTTCATTGGGAAACCCTGCTTGTCATTGCCTCCACTGATGCGCACCACATAGCCCTGCAAAACAGAATCGCATCTTTAAGACCTAGGAATTAAACAGGGATATTTTACAATCTCACATTACTGTGGAAACAAACAAAGAACACCATCGTTTTAAAACGTGTCAGAGCGTTGCTGTTTCAGACAGCCATGGTTCTGAGGCCTGTGTGCATCTGGTGAGCTGCTCCGATTTCTTTGGCACACCCTGTCCCCCCTTAATGACTACATTTAAATCAAAAAGGGTCTACTAGCGTGCCATCTGTAGATAAGCACCACATCAAGACTCACTCACCTTCCACTCATCGCCCAGGGGGTCAGCGGCCACTTCAGTAGCCATGCGCTTCTCATAGAAAGTTCGAAGCTTGCGCTCATCATCGACCTCAAGCAGCTTCTGACAGCCAGTGGCAGGAAACGAGATGTTCAGCTGCAAAAAGAACATTCAACATTAAGATATTTGTATGTATCACCATACTCTGGTAAAATAGCAGTCAATAAAAAGATTTTTAAAGAGGGCACAAACAGCATATCACCTTTACCAATTATAGTAATTGTTCACACTAGACTAGGCAGTCTAGCAGTGTGCTTCTATTAGTAGGAGCATTGCCTAGCCGGTAAGTAGGCTAACTCCCAAACTTGGATTGATAGATTACAGGGCATTCAAAATTAAATGAACAGATCAGAGAACCACGCAGAAGCTGACAAAAGACAGAACACGCGGATCTAGCAACATGACTTTCCGGTCTTTATTGCGCTTGTATTACAATTTAGTCACATCCACATTTCCTCTGAACGCAGCCATGTTTCGACAGCTCCAATGGTGAGAGAAGCTACCATGATTAGCACTTGGAGCAATCTAAGCTCATCCTGAGCCATAGAGGCGCTAAGTACACATCATATTAACTTGGGAAGACGAGTATGTTTGTGCCATTACCCACGGGGCCATATTTTTAATATACCACTTATAGAAGTGCAACGTTTGGTGTAAAAATATGTACCTTCATTTTGTCAAGCCGACCCAACGATGGTCCGCCACGGGAAAGAGACCGGATATCCGCTGCGAGGTCTCACATAACCCCTTTATGTTATCGCGATATCTGAAACATCCAGAAAACTGCATTTATGTCACTGCTGTTTATATATATATATATATATATATATATATATATATATATATATATATATATATATATATATATATATATATATATATATATATATATATATATATATATATATATATATATATATATATATATATATATATATATATATATATATATATATATATATATATATTATATATTATATATATATATATATATATATGTTTATGTATATATATTTTTTTTTCTTTTTTTTTTTCAAAAGGAATGTAGCAAAACTAAATACATTTTGTATTTTTAGGTTCCACTGCTAAAAAGTTTATAGGTCACATTCCACCTCACAGCCCACGTAATCATTTCTTAATTTTGAATAATTTTAAACATAGGAACCACAAGAACATTAATAAGGTGATCCGTGATCAACAAAATACTAGGGTCTAGTGCGCCTGCGCATTAAGCCAGCAGCTGTCTGGGCAAAAGCGACACGACCATATAACGGAGCTTTGTGGACGAAGAGGACTTTATAATGTTGCGAGATCACGACCACTCTCGTTTCACGCGTTCGCTGTGTGTATTGTGTCAAGGTTTATGCTTGTTTAAGAATCTAAACAAAGACTAGGTCGAGCGCACACGGAGGAGGAGACTTTTTGCTGAGTGTCTCAGAGCTGTTTATCGTGTTGCTCTGTCCAGACACAACTATCCCAGAGATGAGTGACGTGAGATTGATTTTTTGGGACCAGATGCAGGCTGGTAGCTCCGAGGTGGACTGGTGTGAAGGCAATTACCTTATTTACCCCAGCATCGCTGAGTTCTACAACACGGTTGGTTTTCCTTTGTTTTTCTGTTTTGTTTTCTGCTCCCGCTGCTGTTTTGCCCGAGCTTTTGCCTAACACGTCTAGCTATCTATTTATTTCAAGTTAAATGAGATTTAAATTTTCTTTTTTAGCTGTTTAGCTCTTTAACAAACACACAAGAACTAAACACAAGCATGACGTCAACAAACACCTGTTCACAGGTGATGAGCTCACAGCTTCTCTTTCTTTATCATTTCAGATCAGCAACATACTGTTTTTTGTTTTGCCCCCCATATTAATGTGCTTGTTCCGCCAGTATGCAACACATTTCAACAGCGGGATCTACCTCATATGGATTCTGCTAGTTGTGGTTGGTAAGTTGCATGCCTTTTTAGTCCATGCTTGTGTTCACCTTTGCTGGGCAGTCTCATCTGACCAACACGACACTTTTGTGTTTATTAAGTTATTATTTATTTTGTGTGTAGTAACAGTGATTTTCGTTGTATGACACAATCATATAACGGCTGGTGCCATAGAGACTATAGGCTAGCAGAACATGTCCCCGCATGTCCCAGGCCTGTACTTCAGTTTGTCCTGGGTCGCATTACTAGGTCAACCAAAGCTTAATCATATCTGCCCTGTGATGCTTTTGTCTGAGGCTGTGTTTTCAGTCCCGTAGGCTCTGTCAGCACAGATAACCTGGCTCTCCTGTTCCAGATACATGAACAGTGGACAGCATGATATCATTAGGTTACATAAATCTCAATCATGAATGAAATGGACAATAGATTGTGTTCAGTTTGATGATGCTATAATATCAGCGGGAGGTCAGGGTATATGTAACTCTGTAACTCAGTGTATTAATCTTATTGCTTAAAGTCCTTTCAACATCTTTTGGGTTGAAAAATGGAACAATTTTCTAAAGCTATTGTGAAAAAAAAATCTATGTTTCTAAGTTTTGTTTATATATACTGACAGAGAAGCACTACAGAATCCGGATCTGTCTCCAGCTCAGTGTTAAACTAAAGGTTTTCTACAATGTTGTGATGTCACATGAATTCAACCTATTAAGTATATCTTAATGCAGCCATCTTATCTTTTAAAATGGTATTGCTTGTATGTGGAATAATGCACTCTTTGTGCTAGTCCTGAGTGGATTTATCCTGGTTTCAGTATAAAAACATCACTGTGCTTGGCCTTAGCCCGGTATGGTATCATGTCTAGAAGGAGTTTATTGCAAGATATAAAAAATACATGTTGTTCTCTGTGTTTATAATGGCCGAAAGTCATGTCTGTCACAGAGCTGTACTAACTGTGGAAGTCAGTTATAATGTAAAGTCTCTTAATTTCTGTTGTGAAAAAAGACTGCACTGATAAGTCAAGGTCTGCAAGACTTTGATAATAAAGAGCTACTGACTAACTCATCTCACCACAGACAGTTTTTCAGTTACAGCTACAGTTTTCAGAGTAGTTTAACTTTTTATTAGACCTGAAGAAAGCTTTCAGTAAACACTAACCGAGCCTTCTTAGATGTTGTTTAGCCCGCAACACGGATCTTTTTGGAATATATGTAATTAGAATTCATATACATAACAGCTCTCTCGTCATTTGTTTTGGTTTTTTTATTTATAGCCCAAGATATTTATTAGTAACCATACTGTCCATCCTAAATAACTGTGCCACTTCCTCCTCATACTTGTGTAGTCTATTTTCACATTGTCACCCTTTTTTTCTTCAACTCTTGATTAGGTCTGAACTAGTAATGATACCCTGTACTTTATATATTTGTCCAATTATTTTACATTCAGTGTCTATGGTTTTCTTTGTTTTAGGTATTGGGTCAACTTACTTCCATGCCACCCTCAGCTTCCTGGGCCAAATGCTGGACGAGTTGGCTATTTTGTGGGTACTCATGTGTGCCATTGGCATGTGGTTTCCTAAACGCTATCTACCCAAGATGTTCAGAAGAAATCGGTATGTTATAAAACTGACCAACATCCCAACTGTCTATCTTCTGCAGCCAGCTCTTGTCTGTGGTCACATGTCGGGTCCACTGCCATGACTGCCTTGTTTAATAATAGGTTTTGTCAAGATAGCTGACAGTGGTAAAAGTTACATCACATGCCTCCACTTCTCCTTCCATCACTGTGACCTTCACGGTGTGGGCAAACACATTTGTAAATCTGTTTCTTGATTTATATACTGCCTCTACTTAACGTCAGCTGTCTTGGTTTCTAAAGTGCAGGACTAATATTGTTGCTGATGTTGTACTGTCTCTCCTCTCTATGTAGGTCAAGGTTCAAAGTGGTTATTGGTGTCTTGTCAGGGATCACCACAGGGCTGGCCTTTGTGAAGCCTGTCGTCAACTCACTGTCATTAATGACTCTGGGGATTCCCTGCACCGCACTTCTCATTACAGAACTTAAAAGGTACATTTATATACACCATTCTTATCATATGCTGGACTGAATTAATTCTTTTGTTTGACCTCTTCAACATGTTATGGAATATATATATAGATTTATTGTTGCTCTACTGTTATAAAATGTCAGTGTTCATTTGTGCGTGAAACCAACTACAGTGAGAGTCGCAAACATCCCAAGTAACCTTTAGTAACCTCTCTGTTGCCTAACACATTACTTTGAGGGAACATTCTTTAAAACACAAACACCATCTATGGCCATTTCTGAGAATGTGTTCTTAATGTTTTCCTCTGACACATGAATGCGGGGGTCCATTTCCTTTTGCCATAATATTTACTCAATTGCAACTTTGTCTTTTAACCTTCCTTCAGCCATTGTTTCACCTGTTATTCATTCTTGACATTACTTCAGTATCAGTCACCTACCAAAGGATTTTTGTTGCGCAGCATGACATCCAATTCCTGTGGCCCTGAGAAATGGACTTTTAGACCCGACAAAGTCCATATTTACCAATACTGAATAGCGTGACATTAACTCAAGCCATTTTAAGCCGAGTTGTCCATTTAGACCGAAACTTGGTGATCACCATTAATCATTATAAAACATTGCTTGAAATCAAATCAAAATCACAATTTGAATGGACGCAATTAGCAAATTGCAAAACTGCAATTTTTGAATCCACAAATAACAAAATATCCTGTTTTATTCTGCATAAAAACAGCTTAGTCTGTAGTACTCTGTAGTAGATTTGTTAACATATGTTCTGAAACAAGCAGTAAAAATGCAACTAAAAGCAGCAAAAACGTGACTAAAAGTGTCATAAACACGACTATACAGTGACAAAAATGAATGTGATAAAAACGCAACTGAAAGAGACAAAAACGTGACAAAAAGCATCAAAAACGTTTCGTAGCATGTTATTCTTATATTAGTTTGTCAGTTCATATTTCAATCTTTTTGGCAATTCTCCTGGTTGTGTTTAAAATGTGAACTTTGAACAGAATCCCTTTATTAAAACATACATCGCAAATCTAATTGCAATTGCAAAATCTGGTCCGAAAAATTGCAATTAGATATTTTTCCCAAATCGTGCAGCTTCAGTCTAACCTCACAAAGCATCATCAATGAAAGATGTCAAGAAGATGCCGCAGCACATTAGCAGTGCATTAACTCATTGTCTTACCAATTGTCTGTTTTTAGAAGTAAGGGAGAGGGTATTAACTGTTATAGAGTAATTTGAATAATTAATGAGTAAATTCACCTCATTATAACATTTGGTAATGGAATAATGTATCTGAATTAGAGTGACTATCATCAACTACTAGTACAGTACAAACAGGACAACAAACAAACTAAGCTGGGAATTGTTTGTGTGTTACTGTAATATGTTTCATATTATGTTAACAACATTTCAGTTAAGCAACTGACTGGGTTTTTCCTCTGGCAATGCTTGTCAGCGTTAAGACCCTGATGTGCACTTCCTGTTGCTGATGAGTGTAAAGAGAAATGTTTTTCCTGACTTGACCCATTATGTAACATCACAAAAACCAGGCCCAGTTTCTCATCCCATGTATTTTATCAGTTTGTTAATAAGTAAAAAAAAACTGTAATTGTCCTTTATAAATGAATTATGTTGCTGTTTACCACAGTGTTGCCTTCTGTTAGGTGAACTCATTATAGTGAGACATCTTTCTCTCCTGTCAGAGTTTTTATCAGACTCGCTGCTCTTTGTATCAGAGCTCACACTAACATGTCTAGGGGGGCAGCTCCAAGAATAGATTATCTTTGAGACTTTTACTCTTTGGATTAGGATGTCTCAGTAGGTCAAAGGTACATTCATCCACAACAAACAAGTATAGTCCATACTTTAATTGTATGTTAGTGTTTTGTAATAATCCAAAAGGAAACACTGCTAATGATGAAGCAGGTTTGTCCTAGTTATTAGGCCCATGATTACTCAGCAAATTGACTAAATCTCAAATCAATATTATAAAGATTATTCATTTGCATACTGATGTACACAGGTTTCATCTTTTGGTACACTGGTGGATACACATTTTAGATTTGTATTTTTCTTCTTCTTGCAGGGATTGAAAGATTGTGGTCAAAAATAATTCATTGGCAAATAAAATGTGTCTGAATATGAAGTTATTTATTATTTGGACTAATTTCTTGTTCTCCTTTGGGTAGGTGTGAGAACCTGCGTGTGTTCAAGTTAGGCTTGATCTCAGGGTTCTGGTGGGCGTTGGCTCTGCTTTGCTGGGTCAGTGACTGGATATTCTGCGAAATGTGGTCATCTGTCAACTTTCCCTACTTACACTGTGCTTGGTAAGCTCAAAACAAACAGAGAACATGGTGATTTGTCAGCCCACTGTTGTTTCTAGCTCAAAACTGGCACTGAAGCATTGGATGATGATTTCAGTTTGTTTGTTTCCCGTCTTTCCCCATCAGGCACATCCTCATATGTCTGGCCTCCTATCTGGGGTGTGTTTGTTTTGCATACTTTGACGTGGCAACAGAGGCTCCGGAGCGAGGCCCGGTCATCATGTTCTGGCCCAATGAGAAGTGGGCCTTCATCGGAGTGCCATATGTTTCCTTACTCTGCGTCCACAAGAAACCTACTGTAAAGGTGACTTAAGGTGTTACTGGGTTTACTTGTGACTCCAAATTATTCAGTGTCTGGCCCAGACCAGTCAACATGTCAGGTTACAGCTGCTGTTGCTTCTGCAGTTGGTTGGAAAACATCAGATACATGTCAGATATATCAATTAAATTGACTATCAGACAGTGAGGAACAGAATTGCTTTTCTTTTTTGGCTAAAACACAAAATTCAGTATTATTACCGAGGTTGCAGTCATAACTGCTAAAAGCAAAGAGATAAGTATTGTGGATAATTAAAAATGTCTACATTTGAATTATTTTCCTGCAATCTCACTTTAAGCCAAAGAGTTGCCTTGCTCATAGGATATGACAGAATTCTGTGACCAGATTTTATCATGACAATCCATAGTTTTTATAGCAATGTCTGCACAGCACAATGTTGTATGTGTTGAAGTATTGATAACTCTAACTCTAACAATTGTTGCATGTATAGATGGGAATTTATACTTTAAAACGAAACGTGTCTTCCTCTCTACATTAAAGGTAAATTGTACTATGCAGTAAAAGGATCAATTCAATTATTTTAATTGATTTGAATATCATTAGCCCTTTGTTAAATGTCTTTACTAAACTACAGCGATATACACTATGTATTTCATTTGTTGCATATGTTTTTCTATCATAAAAAAACTTGCCTCTACCAAATTTTAAATATTGTTCCTCAAAGACCTGTATGTTGGCTGCTGAGGTAAAAACATTTGCAACTAATGGTAAAGAAGCTTCAATTGAAGCTTTGAAGAGGAATGTAGTATTGAATTAACAAAAGACCACAAGACTCTGCTAATGATAATGATGACTGATAAGACTAACTAAAAGCCAGTAATGATTGGCTAGATGTTGTTTAGATGTCCTCACAGCACCAGCTTCAGTATTACAAGAGACTCTTAATGGGCATTGGGTTGGCACACTAACTTGAACTTCAAAAGTGTTCTATTGAACCAAATAATTTCTTACAAATAATACTGCCAAAATGAATCCCTCACTTGAGCAGAAGCTGCTGGTATACAAATAGTTATACTAGTATTTTCCAGTGAAGTATTTTGTAAGATCAAAATGTATATTTTTAGTGTTGTCCTGCCAAAACAGAATTTGTACAACTGTTTTCATTGTCATTTATTTTGTCTCAAGAGACGTTTTTAGAGTCTGTACAGATAATGTGAAGTAACATGTAGGAGTGATATATTGTTGTTAAAGTACATTTAATCTGGCGAGTATTGTAAAAAATGGTTGGCTCTATTGTTGATATGCAAAGTAATAAAGACACAGTCAGTTGAATTTGTGGTACACATTAGTTACATTTACATACAGTTTAATTATGTCTTTTTTCCGGTTGTTTATTTTATTTCTTAACTGAACACTATAGACATGTCATTAGGTGTTACTTTAGGAAGCCTAAAGAGCAATCACATAAGGTTGCACTATACTGGTTTCATTTTTCTTCACCTTTACCGTCAAATTTTCTCACTGTGTCTTTAAATTTGTTTTTGTCATTACAAGGACAATATCAACACAGTAACCAATTATTGTTTTGCAATGTGTCTCATGGCATGGCATGTGTAATATAATTATGTAGAGGGATGTTTAAAATGGAGTGTAATGGAATGATGTATTAATGAAGGAGCTGCAATTTTCTGCCTGCGATGACAAACAAAAATGAAAATAAACAAAATATTTATTTTTCATAATTTATCAACTTTTGTAAACCAATGTTTGTACAATAGTATTTATTTTATGAAATAAAATGGTACAACACAAGTGTTGTTATAGTTTTCTTATAAGCTACTCACTTTGTTGGCCACAAGGTGGCAATGTTTTCAAGGTTACAGTTAACATAAATGCACATTCTATTTTCAGGCCCTGGTTTTAGCAATTGCATTTTTCAGCTTCAGCTGTTTTTTATCCGAACTTTCGGGTTGTTATAGCTTGTTGCAGTTTCAGCACAAACCAGGCTGTTAAGATTTCACCATAGTTTATGCTTCACTTTCAAATTATACAGAGGAAGTCCCGCCCCCTCAAATGATGAAAGTCCCTGATTGGTCAAAGCATCTGCCACTGCTTATCCATGACTAGCTCACGGGTCAGAGAGAAGAGCGTCTCCTTCAAGAATTACACATTGGATTTATTTTATGTCTCCGTTGGCTTCGTGACACAGTGAATATTTCTGACAAAAGGGTATTTCTTCGTGTAAAGACATCGAGCCCAACTTGTCCTTGGCCAAAGCGGACTCTTGACAAGATGCTGCTCATGAACAGATGGCAGCAGAACAACAACTAACAGAGCGTCTGTCTGATCTAGAAAATAAAGAGGGTGTTTCCACTCGCAGTTTGTCAGTCCGGGTTCAAAATGATTTCAGGAAAGCATTTCAAGGCTCATGAAGTGAGCTGCTGCATCAAATATTTCATCTTCGGATTCAACATCATATTCTGGGTAAGAGTCCGTTTGTTTACGGCTGTTTTAGGCCCGTGATTCTCCGCATTAAAACAATTGTCATGGCATCCTGATGTTATGTTTGATAATGGCTGTCTTTCCTGTTGAGCGCGTCATATTTTTCTTGCGTTTTCGATTCGTCTTTAGTTGACAGCTCGCTGCTCAGCGTTGCACTTGCTGCGACTGTCGCGGCTGGCACTTTGTTGCCAGCATCAGGCATCAGGGATCGTGGCTGCAGCCTGGCACAGTGACCTGACCAGAAACTGTACCATATGTTATGTCACTTTTGATCCGATCTCTAATGCTTTACCCATCTTTGAAATTATTATTATTATTATTATTATTATTATTATTTACAAAGTTGTTTATTGTATTATTGGCCTTTTAAGCTACTTGTTCTTTCTATTACTTTCACATGAATATTAGTGAGTTCAGTGCAATACAGAAGCAGAGGGTTAGGAATGGAGTCCCCAAATACGGGTACTAAAATGTGGTCTTGTCAACAAAACTCTTCTGGCCTAAACAGACAAAGAGAAGCATCTTGTAAGCTTAATATAAGGTCTCTTTGTGAAAACGTCATGTCACAGTCACTATGACAATAATACCTACCTACCTACATACCTTAATACCTGTGGTTTGTTGTCTTTTCAGTTTCTTGGAGTGGCATTTCTAGCCATCGGTTTATGGGCATGGAGTGAGAAGGTATGTGATGGGTTTAGGCTACTTCTCGATTTCACAACACATAAAAATTGGTTAATTAAACAAATGGAACACATTTCTGTATTTAGCGATGAAACAGACAATATAATAAAGGTGGATTTCCTGAATTACAATCAGCAATGTCATAGTTTCCGGAGTGATACCTCAAAGAGCACTGCCTTCTCGTTGTAATGTATGTCATGATGTATTTAATGTTGCAAAAGAATCACTTTAATGCGGAGGCTAGAGCCACTATTACATCAACTGTTTTGAAATGCATGTTAATCTCTTTGTTTTCTCCAAAGGGTGTCCTCTCCAACATTTCATCCATTACCGACCTAGGGGGCTTCGACCCTGTCTGGCTGTTCCTAGTTGTGGGTGGTGTTATGTTCATCCTGGGATTTGCTGGTTGCATTGGAGCATTGCGGGAAAACTCCTTCTTGCTAAAATTTGTAAGTGACCTTTTTGATAGATTAAATATTTATCTAACAACAAATATCTAGTAATACAATATTATATATTGTTGTTGTTTTTTTCAGTTTTCTGTGTTTCTGGGAATTATCTTTTTTCTGGAACTGACTGCTGGGGTCCTGGCGTTTGTCTTCAAAGATTGGATCAAGGACCAGCTCAAGTTTTTCATCAACAACAACATTCGCGCCTACAGAGATGACATTGATTTACAAAACCTGATTGACTTCACCCAAGAATATGTACGTTTATGTAATTCTGTATCTGGCAACAAGGGGTAATAAGCTCTACCAGGGGGTTGTGGCCAGTGTTGGCACCCTTGGATTTTTTTCCAGAAAATGCACAGTTTCTCCCAGAAAATACTACAATTGCACATGTTTTGTTACACATGTTTATTTCCTTTGTGTGCATTGAAATAACAAAAAAACAAAGGCGAAAAAAGCCAAAGCTGATTTCACGCAAAACTCAAATTGGACAAATTGAATAGCACTCTGAACTTAATATTTGGTTGCACACCCTGGAAAAAATAACTTAAACCAATCACTTCCTATAACTATCAATAAACTTCTACGCCTCTCAACTGGAATTTTTGGACCACTCTTCCTTTGCAAACTGCTCCAGGTCTCTCATATTGGAGGGGCGCCTTTTCCCAACAGCAATTTTGAGATCACTCCAGGTGTTCAAACGAATTGAGATCTGGACTCATTGCTGGCCACTTCAGAACCTTTTGAAGTATGTTTGGGGTCATTGTCCTGCTGGAAGATCCATGATCTCGGACGCAAATCCAGTCTTCTGACATTGGGCCCTTCATTGCGTCCCAAAATCCTTGGGTAATGCTCAGGTTTCATGATGCCTTGCACACAGACAGGGCACCCAGTGCCAGGGGCAGCAAAATAACCCCAAAACATCTCTGAACTTCTGCTATATTTGACTGTAGGTACTGTGTTCTTTTTTCGGCGGATTGTTCGTGCTGACACTGATGCACCCTGAGCCTGCAGGACAACTTGAATTTCTTTGGAACTTTTTTTTAATCCTGCGTTGCAACCTTTCATCAAACTATCTCTTCCCACCATGTCCAGGGAGATTAGCTACAGTGCCATGGGTTGCAAACTTCTTGATTATGTTGCGCACTGTGGACAAAAGAACATGAAGATCTCTGGAGATGGACTTGTAACCTTGAGATTGTTGATATTTGTCCTCAAATTTTGGATCTTGACTCCTCAGACACTTCTCTTCTCCTCTTTGCTGTTCTCCATGCTTAGTGTGGTACACACGGTACACATAGACGCACAATGTGAAGACTAAGTCATCTTCTCTCCTTTTTATCTGCTTTCAGATGTGATTTTTATTTTGCCCACACCTCTTTCTTTCACCTCCTTCAGGTGGGTTTAATCAAGCATCACATGCAAGTTATTCATCCACAATTTTGAGATGGTGAAAGTTTTTTCCAAGAAAAAAAATCTTTGTTTTTTTTGTGTGTGTGTGTGTGTAGCAAATCATGTGTAATTGCAATACTTTTCAGGCAGAAATACTTAATTTTCAGGGGTGCCAACACTTTTGGCCAAGACTGTATATAAATTAAGTCTACTTCTTGTGTGTTTGATCTTGCAGTGGGAGTGTTGCGGCGCATTTGGGGCTGACGACTGGAATTTGAACATTTATTTCAACTGCACGGATTCCAACCCGAGTCGTGAGAAGTGTGGAGTGCCCTTTTCCTGTTGCACCAAAGATCCAGCGGTATGCCACAACTTTTTTTTATTTGCTTTGACCAACTTTGACTGTCCTTACTTATACTGTAGGAGGAATTTTGAAGGTTTTTCCTCTATGTCATAGTTTTGTTTATCTGTATCCTTCAAAAGGTTCGGTGGTTCTGTCAGTCTGTCTGTCAGGATTTTAAAAAACAGCATACCTGCTCAGCCCAGGATGAGACTGAGAAAGACAAACAAAGTTGCAGTTTGTGGCAGAAAAACACCTGTAATACAGCTTATTAGACAGAGCAGTGACAGGATTGTGACTCAAAAAAAAACAACTCCTGCTCTCAAACTTGCACAAGACACTGACCTATGGACTTACTGTGCTGGTGAGGTCATATTATTTCAGAGCAATAGTTACATGCTGTCTGTGGCTGTGTTCACGTGACATCACAGCTTTTTAAAAGCGAAATCAAAGAAATTATATCTTGTGATGTTTATGTAGAGACTAAAACTTAAGTAACTTAAGGACTAATAGCACGATTACTCCCAAGATCACTGGCAAACACTAGTGTCTAGAAAGAACAATGAGAATTAGTAAATTATGTACTATTTATTACTTAGTGGGAGATGTTTTTCACGTTTTATATGAGTGTACAAATTGTGAGGTAATAAAACTCTGAGAAAAATACATTCCAAAGTTTTATTTAGACTGTCCATTAACATATAAGAAAATTACTGGCCACCTATCTGAAAGGGGTTCTTGCTTTATATTGCTTACTTCAAAGATGTTTTCTTGTGTCTGATAGTTTGTCATTAATATTGTAATGGTTGTTCTCCATGCCATGGACATGGTCATTAGCAAATTGATGAAATTAAATGAAATGATGAAAGCCTATAGTTCAAATTTGTTGCTAAAGATTTAATGACTTGTCAATGTTGTGTGTTTATTTCTTTGAAATATTGAATAAACTGTATCTTACCTCTAAAGCTGTGCGCTCATGTATGATGTCTTTTGAAACTTTGTGGCTGTTGGACAACTTTTTTTTTAAAATAACTTATTATTATATTTCTTGTTTCTGTACAGGAGGATGTCATCAACACACAATGTGGATATGATATTAGAGCAAAAACTGTAAGTTCTTAAACACATAACAGCTATTGTCTGCAACATGTCTATGTGGACAAAGCTGCTTTTTAAAGTTGTATTATGCTGTGTGAGGTCATCTGGTGCTCCATCCTGTTCAATATTCTGTAGCTCTGTTGCTTCAATATTCTGTGAACACCCCAGTGTGCAACTCCAGCAGCTGGCTCCTCATCAGGACTCTGTGGTATTACTCATGCTGCAGCAATGCAAGGGCCATGAGACCCCTCCCCCGCCAATAGCTTGGGCTCTACTCCTTAGCAGCGTAATGTAAGGAAAGGCTCATGTTTGTTTTCTTTACTTTACATGAGGTAACATGGAACATTCAGTGAAACAAACACCAGTGCCTTAACCTACAGATAGAGGACACGTCCAAGTGAATCCCAGGCTCACTGAGCTGCAGAGGCTGCACTAGCACTGATTGATGTTTTGCTATAGGTTCTGGGCTTTAGGTAATGATCAGATCAGTTTAAACACACTGGATTTCAACATTGAAACTGGCATCCCAAATGAGAAAATCTCATTCTGCTTTCTGATTGGATAATCTTTAGAACCAAAACACCAAATTATAACATTAACATGTTCAGTGTTTGAATCAATCAGCATTACAGTTATCAGTAAAAAGCTGATTGAACATGTGTCTCGTATCTGGGGACACAAAAAGGTCAGCGTTTATGAAATTTAAAATAAAACTATCACATACTGTTCCTTTTAATTCTTACTCCTGATCTGTTTATTTTTTGTGATTGTATGAGCAGGACGCTGAGCAGAGGACCTTCATCTATATCAAAGGTTGTGTGCCTCAGTTTGAAAAGTGGCTTCAGGACAACTTGACTGTGGTGGCGGGGATCTTCATTGGAATTGCATTATTGCAGGTCAGTAACTAATGCAAGCAGTATGTTCAGTCTATCAAAATAGTATTAAATATATAATTCTTAATACATATATTTGTCATGTTTAGTGTCAAATGAAGGCCCATTAATAAAAAAAAAAACTGCTACCTCTTTATCCATGGATTATACTGTTGCCCTCTAATGGCAAAACTGACTTAATTAGACACTTTTCCATGTTTGTGGTTGCAGATATTTGGAATTTGTTTAGCACAAAACCTTGTCAGTGACATTGAAGCAGTCAGGGAAAGTTGGTAAGTTGAGCATTAAGGCTGTCCATAAAAACTAAATTTGATTTCAACAATGTTACTTTTTTCATAGTTTGTTTACCTGAAGCAGCAGTGGATAACCAGAGGCATGAAGGAAGTACAAGGTATGTGTACTAGTATCAGTAAATCACAGAGATTTATTTTGCATTTGGTATTTTAATTAGATGGTTTCATCCTCACAGGACACTTCAGTTTGGATTCCAGAAAAAAAAAAGTTACTGAATGCGTTCAAAGCACAGCCTTGTTTACAGGTACACATAAATGGGGAATTACTTGTTTCCAAAGAAAATGGAGCTGAGGTGGGCAATATAGCAATTTTATGTCACATCGTTATGTAACTCTGTGACTAGCTGCTAATCTAGAAAGAAAGCTATCTATGTTAATGCAGCTCTTTGCTCAAACAAATTTAGTCTAATTTTCTTCTTCTAACTAAACCCAGTGAAGTAGAGAGTACAATGGTTTTAGCTAATAAGTTATAGGTGTACCTGAATTCAAATTGTGACCTTATTGTGCCATATCGCCCAGCCCTAAATCAGAGTTGTACGGTCTGATGTTAAGAAAATGCAGACTCTTTGTCATGATGCAGGAATTATAATTTATAAAAAATAATTGAATTTGTAAGTTATCTCTTTCTTGTTGATGCAGCACTGCAGTTTTGATTTCAGCATGTAATGGTTGTGTACAGAGAAATAGTGGTTTTGACAATCCACTGCATGCTGTTAGTCTGTCGCTAGGACTTAAAGGCTTAATGTGTTTCAAAGTAACACCTTTTTTAGTATGAACAGCACCCGTACAGATTGTGTGCGGAAGCCTAGTTACATCTTACAGTTACCCTAAAATTGCAAAACAATGAATCCTTAGAAAAAAGAAAAAATATATAAATTGTGGATTATTATAATTTAACTAAATGGTATAAACAAGTCAAAATTAAGAACTGAATGCACTTTATTTTCACATGAAGGACAACAAAATTTAGTCACTGATAGTGTTACAGGCAGCCACTGGGAGGAGCTGTTTCAAAAGTTTCAAAGTCATCTTGAGCCGTTCCAACGTGGTTCTAACAGATTCAGAAAGTGTTTCAGTAACTGCAGTTAAATTTGCACATTGTTTTAATTGTTCATTGTCAATATCATGTTACTCTTGACTTGATTTAGCTGCTTTAATTATTTTAAGTGGACTCTCCACTGGACAAACTGTATACACAGATGTATTCAGTGCACACTGGCTTTATTATTATTTGTAATAGGTCTGCTTCACAAAGCTACAGTACCAAAAAGGGTATTCTCTTCTTGAAGTTGAAAAGAAAAAAAAAGTTCTGTATTGCTTATATTTGTTAATATTATAAGTACCATGTTTTGACAAGACCAAATGAGCATCTCGAGCCATGATGCTTAGCTTAATGACTACAGTACTTTTCCCACCAGCTTTCTCTGAATTGCCAAACCACACATATATTATATTCAGCTTTTGCATTAAACAAGCAATTCAAAGTATTTTCTGGATCGAGAGGCTCTAAGTGAAATTGACTAATTCCATTGTGACATCCCTTATTACCACTCGGTGCCATATAGTGTTAGAGGTAGTTATTGTTTCCACTTTAATTTGTTACAAATGTGTAAATATTTGGGCTGTGACCAGTTGTAAATATGTCAATAAATGTGCATCTTTGTTAATGTCATATTTTGTTTTATTATCAACTGGAGTTCAGTGTTCTTGACCAGACTCCATTACACACTAGTTGTCATCAAGTAACAATTACAGTTTAGATAAGCAGCCTTGATGGCTATGCTATTCCTGCTATCAGCCAGTGATCACATCGAAAGACCCATGACCTTTAATCTTTATAATAATTAGTGTCTTTCTGGATCTGGCTATAATATCCAGCAGAAGTCTGCAATTAATTTAAATTAAACTAAATAGAGATACAGTGGTCTTTTTTAAGAGGTCTACAGCTGTGAATAAGCATAGAGTTCAAACTTTTGAGGAATACACTGTGCTAATTTTTGGTAGAGGACACTGAATATAATGTTTTCCCTGTTGTGTCAATGAAATTAAGATTTAAAGCCATTATTATTGTTTTTAATAAATAAATGAGATGATCAACATAACTGATGCAATGTTTTCTACACTGTATGAGGCTACACAAGACAGAGATCTGCTGGAAAGGGACAGCTCGTCTGTGTTTGTGGGGACTTTGTGGGGGTTGCTGTATCTGCAGTGAGAGACTTAGAAGCCTGCTCTCTCTATAACCTTAAAGATTTTCTACACCCATTCATGGATATAAATATAACAATATTATTAAAATAATATAACTTATATACTTATATAAATAATATAACTCTAAGCAGTCCTGCCTGGGTTAAAACGGTTTTGCATCAGGCTCCTATAAAGATTGTGGACAAGAGCAGACACCCAAACACAAACACACTCACACAGTTGCTAGTCAGTGACTACAGAGTCTGTATGTGTTTTTGAAGTGGGCATCAGAGCTGCTGTGCTGGACATCCTTGTGCTGTGCGCTCTGTGCACAGGTTCAGGGCGGCCTTGGGGATTAGCGCCACAGCAGCGGCTTCTCCCGGTCTCCCACTGAAATGGGGTGAAAGAAGGGATGTGGACGTCATTCTTTTGTAACTTCTCCGACCAGTTCGCTTTTCATTGTTTTCTATTTTTAACAACTGGGGGCGCGTTTACAAGCGCCAGCATGTGCCGGAGAACCGCACATATCTCATGATTAATTAAATCAATGTGATAATCCCATTTCACTGATGAGATACAATCACGTGGTTGGCCCCACATTAAAGGGGCTCCTGATGTCCGGGTCAATCTGTGAGGTTCCTGACAAATCTGTGCTGCTCGGGTTAATCATTTGCCATTATCTCGTACTTAGTACTTGAGCGTGGAGTTTGGAGTCTGCCCTTCTCTCCGACAAAACCTGACAGAGAACGCGGCTGCTGCTTCGCCTGCCTTGGGCCTTAAGAGCCATTTGAGCCGCAGCTCCTTTTTACCGGGGTTTCACGGCCCACGAGAGGACGTACGATGTTTGCTCGGGTTGTTGTTTTGCTCTGCGCAGCCTCCTTTCTCTCTGCAGCTGCTGAAGGTGAGTGGTTCAGGGGTCGCTGTGACCTTTCACAGAGCTTCATAGACGAGACATCAAGAAACTGTTTATTGATGTGATTTTCTGTTAATAATAATTTACAACTTTTTAAAAAGTCACTTACTGAAGTTGTGGTTTGCAGAAGCAAAGTGATGCTTCCATTAAAGGATGAATTATAGTGCAATTTCAGTTGATGTATTTTGGGTGTAATTGACTTTTGTAGCCAAATAACAGACAAAAGAAAATGTAAAAAAAAAAAGTCTAAATTAATAATTAATTTGTTGGAAAAGGGAAATTAAGGAATGTTTTTCTTTTAATTGTGATGAAATCACAGCCATAGTGACACGTCAGTCTATCTTCACTATTTGAAACACCACTCATTAGGTTAGAGCATGAAGCCTTTATCTGGACACACCCTGTTAGGCTGATGAGTGAATATGGTCATATGTGTCACTTACAACTACTATTGTAACTCGTCTGTGCAAAGTTGGAGCACATGTTCACTGTTACAGTTTTTATCTTTTTTTTAAATATGAAAGAAAGGAAGTAGGTTTATAAATCTGTGTACTGTAACCCGTCCCTGGCTCTCACAAACCCCTTGGCACATCAGTAATATTGACAAGCATTAATTTTCAGGCCAATACATGAACAACTTTTTTCTACAGCAAAGTGAAACTGGGGTGGATCATCCAAGCCGATCAGCTCTTATTCTTGAGTTGACAAGACAAAATGCTTTGTTATTAGCACCACACAGTGGTCTAATTTTAGTCACAAAGTCTTTCTTTTATAAGTTACTATTTGGGATAGAACACACACAAAAAGAGTCAGGTACACCAGCTTTAACTCCAGAGAATATAAGATGCAGTGTTTGTTCTAGTATCACAATAGGTACTCACTGTTTCTTCAGGTGCTGCCGTTGGACCTCAGCTCAACAATAACCAGCTGTATAAACTGAGCTACACCACAGAGGTGCGGGTGGATAGGGCCAAGGGGTCACCACGGGGCAGCGCTGGATACAGGCTCTCCTCAGACGTGGACATCCATCTGGTGTGGAGAGACCCAAGTAACAAGAATGACCAGCTCATACAACTAGCAGTATGTGCTACATGTTTTATCTACAAACCTGTTCTTTAAAAATCTTTTAAAAAGTCATTGTGTTTCATGTCTGGGTTGGTGTTAACAGATATCAAACGTCAGAGTGGAGCATGTGTCCCAAAGTTCGAACAAGAAAAACATCATAAAAGGATCCTCAGCTGAAAGTCTCTTTGGGAAGAACAAACTAGCAGCTCTGACCAAACCATTTATGTTGCATCTAAAAAATGGAAAGGTAAGACATGATACCATTTGTCTGCTTTTGTTGTGTGAAGCATGACACAGTGATGTGTATGGAGAGGCCCATGACTCATTCCAGTAGTAGTATTTGCATAATCAAGTTATTGTTTTGTTGTGATGATGTTGGCAGTGGCTGCATGAAACCCAAAGGTCAAAGGTCATTGGGGTTAGCAGGGCAGTAAGGAAATACCTATTTTGGAGTTAGAGGCTGGGAGTACTTCTTTTTCTAAACTAAAAACAATTTGTACATTTTCTATAATATATTTTCACAATAAATCAAATTTGTACAATCATTCAAGGATGTTTCAGTTACTGACTAAAAGTATGCGTGAAATAATACACCTCCCTGGTGTTGTTCATTTATTTATAATGCTGACAGCTGAGGCAGGAAAATACACAAAGTGGCGCTGCACAATCTATTTATGGTGGACCTATTTGATATTGTGGTTGGCTGCTGCAAATAAATCACATAGTGTTGAAGACAAGTTGTAGAATGATGTAAACACCTGTGATAATATATCACATAATAATAATGATGATAATATATCACTGCTTGATGTCCAATCCAAGTTTAAATGATTAACCACAAATTTTAATTGTTAGAAACTGTTTTAAAATATTTCTGGTAAATGTATATTTTTATGGTTTGTAGACAAAGGCATTTTATTCATACTGGACCGAACCTGCTGTTATCAAGAATCTAAAACGTGGAGTGGCCAGCTTACTGCAAGTGCAGCTCCACACTGGGAAAGTTATAGAGGTAATAAACTATTACATCTGTATTATTAGAGATTGTTTAACTTATATGTGTGGCTAATATTGATCTGTTATTCTGAATCATAACAGAATGATGTGTCAGGAAGATGCACTGTTGAGTACAAGTCCGTAAAAAGTCAAGTGACAAGAACCAAGGTCCTGGACACGTGCAAAACGCCAGAGACTGGATTCACCACCCACAGTAAAGTGAGCAAAGTCAATCCACATTTTTAACATTTTTGAAGTATATAAACAGGAATCAATATACTGTGTCAATTGTGCATTAGGTACTGGGAGTGAGTAAAAAAGCCAGTTCTGTTACAATTTTTACCATTGAAGACGGATTCCTTCGTTCTGCTGTGGCAGAAGAATCCCACAGCCTGTTTGTAAATGCCCACAAATCAACTGGTGCTAAAGTCGTATCCAGGTAACAAAATTAATAAAGATAAACCATATATTAGATGGACAACGAATTTCAATTGTACGTTTCTGCTTTCAGACAAACACTCACTCTGATGGGAACAGAGGCAGGACCACTCGAGGCCGCTGGCAAAGATGTGACGAGTGTTGTTAAAACCATTGATGCCAAACTCGCAGCTGTTGGTATCATAGCTGAGAAGGTCAAATCCCAGTGCAAGGGCTGTCCAACAGTAAGTGGCCAATTCTATTTAGGCAGTCTCTTTTTTACTGAGATGTATGACATGATCTGGTCAAGAGATCAGCTCTTGATCTCTTGATCTTGTAAAAAAGAATACAACCCTAACCCTCCATATTTCTTTTTCCACGCGCCAGAACACTGGTATTACATATTTTATACTTAAATAATGTATAGTTTTAAATGTATAGAAAACATGATCTTTGGGGTGCTGATCCTGCCACACAAAGAATGCTTGGAATAGAAGCATGCACCACTTAAAAGACTTAATTATTTAATCTTTACTAAAACTAACTGAAGACATAAAACTAAACGCATATTTTAAAAATTGGTGTAGAAAAATAACACTGGTGTTTTGCCCTTAGCTGTTTGAACACTGGCAGTCCCTCCAGAAGCTGCTGGAGCCAAATAGCCTATCTAAAGTCTCGGCTCCTCGCAGCTTTCTGGCCCTGATCCAGAGCATTCGAAAGGCATCCAAGGATGAGATCCTCAAAGTGCTCAAGAGTGCCAGCAAAACAGCTCTGTGAGTGCCTATATGTTAAACCTATATTTTCATGATTAAAATGTGGTCTAAAATGTGCTTTTACCTGCTGTCCAGGCCTCAGGTAGTGGACGCTGTGACTTCCTCTCAGACCCATGCCTCTCTTGATGCCATGCTGGAGTTCCTGAACTTCACAGACGCCAAAGCTTTTGTTTTGCAAGAAAGGTTCCTCTATGCATGTGGCTTTGCCTCACATCCCAATGAAAGAATGCTCAAGGCATTACTTGTAAGTTGTATTCATGTGTGAATATTTAATATGTAATATTAGTATTAGTTGTTACATACTGAAATATAGAAGAAGAAGGAGATTGACATTTCATACATTGATGCAACACAATGTGCTTACAATCCTTTATATAGGATTGCAAAGCATTACCTGTTGTTTATATATTGACATTGTGAGCCTTATACTGCACTACACTAAAATCTCTTTATCAATCTAGGTATAAACGCTGGTTACATTGTGCTACAAGTTTTCTCTTCCTCTATTTGTAGGACATCTCCAAAGGAAAAATAGCCAATAATGACATCAAAGAGTCAGTGGTAATCATTATGGGTGCACTGGTCCACAAACTGTGTCTAAAAGGTGGCTGTAATTTACCTGTAAGTGGAACCCTACAGTGATCCATCACAGTGTTACTTATCTTTGCTGAACACTATACTGACTCATGTGTTGCTGTGTGCTTGCAGACAGTGATGGAGGTTAAAAACATGATTTTAAAGGGTCACGAAAGCACACAGGAGGAGTCCCAGGTGCAGATGTATCTTCTGGCTCTGAAGAACTCCATGCTCCCAGAGGCCATTCCCATTTTTATTAAATACGCTGAGGCCGATCTTGGGGCTTACAACACAATCGCGCTAACAGCCCTGCAGAGATATGACAGCAGTCTAATGACAGAAGAGGTATACTTTATTGGCATCTTTCTCTCTCTGTGTTACTGTATTGTAATTTATATGCATTATTTTCTTCCATCTCAACATAGGTCAAACGTACAGTGAACAGGGTTTTCCACCAGAACAGACGCATCTATGAAAAAAATGTCAGAGCTGCAGCGGCTGATGTGATTCTCAGTAGTAATCCCTCATTTATGGAGGTCAAGAATTTGCTGCTGTCTATTGGGCATCTACCTCATGAAATGAATAAATACATGATCTCAAAAATCCAGGACATCCTCCGCTTCCAGATGCCTGCCAGGTATTATCAGGTTTTAGCTATCCGGTGTATAGATGACAAGAAGTAATAAGAAGGCATAATGTGCATTATATATTTTTGTTCATTTAGCAAAACTATACAGCATGCAATGAAGGATATGATTGTCAACAACTATGACCGCTTTTCAAAAGTAGGCTCCTCTTCTTCTTTCTCAGGATTCATGGCACGTAAGTACATTAATCTCAATTTTGTTTATGATTAGGTTATAAATACTTATGTTTATCAAGAAATTGAGCTTAGCAATCACCGCCTATAAATTCTTCAAATTACATTTCAAAATAATCTAAATATTAGAGTAAAAATGAATGCCCGTATCACAATTATATTTAATAATATCACATTTAAACTTAATAATTGGCTAAATTATTCTGTGGTTTGTTTAATTTCAGAAATATATTATTTATTAATAAAATGATATGCAATACACTCATTTGTGACTATAAAGACTATAAAGCTGGTTACCCCCTAAAAATGTTGACAAGAACAATTTAAATGACAGTGTTTAGTAAGTATGAGTAAATAGTTAATTTCAATGGTTCAATTTCTTTCCTTTAGGATCGGCTGATGTTACTTCCACATACAGTTTGGACATCTTGTATTCTGGCTCTGGCATTCTGAGAAGAAGCAACATGAACATGTTTGGTGCAAGTGAAGGAGCTGTTCTGCATGGTTTACAGGTCTGTGTTCTCTTTAAATATTGTTATTATCTGTTTATTTTCACAATATTAATGTGGATTCATGTGTATTTTGTTACCAGCTTTATTAAATAGATCTGGATCATCACTTGTAGACATACTCTAATTTTGTGTTTTAATGGGCTCAGATTGTTCAGAAGACTAAGGCCTTAGGATTGTCTTATCAGAAGAAACACACAAGTTAATAACCATCACCTGGTTCAATAATACAACAGCAACAAGGGAAAAAGGGTCTAAATCAAGACTAAACCAGTGTGGATTAAAACTTTGGCACATGTGTAGTCAAGAATAATTGTGGAAATAATTTTTTAAAAATTGTTTTTATATTGACTTTTCAGGTCGCTATTGAAGCCCAGGGGCTGGAGTCGCTGATCGCTGCCACACCGGACGAGGGGGAGGAGAACCTGGAGTCGTTCTCGGGGATGTCTGCTCTGCTGTTTGATGTGCAGCTCAGACCAGTCAACTTTTTCAAAGGATACAGCGACCTCATGTCCAAAATGTTCTCTATGTCCGGGGACCCACTGAATGTAGTAAAGGGCCTCATCCTGCTCTCGGACCATTCAGAGGTAAGCGGAGGATAAACTTAATAATGTTGATATATTAAAAAATATATATACATAGAGATGCTGGAGTGTGTAGCCTTCTGTATATTGTATATCAAATCATTTTGTTTTGGGGTTAATCGTTCTCAGATTGGTGTCTGTGTAAGCCCCCAGCCATCCACTCAGGGTCCATAGCAAAAGAAGGTTCAGTTCTGTCAACTGGAGAAATGTTTTTGTGTTTCCACTCAAAGTAGCTTCTTCAGACTTTTGCTTATGATCAGATTAGGTGAAACCTCTTTAGACAGCAGTATATAAAAAGGTGCACTATGTAGTTTTTGGTGGATGCTAATGTTATTACTTTGCCTGGGATTTTCCAAAGAATGTTATGAACATATCTAGCTTTTATTTATTCAATTACAGGCATCTTCATCACAAAAAATGCTTGATTTGGTTACGTCACCTTCTACACCATCTACGTATTATTAACATTTGGAAAATGTTTTAAGAATCACATACTTCAGGTTTGACAGGTTGAAAGTACGAATTAATTTTATATTCTTTGTTTCTTCAAGGTGATCCAGCTGCAGTCTGGTCTGAAGGCCAGTGCAGAGTTCCAGGGGGGACTGTCCATTGACATTTCTGGTGGAATGGAAGTCAGTCTTTGGTACAGAGAGTCCAAGACCAGTGTCAACAACAGGTACAGAGCCTAAACAATGAAGAACATCACAAACTAATATTTTACACTATGTTTGTAGGTCAGATCCTGCCCCTAACCCCATTTCCACCGGCCCTTCATACCCAACACCTGGTTCTTTTTAGTACTTGCTCGGCTCGGGTTATAACCAAGCACTACTAACTGACCAGTCAATGAGGTCAGAGTCCTGGCAGAATCCTTGGTTTCCATGGTTTATATTGAGTTTTTTGGGCAGTTTCCATGGATACGGTACCAGATTTGTTACTAGAGTAATGGAAACAAAACCAGGCCGAGTAGAGTGTGGAAACTCCCTTTTGTGTTGTGCCAAGTAAGGTTTAGTTAAAGAAAGAGGGGCTATTATGCTTCGATGGTGCATTAATTATTAACACATATCATCACCTTTTGTTGATATGGATTGCTGTTGTTTTCAAACTGTCTGCTGAAACCAACTCCACATCACATAAGATGGTGAAGTTGATTGTAAAATTAAGTTTTGTCATCACTGAGAAGCCTGAAAAGAGGTGTTCCTCCTGATAGGCACTTTCTGCCTCACACACACACACATTTTCAAAAAGAAGCCGAAAAGAAATGTAACGCTAACGTACATAACGTGGTGTTGTTGCTGCGTACCACTATCTGGGGCTGCTGCTCTGTTCTGTGGGGGGAGGGGCTGGAGTGCGCTGCAGACACTTCCTGATTATGATTATATGATTGTATGTTGTGAGTGTAAAGTAAGTGTAAGGATTCAAATAGTTTTCAGATAGTCCCCAAGAGAGATCTCAAATTACTCGAACATGCCGAATTATATTTAAAATCACTCCAGGCATTTTTTTGATGAGGGGGTAATGCGTGTGAGCGCTAAAACAAGTTAACTGGATTAAACATGTCACCAAACTATTTCAGAGCACGTATAGACGCTGCAGACCAACACCAGCTCATCTGTCTCCATCAATGTCACTTAGTTACTTATGTAACTATAGTTCTATGAGTGTATGAAGGGCCCTTAACCCATTAAATCTGTGTTTGGTCATGTAACCTAGATTTATCTGAAACATGTGCCACAGATTCAACATGAATCTGGGACTTAAATTAAATCTAGACAGGTCTAAATAATGTATTTAGATCTGTGATTTAATAAAATGATTTAATTTTCAGAAAGAAAATTTGCAAAAATACTTAAAATAGACATGTAAACTATGACACTGGAAAAAGTGTGTGATGCGATTAATCGTGATTAATCACAGTTCCAAAGTGTGATTAATCAGATTAATTTTGCTCTACTCAGCTCTTCTCTACTCTATATCATTTTGATAGACAAGCAGTTTGAAGAAAACAAGGGTAGTTCCATTTCTGCCACTCAACCACAAATAGACGTGTTGATGCTGGGTTTATGTGAACTTCAGAGACCCTATAAGTATTGTCTGATTCATTTGTTCCAGTGGCATGCTGGACACGTTCCAGAGCTGCGCTTAAGACCCCTCTCTGTGCTAGGTTTGAGAGAATATGACGTCAGTTCTGTCTGGGTCTTCTATTTTAAACCTTTACTGTGAATACAAAACAGTAGCTGCTGAAAATGGAATACGTCATCATCCGAGTATCAGATATCTCACCGCATCTGGTGATGAAACTGGGTTTAAACAGCAATGCAGCACATTTTGTACTGCATTTAAGTTCTAGTTTAGATTGACAATACAACACATACGCATACATCTTACATCTTCTCATTGTTTAATACTTGTGCTTTCAGGGGAGCATTGGTCATGTCTGGAAATGTTACTGTGGACATGGACTTCCTAAAAACAGGAGTTGAGGTCAGCTTTGACACAGAGGCATCTTTGGACTTCATTACCACAGTCCAGTTTTCTGAGTATCCCTTCCTGGTCTGCATACAGATGGACAAAGCCATGTTTCCAATCAGGTAGAGAAAATTTTGAAATTAATGCTCTTTTACTGTACAGTTTGGGTTTCTTTTTTGGGTTATATCTCATTTCTTTTTTTGTTGTTTTTTTAGTGAACATGTGGGCAAATATGACAACTTACCATCAGGGAAAAACACTTTGACACAGAGGAGCAGGAAACATATTGTCCCTGGATCTGAGTTCCCTCTGCACCAGGAAAACTCCAACATGTGCAAGAAGGTGTTCGACTCCAGCTGGTAGAGAACTATTGACTTAGGACTTAGGTTATCACTGGACTAATTTTTTATTGTTCAGGGACTGCTCTCACACCTCAACACCAAATGATGGAATACTGAATGTTTTTTCATAAGCAAAGTTTACATTCCTGGTAGGATCTATCAGGAATTCTTACAATGTTTTATGTTTTTTAAGTGTATTTATGAAAAGCACAAGCAGTATCCTGTGTATTTGCAGAGAAAAATCACAGTAATTTCTCTTTCCGTCCTTATTAGAAGATATTTGAAATGATGAGAAAACTAATTTTCTACTCTAAAACATAAAATTCAGTTATGTTTCATCGAAGTCAACTACACTTTATCTATTTTTCTTGAATTCTGCTGTAATTGAGTACTGCTTACTATTGCTAGCTTATCTGAATTTGTTGGTTAATATTTGAAATTGGCTGACAATAAATATACTGCGGACAAAGCACAGGTGCCACTGGTAATCTTGCTATTACCTTTAATTCTTTGTTTTATTTGATCTTACTTGTACGGTAAGTTTACATTGTTGTTGTAGTGCTAAGCTCACTACTCTACTTTAAGTTCTTAAGTCTGGCCTTGTCTTGTGTTGTGGCTGTGACATCAGAGCACTGCTGCCATCCAAATACAACAACTGGTTCTTAATGCAGATTCTTCAGAAACCACAGAGAGCAGCTGGGGGCAAACCAGTGTCTGCCAGTCTCACGCTGCCACAGCAACCCAGTAAACAGCGCCGCAAACTGTCAGGTTAAACATAAGCCCTGGGCCCGGGTGGTGTTTCAGTGTCACCAGAAAGCTAACCTCGCACACTAGGACATGCCAAATGTGCACTTCTGTTGGCATAAATCTGTTTGATTTCCATTTGCCCTACACATCTCTTTTTCAGATGAGTGGTTAAATATTGGATTATAGAGTTAAAAGGGAAAAGACATGTGATGAGAAATTTGTAGATGTAACATGTTTGTGAAATGATTTGCAACTTAATTTCATGCTTTCGTGCTTTAGACACAAGAGATTTTAAACTACTGGGGGCTGAGTAAATTCTTGGTTGGAGAATGAAGAATCAATTTAAAGTTTACAGCAATAAAAAAATCTTTATTTTTTATTTTTTACATCTCCAGCTGTGTCCAGAGGTTATCTTAAGTGTATATTGTTGATGAGAACGTGAACCTATCAAAGAGATTGTTCCTGTGAGCTTACACTAATTACAATAGCCTATATCTACTTAAACTTTAACAATCTATTTTTATCCAATCAGAGAAAGGGGTGCTTCTAATAGATTTACTTAAAAACAGAAAAAAAGACCACTAAAGAGAGGAGTAGCTTGCATCATAAATTTATTGCATACTTATGTAGGCTTGTCAGTCTACATTACACCCGTTCATCATTTTCTTTACTTCAAAGCATGTGAGTAAGTGCACACACAGCACTTGCTTGTCTTTCCTCTTTTATCCTGACCGCTTACAGTTCAAAGATTTCACCAAACAACTGGTGTCCCATCATAGTGAAAGGACTGCCCCAAATCATTTACATATGCACTTGACTCAGACCATCTCACTTTCACTAACCAACTTTTAGCAAGCTTGATATTTAACTAATGTATTTCCAGTTCAAATCTTGATGTCAATAGCTTTTCATCAGACCAATTTATATTGTCGTCTCCTAATGTTTAGACAAAAATTTACAGGAATACTATCATCAATAGATTAAGATTTAGGGGAGAACTGGCTAGTTTTCAAAAGGCATATAAATGCATTTCAGTTTGAAATGTATTATTTGCTTGTAACGCTGTTCCATTGTTTCTAATTATCTGTGGAATAATAATTAAAATGTATAACATTGTAATACAAATCAATTTTTTAAAATTGTATGCAGAATTGCACAATTGCACATGTAAATGTTTAAGTGCATACATTATACAATTGTACATTAGTATTAATTTTAAGATGCATTAAATGTTGCAATTTCAAGTTTTGCTCCCAACATTGAGTAAACTATGTCCAATCAATCCCCCACCAAGTAATGTTTCCACATTATACATAACAGCGTATCTTCTCTGTAATGACAGAGCAATAACATGTGCATAATAAATAAGGTATCTGGACTGGCCAGCAGCTCCAAATACCTTTGAGTGTTTAGTTTGACACATGCTAACACAGCAGCACACAGAAATCCTGTGATTTATGCTGATATTATTGAGTCAAAACGCAATGACCCACTGGTTTAGTGCAGCTTCATAAGGAAACAAGAGATAATGATAACAAGTTAGTGATGTTAATGTGTACTTCTAGTAATCCACATACAAAGCAAATGTAAAGGGGTTTATTCTTTGGACAGAAAAAGTGACGCTGCTATGGTGTTAAATGTATAGCCACACGCAACACATGTAGCCCGCGTATGCACAGTAAAGTAACATGACTCCTCGTTGTATGCTCACAGAATGCTGAAATGCCTGGCATAACTCAATGTCACACACGCACCAACCCTTGTGCCATTACACTAAAAGTGTAAAATAAACCAACACTAATAGAGGAAGTTATCCCCTAAATGTCTCAGCTGGCTCCCGCTCATTAGCCACATTACTACTTAGATATACTGATCTAAGTACATAGCTGAGGAGGAGTCCAGCTCCACTCTCCTAACTCTGTAACATTCCAGGAGTGTGCGCTAACATGCACCATCACACTCACCAGAGATACACACTCATTATCAGCACTTTGTGGGGATAAAACAGGTAAACCATAGCTACTTTAACTGAAATACACTTATCCTTAATGCAAAGCAGTGTGTCACTATGCCTCTAACATCACACTTGTGCAAATAAATGGTCCCAGTGATAACAAAGCTGCATACATTATTAATCCAACGGTTCATAAAGCGGTGTATTTTTCTGAACACTCTTTGTATGATTACAATGGCAAAAGCTGCAGTCTTTGCTCCCCTATTGCTTGTGGTAAAAGTACACACATGCACATCATATTACTTGGGGCTGGATGATTTATGGTAGGCCTGATGTCCCTCAACTACCAAAAAAAAAAAAAAAAAAAAACTTATGGCCATAGGTGAGGGCTGAAACTTAAATCAAGCAGAAGCTAAGAATAGCTCTTGTTTTCATACCTCATACCAAACCAAGAAAGGTTGAAACACCAAGGGTCTACGTTAATTTAGACAAAAATACTTTTATTGACTAAAGTCACATTTCTAAAACAATCAGTCGCTACAAAACCAGCTTACTTACAGGCTTGGTAATATACATACCACATATATATGCCTCCTATGTGTATAGTTTCAGATATGTATCACAAGTGTCTTGTTTCCTTTTGAATTGCACAAAACAACATTTCTACTACTACTCAAATTAATCAGCAGATGAATGGAAAGTATCATAAGGCAGAAAATAAAGCAAAGTGTCCAGCTCAGCTAAGGCCTCTGGCTGACCTTTTAACCTACAAAGTGCTATGATGAAAACAGGTATTGTCATAACAGAGACAGATGAACACACCAGTCTGCGTTTGTCATCAGTGCTACCAAATTTGCAGCACAAGGAGAAGTACAGGGGTCCAAATTGCCTCTACAGCCAAGGAAGTTGAAGAAATCCTCAATAAATACATCTGCAAGAGAAAAAGAACACAGTTAAAGAACAGGGTATTTATATATTTATATATAGTAGTGATAATAAAAATATTAGTTAGACATAAACTATACATTGTCCTTCCATGATGTTATGCTTTTGATTTGTTTGTGTAGCGAGCGTGTGCAGTGCTCAGACTGGCAGTGCCCGTTTAGGAAAAAGCTGCGGGGGAGGGGGCTATAAAAAGTTGACCCCATCTCCGCCTTAGACGCGCTTGAAGCTGGAGCTGCAGCCGCATCTGATCTGTCTGAGCAGCTGTCCTCTCTCTGCATCAGCACAACAAATACTTTACATTGCCTGACCTTTTCCTCCCGCATCACTATCCCAGCCATGCCCCCGCGCCCCCAACCACAAACACCCTGTGCCTCCCCCTGTCCCACTTCACACCACTACTGCCCATGAAGCCTGTGTCTACCACACACCCGCCACTTTTGGATTACTGCACGCTCACGTAGGCCGAGAATGGCCAGCCACTCAGTGCAACTGTGTGGCAAAGTGAAAATTAAATTCTACTCCATTTAACTATTCCAAATATTTCACTCCCTGATCTGATGTTCAGACGTTATAAAACAAACTGAAAATATACACAATCATATTCAATTAATACCATTGTTAATTCAAATGTTCATAACAATCTAGTAAGAAGCATTACGTAGGAAATATATAATGATGATCTGGCTCCTAGGGATGTAACGATACTGGCAATATCGTCATATCGGGATAGTAAAATTGTCACGATATCATCGTCAAATTACAATATGAAAAACAGCATGTCTACGTGAAAAAAAACAACAATAGTTTAGCCTGCTCCATCAGATTAAAGCATTATTGACTAGAAATTATTATGATTATGATTATGATTATGATTATGATTAATAATAATAATAATAATAATAAGAAGAAGAAGAAGAAGAAGAAGAAGAAGAAGAAGAAGAAGAAATAACAAGGTACATCACAGAATACATAGCAGTCATTATTGTTGTTCCTGACATAACTTGGCTCTAAAATATGACAATAAAGGCCTAATAATTAATGGCAGGAGCATATTACATTGTCAGTCTTGTTATTATGAACATGGATACATCATTTTGAGTTTTACAATATCATGAACTTCTCGATGATATCGCAAAACATATCGTATCCTGAGGTTCATATCATGACAATATCGTATCGTGATATTTGCATATGGTTACATCCCTGCTAGCTCCTCTCTGGTCAGTAGGTCTACTGAATAAAGCATATTTAAATGTTGCTAGACATTATAATTTAAAAATCAATGTTACATTTTCCTTTTAAATTGTCAGTTTGTATTTGTATGCATTTTCTTTACACAAAGAGCCAATATTGCATTGCACTGACTTGAAATGAATACATTTTAATTGTGTTAGTAGTATAGTGTCAATAAACATGAGAAAAATATTCCTCATATTGATTGATTGATTGATTGATTGATTGATTGATGATTTTTATTTTTCTGCCATGTCTCCCAACTGTAGTATAGACTTAAACTGTATTGGTCACCAGGGGTTTGAAATGTAGAAGGCTTTTCACAGACTGTGTAGTTAATCGAATGACAACTTGAATTCAAAGCTATTTTGAAACGCAAATAGTTAAGACTTATTCAGAATACAAAAGTTATTTTGTAAGTGTGTCATTTGGTATTTTCTCACCTTGTCTTATCAGCTCATATCCCAACAACACTATGATGGGAAATGTCAACCGTAATCTATCCAGTCTACCGTCAAACGAGTAATTATAAGTTCTGAGTACATCACAGTATGTACAGTCCTATTCCACTGGAAACTTCTGCGAAGCAATCAAATACAGTTGGAAACACATGAACTACAAAATCAAATTTTAATGGTTGCAATTATCAAATAGCAAAAACCGAATTATTCAAATATAATAATTTCTGCCACAAACAACAAAACATCTAAAACTGCTAATCCTGTAGTTTAGATATTTACAAACATGTTTGAAATGCTCAGGATTTATATCAGTTTACCAGTTCAGATTTCAGTTTTCTCAGTTTCAGTTTCGTCTTTAATGCCACTGGGCATGTCTAAAATATGAACTCTGAACAGAGTCATACAATTAAAACATAAATCAAATCTTCATAATGACAGTGCTTGTCAGAAATATTCTAATTAGGTATTTTTTCAAACTGTTTTAAATTATTGCTTGTGACAGCTATAATGTTAAATGTAAGTATCTTAACTGCAGGTCAACATAATTTATAATTATGTACTTTAGGATACATGCAATATGTAGAGAGCCTTATTCTGGAAACCACTCTGCAATGTACTACACCACTTTATTTAATTAAATTTCAAATAAAATTTGATCCAATGTAATAGTTTAGAAGTAATGTCCCAATGTAACTGTAATGTTATTGTGATAATTCTTTTTTTTTTTTTTTTTGTAACTTTTCAGGATTTATGGTGAAAAGAAAAAAGGACACTTTTTTTAAACTAAATTTGATTTTGTTTCTACTGTTAAGTTGACTTCTATTGTAGTTGTGAAAATGTATGTATAGTTAAAAACATAGAGCCAACAAAATTACTTAGCCGGTTTGTGCGTTACATTTGATTCTATTGTTTCACATTGGAGACCATACTTCTGCACAACTGCTCCAACTAATTATTAAAAAACATTTAAAAATAAATTAATTTACTTTTCTAAATATTAAAAAAAAATGTTTAAAAGAGCTATTTTAAAAGAACTATTTTTGACTTTAATCAATGTAAGCACAAACTATTCATTCAAAAATTTGTGTTCCCATTGACGGTCACGGGTGACAATCACTATCTATCCCTGTGACTTTGAGCTTGAACATGGACAGACAACCATTCACTCTCACATTCATTCACTTGGGGCAATTTAGCTTTGCCAATTAATTAACTCTAACACATGCATGTGTTTGGACAGTGGGAGGAAGCCTGAGAACCCGGACAGAACCCACGGTAACAAAGGACATGCAGACTCCACCCAGAGAGATCATGTGATCTTAGTCTGTTCCGGGATTTGAACCCACGATCTCGTTGGGAGGCGTGACCTCTAACCACTCTGCCACCGTACACCCCTATACATCCTTAAATCAAATCCAAGTTTAATAGGTACTGCGAGGAGAAACATTGTGATGTTTTGTGTGTTCGTTTATCATTACACCATTACTGATTTATAATCTAGTAATATCCTTTGTTGACATAGTCTAGATTACCAGACCTTTATTATGAGACAATATTTTTTTCAATTTGTAACTGTATTTTGACACACACACGCACGCACGCACACACACACATACACACACACACACACGCATTACATTTGTAAAACTAAACAAAATGTGTAGAATAAAAATGTGAGCAGAAATAATACATTTTAGAACATATTTCAGTTTTGGAATTTTCACATAAAATCATTAAACAGTACATTTGGATCAATACAAACTAATATAATATGTTAAATACTAACTTGTGAGCCGTCACTGACTGAAATAGTTTGGACCTTGTGAATAAACTATGTAAACAAACTCGTCTGACACTATTAAAATAGCCCGACTGTGTGTAATGCATAGAAAAGGGAACTGAAGGGACTGGTCATGGCTGAAAGTCCAGTCTCCCGGGGAGCACAGCAGTGGACTGGAGTCATGTTTCCTGTCATGAACCTTCTGCATGTCTATTAACACTGACATGTCACCACAGCCAGTGGCTCGCACATGACTGCACTGTGCCACAGTGGAAGGGCTGCACATCTGCCTCGTTAATACAAAATAGCAATTGTTATCTACAGGAATGGAGGGAGTTATGATGAACTCGGCTATTAGAATTAATTTTGTTTGATAAATGTTATCTCAGCTTAGTTAAACACAAAATTGAATATCCATGTTTAGTTTTAAAATATTGCTATACTGCAAAGGAATATTTCCAGACAAGTTTAAATGACTTGAATTCAGGACATTAATTCAACTTCAGCTAATCAACTTCATGGACCTAGATTATTTTACTTTAAAATTATTATTATTTCAAGACAAATTGTTTGTCAATGGGGTAAGCAATTTGATTTATCTCTCTGGCAAATAAATGTTCTTATTTTAAGCTAAATTATATTATAATATAGAATATTATACTATATTATAACCAGTCAGAAATGTCTTGAAACCAGTGAAATTGTCTACGTGACATAGGCAATTAAATCTCATTTAGTCAAAACTATACAAAATAAAATGAATATTCTGAATTCAGGTAATTTTAAGCAAGACTATATTATTTGATGATGATAATTTTTGCAGTGTAATTGTTTGAATGACGTATAATAAGGTTTTGTCAAGAATATAAGCAGTGTATAATGTTTTCTTTTCACTGGGAACGTGAAAATACAGCATTGTATTGACAGTTTACAATATGCACTGTACTTACCTGAAGTCTATGATGAAGTGTTGGTCACCGATGCTCCACAACGAAGCTCATGGTTGTTCCATCAAAGGACGGAGGGGCGATGATTCTTGGACCTTGTGGCGTTGAGATGCTGATAAGAGGTTTTCTGTCGGCTGCACGTCCTCGAGCAGTCACATGTCCTACAGATTCAGGAAGCTGTTCGCTCAGCGTGGCCTCTCCTGAAGCGCTGTAGTACACTTTCTCTGCCATGACAGGAGAGCTTGTGCGTTTGTGCTGGCCACTTTTTAACTTGTCCCGGACTGCCTCCTCAGAGTGACAGTGCGCCTGTGGGAGCACTGGCTGCATGGTGAGTGTGGGTGAGGGAATGAAGCCCGGATAAATCATGTATGTGGGTGCACATGCCAGAGGAGACACAGAGAGAGGCACAGGGGTGACCGATGCAACGGGGGTGACAGGGGACACAGGAGAATGAGACATAGGTAAATCCACAAACTGTCCTGTGTCAGGATCATACAGTCTCTTGGTGGCTTGCACAGGTGTGTCCACCAGGTAGTAGTGTCCAGTTGTGGGGTCAAGAAGCATCTTCCTCTGTGTGTCTCCTCCTGAAGGTGTGGGAGACACAGTGGGGATGGAGTTGGAGAAGCAGAGCACATGCTGTGGTATTACGGTGGAGTGATGATAGAGTGTTGAAGATGGATATTCCATAATTAATGGTGAGCCTTTTTTATTTGAACATGTAGTTATGTACATCTCATGTTTGTTTACACTGTTCTCCTTCGTTCCTGGCTCACAACTATGTGCCTTGGTGTCCGGAGTGAATCCAGGTATAGTTAAATAGTTTTCAGAGTCCGAGATGGCCTGTGCCACAGTGGGATTAGCAGTGACCTTTGCTGTGTCCAGCTGCCCACATTTTGGAGCATCTATTTTCACAGAAAGTGGAGCAGCTGCCTTTGAACTTTTCATAGTCGATGAATTGGTAGCAGGGCATTGTGGGATGGCATTATTTACTAGGTTTTTGCTCATGTGTGATTTATCAGTGTGCTCTGTGTGCAGTGAACTTCTGTTTCCTTCTTTTTTGGGCTGCAGTTGTGTTATTGTGTCATTATTAAATGGGACGTGCATGATGTTCATATATCCTTTAGTGTGTGGTTTATATGTTTGAGTCTGATGAACCCTCTCACTGTCTGCTGTGCAACCCTCTCCCTGCTCCTCTTTGGTGATAAGAGGCCGCACATGGCTCCCCGTGATTGAGTGCAAGGCCTGGTTTTTACGTTTCCATTCACTTCTGTCAAAGACATACAGCTGCTCCATACTCTTCACAGCAGCTTTAAGCTTTTCTAATGCAGCCTGTTTAGGTATTTTTGGTTCTCCTTTCCAGTCAGGAATCTCACCTGAAATCTTTTCAAGTCTCTGTTTTACTAGTTTATTGTCAGAAGTGAATTGACCTTCATGCTCAGGATTCAGTTCTGAAGATGCTGTATTAGACTGAACTTTGGGAAAAGGCCTGCCTGCTTCGATTCCTCTCTGTGACACATGGGCTGTGTTATTTTCCACATTTGTTTTGACTGAGTGACACTTAATAACCATTGGAGCCATTAAGGGCTGTTTTGCTGTCTCCTTATTCATACCAACAGTGTCCGCGGCAGCAGCAGGGTTTTTATTCTCACTGTTGTCCAGAGATACAAAACGATATGAACTTTTAACTAGTTTACGGACATCTCTGACTTGATAAATTGGTGTTTGAAACTTGCATTTGGTATCTCGGATATCTCTTACCGTGAAGCTGGGCATCTTGTCTGACACAATTGGACATTTCATCTCGCCTGTTGCTCTGAGTGTGTTCACAGTACTGTAGCTAATTTTAGGAGTTAACAAATTGGCAATATTGAGCGTGCACCCTTTATTTTCTTTCACACTTCTGAGACATATTTTTATCTCTGGTGATTTCCCTGTGCTGTTTGTGGCTTGAGAGGGCACATCCTTAGAGAAATCTTTGTCTTTGGTGTAGAGCTGGCATCTGGGCACAAAAAGAAGTTTAGTGAGCATGCTGTTTGTATTATTTTCTGTATCATTTGCTGGATCAGACCTTTGATTTGTATGACTGGCTTTTGGGCTGTCCAATTGTCCCTTATTTGATTCTTGATCCTTTTTGTTTTTGCCCTCATCTGGAGACCCTGAGGAACTGGCTCTGTTGCCCTCAACGTGTGGCTCCTCTGTTGAGTTTACAGTGAATCCTGATCCTGACTCAGACGTTTGTCTATGCATGCTTCTCCCAAGATCCCTAACTTTCAATACATCAGGGAAACATGGAGACAAACCTAAGCATGTGTCATGAATTTCACCTCTTTCCATCTTCCGTTCTTTTTCAAACTGCATCTTCTTGGAAATTACATTTTTCAGAAGGCTTGATGCAAAAATAGCCTTTTTGTGAGGCTCTCTGTCATCAGTGTGACGATATTCCATTTCACACCTTGATCTGGCCAACACTCTGCTTTGTACATCCCTGGATCGTGCACTTACAGACTTTGGATGTCTAGCTCCTTCACACACTCCTGCGTCAACTTTACAGTGGAAATTAAGCATCACCTCACGCTGTTTGTCCTGGACTGGACCCTTGAGCTCAATCTGTTTATTGCTGCCAGATGAATTTAAGGAGGGCTCTTTATTATCCATGGTTGGTATAATACTCTGGGGTTGTTTCATTTGAGCTAGTGATTTCCCGAGCACTTTTTTCTCTGCACTTTGATTTATTTCCAATGTGGTATTCTTGTGCGCAATGATGCTGTGCTCCTTGCTGCGTGAAATGTTTCTGTAATTCCAATCCACAAAAGCCCAATTATTGAGTCCGTATTCCGAAATAGACGACTCACTGGATGTACTAAGATTGATGGCATCAAAGTATGGACATGCCAGGCTGCGGAAAGACTTGGCGGTTAAATTACGCACCTCTTTATCAGCGTCGTCCAGCTCACTGATGGAGCTTGAAGCCCCACTGGAGTACTCATTTATATCTTTCCGTCTCAGTTTGGTCGCCAGGTGCTGACGGCCGGGGGCCGGGATAAAATACTGGGCTCTGTCGCTCAAGAGCCCTGCTCTGGCGCCAGAGCTCACACGTGACAAGCGGTCCCTGTCGCCGCTGTCGGACAGAGGCAGCGGTTCATTCATGGCCTTCGAGGCCGTTTGTATTGATACGTGAATTTTCCCGGCGTCCATTTGATTTTTACAAAAGCTTTCATCTGAGCTGGCGAATTTATCAGACTCAAAAAGATCACTCTCGTCCTGCTCAGAGCTGACAACCCGTCCTCCGAGTTTAGCCTGCACTTTCGTGGCGCTCTTCCCCTCCAGAATCAAAGTTCCCTGGTTAGTGTTATCAGTCTCCAGTGTGGCGTAATCCACAAAAGAATAAACCAAATTGTCGTCTTCAAACTCCCAGCGAGTACCTCTGCCCAGGTCGTAGTCTACGTCGTGGTCCAGTTCTGTGAGTTGTATCTCGTGCGTGGTGATGTAGTGGGACTCGTCCTCCGGGGTCTCAAAGCCGTAGTGGTCGGACAGCAGCGCACTGGCTTCTTCGTTCTCTTCATCCTCGTCCTCGGTCTTACTGTTCAGATACATGTCCGTGTAGTGCAGGTCATCGCTTTCACTTTGTGCGACTTCGCTGCCCTCGCTTGTTGCGTTGACATTATCTTTCCCCGCTTGATCAAAGCCCGCGTCTTCAGGCTCGTTATTAAAAACTGGTTGATTTAAAGTTGTGTCTCCCGATTCCTCTAAAATTGACTTTTCATTTGTTCCTTGTTTAGAGCCGTCGCATTTACTGACAGACAGTTGGTTTCCCTCTCCAGTGAAAGATACTTTGACGGTTTTAGCGCTGTCCGTCTTAGTGTCCATGTAGTTAGACTCATCGCTCCTCGAATCAACCTTGTCTTTAATCCCTTTGCCGCAGTAGTCTTTGCCCTCCGGGAGCAGCATCTTGTGAAGTCCAGTGTCATCTCGGTAAGTGAGAGTTTCCTCGGCTGCTTCCATTTAGTCCAGTCTTACCGTGAGGAGATCGTGGTTGTGATGTTACCCTGACACAGGACAGAAAACTCTGAGCGTGGGCACGAGCGGGGCGAGCCTCAGCAGTGGTCCTCAGCAGAGGTCCAGGGGAGGGCCGGGGGAGGGCAGCACAGATACGCTACTGTCAATAAGCGAGAAAGGGACGCGGGGGAGTCCCGAGGAAAATCCCTTCATTATCTGATCTGATTACTTTAATATGTGGAGTTTCAGCACCATTCAACAAAGAACAGCTCCTTTTTTAGAGCTCTGTCTCACTTCACATTTCCACAATGTCTTCTACACTGGCAAATTATTGTGCCAGCAATAATAATAGACCTACATGCAGAAGTGGATTTAACCAAAACTTGTAAGAAAAACGTTACATTAAAATAATGGGCTACGCAAGAAGAAGTACAAAGAAGTGGCTCTTCAAATAAATAAATAAAAGTAGGCCATTTGGGGAAACTACTAGGCCTGCCATGAGTAAAAGAATAACTTTCTGGTTTTAATTAATAATGACTTTAATTTTAAGGACAAAACAATGTTTTGTGTTTTCAAAGGATATACATACAACATAAATTAGAAAAAAATAGGCTAAACCATTTCTGAAGGAGAAGTGCATAAACACAAATGTTAAATTATCATTCTTCTGTCATTTGTTTGGTTACTTTACTCCAAAACAAAATATTACTGAAGTAAGAGTAAAGACTTGTTTTAGACAAGTACAGTTTCTTTAAAAAGTTATTCAAGTAAATGTAGCTTTAGTAGCCACCTAGGCCTAAACATCAGCATGAGTTAAATTATTTTGTAATATCATATTACTAACCAACTCAAATAGGCCGTAAAATACATATATTTTTGCTACAGCATCATTAGTCTTTTATTTCCCAACAATTAATGCAAGTTTATGTAAATTGCGTTACTGCCCCTTATAGTTAAATATTAGTGTGAGCTCATGTCTGTGCTCTCAACAACTCGACATAATGGCAATTATGATGAGAATACTTTAAGTGTAATGGTGTGTGAGGGGGCACAGCTGTTCGAAGAAATGCTTGCACACCAACTATGCCAGCGCCTCGGCCTGACTGCAGATGTGATTTTATCATTCACACAGAGGCACCGGACAAGTGCCAATATCTGATGGTCAACTCTTTTATTGCTGTCACAATGTGGGAGCAGGCCCCTTTGTTATAATGACCGATTTATTAAATGCATGTGTAGGTGTTGAAGACACAAGAGTTGTTTCTGGACAGGGCCCCAGATTGGAGGAATGCAGAGGGGAGGGGCAGTGAACAGTTGGTCCATGTGGAGGGCACACTGACAGCCCTATCAAGGACACAGGCACAGGGATAACTCTTTGCACTGTCGCATTTGACTTTTACCCTCATTAAACTCCCACAGAGTGCAGCTAATACTGTCCCTAATTGACATTTCAGTGCTATAAAGTGTATAACGAAAATGAATGAAAAAGCTACTGTTAAATTTGCTTCAAGAAAAGATGATAGCAGATTTAAAAAAATGACTTACCTTGAAAATGAATCTAAATTATTCGTTTAAAAAAATATATTTTAATCTGGTGAAAAGGTTGGTTATTGGAAATCTGTTAAGTCACAGAAAGACAGCAGAACATTAGTTTTTGTGTATTTCACCACACAACTAACTGTCCATGTCAGGGAACTGCCATCAGAGAGGTGTGCACAGATTACACAGGTCTTCTTGTGCAAATTTTCTGTAACTGTGAAAGTCATCCATAGAAAAGTCACATCATTTTGTTACTATTTATTATTTTTCCAAATGTGGACCCACAGACAGGTTAAAATGACCTCCACAAAGATGATAAATTTAGGAAGCTATTTAAAATGGGGACAGCACTCACGCATGCCTTTTGAGATCAGTTTCTTACAGTGGCTACATTAAAACAGCAGGTGTTAAATCATGAGTACCATTAATCAGCGCCATCAAGAGTCCACGTGAAGACCTGGTCAGGCTTTCGCACATCATGCAAAACACTTTAATATACAACCCACAGCTGCTTCCAAAATACATTCTTTCTGTGGCCCCGCTCCTCTCTAACCCTAACCCCAAATCTTTCAGTTTAACAAGTGATGATTTTACTGTGACAGTGGACAGTGCAGGCCTGACAGTTGTTTGTTTGGGCTCACATTATGCACACGAGCCCACACTTCAGCTAAGAATGGACTGTTGATGGTGATTTAAACATCATTTAAAATAAATTATAAAAACAAATTTGATGGTATGATTTGAAGTAATATTTAAAACAGAAAATTTATGAAAATGAATGATTTCAATAAATTGTGCACTCAAACTTTGCAGTCTCGCTGCAAGGGGTCTCAAACAATGTACCCTGTCCACTGTCTGGCTCCCCAAGCTTTTGAGAGGAAACGTAAAAGGAAAAACAACTTTACATATATGCATACAATTTGTTGTTTTGTTGATTCAATTAGATATTGGACATTTCTGTTAACCCCCTGGTGTAAAATCTGCTGTAAAATTTAACATTTTGCCAACAATACAACATCATAAATTACAGTCTTAATGTGTGTCAGGCTAAAAATGAATGAATGCAGACTCTAATATCAATCACCTGCTCAGTGCTGACTGGCTCGATTTAAGCTGCACTGTTATGACATGTTTATGTTCCTTGGGAGATTGTGCCATCTAGCAGCCCTGCTAAGTTTCTTATATTGATGAGTGAGCCTTCTGCTGCTGGGAACCAGAGAAGTTTGAAAGCCTGAGCACCTGCTGTGAAGCAGTCACCAGCAGCAGAGGGCTCCAGGTTACCCCCAGTGCAGCCCCTCGTCCGTCCCACCTCCTGGTTCAGAGGTCATTTGTGGATTGGAAAGTGTCACATGTGAGCTGGTTCTGGAGATGTAAAGGATTAGACAGACACTCTAAACCACTGATAATGACAATTCACTTAGAGGAATAAGAAATCACTTTTAATTGACTATTTCACATGCACCTCATCAACATTGTTTAGGTACAATATTATGATGATGTGTGATTTAAGAAAACACATTTTTCGTCGAAGCTTATTCCACAAATGCAAATTTAATATTTATTTATTATTCCTGCTGATGGCAATGAGCACTACAAGGGTTAATTTGTTTATTTAAGTAAGCCAACACTATGCCATACAACCATTCTCTCCATTCCCTCTGTACAGGGTGTAGTATGTAACACAGGAAGGAGAGGCAGTAAAGACTGCCCTCAAAGGCTTTTACTTCTGGAATTGAACTCAACTGCGTGTAAAACCTTCATTATGATTTGTGTGCAAGCTAAGGTCAAAAACCCCTCTCTGATTCCTTGACTGACTTTATATGACTTTAAATTTAATGACATTCTAGTCATTTGCAAAATGTGATAACATGACATCAAGAGGTCAGAGGTCACAAATGGGAACCACTTGTTAATGTGTCAATGAAAACATTAACTTGGGGTGGCTCTGTATGTAGGCTGCAGAAATAAGAAAAGGCCAATTATGCCCCATACTCCTTAATGACAGTTTGATGGTTGTCTAGAAAGAAATAGCAAAGAGATGTTTGCTGTGGCATCATCTGGTTTCAGCTTGCACGTGTCCAGAGTGTTTCAGAGATACTCTAGACTAAAAACAGCAATGTTAGATGCAGAGCTGTCACAGATTATGCCAGCAATGGTAGACATGTACGGCTGATACCTTCTGGTGACGGGGCTTCAGTTTCATTCTTGCATCGACCCCTGAAGCTCCAGCAAAGGTCAGCACCTTGTTAGGCCTTTGCACAAACAAGGAATAATGTTATTGTCACCACCTTAATATTCACATACGACTCAAAAGCAATACAAATATGAAAGCTCAATATATAAAAGCCTTTGATGCTGATGTGACTGATTTGAAATTGTGATAACATGATTTTATGTACTACTTGTGTATTTTGTTCAATATTTGTTGTCAAAATCAAAATTGGTGTCTTTTAAAATGTAATCCATATCTCCCTCTAGTGGTACTTTGAATTATAGACACGCTCTTCACGCTCTTATTTGCAGGAAGAAAAATAAACGGTCAATTGGTTATTTCATTGCTTAGTGAATACACATATATAGTGAGGGCTTTTTTGCAGACTTCTTAACTCCTCTTAATCTACACTGAACCATGGCACTGCCACACTGGACCTCACCACCAACTGGACCTCACCATAGATTACCGCCTCATGGGACCTCACCACAGACTGGACTTGAGTGCCCAGTGTGGCCTCATCACAGACACACTGGACCTCACCACAGGTCACAGCCACACTGGGCCTCACCACAGGTCACAGCCACACTGGGCCTCACCACAGATCACAGCCACACTGGGCCTCACCACAGATCACAGCCACACTGGGCCTCACCACAGATCACAGCCACACTGGACCTCACCACAGGTCACAGCCACACTGGACCTCACCACAGGTCATAGCCACACTGGACCTCACCACAGGTCACAGACACACTGGACCTCACCACAGGTCACAGCCACATTGGGCCTCACCACAGATCACAGCCACACTGGGCCTAACCACAAATTACAGCCACAGTGGACCTCACCACAGACTGGACCTCACCACAGATTACAGACACACTGGACCTCACCACAGATCACAGCCACACTGGACCTCACCACAGATCACAGCCACACTGGACCTCACCACAGATCACAGCCACACTGGACCTCACCACAGGTCACAGCCACACTGGACCTCACCACAGGTCACAGCCACACTGGACCTCACCACAGATCACAGCCACACTGGGCCTCACCACAGATCACAGCCACACCGGACCTCACCACAGATCACAGCCATACTGGATCTCACCACAGATCACAGCCACACCGGACCTCACCACAGATCACAGCCACACTGGGCCTAACCACAAATTACAGCCACAGTGGACCTCACCACAGACTGGACCTCACCACAGATTACAGACACACTGGACCTCACCACAGATCACAGCCACACTGGACCTCACCACAGATCACAGCCACACTGGACCTCACCACAGATCACAGCCACACCGGACCTCACCACAGATCACAGCCACACTGGGCCTAACCACAAATTACAGCCACAGTGGACCTCACCACAGACTGGACCTCACCACAGATTACAGACACACTGGACCTCACCACAGATCACAGCCACACTGGACCTCACCACAGATCACAGCCACACTGGACCTCACCACAGATCACAGCCACACTGGGCCTCACCACAGATCACAGCCACACCGGACCTCACCACAGATCACAGCCATACTGGATCTCACCACAGATCACAGCCACACCGGACCTCACCACAGATCACAGCCACACTGGGCCTAACCACAAATTACAGCCACAGTGGACCTCACCACAGACTGGACCTCACCACAGATTACAGACACACTGGACCTAACCACAGATCACAGCCACACTGGACCTCACCACAGATCACAGCCACACTGGACCTCACCACAGATCACAGCCACACTGGACCTCACCACAGATCACAGCCACACTGGGCCTCACCACAGATCACAGCCACACTGGACCTCACCACAGATCACAGCCACACCGGACCTCACCACAGATCACAGCCACACTGGGCCTAACCACAAATTACAGCCACAGTGGACCTCACCACAGACTGGACCTCACCACAGATTACAGACACACTGGACCTCACCACAGATCACAGCCACACTGGACCTCACCACAGATCACAGCCACACTGGACCTCACCACAGATCACAGCCACACTGGACCTCACCACAGATCACAGCCACACTGGGCCTCACCACAGATCACAGCCACACCGGACCTCACCACAGATCACAGCCATACTGGATCTCACCACAGATCACAGCCACACCGGACCTCACCACAGATCACAGCCACACTGGACCTCACCACAGATCACAGCCATACTGGATCTCACAGTTACGCCTTGTTGATGCTCGGGGAGCTGCCGTATCAGCCTGTGTCAGTGCCAAGGCTCTCAGTGCTGCGTTGGAAGTGACCCAGGCGGACGGGACAGGACAGCGCCAGAGCTGTTTAAGCGCCTCGGTCTCATCTGTAGTCATTGATGTTGAGTAAACAACATGCGGGCTTTTCAGGGATGGCTGGCAGCTGCAGTTGTGATTTTATCTGTTCTGGTTGGCGCTGAATCCAAGAGAAACTTTAAATGCCCTTCAGGATGCTCGTGCTCCAAGGAGACGATCGTCTGCGTGGGCGCTTCACAGATACCACGGACCATACCCAGTGACATCAACTCCCTGTAAGATGCCTACTGTGTTTTGTCCAGTTAGAGTTATACGAGTTATATCAGATTTGTATTAGAAAAGCCTATGATAAATATGCTACTGTTCGAGAGGACAACGTTCTTTGTGTTGTGAGCATCTCTGCAGTCAGACATCCGATACGCATGGTGCTCTGTGTGTCCAAGTTTGACTTTGATGTGTGTGTCTGTGTTCAGGAGCATAGTAAACGGGTCCATAGCTGAAATAACTGAGGCCATGTTTGCACTTATGCCTTCGCTGCAGCTACTGTAAGTCCAACATCCTTCCGATTTGGCAGGATGAAAAATTGTAAAAATGCAACAAAAAGACATGTCATGGCGCTTCAACTGATCTGTTTTTTTATTTTTGCAGACTTTTAAATGGAAATTCTTTGACCACAATCAGAGATGATGCTTTTTCTGGACTTCCACATCTTGAATATTTGTGAGATTAATGTCTCCATCTCAAAAGTTATACATTTCTTTCACTTCTAATCTGTTCTGATGTGGCCATGCTATGTTTTACACAGATTTATTGAAGGAAACTCAATTGAAAGTATGACCAAAAATGCCTTTCGTAGTCTGCGAGACCTTACTCATCTGTAAGTTAAAGTTAGTAGTTCTTAACCAAAACCATTCTTTCATTTAATGCATAGTGATCCAGTAAATAATAGCTTGAAATACATTAGTAGAAGTAAAACAATCGTATCTTCTCCTCTTATGGCTCTGTTTCAGATCGCTTGCCAATAACAAGATGAAGTCCTTGCCAAGAGACCTCTTTTTTGACTTGGACTCGTTACTGGAACTGTGAGTAAGCAGTTGTGGCACCAGTAATGTTCAATTGTGTCTCTTTTTCCATAGTGCTTTCCGAAGTGAAGCTGACTCAGGCTGAGCAATGGCTTAGCCAGCACAAATTATTATCGGCCTTTGCTTTTCTCTTAAATCCAATGTGGTGCTAAACAACAACCTGGCAAAATGTGAAGACATCCATTAAGAAAATTACACAAATAATCAATATGTGATTCTTTCAGGGCTCCTCAGTAAGTTTGTTGATTTCGCACATTCTCTTTTATTTATCAGGGACCTCAGGGGAAACGCATTCCAGTGCAACTGTGAGAATAAGTGGTTAATGGTGTGGCTGAAGAACACAAATGCTACTGTGTCTGAGGTGATGTGTGCAGGTCCCACTGATATGAAGGGCAAGCGCCTCAATGACCTCCCTCTTGCACCAGGACAGTGCATGTCTACTGGTAAACGTCTATTTTAATCACAATCACAACAACTTTACAGTGGCAGAAAGAGGCTGAAAAGTTGTACTCAAGTGAAATAGTTACATGGCTAAAACTGTTCAATGTAACAAGTAAAAAGTATACATGAAAAATACAACTGGTTAGTTTTTTACACAATTTTTGTAGGATTAAACATTGTTTTTTATTCAAAGCTAGTATTTAATTTAACACTAAATCTGACTTAAATTGATGCAGTGTTGTTATGTGTGTTTGTGTAGAGAGTAGCAGATACAGTGGAGAGACAGCTGTATTTTGGGATGATTGGGACTAGTCCTATACTCAGTAACACCTGTGTTTTTAAATATAACTAAAAAAAAAAGTAATATGATATAATAAGTAATAATCTAATTAAATCAAAATGCCAAAATATAATAATGATTTTCAGATTTTTATCAATCATTAAAATTCTATATCTAGAAGCCTTCAGACACCATATTTCAGCTTTTAATTGGTTAAAAAAAATAGAAAGTTTACTATAGTCCAATTACTTGCTTTCACCTCCAGATCTGTGTAATAGCCTGCATATTACTCAAGCAGGAACAAATAAGACATCACTAAACATCAGAAAGGCTAGTCAGAAATCAATGAACATTTTAATAATTGAGCATTAGATAAAAGCTATAGAGGTCTGGGCACCATGCATATATTAAGTATAATACTTATGTGTGATTGTTTGTTTTTGCTACAAACTATTTTACTTCAAAATGATGCATTGATCAAATAAAACTGAATGTATCCTTTCTGTGCTTTTAATATCAGTGTGGCCGCCCAAGTTCTTCAAGAAATGTATTTAAGCACAGGAGTTCAAAATTTGAACCAAAGCCCAACAAAGAGATTCATTGCCCTTCCAGTTTGCTGTCAAGCAGTGCAGTGTAGTTCACAAATATTTTTTATTGCTTATGTTGTGTTTTTGTCCATTCCTGCAAACAGATTTTGTGCGTCATCAGTCCATCAACGTTCAGGCCATGTCTGCAGACATCTTCTCCTTTAAAGAGGACATCTACATCGCCATGGCATCACCTAACACCAACAGCTGCACAATCATGGAATGGGATCACATTGAGATGAAATTCAGAAGTTTTGACAACATTGCAGGTTTTATTTCCTGATTATTTTATATCTTCCAGGGAAATTTAAATGCTGTTGGTTTATAACCTGTGGCTCTATGATTTTTATAGGGAAATCTGTTGTTGGATGCAAGTCTGTCCTGATCGACAACCACGTCCTTATCATTATTACGCAGCTTTTTGGTGGTTCTCATATTTACAAGTTTGATGCCCAACAAAATAAGTTCACAAAGTTTCAGACAATTGAGGTCTTCAATATTTCAAAGCCAAATGACATTGAGGTTTTCCAGATAGACCAAGAGTGGTACTTTGTGATTGTGGACAGCTCTAAAGCAGGCCTGTCCACTGTATACAAATGGAACGACGAGCCTGATCGCAATGACACTGGCTTTTACACGTACCAGTTTCTCCATGAGTGGTTCAGAGACACTGATGCTGAATATGTTCATGTGGATGGGAAGTCCTATCTGATCCTAGCCAGTCGTTCGCAGTCCCCTGTCATTTACCTGTGGAACAAAAGCACACTTAAATTCATAGATCACAGTGAGATCCCAAATGTTGATGATGCAGTGGCGGTCAAAGCCTTCAGGTTGGAGGACGACTTGTATCTCGCCATGACATGCTACATTGGTGACTCCAAAGTTCTCAAATGGACCAATAAACAGTTCAGTGAAGTGCAGCCTCTACCTTCAAGGGGCGCTATGGTCCTGCAGCCCTTCAGCTTTTCAAGCAGACACTACCTGGCGCTGGGTAGTGATTACTCGTTCACCCAGATTTTTCTGTGGAATGCTGATACAAAGATGTTTAAAAAGTTTAAGGATATTTATGTGCAGTCACCTCGATCCTTTGTAGCAATGAGCACTGATCGGAGAAATTTTATCTTTTCTCCAAGCTTCAAGGGTAAAACTATGGTGTTTGAGCATATAATAGTTGATTTGAGCTTATAAGGCTGGTGTAATTAATAACAATCAGATAACGAGTGAATTGGATAAAAGTAAAATTTTCCAATTTGTATGTAAATGCTAATGTCAAAAGCAATAATAAATGCTTGTATATGAAGGAAAGTAGGAAGCATAGCCTAATGATAGCATCTTATGCAATAAGAGTGAAATCTAAAAACTCTGTAAGCAATATAACAGTGTGTGAGTTTGTGAGATGATTTACTCAAGATCTCTATGCAAATAGCCAACAGGCCTATAAAGCAGAACTATAGCTTTGAAACTATTGCTGCTGCACTTGGAGAATGTACTAAATGTATAATTTTGAAATGTCCTGATAAAATGGGTCAAATTAGCATATTAAATAACAGCTGTCTCTGACATAAATAGCTTCGACTGTCTTGTTTGATTGATTTATATTATTTGCCACAAAATTATTTTTCTTGACAATTTTGAAAATGAGCAAAACCTAAACTGTAAAACTGCAAAGGGAATAAATGTAAAAGAAGAAAACCGCATACTGGATTTGTGTTTATTTGATTACAAACACACCGGAAATACGTCATGACGCTTCTGTGACATCAGGCAAACGGAAGTGATGTAGGTTGGTTTGGAGAGATGCTAATCCGTTTGGTTTTAACGCTTCTTAATGTCTCCATTTGGACAAATGAGTTATGATTTTACTGTAATTCGTTTGGACTTTATTTAGAGGAGAAGAATTAGGACATGGAGACGTCTCAACGGAGCGAAAGCGACTGGCAGGGGATGCTCGGTGAGGTGAGTCCAATAACACTGGAGGAGGAGGAGGGGATGGTGAAGCCGCTGCACATTTACCACTTTGTGAAGATGCAACCAGGTGCCCATTGTTTTACACCAACGGGAAATCTTTCTTTTTTTTTGTTAAATTTATCTGTCTGGTATAAACTTAAGCTAAATACATGTTGTAAAACATATTGACCAGACTGTTTTGATGTTTGTATCAAGCATTAGAAATTAACTTCTTCTTCATTTATAGTTACTTTATTGTAATTCTTGTTATACCGAATACGGATATCTGCCGCGATTTGAAGAAGTGATTGTATTTCACAGTAAATGGCCAATACCTTTTTTAAACACATCTTGAGTCTTTCAACAGTTATTTTTATATTGTTCTTCTTAAGGATGTTTTCTCAATGTAGAAGGTAACAAACACTGTCAATCTTACTTCTAAACAGTTTGTAGTTTGCAAGAGAAAACTGGAAAGTAAGAAGGAAGCTCTTCTGATCCTGTCTAAAGAGCTGGACACCTGTCAGCAGGAGAGGGACCAGTACAAGCTGATGGCTAACCAGCTCAGAGAGCGTCACCAAGGACTCAAGAAGAAGTACAGGGAGCTCATTGTAAGTCCTGAATGTTAATTGTACGGTCTGGTCCATAAATACATTGACACAATTCTAACCTCTTTGGTTCTGTACACCACCACAATGGATTTGAAATTAAATAAACGAAATGGGCTGTAACAGGAGCTCTATTTTGAGGGTACATCCAAACCAGATAAACGGTGTAGTAATTACAACAGTTTGTATATGTACCTTTTTAAGGGACCAAAAGTATTGGGAAAATTAGCTGCTTTGTTGTTCCATGGCTGTGTGTGTTATTCCCTCAGTATCACATTTACAAGGAGCACATAAAAGGTCTATATAGTTCATTTCAAGTGTGCTATTTGCATTTGGAATCTGTTGCTGTCAACTCTTAACATGAGATCCAGACAGCTGTCTATTAGTGAATCAAGCCATCATTAGACTGAAAAATCAAAACAAACCCATTGGAGAGATACCAAAAACATTAGATGTGGACAAATCAACTGTTTGGAACATTCTTAAAAAGAAAGAACACACTGGTGAGCTCATTCTTCGATCATTTGCTGCATGATGACAATTTTTTCTCTGATGAAGAAAACTCCCTTCACAACAATTGGCCAGATCAAGAACACGCAGGAGATAGGTGTATGTGTGTCAAAGCCAAGGATCAAGAGAAGACTTCATCAGAGTGAACACAGAGAGTTCACCACAAAATGTAAACTTGAGCCTCAAAAACAGGACGGCCAGATTAGAGTTTGCCAAACATCATCTAAAAAGCCTTTTCAGTTCTGGAACAACATCCTATGAGCAGATGAGACAAAGGTCAATTTGTTCCAGAGTGATGGAAGAGAAGAGTATGGAGATGTAAAGGAACTGCTGATGATCCAAAGCCTACCACATCATCAGTGAAGCGGATATCATGTATGGCTACCGGGACTGGTTAATTTGTATTTATTGATGATGTGATGCTGACAAAAGCATCAGGATGACTTCTGAAGTGTTTCGTGCAATATTAGCTGCTCATATTCAGCCAAATGCTTCAGAAAAACTTCACAGTGCAGATGGACAATGACCTGAGGCATACTGCAAAAGCAAACAAGTGTTTTATGGCCAAAAATTGGAATGTTATGCAATGGCCAAGTCATTCACGTGAACTGAATCCGATTGAGCATGCATTTCACTTCCACTTTTTGAAAACAAAACTGAAGGGAAAATGCCCCAATAACAAGCAGGAACTGAAGATAATTGCAGTAGAACATCACCAGGGATGAAACCCAGCGTCTGGTGATGTCTATGCGTTCCAGACTTCAGGCTGTAATTGACTGAAAAGGATTTGCAACAAGTATTAAAAAGTGAAAATGTGTTCATTTGTCCCATAACTTTTGGTCCCTTAAAAAGTGGGAGACACATGTCCATACTGTTAAAATTACAAAACCGTTCATCTGATTTGAATCTAAATTCCCTCCAATTAAAGTTGGAAGTCTGCAGTTAAATCACATCTTGGTGTACAGAGCCGAAAATATTACAATTGTGTTGATGTCCCAACATATATGGACCTGACTGTTTACTTTTATACTACGGTTATATTCTTACTTAGATTCATTTAATTTATTCCTTAATCCTTAGGACGGAGATACCTCTCTGCCTCCCGAAAAACGTAACCAAGTAAGTATTTGATGTCACTGTAGTGACTGTACTTGACAATGTTAAGGTGTTCATTATAATTTGCTTAATTGTTATATTGATAAATTAGGTTAATTTAGCACAGTTACTGCGAGAGTCAAGAGAAAGAAGTCAACAACTTTCTGATGAACTGAGGGAAGTAAAACAGAGGCTCACAGAAGCTCAAGGAGACAATAAGGTGCACCATTTTTTCTGCTAATTTATTACAGGATATGTAACATAATCTAAATACAAGCTCTACTCCTCACAGCTTCTGAGGATGACAATTACCAAACAAAGACTTGGGGATGATGAGGTTGGAACGAGATATTTTCCTGCTCATGAACGAGAGGATCTAGTCAGACAGTTGGAGAAAGCAAGAGAACAGGTGATTAGTTTTGTTAATTTGATGTAGCTTGTAAAATGATGTTTAAATAGATGACGTATGAAGCTTGCTGCTATGTATTGCAGAGTGAGCTACTGGACCACAGTGTCAAGTCCCTGACAGATGAACTGCAGGACATACGAGCAGAGCGGGACGTGTTTCAACAAAAGGCTCATCGTCTTAACGTAGAAATGAACCACCTCCTCGGCAACGATGAGATCCGGATGCTGGACGTAGATGCGCTCTGCATGGAAAACAGGTTTGGAGGACATTTTTGCTTCATTTTGATGTTAAGTCGTCACTTAATTGTGGTTGAATTTTACAGATATTTACACGAGAGACTAAATCAGCTACAAGAAGAAGTTACCATTTTAAAATCCAATCTGTCCAAGTATAAGGTAAGAATTTGCAGTATATTACCATAAACTAATTTTACCATGTATAATTTAATTATACATAATTAGTTATCAATTGAGATTTATATAGCAAATGTCCCTTTATTTGCAGACTGCTTTGGAGTGCCGTAAAAACTCTAAATTCAGTGGTAAACCCAACAGTAGTGCGCTCACAGGTGTGCTCTCTGCCAAACAAGGTCAGCCTCGCTAATAAATCAAATTTAACTTATCAAAGTATCTATTAATATTGCAATGTTCTGTTTCAGTGAAGGAGTTGTTGCTATCTGAAGAAAATGGCTGTAGTTTACCCGTCACTCCTCAGTCCATCTCTGATCTCAAATCTCTGGCCACAGCCCTGTTAGAAACCATCCATGAGAAGAACATGGTGATACAGCACCAACGTCAAATCAACAAGTAAGACACTTTCTATTAACATTTAAGAATAGCAGCAGCATCTGTCGCAGTTTAATTTCAATACCTCCTAAAGAAATGACATTTTGTTATTGTGAACTTTTTTACTAGGATTCTTGGGAATCGTGTGGCAGAATTGGAGAAAAAATTTAAATCATTGGAGATGTCAGGATTATGGAGTCTGCCTGGTGAGTATATAAATGTTACATTCTTTCCTTTACTCTTAATAATCTGAACTATGTCATTACTAAATTTCTTTATTCTTACATTTTTCATCGTTTTTTGTTTATTGGAGGCTTAACTTATGATGTTGCTCTGGGATATAATGGAAGTAGGTCCCTTTATCTTTTACTGTGAACTGAACTTTACTCTATCCTAAAATCAATCGTCCCGTTTAGTCACTTGTAAATGTATTTAATGCCTGAATATTTTAATGCTTTTGTGTTGTAACAGGAGGAAGAGACACTATTATTCTAAATGAACAGCCCCCCAAATCCCCAGACTGTAATATTAGTGAAGGTATGAGAAAACACTGTAAATTGCATTTAATTATGGGGAAAAAAACACAAGCAAACATACAATGTAAATGTAAAGTAATTTTGCTGTTTTTGTGTCAGGTGAAAAAGAATCCAAACAAAAGCAAGAAGAACCAAATTTTTTGCCTGCATCACAATCATCAGCTACAATTGAGGACTCGGAGCTGAGCCTGCCCTCCTCACCCCAAAAAGATCAGCATCAAACAAGCTGCCAGGTGCCTCAGACTGTGGACCCAGTTCATACCAATTCAGAAGAAACCGCACTTTATGAGGATACTACTGTTATTACTACTATTACACAAGACTATTTAAATAACACCCTGAATAATCTGGATTGTGAGCCTGACAAAAACACTGAGCAGGCTGAAACTGTGCACTGTGCTCAAACCAGAGAGGATCTTTCGTCTTTCGCCACTCCCTCAAACATGGAACACAATGTCCTGTTGTCCCATAAATCAGACACAAATACAAATAGAACCTACACTTCTTCATATGAGGAAGAAAACACTTAAAGACAAACACACCGAACCAATATATATTTGTACATCAATAATGACCAAGAAGATTGTTCACAAAAACAGCACTAGTAAAATGTGTTTAATCAGGAGACTAACTAACGAGGTGCAATTAATAGTTTATTGATTAAATAAACCTTGGCGTCAAGACATCAGTGATGTAAAGAAAATATTACACAAGGTCTGGGACCCGACCATATCTTGCAGAGATCATGGGCATGATTGACATGTGGATTAGTTTATAAAATATATCAAAGAGGAGAAAAATATGCATTTGGCTTGAGAGGAGATTGGATAAAAGACAACGAGGTCCTGTTGGAGTAAGATAGGATCTTTCCAGTTTTCCTGGACAAATTTACATTTCAGTTTTACATGGAAGATCATGATATTGTGATGTATGGCATATTAAAATCACTCATGTTGATGATGATGATTTATTTTGTTGCAAAGCCGAACTACTAAAACATATTCATCTAATCTTTGGAATGTGAATTCTAAGGCACATTTTTATGAATGTTTATTACAGTTTTTAGGCAACAAAGGCCTTTTTTTTTCTTGCATCTGTTGATTATACATAGTGTTGTAAAAGTAAGAACAAATTAGACAAGAAAAATATGGCAAACATTTATTAAGAATGTAGTCCACTAATTCTAGATTAACCAGATATTTCCAAAGACATTAAAGTGACATTTATCTAGAGATTTTTCCAAACCTGTATTTGCCTATAGACAATGACTCTACAAATTTGAATAAATCTCTCTGTTGTGCACTTATAAATGGCTTTATCGTATGACTTCATCTTAAAACGTATTTGTTTAAGTATTTATCTTATTGTAATTGTATTGTATTGAACTTCAACCAATGCATATTTTCTAATTCACTCCTGACCTCTTAAAGGTCTTGGATTTATTGTTGTGCTTGGTCCAGAGACCAGCAGAAGTTATCCCAATCACACAGCAGCCGATCCTGGGGCCAGCGTTCCCATTCTGTAGACTTGAAGCGTCGCCTCCCTGCCCCAAGTCGTCTTGTTGCTGGTGAACAACCACTGCTCTGCCGATGACAGAGTGTCCTCCAAAAAGTGTGGCCTCAGATTCAATCGTGGCTCTGATGCGGCCGTTCTGGGTCATAAAGTTGCCAAAGTCTCCTGGGTGCTGAGGATGGTTCACGTTGTTGGGGTTGTAGTGGCCCCCAGTCGAGGCACAGCTGGAACTTAGATCTCCAAACTGATGAATGTGCACCGCTTTGGCCTCGGCCGTCTCTCTGTCAAACCCGTGGAGCTGAAGAATCACGGACAATTTGTCTAGAGGGGACTCTTGTTTAAACAGGACCATACCGTAAACCTTAAGGGCAGTGCTGGTAGGCTCATTGGGTTTAATCTTACATGCTGCATACAGAGTCCCATTGTACTCTGACGCCTCAGGAGGGAGCACAGCAGCATTGTGGGCCAAGATGCAGTGTTGATGATTCAGCAGAGTGAGCTCGACAATTACGAAAGAGAAAACTGACCTTTAAGAGGAGAGAAAGAGTAAATATTTACCGTACATTTTACAAAATGCCTCCATTGTTCACAGGTTGCAGACTCCTTACTCTGTCTTTTACACTTCTTTATTATTTGCTTATTTAGCACAAAAAAAGTACAATTCAGTGAAACAAGTGAGAAAAATATGCAAGATACATAATATTACATATTATAAATACAATAATATTCTATGTGCATGGGAGTGGTAGAAGCCGAAAAGACTTTTAAACACCACAACAAAAGGATTCCATTAATTCTAGTTCAATACAGCAGATGTTACAGATTAACATATTAAAAGTGCACTATTCCAGTTATCTAGTGAATTGACTATTTAATGTATATAACGGGCTAAATTGGATGATGGTAGAACATTTTATGTGAAATTATGCATCATTCTTTAGAATAAATGTTGCAAAAATGATTACTGGTACTGTTTTTCCTTCTTACCAAATATTACAAATAAGTATGTAAAGATTTGGATCAAAAAGGTTAGGTGCTCTTACCAAAATGCACGCATCTTGTCCTGAATGTATCCTCTCCCTTATGTTAATGCTGTGTTCGTGTCGTCAGTCTCACAGCAAATGTTTAAGACAACACAGTTTCATAAAAGCCTATTGCATCAGTGGGAGTGACTTAAGGAGGTTCTCCAACCCTTAGACAAGCCTCCTGTTTTCTATTTGGTTTTCAGGCCTGCTTCAAATTAAAGCAGCAATGATCACTTTGTAATGTTAGAGGTAGAGCTGCATGAGTTGGGAAATAAATCTAATTACCGAGGATTGCAATTGCAATAGATTTTCAATTATGTTCGAGCAGAATATAATTATCAAAAGCTCACATTTTAAACATCTTGATAGATAATAGACAAACTAATACTAATACTAATAACATGTTTGTGCATCTAAACAACAGGATTAGCAGTTTTTAAGCAGAGTAAGACAGGATATTTTGTAGTTTGTGGAGGAAATCAACGTATGCATGGTTGTAATTGAGTTCTTTTGAGACATAGATTGAACACTGGGATATTGAACACATGTGTTTGTTTACCATCAATCTGAACAAACTAGTCTTTATTTCCTTTTATTTTTTGCAAAGTAATAAATTAATGAAATAAACATCCATATAGCCTATATAGCCTGTACATAATACTTATTATCCACAAAATTAAAGGAAGAAATTCAGAAAGGTCTATTATACGCAGTGTTATAAACAGTGAAAATATAGATTTCTCTCTTCTGGTTGAAATAGATCCTTAAGTCCATAGTTTGGTCATCTCACAACTAAAATAATAACTTGCATCTCACAAGTTTTTCATCGACAGTTTAGTTACTCTGTTATTCTCAGTGCCAATTACCTCCCTCTCTAAGCTTACTCATCTTCTGCTCCGTGGGCTGCGCCTAACCCTCCGGCCTCGTGTTGGCTCTTTGTGCAGTGCTTGTAAAGTGCTGATCGCCATCTTGGCCCAGTAGTCGAGCTCTTTGAAAACACGGTACACCCACAACTTCAGTTCAAACAGAACAGAAGGACACTCCACCTGAGAAAACAGAAAACGCAAGCTTTCAAACTGAATCAGACACACAAGGTCTAAAATATAATACATTTAACTGGGACTGAGAAATTTGTCTTATACCAAGCCTTGTTTGTGCCCCTTGTTCAGTAAACTAACTCCATAATGTCTTAATTGCCATATCTTTTCAACAACAAATTTATCCAGTTAAATAAAATTTGGCTTATAATTCCTACGAGGACAAATTGTTAGAAATGTAAACAATCTGCACTGAAGTTAAGTAGACAACATAAGAAACATAAGTAAAAATACCTTTCAAAAGTATATTTAAAATGATACTTTTGAATGAATCTTTTATTTTTTGTTTTGCTTTATCACTCCTTTAATGCACCTGGGGCAACTCTGTTAGGAGGAGCCACCATGTTTTCTGATTGATAATAGAAACCAAAGCACCGTGCAAAAGCACCCACACACCTGCAACATACAACCTCAGACTGATATCAAACCTTTCAAGGTTTGATATCAGTAAAGGTAAATTATTGGATCGGATCAGATACTGGTTAAGAAGATCTTGGCCAGTCAATACATGTATTTAAAGACTGTTTACAAGCAGCATATTTGATATTTGAGCATCCTTGGATTTGTGATAGATGACATGTGGTGTTTGAATTTTCAATGGTCCCACACAGTCTAACATTCAAACACCTTATTTCATTACAGTGGTAAATTGTGCCTTACCACTGGTTCTACACCGGAGGGGATCAATGTGGAGCCATCTTGTGATTTAAGCAGCGCTCCGGTTTTGTTTAACAGAAATAAGAGTCTCTCATACACCACTTTCCTCTGTCTCTCATAGTCCCCCATTTCTGTACTGCCCAGTTCCTCTTCCTCTTTTGAGATGGCCTTGTCCATTAGACCTCGGCATTGAACGAGAGCAGAGTTTAGACACCATAGTTTGTCCTGGTTGTCCAAAGGCACCGACGGAACAGACACTAGTCGACTATCAGTGACTGTCACGCTGGAAGAAAAACTCTCCTTCTTCCTCTGAAAAAAAAAAAAAAAGAGGAAATAAAGAAATGGAATGCTTTTGCTCAAGTTGAACATGTCCAGTCCAGTGCACATAAATTTGAGGCATTGCATGGTCAAGGCAAGTTCAAACAAAGGATCCCACAGAAGAGAATTTTAAAGTTTCTAAATGTAATTACAGTATGTGCAAACAGCAACAGTGTAATGTGCAATTAAGCAGGACATATTGTGCTCATTTCACTAAGGATGCGTACAATGTTTTAAGTAAAATGGGTGTTGGCTGTGGGTTCGTAGATTTTCATTGAGACCTGAAAAATATGAGCCAAAATACATTTTTGAACAGTTTATTTTAAAATTAACATGTTTGTTCTTGTCGTTTTAATAGGACCTTAAAATCCTCTGACAGCACCTGAAATATTTTCCAGGTCAAATTTTACTTTTACCTGCTGCTATAAGAAAAGAATATGGTGTCTTGTCTACACACTATTTGTGGACTGATTCTCTCATGCTTGCACTATATCACGAGCTGGCAAGAGCAGCATGTAACTGTGGCTACTGAAAGCTCAGGAGCCTGTGCGCTGTTGGAACTTAGAACCAGTGTGACAGATTGTCTGAGGGTGCCTGCACATGGAGATGTCCAGCAAGACATTTATCACCCTTTACAACAGAGGATTTAACTTGTTTTCCTCATCATCTGTGTGCGGTAACTATGGTGGTTTCTTTCCAATGTTTTGAGTGGATTTTTTCCACCCAAAGAATAGTCAAGGGACACAGAGATTAAATTATGAATGTCTGTGACTGGTTATAATGTGTTTTGTAATTAACGCTGAAGCTTAAGAGGTGGAAAGACTATCAATCAAACAAGCAAATTAATCAGAACCATACATGGAGTAGAAAGGAAAAAATAAGCAGACTTTAACATTTGATTCCCCCTTTATTGCCTTACAAGTGAATAGGCAAGGAACCAAAAGGCTTCTGTAACACCACATGACATGATAATATGGGAAATTAAGCCTCAGGCAGTGACAAGTAAGTTCCAATAAAAACGCCCACCTTTGTAATTCCTCATACACTCCCTTGGCTTTTCATTCCATTCTACAGAAAACCTACCATTTAATTCTTTTGAAATACCACACCCCCACTCTTATCTCAGTTTGGCACACATCCTAAACTACTTGCTAACACTTGCACTGTTTCTATTCCTTAGATTTTAGTAAATGAAAGATAACTATTCAAACAAAGACACATAAGCTTGTTTCATGGCAGGTTGAGGTCAGTGGAAAATATTGCAATACTCACATAAAGTTCCAGCAGGATGGAGCAGTCATAATGTAGTTGCTCAGCTATTGAAACAGCACTGACCACTGAAGTCATTCCTCTGGTCCGACCAGGAGCCATTGGACCTCTGATTGAGAGATGCAAATAGAAGAACTTCCTATTTTATAAACCAGTGAAATTCCAATGTATCTAAACACCACAGGATTCACTTCAGTACCTTCCCCTCCACTATATGACTCTATGTGCTGGTTTCTGCTTCCAGATTAGCTCAATGCTGCTGTGCTTACAGTGAGTAACTTGTGTTACACAGTTTAAGCTAACTCTCCGCCCTTTTCCTCTGGGAACCCGATGCCAGGCCAGTAGAATTTAACAGGAACAGAAGGGTGAAAGGAGGAGCTCATCAACTTATGCATGAGAAGCTTATCAGATTTACTGGAAGTAGAGAGCTACATTTAGACAGAAAACAGTCACAGTTTGAATCCTAATCAAAATAAAAAATTAAAAAATTAAAAAAATTAACTCAGTAGGATAAATTTGCAAATGAGCCAGACTCTGATAGCATGCATTAGGCATCATGATATCACTTTACATGGAGAGATCAATGACAGCTTGGTAGTGAGCCTGTGGTGTTAGAAAATTTAAATTCAGGAAAAAGTAGTGCTGAGGCACAAATAGGCCAGACTCAAAAAGAAAATACTGAGATAGCGCTAATAAATCAAGAAATTTATTCATTTGAATTTAAGCAACTAGTGATTGTACTACCACGCCACTGCTCTAGATGTCAGTGCAGTGTAAACAGAAGACACCGTAAACAGAGCAGCTCGCGCTGGCCACAGGGTTGATTGTGGTGTGAATTAAAAACAGGTTGTTTTGATACTACAATTTATGTACATCTGAGACCGCCAGTCGTATGGATAGATGCGCTTTATAGCATTGCTATCAATGCACTTTGTCGTCTTAAAAAGTCCTATTGACCTTTCTTTAAACCGACATGAACGCTCTGGTGGGCTACGGAGTGTCCTCAGACTCGGACAGCGACGCTTCAGATGAACAACACGGTAAAAGGTACATTTTTTTCCACTGCAAGAACAATACTAGTTATTTATTGTTGTAATAGTTACCTGTATATTCTCTTTGAATATGTCTAGTCAGGAGGAGTGTCAAGATGAACCTGTAAAGAGCCGAAACTTCCTGCTTGAGGCGGATTCTGGGTCTGTGTCCAGCGGCTCAGAAGAAGCAGAGGATAACGAGAGACCACCTGCACGTCTCCTCCATGACGCTCCACAGGGGGTTCTGCCGAGCCCCGCACTGTCCTCTGCAGTTAATAAACTGCCACCTCCATCTCTGCAGACCTGCTCTGACACCAGTGTGTTCACAAACCCCTTCAAGGCTCAGGCGGACCAGAAACTGAGTGCCCTGCAAAAGCACGTGCCCCTGACGGAAAAGGCCCGACCCTCTCATATCGGGGGGCGACGGGTCTGTGTGTCCTACAGGAAGGATGGAAGATGCAGATTTGGCATTAAATGCAAGTATGCTCATGACAGTGATCTCCAAACCCAACCCACGAACTGTTCTCTTCTACAAACTGGTCGAGAGGCCCACACCGGGGGGCGCGGGGCTCGGGGAACTCAGGGATTTCTGCATGACGCGGAGGAGAAGTCTGAGGGCCAGAGAGTGACCAAGAGGAGGGTTGGACTAAGTAACACGTTAATTCCTCCCAAACGAGCAATGAAGCAGTATGCAATGCAAAGGGAGAAAGAGGGAGGCCATATCTGATTGTTGTCATCCAGGGATGGGGCAAACAAAACAAATGGTGTTAAGACATTTATTTACAACACTCAAAATTGTTCTGTGTCCCTTCTACCACGCTGTTACAGAGGTGCAGATCTACTATAGACTTATGATTTCTACTTTAACATTTATGTGACACCAAACGTGTACAGCATTTAAGAGTTTCTAATGTTCACAACTGTGTAGGTAGCAATACAACACCAGTTTTAACAGTGTATTATCATCATAAAGATGAACCGCAGAACATGTATTATGTATGTAAGTATGTTTTGCTATGTTGATCTAAGTTAATTTATTAAAGTTTTTATGTGTAGTTGGAAACTTTGACAGTCACATTTCCAGACTAGATAAAACAGGGTGATTATATCGTATTAAAATATTTCTAGAACATACACTCACAGCTTGTTAACATGACTTATGTACAAATGCCACAACTTGCACATACTTTCCCTGATTCAGAAAATCTAAAAAGCTACCAAAGGTATCTAAAGTAGAATAAACAGTACATGTTACTATATATTGGTGCTCCTACACTTAGCTTAGACAGTTAAATACAGTGTTTAGGCCGTTATTATTTTTAATGTTATTAGCTTCTATTTTCTGTTTGAGTGCACCATCCTTGTTTCACATCAGATCCTGCTTCTTGGTGTTCCCACACTACATTGTCCTCACTTGCCTCTGTCTGCTGGAGGCAGTTGTTGGCTGTGGTGGAAGACATCACTGGATTGTCAAGAACAAAGCCTTCCCCATTAGAGGAGGCAGGTGCCTGTGCCTGGGGTGAAGACACAGGCACCGGGCTGGTGGTCTGCAGGTGAAGCTGGCTCACAGGCTGGAAGGTCATCTGGAGGATGTGTGGCTGACCTGTGGTCTGCTGCTGAGAGGAGTATGCCTGCAGAGGCTGCAGTGTGGGCTGCTGCTGTGTCACCACTACACTGGGGGAAGGGGCTAGATGCTGAGGCTGTGGAGGGCCATGCACAAACTGCACAGGCATCTGGAGCTGGAGGTGAGTATGGTCAGCGGGCGAAGGGGGGTCGATAGGGGACAGTGCAATAGTTACAGGCACCTGCATGGCATGTAAGCTCTGGTCCTGACCCAGGACCACCACCTGATGACCCACTTGTTGAGTCATATGCTCTACCTGAGTTACAGCTGGAGCCTCCTGACTATCAGACACTATTTGGCCCACCTCCAGGCTGCCAAGCTCTGTTGGCACAGGGATTCCTTGTAATTCCAGCAAAGAAGCTGGGGTTGTGATGAGTGCACCAGCATTGGCTGCAAGTGCCTCTGCTATTAGAACTTCTGGATGACTTTTGGCCTTGTGGGCCACAACACAGTCCTTCTTCTCAAACTTCTTGCCACAAATGGAGCAGGAAAACTGGTAAGTAGCATCAGCATCATGTTTTTTCATGTGCCAGTTTAGTGAAGCTTTTTGTCGGCAAGTGAAGCCACAGATCTCACACCTAGAAATTAAAGTATAACATTTTGTCTGTTAGATTAATTCAATAGTAAAAGTAACACCGGACCAACATACAAAATCTCTGTGAACAACACGTACTGTAGAGGTTTCTCTCCTGTGTGGATCATGCGATGCACTGCGAGGTTGTGGGAACTTTTAAAGGCGCGAGCACAGTACTCACAAATGTAGTCCCTCTGATCTACAAAAAAAAAAGTTATGCTGGGTGGTACTTCCATTTACAACAATTGTCTGGTGTATTTTACATACCAGTGTGATGCTTAGCATGACGCAGCAGCTGCTTCTGCAGTCTGAACAACCGCCCACATGATGGGTGTGGACATACATATTTCTTCTTTAACAAATGCTGGTATTTAATATGGTGCTTGATGGATAGACAACAGATATAATGCTTTAGTATTTTGCAATTACTTGACAAATTACATTGAAACATTCATCATATGGAACAGTGGGAAAGACCTGCAAGTAACGTGGATGTGCCAAGACAGTGCCACAGCCCTCCATCTCACAACGTACATACTGGACCGGAGGCTTTTTTCTGAATGGTATCATCACACAAATATTGCAAATATTATTATTTATAAATATTCATAAACTCAAATGACTCAACATTACAGTGCACAACTGTACCTTCGTTTTGGCAGCCGTGGAGTTTTATCATCTTTTTTCCGTCTCCCTCTCCTAACACAAGAATGAAGGCAGTAAATAATAGATATTGTATTTGCCCTGGAAAGTTATTATGGATGTGTGCTTACTTCCTGGGTCCCCCTGTCTCCTCTACTTGTTTTTCTTCAACTTTGACCTCTTCCTCAGCACTTTCCAAAGTGTCTGTCCCCTCCTTTTTTATTTCTTTTTCCGCTTTGGGACATCTATCAGTTTCTTTTTCACGCTTTTCTCTTTGTCTTGGAGGAAGCCGGCGCTTTGGTTTAGGGCCTTCCCTGAAATTTATTTTTACTAATATTATTTTTTTCAGTCAAACTGATGCATCATTCTTAAAGTGCATAGGACAGGTTTTAACAATTTTCTAATTTTGATTTTATTTGGTGTATTAATATGTATTGTACAGAAAAAATATTGTTTTACACCAATCAACTCATGGTGTGTGGAGAAAAGTTGAAAAATCTGATGACATCACACTAGGGAGACTCATTCCATCCAAAGGTTATGCATAAATTACCCAAAATGAACAACTTATTTTATCCTTAAAACATAGATTCAACAAAATAAAGGTGTTCACATATATTTTGATTTGCCGGACAAAAAAATCTCTGACATTAGCTGAGTTTTAGTCCAGTGTACAAAGTAATTTTCTAGTGTGACGTCATCATTTACAACCAGGAAGTGATATTACAAAACAAAAAAAATGGCTAAAAATGATAAAATTTGTAATTATTTTTAGCAAAACTTTAAATAGATTTATCTTAACTGTATTTTAGTTACATGAGTAGTTCCCACCTTTCTCCTTTTGGATCATAGCTCTGGTCATTTAGGTCATCTCTGAAGGGAACATCTTCATCACTGCTGTCTGCTTCATCCTCTTCTGCACTACTGAATTAAAGCAAACAATAAATCATAGCAGCCGTTTCCAAAGTCTGAAGTGCCTCTAAGGCCATCCAGGGGGGCAAAAACCCCACACTGGGAAAGACTGGATTATAGCATCAGACAGACATATTTTGTTCAGATTACCTGGCATTTGTCAAATCCTGAAACTGTGGCTCTACGTCTAGCTCATCTTCGCTGATATCATCTCCCTCCTCTTCTTTCTTCTTACTGAAAATGATTTAGTACACGTACAGGTAAAGAAGTAACAGGCAAATAACACTTAATAGAATGAGATGATTTGTCAGTGCCAATAATAAAACATGATTAAAAATGATTCAAAATAATACTTACATTTCAAACTTTTTGTTAATTTCTTCGTCCACTGTGGAGAGAATTGCAAGTTTAAGACTGACAAGTGCAGGATTGATTAAGCATGCATGGTTCTTGCCTATGACTTTTCTTATACTATCATTAATGAATTATGCATGAATTAGCAAATAGAATATATTTGAGGCCTTTTGGTAAAATATGACAGAGTTGGCTTACAAACAGAACTTTCAGTTGTGGGCTCGGTCTTGCACACTGGTTTAGCAGGTCCACGAGCAGCACGGCCAGATGTAGGCTTGGGACGGGCCTGATTTAAAGGTTTCTTAGAAGGAAGTACTATGAGAAGAAATGAGAGGAGTCACCATTATGTCCAATGTATAACAGTATTTTGAGTATTCTCATACCTTCTGCATCTGTAACACTTTTCTGAACGTGTGGCCTGCAGAATTAAAAAAGTAGGTGAGAATATTCACCTACAGAATTGAACTGAAGTCATTATCACAGGTAGGCTATTACTGACAGGTAAGTTCCTCCTCCCATTTTATGAATTAAAGGGCAACGAACGTTTCCTGTTCAAACAGACCCAACATCTGCATTTGATAACACGTTTAGCCGTACAAACTTACTCTGTGGTTTGTGGTATGTCACCAGTGAGCCCTGCTTCTTGAGGACCTGCACCTTCAGACAGCTTCTTTCGCTTGCCATTTGAAACTTTGCGCCGCTTGATCGCTGCAGCATCTGTGTCTAATTCCTCGTCGTTCTCGTCCTCACTTTTCGCCTCCTTGAGCCAGGCCGGCACAGTCCTCGTGGACCGATCACGCAACACCCGTCCTCCTGAGCTTTGTGGGCTCAAAGATGCCCCGTTTATATCTGCGGATGATTTGGAGACAGCGGCTCTCGGGCGCGCCACTCCCCGCTGTCGAAGCCCCCTGCGCGGCGTCGAGCTCTTACCGGGGTCCGGGGTCTGCTCTGTGGCCCTGTCCTCCGTCGAGACTTCTCCTATGTTTACATCCTCTGCTCGTTCACTGGCTGCTTCCATCACAGTGGAGACAATTCAGTTCATTAGATAAATCACAAAAGTCAGGCAGGTTTACTTGCACTTTGACAAGTCGTCGGAGTGGGTTTTAAGAGCGTTTTGATCGCAAGAGGCCTTTATCCAACTGTGGCTCATTTTCTACGAATGCATGATTTGTCGGCAATTATAGGACTAATTCGTTAATTAAAAAATGAAAACTTTACTTAATTATCTATTCCGTTATAAACCAGTATAGTTTTAAAGAAGCAGACCATATTTTTGCGTTCTTAAAGCTATAGTAAACCTACTTATTCGTCCAGGCCTTTAGCGCAGCCATTTTGTGCGCTTTGTTACGTCTCCTTTAAGCCAAATATAAACTGAGGTTACGTTCAGCGTGTGTTTGTAGATCTATAGAAGACATGGACACAGCTGCCGTGCTTTGGGTAGTTGCTAACAGTCTAAGAGGTGCGTTTACACATCTGCAGTAGGCGGACGCTCGCTCTTGTCCTTTGGTGCATTATGGGAATTGTAGTAGTTATTGTCAACGTCGTAAAAAGAAAACAGACGAGTGACGTGATGGTATTTTGTTTATTAAATAATTCGTTTATGTATTTTGCTGAGGAAGTTGATTATTTGGTTGTTTATTTAAAATAGAAAATGTGGATGTACAATTTAATTATCAATCAATATCAAAATAGGAACAACAAATACACTTTAACACTATAATTGCGGTGTGTGAAACAGATACTTTTACTCAACAAAACCATAAAGAAACTGATTAAAAATATTGCTGCTCAGTTTTTACATTACATGCTAATTACACATATTTCCACCAGGTGGCGACATTGTCGCATTTGATTCCCATGTAAACAAAGATGATAGTTAACTCCACTCAAATGAACCTATTCTCTTTCGTGTTTAAAACCTCATTATGGTTAAGGCAGGGTGGAGAGTGTAAGCTGTTTTTTAAAAAACGTGTATGGCTAAGGCCCCTTAATTACTTTGAACATTGTGAAAAACCAGTCAGTAGGCTTTGGCTATATGGTGTATGTCATAAACATAGCCAATCTGTCTGCGTCCAAAGACAGTATGTTCATATTAAATATTGACTCCATTGATTGGAAATTATAATGTCCATTCGGAATTACTAAAACATAAACTTTGTTTATGTTAACATTTAGCGTTTTGGTTCGCAAGCCCCACTCTGTGGTGCCAGACCATACAGACTATAAAACCAGTTTGCATTAAAGGTATTATATTCAAACAGGCTCTCTATGATATGATGTGTCCTCAGAAGCCTACAATACAAAAGCCTACATTACTGTATAACCGTTTTTAAACCAGGAAGATGCACCTAAGTGTACTTTGACTTTGAGTATTGAGAACAATTCTAGCCTGTAAAGACAAATTATGCACCAATTTCAAAGATGTGTTTCTTAATAAATAAAGCTGTACATGGCACCAAAAAACTATGTATCTGGTCAGCGGTGGGTTTTCATTCACAGAGATCTGGGGCAAAGTCCACTGAATCTGAATCTGACCCTTGATGGGCCACATTTCATCTTAATCTCCTCAAGTTATTTAGAGGCTGTGACTGGTTAAACTAACACAAAGATGAGGCAAAAAACAATTCTGCTGAAAATGCTTTATTTATCTATCTACATTATTACTATAAATACAGTATTGTTGAACATGTTTTTGTTATTAATATTATTAAAACATTTTATTGAAAATAAATTGCATACGTCTTGTCTAAGGCAATGCAATGGAAATTTTGGCATTAAGGCGCACATTGCAAAGGTAACATCTTTGTTACACTAAGCATCCTGCATCTGACACCATAACAAAACATGAATACATGCTGACTCTGCCACGTATGTAAAATGCTTTTGAGTAGGACACTGAGTAGTTTTCTTTCATACTCGCTTCATTGGCTCTTAACTAAAACTTAAAGCACACACTTCAAAGTGGAACTAGTAAAGCTCAAAAGGCCAATACACATTTTCAAAATGTGTCAAAAAAGAAAGGACTTAGTGTTCTCGTTTCAAGGACACCAAATCTAGGTTGAAACATAAACTCAAACAATGCTTAAAATAACAATAAAAACTATTGGACACTTTGGCATTTTTTCCACTTTGTTAATCTTGACTATACTTAAACCACATGTAATAAATGAAAATAAATTGCATTAACAATATATTAGAGCATCTCTTTTCTCTTCACAACTCATGTAATGCATATATTAAATATATCCTAACTTTATCAAATAACGTCATACAAAAACATGTCAAAAAGTTTGTCTTATCCAACATCTGAATCCACCTTTAACACACAAGGTATACACTAGGTCTTTTCTGTTATCTGTAAAAGGCACCTTGGTGTGTTGTTTTCTTTAAAGATGATCAACAAAGCAGCTTGTGTTATGATATAAAATATAAGGTCTGTAAGATGGCTGTGCAATTCATTGTGAGGTATTGCTTCAGTTATCCAAAGCCTGCTGCTAACCTTTTCTGTTCACTTTTTCTACAGATAAAAACTGTGTCATACACAAGACACCAAACAGTCTATGTGTAGCTTTACATAATATATGTCATAATGGCATGAATACAGTTCAGTATGTCTTTTTAATATAGAAATGGCACTCTATAACTTTTTATAAATATGTTTAAGTGCACCTAAAATTAAGAGATTAAGAGAAATTCTGGAATTAAAAATCAGATTAAATAACTCAAGGAGTGGTGAGAAGTTTTGCAGCTCAGGTTCTCAACATAGATCTTAAATACTCAGTTAGACACTGAGGCCCTGCAGGTGTAAGACTAATGCACGGCGATCTGTTTAGAGGAACAGCTGTCAGTTGAAATGGAGTGTAAAGTTCATCAGAATAGTGCCATGTTCTTCAGTACACAAATCTTCACTATTGCTGTCCAAATTTGTTCACCTTTAAAATGTCAAAAACTTTTCAAAACACTAATAAAACACATAAAAATATATGTTCAGTCTGAGTCTTCTGCCAACACAGTTTCTGAGGATGGAACATGTTTCAATAGACGTGACTTTTCTTGAAAATCTTCGCATTTATGGTTCCTCATGAAATTTGTCTTAATATTACTAAGCTGGTGACAGACTACATATTTCATAAAAGAGACCATGCAAACAAAACGCTACCAAAGATAAAATACTTCAAACCTTCATTAAAAATATAAAAACGCAGGGCAAAAAGTAAATAAAACCAAAAAGTACCAAACACATTCTAAGCAGACACCTTCAGCCAGTGTGGACGGCTAGCATCACCAGCAAGAAGCATTGGCTAACATAGTTAATACTCAAAACAACACATACTAATAAATGATACATTATCTTCCAATAGTCTTCAATGGTTTGTTTGTGTCAGTAGTTTGACAATTGACTTCCTTTGTATCCTGTTTTTGTTACATGGTTTTATGACAAACCATATCTTAAGAATAATATCTTAAATGTAAATATAAAGACTTAAATATATATATTTTTTCTTCATAAATACTTGATTGTACCTTCAGAGTAGTTGCCTAAAATGGGATCTTTTGTTGGTTACTTTGAAAGGAATATTGTCAAAACTTTGAACAGTATTTTAACTGTTTTGTAGCATCATAGCATAGTTGGATGACTGTTGTAGGTCCAAAACTGATGTCAACCTGAAATGATTCCACTGTCTTTGTGTAAAAGCATTTCTATGACATTTTAGAACACTTGGAGTTTGAGTCCAAATTTAGTTGTTGATACAGACGCTTGTTGGCCATTTTGAAGCATAGTTCAATATGTCTGATACACGTCATGAATAGGCAACTGGAAGGCAGCAGCTGGAAAAGCCTGTGGCACTGCGTAACCTGCGTATCCTCCATAAGCTGCTGCTGCCACAGCGGCGTTCTTCTGCAAAGCGGCCAGAGCAGCTGTGTTGGCTGCATAGTTTGTAATGGGCATATACCCAGCTCCATAAAGACTGCTGGCAGTTGGAATACGCTGTACATTGTGTGCCATGGCATACACAGGTGTGATTGGACGACCCTGAGAAAAAAAAAACAACAACATGGTTCTCATTATTTTTAAGTTCATCTAATTGAACAATAACCCTCTCAAATAAAATCACAGGCAATGCTATGATGTGCACCTGAAATGGCGGAGGGGTGGAGACAGAGGGGAGCACTGTGGTGGCTGCAGGAGTGCTGCTGTGCTCAGTGTGTTGCATCGTCAGAGGGTTGATGAGGTGCTCCACCGTGTGCACCTTCCCTTCCTCCATCAGTTTGGCTGCAGGAGCAGCACTGAACACTGGGTACTGTCCACCAAGAGTCGGCAACGCCACTGGACAGAGAAAAACACCAACATGAATATAATAGCCCCAATAAAAAAATTTAAAAGGCACTTGTTTTCTTAATTAAACTAAAAGTACATGCTCATAAATTGCAGTGCAATCATTTTGAAAACTGAAGTTAATAATAAAAATAGCACTAAACAAAAGTCTACACACAAGAGTAAAAGGAGATAAGAAAGGAAAGAGGTTAGAGAGCATGCAGTTTGAGTGTGATTTGGATTATGATGCTGTTAAACTGTGGATTAACCCCAAAGCCCCAACACGAGCGCATATCAACAGAGAGACACACAGAGTGTTGTACAGAGACTAAAGTCTTTTGGGTGAGATGCAGCTCCTATGACTTCATACATACTCTAACCGAGCACCCAGTTACACACAATTGCTAACATTTCTAACAATGACATATTAATGACTATTTTAAGTTAAATTAACACATTCACATGAGCTGTATTATTCTGATTTTACAGAACAAATTGTCGACAAATTTATAAAATACTTTTTGGAATTGGATTTTATTAAAGAAAAAGCATTCTGATTATGTTGAGGACATTGCAATATAGGTAATGTAAATGATGGCATGCAGTAATTTGAAAAGAGGAAATTGCTCAAACCAGAGAGGGAAGAAGAGGACGGAGAGGACAGTGTCAGTACTAAGCGATGTGCCAGGGCATGATTTAGGACTATCTCACTGACTTGTGCCAGGCTTGATGCCAACAGGGTTGACAGAGGCTGCGAGCTCCAGAGTGGGCACCAGCTCATAAGGCTTTTCGGTCTGCTTGGCCTTGCCCTCATGGTAGCGGCTGTAGATGCCACGACCAGCAGAGTAACCCCCCAGGTATGAGCCGCGCGGTCCAGGGGTACGGTTGCCTGAAGTGGCACGACCACGCCCTCGCACGGTACCTGCTTAAAATACAGGAATCACATGACAAGGGGGTGGGTTTCAGGGCTATCACTGTGGAAGAATATAGCGCTGTTTCTCTTTTCTTATCAAAATACAAAACACAACGCTGTAACTGAACCTAAAAGTCATTTTATTTTATTTTGGGGGGGTATTTTTAGTTTTGGATATTGTGATTTTTCCTTTTTCTCCTCTGCATTATCCCGGCATAGAATGGGAGGAGACAGTATAGCAGATAAGAATGGTGTTAGAAAATGTATAGTTGCTCATGTGGCAGAGAAGCTAATGTTCATTAAAAGTAATGAAAAATAAGGATGTGAAAAATTACCATTGTTTTGTATCAGTGGGAATCCTTTAAAGAGAAAACAAAATGATTGTTCAAGATTTTCCTACTACCCAAAGACCACAAGTAATCATTTTTTAAAAGATAATGGGCATTCATTAGCATTCATTAGTCCATCATCACCTCACTTTTATTTTCGAAAACATATTTACGATTTTTCTATGCATGTGATATATTGTATTGGAGTTCACAACAATCAACAAAATTCTATTTAATGATCAGAAATCGAGCAACAATTCCGAACTTACCTTTGACAAAGTAGTCCCTGTTGGGTCCAATCAGAGTGCTGTAGGGGTAGCTGTAGTAGGCCAGTGTGTAGGGATCACACTGGTACACATAGCTCTGCGGGGCAGCCTCTGGGGTGGCAGGCGCACCCTTAGACGCTTTCTGTCGAGAGTACTGCTCCTTATCCACCGGCTTGGCGAGTGTCACTTCTATGCAGGAGCCCTCCACCTCTGTGCCATTCAGGTGGTCCATGGCCAGAACGGCATCATCCCGGGACGTGAAATGAACAAAAGCATAGTCACGGATTTTCTTGACCCGCTCCACACAGCCAGGGTTCCACTGGCTAAACACCTGGGAATAAAATTATAATTGATTTAACCTATACATCTGTTGCACAAAATACAGTATGTGAGCAAATAGGTCAATAAACATGTATGTTACCTGTCTGATTGTCTCCTCACTGGTCTCCATCATCAGATTCCTGACATAGAGGATCTTCACTGTCTCCATGACATCCTCATCCACATCAATCTCAGGCTCCGCCCAGTCCACTGCGATCTGATGGCCCCACAGCTGAATGCGTCCAGGCATCAGTTTCCTGCGAGCCATAGCAGCTGCGCGATGAGATTCATACTCTACAAAGGCAAAGCCACGGTTCTTCATCTTGTCTGCAGCACTCGCATAAACTATGACATCCAGAACACCTTCCGTCACCTTGGAGACCTCCTCCAGGATCTCCTCACGCTTCTTGGTCTTGGGAATACCGCCAATGAAAAGCCGGCAGTTGTCCACTGAGGAGCAGACGCCAAGTAGCCGCCCAGGTCTCACTTCATAGTTATTCAGCTCCCGAACAGCACGCTTGGCTTCATGTTTTTCTGTGTACATAACAAATGCATAGCCACGGTTCTTGCCATCAAAGTCCATCATAAGACGCATCTCATAGATGCGGCCCACAGACTCAAACACTGGCACTAACTCATCTTCATAAACGTCTCGTGGGATCTTGCCCACAAAAATCTCGCAGCCTCGTGGAGGAGAGGGACCATTCCAGCCAGGTGGGGGGCCATATTTACGCTGTCCGTTTTCTTGGACCATGGTGTAACCAGTGCGCTCCATCAGTGCTAACAAAGTGGCTTCGTTGGGTGCACCTGCTACACCTTCAGGGACATTCATCTGTCCATGGAGCGAGTTGTGGGGCGTGCTGGAGGCTTTGGAGGGTTTGGACAGGGCAGCGTTATTGCTCATGGCTGAAGAAGAAGCTGAATCTTCTGCAGTCATTCTGACAGAACCATCAGATTCTGGGCCTAGGAATAAGAAATATTACATTAGACATACAGGATATTTTTAATCGAGAAATATAAAGAAAATATATTATGATGATGATGATTATGATTATATTAGTCAATACCTCTCAAATAAACGATATATAGACATCATGTGACCTGGACATAAGCATAAAAACACTACATCTATAAACCTCTTTATCGGAGCGTTTACAACCTTGTTTTGCAGTTTCTCAGATTCCATGTTGACCTCTGACACTTGTCAGCGACAACGAAGGGTTGTAAACCCTGAAAACACTAGATCAAGGTTCACTTAGGACTTGGTCATACGCCCAATAAAAGTCTACAAAGCTACTGGTATACCATGACAAAAGTGCCGAAAGAGCACTGCTGTTTCCACTGACAGAAACAAGGCACACACTTAGTTATAGAGTGCTGATACAAATGAGTATTCATCAACTTAGACCAGGCCTAAGGTAATACAAAACTGAAGCAATACAAAACTGAAGAACAGTTTTTCAATGCAAAAACCTAACACTAAACACTAACTAACACTAAATATCAGACCAAGTTTGACAGGTAATGTGTGTGTGTCACAAGATTGCTGGATGGAGATACTGTAGGTGAGGCAGTCAACAAAGGTTAAACACTACAAAGCCAGGGCGTCATGGTAACGCTCACTCTCATTCACCCTGACCCAATATCCCGCCCTCCACTCCAAACACTCAAAGCACAAACATAAACACCTCTAGTGCATGAAACTGTTGTTGTGTACAGACTTCACCATGTCCTAAATTAAAAAGGCAAAGCAGCAGTATTTTATTGTAAAAACCATGGGAAGTGAAACAAAACAAATAATCACAATTGATGCAGTCAGGTATAAAGGGTATTACCTGAAAAAAGACGCACACACCTCACACAAGAGGACATATTTCATATTTTTCAATATGAATAACTGTGTACAACACAAATAAAATAGCTATACATATATTGTAATAATATAAACTGGTAGGACGACTGCAGTAATGTATGTTTTATTGACCTGTAAATCACAAGAACAGTTTATTGCCACAAAAAAATCTAGACAGATTTCTATATAGCAGCCCTGTGTTTCTGTGGCTCAATCCATTCTTGATTTGGTTCTTTTGACTACATCTCTTATCAGTCTTATCTGGCAGCACTGATGACAAAGGGAGGACAAAATTCACACTGGGAGTTCTGCCCAGTGATAACGAGGCGCTTTATGCTCTAGACTTTTTGGATACAGTGAGTTCTTGACTCCTGCCTGATCAGGGTCGACTGTATTGCTGTATTGATGAGCACAGTAGAGCTAACGTCATATCATTAAAAGGCTTTCTCTCTTGATTGAATCTAAACATGACACTGAGTGTGTGTGAGTGTGTGCTTTGAACAGGAAACCTGAGGCTGTGGCAGCAGGTAGATGATTAACTTTGGTCGGCACAGCTTTAAGTCACATCACACTGAAGGGATTAACACAAAATGTCTTTATGTAAAAAGTTATCAACAAAACAATATTACTGCACCTGCAGAGTGCATCAGGAGAGGCAGGTGTTCTCAAGAAGGTCAAAGGTTATGACATTGCATAAAAGAATGGGTAACCAGGCCAATCTGGGGGTTATAGTGTGGCTTAGACAGCACATAACTGTGTTTATGATTGACCGGAGCACCTGATGTGTGATGTGTATTAACAGATTGTTAAACGAGATGGAATTGTTTTACAAGTCAAAGCTATATTTTTCTATAAGCAACACTTTATGAGCTAAAACTGTCTTTGCTTCCTGGTGCTCCATTAAGAATAAGCTTTAGTAAAATAAAAATGTCTTCTGTCTACAAGGAAAAGAATATCTATGCCAAAATGTCATATGGACATTTGTAGATGAAGGTTAAGTGGATCCACTCCTTTTGGTCTTTGATTTTGTAAGTGACAATAATTCACACTTTAGAGAAAACCAAGCTTTAGTTTCATAAATACAAATGTAACTAAGACATAAGAACAACATATGTAATACAAGATTGCTAAATGACAATGGACCAAATAAAACATCAAAAACACAGGGAAGTGAGACTGAAACAAAGCCTAAACCCTGAGAAACATTTGTGTTTGAGAAATGGTGGTGGAGAGGAAAGAGGAAGCTGGAAGAGGTCAGATGAGAGAATAGTTACCTCTGTTGCTCCACACCGCTGTGCTGCTGGCCGCCTGCTCTGGAAGTGTGGGCCCACCTCCATGAGAGACAGGTACAGCAGGGCACAGAGCTGGGCCTGCCTCCTCTACACACACAAGAGGGCGGGCACTACACAGGTAGCTTTGTGGGCCTCTGTCTCAAACTACCACTGGATATTGTTGAGAATATGATACAAACTACTTTAGTTTTAAATATGAATCACTTTTTGCAAGTGTTCAACTCATAAACTTGAAATAGGAATGGCATCATGGGTTTCGTATAGCTGTTGTATACATAGTCTGGTCTTTGATTAATGTGAAGTTAAAAGCACATGAAGCAGATGTGGTTTTGAACAACATAAGAGTTCACATTTACCTAGCATGGCTTAACTTAAGCAAACATCCCACACCTTTCTAGGTAGTCAAGAGAGCAGAAAGAGAAAGAAACCATGTGAAGCAGTTAGAAAATCTACTACACGAGAAACGGGCAGATGGGGTAACGGGGCAAGAGTTTAAAGTGTCTGCATGGGTTCACGGACATTTGTTCAGCTGCAGTCAAAACTCGTCCCACATTTTGAGGACACAAAACCCACAGAGGAAGATTAGCATGGGGACTGAACAGAGACCGAGCGAATAGATTAAAATCTCAGAAACAACTAGATAACATATCAGTTATAAAGCTGAGTAATGAATAAAATGCATATTGTTTTAAGGTGTGTCGTTGGGTGTGGTTCACTGGCGTTAGAATGTTTTGGGTTTGAGGGACGTTTGAACAAAATCAGAATGTTACTGATCAAACGTCAAAAATAAGTCATCTCGTAAGACCACTCAAGATTCAGACGAGCCTGTTCTGGCCAGAGCACAAAGGGCTAATCAAAGGTCACTTGTTCAGGTCAATGGTTAACAGAGAAACCCAACAAGAGGGCAATAATAAGCCAACCATATTTACTTAACCAAGTTTATTAATTATCTAACAAGCTTCTAGATGCAGCACTAAGCTGTGGGTCAGGATTTAAGATTATGTCAAATTTGACAATTCATTTGAGATATCTGAACTGTTCTGAGTGGCAGAAGCAGAGGTCAGCCTTGACCCCAGAAAGTTGAGTTCTTACATCGTGTTGACATCTTCTGCTGATGAAGGAATTAAACACTCCGTAGCTAAACCATTTACTGTATGATAATTATGTTTATGGAAAAGCTAATCAGATTTAATGAGGTTTCTTTCCACAGTGTGCATCTGATAATTCTGAACCCTGGCAAAAAGGCAAAGAATACCATGAATTAGGAATAAAATCAGAGATAAAACTTAGTGTAATCAGTATCAGGAGTCTGCTGGACTGTCATCTTTCCATATAAGTCAATGAGTAGCGTGTCACAAGATCACAAGTTCAGCTGTTTATTTCTGTAGAGTGATATGACACGGAGAAGCGCACCACAGTGTTCAGCCCCACGCTGGCCTTCCTGGAAGCAACTTTTCCCAAAAACTACAGGTTTCCCTCTTGACTGGAGTGCCATATATACTGATAAGATAGCATTTTATAATTTCTGTATTTAAAGTAAAGTAGATATAAGTTAAATGAGTAAATTATCTGTTGTTTACAAAAAGGGAAAATTCTGAAATCTTTGAGGGAAAAAATTAAATATGCCAACTAAATCAACAATTATGGGATGAATCTAGTTAATGTGATGATGTCCACATATCTTGTTCCTAATATTATCTCTCCTCCATTTCCTTTAACTGGTCTCTGTTTTTTCATTTTGCATTGCCATACCTGTCACCCTCATTCCTGCAGTTCACTCATGCTCAAAGCAGAGCAGTAGGGAGGAGGTGGGCATAGAAGGGTCGCAGAGGACAGAGGAGGGGGTTCAGCTGAGAAAAGCCTAGATGGATAAGAGCACAAGAGGCTAATAACTGCTCAAGAGGGGACCCTGTGTTCCTGGTACCATCTCCTTGGGCCTCCCTCGGAGAAAGAAAGCGGAAAGAGCTTGGACAATGTCAGGTCAGTTGGAGGAAAAACCACGAAGATGATGATTCCACTTGATTTACAATGCTCTCCATCAAGACAGGCCCACGTGTCAATTTGAGGCATGAGGATTAGAGTCCCCAAAACAATAACATTTTAACTTAGATTAGGATAACGATGGTCAAACCAAATTATTCAACAATGATGAATGGCTGTTCGACACAAAACCTCAACTCTTAAATACATTTGTTCCTGTAAAGCAGGGTCTGATGAAAATGTCAAATGCCACTGCACGTTGCCACATGGCTGAAAAAATCTTGTAATTTCTAATCAGAAGAGCCGGTTTAGCTCTAGCATTAGCTCAAAGGAGCTTTCCTTGCCTAGGCAAACACATTCCTTAGGCTAATCAGCTAGCCTGTTCAAGGCCATGGTAGACATTGTTTCACTGACGCTGCCGCCGTCACACACTCGTGACCAGCCCTAGTGTCACTGTCAGATTGTATGAAGAAAGCACAAAAAGTGTTTGGGACACTTAATTTAACAAAACCATATTGCATCAGCATATTACAGAGCCTACATTGGCAAACACAACACCAGACAACGCAAATATCAATCCACCCTGTCGAATGTCGATTGACACTCACACAATAACCACACTCATGTGCACAAATCTTTTGTTTAAGCTCACAGCACACAAAATGAAACATTTTGGAACTATTAAGTGAAAATAATGACTTGAAATACAAATAGAATATTTCTCTTGTAATGTAACAACCCACAGATATAGGCTGCTCATTTTACAGCGTTTAAAGTCCACACATTATATGGCTTGTGTCCCGGAAGTCAATAAAGTAATTGCACTGACCATGCACGTAGTCAGTGAAGTATTTTTATCCCCCACCTTAAACTCACACTTGTACACACTCATCCAACGTCATGCCACTCTACTGGTTCCACTGGTTTCACTCACAAGGTCAAGGCTTAGAAAACTGTCCATTTGTAGCTATTTAGGGCTTGACAAAGTTGCAACAAACCATACAGAGATGGAAAGGTTGATAGATTAAGTTATAGTAGTGACAAATAAATGTCTTTAAATGTAAGGTTGGATGAGGTGAAGGAAAATCAGCGCGTTACTGTACCTGTCTCCCAAACTGAGCAGTGTGGATCAGGCAGAGGCAGGCGCGGAGTCCTGGTCTTTGGAGTCTCGTCACTCATTCACACTAGTGTCAAAATACTTTTGTCCATTCACTTCTTCACAGGTTCTGATGGGCTGTGGCAGCAAGACAGTCTCCTTCCCTGGCTGTGGAGAGTGGAGTTAAGAAAAGGTGCTTTAGTATTTACTCATTCTAAATGCCCTGCGCACAGAGGTGGGGCTATACCACACAGGTACCCTCCACCTCCCAGCCCTCTACCTCTCGCAGCTGATAAGGAAAAACACAAAGGAAAGGTGTAAAGGATGAAAGACCAGAGGGTGTGACGCAGGACTAAAACATTTAAAACTGTAATTACAGAATTTACATTTGTACAGTTGCTTTGTTGCAAACCTTTGACTTTGACAGGCAGCAGAGTGAGGATCATGAATATAATATATCTTGGTTGAAGTAGATGTAACAGTCCAGCACAGTAAGAAATATTGTTGCGTGTCATTTAAAATAACATAAACAGTAACTGTGATCTTCATGATTAATTTATTGGTGTATGTAAACTGCTGTTCACTTCACCACTATGTGAGAGATAGCAATGACAGTAGGATAATATTTCCTATGCTTTCTCTGAATTTCTGATATTGGTTTTTAGTTTTAGAATATGAATATGACAAGACAGCACAAAAATGAATTAAAAATGCAGTAAAGGTTAATTCCCAGCAGATTTGGGGTCATGGTAAAAGGAGGCAGTCCTTGAGACAATGCACGGAAGTGTGTATAACCTTAAACAACCCTAAAAAGAGAACGACGTCTATGCTCTTATCAGAGGGGTGTCGCAGGGCTCCACCAAAAACACTGTATGAGTGACACATTAACCAATGACTCTGTTAATGAAGGACATGCAATCACTGATTCTTAAGATTTTGGCAGCACTCACAACCTGCTATAAAGAGACAGTGCAGAGTCCACGGATGAGAGAGACTTGTGTAAAATGTGAAGGCCACAGAGGGCTATAAACCTTATAAAAGGTGATTGTGACTTTATTGCTTAAAGAAATTATATCTCTCAAAATATTATTTGACTAAACCAGTCTTTTGTGTCCAAAATACTTCAAACATGCAGCAGATTATGAGTGTATACTTGACTCAAAACATCTTGTCATTCAATGTGATTAACAACACTGCTGGTTGTATTTATACTGTGCATAGAGCACACAAACTGGCCAAACTAAGGCAAGCTATTCACAGACAAGTGAAACATGATTGCCAACATATTATTTTATTTAAAATCAAAACAGAAGGTAAAACACCTAACTATGGCTGTATTTGTGCTTCATTTCCATAGCTGGTAAAATTATCCACAGATGGAAGACACAGGAAAGTCAACACACATGTACAGCCAGACTCAGCACAAAGACTGATGGGACAGAACAACACAGATGTCAGATATGCCCCGTAAAAGTGCTGATATATTCTAAAAGTTTGCACACTAAGATTTGACTTGTGTCAACCAGGAAATGTCTGGTCCAGTCCAGTTTGAACACTTCCTCATTCAAAGTGTCGCCTCACATCCTGATGTTGCTGTCAACCAATCTGTGCCTCAGATGAACAAACATGACTCAGCACAATTCAATCATCCCTCCCATTCAAACACTCAAGAGTTCAAACTTTTTTCTTCCATCCTAAAGAAACAAGTTTCCCCTTTTGCCAAGAAAAGCGGTCAGCTGACACTTTGGTCACATGCGCTGTCGCAAACCAATGGCTGGAAGAGGCCCAGCTAGAGTCACAGCCAAGGTCAAACAGCAAAGTGTGGTATCAAGAAAAAGCTTGAACAAAACAGGCCGTCATCATAAGTGTTGACCAGACCTTCTCGTCATGTGGTCGCTCACCGCTGAACGTCAACGTGATTTCAGCTCTGCGCCCGCACTGAGCAGCGACTCTCATCAGCATGTGAGAGAGCTTTTAATAACACCCCAAGACACAATGGACAAACCACACTTAAATCCACTAATGCTCTGACTGTATAGTATAAAATATCTTTAAAAAGTAACTTTTAGTTATTTATCCATACATCTGTTCACTGTTTATTTTTTATTGTGTTATATTGTTATAAACAATAAATACATTTTATTTTAGAGTTTGGATGTAAATGCAAATTTTTATTTCTGTTTTTATTTGTCATTTTTGTAATTGAGATTACAATTCAAAAAGCAGGAACATTTAAACATGGTGAAACTAAGTTTTGATTGCGTCATAGTGTGATCACACAGTAAATAAATGTGTAAAATTTAAGTTAAATCTATGTGTTAATGCTTCTTTTACAAAGACAAACAAACAAAAGCTACAAATATGCACATAGAACCTGAACACAAGGCAGAAGAGATGATCAGATGCCCAGAGATAATACTGGCACTGCACACATTAAGTCATAATAAACCTCATTATCTGTGACAGAGATCACGATAATCATAGTTTTAGGAAACTTTAAGCGTGTCTTAATATTTTTCACAGTTTGAAAATCACTTAAAAGGCAAAAGCACAGAACATGTTAATTCTTTATCTAGCTCTCACTGTGAAACTGTGTAGATGGATATTTACGTAAATTATGTCAATTCAGGCTCATTCTCATTTTAATGAGGATTAGTTAATTTCAACGACTAAAGCCAGTCCTCCACAGGTCCACGTGGCTTCCCTGCCAAACTGAAGTCGTCCACTGAACACGCCTTGTCTCTTGGTCTGGGGTCTGGACAACAAGTCCATTGTATGTGGCAGCAGGTATGCAGAGGCTTGCCCCAGAACAAGAGTGTTAAAGTGAGGAGACAGACTGATGTCTCCAACTAGAGAAAGTGAAGATCCAAAGAGGTATAACATAATACACACATATGGTGGAGCACAGTGTAGCGGAGGACATGCAGAGGATGAGAGGTCACACAGAGGTCACAGGTGAGGTGGGGAGGAGGAGCTAAGAGAGAGAGTGTTGGAGCAGCAACGTTATGATAATTATTGTTAAAGTGGAGCACCTGTTCATTATGAAGGCCAAGTGTGACATGTTTAAACCTTGTGATAAAACATTTACTGAAAATAAGACAACACACTGGTTCATATTTACTAAACATTAGTTGTGAACAAAAAAATGCAGCAATATGTTTTTTTTGTTACTCTCAACCCAAGAAACTGTTCTTTAACTAGACTGATGGATTGATTTTAAAAATCAAAAAGCTCTTTTCTTTCCCATCCTTCATACTGCTGAGACTGAGCGTTTGGCAGATCTGAGGCTGGCTAAAGAGGGAGGTACACGGGGTGTGCAAGAGGGAAGAATGTGGCCATTGTGCTTTTCAGGTATGTGTGTTTGTGACAAACAGTGTGTGTGTGTGTGGTCAGATCTAGTTACAGGTGTTTCATAAACAACACAATAGTGCGAACAGCTTCTCCTCTCCCTCTTTCCTTTTCACAGCAATAGTCTCTTCCCTTTAGAGTTGAGCTGCAGCAGGATTAAGCTTATGCACTTGTTTCACACAAACCACGATGAATGTGGGCTTCCTCATCTCAAGAATAGGATTGTCATGTGACTACCATGTGACAAAACCAATTCAATGTCTGCATGTGTGAAATTTGTGCCACTGGTGCATTTTCTCTTCCTTTTTACTGGTAATTTAGTAAGAAATACAAATCATCATGAGTTTACAAAAGCAAAAGACCTGAGCTTTTTATCCATCCTCCTCCTGTTGCCCTTGTTTGAGAAGCATCCTCTATCTGCTTTCTTTTTGTGTTCCTGAAACTAGAGCAGCCCCAAACAAAGCTGATCCCACTAAGGTCACACCATTCAGTGAAAGAAATGAAATGCTGATATAAATTCCTATCTAAGATGATGGTGTATTTCTTTTGCTACAGTAGGATATGATACAGAGAGATAAGTAACAACAAAATCAGCAGTTACAGCAGAGTTATAACTCAACAATGCAGATCAGTTTGATGAATCATTATTAGGGCTATATGGTATTACTGTTGGCAGTAGAAAATAAGTATTCAGGTCTGACCAGCACTTCAACACGCCCATGTCTTTCACACACCTAGAGCTGCATGGGGCAACTATTTACAGTATTCACAGGCAACTGATTGCCAGTTTAGATGAAGGGCACACAAAGAGAAGTGAATAGCAGCAATTCTTAAACTGAAGGTGTTTATTGAAGAATAAATCAATAAAGACAGTAACACATTAGTTCTTACAAACACTTTCTTTTAAATAGAAACTGTTTTTAGTTTCTGAGGCATTGGAACCATTCTATTCATGGGTTTCAACTTCCTGTAAAAATTGAGGACTTTTCACCTTTTGACAGATATAATATTTGGTTTGTTAATTGCTATGGCAACAGAACTTTTAATCATTCTGCACTCCACTTTAGAGTAGTCAACTAAATCCTTCACTCATACATGCTTCAAAACAAGTTACTTTCAAATAAATCTTATTTGTTTGCCCTGCTCAACCAGTTTGGGCAATACACTCCAACAAATTAATACACATGGACAAAAAGTGGAGACAAGACAGCTACACACTCACTTCACACAAACAAACATTGAGTTCCTGTCCTCTAACCTTGTAGTGAAGGTTAGAGCAGTCAGCCGGGTCAACACTGGCCCAGCTGAAGAAATGTCCTTCCAGATACCCACTGAGTGAGTATCAGGAGAGAAAACAAACACCCCAATAGCCCCACAGATAACTTCGATACCACAACATTTTGACCTTTTACACACATCTAAAGAGGAAGTTCAACATTTATTTTTCAGAAATCTAACCTGTTGGATGATGGGATGTGTAGTCGCAGAGTTGTCAACTGCCACAATTCAACGCAAGGTTCCGGCTAGTCACTTTCTCATCCTCCTCTCCTTTTTTTCTGTTCTCCTGTGAGCTGTCTAACAAGTTCACTCCAGCCTTGTGTTTGCTGTCAACGCTCCGGCTGCCCTCACTGTTAGGCCCCCAGAGCTTGAAGTGAAGGCACGTTCAGCTTCTCAGAGAGACTGGGAGAGAACAGGTCAGAGTTTCTGTTCTTTTTTTTTTTTTGGATAGTGACTCAGATCCTCTATGCTTGTCCCTGTCCTATACTCCAGTCACGATAGAACTTGTAGACGCAACAGTGGGAGACAGTGGGGGGAGCGCACAAGGTCTCGTGGCGGAGGAGAGTGGAGCGAGGCGGCGTGCAAGGTGCCGGAGTGCAGTAAAAGACGAAAGAAACAAGAGAGAGAGGGAGAAGGAGGGAGGAGGACAGAGAGAGGAAGGCCAGGAGTAATTAGTAAGTCTGTACCTGACTCTCACTGACATAAGCCCTGCATTCCTCCAAAGTGGGAAGGGGGGAGAGCTGAAGAGAACCGAGATATAAACACACTAATGATCCCACAGAACACTAGCTATTCCACTCAAAAGAAAATCCAAAAAGTACTTACGGCACACCATCGCTGGCCACACTCTTCAGTCAAGGCTGAGTGATGACAAAGTCAGAAACTTATCCAAAACTTGCTGACACTTTCAGGGCTCACTTTTACTCACTCATGTCAGATCCCCGCAGTTAACTCAAGCTCTGTGTCTGCCACTGTCTCACTCAGTCTGTGTATGGTGTACACACACTACCTGCTCCTAAAACTCACCAAACCTGAATGAGGCTGCCTGATCCCCCAATTACTCCTCCCTCCTCCAACTGTATCATGCCGGATGAGAAACGCTATCCTCCTGTGGCCTGAGTTAGTCCGAGCCTGTGCTGAATCATGGCAGCTGCATTCCCTGAAACTCCTCCATCCTCCTGTGATTTGGTCACTACACGTCTTACCTACTGACCGACACAGAAGCCAGCTTAAGCTCATTCAGAAAAGTGTCCATGCTTAGGTCATAATGAGGTGTTATACTTTGTTGACAGGTGGTGTAAAGCCTTCAGTGATGACATCTTTGCAGACAGTGGAAAAAAACTGCCAAATGAATAATCAAAGTAATTGTCACTAAGTCAATAAAACTTGCTTTGTTAGAGGCCTTAACATAAAAAAACAACAACAACAAAATCCATTAGGTTGTTTTTAATACCTGTTGGTCTGCCCACCCAACCCTTCACTCTGGACAATATCATACCTGTTTGATCATGTTGTGAGGAGTTTAAACATGGCTGAACTCCAGCCTCATTCACCATTGTGCAAATAACTGAGCACTTTTTAAAGTATGTGTTTGCCTACCTGGATTCCTTGCAGACAGTAGCGTGGGCGGAGTCATGCACTTCCTCCTTCCTTGTGTCAGGTGCCCTGTGCCGTGACTGTGACGTCTTTTGTGGCTGCCGGTTATGAAGGAGAGCACAGGGCATTTAGCTTTTGGGCAGCAGAAGAGAGAAGCGAGGGAGCTGGCCGGACACCTGTTTAGAGTACAAATACACACGCACAAATACAGATAAAGTCGCTCTGCACATCCACACAAAGCAGTGGGGAACTAGCGAGCTGATGTGTGCATAGGAAACTGAGATTGAGTCAGATGAGAACAAAAAAAAGGTTTCAACACACGGCAGCTGAACTCTGGCAGGGAGGAGGCCGAGTCAGTTAAACAGTTGCTCAATGCATTGCACTTAATGCTTATTTAACAAAACTTGAGTAAATTGTGGCTGATAAAACAACACTTTTTGTTTATGCCTTCGGCTGTTGGAGATAAACAGAAAAGATAGTCAAACAGTTAATGAATCCAAAAGTTGTGAGTTATCTTCTTTAATATGATAATCTTGAAAATCCTGCAATGGTATGAATAAAAGACTGCACCCAAGAATGACATAAGAACTATTTACCATTACCATACCACCATGACAAAGCCTGATCTTGTCTGATCTCAGAAGCTAAGCAGAGCTGGGCATGGTTAGTACTTGGATGGGAGACCATTGGTAACACCGGGTGCTGCAGTGGTTCTATAGTGCAAACTGCCATTGTGCCCTTAGGCAAGACAGTTTCGGGGATGAAACGGGGTGTGGTGTGAATGAATATTGCAATGTATAGCACTTTAGGTGTCTTGAAAGCTGCTATATAAATCCAATCCAATATAAAAATAAATAATAATAATAATAATAATATGATTGTTACAACAGTGTTTCCCTTTCATTTGTTTACTCAGTTGTATTTTGATTGATGACAAGTAATCCTGTACTGTCCTGCAACTGAGGCTTTTCTGAGAAAATTCATGTCACCTACCCCTTATCCTCACTCACATTCCTGTACATGGTTGGGATTACTTGAAAAATAAAGACTGTGAGTGATACATGTGTAAACAAAAGCATGCAAATGACAATATGCTGCTTGTTATGGTGAAACACCACAATAATAATAAGCTGGGCTTATCAGTTCTGCAGTTTTGAACCGAAAAAATATAAAATATAAAATGGTGATCTACATGTTATAGTTCAATACTATACTATATATACTATATGTCTCCTTTACTGTATTGAAATATTACTCTTTTAAACCTATGTCCACTTACATGTCTTTTCATTGGTTTTAAACAAAAGGTAACTTTTCACAGAAAGCAGCACAGCGTCAAACCTTGCCCTGGTTGCTACACAATAGACAGCGAGATCTGAGACACGCAGCAAAGAGATTCCCAGGAAATGCGCCGCTCAGACTCCAAGCGCCTTACAATGACACACAAAGGCAAGGGCCACTGTATCTATTCACCTGCTACAAGTGGGCCCAATCAAGCTCTCACACATACAGCATGGAGGCTGAGAAAGGAGGAAACTATAGGATCGCATTACTATTGTAACATGTGGTGAACTGGATTTAGAGTTTTGTGTGTGAACCAGCTAAATATTAAAGTGTAATGCTGGTCTGTATCATAAATGCAGTTTGTCAAATTTCAATGCTGTCTTCTCTTATTTATAATCTTTTTTGTCTTATTGCTCCATTGTCTAACTCACAGAAGCATATGGTAAATAATGTAATCCTTGACTGTTTTAATGGTAGATTTATTGGGTAGATGATGGACTGGAGTCTGAACTGGCCCTCACAAAGCCCTGACTTCAGCCACAGAACACGGGGCCTTAATTAACACCCAACGTCACTAAAAACCTCTTTAATGCGCTTGAGGCTCAGAGCAACCAAATCCCTACAACAGGTTGCAAAATCTTACGAAAAACATTGCTACATGAGCCCTTGATTGTTGTGAGAGGGGTAAAATGTAGAAGCAAAGTCTGATCCATGTCTGATCATTGAGACAGGTCCTTTGTATATTGCACAAACAAAACTACTGGGCCAAGTGATTTCAATCATAAAATATTCATAATACAATCACTGGAAAAAAATAGCATGGTTTCTCGTAAAAAGATTAGCCCTTTATTGAAAAAAAATTCCAGGTCGGCTTACGACCACACAACCCGACATCTCCAACGGGGCTGATTATTGAGTACGCACAAACAGCGTCCGGCACACGTGCAAACACTACGAAGCAACTGGGGCCCTGTGGAGACTAGACCATACTGATGACGCGTGTTGCACGGGATAATCTCTGCAGCTGTACTTTCACCCACAGGTAGGCCACACTCATTTGGCCTTAAACCATTCACATTGATTTTCAGCTAAATCACAACCTCTTCTGCTTTCAGATCTTAGATTCATAGGTACAGGTACTGCTACACACAAAGTTATAGTGTTAAAGCTAAAATCTAATACTAACTTTAGAATCTTAAACGTCAGCTGCTGCATGACAAGAAATCAAATGCTGCAATGTCTCCCCCTATAGGTCACAAAATGTACATATGATTATTTTATCAGTTTGCAAACAAACCAACAAACAGCAGAATTGTAAAATGCATTTTTAACACCACTTGTGTAGCATTTAAAGATGGGCTTAGATATTTTTTTTATTATCTAGCATAATTAGGTTAAATTGGAATTCTTAAACAAATTATATGCTGATAAACCTAATAAAAATATGAGTGATTTAACTGGGCGTGATTTTGTAGATACATTTTGCGCCATTTTAATGTGCCACTATAGGAGAGGTTGAAACAGACTGGAGTAGAATCCAGCAGAGGGCAGTGTCAGTGTAATTTACTTCCTTAATAACTAGTATAAAATAACTCTAGAGCCTTCTCTTTAGACGTATAATTTATGGTTAGTCTACACTACACTTGAGTATAAGTCATCAGTCAAATGACTCTTTGGTGCTGTTTGTCGTAAATGTTTGTCCCAAAGAGCAGATGCAATACAGTATCTCTGGCATGAGGGAAATGCCCTCAATACATTACACATTGTTACCATGACATTTCAAACTAGAACAAACAGTGAAGTGCTTAATGGGTTTGGATTTACCTTTGCCAATTCTAATATAAAGCATGGAAAGAGGATAACCTGTCAATGCACATGTTGTAATCCGAGAAGACAAGGGGAGCAGTTACTGTTTCATAAAGACCTGCTATGACAAAGGTAGGACCCTTATGTAACTTTAAACAGTTCATTATCATTTAAGCTGCTGAAGTCTCTGCCATGTTTGAAGTGGACAGAGGGCTGCACTCTTTAAACTTCTGATGTGTTAAATCTGTTAATGTATTCAATCTGCACAGGCAGAACACAAACACAGCACACATTTTGGTCAATTCAAACTTTGTACTTGAACAATGATGAGTGTTGCAAAGACGATTACGGACTGTGTGTCTCTAGATTAATTTTAACACTTTAATTGGAACCTATTGGTCCCAGCACTTTGGACTTTTAATCCCTAAAGTCTCAGTGTTGAGATGTGCGTCAGGCCCACACCAGTCTGAAGGAGATTAAGAGTATGCCTGACTGTGTATGTTACCAACTTCACCTGGAGACACGTGAGGCAGGTCAGTGAGAGCTGGACCTTTGTCCAGGGTCGGAGAGCAGGCATTATTTATTCATGCTGATGTATCGGACAGAGCGCCTAATTGCACCAGGTGGAGCACAATTATCCACTGCAGCCTGATGCAGCACTCACCCGATCAGAGACTAGTCGGCGGATCACATGTCAGACATGGCAGACACTGAGCATCTTATTTACCTTTGTCACGCTCAGGTTCAGTTGTGTGGACCAACCTTTAAGCTCTTACATGTCATCTTAATATGGCAGAAAATTACTTGTGAACCAAAGGAAATACTTTTCTTTGTATGTTTGACAAGTATTTAATTTCACTGATGTCATCATGGCAGATCAAGGTAAGAGGTTCATGTTTTTACTTACAAACAGGATGCGTTTTCTTACTAATGAGCACAATCTTTTGTAGACGAGTCGAGCAAGATCATGAGAAGTGATTGTGAGAATGAGAAGGTCTCCATCTTTCTTCAGGAGCTGAGTGAGAAAGACAAAGAACCACTGTGTTGTGAGCCACCACCTTCTTTATCTGCATATTCCTCAGGTGAGGTTAACCTGCCTCATGTTTTCATGTTATTTAGAAGTAGACTATTTGTTTGAAACAAAATACAAACTTATATAATAATACTAATTCAAGGTAACTTATATTTGTTTTTAACATGATGCCATATCAAATTATCCAGACATAATAAGGCCACCACATCAACACTCAACATTAGAAGAGATTATGGTGAAATGTATCGTGGCTCAAATACAGCTGCACAGCCTCATGTTACAGTTACCTGTAGGTCTGCAGGACCATAGAGTAGGGCTAATGCACACGCAAATACCCAACAATGAAAGCAAACACTGGGGTTCTAGTGGACACTAATAGAATATTGGAATAGAATAGAATAAATAGAATATTTTCCTAAATAAATGAAATAATCCTCTTCAACCTGTCAACAGCTTCTGCAATATCAGATGATACTTTCCTGATGGCAGCAGCAATATTCCAGCAACTGCGGGAGGATAAGCCTATCACACAACAACTTCTGCTTTATGGAAAAAAGACAGACACACTGCTGCCATTAAACAGAGACAAGACCACAGAGATGCAGGCCTACCAACTTGCCTTCAGCACACTCAAATGTATGTCCAGAATATTTATTATATTTACCATAGCTATTAGTTACATTTAATGCATTGAGTCCCTTGTTTTAGCCTGAAGTATAAAACCTGCCAAGAAACCAATACAGATGTCTTGACATACTGTCACAAGGAATTAATTTGGTCTACTCCCTGGTACTTGGTGGACCCTACCTCCGCTAGGTCTAGGAAACTCTTATCTTTATAATGAGGCTTTTGCACCTCAGCATGTGTCAACTCCTATAGTCATTTCAGAAAATAACTTCAGCTGCAGCAAAATAACGTTTGATTAAATGCATAAACTCACTTGTCATTTCTCTGTAGCTGCACATTGTCGCGTGGACTGTGGTAGATGAAGTATAAAGGCCTGTAGGAGGCGATAAGAGGCACACAGTAAATAACATTATACTATTTGGGCCTTTGGTTTCTTTTTGAATACATTACAAATATATAAATATACAAAAAATAGAGCATTAAAATAGACATCTAGATCACATTAGAAATATATTTTAACAATCTGAGACAATGTATGCGAAGTAGCTTAAATCTAAGCAGACCTTTTGTTTCTACACATAAACCGTTTTACACGGTGTATGTGTAGAAACTCAAGGCGTGTTCTACACGTACACTTTAATCACAGACAATAGTTTTTGTAATCTCGCAGTTAACTACTACTTAATTTGTTAGCAATTTACACGCAGTATGTGCTGCTTGTATTTCTTAGCTAGTTTAGCTGTCATTACATTTGCTAATTGACTCTGTGCACAAGGTGGTGGTTGTTTATTTTAAATTGTTAGGCATTAGCGTTAGCATTGAGACAAAACACGTCCCTTTAGAAACACACAAGTGTCCTTTGGTGACGTACTCATTTATTTTGTTACGAGGATCTGTCAGGATTTATTCATTTTAGTCTGACTGGGCGAAACCCCCATAGAAATGAATTGGACAGGAAGTACTGAGCTAGTCATTTAAAAATAAACAGACCAACTGCCACCTTGTGCCTGATGCTATTCCTGAAGGATGCGTCCGGATTATATTATCCATAATGTTACTTCTAAACTCGGGATAGAACGTCAAAAAACTGCCGTTACCAAGGAAATCCGCCATGTTTGTTGTTTGTTTTATGGAAGAACCTGATAAACTTCTGGGTCACTTCTGGTAAATAGATTTATCATTATACAGTTTTAGAATACTTTTGAATTAACGCTAAATTTAGTATTTAGCATCTTAAAATCTCTATTGATTTAACATTGGGTTGACTGAAACTGCTGCTGTGTGTGACGTCATGATCCCGCGCTCAATTGAGTCGACAGCCAAAAACGCATAGAACTATAATAAAACCTGGAAGATGAATCCAAGATGGCCGTCCTGTTTATCCCTATGGAGAGTGCTCATTGGCGCATGACCCCAAAAAAGTTTCTTACTTCCGCATTTACTTCCTGATACGGCGGCTGACATCTTTGTTTTACTTCCTGAAACGATGGCTGCCATCTTTGTTTTAGGGCGCCACGTGACGACAATCCCCAACTTCATATAAAAACGGTAATTTCGGGGATTTTAGAAACGGTCGAAAAGAACATTTCCTTCTATTTTATTTAAATACCGATAATAATTCAGTACTGTCCGCAATTATAATTAGCAATTTTAGAAAAAGGCTAGTTCCAAGAGACTGCAGTACCTCACACGGCCACAAATCAATCTGGGACCACAGTCAGAGGGGGCATACCTTATCCAGTTCATTTAATACATCCATGCAAAAACGTGACACGGATCTGTTATATTATCTATTATATTGTAGAGACTTTAAAATGTCCGGAGGCATGGAGGCAAAATTAAGTTGACTGTAGATTTTTCAATGATTAACTCTATCTCACATTAGATCTAAATTCTACATGTTGTGTTGGGAAAAAAGCAACACATTTGAATTTCCAGGGTAGAAAGTTTTGTGTGCTTTTCTATAACAAACGATGGACAAAATACAAATTTGTATTTTAGCTTCAAAATAATCTCATTTATGGTGTAGTGTCTGATATACAGTATCTCTAGATAAAATAAAAAATATTGTGGGCTCAACATTTCTGTATGATTTTTCCAGTAAACCACATAGATCTGATTGTTCCCTCATCAAAAATGCAAAGAGTTTATCATAATTTTCTAAAACATGATGTAAAATACAATAATAGATGACTGATTTTCATTTTCTCAAATCATCAATTTTTTTTTATATTTTGTGATATTCTGAGGTTAAATTCCAGTTTCTCCTGTGAAATCACATCATGTTGTACCTCACTTTTGCCTTCATTCCAAATTTACAGTGTTTTTGTTTACGAACTTTTAGGGTCTATATTTTATTATTCTGAATTAGCTACCAGCTAACAACCAGCTCAAAGAAGAGAGGTTAAATGTTAAAACTGTGTGTATTAAATTAAACTACTATAATTGAAAATATACATTTTATTTATTTTATACCTTTATTTAACCAGAAGGTTTTTGAGATTCAGAATATTTTTTGCAAAAAAGACATGGCCAAGGCAGCAACCAGTACAAGCAACACAGTACAGAAAATCACAAAATATATAAAAACAACTCTATCAAGAAAAACATAAACAATTTTCATTCACCACACTTATAATTAATAATTTTCTTGAATTTATGAAGTTACATTACCGCTTTCAATTCAAGGTATTTTTGTACATTTGTAGTATTATATTATAATGTATAAATTATATCAATATAATTTATTTGATACATTAATAACTGTTTTCTATTTAGATCAAGATTTGCTGGAGTATATGATAACTGACAGCTGCTTCCACACTTCTCAGAACATTGTAAGTCTTTTTCATTCTTCCCCAGTTACCCACAGCAAACCATATGTGCATAAAGAGGCCATTTCTATTCAAATCTGGCTGTGTTCAGACTGGTTGTCACAAACTGTGCATAGTTAAGATCTGGAAAGTTAGAAATTATTCTATAAAATGCTGTGCAAAAAACAAATTTTGTCACTATGTGATGTGTGCAAATGGTGGTTTTATTTTGTGATGGGTGAAAAAGAGGATGGTCAGACGGGATTATTCAACCACAAAACTCTCGCACGTCTTTATTATTCTATCTTCTATTTCAAACACAATATTGGGGATTTTAGCAAAGAATTGTGCTGTTCTGATCTTATTATACTTCCACGGTTTTGACCCTAAAGCGTAATGTAATTTTATTGACAGCCTGGTGACATGCTGCCTTTAGCCATGGTGATGCTGTGTGACTTCCAGGAGCGAAAATTTTCTTTACACAGTTCTGAACAAGAACGGCATCAGGATGTCAAAAATCTTTTAAACAGTTTGGAAAGGTTGATTTGGTTCATAATAAAAAAATATACATACTTGATACTAGAACTATGTTCCTGGTACTGACATTTTTATTATAAGATGTGAATGTGATTCTAGGTGTAAGACAAAACTTGCTGCATCGCTGGCACGGTTCCGAGTCAAACAAAGCCTACGGAGCGTCTCATCCTTCCTACTTGATCCAGTACGGAAAAAGCAACACCAAGCTAAATCACTGCCACTTTATGTATGGGTGAATACACTCATGTACAGGTATGAAGAACAGACCACATATTAAAGCGCAAAGTGGAAAAATGAATAAGCTTCTATTGATACTCTATTCCAGAAGTACGGACTTGCAAGTTGTGACTTAGACAGGAGTAAGACTTGAGTCGCTATTTTGATGACTTGAGACTTGGGACTCAACTCAGACTTGAAGGCCAAAGACTCAGTACCTGACTTGGACACTGGGACTTGAGACAACTTGATGCATCTCCTAAAAATGTTTTAAAACCGCTTTCTCTCTACAGTTGATACTTGGATGTGACCAGCACTCTATAAAAGAAAACCATTCACAAAAATCAAATAAATTGCAAAAAATATTAACTGTTTTTGGTAACTTGATACAGTGACTTGAAAGTACTTTAACCTCAAAGCAGAGGACTTGGACTTGAGACTTTCTTGAGACTAAATGACGAAATGAGGACTTGGTCCTACCTCTGCCATATTCACACATCATGTCATTGTTTTGCTTTTCATTCTATTAGCATTGAAGAAGTGTGTGAAGCTTTGCAAAGCGCCGGCCTCTGTGAGGTGAAGAGTATGACTGAGCTAACGGAGCTGTCCTTCTGTAGAGACAACCTCTGCTCAGACACCCTTGTTTTTTCAAAGTGGCTTCATGTTTGGCTTCAGACAAGTAGCCTCACTGCAGAACGTATTATGAACATACAGGTATAGTAGCAAAAGTGAATTCATTTTCACCATTACTCAGCCCCACATTTTGGTTCTTGGTTCTTGATGCTTCCATGAATTCTCTTTATTGAAAAAGTCCTTGTTGAAAATGAAATTTGATTTAATGAAAATTAATCAAAGCATTGGTATATTTATCTTGTTGAAATTTCTCTCCAGGAAAGGAGTTTGTGTATAGCAGTGAATGTGTTGCGCCCACTGCTATTCGATGCTGGGGACGTTTTGATGGTTGGATCCTTCTCAGCTGTGACTGTGGCCCATGTGGCAGTTACAGCTGCAGTTCGATCAGGACGGGTGCTAGTCTGCAGTGCTGACCACGCACCTTCACTGACAGAAGAAATCAAAGAACTTGTACTCACACAAATGAACTTGAAAAGTGCATGATAGTTTTTTCAAACATTTATTTAGATGTTTTGTTTGTATTTAATCTTTTTTTAAAACAAAATTTTCTTTAGATGTTAGAATACTTTCAGAATCCTTCTTCGAGCTGAATGAGTGGGAAAACACGGTGCAACATTTAAAGGTCATCCTTGTTCTACCTCAGTGCTCGTCCTCTGCCCTTAATGATCCAGTGCCCATCATGCATAGCGAACATGGAGGTATGCTTTAGAAAATGCATGACAGCTTTTGATTTGCTTTTTCAGCGATGGTACATATAATTTTCATAGACATCCAGTGCAATAATGTTATAAGGAGTGCTTAACGAGTACATTTTTTGTTTTGTTTGTTTTATTGTGTATTTCCAGATTGGGAACTTCTCAGAGATTTGTCTCATGGATTGGTATCGAAATCCAAAATCAACACACTGATTGGTCTACAAGCATTACTGCTGGGACAGGCTCTATCATGTAAGTATCCCCCAACATAAAATAAACATGCAGACTACACATTGTATTACCCGTACTTTTATTTTCAGTAGACTGTCTTTAAACAAATTAACTTTGTTTCCCTTTGTTCCATACTGCAGTCCCCAAGGTCCAGACTGTGGTCTACTGCACACGATCAGAGTACCCCGAGGAAAATGCACAGCTGGTGAAGAGAGTTTTAGAGAAAACCCGCACTCCTCCCAAACTGCTTCCCTTCAGGTAAACATGCAGTCATGCTCTCCATTCAAATTACATGGTTATTTTGTTGGACCAGGATCGTATTTATCAAAAAGTTTAAAGACAAGTAACCGGTGCAAATATAAGCACAAACTTTGCATCAGCTGTCTTTACAATTAACTACGCAAATGTTAAAGTATTTTGTCTAAAGAGAACTCAAGGAATGTATGAAGGTCATGTAGAGTCTTTGGTTTTGGCTTCGCACTTTTTAGTCTGCAGAGAGTTGTTATCATGATACTGCCAGTCCATTAGGGCAGATTCGTAATGTAGAGGAAGTTGGTGATAAGCTGCAAGGACCAATTTATGCTTTTGTCCTAAGGCTGACAGTGGGGGGTGGGGGTGGGGTTTTTGCTGTTTACATTACTCTCTTTTTACTGCACACATTTTATCTTTTGAAGTGCAGTGCATGTAATGTTTTGTGTCTTTCAAAAGATCATCATCACTTGAACTCAGCATTATTAATTAATTAGTTGATTTTTTCAGATCAAAACATAATTTTAAGAACACAAAAAATATTTATTTATATAAAAATCCATGTTCTGCCCAAAGAAGTAAACCTAAATGTAAAGCACTTTTTGATTTCATAAAGTTAGTGACATAATAGAGGAATAGTAATCTATTAAACAACATGAATGAAATAAAATTAAGGATTTCACTGTTCATCATATGGTCTATAATTGTGAATGTTTACAAAATCGATATATTTCTTCTCACAATAATATTTGTTGTGGCTCAAGATTATTGGACCCAAAAGTAGAACAAGTGAGATTTCATTGATCTTTCCAAAGTGGGATAAAGGGCAGGCAGGCAGGTCTGGAGTGGTATTTGCAGGTAGGGTTAGGACTGTGGACTGTAAACAACAGGAGATTCAGGTAAGTATAAGGTTTCAAAGTATCAGATCAAAATTACAGATTCTTTAGAGAGGCCGACTGCAAAAATCACCATTAGCTGACTGCAGACCAGAAGGTTGGGCTTGATTGGTGATCAGCATCAGATGAGCAACTCAAGTAACTCCGGCCATGCACACAGGGAAAAAAGAAGAGCTGCAGAGCAATGTCATGGCGGGGGGTATGACAATATTAACATTAAAATTTGTAAAAGCGGCCTATTATATTGTTCTTAATAGATAATTGTATAATCCAAAGTAATACCAAAACATACCTGATGTAAGTTTACTTATAACTCTGCTGTGTAGTTGTCATACATAATAAGTGGTTTAAATCTTATGCTGTCATTCAGTTGTTGTCATTTAACATTAGTTGTTGAATTAATGTGGCACTATGATGATTTAAAATGCATCATTGCCATTTTTTCGACTCTGTCAGGGTGAATGGACCCATTTTCCCAGTCGATTTGCAGTCTGAAGACACTGCTGAGTCCAAGTATTTCAGCCTTCAACCCTCCCAGTTCACCAACGGCTGTTTCATAGCCCGGCTTTCCCGACAGGTAAGAAATTGGGGGAAAAATGTAACTGAAAATAACATGTATATAAATGTTACATGTGAAGATTGGCAGATGCATAACACTGGGGCGTCTGTGTGTGATTGCTTTGCACTAAAACCTTCTAGAAAAGTGCTGAGGCGGCACTCTTTTACTGTCTGTCTGTGGGGAGGTCGTACTGCTTATCTGCACACACACGAACGCACGCACGCACGCACGCACACACACACACACACACACACACACACACACACACACACACACACACACACACACACGCACACACACACACACACAGGCGCTAAAACGGCAGCATTAGTCCAATAGTCCATAAAATTACAAGATATAGATGAAATACTCTCAAGCCTCCGAACCATCTCATTACTATTTAATACTCAAGATGGGAGAATAATTCTCCATAGTATAATTTTTCTTGTCCACAATATAGGCATCACCTAACTTGCCCTGGGCTCCTTCCTTCCCCCCAAAAAGGGAAAAAATTAAAGAAAAGTTAAATCCGTGGCTTTCAACTTCTTAATTTTAGTGACCAGAGACAGGACATGCACACCTGTCTGGTAGCAGCAAAGTAAGTCTCCAATCTAATCATCTTCTATATAATTATTGACAGTCTGCTCCCACATCAGCCGCTGTCACACTTTGAGTTACACTTCAGGACTTGGCTCACCGCTGCTCGGATGAATCACTCAGCCCAAGCCAATCTGCGCTAGAGGACTATTTAAAGTGATGTGAAATTTAGACATGGCAGCCTGCACAGACAGAATAATACTCTTATCTCTTTAAACAATAAAAGGGAGACATGAGGCATCTTCATTACAAGCACAAGACAAGGGACTGCCCAAAAACGGAAGAGTCCTTGACAAGCTGCCATCAATCAAGTTAAATTCAAGTCTTGGCGAACACTTCCGTCTTTCATTATAAACAGCAAGACCTGGCAGCTCGATTCAGATTTTAAGGGAACACTAAATGATCCTGTGTATGAGAAATGATGTCGTGAGGCAGAAGAAGTAGCTATAAGTGAAAGGAAGATGTATTCACTGTGTGTGAAAGCAGGGGAAGGATCCTCCACCAGAAAAGTTACATAGTGCACCTTCAATCTAAGTATGATATTTTCACATCTTTAAAATATCTTCATCTGAGATAAGTTTTGACAATTAAAAAAAAATCTGATGTTAGTATTTTTAACTCACTTGTTATTGCCAACAAACTTTATACAGTATGCAGTAAACAGCTGAAACATGTAATTAAGCAGCCATGTCCCTTATAGTTTTCTTCACTGGTCTTTCTCATAGTTTAATTATCCTTGTTGCAATGTTTCCCATGAGTCACATTGTTTTAATGCATTGTATCTCCACATATAATCTTAAACTGTCCTTGCCTTTATTCCAGGCTGATCCCACTAAAGTAGAAACGGTCCAGGACGTATTGGCAAGGGCGGCAGCGAAGGGCCTCCTGGGTGGAATACTCCCAGAGCAATCAAAACCCAGCAAGAAGGGAAAAGGGAAGAAAAGTCAACAAGCCGGCAGCCACAATGAGCAGGAAACTGAGGTTGCAGGGGACACAGAAGATGAGGAGGACCAGGGTGACGAAGACAAGGAGGAAAAGAACGGCAAGAGCAATAAAGTGGGGAAGAAAAAGAAGGGTGGGAAAGGACACAAAGGAAAAGCCAATTCCAAGCAAACCAAAAGTCAATCAAAAGGCACCAAGAAAAAAGCAAAGAAGAGAAAAGTTAACCAAGGCAAACGAAAGCCTCGCCGAATTCCTCGTCTGACACTTTCACTGATGTCCTCTGCTAAAGCTTCAGCACGCTTGTCTCTCATCACGCCCCTCGTAAAAAAGCTCAAAGACAATACAGCCCTGATTACGACATCTTCTGAGACCTCCTCGGGATCGTCCACACCTGCCAGAACACAGCCTCAATCAGCTGGCCCTGCTCCACAAACTGAAGCAACACCGAAACAGCTGGGTAGTGCGACAGTCAATAAAGAGGAAAAAGAAGCTGAAATATCCCTGAAAGTTTTCCCTGGTGTTCAAGGGCAAATAGATCTGGTTAAAGACGTGGTAGAGGGCAACAAAGTGCTGAAACCTGCGGACTCTATGGCTCCTCTTGAGTCGCTCTTTTCAAGCAGCTCCATAAGCATCAAGAGTGAGACTTCTGCTTCTGCGCAGGAAAGCTGAGACACATCAACTCTACAGATAAACATAATTATGGTTATATTTGCATTGCATTAATAGATCATCATTTGGGTGAATTCAAACTGACTCAACAAATGACCAATGCCGACATTCTTCTCCATGAAAACTGAAATACACTAAAATAATTATCAAAAGCTGTTGACAGTATTAGGTATTATACAAAAGTGTAGCTTCTCAATCCAGTTTCTTCAGATTGAAAATGACTTTCACAAGGAAGTCGAAATGTGGATCACTCCTGGATGAATGAGGGATCACTGACTAGTTTTAGGCATGAACTATTTAAACATATTGTGATACGGGTGAATGTAATCAACCCATGTTCTGGTATACACTAATTCTCCTCTGAGGTTGTCGTTAAACAGTCCTACCAGAGAGCTATTTTTTAACAGAAATTTCGCATATTTTATGCATAACGATAACTAAGTCTTCATTCCTTTTACATGTCTAACTTTAATTAAAAAGGAGGAATGTCAAGATAACCAAAATGAATGACAGCACTAACATATCAGTGAATTATGAACCTCACACCTTGTTGCTTTTAATGTTGTTTATTCTCACAGTCGGTTACATTGATAAAGTGTACAAACCAGTGAGCAGGTGTATATCTCTATTATGTGAATTATGCATGTCAAGTTCAGCAAAACACCAGACGTCCACGGCTGTTATTGCCAGTGATGCCACTCAAAGCAGCTGTGGACTCCTAATTCAAAGTGCACTGTACAAATGTGAAGTTACTGTTTTTCGGTTGACTGTTAAAAGTTTGTGGGATCGAGACAATGATACATGAGACATTACTTGTCCCAACTACTAAGTATACTCTATATCTTTATAAAATATAATAAATAAAAATAAAAATATTTCTGTTCAGTAAAGTTTGCTTAACTCTCCATGGGCATGCAAGCCTCTGTATGACTTCTTTTTTGCCAAGTCAAAATAATGCATAGATATTTGCTTATACTCAGCATTAACTGACAACTGGGAACATTACCAATTGCCATTACTTTTTGTTCTGGGATTTTCTTATCTACATGTCAGTATTTTACACTTTGGCCATTGGGTGAATCCTCAAAAAAGGCATCTCATTACATGAAAATAGAAAAAAGACATTCAGAAATAAAAAAAATAGCTTATAACAAAAATGAAAGCCTAAAAGGTACATTAAAATGATATTATATACAGACTAATTTTATTCACATTTCATCAGCCATTTGACAAAAATAAGGTGATGTGGCTGACCCTTCACAATCCTGATTTCTGCTTTGCTAATATCATTTTGTACATCCACTAGAAAAAAAAGGTGTCCATTTTCAATAAGAAGGACTGAATTATTTTAGTTACAGGCTCGGATACAGTATATACAAAGCTATGTTCAACTGAAATGTGTGTAAATCAATGGAGTGTGATCTGTGGCACTGTTGGACACAAATAAGTATATTACATTATGTATGAAGAACACAAAAGACTCATTCAAGTGAAGAACTCTGGACACAGACCACAGCAGCCCAGGAAGGGTTAAGTCTAAGCTCCTCCACACAACAATCCTTCAGTTTTAGTTTTATACAACTTCTTGTGGTTGCAGCTTCCATTTTTGGAGGATATTCAGTCTAGAAGACAAATACTGAGATGTGACTGAATGTAAGAAATAATCAGTGGTGTCTGAATGAGTAGCAGCATGCTGATGCTGAGTCTATCTTTCATCCCTGCATTCTGGTGTTCATCTGTCTGCGTTCCAAGAACTACATGAAAAATGCTTCAGGTGAATGATCACCACTCGTTGAGGCTACAAAAATAAGTAGACTTGGATTTGCCCTCTTTCCTGTCTCACTGCAGGAGTTTTGAATGCTTGTATACAATAAAAAATGGTCATGCATTTGAGCAGGTTATAGAGAAAGCAGATTGAGAAAGCTGCTATTTCTTCAGCATCTCTCAGTTTTGTCTTAAACTTTTACAGAGACTCACAGGACAAACAATCAAATGGAGAGGCCAGGTTTTACAAGGTCATGCTTGTGGTAACACAGGTACAGACACAGATACAGACAAAAGTTCTGAGATCAGCAGATTGAATAGAAATGACTCCACTCTTCAAAGTCCCACTTTTTCATTCTGTAGATTCACTGTCTGCATAAAGGATGTTACTATGTACATGAACACCTCCAGGTGTGTTCTGGCAGGTCGTCCTTCAGAATATGGTAAGAACACTTTCAGTGTATGTTGATGGAGTAAATTTACAATCCAGAGCAAAACTTCAAGGAGAATTTCCATGCTGCTCCGATCTGCATACAGTTTTCCAGACCCTTGGGCATTTCTGTTTCCATGGTTACAGATGGTGAGGGTGTCCGCAACGACTAGTTACCATGGTGACAGGGGACTGTAGCAGTGGAAAGTTGATAGTGGTTAAGAGGATTTACTGCGGCAGCTCCGTGACTGGTCTCTTCTGTTTGAGTGTGTCAATAAGAGAAAGGACACCTCTCTTCACACTGGTTGACACCCGACGGGACACGGAGTCTCCAGGGGGGGAGGATCCACAGGCCTTCTGGGATGGGGGGCGTGCCACCAAGCACTTCTGGTACCGCAGCTACAACAAAACCAGAGACAGACATTAATAAAAGTGTTAAAGTTGCTGCTGCCTGCAAAGAAAGCCTGACTAGTGTGAACCGCTTTTGTGATCAATATACAGTCCCGATCAAAAGATGAAGACCAGTTGAATAAATAGCAAAAGTCACATTTTGCATAGTCATCTTAACAAGGTTCCAAGTAAAGCTTCAATATGAAACAAGAAATGAGAAAAAAGAAAAAAAAAGTTTGAGTAAACATTTTATTGAAAACAATTAAATTGAAGTAGACTATTCTGCAGCTGATCAAAACTTTAGAACGTACAAAGTACAAATCTGTGCAAAAATGCAGATTCAGTGTAATTTTCTGTCAGGTATTCACACAGTCATCACGTTCTGATAGCAAAGGCAAAAAAAAACGTTCTCTGTTTGAACATGGTCGCGTTGTTGTGCTTCATAAGCAGGGCCTCTCACAGCGTGCCATCGTTACTGAGGTGGGACGCAGTAAGACATTTTGACTTTCTTAAAGTCTATATGGCAGGTTCTCATGTTTTTCTAATTCTGACTTAGTTTGGTGGGAGGGAACCTGTGGTAAATATTTATCATAGTTTTACATCCATTAAATTGCAGTTTGTGAGGAAATTTAGAAAAATAAAAGTTTAAAATGACAGGAAGTAGTTCTGAGTTCTAAAATTGAATCCCTCTACCTGTCAACAAAAAGTAACATACAGATTAAAATAAAGAGACAGTTAACAGTCAACTGATATATCTCTAAACATTTTTTGTCATTCAGCAAAATAATGGTGTTATCAGGTATTATTATTTGTCAGATCACAACTATTGTGTAACTTATATGGATTTTGGCCCTAGTTTTTAAAATGGTTGCTAGGTAACAGTTGTAGAATTACCCCTATCAGTGTCATATTTGCTGCCCATGTCCAACCAGGAAGTAACATTATAAACATTACAAAATTGTCAAACTTGGGACAAATAGGCAAAATGCTTAATAAAATCTTAAATATAATCATGTTCACTACGTTTTAGTGAAATGTGTTGTCTAACCTGTCATATAGACTTAATATGGAACAAAAAAGTAAAGTGGAAGGCCCAAAAAAATTACAGCACTGAGCCGGTGGATCCCATTGAGATACTGGACGATCTTTGACCCAAATTAAGGCCGTTACTGGTGCCGACTGAAGCCCAATAACCATCAGACGCATCTGTGACTTCAGAGCTTCAAAAACAAAAACCGTCCTCAAAGGCATCGTCTTCTTGAACGCCACAGAATTGACGTTTGGACTTTATAAGAGAGCAATAAACATTGAAAGGTGGAAGAAAGTTTTCCCCTTAAGAGGAAAAAAATGTAACCTTGATGGTCCTGATGGTTTCCAACGTTACTGGCACAACACCGTCTTCACCACTTGGAGAAATGTTTCTACTCACCTCCTGGAGATGCTTGCATCAAGCATGAGGCAACAAATCTTTTCTTCTTGCTGTTTTCAATAAAACTTTTTTTTTGTCTCACTCCCATTTCTTGTTGCTTATTGAAGCTCTACTTGGAACCTTGTTAAGATCCAACCATGCAAAATGAGACTTTTGCCATTTATTGAACTGGTATTTAAACTAAAATCTAAAAAAAAAAAAAAAAGACACACTTCAAACTTTATGATTGTTTTTTTGGTGTGACATTTTGTCTATTTTTAGACTTATGGAAAATGTTGCTTAAATGTGATATATTCAATGCAAGTGGATCCAAAATCCTTAAAAAGACAATTATAAAATCACATAAATTACTGAACACCAACTCAAAAGTAACAAAGGAAAACATTACACACTAAGAGGTGAGAATGATATAACGCGGTGCAAATAAATGACAATGAAAGGTTGAAACAGTGCCCTATGGCTGGGACTCCAGATTGAAAGTAGGAGGCTGACTGTTCTTACCATGCATGCTGCTTGCACCGCCTCTGATACACTACCAGCATTGGGGTCACACCAGAACACATGACAGTCAAACCGATGACCACCGGCATCCATGATGAAGGCAAAAGTGTGTATGTCACGCCCAACTCCCATGAACGAGAGGAAACGCACGCGGCACTCCACAAGAACCTCTTTTTCATCCTGCTTGGGAAGAGATATGTGATTAAATCATCCTATGGGTTGAATTAAAATGCACTAATCTCTGACAGATCGCACCTTATCTTTGCTGATAGTGACAGTAGCATCTGCAACATTAAGTGCTACTGGAGTCCATTCTTCTCTGTTAGAGGAACCAACTAAACTGTCTATGGCACCGTTCAGAATATCCATCCCTGAAAATTCAACAAAACAATGTAATTTACAATCATAATTTACATGTGGTAGAAAGTATCATATAATCGTCTAACACACACCATTGAACCTACCTATTGGTCTGACCACAGGAAGCATCCCCAAGTAAAGCACCTGAAACTTCTGGACCAACTCTGTCTTTGGTGTGGGGAATTCTGCAAGAGAGAAATCAAGTCAATAATCATGCAAATAGTGCCAGAGACTGTAAAGTAGTGTTTGAAGGCCCACCCTGTAAAGGCAGATCTAGTCCCGCTTGCATCCTGTCGTGGAGAGAGCCTCCTGCCATCGCTTTGGCATTCTTTCGCTCTGCCATTATCTGTAGAAGAGAGGGGCAACTTCAATCAAATGGCATTAATTAAAAAATAAATGTTAATTTGCTGCACCAAAATGAAGGGGATGGTGGCCAGCATGAGTAAAACATGTGCATGTAAAAAGAACCCGAAATTTGGTCATAAAGGACCATTTTAATTCAATCTATTTTATTTTTTTTAACTTAAGGGTCGCGCAGAGGTTCTGCTCTTCCTTCAGTCCAACCTACTACATGCATTCGCAAAAACTAAACAAAACAGTAAATCGCATCTCTCTGTATAATGTATTTATTTTGACTGGCTTGACTGTCAAAAAAATCAGCAGCATCAGCAACATTTTTGTGACTATCCCAATGCAGCGTAGCGTTAGGATGTGGCACAAGTCCTATGAAGAATAGAGCAAAAAAGTGCACAACAGCTGTTTTATGATTTATAGCACTAAGTGTTTGAATAACTGTCCATCAGTGAAGTACAGATGAATTCAACATATCTTCAAAAGTCCAGAACCAACTTTCAATTGAACTTCATGCTGACTTAACTCTAGGCAATATGGAATAAGCTTTTCTAAAATTCAAATGCAGCACAGGGACAGAACTTTGTTGTAAAGCTTTATTAAAAGGTTGAACAAATGTATAAATGCACATATTTTCAATACGCACTTAGTTTGTATTAATTTCTGAAGAATGCAGAGAGGGAAAGTATTAGGGAATACTTTATGGGCATTTGACATGTTTAATCTTGTTTTTGGATTTTGTGACCACAGTGCCTGATGAAAAGGGCTGCTGCCTATATTTTAGTGTTGTAAATACATCCCTACTAGAGCAAGCGTTTTATAGTCCATGCCGAGCTGAGAGGCAGAAGCTGTTTTATGTCCGCTCTGACTCCATGCACCTGGAATATGAATGCTCTGCAATATTAATTTCACATCAAAAGGTGAATTTTGATTGGATTCTTTGAAGGTTACAAAGAAAACAAAAATCTATTTAGGGGGGAAAGAAATACACTTTAATTTAGGCAATATGTTTGGTCAACTCTACATAAGAAATCCTTTGAAAAGTGCCTTTGGAGTAAGCACACAGCAGCAAATATATGAAAAGAATGAGCAGAATACGAGCCCTAAAATCACAGCGACCTTTAGCTGATGGTAATTTTATTTAATTGGATCTCTCAAATTAAATCTACTACAACAAAGGCACATAAATTAGAATATTGTATTGTTATTTCAGTTGTTCTATTCATTCTGCAAATAGTTGGCCATTAGTCTTACTCCAAGTGGCACTTATTGGTTAACGTAAATTTAATTTTTATTGACCCCAACTCCAGATCTTTACCTAGGCTTGGTCAGTGATATTCTAATAATTTCAAAATAATATGTTTTTTCTTTAACATACATTGAACTACATCAGCTTAAAAAATAAGTAAAATATTTTTCGGTCTTGTCAATAATGTCAGTGTCAATGTCAATGTTTTTCACAAAACAAAAAAACAACTATCCTATATTGTAATTCATTATAGCCCAACACCTGCTTTAGGATTAAAAACCTTTTGTTGTGGTTGAACTTCCTCCCCTCTCACAAATTTGTAACTCCAAATGTCATTTTGACGTGAGTTAAGAGCACTAACCCTGGAGCAGATCTCGTGCAGACTGGTGGCAATAGCTTTGGCCGGTGTATCACAGCGGAACACATGACATTTCAGGATCCTGGTGTTTTTATCCCGCGCCACATATGCAAAATCTCTGAAGGAAAAAAAAGAAAAGAAAAATATCTTATAATTACACAGAAAAATAAGATCATTAAGCCAAGTGGCTAGTCACCTAGGAAAACTACAACAAAGATTAAAATGATAATGTGGGGATGCTATTGTCTACGGTTAGCATCAGAACTCATACAATTAAATGCAGGGATCAATAAAACAGCTTGAGGAAAGAAATCAAGTGATCCCTGAAAAGTGAAGAGGCGAAGATGGAGACGCCAGTTTTTGAAAAGCTGCAGGAATTAAATTAAATCAATTTACGTCAGAAGCAGAAAGACATCACAAAACTGCAAACTGTAATAGGAAATACTAACATGAGGACTAACAATATTTTAGAAGCCTAAGGGAAAAGTTGTCTAGTTGTGTGTGTGTGTGCATACTTGTAAAATGACAAAAGAACAGAGATGACTTTCATTTCCTATGACTCTAAGTGTGTGTTTACAATGCATCAAGCTCTACTTTGAAGAAGGGGGCCAGATAGAAAGGAAATTAAACAATAAGATGAAGTAGAAATATTGGGGATGACTTTTTAAAGACATGAAAATGCTTTTACCTCTCTCTGCATCCAAGGAAGCCAAGGGAAAAGAAAGACATTTAGTAAAGATAAATAGGACAACGTTATTGAGATGGGAAGAAGAAAGGACCAGAATAATTTATTGACCCTGACCAAAACTAATTACAATGTAAATTTAACACATTTTCAAATGTATAAAACACAACCCTAACTTAAAATTTTTATGCAGTTGGAGTTAGATACTTCCACTTAAACTGTGGAACATCGAATTGTGAAAGAAACTAATAATGACTTTGGGATCTCCAAGGAACTCATAGGAGATACAAAAGAAATACCAGAGTAAAGTACAGTAATTGAGGGGAAATTATATCTGCTGGAGGAGATCTGAGGTGGGACCAGGGTGGGCTATCTCATTTCTAATATAATCTCATCGTCATGCCAACGCCCCTGGAAATGTCAAGGTTACTATGGGAATGTGTAATCTCAGTAGTGATAATGAGCTCTGTGGCACCAGGGAATAGAGGGAATATACCGTTACTACGCTCTAAAAACTATTACAAGGGGACCAGAGTGAGCAGGTAAAACAATCACAATCCAAACTGGGGATTATGTTCCACTGTGCACTGGGAGAACCAACAAGAAATTAGATGATATAAAATTATATGGTTACATGCATTTTGTGGAGAGACTATGCAATCCAAAATACTATTCCTAATCTTTGTCCCAGCCCCAAGCCTGGATGCATGAGGGTCATGTTAGAAAAGACATTTGGTGTTATATCATCCAAAATGTAGGCAATTCAGTACATTCTACTTTTCTGGTGTAAAGTGTCCAAAAGAAAGAACATTAACAGTCACTTGCTGCAAACACAGAACTCCCCAGAGGAATAATAATTTTACTGTAGATCCAGAAATTGTTCACATCTAAAACATCTAAAACAATAGAATGATTTGTTTTTCCTCAAAAATACTTTAAGTAGGATGCAAATATAACGTCAATGACAAAGGCCATCATGAAACGTGCAAAAAAACTAAAACAAAAAACCTTTTCTTTAAAATTAAAATGTGCCAAACCAACCCTTCTTCTGATAAACAACAAAGTAAGATACTCACTGAGCTTTGTTTGTCTCTTTTGGCAGCCAGTCCTATGCACCCTCACACTCACTGCATCTATTTTTGGGGGATGCAGCATGCAGGCAGGCACACACTCCTCAACCTGTCCGCTCCACACCCAGCGAACACTAAGCATACCTCCCCCTCTTTCTATCTGCTTCTCTCCTGCCAAAATCCCCCTCCTCTCCCCCTCTCCGACCATCACATCCTCCTCCCTCCGCTGCGGCTCAACTATTTCCACTCTTCTGACTATTCTCTCTGTGGGCAGCATCAATAAAGGTTTAATATGTGCCCCTTTTATCTTGCCATAGTGGCACGTGTGAGAATGTGTTCAAAAGGAAAGAGGTCCCAAATGTACCGCACAGCTTCAGATGTGCCAGGAGCTATTAGCGCTTTTTCCTTTTCCTGTGTGCATCTGTCCTTGCAAGACAGTGGCTTGTGTGTGTACGTGCGGAGCCTTGTGACACTCCGAATTATACAGCAGCCATCAACCTCTACAGTCAACATTACACAGCTGTGTGCTTAGGTTACATTCTCAAAGGAAGATAGGACAGCACCCTCATGTGGTCACAAAGTGGGCGCACAGCTACATTAGATTTGTATTTATGTACATTTGTAATGGCTGAAATTTTGTTAAATTTGTCAGCATTGATAAAAATCGGAATTCATAATCTATGCTGATTGAACATTCAGATCTAAACTTTTTACCTTTTGAATGGTTAAGGGACCTCAAATGCTATCATCAAAATGTCCTGAAAATGTGAAACATATAGTTCCATGTAGGGATGTCAACATTAATCTGTTAATCAAGATTATTCAGGTAATGTAATTATAAGAACTCGAAACTAATAACTGTGACTATTTTAGAAGCAAAATTAAGTCATTTAAATTCACTCTTTACTCCAAAAAAGTGCACCTAAATATATTGGGCAATTTGTGTGACTGTTGATATCACAATAACTTCTGAGTCTGGTCATGCACTATTGTAATGTATGTATAATAATGTATTCAACACAAAATGTTTTGTGTCAACAATCATGAATTATTGTTATATGTAAATGTTAGATGTTTCTTCTCTCAGTAATTGTATAAAATTTGATATTGTGACATCCCTAGTTCCATGTTTGGGCAATATGACATAGAAATGTCCATGACGAACTGACATTCCTAAAAAGAGAGTTTCAAAAGCGAGACATTCACTAAACTTGTTTCCTGTAGAACTACCGAACGCAACTCGACTCTCAAAAACTGGACATTGGGATGAGCTACTCAATAATCCAAGTGCAAATGATCAATAATAACCATAACCAAATAATAAAAAAAATGTTTACCATTGTTTCTAAAGCATAAGCATTGGCAGAGCAGCCTGACCAAATTAAATGGGCACTGAGGGGCTTAGGTGGAGTGAAAGCTGGGAACAGTCAATCAAGAGGGGATTTGCCCTGTAAGAGTATAGGCCATTCTCTCTCCTCCTCTGTTGCTCGCCTTAGTGCACATGAGTTAATCTTTCATTAGTAACCCCCCTGATCATCAATCATTAACTGCACTCCTCTCTGTCAGCCCGCCACCTGTCTGCTACCTCCAAATGATACATTTTACCTTTAAATGACTGTCTCAGCCTCATGCAGCATGCCAATTAAGAAAAATAACTAAAAACATTTTTAAAATGTTTGATTCAAAACCAAATCATGTTACAATTGTTTCCACCAAAGCTAACCTTCCATTGTCCCGACCGACGCCCCAGACACGAATGCTTGCAATTGGCTGGGAGTGAAGCACACTGCGATCCATGGGGTCAACTAGGTTCAACATATTGTTCTCCAGCACCAGATACATGTCCTTCCCCTGGAGACATAAAACAGAGAAATTCTTCAAAACTCACAAAAAACATTTCTGCTTCTCAAAAAAGATTGTAAGCAAGACATTTTTCATTCATATATATTAGTGCATTTTCAGGCTGTCTCTAAATAAATGATCAGTCTTAAAAGGAGTATCTGGGGTATGAGAGGTTATTCAGGGAGGGATGAACTTGCTGTCTGTGTCCTGTCACTTCTTATTAAACTCAAGCTCTGCAAAGTTAAAGGTAATGCGGCTCCACTTTTGAACTGCACTTCTATTCTCCCTTCTCTTTCTGCCTCTTGACATCACTCATATTTTTTTTATTTCCCCTATAGCTATGTTTGCTTTAAACATCTCAGTTGTCTGTATTGTTGAGCTTGTTGGGTTTTCATTTTGTCTGTGTTGTGCTGAAAAAGACACACTCTTGTTTGTGCCCAATCTTCTCCTCACCTCTCCCCAGATGCCAACAGTGTCCCGAATGTCATTTTTGCAGTACGACAGCTGTCTGATGCAGTTGTTGACAGCCACACTGCTCTTCCCAGGAGCCAAGTCTTCCTCTGCCATCTCCACCCAGCCCAAAGAACGCACCGCGAAACACTGGAAGATAACACACAAATATCACAACAATGGTAATTCGAAGCATGTACAATCAGAGTACTCAAGTCCAGGACTGGGACTTGCACCTTGAAAAAAAGACTTGAAAAAAAAAGCCTCTTTTGGGACTTCTGACTTGACTCAACTGATGACTTGAATTGGGGTTTAGGCAAGAGGACTCAGACTAGTTTCGCTCCCAGTTCCTTAAACTGCCTACCTTTTCATAGCTGCTTTTATAAAATAAGATTTTAAATTATCACTTTAAAGTCTATATGACAGGCTCTCATTATATTAAAATTATGGCTTAGTTTGGTGGGAGGGCATTTGTGGAAAAAACTTATCATAGTTTTACATTTTTTTGTTCCAGAATAAATTTTGATAAAGTTTAAAATGACAGGAAGCAGTGCTGATTTCTAAAATGGAATCCCTCCACCTATGTCATCAAAAGGCAACATGCAATTGAAAATTCCAGAATAAATTTTGATAAAGTTTAAAATGACAGGAAGCAGTGCTGATTTCTAAAATGGAATCCCTCCACCTATGTCATCAAAAGGCAACATGCAATTGAAAATAAAACGCTCATTCAACAAAATAAAGGTGTTATCAGGTTTTATTATTTGTCAAATCAAAGCTATTGTGTAGTTAACATGGATTTTGATTTTGTCCCTTGTTTTCAAAATGATTTCTAGGAAACAGTTGTGGAATTACCTCCACCTATGTCATATTTGCTGCCCATGTCCAACCAGGAAGTACAATTATAAAGATTATGAAAACTGTCAAACTGGGGACAAATCGGCAAAATGATTATCTTAAATACAATCATATTCATACGTTTTAGTCAAACGTGTAGTCTAACCTGTCATACAGACTTTATGTTCAAACTTAAAAGTTAAAAGTTATGAGAATTCACACCTATTAAAAGAAAACTTTTCTTAAATGGAATGGACCTTTGAATTGAGACTTGGTTTTAGATGATTGTGACTTGACTACAATCTTGGTAGAATTACATGCCTATATTGTTTTAATTATCTAAACAGTGCAATACATTGTAATTAAAAAGACAGATGTTGGCCTTTACATCTGCAGTACAGCATAATTTCAAAAATTCCAAGTATTGTTAAGGCTAACCATGAATAAGATCCTGTGTAAACATTCCAGCCATATAACCAGAGCATATTTTACACCTGACCTGTGTAGACTAGTGTTGTTACTGAAATTCATCTCAATTTTGATACGAAAGAAAAGGCTTGATACTGATTTCAATACCACAACAATGATTAAAACACCTGAATGAATGAATAAATGAATAAAACACACCGTTTTACAAATATAATGTCAATTTCTATTAAAATGTATTAAATATTACCAGTCTTTTACTATTACTTAACTGTTCCTGTGCTGCCGAGACCCATAGAAAAAAGTGGCAGCATTGTTGCTTATGATAAAGTCTTGAGTAGGAAAGAGAGAGCTGGGCCAATCTTGATACTGCAGTATGCCGCTACCCTGAAGGTGTGTGTGTGCGTGCGTGCGTGTGTGTGAGTGTGCGCGTGTACGTGTGTGACTGGACCAGAGCCCCCGTCTATACAGCTGTTTGTGTCTGGTATTCATCACAGTGACACTGTTGCTAAGGTTTGATAGGTTCTGCCAGCCAAACACAGGGAGATCAGCTGACACAAGACAGCTAAATCAGTCGTACAAAAAAGCACTCAAGTCTTAATTTATTTGGATCTATCCAATGTGGTGTATGCTGCAGTTCATCAAACTTTTTTGTTTGGATGTAATTTGGCCCATAGATGCTAAGTGACCAAACACATGAGATAATGTAACAAAAGTCTATAAAACATAAAAATTATACTCCTCATTTACTTATTACTCTAACTACTTAAATATTTCATCACCATTATCTTTGCAGGGGTTTGTTTAAATGAATGACTTGAAACATAGCTGTGTTTTTTTCTCTCCACCTGGGGGCAGCATAGAACAAATAATTGCTCTGAGACTTGAGTCTGCTACATTTGCGCCTTAATTTGCTGATGCTAACTGGTACGCTTAATTTCTTCCCAGACAATGGCATGTGAAGGTGAATTCTTGTTTTTTGCTACTACATAATAAAACTATCAACCAACTATTATAACACATTTAACGCTGTCTTACTTTTACTTCTGAATCTCTCCTCACGCTGCTGGGATCCTCTTCTGCTGGAGGACGGTTTCTGGGGAAAAGGAAACACATTAAAAAGACAGATGACTTTGGGAAACAGGATGCAGTAACACACCAGCTGTGTGCTGTTGTCAGCTTTGTAGCTTTTTGCTGTTTTGTTAACAAGGCTGCCATTCTGTGTAAGTTTAACAAGACTATAGATGGTCTTTATACTAACATGTGGCCATTTCCTGGCTTTACTTCCCAACCTGATTCTGACGAAAGATTATGCACAGTAATCAGAGAGAGTCAAATGGTAACAATCTTATCAAAGTTGGAGTGGGCGATATTGACAAAAATCCAGATATTTTTGGGACTATCTCAGTAACAATATTCACACGGTATTTTAACTATGTATAACAAACAACTATGTATAAAAAATGTACTATATGTGCCTGTAAATGTCTTAGTTGAGGTTCAAACTGAGCACAAACACTGAATGGACCACAGAATTAAACAGAAAAGAGCTGAAATATATAACTTCATACCCTTGTTTAGAAGATTACGCTTGACTGGACTATCAGCTCGTTTTGAGGTTATTTTAATAGTTTTAAATATAGGCAAAAAACTCTGTATTCGAATTTAGCATATCTCCAAAATAACCTCTATATATAATCTTTCACATCTACATCAAAAGGACTTGTCTTCTTTGTAGTTTAAAACCTTTTCTTACCTTAGCTTCAGGGAAGCGTAGCGAAGTGTTGCACCCTCAAACTCCTTCAGACTGGGGTCAGGGTTCACCGTCGCTGCTTGCAGGTCCTATACCCAAGAGAAATATCAAAGTGAGCAAAGCATTAAGAAATCAGCCCATGTTTTATTACAGAATGTCCAAATTAAAGCCTCCTTCACAGATGCTACTTAGGAATTGTAGAAATTCCAAAACTGTACAAAAATAGAATAAAAAATAATAATAAAATAAATGTGGTTGGTTATTAACAAGTCCAGACTTGTTGCAAAACAACCTGGTCTGGATCAGACCACAAAACATGTGAAACAGAGGCTTCAAAGTGACAATGTATGAACACTGAGACCCCATACAGTGTGTGCCAGCATGCATCCAAGTGTAGGCGGTGTGCCCTCGCTGGATGGAGACATCAGTGTATTATATGTGATGGGGCATGCTGCATCCAGAAGACAAAACTGATAGAGCACTGTACTAACAATACATTAGCAGGGAGTTAAACATATTTTAGAAGTTTTAGAGGGAGAAGACAGTTAACTACATAGCTATAGCCAATTAACAGAGGAATAGTTAAAAAAAACAAAAAAAAAACAGCCGTGATAAAATGCTGTGATCTGTGAAGATACATGTAAGTTGAAGCATCAGCCACACATGCATTCACTCAGACACTGCATATTTTTACATATTGCATAAATGTACATAGTCGAGAAGGTGACGTTAGACAAAGAACAGGATTTATTGTGGATAATGCATTATACTTGCCTTCCACACCTCACTATCAATCTTTCCGCCAAATTCACTCCACAGCGGTTTCTACATACAATGTTAAAAAAATGCATATATTTTCATAAAGAGTGAAGGGCCGAGGGTGGGAGGGGAAAAAAAGACAAAAACAGGGCTGTTAGCGCACTGCCTCACTCCACACCTTGTGTCATCACATTGAGAAAAAGCCATTCGCTTACAAAAACTAATAAAACTTATATTAAAGATGATGTACACTCTTTAGTCAATATTAAACTCTTTATACCATATTGATTCTGAATTTGTTTAAAATGAGTAAAAGTCAACAAACTTACTGACGTCAACATCATAGTGCCTAATTACTATTCTATTGTGTTTGTGAGATGTCCGCACAAACTTCAGTTTTTTACTTAAATAGTTCAAATAGTTTTACTGACTGAAAGTCAGTAAAACATTCTTGGTTCACGTGATCAAAAGAATACAATGAATACTGTAAAATACAGTATTGTAAAATATACAAACCAAATAAAGAAACAAAGAAAAAAATGTATGTAAGAACATCTTACCTTGTCGTCTTCATCTTTTTGCTCAGAACACAACTCTTGATCTGGCATGCCCTGCAGGGACATGGACCGAGGCTAAATTCAAAGAAACAAAATTACAAATTAGATCATAGCTTTAACATTGGTCCTGAGGAATGTCATAAACAGCATCAATCTTAGTTTGACATCTTGACTCTTGTCACAGCTCAGTGCAGATCAGATGCTCATCTTAGATGTGCCAGAAGGAGTCTCTGGTACATCCATCTGTCAGCATCAGTCCATTTTGTGTGGATCAATATTTTATCTACGCTGTGCTCTTCACTGCCAGTGTGCTGTCCTCCTGTTTCTCTCCATCATCAGCCATGATTGACTGATTGATTGACTTGAGAGCTCTGGAAATTCCCTATTAACTAAACATGAGCCTCTTCTTCTGAAGAGACCTTCTCTCTCTTACATCTACTTCAGAAGACAAGTGCACCCTTGATTTTCTGAATACAGTTTTGATATTAATCTCGTGACCTTTTATGAGATAAACAAATAAACAAATATAACACTATATAATATAACAGAGAGTGATCAAAGAAGTGTTACTAAAAAAAAAAAAACGTCTCCATTTCTATCCTTTCCTACCACAAACTGTATCTTTCCCTGTACAAACATTAAGTAGATGTGCTATATATTTTTTTTAAATATTTTTGGCAGTTTGTAATTATCTGATACTATATCCAGTACATAGAAGTTCATTACCCAAGTGTAAATTTGCATTAGTATACATACAAAATAACAACTGTTGACAAATCCACATGTGGGCAGCATGGACTCGTGACTGGAGAGCGGCTCTACTGAACTGTCGGAGGTGGTGCTACTAGATCGAGTGGATGCTCTGTAGAATACATCTGCCTGGCATGACTGCAGAAAACACAAATGACAATCTGAGTCAGTACGCAGTCCGTGTAGAACATGAGTGTGAGTTAGCTCTGCCATCTCTCACCTCCAGGTCAGGAGGAGGTGAAGGGCTCAATGAGCCGAGGGACAGTTTTCGTGTGGACTCTGTGTGGTCGGCCTGGATCAGGGTGTCCGTCTGACTGGGGGGTGCAGGGTGGGTGGCAGGCCTCTCCCACTGAGTGGTGCCGGTGGGAATATGCCAATAGTAGATTCCAGCCATGTCTTTGATCTTCTTCCATCCAGGAGGCAGGTCAGGGTCAGTCTGGAACGACTGATCATTCCAGATATCTAGAATGACAGAGAATGCAACATTATTTTGTGATTAGAACACTAGAACACAACATTACAATATTACTTGCAGTAATACCTAGACGGTTATGTATAATTGTAAACTTTTTTTTTTCTGAAATAAAACTCACTATTTGGTGTGAGTAATCCACATAGTAAAATAACACTTTGTGGTGTACATAAAGTAGTATAAGGTAGTGACAGCATCATCCCTGGACTCTGTGGTATTGCATTAGTACATTCAGTAAAGTAGAGCTTGCAATAGGTGGGTTTGCACCTCATAAAGGTGATTTAAGCTGTGAGGACTGGTTAAACGGTAAAGATGTGTATCTCACTGTGTTTGTGCGCATGTCTGCAACTGCACAAAGACTTCTCAAACTGCTGACCAGGCTGATGAAACACGGCCTGTGGGCCTGTGGCACCGACAGCAGCCCATATCTCATCATGATGACTGAGCCAGGCCAAAACGAGATCGAATTTTGGTCACACACACAAAGATAAGTTATGAGAGTACCTGCAAATGAACTTAAACAAAAACACTGACCAAACACTTACCAAAAGACTTACAAGACCAACTGACACATATCTAAGACTCTAAGACTGTGATTGATAAAGAGAAAACACAAAGCAGTGCCTTGTGGGGAATGCAGTCTCTTATATTCAAAAAATAGGTCAAAGCCATTTCAACTACAAGCGACAGAACCTAAATGTGTCTGTGTGCAGTGAGCAAAAGGAAAGATGGGGCCTGAATGAATGAGTGTGTGCATGACATAAATAGACCACTGGATGTGGATTAAACCAAGGAAGTAGGAGAGCGGGACAGAGACATGGGGAGGCGTTTTAGCCTCCTGGCAGTTTTGTAAGCACAAATTAGCAATTCCCTTCTGCAATGCAAATGATAATACTGTTTAACTGAAATAAAATGCTGAGGCTACTCATTAGCATTCTAAATATCATAGCTATGTAGCAGTTAGCTTTGATAGCTTGTGTTAGCATTAACCTCCAAGCAGAAGCAAAGGGATGGGGTTAGGGGGGGACTAAAGAGGAAAAACAAACACAATGCAGACACACATCTCCAACATAGATAAACCCAAGAATAGAGGTGCATCAATCTTATCTAATACTAATAGAAAAAATATACATTGGAGGTCTATATAACTTGATGCTCTCCGACTGCATCAAGCTCATGCCACTCTGTCTGCACATACCCTCATAATTGACAATCACTATGGACAGCATGTAGTCCTTCCTCAGCATCATAGTTTACTAGCTTCTTCATGCACAGTAGATATGACAGAGCCCCAGACACAGAAAGGAGGGGCGAGATGACAAGATGACAGGGAGAAACCAAAAAAGTGGGATGAGATGAGAAAAGAGGAAAGAGAGAAAAGAGAAAGTCTTGGAGCAAAAAGAAAAAAATATCACAGGTAAGCAAGAAGCTGAGGAACTCAACCCAACATAACATGTCAAAAATGATGGTCTTGTAAGAGACAGCAGAAGAGGCACCAGAGAGGTTGTGTATCTTCTGGGGCTGCAATGTCTGAACTAAAAAGAAACAAAAAAAAACTTTTTGGACAAAAAACTCAAGATGGCTTTGGCATACACCTTGTTCTTCCCACTAATGCAAAATGTAATAAGAAAGATAATTATTGATAGTGATTGACAAAAAGTAACACACTTCATGTTCAATTTCCGGTGTATGTTGTTAAAATGCCTGCTGCCTGAAGACTCTGGGGCACTAGTTAAAGGACCTGTCTCACATGTGCATAGGCATGTGTGTAATATGGCTCCTATGTGTGAAAGTAGCATGATACAAGGCTGCTAAACCAGAAGAGGAATCTGACACATGTCTGAGAAAACAACAACACTTTGTCTCTGCCATGAAGGATGTCAGCATGAGCGAGAAACAAAGCATAGTGTCACAGTACTCTGTACCATCTGGATGTTTTAGGATGCTTTTGTTCCAGACTGGGCTAGCTTTGTACTGAAGCAAAATTGACTGATAAGCTCTGTGGTCTATTCATCTCAATTCCTTGCCAGAAGTATATGCTCTCCTTTTTTCTTTTTTCTTTTTTTCTTTTACAAAAACAGCTTTAATGTCATGTTCAGTTGATATTTTCAACCGTCCAATCATATAGTTTTAACAGTGGCATCACTCATTGGGAGTTCAAGAAAGAAACAGAGTTATGTGTCAGTCCCTTTCAGACCACATTACTGATGGTAAAATGCTCAAATGTCAATGTCAAGAGTTAATGACTGTCACAGTAGCAGATAGATGAGATGCACAGATGCTTGGAGATTGAAACTGAAAGTGACTCAGAAAATGTATTTCAAAGAAGGATTACAGGAGGAGACATGCATCTCTTGAGAAAATGAGACTGGGTCACCCTTACAACCGTGTTCCAAATGATTATGCAAATTGTGTTTAAGTGTCATAAAGGTTTTTTTGTTTTGTGAAATCAATCTCAGACACCTGAGCCAATTAGTTTGCCAGGTAAGTCCAATTAAAGGAAAACTTAAGAAGCACGTTCCACATTATTAAGCAGACCACCATTTTCCAGTAATATGGGGAAGAAAAAGGATCTTTCTGGTGCTGAAAAGCGTGAAATTGTTGAATGCCTTGGACAAGGTATGAAAACCTTAGATATTTCATGAAAATTTAAGTTTGATCATTGTGATATTAAGATATTTGTAGCTGATTCAGAGCACACATCGATTCGTGCAGATAAAGGCACAATGAGGAAGGTTTCTGCCAGACAAATACATCGGATTAAGAAAACAGCTGCTAAAATGCCATTACAAAGCAGAAAACAGGTATTTGAAGCTGCTGGTGCCTCTGGAGTCCCGAAAACATCAAGGTGTAGGATTCTCCAGAGGCTGCAGTTATTTATTAACCTTCAATTGGGCCACCCTTAACCAATGCTCAAAAACAGAAACTGCTCCAATGGCCCAGAAATACATGAAGACTCATTTTCCAACAGGCTTGTTCACTGATGAGTGCTGTGCAACCCTGGATGGTTCAGATGGATGGAGTGGTGGATGGTTGGTGGACGGCCCCCCTGTCCCAACAAGGCTGGAACGTCAGCAAGGAGGGGGCGGAGTCATGTTTTGAGACAGAATCATGGGGAGAGAGCTGGTTGACCCCTTTAGGGTCCCTGAAGGTGTGAAAATGACCTCTGTAAAGAGTTTCTGACTGACCACAAAAAGAAGAACCGTGCTTTCCGTAACAAAATCATCTTCATGCTGACAATGCACCATCTAATGCTGCAAGGAATACCTCTGCATCACTGGCTGCTCTGGGCATAAAAAAAGAGAAACATAGCTTTTGATTTCAGTAAATATGACCTGTTAATGCTTCTAATTTAACAAATGACCATTTTCAGTTCTTTACAACAACAGTATAGTTTGAAACTCTGTTGTGCATAATAATTTGGAATAGAGCATTTTAAGTTTTTATTTTGGGAAAAAATACTGTTATCATTGGGAGCTTTGTTCAATAACATTCAAATCGTACTCTAAACGTTGATGACTTGAAAATTATGATGACTCATTTATATTGACTAGTTGGCAAAATCAGAGAAAAATATAATTTGCATAATAATTTCGAACACAGTATTGTGAGGTTTCAGAGGCAAAGGCTATGCTTTTGAAGAAACAGATAGAAGTCTCATGCTTTATAACAAAACAAAACAAGGCCCAGCCTTTTAAAAGGCCCAATTAAAAAGAACAACAAGGATTTTACATAACGCTGACAAAGAAATACAATGATTTAAGCAGATGTTGTGCAGAGGTAAGCAACAAGCAAGTAAAACCTACTGACAGGAGTGATGACTCAAGACATTCCTACTGAGAAGTTTTACAGTGGATAACAAGAATGTAAGTAAAATCTAAACCTTTCAGTTATAAAATCCTAAAATCATTTGATGGTGCTTGTTGATTAATATACATGGCAATTAATATATCCTCTACACAATGTCAACAGTATAGTGAATTGTACCCTTTTACGTTAAATTTAAATAAGATTAATTCAAACGTTTATCTATTCATAAATTGCGCAATGTGTTTAAAGAAATTTCAATGAACTCCCACAAAAAGTGTGTGACAAAATGTAAACAGACAGCACAATCAATTGCCATTGATTGACTGAAAACTGAACTGTTTTAAAAAATACTTAAAGTGCATATGACAAGTTAGACTTTTCAGTTGACTAAATACAGTTCACATAATTATACAATTTGGCTAAAATCTTGCCTAGTTTTTGCTAGTTTGACAATTTTGGTGAAGTTTATAATTTTACGTCCTGGTTGGACATGGGCAACATGTGACATGCGTGAAGGTAATTCCACAACAGTTTCCTGGCAACCATGATGTAAACAAGGGCCAAATCATTTAAGTTACACAGTTCACGTCAGACGCCATATTGGATCTAGTTGCCAATGTAAACAAATGAAAACTCCAAAGGAAATAAGCATGAACCGGTCAAATGTCAAAACAATCCCAATATTTACAACAAAAAATGACATCGTACAAAAGTACAGCTGCATTTTAAAACGCAACTTTGGCTTCGTTGCAGTGAGTTATGTGCTACTCAATAATTAACATTGGTCATTAGCATACAGGTCGAACATAATGGACTCTAATCCAACTAATACATGACCTGCAAGTCTATGAAGTCTTTGGTGTGTATGGTAATAGGGCTGCACTAAATATGAATTCAGTATTTAGGTGATTTTGAGCTTTTAGTGCTTACACTGATAATTGTCTCTTCCCATTACAAGTCTCTGTAAGTCAAGGAAAAGCTGCTTGTTAGATCCAGTATGGTGCCGAATGTCCAGTAACCAGTAATTAATTTTTGGATTGAATTTTGTATATTCATGACATAGATAAAGCAATAAAACATATTTATCACAATTGTTATCCTACCAAACAAATTGTGTCATATGCTTTTACTAAGTGTGTATACCACAGCGACCAATAGTAATGTGTGTATCTGTGTGTGTACCTGTCTCTTCTGGGGAGTTGCTCTCCTGTGAAAGTGTGGTCCAGCTCAACTCTTCGTCGCTGGGGTTGAGGTTTTGGATGCGGTTCAGAGCACAGTCTGTTTTCGCTCCAGTCCTTCTGTCTTTTTTGGTCTCTGGGGAGGAGGACAATGAGGAGGAGCACGAGGCGACCGAGAGCAGGGGTGCCTCCTCTGAACTGGCCTGTTTAGGAGCCGAGGGAGGAGGAGGCACAGGAGAGTCCTTCCCCGACTTGAGAAGCTTAAGGTTAGAGCAAAGGTCACTCATGAGTTCCAGGCCTGAAGAAACTTTACTGTTTACAGGCGACTCTGCTGTTATCAGTAAGGGTTTTTTCTCCACCACCTCCTCTTGCTGCTGCTCCTCCTCTAGAGGCTCATCCCCGCCTTCCTCGATTCGAATCTTTGACATGATTTCCTTCTCGGACAGAATGCTGATGTCATCACTCTCCTCTCTTTCAATGTTTAAATCAAATCCCAAATCTGCTGTGTTGCCATTCACTTTGAGCTCTGCACTTGTGTTAAATTTGCAGTCTATGTCGGATTCTGTTTTAGGCTCTGGTTCGCCTGCATTGCCTGGCGGATCTTCCACAGCAAGTGTAATGACATCTTCTTCTCTATCATTATTGGTGAGAGCGTGGACGTCATCCTCTTTAGTGTTGACATTAATATCAGGCTCTACAGTCTCAGAATCGCACTCAAGTTCTAGTGGTTCTGTGTTTTTATTGTGGTCCTGGCCTGCTTTCCGAAGTTGGTTGACCCCATTCTTGGTGAGTTTAGGGTTATTAGGGGTTAACGACTGTGGAGGGGACGAAAGAGGCGAAGAGGATGAAGACGCTTCACCTAGACCCATGGCAGCTTGGATGCTGGTGAGTGCATATTTTTTGCGACATTTCGGGGGTGTGGATAAACCCTGGTTATTGATGTCACTACTGAGGAGCTGGTTGTGTGAGGAGCGGAGGCTGAGTGAGGTGGGGGGCGTGGCAGCTGGGCCGTTACGATTGGTCACATCCACTGACATCATCATGGCACGGAAGGAATTACCTGCTGGAAACAGAAAGTACATTATGTATCTAAAGAAAGGAAATACACAGTAAATTCATACTTTTGAATGGCCACAATCAAGAAATAAAGGTACTTCAGCAATGATTCAGCTTATTTGTGTTAAGAAAACTAAATTCCTTTAAAGGCTTCACTAAAACTTATGACGCTTGAAAAGTTAGCATGTGGCCCTTCACTCAACAGTGCACGCAAAAGCAGCATGTGTTAGTTCTTGTGTGCAGGCATGTGTGCTGTACCTGACAGGAGGTCAGGCTGAAACCGGTGCTGGACACGGTTCACAGATCACAGGCTCAGCTGCACATCTGAACACCACAAAGAGAACATGTCAAGAAATTATCACTATGAAGAATCTCAAGGACTGTCCAGTTTGCCCTGGAGACTTAATTCATCCAAGTGGAACCAAATACTGTGGGTTACTATGGACATAGACTACACACTGAGAGGCATTGTGAGATAAAAAAAAAATATATATATATATATCTAACTCAAATGGGACCTTTGGGGAGACGTACTTTTGTAAGTATTAAAATTAACTGGCTATGATTCAACATAAACATTAACTGCAGAAAAATACAATTATTCTTTATTCTTTATTATTAGTCTAGTCTTAATGTGTGTTATTTTCATATAAAATCAATCCACGTTTGCTCGTGCTCGTACTCACCAAATGCTTAAGGGTCGAGGGACACTCCAGGATGGACAGGGTCCATGCTGGTTGTGAGTAGCTCTCTCTGCATTCAAAGTCTTCAGTGAGGCAGCAACGTCCTGCAAGACAGACAAACATAAAATAGGATTAATGATCAAGGGAGAGAGGGTGAGAAGGAGCAAAAGGTCTGCAGGGCACCAGTGGGACAAATAATGAAGACACATCTATTATTCAGAGACACTATCAAACTTCGATACACGAGTGTGTAGCTCTGAACACGTGTGTATGTGTGCAGACGACAAGCTCATTTTGTAGAAAGCTCATATTTCTTTCTTCACTGCAGTCATGCCAACCCTTTGCTGACTGGAACCATCATAAACATGATGCCACGGGAGACTTGTAAACTCCCCCTATCCAGCTTCTCAACAATCAGAACAAGCAACACACAAACACTCTGATCTGCGTTTCTGCAGGATGTTGTAAAAAGCTGAGGTGAGTCCTTGCCACTATAGAAAACAGAGTGATAACATTCTTAGAAAAACAACAAGGAAAATACTAAGGAGTTACACAGTTATACAGTCTAAGATTAAAATAGTTTCCATTGGCCAAGGCAATAGATCACATATATATGGTATATTACATATACCATATATATGGTATATTACATATACCATATATAGTAGTACACTACATATAGTTTAATTTATTATGTTTTAATGGGTTTGAGTGGTATTGTGTTAACAGTTTTCCAATGGTTGGAAGGAAACATCTATTTTTCCTGAATGAGCAGGTGTGACAGTGACATGTATCGACTGGTAAAACGTTTGAAAAGAGGTGTATAATATGTAACTGCAAACCAGCTGGGCTACCGCCACCTCACTAATGATTTACACAGAAAAGTATGATCCACGATGAATCAGAGCAGTGTAACAGCATGTCAGGAAGAGTAAGATTAGGACGATGGCTTTAGTAACACTTAATGACATACAAGATAGATGCTTGTGGAAGAATGACTGCTTTGTACACACAATGAGACACAACTAAATCAACAAAGCAATAAAGTCAGAGGCACTAGTTTGTGTCAAAAACAAAGCTGTAAAAAAATGTTTTTTAAGCTTAAATGTTGCATTCTGGGTGAAATTAGTAGGCGGTAGTCATGTTTGACTCTGTGGACCTTGCTGCAACAAGCCTGCATTCCATGAAATGCAAGTAAGTGTGTGAGAAACTATTTGTAAGTATGACTGTACACACAAACAATGATTCAGTACTCAGTTCACCTCTGGCCCAGCTTTAGGTTCAATGTGAGGTCTAAAATGAGAGAACTAAAAGCCTGCAAGGGACTAGATGCTTAACTGGCATTAACACTTCTGCCTGCCTATCATGATACAACTTTTATTTTCAAAAGCACATCAAAGTAAAGCATCTCATACAAATTAGCACTGAAGCTCAAAATATTGACTTGATGAAATTGTGAACAAAGTGATTAATGTTGTATGTTAAGAAGGTAAGATTTGATATAGAACTAAACCTCAAAAAACCTTAATTACACATGAGCACTGAAGCATTTCATTTAAAATGGTGACTTTCTGTCAAAACTTCACATCTGGCTCTGGTCTTATTGCGGATGCAGTGACAGTGATGCTGGCGGCTGCTTGGGACTACAGTCCACATAGCGGGATGGGTGCTGCAGGGGGCGAGGCGTAATTACAAGGCTCCTCGCTTGGGCAGGGCAGCAATGGCACTGTAAGACACATAAACAGCCACTTTCAAACACATATGAAGTAAATATAGTAAGTCTCACATATGGACTTGGCTGTGATCATATACATTCAGCCACCAACAGGGTTCAATGTAATGAAATCTAGGATGTGTCGCAGCATGACACCGACCTTTGACCCTGACCCACAATGCTTTGCTGTTATACGTGTCAGTGTACAAGAGCAAGAGTGGTATTTGGGGGGCTGTGGGATAGGAATGGGGGTGGGAAAGCTTTGGCTGGGAATGCGACAGCTGCTAACCCTGCACTTTTCTCCATGTTTCCTTTTACATGTCTGCAATGTTCCCTACATTATCAGACCAAAGGAGGCCAGGACAGATTGCTTTAAAATCCATAGGCCAACTGGAGTCCTGCCAACCATTTTGATATGCTCTGCTTCTTCCTGTGTTTCTTTCTCAAGGTTTTTCATTATTCCAGTCCCTTGCTAATCCAGGTTTCTCTAAACTCACCCTATTTCCGTTCCTGTTCCTCAATTTATTTTCTACCTCGCGCCAGCTGTCTCACTCTTATTCCTTTGTCTACTCAACAATTGCTTTCCTTTCTCGTTAAAAAGTGAGCAAGGTCTGTAAACTCTCATAAAACCAGACGTTTTCCCTACAACACTGATTTACGTCTGTACTCCCGTCGTCTGCTCCTCCTCTCAGCACAAGCATCTCCGCCTGTTAGCTAAAGTAAAAACACTGAGGAATATGGGGCAAAATTGGTGCAGTTAATGTCAATAGAAAACAAAATGGATGGCTGTGGTTTTAAGCAAGAGAATGCAAAAGACTGGATGTTTTTTCAGACTTCTGGATATGGACGTCAAAGTGTTAGCCAGCTGCACAATGACGGGCACACTTCCCAGATTCTTCTTGGCCTTATTTTCATTGGCTGCAGAGGAGGCCTGCCGCTTAACATATTGCAGCAAAATGATCCTGCTAAAACTCGAGATCAGTGCTATCAAGTATGCTACTGTTGTCCCAGGTTGACAGATCTTCAACTATTTTTAAAACTATTAAAAAAAATTGATATACTGAATCCAATTTGGGGCAGTAAAGTTTTCTTCAACAGCTCATAAAATACTGAAAATAAAACTTGCCTATAAATTATAAAGTTATTTTCATTAACTTTCAATAAACAGGAGGAAATTGGACGTACTATATTATATGGTAAAGGTGTTTTAAAGGTTTAAAAAATCTAGAAAAATAAATTAGCCCCATCTGGCAATGCTACTATGATTCTTGCAAACTAGAGTCCATAATAAAGAAGGAAATTGTTTTTTCTTTTGCATAGGTTTTAGTCTCGTCTCTAGGCCCAGAAAGTATAGGAGTTGTGCTGCCACCATGTGCTATGGAAGAAGATGATGTTTGTGAAGTGGTAATTACAAGTGCATTTTGTTCAAGGGCTTTTGTGCTAAAAACCCGCTTTAACTTGACAAATACATGTTCATATAGTGTTAACAAAATTCACTAGTTGCCTAGAGATCGCTCAGGAAAAAAACATTTTATTTAAAGTTGGAAATAGAGATTCTATTAAACTTGTGTACGTCACATGATTATGCAGGCATCAAAAAACCTGCTTTTCGTTTATGATTATTTTATTATTGTCCGACAGAGGGAGAAGTCAAAGGTTTAATCTTGGCTAGATTAATCTAGCGATTATTGATTCGATTAATCGATTAGTTGCTTTAAAACATGAAAAATGCCGCTTGAGGACATCCTGATGGAGTATATTAACAGACAAAATATTTTTTGAACAAAAATACGAAATGTTTCTGTTTCTTTTGTATTTTTGATGTAATCCCTGCTCTGTTTGAATCATAAAAGTCTATGTAAAAGTCTATGTACAGTCCAGATAAAACAGATTATTTGATTACTAAATTAGTTGACGATTATCTCAATAATCGATTATTCATTGCAATTAATCAATTAACTTGTTACAGCCCAAATCACAATTATTTCCCAGTTCTCCAGTAGTAATTACGACAAGAGGGGCATTCAAGTACAATTTCCCACTCGACAATTGGTATTATTTGCCATAATTCACATAGCACATGAAGGCAGCATAAGATTTTAGTAAAATAAATGTGGCCATGTGTGCCATTTATCATTGCAATCAACCATGGTGAACAAACAGTGATAACAATATTTTCTATACTTTTGTTGCACATAACAGTGCAAGTTTTTCAACTAGCCTTGTATATTATGCATCGGGTTAAAAATAATTGCAGAGTCATTGTCAACACCAAAATCAGTGCTCAAGAAGCCTCTCACAGTTAACAGATTGTGGACTGCTGGGCCAGTCTGTAGATCAAGTATACAGTCGAGCAGGCTGTGTTTGTGTTTGTTCAATCATGAAACAGCAAGAAAACAGGAAGCCAAACAATAAGTACCTTCAAGTTGGGCCATAACTGCAAGGATTCTCTAACTATATATCTGTACAACTTAAAGCTATATGTTTAGCTTGAAGAAGCAAAAATATAAATAAATAAAAATTGTATTTTCTGCATAAATGTGTGTATGCCAGTTCTGTCAATAAGGGGAAATGGTTGAGACAAAGACAAAGAGATATGATTCCAGCCTTAACCTACAATGTAGCATAAAGTCAAACAATCAGAAACCAGTGAAAGAAAGAATGCCATGTGCATGTTCCCGTGACCATACATTGTCCTTGCAGCAGCCGCGCACAGTGCGAAGGACAGACAGAAATAGAACCACTATAATTCCACATGGAGTTATAGATACACACATTCTTTAAGTTTCTCTGCAAGGAAATGTGAACGTATACACATTGAGCGAGGCCAAAGGGATCATTTTGTGCTGTGGTGGTTTTCTGCAGACAGAGAGAAATAAGGCGAGAGTGAAGGATACAACCACAAAAGAAATAGATGGTAGTGAGGGTGTGCCAAAGAATTTAAGGCATGTTTTCTGTTTAGGGTGGGTGGGTCTGCACGACTGGGGGCCATGGAAGGTTATATGCGGTAAAGCAAACAGACAGCTCTAGAGGTTAATAATGACAATTGTGTGGACATGTGTACACAAGTCTTTGACCCATAAAAGTGTTACAGGTGAAACAATGTGTTAATTCAATGTAAATACAGTAAAACAGTAATACTTCTAAATCTATGGTTTTCCAAGGTATATCTGAATTTAAAAAAAAAATTGCTTTGTTTTTAGCTAACTCAGAAGAAAATTAGTTTAAAAAGTAGAGTTTATTTATTTTTAAATAAAGGATAACCCCTTGAGATGTTACATCTCGTTTGTGAGGGGGCCCTTTACATAAAGAGATACAAATTACAAAAAGACAAGTCAAATAATGATAGATTCTGCTACCAGGTACTTTGTACCACCAGGGGAATTTTGTACCTCAGTTTAAGATTCACTGCAATAGATTTGACTGTCAATGGTGGATTATTGGGCTAAAGATTTGAAAACACTGAAACAGTTTACTAGTCAGCAAGTGACACTGATGAAAATTAGTTCAACAACATACTGTCAGTATTTCCTGCATTTGGAAACTTGGGAATGACTTTGCTCCCACCCACATTCCCACATATCCCGTCTCCCCCCTTTCCTCCACCCGCTGTTCTCTTCCTGTGGGTGAGGGGACGTCGTCAGTGAAGGAGGGATCACTGCTAACACCAAGCTAAACTCACAAAGAGGAGGGACACCCTTTTTTTTGATGCAGCGTGGAACAGCACATTGCCAAGACCGCAGTTCTTTCCTGGACTTGATGGTGACAAACAGAGCCAGAAGCAAAGCTGGAGAAAAACAGCTCAACAACCTAGACACACAGAGCAGGAAATTTCATAACAAACTGTTGTGTGAAAATGTCAAAGCTGGCTGTCTACCCAATATTATTGTAATTAACTTGAGTTGATTTTCTTGGTTGGTGGTCCACTTGTAAAGCACAGTTGTGCAAGCCAAGCCTAATCCCACACACATAAAGAATCCATTATGGCTATTTCAGTCATATGTAAAGTGCATACTAATCACATGTGGTTATTTAATCTAAAACAGAGACCTCCACAGATATCTGCATACACAATGTGGTGCACCAGGCCAGTCAAAGAGTCCCTTAATCACCAGACCAAAAGCATGCCAAAGCACTGCCTATTATAATATGATCATGTACACGTCTCAACAGCTTTTAAATAATAAAGATCAAACATTGTTTAAATGTTGACTGACTCAAAGGATCAACAAGGTGGTCTTTTTAATTTTATTTTTATAAGAAATGTTCTCACAGTACTAAAATTTCAAACTCAACTTTGATATTAAGAAATACCCTTGACACTCAATACCAATTTTGATACCACAATGATAATTAAAAAAAAATATATATATATATATTTTTTAGACAATAGACCACAAAATAATAGTAAATTTCTTTATGTTACCAATAAAGTCTTACACAAAATCTGATAAAGATCAAGATCATTCTAAAACTCTTACATACATTTTTGTAACCTGGTCTTGCCATATCAATCAATCCATCTGGATGGTCTCCTGCTGTTGGGTTGGAGCTGACCGCTGAGTGCTGGACCAATCAGAGTGCTGCATTGTGGTTTGAGCGGAAGTAAAAAGAACAAACATAAACAAACATTACACTGACGGGCTTACTTTGGCCCATTTCAACACATTTACGGACTATTTTGATTTTGGAAACATGCACACAGGAAGTGCTTTGCGCATTTGAAGACGGGGAAGAAGTCTGTCGCTCAACTGGATTTCTTGATTTCTCGACTTGTTCCACTTTTGCCAATCAGTTCAAATGTTCGTCATGACGTTATGCATTTTCCTTCAGCGAAAGCCTGTCCAGATTGACAATGTGTAAATTGTATATAGCACTTTATAAGTGCTTTATATCAAGGAACCACTCACCCATTCACATACACATTCACACAGTGTTCTGTTCTGCCCAAGGACACCGGAAGCGCACCACCATCCTGTGGGCCAGTGGCTCTAACTCCTCCACCAAACATGTTCATGTCAGGACTCAGGAGTGGGATTCGAACTGCCAATCTTTACATCCGACTGTTCCCCTAAGTGCATCTTTTTAGTTTCAATAATTTCATAACTCTTTTAACTCTCTTTTAACTTTTAATAGTCTTATTTTGGTGTGATTTCTTTACATTTTGCTTTCCTACAATATCGGACTATAGGAAGTGGCATGGCCCTGACTACTCTCTTCCTCTGGCCAAAGAACATGCAGCACTTGAGGCTGCTGTATCCGAGGTGAGAGCAGACGCTGGGGAACAGGTCTCCTATATATAGTGAAGAAGTGACAGGATATCCACATGGACTCGGAAGTCTAGACATAAACGGCTAGAACTAAGTGTGCGTTTGTGTGTTGAGATTTCAACATGGCACTGCTGTCTTACATTACAGAAGGCAAGCAGCTCTGTGGAAACGACCGAATTTTGTGTTATTATCACAGCCCATGTCAGATAGTTTTGACAAGAACAAATCTACACGTTCTGAAAATGAGGTGTGCGGAACGCTTACCGATGTAAACGCACCATACATCAGAATAAGCAAAGGGAGAGAGTGACTTACCAGAAAAGGAATGCCCTGTGCTCTGCCAAAAGGAAGAAGCATGGAGACAGCACTGCAAACCACTCGTATATCTCTTACAGAGCACCGCCTCGTCTGCTCTGTTTTAGGGATGATATTTTGGTTTTAGAGATTGATGTTACAGGCAGTAGTTGACCTTAAATATTGTTTTGCCTGAGCTTGTTAATGTAGCTTTTCTTCTACTAATCAAATAGGCTTCAGCCTGGGTGAATATTGTGAAAGCAATGTGTGAGTAATTACAATACTAATACTGTCAACAATTCAAGTGGTTTTGTGGTTTGGCTTCAAATCACATTATACTGACTGTTAAAAACGTAACAGGAAGTGATGTAATTTCACCACAACCATGATTCAACATTCCCAAACATTCATTTATCATCTTATCCATTCAAACAAAAGAATTTCAACCACAATTCACCACTTTTCTATGTCTGTTAGCTCAATAATTGATTAAATTTCTTACAAAATCACAGTATTGTACTAGTTTAAAAAATGTTTTATATATATATATATATATATATATATATATATATATATATATATATATATATATATATATATATATATATATATATATATATATATATATATATATATATATATATATATATATATATATATAAAGAACTGTAGGTTTGTTTGATACAGTCCTTTAAAGCAAAAGAATGCATTTATATCGAGGTTGTGGTTTGAATGAACAACAAAATTCCACAAGCTCTTAAATCAAAGCTCTAACAGACAAAGCCAACATAAAAGCTCCCAACATCACAGCCCTCTTTAGGCTACAAAGGAACCCAACAATAGCAACACAAGTCACTCAACCCAAATATAAACCACAGCAAGATTTGAACTTGACTTATTAAAGGCCTCAAAATGTTATGGTTTGGATGGAATTTCATCACAGGAATACCAGAAAAAGGGATAATCTTGTGAAAACATTGTTTGAATGTGTGTAAATGTTAGTATCGTATTTCATTCATTTTGATAAAGTTCTGTGGTGTATCTTTGATATGAAAAGAGCTTAGTCAGGCTATGTTCATGATCTCTTCCACTCATGCTATTTTAAATCTAAATAATGATATGCCAGGCTCATTGCCGGTTTTTATGTTGTGATAGCAGTCCCTGGCACAGACAATGAATGTCTTTCCTGACTCTTCACCCCCATTTCACGGTTCAAATCTGTTCTGTTCATTAGAGTTGTCAAAAACTAGTTGAAGCTAAATACTCATTTGACTGAGTATAACAGAACAAAAATAAAACCTATCCTGAATAGTCCTGTATGAGTTTCTGTGGACCATAACAAATATGTATTTAACTAAATGTTATTGGTCCAAACTGGTATCGAATATCAAACCTTTTCCTTAGTATGGTGGTAAGGTTAGTATGGTGAAAATTATACTGAAAAAATGAACAAATGTGTTCCTTTTTACAGGGAATACAAAATCAGGGCAGTAAAGAGAATGAATGGTTAGACCACTTGTTCTGTAACATTTGAAAATACCTCTTCAAAACAACAGAGGTAACAGCAAAGTTTTCTATTGTCTATATGAAAATACATCGGTATGTGTTAGATTTAGTCAGATTCAGCATATGGGCTTTGATTTTTTAACCTGTTGTGACCTATTAGAATTTGAAGAACTGCAAAATCTCATTCAAAATAGACAAAGTAACCCCCTTTCTTCTGCAGTAAGTCTGAGTTCTTTCAGTATGAGCTCCATAGCATACAAAGAACCTGCTGCAGGCCAAGCTTTGTTTTGACTTTTGAGACGGTGCGGCACAAATCCTTCAACTTGCTGCAGTGGGCTGATTCTGACAGACATCTACAACAGCTCTGGCCTTTACAACCTCTTTCATCACGACCCGGCTTCCATACACTCTGTGAAAAACCAAAATTGAAAAAGATTGGGGGCACGAGAGGCGGTGGGGAGAGGTCAGGGAGGGAACAGGCGGAAACCTGATGCAGCTGAATTGTCAGGGCTGTGGGTCTTATGTGTGAAAGTGTGCAGCTACGCGGAAAAGACAACAGAAGAAACATATCAACAAAAAGGGCAGGAACTGGAGTGTGTACGCGCCAAGGCACTTAAAGAGAGGAACAACATGTCTACCACTGGCCCGCTTCCACTGCTAATTTACCGGTGGAATAATATACATACTGACGAGCCAATCAGGAGCCCGATATGACAGTGAGAAGACTGCTGATCAGTGAGGTCTGCCAGGAGGTTGACATGTTACACCGCTGTATGCACAACAATTAAGAGATGGTGTGGGCGTATTATGCAGGCAGTCGGATAGCAGACAGACACATGGACAGATGGGATAGAGGAATGATCATTTGGTTTCACAGCCCGCAGGAAGAACGGGGCCTCTCTGTGCTCCTTCTCTGTTCAAACACACCTCACGGCTGTCTGCTCCCAGCAACAACATGGCATCTGCGCACACTCGTCTGACAGCAGGCACAATGACCCTATAGAGAGGCATCGATAAGATTGTAAGCGGGAATGAGGAGCATGGAAGTCAGAAAATATGACTGAATGACTGAATGAAATATGACAGTATTCCCTTTGTATTTTAAAATGGCTTAAATAGTTCTGCTTGGTTTTTACCCAGTAATCTCAAGTTGTATATTAGTTTTTTTAACATTCAAACATTCCTAACAAAATAGATTTATGTTATAGTGTTAATTGGAATCAAGTTGGGTTATACTAAAAAGATCAGTCTATTAGACTATTAGACCTGATGTTTCATTACATTTGATGTAAATATTATTGTAAATATAAAATTGTTGATGTAAAACTGTAATTTGAGTATGTGTAAGATCTTTAACCTTTTACTGAAAGAAAGAGCATACGAGTGTGACTCTGTTAAAATTTTGAACCCAATGCTAAGGCATGAATGAGATGTTTGTGAGAGTGTTTGTGTCAGATGGCGCTATGAAATAATGGTCTTATTGTTTAGCTTAAATTATGTATTTTTACTCCTGTAAATTAGGGACTGCAGACGGAAACTAGCTATCTAGCTATAATCTGGTGCAGAACATCTCTGTTTTCTTTTTAAACTTAATGTATCTGTACATTGTCCCTCCAATAAAGACTAAACTAAACTAGAGGTGGGAAAATATTAAAAGATCTGCAAAATTTGTATATTGTTTATGGTATAATGCAGCATTCAAAAAAGTGTTTAAAAAATGAATATTTCTTCACTTTTGTGGGTAATTTTAAAGCCCTTTCACATGTGTCTGATACTTAAATCTCAACTGTTACATTTAAAGACACATTTTCACATTTCTGTTGAAGTTACACAATACTGTCTTCGTTACTGAGATATTGGAGAAAAAAAGTATAGATATTCATTCTTATTAATATCACCTAGTCCTAACAATATCAACAATAATTAAAAAAGACCATATAATGTAAGGAAGGTAGGTAGAAGAGCAGCAAAGTTCAAGCATTTGTCAGTTATTCATAATCGTGAAAACTTTACTCAAATAGTATGTTACTTATTTTCTCAAGTAGATGTAAAATGTATGGAATGATCAAGTAGAGGCAACAGACATGAAACTGTGAAGACCATGGGATACTAATGTAAAGCCTTGCCTTGGACTTTCTCACAGAAGGAAGAAACTCAAAGAAAACATACCAGGCCTTGTAGCACTAAAACGCTAATCTTCTGGAGAGGCCACTGTTTACCATTAAAATAAAGTTTCTTGTGCAAACATTACTGGCTGTATGCCCAGCCAGAGGGCAAAGAGTCAGGGGGGCCAACGGCTTTTATTAGATTCTCACAAGAGTCTAAGAGTGGACAAGGTTAGATATAGAAAATAACACAATGCACAAACAAGTTGCAGTGCAATTCTGTTGCCAACTTCACAGCATGGGATAAATCTCCTCTGTGCTGTCCTTAATTCATCACTCATCTGTCCAGTCTGGTGTCCGCCTCACTCCCATGTGCAGACGCTGTAGGGTCAGGAGCGCTCCACTGTTTTGTCACACGGAGAGCAGACCGCTGATAGCAGATCTGTTTTATTTAATGCTACAGCACCACATTCCACATTAGGGAAACAAGAAGCAGATTGACTTTTCTCATCTTCTCTCCCCCTTTTTAATTAACTAATATTGCAGTTAAAGTGTGATTTGTGCTTTGAGGTCAATTTTAGGCTTTAAGGAAATTAATTACACATTACTAAAATAAAAATTGGTCAAAATACTGGTCAGATGTTGGCAGTTTAATAATAACTAAATTAAATGAAATGAATTAAATGAACCTAAAAGTGTTATTAATTTGGGTTTTCTAATTTGCCTGATATCAATTTGTTTTAATCTTTTCTAAATCCGGGTGGTTCTTTCAATTTCGCACTTGCCGCAATTATCAAACTGCAAAGGCTGCATTTATTTAGATAATAGAATACCCCCTGCAAAGAAAAAAATATCTTGAACAATCTTGTTGTACCTGTGATGTAGACCTCTATAAACAGTTCTGAAATCCATGGGATTCTTGGGTTGGGGATTCTGACATTGTTTATTATCTGAACAGAGGGCTACTTTTTTAAACATAAATTGGAAATCTAATCACAACTTCATGATCAGAAAAATTCTAGTTTGTATTTTCCCCCCCCAAATTATGCAGCCCTAATATCAGACTTTCTGTCAACCTTGTAGACATCAGCTGCTGTTCAGTGTGACACCGACCACACAACGTCAAACAAATGGATGCTTCGAGGCAGGAAAGTCCCACCACACACTACCTCAAACAGTAGCTGACATAATTGTACCTAATCTGGACTGTACCGGGGGCTATAACTGTGATATGGAGAGGTATTCTCGGGGTCTGATAAGTCCACAGCTTCACAAGGTTAAATGACTCAGTGTCTATATCTGTCCACTGTCCTGTATGAGACACGTCCCCTTAATTCTCCCGCTGAGGGACTTTTACAGAAACTCCAACTCTCTCCTCAAAGATAAACAAACAGAATTCACAAGCTATCAGAAACAGTCCGCACTATTTGGAGCCAAACTTATGCCCATAAATGACCGTGCCACTTTTCCACATTCCATATAAAACATTTATGAGCAATGCCAATGGTTAAGCTTCAGATTCATGTTACAGTATTTTAATAAAATGTATTATGTAATGCTTTTCCATCTAATACTTTTACTTTACTTTCTATTTTTAATTTTCCCAAAATAAAATGCATACTTAAAAAAATTGATAGACAATAAAAACATAAACACAGATACATAAACTCCTAATTAACTCCTTTAGTCCTTAGTTCAGTTAGTTCTAGCCCTGGTCTGTGGTTAATCTTGGTTAAATCATGTTTTAGTTTAATAACAATAACTATTTTTGCGCTTTCAACTATATTATAATACCAAGATGACGAATGTTTTTAAATTTAATTCATAGATAAAGTTAAAGTCTGAATCCTGCTCATACTTAATGCTGTTTTAGTCTTAATGCGCCTCTATAAAGATGTTTTTTTCTTGCACTAAAATCCAAACTTCCTTTCAGATGGCACTTTGAAAACTTTGCAAAACCACTGATGTAGAAGAGACAAAGCCAGGAGGGATGAACTGAAGCAGTGTTGTGTCGACGCAAAGAATATAAAACTAGCTCAGGAGCCCCAAGCAATTAGACACCATGTCCTCTCAAACACTCACTGCAGTCTTTGGCCAGGTTCAGCTAAGAAAGAGACTGAGAAGAAGACAACCAGAGAAGATGAAAGGGAGTGGGTGAGGAAGGGTAAGACACAGGATGACAGACTGTGCATGTGGCTAATTAATATACAGACAATGACACAGCAAAGAAAACGACAAACTCTGCCTATACTATACCCAAAAATATCAACACATGTAAGACACTATGTGTGCCTAACTTTTCTAAAAAATAACATTGCTATGGAGTGGCGAAATGTTATTTTTTTTGCCAAGACTGTTCCAGAATATAGCATCAAATTTATCTATCTCCATGGAGACAAGCAGACAGTGCCACCAGGCCAAGTTACAAGTCAGATCAGGAATGCTACATAATTTATCATGTACTTCTGACCAATAAAAACACCTGATACATTTGATTTAATTCAGACAGTATCCTCTCTAAGGAGACATGAATTGTGATCAACCCCCCCACGAGAAAAGTTACATAGTGTACCTTTAAAACTAATGTTTCTACATTGCTTGTGGACAAACCATAAGAAAATTAGAATGTGCTTAAGAGACGCAAACTAAATCTACCATTTAAATGCATCATGGAAGATGTTATGCAAATATATGCACTGGAGAGTTAGTGAATGGAAAAATAGGTAGACACACAGAGTGAAACCTCAGTGCACTCCAAATACAGCACAGAAGTCCTTAGGTAATTCATGTTATTGTCAACAACTCCACAATGTAGGCCTACCGCCACCCCGAGTAGTGTTAAGCATGCAGTGTTAAGAAACAGAAATGAGACAGAATCTAGTTGTTGTCAGATAGGCAACAACCTTCATATAAAATAACTTCCTTTGAATAGTTTTTTAAGTAAAATTATCAGTGAACTTTAACAATCCCAAATGGCCATACCATACCACCGCGTCAATGTTCAATCTCATCTGATCTCGAGAGCTAAGCAGGGTTAGGCCTGGTCAGTACTTGGATAGGGAAAACCAGGTGCCACAGTGGGGCAGCAGTGGCTCTAGTGCAAACTGTCGTTGTATCCTAGTATCAATGTGGTGTGTGAATATTGGTGGTGGTCGGAGGAGTTGATGGCGCAGATTGTCAGCCTCACTTCTGCCAGTCTGACTCCAGGGTCAGTCAGCAATAGTCGCTTACCCCCAAGTAGAGAATGAGTGAATAATGCACAAAACTGTAAAGTAACTTCAAGTGTCTGGAAAAATGCAACAGAAGACAAATGCATTACTATATTTTATATTACTCAAAATGTACTCAAAGGCTTTTTTGCTGCTTTATTGCTATTATATTTTTCTTGCTAAAACAACCCCAACAACAAATCATCTTTTGTAATAGAATAGACAAAACACATAAATTACATTACACTAAAATAAAACTCAGATATCAAACCACCGTTTGTGCTCAGTCCACCCCTTAGATTAAAACAGGAAAGTCATTCATGTTATTTTCCAAACTTCTTCAGTCTCTCACATAAACAAGCAATTAAATAGCCCCATGTCTCAATAAAACAAACAAGAATATTATCTCCGGGTTCAGACAGAGAAGTGCCAAAGCAAGGATGGAAACGATTAGCAAACCATGTCCAGCCAGCACCAAGCACCGATACAAGCCTCAGCCTCAGGGGTCTGCAACCTCCTGTCAAAGCATGAGAATATCCTCTTGTATTCCATAAAGAAGCCCTTTACTCACTTTAACAGTAGCTCATAGACGTGCATAACACACTGCAAGTCAGGAGTCCAAAAGAGCAGTGGCATCGCTGAGAATGGGGATATCACAGTATCAAATGTTACTGTTTAGATTATTGTGAGAAAAAGAATCACAATTTGACAGTTATTCATGAATATTGGCACCGGCCTTTGATTCACTTTAACTCACTGAGTTATAAATAGATCACAATTTTTCATTGCATGAAAAATCAAGAATGATATCTCTCATAAAGAATTGAAGAAGTGTGTATTCTGGATCCCAGGCAACTAGTCTCTGGCTGCAGCTAAATGACATCAAGCTTTTTGATTGATAAATTAGTTAATTAGACATAAACAAACAACAATTCAGGTATACTTTTTGAAGTATGAAAACAAAATTGAAGTGAATTAATTTTGCTTTTAAAATTGTCAAAATTGTTGATTATGAGTGGCCCTAATAATCACAATTATTGATCACAGAAATAATCGTGACATCACACGCTGAAAAGAACCAAAGAAGAGGAAAAATCAAGTGTTGCAGAAGTACGGGCCTATTTAGTGTCTCAATTATGTTTTGAGATCCATTGCATTATGTTTCTTTAGCCATCTGCGTTTATTACAATGTAGTGGAATAAATAACTTGTCTGTTCTCTTCTCTACTCAACCTTACATCTAGTGTTTTTAGCCTGTCCATGATTTTTACAGACTTTTAGTTTGTTTATTTTAGTTAGGCTACGTTCTGAAGGTAACTGGAGGTCATAGGCTACAAGTTACTACAGGACAAGACAACTGAGTGGGCCACTTATTTGTCAGATCTACAACATTTATCACCTCAAAAACAACACTTTGATCATGTAATATGCTGTTTTGTGTGTATCGTATAATAATATCGCGGTCCGGCTCGGCAAAGACAGACGAACCACGACGTCCCTGTGGTGGTTGTTTTCTCACACAAAAGCAGCAGTTTCCAACACACCGTAAAAAGTCATTGAGCAACCACCGCGACCACAGCTAAATCCAAGACAATAAAGTCAAAGGAGCACACGCTGGGTGCTGTAAATGCCCCCATCTGGCGCCGCAGCCTCCCTGTCTCTGCCCTCGCCTTCACGACGTGTTTGCAAAGCAGCAGCGGGCCCCAACCAAACACAAAGCGGCGCACAATAATCACTACGCAAAGTTACTCACGTTCAGGTCGCTTGAAAGCTGGGGAGACCGTGAAAGACACCAAATCTCTTCTTGAACGGATAAACAATCTGTGCATACCACATCACTCACCTCTTGTGCACAGCCTTCACGTCCTCTTGCTGCGCTCCTGCCTTTTCTCCTCCCTCTCTGGGCTGGACCTCTTCCCCTCCCCTCGTGGATGTGCGCTCCGCAGACGAGAAGACTGCGCCCCCCAGATGCGGCTGCTGCTGCTGGCCGACAGGGGGAAGTATAACCGGGGGCCGCGTGTAGGACCATAAGTAGACACGGTGACTCAGTTTTCCCTGCCCCTAGAGATGCATATTTTACAGATTTTAGTGTCATAAACGTTACTGAAAATTTTCATTCGTAGTTTTGCATTTTCTGTTTTATTGCCATTTCTAAGTTATTTAAAAGGGACAAAGCAAAGAGCTACAGACACCAATAATGTTAAAGTTGTAGTTTTGTAGCCTATGGCGAGGCTCTAAACAGTGATCTTTGCTGCTCTCTAGTGGTGGATGTGTATAAGACGTGTGCTGTTTGTCTCCAAACCAGCAGGGGTGCTATATTATGAGTTACCCGAAAATTTGACCAATCACAGATTGTTGCCGTTTCAAAGAAAAGCGGGTTTTTCTAGCTTCGATGCTGGCACTTTTTATTGTCAATATATGACTTTTATGCTCTTTTTTAAACGTATGTAAGTTATGTTAGCCTTATGGCCAGTTTTAGCATCATAATCGCTGATCGTTGTTAGCGTTCGTTTTGTTTGCATAGCTGTGTGTTTTTTTCCACACAGATCGTTTCTATCGGTTATACACTATTATCATGAAGTACCTTCAGACATATGGAAAGCGGAAAACACAACTGTCCGCCTGGGTTGCCATTCAGGATCGTAAGCAGGTTTTTGACAGCACATCTTCGTCTGAGGCGGACGCCTCTGCAAACCAAGCCTCTAAACATTCACGGACAAGGTAAGACTTGGCTAACTTCAAACTCTGTTGTTGTGGGTTTTGTGTGTGTTGTAATGTTCAATATTTCCCACTGCAGTAAAAGAAATAATCCTGTTAAGAAGAAAGCTCCATTTATGTTCACCAGTGAAGATGAGGAGAGTGTATTTACACATCCTCTGCCACCCGTAAAGACCACAGCTCGGTGTGAACTTTAAATACGTTGTATCTTGTCACCAAAGACTCAGTGTCTTGTATATCGATATCTGACTGTATTTTTTCTTTAGATTAAAACCAGGTAGATCTGATGGACGTTCACTTCGGGTTCGAAAAAGAAAACATCTGTCTCTGAGTGTGAGCAGTGACGAAGAAAACGTTGTGCCACCGACTCAGAAACCAAAGGCTCGTAGTCACAGGGGAGCTAGGTAATTTATGTAAACCATTTGACAATTACTTATCATTCTACTTTTGAAAGAGAATGTACAGTTTCTTCTTAGTAGATCTGTTATTTTATAGTCAGCGATTATTCTTTTTTTAGTTAGATTTAGATTGTTTCTATTGTACATTTGATAAATTTTAAATACTTTGTCAGCCAAACAGACGTTAAAATATGGTGACTGAAAACTTCTAGATAGATAATATTCACGACAAAAATTTATTCCTGATGAAAATCTGAAACTGTATATTATTTTTGAATTTTTTATTTTACAATTTTGCTGTCTTTGTTATAGAGGGTATTTTTGTATTTGTCTGCAAAGTCCAGATAACAATTACTATTATCAAAATATGACTACAAGGATTTATTTTTAATAGTCTACTAGTTGTGATTGGTGGATTAATTGTACAACCCTAGTTCATAGGTCAGTGTTCACAAATATTACAATGAAGACCTTATTACAGGAAAAAGAAGTCCAGCAATACCCCAGAGCAACACAGTGATGAAAATAAGTGTCCAATTCAGCCCTATCAGAGCAGGTAGGTGCACAATTCACATGACGATACGTTGAATTGAATTTAAGCATAGCTGCCCGTATGGATTGTCCTTGAGCACTGAACTTCTGTTATTTTATTTATCAGTGGAGCTATTGTAAAAGAGAAGGATTCATCAAATAAAGAAAATTCAAGAAATGTGCTGGAGTACAATACCGTTCAAAGGGACTCGGTGTAAGGAGTGACCATATTTGTAAGTTTATTTGTAAGGTTGTTTTTAATTTGTTTTTTGTTTTGTTTTTTGTCAGTGTTCGACTTCCATCTGCAGGACACTTTGTTACTCGTAGGAGATGTGCCATTTCATCTAATTCTCAGCTGCTAATTTTGAATTCCTCAGATGAGTTTGCTCCATTGAGACCTACCAGTCAGAATAATTGTCCCTCAAAAAGAAGAGGCCCTTCAGTTTTCTTTGAATCGAGTGCAGACAATTCTGTGAATGCAGCAGTACTTCAGAGCTTGGCCACAATTCCACATGGAGAAATTTCCCTCAATGAGTCAGTAGAACACAGCCTTGGACCATGCTCACAGAAACCCATTTTCTGCTCCACACCTTCAGCTGCCCCCTTAAACAAAAAGTCAAAGCTCAAAGGTTTTAATCCAATCTCTAGCCCTTCATCAATTTCGGTAATTTGTATAGACCCTGTAAGCGTTGTTTCTCCAGAACAGCTCACCTCTCTAAAACATGCTTCACGCTCTGTTGAAAAACAAGCAATTCTTGGAAAGTTACAGAACCCTTCACAATTGTATCATGGAGAGGTGTTTGATAGTGTAAACATTGCCCACTCAAAAGGCATTCATGACAAAACAAGCCCTAGTGAGGTAGCCCAAAGCCAGGGTGAAGAGGAACACCCAGGCAGTCCAGATCTGCCAAGTATGATCACTATAGGAAGTGATGTAAGCAGTTATTTCACATCTGCCTCAGGAGAAATAGATTGGCTTACAGATTTTCTCAAAATGAAATGTTTGACCCAGCTTTGCACTGTGCGTCTGGAGAGAATTGAAGACTTAATTGAGCTTTTTAGTGAAACAACCTATTCGTCATGTTTAGGGGATTTAGAGTCTGTTTGTAGTTCTAGTGGAAAAGAGCATTCGCTTTCTGTAGCTACAAAACTCAACTCAGACCATCTTAAGGATTCACAGTTCCACAGTAGTCTTAAATTAGCAGTGACATGCGATGTTTTGAAGTCTGTTGAGAGCTCAAAGTCTTCTGCACCAGATGCATTAGTCAGTGACAGTCAATGTTCAGAGCCTTCACTGTCAGATGACTGTACGAACTTCGAGCACAAATATACCATAGATCTTTTCAGTGAATCCACAAACAGCTGCACTGATGTAGTTGACATGCAGCTTCAAGATATCACAGAGTTGTCCTCAATAATAAAGAAAAAGTGTCTGTCTAGGGAATGCTCAGTTGAACTTAAAAAGCTGCCCCGATCAAGTATTGAGCAGCATCTGACACCTGAACCAAAACATGGTGAAAATGAGTCCCAAACTGAAGCAGCTGAGCTTACCAGAGAGTTGAAAGAGAAATGCCTAGATGAGAAACCTATTGTTAAAATGAATAAAATTTCAGTTACAGAAATTAAACATAAATTGCAAAAGAACGTGGGGTCAGACAGAAGTGTATGTGATTTGGTTAGTGAAGAGACAGAATCTGAGAGTGACCGCACCACGGCTAGTCCCAAAGTGACCAGTTTTGGAATGAGCAGAAAGAGGACGTCAACTAGTTCAAATGACATAGTGGTCTTAGATAAAGATGTCTCAAAAAACACACAGTGCAACAAAAGAAAAAAAAAGTCACCTAAAGAGAAGAATTGCAGAACATCTACCCACAGACCTGGAACAACCAGAAAAGCTTGTGTTAGTGGACTGAGTGTGAGCCGCTGGAAAAGCCGAGATGCATTCACAACTACAACTGGACAAAGAGGAGGCACTAAGACCATTGACTGCAGCATCAATGAACTGATCCCAAGTCAACATGTTCAGCCTATGGTGAGAAAAGTTCATAAACAGTGTGTGTGAGAGTGTGCGAGAGCATTGTATGCGAGTGTCTTACTGTATATCGGTCAACCCTGCTCTGAGTATATTTGTTTTGATATGCAAGGTAACAATTATATTATCTATACAGTTTGTAGTCTACCCCCTTGATCAGTTACACAACTCAATCTTTCTAATTTTAGAAGCTGACTGATATAAATATGGGTTTCTCTACGCCAGTCAAAGGCCACAATCTCAACTTCTCTTCTCTTTTGGCTGAATTAACTCCAAATACACATACCTGGAGCCGCCTCAAAGCTGCGCTTTCCATACACCGCAAAGGTATTGGAAATACACAACAGTTGAAATATTTGTTTGTAAAATTTAACAGCTTTTTCACAACTGTGTAGTAATTCTTACCCCAAAGACTCCTGGGCCCAATCGGTCTTCAAGGATGGCTGAGGCAGACCTAAGCCAGGAGATTTTTGCTACTCCAATTCGAACATCTCTTCCCAAACGTCGACGGTCACAGCTGATTACTCATGAATCTCAGGTAAAAAGATTGTCACGGTTGTAGTGAACTAAGTTTTCTTCATTTCAAGACAATAATTAAAGATTTAAGTGTAAAATACATATATCTGAGTTTCTTATCTGTTTAAACTTGTAGCTTCTGTCATATCTGTATGCATTTTAGCTTGTGTACGACAACGATGAGATGTCTGATGCAGAGAAGGTGTATGCAGAGTGTGGCCAGCCGGGTCCTCTGGCCTGGGACGAGTGTCTTCTGCCTCAGCGCATGAAGCAGTGTGTTAAAATAGGCGAGGGCACCTTCGGAGAGGTCTTCTCTACAACAAGTGGAAAGCCTAACGGAGAGATTGTTGCCCTCAAAGTAAGATCTTGAGCTTTTTGAGTGTTTTGAGGAGTTGTGACTATTCTGAATATCTCTTGTCTTGACAAGGTTATACCAGTAGAGGGCAGAGAAAAGGTGAATGGAGAGGAACAGAAGACCTTGGGAGAGATATTGCATGAAATTATTATCTCTAAGTAAGTCATATTAGAACTTCTTATTTTAAGATGACTTGCATAGTACGAAGTATTAATTTTGTTTTTCCACAGGGAGTTGAGCTGTTTGAAAGAGAAGGAGCGGAATCAGACCAGTGGCTTTATAGGCCTCAGAGAGTAATTTATGTTGAAATTAAAAAATGTTTTACTTTAAAGGTGCTCTATGTAATATTTTTGGTGGAGGGTCCGCCACTGCTTGTCTTGCTTGTCAGGCCAAGTTACAAGTAAGATCTGTGGAGAATTGAGACTGTAAGAATACATTTGACATTTATTAGACACATTTTTTTTGTTCGCAATAAAACATGGTAATTTAATAAATGTTTATATATGGATATACAATCAAGCAATTGCTGCATGGAGACAAGCAGATGGCTTCATAAAAAAAAGTTACGTAGTGCACCTTTAATTACAATTTTTTATATTTACAATTTTCTTTTTATAGTCTCCACTGTGTAAAGGGCGGCTACCCCCCAGAGTTCCTTGACGCATGGGATAAGTTTGACAAACAAAAAGGCTCTGAGAATGACAGACCAGGTTAGGAAATTACCTACTCTATTCTTGTATCCTAGATGACTTGGTTCATGCTGTGCATTTTCATATATTCTATAGATTTCTTTGAAGACGAGCAGCTTTTTATTATTCTGGAGTTTGAATTCGGAGGCACTGACCTAGAGAACAGCAATGGGACGGTAAGCGCTCTTTTTGAGCTCGATAATCATAATGAATGAGTGGAGACAACTTCTAAAAGTTCTAAAGTTGACCTATATTTATTGACATAATGGGCTAGAAGTCTATGTCTTTGCCCCAATTTATCTTTTCTCTTTTAAAGTTGCCATCAATCATAGTTGCCAAGAGCATTCTTCATCAAGTCACTGCTGCACTGGCTGTAGCCGAACAGGAGCTACAATTTGAGCACAGGTAAATTGTGTACATATTGCTCAAAATTAGACCTTGGTTGTTTCATATGGGCCGGTAATACACCCATCTACCTATACAATGCTCACATTTATTATGCCTATCTAATAGCTCTGTCAGAGGTTTTTATTGTCCACAATCATGTTTTAATAATTCTTATTTTTACATGTGTGCTGTGGTGCTCAGGGATCTACACTGGGGAAATGTGCTGGTCAAAGTAACCAAGCAGAAGACTTTCGAGTTCAGTCTGAATGGCGCAGTGCACGCTCTGGAAACCAAGGGAGTGCTTGTCCGCATCATTGACTATTCTCTCTCCAGACTGGAAATCGGTCTGAAAAGTTTCTGTTTGCACTTTAAAGCTGTTTCTGTCCCCAAAGCCTGAGCCATTATTCCTTCTGTTTGTAGATGAACTCACTGTGTCCTGTGACATTTCCAATGACGAGGAGCTTTTTATGGGTCAGGGGGATTACCAGTTTGATATCTACCGGCTTATGAGACAAGAGAACGGGTTAGTGCTTCAAATGTCTAACATAAGCATTTGTTTGACAATGTTTATTCCTAATTTACTACATTTTTACTGTTTGTCTTTTGCTTGGATAGCAATGAGTGGAGTAGCTATAATCCCCACTCAAATGTTCTATGGCTGCACTACCTCTGTTCCAAGCTGCTGGACATGAAATATCGTGGATCGGGAGGGAAGCGGAACAAGGACATGCGAGGCGAGCTGACCAGTTTCTATGACAACGTCCTCCAGTTCAGCTCTGCCACAGAGGTGCTCCAGCACAGCCCGCTGTTTCAGTAAACTCAGACTGTAGCAGTATGAGAGTGATGTTCTTTTGAAGCTGCTTCCTCTGTCAGCATTCCCCCCACAACCCCACTGACCTCTGAACTGTAAAGACAGTTATTGATTCCTCTGTAACATAATGACGACAATGAAGGTCGGCCACTGCTTTGTCAACTCTAAATGATGGTATAGAAAAGGTTCATTAAAGCAGTCTTGTTTATTTATTTTTCATTTTTTATCTTGAGTTCTCTACAATCTACTCTATAATGAGACTACATTTCCAATTTGAATCATTTGTTTTTTGCGCTTAGTTGACCTCAACAACAGTTGAATATTGTTTATATGGTGGATTATAGTATTCCAACCCTAGAGAAAACATCTAAAGATACCACTGTATGAACTCACTTTTTGGACTGAACTAATGCAATAAAAGCAATTCTATTTTTAGGACTGTACAGAAAACTGTATTTTGATTCAAATTTTCTAACACTATTAACAAAACACAGAAAAACAAAATATTTTATTTATTAGTACATCAAGATTATTATACATTTTGCATCAAAACAAGCCTTGTTTTGGTATGGTAGGTTGCGTGTTTCGTATAACAAGATTCTTGATTATGCTATGTTGAGTTTGCATGAAGAGTAAAAACATAGCCTGCCTTTGTATGAAGAAATCAGCCATTTAAAAAAGGAAGACAACTTAGGAAAAAAAACAACACAATGAACTATACAAAGAATGTCCGACAGGCCCATGACACAAGAAGAGGTCAGGCATGTGTTGGAGAAGCACTTTTTGGTTGAGCTTAGAGGCAATGTCAGATGGCCTTGCTGGTGATGAGTCCATAAGTGTTAATGTTGATATCAGTCTGTGCTTGTCTGAGTCAAAACATTTCATCTGGATGTAGGAAGCAAATGGATGTTTACAAGAAGCAATGGACTGCATATGATTAAATGTAAATTGCAGCTACTTTTGTGTGCATTTGTGCTCAGAAGGAGAAGTATTTGGTGTACCACTCCTGCTTTAGCCCCTCAGTCCCTCTTGGCTCCAGATACGGACCCCTGGAAACAACAAAAAATGGCATCTTTTAACTGTAATAAATTTCCCAGTAATCATTTTCCAATTATTTATTATATTACACAAATAAAATTACACAGATCCTATTACCCAGTCACAAACTGTAGCAAAGATGACGTCTGTTCTGAGTTTTTTTTTTGAAGAGTCATAGCAGTATGAGTCTCTCAGTGATAAAAGTGTCCAGAACAAGGCCTCGTGTTTTGTGGATAAATAACTTAATAATGCCTTACACTTGTAATGCACTTGACAGACTTGTCGAAGCCTCGCAAAGCGCTACACTGTTGTCATTATTCTTTCACTCCACCCTCGGTGATGGTACCACTTATGTAGCCACAGTTACGCAAGGCTGCCAATCTGCACCATCAGCCCCTCCGACCACCAACCATTCACATACACACACCATTTTCATACTAGGCAATGTGGGTGAAGTGTCTTGCCTAATGGCACAACAACATTTCTTCCTCTAGTCGCCTCCCTGTGGCACCTGGTGTTCCAGCGGTCTCCCATCCAAGTACTAACCAGGCCCTGACCTGCATAGCTTCCAAGATCTGACAGGATGGACATTGGGAAGCAAGTGTGGCCATGCACAACACTCACACTTAGTTCTTAATTCTTTGGCTGTTACAGTTTATGTACATGTTTATCTTCTGAATTTACCTGATTGATTGTAGGTGCGGGTCAAGGCATGAGGGGGACACGTAGCGGATACCCGTCTGCGATGAAGGGCACACAGGGAGGGGCGCTGTGGGCGCTGGAGTGGCAGGGATGCAGGAGGAGCGCGACCTGGGGGAGCGTGGCATGGACGGAGAGGAATGCTGGCCCAGCGAGGTGTGCTTGTGTGGGAGAGAGGAGGTGGAGTAGTGGGGGGATGTCTGGGGGTGCGAGGAAGCGTGGGGCAGGGTGGAGGAGAAGTTTGGGTGGTGGGAAGACGAGGTGGAAGACGAAGAAGACGAGTGGAAGATGTTTCGATCGTAACTGCCGCTGGACATGCTGGTGACCCGAGGGGACTCAACGTTCTTTCGCTGGTAAAAGAGAAAACAAATTTAATTTATAAATGAAAAGTACATAATGTGTTCATCTGTGACCAACTCATCACTGAAATGTGACTCAAACTATTTCAGCTTTAAGGACGATAAGGTTAGCAAAAGCAGTCTATTTTAAGAATGCTTTATGATGGTAACTTATGGAAGTCAAAGAAACTTGTTGGTAAGAACATTACCAACAAGTTAAAAAGGGTTTACTTACACTTTTCAGCAAGTGTAAGTGTTCTTTTTTCTTTATTTTAATTAATTCAAAAGACATAACTGTAATAGATATCATTATGCAAACAATGATGGTTGTCATAAATGAGTATTTTAACTTCCATAATTATCGTAGAAAGGGGTTCAGAGGTTGTCATCCGGACGCCGTTTAAAGATCGAGACGTTTCGACTTTTATCCAAAAGTCATTGTCAATCAGAGAGCTGATACACAGCACTTTGTGAGCAAAGTGAGACACCTCCGTATGGACCCAGATGACGTTATGGTCTCGTACGACGTGGTGTCCCTTTTCACTTGTATTCCTACCTCGGAGGCAGTGGCAGCAGTGAGGATGCGACTGCAGGAGGACTCAACCCTACCGGAAAGGACCAAACTCACACCTGAATACATCTGCCAATTATTGGACATCTGCCTTAACACAACTTACTTCCAATTCAGGGGACATTTTTACAGACAGATCCACGGCTGTGCTATGGGCTCTCCGGTATCGCCGATCGTAGCCAACCTATATATGGAACACTTCGAGAAGAAGGCTCTGACCTCCTTCCTGGGCACACCTCCGAGCCTCTGGCTGCGTTACGTGGACGATACGTTTGTGATAATCAAGAAACAAGAGCTGGGAACTTTCTCTGAGCATATCAATGGGTTGGATGTATACATTAAGTTCACCCGAGAAGATGCTAAGGACAACCGGTTGGCGTTTCTTGATTGCTCCATAATCAGAGAGGAGGAAGGCAGCCTTCAGACAGAAGTATACAGGAAACCCACCCACACAGACCAGTACTTACTGTTCGATTCCAACCACCCACTGCAGCACAAGTTGGGAGTGATTAGGACATTGCAACACAGAGCCCATGAAGTACCCACCAGCTCTGAGGGGAGAAAGAAGGAGGAAGAACACGTCCAACGTGCCCTCTCAGCTTGTGGATACCCTAACTGGGCCTTTAACAAAGTCAGAAGAGCCAAGAAACAGGACAGAAAGGATAAAGACCCCAGCAGGAGGGGGGGTCTCTATCCCTTATGTCTCGGGCCTGTCTGAGAAGTTTCAAAGGATTTTTAGACAACACGACATCCCTGTCTATTACAAACCTGGCAACACACTTAAACAGAAACTGGTCCACCCGAAAGACAAGAGGCCGACAGAGAAACAGAGCAATGTAGTTTATTCGATAGAGTGCAGTGAGGACAGTTGTAAAGAACGTTACATAGGAGAGACCAAACAGCCACTGCACAAAAGGCTGTACCAACACAGAAGATGTTCCTCCACCGGACCGCAGAGTGCAGTCCATCTGCACCTAAAAGCTACAAATCACTCGTTTGAGGACAGGGAGGTGAAGATTTTGAGCAGAGAGAAAAACTGGTTTGAAAGAGGAGTAAAGGAGGCTATTTTTGTCAAAAGAGAAAATCCTTCCCTGAACAGGAATGGGGGCTTAAGATTTAATTTAGCCAAAATTTATGACAGCGTTCTAACACCTTGGTCCAGATCAATAGACCAGTCAAATGCTAATGAGGCAATCAGTAGTGAGGAGGGAGCAACAGCCAGCTATCAAGATAACAATAGACCTTTAGACACAGGTGAAACTAGGTGAGGCCAACCATTAATCAACAAGATAGACCAATTAATTAAATCCCAGGTGACAAACAAACAATCTTATAACAAAGACAGGAGTGCAGTGACTCCTCCCTGGGGGCTGGACTCCCACTACTTAGAGTAGCATATAAGGCCCAGGTTCCCATATCAGCTCTCTGATTGACAATGACTTTTGGATAAAAGTCGAAACGTCTCGATCTTTAAACGGCGTCCGGATGACAACCTCTGAACCCCTTTCTACGATGGACCACACCTGGACGAATGAGGGTTTACATCGACGAATTCCATAATTATATTCAAACGGTTTTAAGTGTTCTTCGTGTAATTCGTTTTGTCATTTAATTTATTTATTTGTATGTATGAATGGATGAATGAATGAATGTATATATGTATGTATGAATGTATATATCTCAACTGACCAATGATCACTTACCCAAATCTGAAAAATAATGTAGGCAAATGAAAGTAATGCGCATTATTGATAATGCATTCAGTCACAGCTCCGCATAAAAACATGTTTTTGCTAGTTTTATTGTATACATTTATAGTATATAGTTAATTGGTTTGACCAATTTAACCAAGTCTTATGTAAGAAATGTTGACACACAAGTTGAGTTTTTCAGTTTCATGCCAAGTTCTCAGTGGCTCCAGGCTCTCACTCTACAATACATGCGGTTAGTAGATGATCTAAACAGACCATCGTACCCTCATGGTTGGCGTGACACTTCCAGGGCGGGACTTGCCGTCACGCTGCCCAGGGCTGTTGTTGTCCCCGGCAACAGGAGGAGGGTGGAGTTGCAGCTGATGCCTCTCTTCCTGGAGGCAAGGAGGATGAAGAAGGACTTTTCAATGGCCTTATTCACAGTTGTTGTTGTATTGACGCAGGTCTTGAGGCTGTACTTCATTGCTAAGCTCTCTCATACCGCACAGATGGCAGGCACAGGAATTTGGCACAGGATGCAAAAAACTGCCTGTGCTTGTGTGTCAAAAATGATTTGTAAAAACATTGGGAAGCCAGTTTACTTTGTAAGACGGTATAAAAAGAATTGTAATTAAAAGTTCTTACTAATTGCTATTTAGTTAAACTTCTCAAACACTGACTTGTTTTGCGTTGCTGCTGAATTAAGTTCTGACATGACATTTTTATATTAAAGACTGTAATGTTTAGGTTTTATTATTAATATATTTATGAACTGCTCAAAGCTAAGTAGATAATTGTATACTAAACCAAATATCAGAGCGTCAACTCATTAAATGGCAGTGGACAGTCTTCTTCTCTGTTAAGGCTTTGTAGAATACAGCATAAGTTACAGTATATCATTTCATGGTACTCTTTGGCTCAGTTGGTTTTATGTCCTGTCTTAGTTGTGCAGTGTACACACTGAGGGATGGAGGTCGATTTACAAGTGAGACTGGCGGAGTGATGAGATGAGTGGAGCTTGTAGTGAAGCTTGTTAGAGTTGTGTATTCTTTTCTCACCACTAATCGTTTAATGAGCTGGTCCCTCTCTGTCAGTCTCTCCTGAAGTCTTCCCAACTGCAAATCCTCACAACGGCTCTGTCTGCCCCTGCACCGCTCCTCCCGCTCACGCAGCCTGTAAGAAAGAAAAACAAAAAATCAAACACAGTTAGAGACAGTATTAGTTTTTTCGCTTTAGTTCGCACTGTGTTCTTTACTGTTCAAACTGTCCCGGCTTTCAGATTGTGAAGCTGCCCTTACTTTACAGTTTAATCTGACTGAATGGTAAAGACAAATCAATCTTAATATAAAATGGTATAACACAGACAATATAGTTATGGATATTAAATAAACTCAAAAAATGAAAAGTATGACAAACTAAAGGAAAAATTGTATAGTGTGCATGAGTAGTGGATTTAAAACATTTTACAAATCCACATAACAAATCATTTATTTACCTCTAACCAATAACTGACCCTTTCAATAGCCGTTTAAATTTGACAGTATAATATAAATGGCAAATAATTGGTCATGTTTATGTTGAGCTTTTTTTTTTTTGGAGCCTCTGAAGGACATACGAAGCATGGAGTAACCAACACTCAACACACATTCAATAGGACACAGGCACAGGAGGCAAGCGTTTTCCCCAGCAGGGATCGCACCACCAACCTTCGGGTCAGTGGACGAGCGCTCTACCACAAACATTACTGATGATCACAGCGTGTTGATAAGAGCTGACCACAGTAGCCTGGTCTTTACTCACTCGTTCTCTAAGGCCACGATGCGCGCCTGCAGGTGTGACTGGGCGCTACTGTACTCTGACGCCAAACTCTGCAGCTCCCTCTTGTGCTCTCTCCTGATCTCCTCCACCTCCTCCTTCCTCCGTTCCTCTTCGCGTGCTCTTCTCTTCTCCTCGTCCACCTCTTCGTCCTTCAGATCCTCGTCTTTGCGCTCCTCCCAGTGCTTCTGTGACTCCTCCAGCTTCTCCATCTCCACTCGCAGCTTCTCTACCTCCTCCTTCAGGCGCTGAGCCTCCTCCTCCAGCTGAGCGTCTCGCTTTTTGTCCATTTCGGCACTGTCCTCCTCCTGCTTCTCCTTTTCTACTTTATGCTGTTCACGTGCAGTCCTGATAAGAGCACACATATGTATATGGATCTTTGCATTCTACTCATAAGACAAAATAATAAAATTAAAATTAAATAAATTAATAATGAATAAGTAATAACAATGTTAAGAGCTTTTCCACACCACCAGCTTAAGTAAATGTTACTGTTCACATAAAGCATAATAGAATTAACTATCTAGTCAAAAAGTAAGCATTTAAACTGCCATATTTCTAAGTTTCCTGCTTTATAGCCTACATGCTTTTTCAAGTATCAATTATCAATTCAAGTCTTTTATACTACAACTCTTGTAACACAGACCAGTATATTAAGATCAAAAATCATGACATGATCATGACATGAAAGACATGAATGATAGTTCCTCTTCTGCTTTTCTCATAACCCATTTCATATAACTGTATTTCTTTGGTAACAGCATAATTCAGTTTAATATATCTAATTTAACTACATTGAGCAGTATTAATTCAACAATAAGTGTTTAAATTCACACTACGAATGTGATTTATATATATTTTGTATTTTATTTATTATTATTAATTAGACCACCAAGGCTATAGGTGTTTTTTCTGCATAAGCAACAAAAACATTCTTACTTTTCCTTGAGTTGCCTTTTAAGTGTTGCATTTTCTCTCTGCAGTTCCAGCACGGCGCAGCGACTCTCATCTAGCTGTCTCTCAAACACCTGATACTGGTTCTGCTGCTTTAGGTCCTTCACACATCAGACACAAAACCACATAACAACATATAGTACATAGTCAGTCTTTAGAGCTCAAATCTTGCATTCCAAATTCAGTCTCTGCTCTGCCTAATTATGCAGAACAGTCTGTTGGCTTGAGTCCAGTGCTACAGAGGATTACATGAAATGAATAATAATATCAAGGTTGGTTTTATGGACAGAGATGTGCTTTAACAAATACGATACATGTATTAATGTCTAGGAAATGCATGTGTCACCTGCTGTAGTGCCATCATCTGTGTGTGTGCTTGTAGTTGGGCCTGAAGGTCCTCTATTTGCTGCATATGCCTCTGAGTCATCTGCCTGCTCCACTCGGTGTGCTGTTGGGTCAGTTCTGCCCGCTGCTTATCTGAAATCACACAAGCATTCACAATGAAAAAGGAAAAAAATAAAAAATAAATCCAAATCAATTCAGTCTACTGTTACAGGTACCCTTCTGCTGTTGCCATGGTGAAGTGTATCCATGGCAATAGCAACTTCACTGGTGAATTGCCTGAATCTAGATGTGTATCGTTGTGAGTTCATTAGTCTCTGCAGCAGTCTATGCTGTTTATGCTGTTGCTTATATGAATATTGTATTATAAGTGGTCATTATAAGTATACATACTGAAGTATACGTTACCAAGTTCCAGGTGGTGCATTGTTTGTAGCCTGTTTCTCTCAGACAGAACATCTTCTTTTGCTTTCCTCTCTAGTGTCTGCAGTGCCATGGCGTGATTGTGTCGTTCCTCAGCCAACGATTGGCTCTGAGGTTCCTTCAACACACAGAAACAATACATCCATATATGGAAGTGTCAAAATAGCATGGACACATTGACTTTCAACGCTGATACCAAAGCTGCTGAATTATTAACAACAAATCAGACCTTTTGGCAGTGGCTGTGCATGTATTTTTTCTAAATCTGTGTCTTTTGGGTATGTACCTGCAGAAGCTCTCTCAGTTTCTTGTTTATCTCCTTGGTATCTTGGACCTCTTTTCGGAGCTTGTCAATCTCAGGATTTACATGACAATCATCTCCAGAGCCAGCTTTCTTTTTCTCCATCTGTGAACAAGGTAATTCAAAAGATTAATCTGAAGATTATGAATATGCAGCATGGAGTAAAGATGTCTTCAGAATTTACATGTCAGCAATGAGTAAACTGCAGTTTTTATAATGCCTTCAAAACATGGATTGATGACATTGTCTACCCTGACAACCATCCATCCACACTTACTGTAGTTGAATCAAATCAAGAATCAAATTAATAGCAGTCGTACTGTTAAAATGTTATCCCAAAGATGAAATACTTTTGCTTACTTTTTACTCAGATGGAGTTTACCTGTGCCTGCAGCTCTTTCACTTGTGCCTCCAGTTCCTCGATATGGGTCTGCATGTCCTGCTCCTGAGTTTGCCATCTCTGCTCCGTCTCTGCCACTGCAGCGTTCATCTCAATCCTAAACTCTGCTCTCAGACGATCCTCGCATTCTACCCTGAAATGCACAAAAACACCACAGATCTACTATAAATACAACTTTATATGTTCACTTTAACTGTGTTATGTAAAGATAAGCAGTTTCAGCATAATGCATATTCCTAAAACATTTTAATTACCGTACATAAACAGGCTATTACAATCCAAAGATTACATCTCTTTTTATGCTAGTTTATACTTCAGACTTTTTTACTAATGTATTACAGTGTATTTTGTGGACATGTTAGGTGATTTTAGAAATAAATACTTTAGCAAACAATATTATTTGGGGACAGGCATGTAGCAGTTGGGGATAATCAAACCCTTGCTTGGCTAGTGGAAAACTGTGATTTAAGCTCTATAGGTGACAAAATAGTTTGTAAGATTTTGACAGGAGAACGTGCAAGTGATAAAGTGAGTGGTCCTTAACCTCTATTTTGTTTAATTATATTATTGATTATTGCATAGCCTCTAGTAGCTAATAGCATAAAGCATAATATAGATTAGATAGATTTGAAAAAAACATGTTTGTGATTTATGTTTCTATTGTACATAACTTCCTGTGCAGGTAGACAATCTTGTGACCAGATTTAGGCCTGTGAAATGGAAGTTTGTACCTGATGCGGTCTTCGGTCAAGCGCTGGCTCTGCTCTAAGAGGCTCCTCTCTGTGTTGAGTCTGCTCTGCTCCAGAACCTTTTCCTCCAGCCGGTGCTTCTCTGCCTTCAGGGTAGTGATCTCCCGCTGCTGTCTGTCCCGCTGCCTCTCCGCCTCCTCCTGGATTCGAGCCAGTTTAGAGCGGGTCTGGTGGAGCTCTTCTTCCATGTGGGAGCACCGCGATCCACATGGGGGCAGGACATCCGGAGCTTTCTCTTTCTTCTCCTGCTGCTGGAGGACGGCCTCTAGTCTACATATCTACAGGCAAGGACAAACACATTTGAGAACCTTTTTTATTGTTTTAGTTCACATCTGGTTTTGTGGTAATTTGCACAGAGTTTGCCCATGCATAGTAATTGTTTAGTCTCTTTTTATTTATCTATAAGGCTAAATCTATCCGCTCAAAAAAAACTTACGGTTTTGTCCATTTATCATTTTGAGTTATTTTAGGATCTCACACATAACATCTCAGGACAATATAGCCATGTACATTTGGCCCTCCATCAAATGCTATTACAAGGAATCATGCATCATGCATGTTTTAGGTTCAATGGTGAATTTGGACCACACAAACTCCATGAAGAAAAACCCTACACCAAGGACTTTCATGATATGCAGTCAGGCAAACGTGCTGTGCACTGCACAGCAATCCCACGAGGAATACATTTTCTGGTTATTTGAGCAAACACTTCTAAAAATTCTGTATTCTGTAAGTGTATTTTCCATTTTGCAGACCATATGGCAGTCAGTAATTTCTGTTTTTCATTCACCTCAGTTGTTGAGTCCTTGAGTTTCATCCTGAGCTCGTCTAGCTCCTTCTCCAGCCCACTGCAGAGCTCCTCACTTTTTCTCCTCTCTTCATCCAAACGCGCACAGACCTTTTTCAGGAATATTAATCAAAAATAATCATCATAAAAACCGTGCCCTCTGGCTGGTTAATTCATCCTAGCTATCATCTTCTTATCACTCTGCTTAATTAATAGGCAGTCACAAAGAAGTGCATATAACCAGGCTTAAAAGCAAAGCAATTATACGATAACATCTCTACATTAACACTGCATATTCAAATTATTCATTAACTGTGGTCTTTTAGCCTTAGTGCATGAGTCAAACCGAATAAAGAGATTGAGCAGATCCAGATCTTGTTTGGTGAAATAGTGATACTGAGCATGCTCAACAGTTTGCTTTGAGGGAAACATATGTGGTTCACAGAGAGAACATTAGTGCCACAGCAGTGTGACGGGATGAAAGCAGACATAACACAGCGGTTGTATACACAGTCATTAAACCCACACGCACTGCAGCTAAAGTAATTAAGCCAAAAGATGAATGACAAATGAAAGAAAGAATCTAGTCTGAAAATGTGTTGAAAATTTTGCAACACCAGATCAACAAAGTGAATGTAAAAGACTGTGAAATACATATTGAATGATTTATAATTCCTAAAAAAGAAGAAAAGATGTGTAATACCCTATTTCTCTTATTATTGCCTGACTTCAAAACCAAGAGAGCTTTTTAGGTGCAATAAATCACATTGTCAAACAAACAAAAATGTAATCACATACTGCAAAATGATGTACATGGAGCGGGAGTTTATTATAGGTTTTTCTTCTTCCCACTTCACTGTGAGCTTATATGGAATATTATGTGTATTACTCGGGGTCATTCAAATGTAGGTGTAATTTGTGTTTATGTAGAAACGTGCGTGTAACCATGTGTTTGTATGTGTATGCGGACGATACATGCTCAGGTCTACTTTGAGCTTGTTTTGTTGTTGATTTTTTCACTTACAGTATAATGTAAATAAGATATACGTGTCAATGTAATCCCTCATTCGTTCAGGAGTGTTCCATCGTAGAAAAGGTTTCAGGGGTGATTTTCAAAGCAGCGTCCGGATGACAACACCTGAAAACTTTTCTACGAAAGACATACTTGTATTCCTTACCACAACAAATTTGTAATTATCGTAAATTATAGGTATTTTCTGTCACAAGCTCAAAAGCCAAACCAATCAATAAATCAATATTTCAGACATATAACCCACCTCCTGATTGGTCTTCTTCTCAGAGCTCAGAGCCTCTTGAACGCCATTGAGTTCTGCTGCATGTCTCCTCATCACCTCCTCGATGGCCTTCCTCACCTGGTCCTTCAGCCTCTTCCTGTCCTCCTCCGCCTTCTCCGCCAGCCTCTTCTTTTCCTCCTCCAGTTTCTGATGCACTCCGGCTCTCTCTGCGTCCACCTGCTCCATGCTTTTGTCCAGCTGGGATCGCACTCTCACCCTCTCCACGTCCAGCTCCTTCCTCTGTCTGTCCATCTCCTCCTCCTTCTCCCTCCTCAGTCGGTCCTTCAGATCCTCTATGTCTCTCCTCTGCTGCTCACGGTCCTCCTCGCGTTCTCTGCGCAGTCTGCCGAGTTCCTTCTCAAACTGATTTTTCTCCTGTTCGCGTTCCTTTTGCAGGGCCTCGCGTTCTCGTTCTATCTCCTTTTGCAGTTTGTCCCTTTCATCATCGGCGTGCTTTTGTATGCGTCGCAGCTCCTCCGTCTGGGCTCGCACCATCTCAGAGCGCAGGCTGGACAAGGCTTCAGCGTGCTAGACAGAGAGATGAACAGATTTAGCAGTAGGTTGTACTTGGGAAACGGCCTAGTTTTGCAATGATTTAAAAATGTTACATCAATTTTATCTAGACCACACAAAATGTAGGACTATTGAGTTATTTCACATATTTTATATCCCTTTAGACTTTAGACACATGTTTACAGCATTAGGGACAAGGTGTGGGCAGATATTTGGCAAATTAATGAAGATTTGGAGATTTTATTTATCCAAAAGGTCCGAACAACAAGATCCCAGTTCAGATTTTAGGTCTGTGCAATGGGCACCATTTTTAATAAAAAATTACCATTAGCACTCGCGACCACTTAATATTTTTTATGTTACATATTATATTATTATATAAGTTGCTTTGGGCATGAGGTGGGGTACATTAAGTGCAATAGTTAAAGAAGACATATAAGACGAGTCAAAAATGAACTGATTTATGAGCTTTTAACCATGTTATAATGGTGTTCCCTCGTAATACGCTACTCAAAGTTCTATTTTGATTGATTTGTGCATGTTTGAGTAATCTTGCATTGTCTTGAATTCAAGACTTGAGTTCTCTGAAAACGTTTACCTATCCCTTAATTCTGTCCATAGCTCTGTACTTCAACTCCAGGTCAGACAAGTTTCATTAAAACATGTCAGTAATTTTTTCCTTCAATAAAAATGAAATGCCACTTTCAGTTTTGCAGTTTTGAACAGGAAGACCTGTGTCTATTTTTAAGCTGTTTTAAAGTATAAAATAATGTTCTGACATTGCCAGAAATCTAACAGCATGTTTAATTTAGGTATATAAAAGGGTGTATTACAAAGACATATCTATTACATTTTCAATAGTATCACAAGATGATGTTACCTGGCGAATCTGGCGGGCGTGGTCATTGTTCCTGCCACTGCTCTGTAACTCCAGCTCTCGGTTGCGGCTCTGCAGTCGGCTCACCTGACTCCGGAGTTCATCCACCTCCGCACACACACACACCTCACAGCCCCCGCGGTTCAACAGCTCCTCTAGTACACCAAATATGCAAATGGTCACAAAGTTAACACATGAGCATTTAGCCTGAGTCTTTATGCATAATAGGCACAGAATGGACTTGGTGCAGAGAAACAACAGCACAAGTAAAGACTTGAAACAAAGTCATCTCTGCAGTAAATAACGAATAAAGGCATTTTGCTGACTGGGAGTAATGACAGTGTGATGGAAACGCTCGGCTTTATGGAGGATGAATTATGTGCGTCTGCTGCTTTTTTGGCTGTATATATTATAATGACATGAGGCGCAATCTTAATTAACGCTGAGTCAGGGTGAATAATGGAAATGAACTGAGCTAAACGCTGAGTTTAGAGAGACTTGCAATCAAGTCTCTCTCTGAACTCTGTCTCACTCTCACATGGAGTGTGAGGTAGCATGCATACACAGACACCGACAGGGGCGGGATCATAGGCTACCTGCCCTGCTCTGCAACTCGTCCTCCTGAAGCAGCAACCTCTCCTTGGCCACAGCTAACTCCTCTTCAGCCCGCTTCACCACACCCTCCGCTTCGGACACACGTTTACGATGCAGCTCAAGCTCCTCCTCCAAGTTCTGGAGGTGGGCATGAGTGCAAAAGGTGGAAAGAAGCATAAAGAAGAACATGCAACATGAGGACAATGTAAGACTTTAAGAGACACTTGAAAAGGTGCACTGGTGAAAGCATGCAAAAGCAGACCATTAGAGAAGCAATAGCCTACTAAATACTGTACACTTCATTGTGATTAACAATGAATTAAAAAATGTTATTGAAGTAAAAGAAACTGAAATTGTGTATCCAAATGGGATTTCTAAAATGGTGCTCAACAGTTTGTTTGCCGTGGTTCCAGAAGTAAATTTGCCATTTTTGCCATAGGGATTTAGAAAAATTTAAATATTAAAAGTTCAAAGGCAGGACCAGCTACGCAGATCTGTGGTAACTAATGAACATAACGTGATTGTGTTGTATTTAATGTCCTAACCCTAATCACTGTGATGAGGAGACGCTGCAGAACTCACAGCTGAAAAACAGCCCTAAACTTGCTCCAGCCCCAAATGATCATCTTCAGATTATCCATGTTTAAACATTATGTTTAAAACATTTCACTGTGACTGAGCACAATTAGGGGTGTGAGATGTTTTTATTTTTATTTAACCAGGAAAGTTCCACTGAGATTCAGAATCTCATTTTCAGAGGAGTCCTGGCCCCAGAGGGGAGGGGTATATTGTACATGTTTTAGTGGTAGTTGAAACTGGAGTACAGGGATGAAACCTACACACACAGGGGAGAACATGCAAACTCCACAAAGAAGAGAGAGTGCCAAACTCTGCACTACCGTACCGCCCAAACAAAAATGAATATCTTGATACTTTTTTGGAGTACTCGATAAATATACTCAGACAATATTATGTGTTATGATATTAGTCGTGGATTTGTCACTGGTTTAGTCCTATCTTAGTCTTGCTTTTGGCCTGTTTTAATAATCCTTGGTGAAGACCTGCTTAACTCTTGCTTAAGTCCTGTTTTAGTCCTTGATTGATTGAATGATTGGCTTTATTTAGAGCTTACGACAGTCCTTGAATATATTGGTTGAGGTTTAAGTGTCCGATAAATGTGAATGGACTGTAAAATTACCCACAAAAGTGAAGAAATGTCTCTTTAGATCTTATCTTGAAAGAAAGAAAAAGATGCGTTTTTTACTATTTTAATTATATGCACAATATTTACATTTTGCAAATCTTCAATTTACACAATATCAAACAATAAGACATCTACTATCGCAGTATATTTGACACAGATAACGAGCTAATAGTGTGAGTCAAACAAGGGAGAGAGAGAATAAGAGAGAGAGAGAGCAGGCGGACAGCAGTTGGCAAATGTAGGGCTTTAAATGTGGTGAGTTGGGAGCTATCTGGCCCAGCTGTGCGCATTATCAGTGTGCTCATGTCAGCTCAGTGCTCTTCTCATAGGACATCTTAATGCTCATGCGTGAGGTGGTAATAGGAGTGGTGCAGCAGATCTATCCTGCTCAAACTACTCATTAGCGGATGGTTGGCAGTAGGGATAGCACTCAGCGAGGCCAGTGTGTGGTTTAGATGGAGCAAGACTTCCCGCCTCTCCTCTATCCCCTTTGCTAATATCAACACATTAGCATCCTCAGAGCTCAAGCCAATACAACAATCATTTATCATACTGAACTATGTTAAGCTGTCTTTAATTTTAGTTTAGTACAACAAGCATAGTTCAAACTCAATGTTAACGTACAGTGTGTGCATACCTGTATCCTCTCCTGCAGCTTCACTGTGTTCCTCTTGCTCTCATCCAGTTTCTCCAGGTGACTCTCCACCTCTGCCTCCGCCCTCTTCACTCGTTCCCGTAGAGCACTGTGCAGCCCTTTCTTCTCCTCCTCCTCCCGCTCCTCCCACCTCCGCCGATCCTCTCTCCACTCCGTCTCCATCTTCCTCCTCAACTCTGCCTTCTCCTCGTTCAGCTCCTGAATCTTCTGCTCCCACCGTTCCTTCTCCTCCTTCAGTGCTCTCCTCTTGTCCTCCTCAGCGCGCTCTCTGTCCTGTCTCAGTGCATTCAGCTGGTCTAAGAGGGCCCTCACTCGTTCAGTGTCCTCTCGCTCCTCTATCCGGCGCTCTTCCTCCCTCCTCCTCTCCGCTTCCTCCTTCTGTCTCTGCTCCTCTCTTCTCTGCCGCTCCTCCAGTTCAGCTGCTCTCTGCATCTCCTCACATTTAGTGTCAAGCTCCTGGACGTGCTGGACCATACTCTCTAGTTCTTTACACAGTCTGAGGCTCTCCTCCTGGGAAGTGCTCATCTGCACCCGGGCATCCTGCAGCGCCTCCTCTGCGGCTCTCAACTTCTCCTCAAACTCCTTCCTCAGCTCAGCCTCCGCTTCACGCTCACGCTCCTCAGCCTGAAGGCGGTAGCATTCAAAGTCTGCCTGCACCTACAGCATACAATATAAATGTTAATATTTATCAGTATTTGTTTGTATTTTTGACAGCATATTAATTGTGAAAATAAACAATTGAAAAAATAATGGATATTTGTACCAAAACATAATACAAAAGCTCAGATGGAGGTCATAACGTGTATATAACGAGTATCAATAAATTAAAAGACTAACGCACACCAATATACTTGTAGAGTACTTGCAAATGCAACGAACAACAAATTCTAAACAATAATAATAATGCATAGCACACTCAGGTGCAAAACTTTTATTTTTAAAACATTTCTGCAAATAGCCTTCTTTAGATATTTTTTGTGTCTTTCTATCTATCTTCGGACGACAGTGTACATAGTTTATCAAACCAATGTAATAAAAAACAAACATTTGAGTCATTTACTCAATAACCCAGTTCCAACTCACCTATTACCAATGTGAATTTCATTGTGCAGGTCAAAAGCCACAGCTTCAGGTACTTAATAAATAATGCAGCAAGTTGTAAACATCGACTCCTGAGTGTCTAGAAAAGTGCTATTACACGGAACACGTACATGGAATTATATATATATATATATATATATATATATATATATATATATATATATATATATATATATATATATATATATATATATATATATATATATATATATATATATATATATATATATATATATATATATATATATATATATATATATTCTTACAGTATATTTTTCTTCAGCAACCGTTGCGTTCCATTCTTGTATTAATCACATTGTGAAAGTTTTGATATTTTTAAATAATCCTACATGATTATCCACATGCTATACTGGCTGTTTATGATTCATGATGGAGCTTTCCAGAGGAGCTCAGGATGTAAATTAGGCCCAAGGTCCCAGGCGAAGTATCAGGCAACAAGGTTGATCATTATAGGTCACATTGATTTGTGGCTCCCATGGGGGGTTACACATTAAATTACAACTAGACATGCCCTTGAATCAGGTCGGCACAGCTCTGGATTGAGAGCAGCGGGTGCATGCACACTAAATTGTGTCGGACTCACCTGAGCTCCCACTCGCTGCTGCTCATCCAGGCACTCCTGCAGCTCCAGGAGGCGGACCCTCAGCACCGAGCCCTCCCCCTCGTGACATGACTCCATCAGGACCCGGTGCAGCTCCTCGTGGTGGGCATAACTCAGGGCCTGCAGCGTGGCCTCCTGCTCCTCATTCTTCATGTTCAGAGAGTAAATCACCTGCACATTGTCACAGGGAAGACAAACTGCTGTTTACATCTTTCCATCATCTCAAGAGAGGGAAGACAGGTCATTGTTGATGTGGTCATCACACATAAAATATGTTCGACCATTTCAACTATAGATTTAAATTTCCAGACTATCGTCACCAGAATAATACGTATACAAATGTTTAATAAAAAGTAAACATATAATTATATTATATTGTAAAAATATATAACATATTTTTTAGAATTTATTCCAAGTTTTCTGTCATTCTGGTTGGATCTGTGTCTAATCCTACCCTTAGTTTTACTATATATTAATTTGAATGCAATTTACATTCATTAATTTACCTTAAAAAAAATCTCAAACGGGTGATAGACAGTGAACACTGAACAGTGCTCATCTAAATATATGCATTGTAGCCAAAGCTTATTGTGCCAATTCTGTCTTTGCCTCTTCCCCATATAGACTGTGACTAACATGATGAAATACAGCCTTACTCTTCCCACTACTCACTTTGGTCTCTTTGCTATGCCTACAGAGTCATCATGTGCTCTGGCTGACCATGGCAATGTCTCACTTACACAGAGGTGAATGTGGTGGTATGGGGGCGTGCTCTCGAGTGTATGCTGGGGACACACAGGCTCATATTTTACCCAGACGCCTCGCTGTCTACAGCACAGATCTGGCAAAGCGCAGGACATTCCCTCTGTCTGCACTGTGCTTGCAATGCCAATGTCAGTGTCTTCCGTCCAGCAAATAACTTCCAGATACATAAACATAAAAGTCACTGTTTGTATCCTGTATGACATTTATGTATTTTCTTTTTAATTGGGGCTAATATGTTGATTAGAAAGAAGAATAAACAAATGATGTGACGTTACAGCTGGGCGATGTTGACAGAATGAATGTCTTGATATTTTATTGGAGTATCACGATAATGAGATTAGATATAAAAATATTAATATGATGTCAATCCAACAGAAATGTACAAAAACATGCCTTTAAACATATTAGTTGAGGTTTAATTATCAGACAAATGGAAGTTTACAACCTAACTTTTATTTCAATCTTATTTTTAAATACAATGTACTCAATGTTCAAATTTTGCACATCTTCAAAACAACATTCATGATATTAATATAAAATTTGATATACTGTCTACCCCCACGTGGCATGCTGTCTTCATACTGGTAAAAAAAAAATCAGAAACAGATCAGTGTCAGTTTGAAAAAAATCCTGGATTTCAGAGGCCTACTTTGAAAATGGCATCATCTTTTTTTTTGAGAAATAAAATGGTTGGAAATTCCAACACAAACTCATACATGTTTTATTGACTTGAGCATCCAAATTGTATAAATATAATTTCTGTCTACAGAGCCTATACTCCTATACTTTGAGCTTATTGAGTGTTATTACACTGATATGCGAGTATGTAATTTAAAAATAGCATGTTTAATCGCAATGGTCAATGTCCAATTTTAAGTGTGACTTGGACTGATCAATGTGGCAACTAAGTAAAAGAGCCACCAACATCCTGTACCAAGATCATCCTTTGAATCCATAAGTTACTCATGTGACCTCACAAGCCAGAGACTGGTCCTATTGATGATAACTAACACATAACCAGTAAAGCATGAAATTAAATTCTGTGTGGTGTGTGTAAATTCTGAAAAGGTGAGCTTTGAGAGGAGGTGAAGGCTTGAGATAGAAGTGATCAATGAATAATAGGTGCACATGCAGCATTACTGAATAAAAGTATAGTAAATCGGGTTAATTCTGAAAAATCTTCAACTGCATTTGATTGGATTGTCTTGTGACAATATTAAACTCAGGAATAAATCTGTCTTATACATTATGGTTAGGCCTTAACCTTTCTTTTCTGTGTTGTATGTTTCTAAAAGGTATATAGGCAATAAAAGTAACACACTTAAATTCTGCACTGATTTCAGTCCCTATTAACAAAACGCTTCTTGATGCACCAGAAGTGAGCGCGTCTCTTCAAGAACAAGCTCAAGTGAACATTCACAACAGCTGGCCGGACATGGTCAGCCTCTGCTCTCCTCCCATTGGCTTGTTCGGCCATGCTAATATACTCCGACATGCTACAGTTTATCTTTAGAAATATCCATTCAACCGAGGCAGGTCACTCTCACAAACACAAGAGCGGGAGTTAGATGGGAGGGAGGGGGGAGGAAAGTGGAAGTTGAGCATTTACTGTGGAGTGAAAGCATATAGCCTACTGTCAGTGAGGAGTCTGATGATGTCACTCATATAAACTTACAGCATGCCTGAATGCATATTTGTGAGAAGGTCACAAAGTAAATAGCATAGCTCCACAAATCTGTTGACATAACTTAAACAAGAGGGAACCATTGATAAAATTACACGTTACAGATTGATTTAGTGTTTTTTCTGGGTTCGACTCCGGACATGTGGAGCCTTTCTGTGTGGAGTTTGCATGTTTTTCCAGTGTCTGCCAAGGTTTCGTGCAGTTTTTCCTACCACAAAAAACTCCTGGTGGGACTATCCTGGTTAAATAAAGGTTGATAATATGTTAAGTTCCAGTCTGTAATAACAGACGGGACATTATTCTCTTCAAAAATGAGTTGCTATAGGCATTGTTACTCATTGTTAATTAAAATTATTGGTGCATTTCAGGCAGTGGGAGTTAAATTTCAATGGATTTATAACTATTCTACCATGATGTCAAACGACAGAGTGCTGTGTAATAAGGGAGGAAAAGCTGTGCAGAGTAAGGGACGGGGAGACGTGAGGAGGCGTACTAAATGTGAAAGCATGTGTTTGTGAGTGGTGGCCTCACAGATGGGGTTATTAAAAATATAGGGTTACCACAGCTGACCCATTTCTTCCTTCCTCTGCTATTGCTTCAATAAATCCTGAGTCACATTCAAGCACTCAAGAAAAACGCTTACATCAAACATCACATGAGATGATTCTAATATTTCATCAGCATTTATATTTGGGATTTCTGGACTGACGTCATTAAAATGCTAAATTGAGAGGTTGAGATGCATAGAATTTCAGTGGGGTCCATATTATCATATTGGGAAGGGAATAAGAGGTGGGCCTATTGACAATACATTTCATAAAGCACTAGAAAGTATAAACTCGCGTGTCTATTCACAGGTTGCAAAGGCAGGGCATGTTACATACATGTAGGTCTACTCTGGCTCCACATGCACCAGGCAGGATGGAAACTGCACTGTCAACAGTAATTGTCACTGCTCAACAAGCGATGGGTCGTGTCCTGCCTCTGTAAGCTATATTGTAACAGGGACAAGGTGAATCACTGTATAGCACTGGTTACTGTATAAGACAGTGCAGCTGCAGATGCCTGCCCTAGTCACACTGGCTGCACATTGCATGTGCGCATGAAAACAGGATGGCATTACAGACAGACAGAAAAATGCCCCATTTACGATGCACAGCTGGTTGTGCTTATGTGAGTGTGAATTAAAAATAACAAAATAATCAATAGGTTATTGTTGTTCTGAAGTCACTGCGAGCTTTAACTGGTGTAATTTGTGTTATTTAGACATGTACGCACACAGGATATGTTGATTGAACTGTTGCTAGGTGCCTTCGGTTTAGGCAGAGATCTGCATCCTATTCGAGTCAGTCACGAGAACGATTTTTCAAGTTTTTAGTAGCATGCATGCGAAATTGATGTATTTTAGACAACTGAATAAAGCATCAGAGCAAATTACGTGCTATTCGTCTTTTTGGTCACTGTATATGCTCGATTACGCTAAAGGGTTGAGTTTTCGTCGTATATAACCCCATTACAGTAATGCTCACGTTCCAGTGTGTAGCTGGACATGTTTGTTGGCAGATGATAGAAGGTGCCATCAGTCTGGGACACTCAGTGACAGCGCGTCCACAGTGCGCGCCTCTGCCTCCTCTGACAGCGGTGCCAAAAAGCTTACCTTGGTAAGCTGGGCGATCTTCTTGCACATTTTGCTGTGCATCTGGTAGTCATACTGCTCCGTGTCTTGCTCAATACTCGGGAACTCTGCCGCAGTCCCGTTAACGGCGGAGCCCTGACCAGCGGGCTGTGTAGCCTTACCGGCGCCTGAAGCCATAGCGCTCTCGGGGGAAGTTCCAGGAGCCAATAGTCAATCAGACGAAAATTATCAACGTGGTCCAGACAACTTCAAATTCATGCATATCATTCGTTTGTCTGCAGACCTCCATCTGTGCACAGCAGCTCCAGCGTTTCGTGTGAACACATTTGGTTGTATAGTGGCGGTGCAGCCCCTCTCGTGCGCTCCACTTCCCCACTCTCCCCCGGTCCGCCTGGTGCTCGCGGAGGTCACACGCTGGAAGTCCATCGGGGACGCGCTCGCGCCGACCGACTTGTCCCAGCTGTTTTATTGTAACAGTCAGCGCTAACGCATGAAGGCATACAGTCCACCTGTCTCGTAGCAGGGGCAGTGAGGGGCGTGCGTATCCGGTGGAACATTACCGGAGAGAGCTCGTCAACACAGGAGCACTGCTGCAGTGCGGCCCCGCCCCTAGCACCGCGGCTGTATCTGTGCGATCTGCGCCCATCACCGCAAAGGTGGGGGCTCAGGGTCTGATCGCCTTCTGCCACACACACTGGAGAACATGAGGAGGACATGCAGTTGGCTGCTCTACACTATCAACTTTTAGACACTATATGCCTTTTCACGGCAATGAGAGAAAAGCCAAAATTGAACAATTACTTGCAGTCACAGGTTGGCATTAAAGTGGCATGCCATGCAAGAGCTCCCCAGATGGTGGCATGCCATCATCATCATCATCCCACTGATTGGCAATAGACAGATAAAGGTAAAGGCGCAGGATTCTCTTCCATCAAGGGGCCCTGAGAACCTGCTGGCCCTAGGCCCCTGATCAGACCTAGTTTATAGTTCAGGAGAAGGAGTGAGGGAAAAGTTACACTCCTATGACGGACTTTTGTTCGCTTGAAGAAAGTACGTTTTCACACCATTTGGGATTGGACTAGAGGCAAAACTTCATTCAATAAAAAAATTATTGTTATTAAAATAGTTTTTTTAATGAATAAAGTAGGCTTTAGGGCTGGTCCCACAATCAAATGAAGCCCTTTTAATAAATATCGCATAATTTCAGCGTTTAATGTAGCCATGGCGTCTATTCCGACTAAATTGTCGGAGAAACATTCTAATTATATATATATATAATTATTATGTATTTATTTTTTCCTTCTCAAAATGCACTTCTCTACTTTTTCCAGCAGAGGACATATCAGACAAGAAAAGAGCTAAATGAATAAGCAACTCAACACCAAAATTTTTTCCTCTTTCGATATGATCATATGATCATTTTATTGCACCGAGTAAGAGAATGAATACAACTGAAGCATGTCATATATACAATGCCGTCAATATCAGAACACAACTTGAAACTTGCAACTTGACTTGGTGGGCGAGTGCTCTACCACTCTGGAACTACTGACTCAAATCAACATTTAGCCTCATATTAATTTCTCTGGAATTCACTGATCTCCATCGTTCGCTCCATAATTTTCTTCTTCTTTTTTCATGTCTGTAACGAAAAAAAATTCCCCTTGGAGATAAAAGTAATTCTGATTCTGAATTCAGATCTCACTGAAATTTCTCAAACCCGATCTATGGGAACCAGTTTACAAAAACCTCCAGATTCTCTATGTTGTCCAAGCATGTATGTTCATTCAGCTCATCAATTTAATAATATTATGTTTTTAAGTGAAACGTCAGCAGACATTGATGCTCTGGAGTCCTAACAGACAAATCTCTGGGCAAACCCCACAGGGTTTTTTTCCCGTTTTTTTTTTTAGACACGGCAATAGTCTCGCGAGATCTCATCTCCCCGTCACGTTAGTTCGATTTGAAAACAGGCGGCACGATCAAGAAAAGAAACGACAAAGGTATTTTTGTTAAAAAATAACGCACAGACTATTTTATTGTATTTAATTAAATTTTCAGTTACACTCTATATGTGATGTAATAACAATGCAACTTTTGCATCTCAAATGTCTAGGGGAATAGCGTCTCGTAGGGTTTTGTAAGTTCGTTGTTTGCCTCTGGGCTGTGGGCGTTAGCAGCTAACGAGACTCTAGAGACGCAGCTAGATTATATGTGTGCCTTTTAATACAGACAAATGTGCAGCGGCACTCAATAATGTTCACTCACTGTTTTCTGTGAAGCGGTCATGACTGCGGACAATGAGATGGACATTAAGGAGGCGTTTCAGCGCGCTCAGAAAGGCCACAACAACAAGGCAAAACTGGTGGCGACTCTCAAGAGTCGCTACAACAAGGTAATGTTCCGTTTACTATGTCACACGCTAAACTCTGTTGGTATAAAAATGATACGTGCCCATTGATGTGGTCTCAAAAGTCTTTTATTTTTCATTGGCTTCATCTCAGCTTGAAGACAAATCTCTTTTTCACGAGGAGTTTGTGCACTATCTGAAGTTTGCCATGATCGTGTACAAGCGAGAGCCTTGCGTGGAAAATGTCATCGAGTTCGTTGCCAGGTTCGCCACAAGTTTTCAGCCTGCACCTAAACCAGAGGAAGAACAGCAGGAGGAGGAGGAAGAGGAAGAAGAGGAAGACCACCCTTTCCTCAGTTTTATTTTCAACTTTTTATTAGAGGTATTGTGATAAAATATTTTGGTCTTGGATATTTCTGTGTAATTTACAATCTATTACAGTGTTACTACACTTACTGCAACGACGTTAATGTGGTTCTATAACTTTTCTCCTTCTTAGTCCCATAAAGCAAATAGTCATGCTGTACGTTTCCGTGTTTGTCAACTGATAAACAAACTCCTGGGCAGCATGGCGGAAAACGCTCAAATTGATGATGATTTGTTTGATCGGATTCATCAAGCCATGCTGATCCGTGTCACTGACAAGTTTCCAAATGTGAGGATTCAAGCTGCATTGGCAATGACCCGCCTGCAGCAACCAAGAGATCCAGACTGCCCTACAATCAATGGTTTGTATCCTATTTAGGGTTGTAATTGACTAAAGAAATTCCTAATTGACAAGTTAACTAAAAGACCAAAAAAGCACAGACCCTTAAAGTAACAATGAATTGCATATTTGTATGTAAAAAGGCAAAATAAATTCACAATTCATTCCCAAAGCTTACTCATTCCATTCAAATTTGGGTCAACGATCAATCAATCAAATTTATCTGTAGAGCACAATTTATACAAAAAACAATTCGAAGTGCTTTGAAGACGTGAGCCCATTTGATGTCTGTTTGTTGTATACACATTTCAAATGTTATTATTATTTTTGTATTTTTTTTGTAGCATATATGCTGATAATAGATAATGATTCTAATGCCGAAGTGCGGCGGGCCGTCCTCTCCTGTATTGCAATGTCGCCATCCACTCTCCCTAAAGTACTCAAACGCACCAGAGACATTAAAGAGAATGTTCGAAAGTTAGCATTTCAGGTAGAGTCATAAATGGTCTATTATCTGTTAATAGTAACTACTTTAGTCCATCAGTTACATGATTTTTTTTTTCTTTTTAGGTTCTTGCAGAAAAAGTTCATATTAAAGCTCTCACTATTGCTCAGAGAGTGAGTCTGCTGCAGCAGGGGCTCCATGACACCTCAGGTAATTGTAATTTAAATGTTTATATGAGCATGATAGTTGCCTTATTTAACATGTCCCATTGTATTTTGTAGAGGCGGTAAGGGAAGTGGTTTACTCACGCCTGTTGCCAGCTTGGCTGCTTCGTCTGGACGGTGATGTCATTGAGTTACTTCACAGGCTTGATGTAGAGAACTGTGCTCAGACTGCTCTGGACACACTGAAAGCTATATTTAACGGCATGGCCACTGAGGATATTCTGACAAATAAACTGCCGTTTAATGACAGGTAGGACTTATTCATGTTTGTGAAGTCCAAACTACCACAGCAAATACAGTTTTCAGACTCCTTTTAATGATTTCAGTACAAAGCCAAATTCTAAAGACTTCAGTTTTTTGTATTATTGAATTTGTTTGTAATGCCTGGATAATGCAGTATAAAAACTGTTTGAAAAAAGTGTCACAGTGAAATAAGCTCTTTTGTTATAATAGCTATACAATTATTTCAAAAGTTCAGTAGGAGTTTTACCCTTACAGATGTTTCCACTGTTTGCTCCTAAACTTAGTCTGCAAGAAATGCTCAACTTTTTCAGTAGCTGGTCGATATGACCAATCTATGGCATATACCACAAATCAACTCTATTCAAAGTGTGGGCTTATGATGAATGAAAGAGATGGGAGGGGTCTTTTTTTTTGTTTATTTCCTTTGTGTGTATTGGAGCAATTTAAAAAAACAGAGTAAAAAAAGCAAATTTGACATAATTTTACACAAAACTCCAAAAATGGGCCGAGCAAAATGATTCACACTCATAGCTTAATACCTGGTTGTACAACCTTTTGAAAAAATTACTGAAAGAAATCACTTCCTATAATCATCAATAAGCGTCTTACACCTTCCTTCCTGCAAACTGCTCCAGGTCTCTTGTATTGGAAGGGTGCCTTTCCCAAAAGCAATTTTAAGATCGCTCCACAGGTGTTAAAAAGGATTGAGATCTGGACTCATTGCTGGCCACTCCAGCACTTTATTACCATCTGTTTCAGGGTGCTTTTTGAAGTATGTTTGGGGTCATTGTCCTGCTGGAAGACCCATGATCTCGGACGCAAACCCAGCTTTCTGACACTGGGCCTTTTATTGCGATCCAAAATCCTTTGGTTATGCACAGATCTCATGCCTTACACACAGTCAAGGCACCCAGTGCCAGAGGCACTTTGAACCTCCACCATATTTGACTGTAGGTACTGTGTTGTTTTCTTTGTAGGCCTCATTCCATTTTCAGTAAACAATACGATGGGCTTTACCAAAAAGCTCTATCTGGTCTCATCTGTCTACAAGGCGTTTTCCTAGAATGGTTTTTGGGTTACTCCCACACATTTTGGCAAACTGCAGTCTTTTTTTGTGTCTCTGTGTCAGTAATGGAGTCCGCCTGGGTCTCCCACCATACCATTTCATGTCATTCAACGACGGATATATTATGCTGACACTGATGCACCCTGAGCCTGCAGGACAGCTTGAATTTATTTGGAACTTGTTTGGAGCTACTGGACTCCTCCTGCTTTGCAAGCTGTCATCTATTTTTCTCTTCCGTCCACGTCCAGGGAGATTAGCTACAGTGCCATGGGTTGCAAACTTCTGGATTATGTTGTGCACCGTGAACAAAGGAATATCAAGCTCTCTGGAAATGGACTTGTAACCTTGAGATTGTTGATATTTTTCCACAATTTTGGTTCTCGAGTCCTCAGACACTTCTCTTCTCCTCTTTCTGTTCTCCATGCTTAGTGTGGCGCACAAAGTGAAGACTGCTCCTTTCAGGTGTGATTTTTATATTACCCAAACCTGTGCCCCTGATGGATTTAAATGTGCATCACATGCTTAGACAAAGTTCTTTATCCACAATTTTGAAAGGGTGTGAATAATTTTGTCTCTACCATTTTTGGAGTTTAGTGTGAAAATATGTGAAATTTGCATTTTAATTTTTATTTATTCATTTTTTTTGTTTTGTTTTGTTCCAATACACACAAAGGAAATAAACATGTGAATAGCAAAATGTGGAACTACAATATTTTTTTGGGAGAAATACTTCATGGGTGTGAAGACATTTAGCCATAACTGCATAACGTTTTTATATTTAAAAAATGATTGTCGGGAAAAAAGTTAGGGGGTGTCTGAAAATTTTGTAAATGCAATATGTATTGATATATTTCCAACAGGAAGCAAATTCCAGAAGATTCTCTGAGCTGCGAAAATGTGCTTTACTGGAGAGCTCTGTGTGAATTCATCAAGAGCAAAGGAGACGAGGGAGAAGAAATGTTGGAGCAGGTTTTGCCTGACGCTGCCTCATATGCACACTACCTCTCTGGGTTAGTCTTTTCTTCAAGCCTAATAGGTTTCCAGTTAATGAATCATGTTTATTGTAACTATTCAAAAAGTGTAAATGGTTATTTGATGTTTGGTCTTTTTGTGCCTTAAAAGTGTTTAAATTCGAACTTCTTTGCACAGGTACCTAAAAGCTGTGCCTGTTTTGTCAGAAGAACAGAGGGCTGACTTTAACCAGCTGGAGCTTGTCATGACTAAAGAGTTCATCTCACAACAACTCATCCATCTCATTGGCTGCCTGGACACAAATGAGGAGGGGAGCAGGTTAGATGCATGATATAAACAATAATGTATGGATTACCTTTCAATTATTGATGATGACGGAAAGCTGATTAAACAAATATGACAAATTCTACAGTTTTGTTTCATGGTGAACGCAAAGGTGTAATACCATTAAAACACACCAGAAAAAGGCATACTTAAGCAGGATAGTTTGCAGTTCTTTCTGTGAGATGAGGAATGGTAAGGTTTGATGATTCAGGAGGCTATTCTTCGTTTACAGGAAGCAAGTGCTGGCTGTTCTGCAGGAGATGCTCTCTTTGCCCCATACTCCTTTTTCTCTCGTCTCACTGCTCACTGAAAAGCTTCTTAGCCTCATCCCAGATGACCAAAGAAGGATTCAATGTGTACGTACATTGTAATTATTACATTATTGGAATGATGCCATGTTGAATTGTTTTGACTTTGTGTTCAACAGGTAGCAGAGATAATATCTGATCTGAGAGAGCCCATTATGGAGGTCAGCCATGTTTTGGATGAAAATCTCAGCCGCCGACAGCAAGTTCAGGTTAGTTTAATATTTATCTACATAATCTTCCATTGTAGCCATAACAATGACTCGTTTATATTATTTCTGGGCTTGAAACGCTGTTGACCCTTTCTAGCTAGCAGAGGTGAAAGTCCATATTATGGAGGCAAAACAGGCGCTGGAGGACTGCATATCTGCTCAGGAGTTCAGTCGGGCTGCTGAGCTCAAAGACTCCATCACAGAGCTGGAAAATCGCAGGAATCAGATTCTTCAGGAAATTGCAGAGAGCAGCCAGCCAGCTGACAAAGAGATTCGTGCTGAAAAGGTAAGAATATATCTAACCTAATATCAACATGCATTTATTTTGCCTTAAAGAGTTTACTAAACCAGCTTCTTTATCTTTAAGAACGACCCAGAAACTCTTCTAAGGTGTCTCACAATGTGTGCTGAGTTACTTAAGCAGATGAGCATCAAGTCTCGTATTGGACCAACCATAAGCGCACTTATGTCCTCATTGGTAACTGCAACATTTAATTAATTGGCAAAAGTAAACATTGGATTTGGTGACTGAAATATGCTGTCATTTCTAGGTTTTTCCTTCAATTGCAAATGCCCACCCTGCCGTCCGCAACATGGCCGTGGTGTGTTTGGGAACATGTGCTCTACACAGCATGGAGCTAGCTAAAACTCACATGGTTCTGCTGCTACAAGTAGGTTCTACTTGTATACCATACCGGATGGCTTAACGCTGTATAGTGTCATTGATGTTGTTTTGTATACTTAGAAAAAGAGTTGATAGAGTCTTTCTTCATTGCTTGTTTTCAGATTGCTCAGCTGGACGAGGTGAGGATTCGCATCAGTGCTCTGCGGGCCATTATTGACCTGTTGCTGATGTTTGGCTTCCAGCTGCTCTCTGACACAGCAGCCCTTCAGTCAGCCCCTGCCTCACAGTCCCCAGACAGGCAGGACGAAGACGCCCCCTCTGATGACAAAATGGAATCGCAAGAGGACAGTGCACAGAGTACACTAGTCATGCTGTCAGAGTTTCTGGACAGTGAGGTAAGTTCAGGACTGTAATTTAAATAAAGTTTTAGTATGTGTGCTTTTCTGTTAATTTTTCTGTTTGCTTGTCCACAGATAGCTGACTTTCGCACTGAAGCTGCCGAGGGCATTGCCAAACTCTTGTATACAGGCAGAATTGCAAGTGCCAAAATGTTCTCACGTCTTGTTTTGTTGTGGTACAATCCCGTCACTGAGGATGACACTCGTCTGCGTCATTGCCTTGGCGTCTTCTTCCAGCTCTACGCCCGTGAAAGCAGGTGTTTACTGCTTGTTTACAGTCAAATCTCACATTTGTTTGGTAATAAATGTAACATAAAGCATTTGTGTAATAGGGCCCACCAGGAAGTTATCGAGGAGAGTTTTCTGCCAACCGTGCGGACTCTGTTAAATGCCCCAGTCACATCTCCACTCGCTGAGGTGGACATTAATAACGTGGTGGAATTACTTGTTGAACTGACCCGCCCAAGTACACAGATCAAACCCTCAACCAACACAGAAGTAAGCATTATATAAAATTGATTGTGTGTGAGTAATTTTTCAGCTGAATATGAGCTTGCGGATGTGTTCAGGAAGTGTGTGTCCATGACTACCTGGCTGCGCGCATTTGTGGAGAGATGTTGAAAGACCCCACAGCCCCAGAAGTTCGGCTGTATGCAAAGACTTTGTGCAATCTTGAAATGAGTACAGATGAGACTGTCAAAAAGGACCTGCAAACACTGCTGCAGGAGCTTCTACAGGTTTGTACTATGTTCTTAAACTTGAGGACATATGTACATATTTCTATTTAAATGTTCTTTTAATTTTAGGTTGTCAAGGATCGGGTGTGTCAGCGTGCGCTTGAGAAAATGGTGGTTCAGCTTGTGGATTCTAAGGAACAGGCAGAGCTTCTGAGTGCTAGTGCTTTACAACCACTGGATGTCAATGCAGACGGCGGTACAGATACGAATACTGTAAAACATACTTATTATTACATGCCACTCAATGCTTTTCTTCTGTACACAGAAACACCTGAAAACCCAACAAAATCAGTGAAGAGAGGAAAAAGGGCAAACCCAGGTTTGTTTCCATTGATAATGATGTTTCATATTTATGGTGTTATTGACATCGAGAATTGTATGTTTTTAGGCCAAAAGAAAGCCGGTGCAGCCAAAGGGGGTAGAAAGCCCAGCAGGAGAGCAGAGTCATCAGAGGAAAGGTATTGGATCTAGGAAAGGAAATTTTAGTGCTTCTACATCTTTTTCATAAAAACCTTGGTTTTACAGTGATGGAGAAAATGTTCCTGAATCTGTCCCATCTGTCCGTCCCTCAAGAAGAGCTAAAGCAGCCGCTATGGAGAAAACTAAGCTTGATTTAAACCCTCTGATCAATCAAGAGGTGTCATAAAAAGTACGCTTTCAGGCTTTGGGCATTTATTTGAATTCTAACATTGGCAATGTAATACTTTCTACTTTTGCTGATTTAAAAGTAAACATATAATAAAATATTTTCCAAAAGATGTGTGAAATCAATTAAATTGTGTGTAAGCAATTAAATTGTGATAAAAACATAAGGATCCAGCACATTACATTTCATTATCCTTTTGTTTGTATATTGAAATAGGTTTTTAACTTCTGAAATTATCACCAGTAATGGACAGTAACAAAGTACTTAAGTACAATTTTTAGATACCTGCTTACAAATGTAGTGAAGTAGATATCTAAACTTTATATTCTTGGATATACTTAATCCAAGTACTTTCTGTATAGTTTGAGAGGTTATTTTTCTCACTCATTGCAACAACCTGCCTAAAGAAAGTCTAAAATAATTTAAAGTGACAGCCAACAAATCTGGACAATGCTATATCAAGCTTACACTTTTAAATAGTTCAAAAAATAAAAGTGTGAACTCAAAGTAAATGTTTAAACACATGCGTCAATACTTTTACGTAACAAATCTTTTGCTCCTGTATCTGTACTTTTACATAGGTAATACATTTCATTACTTCTTCCACCACCCACGATTCTCACAACTGTTTTTTGTCTTTACAATTATATTGCGACCTGAATAATCACAATTATTGATCAACACAATAGAGAATTTAAGTTTTTTTTATTGTTCAATGACACAACTTTGCATCTGTACAGGATAAAAACACATGATAAAATATACACAACCGTTTAGCACCAGGTTCTCCAACAATGAGCAAATCCTCTAAAGCTTAACTAGTAATTCCTCAACCTCAGTGACATGTACAAAGCTAATCAGGCACACACAACAGTTTATAAGCATTGACCTATAGCCATATATCTTGGACCTAACTGCCATCCAGGCGGGAAGTGTTTTATTGACCTCTGTGGCTTTTTCTATGACACGACTGATCAGCCCAATTAGAGGTAGGTTCTTGCTACAGATGAACAAGTTGAAATTGTAATGCTAGTACGCTATGACACAAACACTTTAATGCTATTTTAAGAATTAAGGATCTGGTGGTGGGGAAAAACAAAGCAATATTTAAAATCACATTAAATCTCACGTTTCAGTAATAGCTAAATGTACATCCATGTCTGTCACCAATAAAATAATTACTACATGCTAAAGTTCTCTGGAGAAGTATTGCACCAGTTGTACAATAGGGGTTGGCAATGGGGACATGGGATGTGTGCAAAATATAGTAAAAGCGTGTGTAATCTGTGATAATCTCAGAGGGAATAGTGCAACAAGCAACGTGACAAAGGCATCTAGTATAATCTAGGTGGCATCAAACAGTTACTAAACTACATTACGAATTTAAAATTTACAACTATCAATATTAGCTATTGGGTAAAATCACATAGGTGTCCTTTTGCTACAGGGATTTTGTATGATTAGAACACTCCTTCATTTAAATCATTTTGGCACCGTAAACAAATAGTAATTTGAGAAATCGCTAAATGATTAAATGGTCAAGAAATTTAATTAGAAAAAATGTAATAAATATTAAGGGCTCAGATAAAAAAAAAAAAAAAGTTATATATATAAAGAATGTATTAGACTCTTATGTGATTGAGGGACATTTCTTCCTCAAAAGCCAAAAAATAAGCACATTAACAATTGTTGACTCTAAATGACATAACTTCTAAAAACACACAAAAAAAAGTCTGATGTGACAAAAATAGAAACATAAGAGGAGAAAAAGTGCATCATCAATCTTTTAAGTTAAACTGCTACATATTTGCTGAGTGTTAGACTGAACTTTAGTGCACAGCCAGTCTGTGGTCAGCTCAATGTCTAAAGGCACCATTTAAACCACAGTCCCTTTGCCAGGATGGAGGAGGCCTCTTGTTTCTGATTACTTTTCTAAATTAAAACATTAATAGGTAGAAAGATAATATTGTTTTTTTCTGTTCAATTAGCCTCAATGCTATTCTGTAGAAGTGTCAGTTTTCAAACACAAAGTCACGCCATCTGGGGCCAGATAGGCCCGTCATTCGTGATTGTCTCAACCTTTTTGCTGGTGGTGGTTGTGGTGATGCAGACAGCACCTCATCCCTGTGGCTCCTCCCTCTCATTGGCTCCACATGCCCTCCCTGGACTGAGTAAGGTGAGCGACTCCCAGAGTCTCTAAAGCAACCTCTTTTAGGGCTTCTTATGTGTTCAGTTTTCACAGCTTGGTTAATCCCTGCATCTTTTTCACTTCTACTTAATAATTCTGAAGGTGACCCCTCATCCAGTGTGACAGTGCGCGAACCCCCTTCCTCCTTGGCTGCCCCATTGTTTGGAGAGTAGATTTTTCTCAGAAAAACACGACATTCCTTCATTGTCTCTGTACTCGAACGTTCAGACAAATGTTCTTCGACCACATGCACAGGATCCAGTGGTTGTCCACTAAAGGAAAAATGTTTTGTTGCTGATTTACGCAATGCTTTTTGTTTAGGATGTAATCCAGTATTTAAAATATTCTGTGTTCTGTTATTCATCCTGGTCTTCCTATCTTTTCTGGTTAAGAACTTTCTTTTTGCTCGATAGACACATGCCCTATATTTGCTGAATGATTTACTCCTCTCCATGGCGATGTAATTAAGCTTGCTTGTAGCTGAAATGGTGGTTGAATGCCAATATTTGAAAGTAGGTTGAGATACATTATTCCTCCTATGAATCTTTTTCTGAGCCTGTGCATAATCATTTGGTGTTTTTGGCACGCTTTTAGCAAATTTCTTGAGATGCTTGCGTAGTCGCTCTGCCTGAGGGCTGTAGCACGTTGTTTTTTTGCATGTACTTCGTGGGAAATGCATGACTTCATAAGGATTACGTGAGCTTGCCTTTTTGACAATAGAGAGCGACTGTGTCTCGGTGGTCTGCATAAACCATGAGCAGAGCTGCTGCATGCTGCAGGACCTGGGCTTGTTTGGAGAGCAGTCAAACAATGAACGAACCACAGACGAACATTTGGGCTTTCGACTGGATGGACTGCTGCTTTTATCTGCGCCAGGTCCTGTTTCATTGCCCCAAGTGTCTGAAACCCATGTGTCAGAGATGAGTCGGATTCGTCTGGCAAGCTCCTGGTTTAGGGTCTTCTCCTGCACTGAGGTTGACCACCAATTCATTTCTTTTGGGCGGTAGACAGAGTCGACAGACACTGTTGCTATTTGCTGTAAACCTAGGAAGCTAGCCTTTCCTTTCCCCTCCTCTCTTAAATGTTGTTTTTCTCCTGATGGCTGCATTATACTGTGTGATTCATCTTTTTTGGTCTTATTCAAAAGAAGCTGTTTAGAGCGCCGCACCAGAGCACTGCTACGGCTGTATGAGCTGGAGGTAGCAACTGCATGTAAGAAATGAATAGACGGCTTCCTTACTCTCTCAGAATGCCGAACTGCAACAGGTGGATTTGGCTCAGCTTCACTCTCCTCTTTCGGCTCTTCTGAATGCTGCTCTTCATCACTGCTTTTGCTGACTGAATGACAAGTGATTGTCTTGTGCTCTTTGGCAGACACAGGCTTTTGGAAAAGTGCTCTCTTATGGTTCTGTTTAATGGGAGAAGCTTTATCTTTGTTGATCTGAATTTTGCGTTGTCGAGGTGATACTGTGGTTACTGTAACAGAAATTCCAGAGATTTTAACTTTAGCCGGTCTACCTGGTTTTCGAGAGGGGGCAGCATCATCCGATGGACATTTGATGATACTTTTAGAGTGCGGAGCACAGTCCTTCACAGGTCTGATTAAGGGAATCTTTTGGGACAATTCAACTGAAGCCGTTTTTAGAGCTGTTGAATTAACTTTTGTAGTCTTCATTAACATACTCCAGTTTTTATGTATTCCCACTGCCTGACACGCGTCATGAAACTCAGTTTGAAGCTGATCAAAGCCCTCAGACACCATCCTTTTATTTCTCCTTGAACGACCATATAGTACTGTGATTTTGAGGTTTTTATTGATATTCTTCTCTGTGTCAGATGCTTCAGTATTTCCGTTTACCTTTTCATTCACATTGGATTCCATAACCTTCTGTTTACGCGGACGACCAATAGGTCTCTTGACTTTTTTCTCCAGCTGAGGTCCCAGCTTTTTTGGCCGGCCTCGACGTCTCTTTGGCGAAGTGTTTTCATGCAAACTTGAAGCATCATGAGAAAATCTTTGAGTGTCATCCACCAGACCCCGCTTGGTAGGAGTGCTTTCACTCAATCTTCTTGTACCCACTTTTGGTGAAGAAGTATTTGATTTGGGTGAGCCAGATTTTGCTGATGGAGATGATTTTGGGGAAGTCTTGTTCGGTGAGGATCTGAGTGACACAGAGGCTGGTTTTGCAGAAAGGGCAGAGGACTTTAGAGGCGATACAGACAGTGTGGAAAGCTGTGTGTTCTGCCTCGTGATTTTCTCTGATGTTCCTGACCATGACGATTCTTCACAGGGGTCAAAACACTCATCTGCACGTGAGCCATTTACAGCAGCTGCCGACTTCAGACTGTACTTCATCCCCTCCTCATCTTTAACCGGAGAAACAAACATTAGCTTTATTGGGCTAGTGTACTCAAGACAAGGGTTGTCAGTACATGTAGAAGGCATTGTTTTGTCATCCTCTAGCTGTGGCTTTCTGCGGCGCTTGGCAACACATTTATCATCCATCAGCATGTCTGAGACATTATTAGTACAATTACTATTACTAGTACTATTTTTGGTGGTTGGAATGGCTTGGCTTTGACTGCCAGCTTTTCGAGAATACTCAATTGTCATTTTAGAAGAATTATTTTCATGATGTGGTTCAAGGCCAGGACTTTGCGGGGAAGTGATAACTTCATCTGTTCCACCTCTCGGGTTAAAGACGGTGTCTGAAAAACATGCAACAAAGTACATCTTGCGGGGCTCTGTCACATAGGAGGAATAGCGAGGGGGGGGCACAATGTTTCTCTTAGATTTCCTGGCTCTTCTTGAAGTGTTTGACTCGTTTAATGGACATTGGACCTTTTTAGCACAATTTGAAGTTTTGTATTCTTTATCCAGATTCCTAGTTGTTTTAAAATTTGTCACTTCCCAATTATCACCCTGAAAGGATCCGGGAGTTTCTTTGAACACTGCCATGTCTGCCTCTTCTTTTATAGAGACTACCATATCGTCTTCTTGCTTGTTTTCCACTTGACTCACCACAGTCCCCATTTTGGGTTTGTTTGGAGAGTCTGAATTGAGATCCACAGTTTCAATCTCTCGCTCAAATTCCTTATTAACTTCGTTCAAAATGCTTTCCCCATTTTTTAACATGGCCCTTTTTTGTTTATTGTGCGACTGGTCCAGTCTTGCTAGTTCACGTTTAATTTGCAGAGTTTGCCTTCGAGTTGTTGCATCTTCAGTAGGCGTCGCCATAGCAGCGAGCATCTCCTGTCGGCACCTAGAACGTGTGTTTGGGGACTGAGGTTCCTTGTTATTATGATAGTTAATGAGCTCACCAAGGTTGTATTCACTGGAACTGTCTGTGTGAAGGACTGTAGTGATTATTTCAGTCAAATGAGCATCTGCGTTTAAGTGCACACATTTAGAAGCACAATGTAATTGCTGCTTTTCAGCCTCTTGTGCATTGACAAGAGATGCATCCTTCTCTGAAGGCTTAATGGTTTCAAGTTTTTCACTAAACCGGGTGAATACATCCTGAAAGAGAGTTCCACTGGTTTTCTTGTTTTGGCTGCTTTGTGTGGCTCTACAATTTTGCCTTTTCACAGAATATTTTTTTAGGTTTGCATTACCACGTATTTTCCCCACAGGCTCAACTTCCTCGTCTTGAATTTGGTGGAGAAGGATAGGTGGTTTTTCATCTCTTTGCTTGTTCATGTCTGGGATGGGAGACAGTGGAGGGGGAGATGGACTCTGCTCCTTCTTCAGGGCAGTAATGTCACCTTCATTTTCTGTGAAATTTGTGCTCTTGTCCTCAGTCAGAGAGGAGTGCATTAAATGGCAGGGACATGGTAGGGCTTTGTGTTGGTTACAGCAGATTGATAACGAACATAAACCTGGAACAGTGGGTGAGAATGAGCACACTAAATTGTTGATGTTGGTAGAGGACAGGCTTTGGCAGGAATGACAGCATAGCATGTTGGGGCGGACAATTGTGCAAGTGTCTCGTTTGCAAAGCTGAGCAGAGCAGCTGTTTGAGTCCCTATCACTTTCATGTCCACACTCGTTCAAAGCACAGTGATGGGTACTGCAATTGGACTTGGACTCTCCTGGATGGTACCTAGAGCTGCAGTGGTCAATTAGCCAGTGCTGACAGCAGCTACATGTTGTGCAGTCGCTCCTTGTGCCATGATAATGACAGCAGTAACACTCTGGTTGGACTTGTTTAAGAGATTTTAAGAATTGTTTGTGTTGGGGTGCTAGCTTTAAGATTCGGTACATCAACAATTGATGAGCTGGACAAAGAGAGCTCAAAACAGCACCTAGAGCGGAGTTCTTGGTCCCTTGGCATTGAGGCTCTTCACTTTCTTGTCCAGTGGTTGTCAAGCTGCAGCTGAAAGGACAAAGACTGAAATTACTAAGCAGTTAAAGGCAGCTTACCATAGAATTAAATACAAAAGTTATTGTTATTGACAAAATCACTAGTTCACAAAGTTGATATAAGAGTCCTGTTTATTGAGGAGTTGAAGGCAATGACAAGAATCTGCTTAGAGCAGAGAGAAAGATTGTAGGAACGCTCATCGTGGGTAAATTTCTTTCAAAACTTTATCAACATATAACAAGCCTAAAAACTCTGCAGATGTTTACTGCAAATACTAGGTATAACCTATCAGACGTTTTAGAAAGTTGTATATGGTTCCAAGAGCAAAGCGCTGTAATGAAAAACATTCTGTAGTGTGAGTGTTGTAGAGATGTAAAATATTTTTAAACTTTAAATTAAACACAAATCACAATATCAAATGGGTTATTTTTTAAAATAAATAAATCACAACATTTATAAGCGTTCATGCAGTAGCAATACACATTTCACATTGCAACTAAGTGCTTTGTTACAAATGAACGTCTACATTGATATAACGATCAATCAATAAATAGGCATCAACACCACAAAAAGGTTTAACAATAAAAATCATAGTGCAAGTACAGATTAAATGCATAAACATTTGTTAATGGTTAATTTCCCTGATAGAACAATCTGAGAAATTTTAACCAAGCTAAGCTAGCATCACCATTTTGATTTAAATGACACAAGCTTTTTTTAAAGTAGTTCCCAGAGTATCGGCATCATGCTGCCTTGTCAATTCAAGCATTGTGTACCATTGAGACATTCAGTAAATAGAGTAAGAAAAAAAAGCTAGCAACATACTTCTAAGATTGGCCTAAAATTACTCAAACACAATAAATTCACTTGACATTTAGATGGCATAACATTTACACTTAGGTGTTGTTCCTTGAGAGATGCCTGTGTTTCCAAGCTGAATAAAACCCCAACACCAACAGCGTCAAAGATGTTGATGTGAAACCAGAGGCTGGGCAACAGGCAGAGAGAGTTTAGAGGTATATGTGGCAACGAGGTTAGAGAGTGAAAGATAGGCCCACCTCACAGCAAGCAACTGCAGCAGCTTTTGGTAGGTACCCATGAACCGCTGCTTTGGTACTAGCACTGTTAGCTCAGGCCATCTCAACAGACAACATCAACATGAGAAACTGTACATAACCTGTCAGTCTTTGTGTTTCTGTCAACTATGTGTCAAATTCAACATCAATAACCATCCTATCATCACCTAAGCTATGACTATACCTTTCACTGAATTGAATGAAATAAGCATCTTTGTTTTTGCTATACATCTTTGTGCCTGGGATATGGTCCCAAAAGGTAAGGTTTAAAGCAGCAGTCATGTATGAGGTTTGCAGTAATACAGCTACAGTAGCAGAATTAGTACATTTGTGATCAGTCATAAAATAACAATACACAATACATATACATCAGTGCACATAAGAAAACATGCCATGGTTTGCATTCCATTGACACTCAAAAGAGAAAATGACAGAAATGGCTTTTGTTAGAGAATCTCTTCAACAAGAAATAAGATTAATGATGATACCCATGATGATACCCAATGCGCTATACATTTTACAATCACTGCTTGCAGAGGGTCAGTATCTAGCAATAGTAATGGGTTTTAATCTGTTTTCATGGCTCTAAGTCACTTGAGAAGGATAAGTGAAATACCCAGAGAATAGTTAATGACAATCATCAACACTCCAAACAGTGTGGAGTTTAAAGAAGTGACTTAAACCTGAATAACCTGATCATCCATCTAGATTAATGATGATAGTGACACCATGTTTGTGTTTCACTCACCTTAGCGAGTTAAAATAACACATACAAACCTACCTTTATGGGTGATATTGTGATGGTGCTAGATTTTCATCACTCTGAAACCCATGGACACGGCATATAGTGTGTAGCATATTCAATGAAGCTGCGCATGTCAGCAGTGTTGAAACACAAACCATATTGTGTGACTATCATTACAAACAAACCGTTAAAAGACCTGAATATTAATATTAGTATATTCTGTAAAGGCATGTTTTGTGTTAAATATCTCCTAAAAAATTGTATCTTGAAAGAGGTGAGAAGTTCAAGTGTAGAGGAGCTTCAGTAGAGGCGTTCTGTAGCACACTAGTTAAAACCTGTTTGTTGGAGCAGCTGAGGTGAGTATTCCTGAGGTAGCTGAACAGGTGGAATCCGACCTGGACACGTTTGTACTGGAGGGGCAGGGGATGGCAGATTTTTTCTTGGGTGGATTTTTGAGTGTGCCAGTGCGCTCCTTGACTTTGTATTCCAGTGTGCTGTGTGGCACACCATAGACCCCCTGAGCCTTGGACACACTCATGCGACCTGCCATCACCATAGTGATTGCCTCCTCCATCAGCTCGTGGTCATATTGGCGATATCTTCCACGCTTCTTCCTGGGTTGCTTGTCTTTGTCACGACGATCTGCTCCCTCCTCCATATCGTCCATAAAGGAGGCACGTGCCCCCAGACGATGAGGTGATAGGTTGGAGCTGTGTGCCAAGGCTGAAGGCCTAAGTTTGAAGAGAGGTCTGGCTGCAGAAGACAACACTGGCACACTGGCAGTGCCCTCTGTTGATGAGGTACGAAGATGAAGGCTTTCAGCTGCACCACCATTTTCTGTAGGTAGTGACCTGCTCTGGTCGGACATGGAGCGAACCTGAGGAATACGCAATGGTGCGGGTGGCTCAAGGCTGGGAGTGGGGCTAGATGGAGGCTGCAGAGCATCCCTGAGCTGGGGAAAGGACTGGGGTATGGTTTTGTTTGGCTGGAAAAAAGTCAGAGAGGACGAAGGGAAACTGAAGTCCCCATTCTCCTCAGCTGCTCCTCCGATCTCTGCCCGCTCTGCCCACGCTGCCACCTTCTGCAACACGAGCCGGGCCTCACCGCCCAGCATGGATGACATCACACAGTAGGATGACACTTCTTCTCTGACGTCTCGGTTTCCTGGCGACAGATGCTGTATCAGCCCTTCTTCAGACCAGCTCTCCTGGCCTTGCTTTAGGACTTGTAGAGGTATCCCATACAGCAGTGCAGCTCGCTGCTCCTGAAGCCTCCCTGAGCGAATGTCCTTAAGGGCCTTGGACAACAAGCCCTCAGACAGCTCCAGGCTCCTCTCAATGTACTCCTTCTGCCTTTGCTGCCTCCTAGGGATGGGAGGACCAAACATCAGGATCAGGATGGAAGTGATGGAGGGGATTGATTTAGGCATGAGGAAGGGGTTGCAGGGCGAGGGGTCCACTCCTTTATTCCTTGTGTTGGTAACATCACTGCGGCTCTTATGTGTCGTGTTTGACTCATTGTGGTGGGCCCTCACACTGCTGCATGTCTCATGCACACATGTTTTTGAGGAAAGCCTCTTCACGTCCAGGTGGGACAGTCTGTGAATGGCTGGGGCTACTGCAGCACATAACATCACAGTAGTTTTGTGATATCCTTCAGCGAGTGTCCTACATGCTTGAAGGTTGAAATACCAAACTTTGAAGTGGATTAGTACAAAATCAGGTAAATTGTTGTATTGCTGCTTAATGCAAGTCTCCTTACTCCTGAGCTGGTGGTAAATGGTGATACAATGCCATTGTTGTGACGTTACCGCTCAAGACTTAAAAGAGTCAACCCCAAAATGACGAGATACATTTTTAAAAACTAGATATATTTAGTATATTAGATCACAATATGACAAACAGCACTCATTAAAAACTATTCTCACTAAGAATGCATACAATTGCATTTTAACAAATTAAACCACAAAGAAAATGTAATGCTGTTATGTGTTAATAGTTAGGTTTACAAGTTACATACCCTGAGCCTTTGTGATTAATGGCGGAGACAGAAGGTTTTGATGTTGGTAAAATGGCAGATTTTCTGTTGGAGAGGTCAAGCACGCCATCTGTTACAGGAATCACAGATGAAAACTGGTTATTTATGGTGCACAAATGCATTTTAAAAGTTAATTTTAAATACCTGGTTGTGGTTCCTTTTCTTCCTGGGCACGGCTAACTGTGAGGTCAAGAGGAGCATCTGCTGTTTCTGACTGAGGTGAAGTGGTTTTTGTCTGAACACCATTTGTTGCGGTGTGGAGCAGGCACTTGGAAGCATACTCCATGGCAAACTGACGAATCATCTTTTTCATAAGCTCTTGGGCAATTAGAGGGATGTTTGGGTCACAGTCAAGAGGCACATCTGATAGAGACAAACAATACAGATGAAAACATTTTAATATTAAATAGAATAGAAAAGGTGTAAATTATTTATGGTCTTGTATATTTGCGTTACTATTGCTGATACTATTTATAGCTGTGAATCACATATCATATGTAATTTATTAGAATGCTTCTGCACTTGTCAGGGTTTGTACACCTTTTCACAGATAAAATTCAAGCACTTTTCAAGCACCTTCAAGGTAGACACACAGGTTTATTCCAGCATCTTTATACTTAACTTGGACCCAACACAGCGCTTACTTTTTTTTTTGCAATCGCGGCAGTAACAAACTCAACTCTCTCAACTGTAGTTTCTGAAATTATCAAAATATGTTTCTCTCTCAATATGAAGTTTGAGAATGGGGAAATGTATCTCAAGAATTGGGCTTGGTGAAGTGCTTTGATCAAAATTTTAAGTAATTTCATGCATTTTAGGGCATTTTAGAAAGCTGCATCACTTAACTCAATTTAAAAACGTAAGTGCATTCATAGCTGATTCAAATGACTGGAGTCAGCAACCAACTTTCCAGTGACAAACAAACATCAGTGTTGTGAGGAAAAGCGCTGCCTCTGTTCAAACTCGTGCTGTGCAGAAATAATTTAGAAGGGTCGCATACAAAGTTACAACTAGGCCTGTCACGATAACAAATGTTTGAGAAAATATCACGATAAACAATAATATTGAAACTACTTTATGCCACTGACACAGTAACCCTAAAGCAGGAAAATCCCAATCATAGTCATATTAAATGTGAAAAAAAAAAAAAAAAAACATGAGCTACATTTTTTTTTTAAACATGAGCTACAATAAATATTTAGCAGAATGAAACACTTTTTCAGTAAGTTGGTGCCCATTGTGAGTCATAAAAATAAATAACCAAAAATACTTATTTCACTTTCTGAAATCCAAATCTTATTAAAAACAAAGAAAAAGTTCTCCAAAGTGCATATAAAAGGTCCACACGATAAATATTGAGACACACAATTATTGTTCTATCTATCACATATTGGGCGATAAGTCGATACCGTAATAATCATGGCAGGCCTAGTTAGAACACCAGCACAAAGCATATCATGTCCGCACATTTAGAATACTTCCAAACAACAAACTGAAGACTCTCTTTAGTGTCAAACTGCATAGGGTACAGATTTCCAAGTTTAAATTTCAAGCACTGTTTCCTAAATTCAAGCCGTTTCCCAACCTTGAAAACAAGTATTTTCAAGGATTTCAAGCATCTGTACGAACCCTGACTTGTATGTCAAGAGACAAGGAATCTTGGCACAAAAACTGACACTACCTGCAAAGCAAGGTGCTCTGGGTTAGGTTATGCCTTGCTTTCGTGATTTGTGTGTACATAACTTATATAAATAACCTTGCACTCAAGGAAACAACATGCTAAGCTTTAAAGTTATGTTTCAGTTTTCTCTTCAATACTGTTGTCTTTTTATGGATCAGTTTATGGTGATTTAGAGAACTTAAGACATTCATTTTCATATTTTTATTTAGGCCAGGAGATTGCCATCAGTATTATGTTGTACCAAGGATTACCTTTCTTGTTAGTAAACACAGCCTGTAGGAACCTGTGAGCTGACTGGCTGCTCTCAGAGAGGGCAGGGACATGGCGTGGAGAGTAGTCAGATGGGGACGAGAGGGGAGACGTGGACGACAATACATGATCCTAAAAGAAAAATGTCAAGTTAGATGTAAAGGGAACATAATATGTTGCAGCATGAAACTACTTTGTCCTCAGAGACTGACTGAGGAGAGCCTTACATTGAGTTTCTCGAGAGGAAGATTGCAAAATGAACAGTGTGAACCATTTTCTTCAGGGGACCAGTCAATGGCTTCTTCAGGTTCATAGTCTAAAAAAAGAGATTGCCAAAAATATGTATACTATGATCTGCAAATGTATGTAATATAGCAACTACTGAACATAACAAAGGTATGAAAGTCATGTGAGGTTTACAAACTCACCATCAAATAAACTAAGATCTCTGAGCAATAATGGTCCATAGATGCCCTCAAGAATACTTTCAAACCCTGCAAAACAGACACAAGTTCTTTTGTCAATGACAGAATTTTTTCTTTTACACCAAAGTTAGTCATGCATGTGCAGCCTCCTAAGGGTGAGTATGAGTATTGGCCACTACAAAAATATGAATTAATGACAACCTCTCTAAGCTAATCCAAAGTATTATTAGTGTGTTGGAGAATTTTTATTAGCTCGGTTTAAACCTGACAATGCACCACAATGAACATTCACCTCACCCATCTCTCCTTCACCTCCTCCTTTTATCATACAGGCTGATGTTAGCATGACATTAGCATTGCATCGTATATTTTCATAAATACATAGCTCACGTAGGGGTTGCAGTTTATGTAGCAACCCGCTTTATTAATGATTTACAGTTGCACTCGAGGTTTAGACATGCTTTTCGTTGTGTGACTGGTTATTTGGACAGGTAGTTAGTGGCTAGCACACCGGGCAGAGGGACAAAGAAAGCGAGCCAATTCCCGAGATGCTAGCCGCTGCCAGCTGGTAGACATTAGGCCGGTGTTATTACCATTGAAGCGGGTTATCTACCGTACAAGCTATGCTAACATTTATCGACTTTAAGCTAAGCTAGCCGTTTAGCAGGTGAGTATTTGCACTCATTTTCAAAATCCCACTAAATATTGAAAATGCACAAAACATACCAATGCAGTGTATTAATTTGTGTCGCCACGAATCCAGTTCCCGTCTGAATCCTTTCCTTTCGGCCGTGCACTTGGAGCAAGGCACGGTCGCCATTCTGCGTCCTTCCCCCCTCTCGCTCCCTCTCTCTGCCTCAACTCAACTGTACAGTTACACGCATCACCGTTCTGCAGGCGCCAGGGGGAGCCACTACTGTTCCCAACTATTGAACTGTGTTCCCAACGAATGTTTCATTCATCTTTTTTTCTTTCTTTCTTTTTTTTTTTTTTTTTTGTAGCGCTTGAAATTTACGCATAACATATTATTATATGTTCTATATGTTGTTGTTGTTGTTTTTGTTGTTGTAGTTGATGATATTTGTTGTTAGGAATAGATTATTTATTCATGTTTATACATGTATTTATATCCATACATAGGCCTATGCACACACACACACACACACACACACACACACACACACACACACACACACACACACACACACACACACACACACACACACACACACACACACACACACACACACACACACACACACACACACACACACACACACACACACACACACACACACACACACACACACACACAAATAAAAGTAGGCTTCTTTAAATTAACAGACTACACTATAGTCCACCATCCGTACGGGGGCAGCATTGCACTTCGGTTTTAGTCACTTCAAGCGAAGTCACTCAACAACACATTTTTGCATAAAATTATTTCGCCTTCATTTTTTGTTCTATTATCATTATTATTATTATTTTTATTATTATTTTTATTATTATTATTAGTATTATTATTATTATTATAACAACAACAAGAAAATACACATTTAAATGAAATAATTAAATGCGTCAATGATTACTTTATGAAACTATTCTTTCAATAATTATTTAAATAACATGAAATAAATAAATGTACCAGTAAATAATTAAATCACTCTACACGTATAAAGTAAAAATAATTAATTCATCCAGTTTCTACCGCTTGTTCCCCTTAGGAGTCGCGGGTGACTGGAGCCTATTCGTCGCAGAGCTGACACAGAGACATGGACAGACAACTATTCACTCTCACATTCATTCACTATGGGCAATTTAGAGTTACTAATTAACCTTTAATAAGTAAAAATAATCTAAAATGGAAATGTCTCTATATGTATTTGTAAATGTATCTATATTATTTAAGTAATTATGAGCTTTCCAGGGGTACCACAAACCCATGAACACTCACCTCACACCTCACAGCAGGTCCATTGTTTCACCCCTAAATGGTGTTGGGCCAGTGTGGTATTTGCCCGTTATTCTACCACTGTATATATTGTAGGTGGGTTTCCTCTGGGATCTTTTTCCCAACCAATGTAAAGGATATACTGTAAGTCTCTACAAACAGCCACTGCTCCAACAGGTTGCTCTAGCAGAATCAGTGACTTTACTGGTGTAGGTCACATCAAAGCTAGGACATTTTATTCTTATGAAGCTGCTGAGAAATTAGTGGTAGCCAACTTTTACCTAGTGGTGGTCTCTCTCTTTCAAGTCCATGTACAGCAAACTTTTAACACATTAACCACTGCCACATCCAATTACAGCACAGACCTCAGACACAAGAGTGGGTGACAGAAGGAGAGCACAGCTGGCTCTGGTTATAGGCTTGTTCATAAGCAAGACTCAATAACTGGTTTGATCTACACTGCCACATGCAATTTTCAAACTATAAATAGCTATACAGTAGACATGTTATCTTTTTTCACATTTCTGGCTTTTATTGAAGTAGCCCACGCTGAACAAAAGTATCTACCTCCCTACCATTGGTAGAATGACAGAAGAAAGGTTGTCCCTCTCTGCTCTGTGTGCTTGTTCAGATTAAAGTTTCTTCTCACATGAGCCCAACTTAGATAATAACAACATTAATACCATTTGCAAGAATAGCCTCAACAATATCTTAATGTCCAGAAATATTTTGCTCAATGCTTGGCTATCAGATGCATGGCTACTTTTATAAAATATGGTTTGAAGTGTCACCCTGGAACTTGGCAGGAATATACGAAAGGTAAGTAGGAAGGAGGAAGGGCGGTAAGGTGAGAGCAGCAGGCATAATTGATGCTGAAGTGTGTGTGGACATGCATTCAAAGACAGGAGGAGACACACTGCTGTGCTGTGGGACCCCACGCTGTTGCCTATCTGAACAAGTCTTTCAGAAAGTAACCCATGTCCAGATGGTTTCAGCTGCCTTTCTTTACTACTGTCAGAGCTGTCTGTCTTTGTGCACTTGGACAGGTGCTTGAGACTGAGATGTTTTTGGGGTCTGCTGCATCCACTCCTCCAGTTTGGGAGTCACTGCCCCGAGTGCTCTGATCACCACAAGCACCACTTTCGCCTTCACCTTTCAGGCCTTCTCCAACTCTTTTCTGAGCTCTTGGTTTCTCTAGTTTCTTGTGTTCCTTTCTCCTGGTGTTGCCATCATTTGGTATTGCCACATCAACCACAACGGCCTTCCTTTGCTCTTTATCCACCACCATGATGTCTGGTTGCTTTGCCATTATCATTCTGTCAGTCTGTATCTGGAAGTCCCACAGGATCTTCACTCGGTCATTCTCTACCACTTTTGGAGGTGTCTCCCATTTTGACCTTGGGGTTTCCAGTCCATACTCCGCATAGATGTTTCTGTACACTATGCCAGCCACTTGGTTATGGTGTTCCATGTACGCTTTCCCTGTCAGCATCTTACACCCTGTAGTTATGTGCTGGACTGTCTGAGGAGCTTCTTTGCACAGCCTACACCTGGGGTCTTGTCTGGTGTGGTAGATCTGAGCCTCTATTATGCCAGTGCTGTAGATCCTGGTCATGTGGATTAGTGAGTCGATGTCTAGCTTGCACTTAGCATAAAGCTTGATGTCATCCATGTGGAGGAGGTGACTGATGGTGGCCACATTCCTGAGCCGGTATCCATAGCCAGTCTTGTTGATTATTTGGCCAAGGGAGTTCACACCTATGTCAAACAGCAGTGGAGATAGTGCATCTCCTTGGTATATATCGCATCTGATGGACACTTGTGCAAGTGGCTGAAACATTGGACTCTAGGGTGGTTTTCCACAACCTCACTGAATTTGCTATGAAGGCCCTTAGTGTCCTGTTGATGTTGTACATCTCCAGTAATGGAGATAACTGTAATGGAGATGTACATTTTTAAAACCACATTTTATAAATGTAGTCATGCAGCTGATACCCAAGCTTTGGAGCAAAAATGTCTGGACATTAAGTGTTCACCAGGGTCTAACTTGTTGATATATTGTGGATTTGTTCAGAATGTATTCCATTATGTTGCTAGTCTAAGTCTTTGAGTTTTCATTGTTTTTTTTTTGCTATTTTTTGGACACTTCTACCCCATCAACAGCCCAGCAACCATTCAGCCAATCAGAGCTCTCACTTCACAACTTTCCAACCTTCACCATCCACCAGCAGACGTTTGTTCACTCAGTAAACAGGTATCCCTCTTCAGGGACGTTTTCTCCCATCCGCTCATCATCAACTGGACTTTTCATTCTTCATTCAAATTAATCAACCAATCAATAGTTCATCCCTGAGAATGTAAGTTTATGTCACTATAATGCCGGCTGTCTGTTGTTTAGTTCTGTTTTGCCTATTTTCATATGCGGTCATTTCAATCTAATTTGTCATTTCGCTTTTTCAGAAAGTTATCAAACCATGTTTAATTTTAGTCTAGTAGTCATCCACTCATGTTTTTATTTGTATTCATCATTTCACTAGAATTCCGCCTTTGATGTGAATGATGTAAACGAGACTAGTTAATGCTAATGTATAATTGTATTTTAATATTATAGACTAGTTAATGCTAATGTATAATTGTATTTTAATATTATGTTATTATCATGTTATTTACATATTTATCTTGTTATCATCATTATTATTTATAACTGTTTCTATTTAATAGTTATTCATAATTTTTTAGACAACCATGTTGAATCATTCTGTCCTATTATAATTCAATCATATCATCATCAATCATAATCCATAATCACCAATAAAGAGTGACTTCAGAGTGTACTGACATCTTCATTTGTCCTGGCCGGACAACCTCGGGAGATTGAGGATTATTTATCAGTCCTAATATATAGTCCTTCAATGGTCACAAGTTTGGATCTCCTTCCCAAAACCTACATTACATTAAGATATTGTTGAGGCTATCCTTGAAAATGCTATTAATGTTGTTATTATCTAAATTGGGTTCATGTGAGAAGAAACTTTGATTTTTAACTTTAATCAGAGCATAGATGGACAACCTTGCTTCTTTCAGTAGCTACTTTTGTTCATGAATCACTGACTGCTTGAAGATGTCAACAGGACGTTAAGGGTCTTCATAGCAAGCTCAGTGAGGTTGTGGAAGGCCACCCTTGAGGCCAATGGTACGCAACTTGCATCAGATGTGGGCATATACCAAGGGGGCGCTCTGTTCCCACTGCTGTTCTGCAATGGTCTGAACCCCCTCAGCCAAATAATCAACAAGATTGGCTATGGATAGTGACTCAAGAATGGGGTCACCATCAGTCACCTCCTCTGCATGGATGACATCAAGCTGTATGCCAAGACTTATCTACAAGGCCAGGATCCACAGCACTAAACACTGGGATGCCATTAGGGCTGGAGAAGTGCAGATGGTAACAAAGAGAGGGAAGATAGTCCACAGAGAAGAGGTCTCACTCCCAGAAGAACAATAGCAGACATTGAGGATGGGTACAAATACCTTGGAATACCACAGGCAAATGGCAACCTTGAAGAGGCAACAAGGAAAGCGGCAACAGCCAAATATATCCAGCGAGTAAGGCAAGTCCTAAGAAGCCAGCTCAATGGCAAGAACAAGTCCCGGGCGATAAACAGCTACGCCCTGCCAGTGATCAGATACCCTGCAGGCATAATAAGATGGCCAAAGGAAGAGATACAGACCACAGATACTAAGACACGAAAGCTCCTTACCGTGCATGGAGGGTTCCATTCCAAATCCAGAACCCTGAGACTGTACACTAGCCGTAAGGAAGGAGGCCGTGGACTAGTGAGTGTGAGAGCCACTATCCAAGATGAAACATCCAAGATCCACAAGTACATCAAGGATAAAGCCACAGACCATGAGGTGCTCAGTGAAAGTCTCAGGCAATGGGCAACAGAGGATGAGGTGCTGGAGGAGGGACAATCATGGAAGGACAAGCCCCTACATGGGATGTACCATCGGAACATAATGAATTGGCTGATATGAAGAAATCCTACCGGTGGCTAGAGCGGGCCGGACTAAAGGACAGCATAGATGCACTCCTGGATGCCCAGGAGCAGGGCCTGAACACCAGAGCAATAGAAGAATTACCTTCACGCTGGCTTAGTCCTGGACCTGCAAAAAGCTGTGCCTGGAACAGGATATTCTGCTATTTCCCCCATTACACAGTCTATCCTAAGGGCTTTGTTGATAAAATTTTGCGCTGTGCAGTATCCATAACATAACAGTTTCCATAAAACACCTATTTCTTGGACTGGCCCCCCTCCTTGCAAAAGCAAACGGCTTACTCTGAGATCATAGACCGTACGGTCTATGTCTGAGATCCGACAACCCCGAACAGAGAGCAGTCTGCCTCCCCCGCGCCTCCCCCGCCCAACCTTATACGTAACCTAGAGCGGAGATGGTGCGCATGCGCGGCGTGCTCCGGTAAACAGCGATACAGGACACTGGAATAAACATTTTATCCGTCATGGCGGTGCGTCGTGCTGAGTCCTACGTCCTGGATCTGACCTGGAGTTTGACGTGCACGCAGTACCTCAACGACGGACGTTGCCGTTTGGTAAATAACAAGCTAACTCTTCTATCTGTCGTATAATTACTGTGTAGCATTAGCATTAGCTATTTTCATTCTTTTTAGGTGTACTATCCGGAGTTGTAGGATTTTGGCCACAGAAACGGAAAACGTGCAGTCGAGAAATTCCGAAGGCAAATGTGTGTATTGTGTCATGAATTAGAGTAGAGTAGATTTAATAGCTCTGTTCATCCACTTTCCACATACTGTTTCGTCTCTCGGCAAATACAATAGTCTAGACATGTATTTACAACCGAAATCAGATTTTCTGAAAGACGACATGGCTAGTAACGAACCATTGTGTTAGCAATAGCAGCGCTGGAACTAAAGAAGAAGCATCCTAAGCGAAGTGATGCTAAACAGACGCAGTTACGGTAGCGCCAGAGTGCTGAGGCTGCTGTGCGTTTCCTGGAGGTGTGGCTTGAGCGCCTCGTCATCCTAGTGAAGCTGCGTCATCTTAGTGAGGAGCCTCCGTCTGCCTGCTCAGCCGAGGGGGACGGAAAAGACAGTTCTCTAGCGAAAGCATGCGGGAATCAATCAAAAAACCACTTTGGGCACACATACGAGGCCCAAATAGCACTGTAGGAAACCTCTGAAAAGTCGATTTTGCAGGATATGGGACCTTTAATGTGGGTGTCAGACAAAATCCCTTTTGTGACCCACTATTTGAGTAATATGTTAATATTAATGGAATATGAAAGTCCCACTCTCAACTATTTCCAATTATTGGTTTTATTGCCACTTCTCTTTGACAGAAAAAAAGCCATTTTTATTGAAGTCTGCAAGCGGTTTTGTTCTGTTCTGTTTGCAGCATTTTGCAAAAGTAGTTTAGCTTTAACTTGTTTTTTGTTGCATATTGTTTTAGTTTTATGTTGCTTATTGGAATCATTGAGTTTTTGCTTAATGGCGGTAAGGAACAAAGAGTAAAATGTCAGTTACTAAGCAGCCACTGTCAGAGCGATCAAGGGTTTGTGTTTTGATGTCATGTAGGCCTTGGGAAGTGGAGGTGTGAAATGTAAAATTGAAATTGTCATCCTTGTAGGATCATTTACCCACTGGGATCAAAGTAAACTTCCAGGATAGGGTCCTGTGTTCCGGACACTGCCTGGAAATTCCCCCTCAATACACACAGACAGAGTCGAGGAACCATCTGTCTGTGTGTTCATGTGTTGGTGCATTCTGGCTATCCTAGGGCCCTCTCAGACCTTTTATTTGTGTCATATTCTGTGTTTTCTTCTGTTCTATCCTTCAATCCAACACACCCTCTGGATGACAGGCTGCTGGTGGCTGTTGATGATGAACCTGCAGTGGGTCACTGGACAAAACAAGGTCAGAACTCAGAGTGCTTTTGAATATATATACACTATATATATATATATATATATATATATATATATATATATATATATATATATATATAGATATAGATATAGATATATATAGATATACATATACATAGACTATTTAACTTAACAAATAGGTGTTTATAGGTGAAATATAAAATATAATTTAAATACAACACTTTGCAAGATGAGTAAACCAATTGATACCTTTCACATGATGTTATCAACGTTAGCTGGGGGTGTGAGGCCGACCTGAGGCACTGCTCTGTCTGACAAGTTCAAATTTAATCTGAGCTTTGTTTTAACACAATTGTACCTTAAAAAGCTGACTTTGTTGGAACTACAACAGCTGAATTGATTTGTACTGTCAAATTGTCATTGTCATTCGCCAACTGCTTTTTATTTAATCACATGCTTGGTGCACAGTGACCACACACGTGTGGTGATTGCTACGACTGCCTCTAGGACGTTTAGAATATTTACACACACAGCCTGGTATAGCCTTGTACTAATATTAATGTTCTTACCATATATTAATTTTAATGAGGCAGCAAAATAAAAACATGATGTTTGACCATTTGTAAGGTCAGCTGCAGTGTTTCAGCTCCATTTTCTAAAGTTCACTCATTATAGTCTTACCCGTTACACCTCGTGAGGGAGGCGTCCAGGAAGCATCTGGAACAAATACCCGAGCTACCTCAGCTGGCTCCTCTCAACATCAAAAGGAGTAGCGGCTCTACTCTGAGCTCCTCCCTTGTGACTGAGCTCCTCACCCTATCTCCAAGGGAGCGCCGAGCTACCCAGTGGAGGAAGCTCATTTCGACCGCTTGATACGCAGTCTTGTCCTTTCGTTCATTACCCAAAGCTCATGACCATAGGTGAGGGTTGGAACGTTGACCGGTAAATCGAGACCTTTGCCTTTCGACTCAGCTCTTTCTTCACCACAACGGTCTGATACAGCAATCGCATCACTGCAGACGCTGCACCGATCCTCCTGTCTCACACTCCATCCTTCCCTCACTCGTGAACAAGACCCCAAGATACTTGAACTCCTCCACTTGAGGCAAGGACTCTCCACCTACCCAGAGAGGACAAGCCACCTTTTCCCGGTTGAGAATCAGGGCCTCGGATTTGGAGGAGCTGATTCTCATCCCAGCTGCAAACCGTCCCAGTGCATGTTGCAGGTCCTGGTTCGATGGAGCCATCAGGACAGCATTCCAGCGTCCACCACCTGATTCGGGGATTGCCGCCGTGACAGGCACCAGAGACCATGTGACCACAGCTATGAGCTGCCGCATCAACAGTGGAGGTGGAGAACATGGTCAATGTCCCCAACCTCCCCCGGGATCTGGGAGAAACTCTCCCGGAGGTGTGAGTTGAAGATCCTGCTGACGGGAGGGCTCTGCAAGACATTCCCAGCAGACCCTCACGATACATTTGGGCCTGCCCAGTCTGTCCGGTTTCCTTCTCTGCCAGCGGATCCAACTCACCACCAGATGGTGATCGGTTGACAGCTCCACCCCTCTCTTCACCTGAGTGTCCAAGACATGCATTCCAGTCAGTGCACTGTTCAGTACCCCTTCCAGGGACTCCAAGAAGACCTGGTACTCTGCACTGTTGGCCGTTGTCTGTAGGCCGACACAATAATGAGAGACCTGTCACGACCCTCTCATTCACAGGGGTGAACCCCAACACGTGACAGCTGAGCTGGGCGGCTATAAGCAAGCCCACACCAGCCCTCCACCTCTTCAGATGTGCCAGAGAGCATCCAACCCCTCTCAAGGAGACTTGTTCCAGAGCCTATAGTTGTGCGTGGAATTGAGACTGAGCCGGTAATGCTCAACCTCCCGCACAAGCTCAGTGCTTCGGGCTGTGCCAGGCCCCATGGGGAAAGGCGCTATGCACCAGGCACTTGCCGTCGAGCACCACAGTCCTGGCTTCAGGGTGGAGCCCTGGTAGCGCCAATTCAGATGATGTAACTGGCCTTGTTGTCTTGCAATTCATAAGGGAAGTCCCTTATAAATTGCAAGACAACCGCTCTTGGTTTGACCCGTCTTTTGGGACCCGAACAGGGGTTGAAGCCTCCGACAACATAGCTCCCAGGATCACTCTGGTGCTCAAACCCTTCCACCACGTCAAGGTGGCGGTTCAAGGAGGGGTCCAGTATTACCAACATTGTTACATTTTTGTTTTCTAACAAGGTTAGTTATTCAAGTGTGTTCATGTGGTTGGTTGCCAAAGCAGCCCTGGTTTTGCATAGCTTGTAATGTTTGGTGGCTAACTTTCCCTTTGAAAAAGCATTAGCCAATGTATGGAATGATATCAACCTTTAGAAGGCAGGTGGTCTGTTTATGCAACTTTTTGGAGAGTGACATATTCACACAACTGAGGATTAAACCCTCAACCTCATGCTGAGATGTGCTTATCCATCCACTGGGCCTTATTACAAAAACTAAAATATCAACAAACAAAAAAAGAGAACAAGATCAGAGGCACTCTGACCGGAGTAAAAGTCCTTTAATGTGGCAATGGGGACATGCCGACGCGTTTCAACCACAAAGTGGTCTTCTTCAGGGCATACATAGATAAAAAGGGCACCAAAGGGCGCTAACCTTAATTTCTAGGTCAATTTTGCCAGTACATTTTTATTAAAATTTCTGTACAGCTATTACAATATGTTGTAAAGTTACTCTCACTTATAGAACATAAGATTCTGTTAGCTTGTTGAGGTCATATACTCCACATCACATGCCTGAATCGGTAAATATTTATGAGGCCACCTATTGTGAACTCAAGCATTTTTATAGCAGGATTTTGTATGCTTTCAGCCATTATTGGACTAATATTATTTCTTTAGGATAAATGTAAAATAAATGTCATATTCTGTTCTTTCTACATATGGATTTAGCCTGCTACATGTGTGTGCATTTCCTCTCCAAAGAAGTTGACTTGTTGTCTCTTTGCTGAAGCAGCTACTCCACTGAATCTGTCTGATAGAAGAACTAATGAACCAGAAGGAAAGGGTGTGTCATAATAATCTATCGACCTCCCGGTCCTTACTCGCTGTTCTTAACAGAATTCTTTGACTTCCTATCAAATTTAGTATTAGACTGGGAAAATATTGTGGTGGTTGGGGATTTCAACATTCATGTGAATGAAAATAATTGCCTCAGTAATGCCTTTAGCGCTTTATTAGATAGCATTGGTTTCACTCAAAATGTAAATAAACCAACCCACAGTCACCAGCACACTCTGGACCTGGTTCTAACTTATGGAATAGAGATTAGTGACCTAAATGTCTTCCCCCAAAACCCAATAATGTCAGATCACTTCCTAATTACCTTTCAGTTTATTCTTAAGGACTATCCAGCTCCTCAGACTAAAACTATAATGAAAAGGACAATATCTGAAAAATCTATTTTAAAGTTCAGAGAAATAATAGAACCAATATTTAATATTACGTCATGTGATCCTGTCGTTAACAGCCAGTCCCGGTGCTATTGATAACTCTGTTGACTCAATGGTCAACTCTCTAAAATCTTGATGTTGCAGCTCCACTTAAACAGAAAGTAATCAGGCCAAAACGAGCCTCCCCCTGGTACAATGAAGAACTACGTTCTCACAAACAAAGGGTAAGAAAACTAGAGAGATCCTTACGCCGCTCCCACACAGAAGAATCCCTGAAAGAATGGAAAACTTGCCTTCTGTCTTATAAGCAGGCTCTGCGTAAGGCTCAAACCAGATATTATTCAAATTTAATAGAAGTAAATAAAAATAACTCTAGATTTCTCTTCAGCACTGTAGCCAGGCTGACAAACTGTCACAGCGCAGTAGAACCCTCAATACCAGTTACTCTAAGCTGCAATGACTTTCTTTTATTCTTTAGCAGCAAAATCACAACTATTAGAGATAAACTAAATGCAATTACTCCCACTATCAGTACTGAGCAAGCCCAGACTGCAAAGCTAGTGTCCCATACAAATCCTTCAGTAATACTAGATAGGTTCACTGCTGCTGATCAGGCAGAGATAACTTCAGTCATTATGTCCTCCAAAACATCAACTTGTATTTTAGACCCAATCCCAAGTAGACTCTCAAAGAAATTCTCCCCTAATTATAAATCCCATTCTTAATATAATAAATACTTCACTAGAAAGCGGTTATGTCCCTCAGTCCTTCAAATATGCAGTGATTAAACCACTTTTGAAAAAGCCTAATCTAGACCCCGACATACTGGCAAACTATAGACCTATTTCTAATCTGCCCTTTGTCTCTAAAAATCCTTGAAAGAATTGTGATTAAACAGCTTTGTCGCCACCTGCAGGACAATAATTTATTTGAAGTTTTTCAGTCAGGGTTCCGTGCAGCATCACAGCACTGAAACTGCACTAGTTAAAGTCACAAATGATCTGTTATTAGCTGCTGATGATGGACAGGTCTCAATCCTGGTTCTGTTGGACCTCAGCGCAGCTGCTTGATACCATCGACCACAACATTCTACTGCAGAGGTTAGAATGTGATATAGGTGTCAGTGGAACCGCCCTAAGCTGGTTTAAATCCTATCTATCTGATAGGTACCAGTTTGTTAATGTAAACCAGAGATCTTCCCCATGTTCTAAAGTAACCTACGGTGTGCCGCAGGGTTCAGTACTCGGTCCAGTTCTGTTCACACTTTATATGCTGCCCTTAGGTATGATCATCAGAAAGCATGGCATTAACTTCCACTGCTATGCAGATGACACTCAGCTGTATTTATCAATGAAACCTGATCAGACCCATCAAGTAGACAGACTTAGTGCCTGCGTGAAAGACATAAAACCTGGATGACTCTTAATTATCTGCTCCTTAACCCTGAAAACCGAGGTAATTCTGCTGGGCCCTAAGCACCTCAAGTAGACTCTTTATCTGACCAGATAGTTTCTCTGGACAATATCACTGTAGCCCCCAGCTCTACTGTAAGAAACCTTGGGGTCCTATTTGACCAAGATCTCTCGTTCAAAGCACATATAAATCAAGCCTGTAAAACAGCCTACTTTAATTTGGCGTAACATAACCAAAATTAGAAAAAATCCTGCCCAGAGATGATGCCTAAAACTCATCCATGCATTTGTCACATCCAGATTAGACTATTGTAACGCCCTGCTTATAGCGTGTCCTAAAAGCTCTATAAGAAGCTTTCAACTGGTTCAAAATGCAGCAGCAAGATTATTAACAGGTACTAGAAAAAGAGATCATATTTCACCAGTGTTAGAGTCTCTTCACTGGCTTCCTGTTGAGTTTAGAATCAAATTTAAAATCCTCCTCCTGACTTATAAAGCTTTAAACAATATGGCCCCATCCTACCTCAAAGATGCAATAGTAGCGCATACCATCCAAACAGAGCTCTTCGCTCTCAAAATGCTGGACTATTGTTAGTCACCAGAGTCTCTAAAAGCACAGTAGGAGGTCGAGCATTTAGCTACCAAGCTCCTGTGTTATGGAACCAGCTCCTGTTCATGTAAAAGAGGCCGACACAGTCTCTACATTTAAGACCAGGCTCAAAACGCTCCTCTTGAAATAGCTTATGGTCAGGCCAGTTAGGAACAGAAATAAAAACCTACAGTTTTAGCTACGCTGCCCTTTGGAGCAATTCTCTGCTGGGGGAAGTATGGCAGCTTGAACACTATCCTCTGGTTCTTCCTACTTTACCTATCAACAATATTTAATATTACTTCAACTGTAGTCTGTTCATTGCTGTTCACATGTTTCTCTTTCTCTCCACTTCCCCCGGGGAGTGGAGACTGTTTCAGGCACTGCGGCGGCTGCTCCAGTGACGACCCCCCCACCCCCACCTGTCTGGACGATCTATGCGCCACCCGCCTGGACAGCTGGATTAGCCACACCTCGTCTGCCTGGACGAACTCCTTCTACTTTAGATGAACTGTTCCTCATCTCCTGCTGGAGGATCTCTCTACACTGGTGGACTGCTCCTCGTCCGCCTGGAGGAACTCTTTAAAGCCACCTCCCTCTTGAGTGGTTCTGGCTCCACAGTCCAAGTGGATGCGTCAGTCCTAGTTAATCTGCAGCCTGTCCGTCCGTGGGAGTAGGATCTCTCCTTCACTGTGGTTCTCCCCGAGGTTTCTACTTTTTCCCATGGGGTTTTTTGTAGTTTTTCCTCGCCGCGAAGGAGGGTCAAAGGACAGGGGCATTCTTGGACAGTTATCTGAACTGCTTTTACCTGTGGCCCATCGAGGCAACTGTTGTTGTGATTTTGGGCATTATAAAAATAAATTGATTTGATTTGATTAGAGTGCATCTAGGTCTAGAGGGAGCAGTGAAATGGAGAGGAGCAGGATATGTCCAAATCCCACCTTGAATTTTATGTTTTTATGTTTTTCACTGCAAATCAGTAGCCCTGAAACTGGACCACTTATATGCAAACATGGAGGATTCAAACAGGAAATCTTAAATGAAAGTCTAGCAATGTTTGGCATAATTTTCTTTTCAAAACAGTATTCATCAGTACTATTCCAGTTATGTTCTTGCATATGTATTTTTTTAGCCTTTCTTTGCAAATTACATAAAAATACTACTTTAGCATTAGCAGCATGTGCTTGAAAGACTATCTCAATCGCAAAAGAAATAGTGATTTCCTGTATTCTGTAAGTGACATTTAAGAGAGCTTGGGCCAAAATTACCACAGAATACCTTATTGTCTCCTTAGAGTTCTCAGCCAATCACAGCCCAGGACACTTTTGGCTTGCTCTCTCACTCTTTTCCCCCAGTCAGTCAACCTGTCAGTGTGTCCATCCATCTGTCCGTATGTCCAGTGGTCTGACAGGCCCCAGACGCTCCTGTCTCCTCTCAATGTGTCCACCGCCCCGTCAGTATAATATGTTACGCTGAAGATCTGGGCGACAGGAAAGGAGAGGAGAAAGTAAAACCCTCAAACACTGAAATAAATAGTAGGTCATAAAATATTTTATAATTACTCGTCTTACTTTTTTCTAATTCAGTCATATTTTGATTCCTCGTGTTAGGCAACTGTGGATATATTCACAACTTTTGCAAACTAGCTCAAGCGATACACAATGCAGCATACTAAATATATGAAGAAATAGCAAGTTATGTTTTTTTCAGTGGTGAAAAAAGTTTGTTACTTGAGTAAAAGCACAGACATGGGGCAAAAACTACTCATGTAAAGATAAAATATTATATAAAAATGTGTTTAAGTTCATCAAATGAAGAGATCTTGATGAAGTAGGAGTGCTGATTTCTGGTGTTAGGAAGCAACTGAATCGATAACTTTTCTAATTTCTAATCATTTCTATTCTTTTTTTTTGTCAAACTCAGTCTTTAACTCAATCCTTTGCCCATTATTAATTATCTCATTGGGCCCCTGATGGTTTGAGATGTTACGAGCAGAAGACGGTATATGCCTTCGAACAGTAAATCCTGTCTTCACACAAGAATACATGCATTGCCCACACATAGATGGACATGGTATTCAGACAACTGCTTGTCCCGGGGTCAAAGGTCACTGTGCCTCCTGTTGTGTGTCTAACGCTACAGGATGTCTCACCAACTGTAGTATGCGCCAGTTGTTTCATAGAGACATAAGCCGTAGTCTTCTGCCTGATACCACACATACTAGTTTTCCTCGCTGTTTCCTAAACATGATCTGTTTGTGCTAACATTCACTCACGCATTAAAACAATCCATGCATTTTACAACTCCATCATCTGCTATCCATTTTTGTTTTGCTCTATTTTCTCTCTGCTGTCTTTCTGAAAAGTTTTACATGTAACCAAATAAAGTAGCAGACTCCCCTTGTATTGGGTCCAGTTCTTGATTAAATCATGTCTGTGTGGGTGGGTATGGACCAGAGCACTGCTGTGTGGTCTATTAGTATCAGCCAGGAACACACTAGAGCCGATCGCAAGCAATAACTCCACACTACATGCTCGTCAATCAATTAGGCGCTACATGGATGTACAGCCTCTGTCTGTACAGCCTCTGTCTGTGTGAGTGGGGATGTAACATGATTTAGGGCATATCTGCACTCTCTCGCTGCTGCGTCTCAACATTCACATGGGCTGAAGTACAGACTCCCTTGCCAGGACTATAACCCATATGCACTCATGAAGAATAGTGACTGATAATCTGACTTCTGTGTGGCACTTTGGATACATGGTTTATGGTGGAGTAATAGTAATTCTTACGCAATAGAGGATCACCTGTTGTTTGTATTTGTATTCATTTTTAGGTTTAAGGTTTCAAAACATCTGGGCAGTTTTTTTTTTAAATCAGGACTTTTCAACTCTTATCTGGAAGTCATTTTTTGATGAGTTAGACTTTATACTGTCTTGCACTGCATTAGTCCTGCACTAGGGGAGGAGTTATAACCTGAAATTGCTTGATGCTTCTACATTATTGTTCTCCTCCTTGTGGGCTAGTATCGTATCATCATAGTGAGGGAATCAAAATCAGGACCTTCTGTGGTGAGAAGGTCAGCAGTGTTATGCCCTGGCACCTACCATTTACTTATATATATAGTTCAACTGATTACTCTAAATTGCTTGTAATGACTGAATATCTGAGTGTTTAATTTTGGCTATAGCAAATTGCCTTTAAATATTGTAGACTGTACTGCTATTGCCCAACTAAGCTCCTTGCCGAATTGAAACCCACATTTCTGACATTTTTCCATATTTGATAATCGCTCCTGGCTCCATAAATCTACCCTCAATCTCATGTGGATTTACAGGTCCATTGTGAGTTTACATGGATGATGTCACCGCTCTCTTCCGTCAATTTTTCTACTGTCTGTGGTGTGAGGATGTCTAAATCATAAACTGTTTAAAAGTGTGAAACTGGGCTTTTCTCCTTTCCCTCCCTGCTGTGTCTCGCTGCTGGCCCAGGGAGGAGGTTATTCTGCCAGGTCTATATCCCACATTCAAGAGTGAGTGCTTCATTAGAGTGGCAGAGAGACTGGGCATAGTGCTTTTGGCATGTGGCTTGGATTATGCGCCTGCCGAGCCCAATAAACGTTGTTGGAGACACCGATGGGTGCAAGAAGAAACAGGGAAATGGGGGATTGTAATATATTTAGCAGAAAGGAACACAATTGAGTTTCCACAACAGTCTACAAAGACTCATTTTTAGAGGTGTGGAAACTTATTCAGTGGCATATTTGGTTGATGCTCAAATGAAAACAACTATTTAAAATCGTAGAGTTGTATATCACTAGTGACGCCCTTTAGTCTGACATTAACACATGAAGTGATTGGCATTCATTACAGTTAATGGAAAGGTCTCTGTGTGGGGAATTTGAAGTAGCATGTGACATTAATTTTGTTAATGTGGGCAGGTCAAAAGTCACGCCACGCCGCCTTTAAGTAGCACTACAGTGGGCAGTCTGACAGTGCCATCTGGGTTAGTCTCAAAAAGACCAAACTGGTGAACCACACATGATATGATGATCAAACTCTATTAAATGAATAATGAATTTAAGGACGCCCAGATGACTTTGTGACTAATCCAAGAAAGGAGTAATAAAATCTTTACAAGGTAGGTTTCAGTTGTTTTGTCGCTAGTAGCAACCTTTCCCAAAGCATGTCTCAAAGCTGCTAAATTGACATTGATTTTGTCTGAAATCACTCATTACCAACCGAGGTGCGAAAATAAATTCTGTGTAGTGGTGACTTTCCCTCTGATTTAGAATGTTGTTAGTTTTGATACTGAGCAGATCATTCAACATGTTTGGAGTACTAACATAAATTAATAAACTAATTATTGTAAAGCTGTTCACCAATTGTAGAAAATATTTCAAAACCTTTGATCTGAACAATATTTTTGAAATCTTGACATTTTTGCTGCCACTCAGAAGTCATTATAAAGTTAAAGTTTATACTAAGGAATTATAATAGCCTTAAACTTGCCCTGACCTTGAATTCTATCTTCTCAGACCAGTACCTTCAGATTGAAAATGGCATATGACATCTTGATAAAAAAAAACAATAAAACAACAACATTGTCCATATGTCTAAACTTTTTCTACCATGGACCACTTCTGAACGAATGAAGGCTTGGCTTTGATGCACATCTCAATTCATGATGTCCACTTTAGGCCCATAGCAGAATGCAATATGCATAATTTGTAATTGTATTTTTTCTAATTATTCAGGTCTAGTGCTTTTTGAAATGGTTGTGAATTTTTTACATTTAACCTTTCATTGCATAAATGTTAGGATTTGCACATTGCAACACTGTATTATTCCTCAGTTCACTGTTTACAACGAATGCTGCAGGCAGTGACAGATCTAACTGGCCTCTAGTGAAATTAATGTGATTTCCATTTAAGATTATAACCTACTTCCTAGCTTTGTTACATTTTATGTCCAGAATGACACACAGCTTTCTTCCCATGTGCACATAAATCCACCATCAAAATCAGACTGTTCTGATTATGTCTTGGTCATGTTCAACTAAATCATCTGTCTAAGTGGTGGATGTTGTAATTGTAACTGAGACTCCCTAAAGGCTTCTTATCATGCTCATCGGCAGGTGTGCTTAGCTCCAAAATAGCACATAGACATTCTTCAGTCAAATTTGTGCAAAGAAATACTAGCTTTTAGGTTAAATATCTGAAAGACTTTCAACCAACCCCCAGCATAGAAAATGCATAAAAATACATTCACATACCTAAGAGTAAAGCGAGCGTAACCAAGTACTTTGAGCCTGTTAACTCTGCTTTATTTCAGACATAAGAAACATTATGGTGCTTCATGCTCATATTATATACAGCATACACTCAAGGGGAAAGATGGCTGATCGGATTTCTGGGTTTTAGCCTTGTGTAAACACCTGTCTTTCATCCTCCAGCTGAGATGAATCCAGATGAAACACAGCCTGTTCCTACAGCTCCCCTTAGCTTCTGCTGAAGTCCTTTGTCTGCTTCACATCTCAGTGGATCGTCAAGGTGCATCTAGCCAAATGAAACCTGGCACCAAGGATTATTGTCTGTGCTCTGATTGGTCAGTATTGTGTTGCTCGAAGTTGGTTGTTATCTTTTGATTTATTTACTTTAGATGGTGAAGCACATTCTGAACATTCACTTCTACTTCAAACTTACACATACACATTTTGTTACGGGTGGTCTTGCCTTACAGACAGTTGCATGTTCTGAATTCTAACAGGCAACAAGTGCTTCTTATCAACTCATTTACAATAAATCACACTTGTCATCAGACTGATCCACAGTTTTTGGTGCTAGTCCATGAGCTTTTTTGACCCGGATAAATGGACAATGTTGTGCCAGGTAGGTCTGAAAGACATAAAACATGTATGCAAAATGTGCATGCAATAAATCAAGGCCAACCGCAGAAAAGGGAGGATTGCAGAAGGTGAATTTCAGTGAGGAAAACTGTGAGTGCGAGACCTGTAGTTAACATTTCAATACTACTGTATTGAAATGTATTGTATACAGCCACCTTTAGTTCATTGTTAGATGTTAAATGTACTGTCTAACGATTTGTCCCACGCTGTGCACATTTTCCAATCCAGAAGTCTTGTGTGAATCCTGAGAGAAAACCTGTTCTTGCTCTGCTCTTGGCTGAACTACACATTCTTTGTCAGACTAGTGGAAGAGATCAGATGCGGAGCAGACAGTCTAATGGCAGTATCAGAGCTATAATGACAGACACAGGTTTGAGCCCTGATCCAGAGGGACACATACACATATGATGCGCCTGATAGAACCATAAAGGTGCACACTGCTGCACAGGCTCCTGTGACGCTGATTGACAGCACTGTCTTCAGCAGCATTTGGGGTCACCATTTTGGATGAGCCTCATTTACATATCAATCTACTGCATCCCTGGAAATGTATTATCTTGAAATTGTCATTTCACTGCGATCCAGAATCTCATATAAGTGCATCGGCTGGTATGTGTATGTCGTCTACATCAAGAATGCTAATTTGTGCTGTCAACGTGTGGGAGGCATAGAGAATCTCCTCGTGCTAACTGATATGATGTTTGACATTTCATTTACCGCTGCTGACCACCAGGGTTAATAATGCTTGCAAAAGCAATCAGAGCCAGTCTCTTCGATGCACATACACTGTTGCATTCCAATCATGTCAGCCTGGTTAAGTGGCCATAAATAAGATGTCATCTCTAACTTGGAATATAAGACTGTCTCCAAATCTTCCCTCCTCATCAGCTCTAGAGCATAGAGTATTCATTTTTGGAAAAAGTCATTAGCAGACACCAGATATTTAAAGACAGAAGAATTTAGGTTAATGGGCAAGTTATCAACTTACTGAGCCACTGGCCATCACACAACTTTCTTCAACTTTGAGTGAGAATCAGAAAATGTACAAATATACTTATTCAAACACTATTTGTAAAAAGCAAAAACTGTAACAACAACAATAACAACAACAACACATGTCAATCTGTTCGGTATCTGTTCAAAAGATATGCAGAGTTATAATGATCTGCTGAATCGTGGGGACTGTGGTGTTCATAAGCGCAACCGTGGAAGATAGTGAAAACATAGATTCACAGTGACACTTATAACATTAAAACTTGTATCAATACACTCAATTAGTTTGGCATGATTCTTTGTCGCACTGATGTTTACAGTGACATACCAGCAGGCGGAGTTTTCAAACGGACTTGTTTCTTTTAGCAATCTGTCTCAGATCAACGTTTTCATTTAAAATATCGAAAATATATTAGAACGATCCACAATCCATGGGAGTTATAGCATCACTCAAAAGCATAAAATGTATTTTTTAACAATTGTTTATTACATTGCAGCTATATTTTGAATTTCCACAATATTCAGAGAAGAATGGTAAAAGTTGTAGCTCAATATGTTTTTGGTTCAGAGTTGGTGGGAGGTTTTTCGATGAAGAAAGTGCAGGTGGTGTGTGTACACAGTGTAATGGATTGGTGCCAGTAGGTATGTGCGTGTGTATGGGCCCCAGTGTTGGCAAGCGAGACCACTCTCTCCACAGGAATTACGTTTCAACCACACACAGGAAAACTGGAACTACTGCAGCTAATGGAGACAGAGAGAGCGATAGGCAGACAAATATCCAGGGATGAGAGAAGAATTAGCCCATCAGAGGCGTAAAGGTGGTTTCAGACGCTCCAAGGGCGAAACAGGAGAGAGTGGGAAAGTGAAGGATTGTGTGCGTTCCAGAGAAAATGGACCACAAACGGAGCTGTGTTTTGTTTGGTTTGAGAGCAAAAAGAGGCAGAAGAATGATTTGTAGATTTAGGTTTACCAGTGTAGTAGATTGGAAACGGTCTCAGTTTTGAAGTTTAAATGTTTTTATTTTCCTGCCAAATGGTCATTTACAGTTTAAGTGCAATGCCATTATTTTCTTTCTCAGCATATTTGATTCCAGAAGATGTTTTAGATGTTTGAGGGTTCTGCACTATCACTTTGCAGCTCTAGATGGAGTCATAAACTGTTGTCAGCATTAGTTCCATTCATCCATTCAATGAGCCTGACATTTTCCCAAACCTTTTCAACTGTTTAACATCACTGTAAATTTTGTCTAACATAGAAAAAACTTGTCTTGGCTGGAAAAAATTGCTTTTTCATACAACTTTACTTTGAGTAGCTCTAGCTTCTCTGGAAATTTTGTTGAGTTGAGTTGAATAAGTTCAATGCAAAATTATGGAGGCATCTCTTCAAGGCCCAATCTACACATGGCCTTAAAGTTGTATGTTGCAGTCACAATACATTTGGTCGGACTACACCTCCTAAAGTATATTTGCCCTTTGGATACTTGCCGCGATTTCCTGCACCGTTTGACTTTCCTCTGATTGTTGCTAACATCTGAAATTTCTTTGGAGGTGTTGGGGCTCAGTTGACTTGTGCTGCTGATGGAGGCCTGTGTTATCCGCTGAGGCAGAGCAACAGATACGCGTGTAATCAAATCTGCTTTGCTAGGGGCAACTTCCCGGGCCAAATTCTCCACAAGCCAAATTTATACAAATGGGCCTCTTTTGTTCGCTATTATACAATGCAGCTGCTTGTTTTAATGGTGGGGAAGTGATTAAACCTCAAACTGCTTATCTGAATTTAATTTTGGATTACACATCACTGGCATAAATACAGTTGGAATGTCACTGATATAAACATCCCAAACATGCAGTGATACAAAAAAATCATTGTCATTGTGTTTGTCATTGTCTTTTTTATTTTTTTTTTTGCTTACAGATCAACCAACATATATCTTGTTCTGTGTAGATTGGCAGTTTTACTTTCATCAAACAGGAAAAGTCTGTAAGAGGTAAATGTAACTGTTGCTGATGTAAACTCTTGTACGTTGATAGCTGAACAGTCAGTGTCAAAAGGTTGTGTTGCTCATTAAAGAAAGAGCTGACGTGGGCACTGGGGCGGCTCTGCTAACTGACAGCTGTAAAGATGAACAATGAGACCATCTCTTTTCATAACTGACGCACAGAGACATTTATGCACTCACTTTATAGGAGCCTGCCCTTAAAGGTGAAACGCTCCAGAAGACAATTTATTAGAGAAGTAAATGAAAGCAGTTTATTGGAAGACCAACAAAAGGACAAGACAGATGGACTTTGCTTGCATTTATTTTTTTTCCACTGAAGAAATTAAAATAAACAGGCTTTCTTCTGTCCTCGATCATTTATACAGCCTGGTCCAAAAAAATAATGCACATTCTCTGAAACTCGGATAAAGTTTAGTAATTGCGGCAAACACTGTTAGTTTCAAGCTATGGTTTCAATGCAAATTCCTTGCCACCGTCACAGTGGAGTTTGATGGTACATGTCAGGATGGCGTGACGACTGCAGGAGCTCTACTGACACAAAACTCTGTATCACTTTGCGTCAAGTTAAACTTCACATACAAATGGATAGCAGATCAAAAGTTTAAGACCAGTTGTATAAATGGCAAAAGTCACATTTTGCATGGTTGGATCTTAACAAGATTCCAAGTAGAGCTTCAATAAGCAACAACAAATGGGAGTAAGACTAGTCTGAGTACACAATTTTATTGAAAACAACAATTAAAATGAAATAGACTGTTCTGTAGCTGATTAAAAGTTTAGGACCACACCTCAAAAACAACCTTGAAACCCCCTCAAAACAGAAATCAATGTCCCAAACAGGAACTCAGTAATGAGTAATGCCACCGTTATTGTTGATCACTTCACCAATTGGTTGCGTTATGCTTGATACAAGCATCTCCAGGAGGCGAATGGAAACATTTCTCTAAGTGGTGAAGATGGCCTCACGAAGGACATCAGAAGAACACACAGGATGGTCCAAAAGAGTGATGTTATTCTCCTTGAAGAAATCCTTTATGAACTGTAGCACAGTTCTGTCGAAAAACCCAGTGGTTACTACAGATGAGGGCCCTCAGTTGTGAGGAATGGAAGAGAATTTTTTTTTTGCCTTTGCCTTTAGAACTTCATGTCACCCGACAGAAAATAACACTGAATCTGCACTTTTCAGCCATTAAAGGCATTTGGTCCTAAACTTCTCTTCATCTGTAAAACAGACTATTTCAGTTTAATTGTTGTTTTCAACCATGATCCAACCATGCAAAATGTGACTTTTACAAATTATTCAACACTTTTGATCGGGACAATATCTTACTGGACTATCCGAGTTGCTAAGTGATCAATAGCGGTAGCCTCGAATGCTGCGTTTACTTCTTTACATGTTTATGAGTTCTGTTATCATAGTCCACAACAGCCTACTTCACTTAAATCCACATTGGACTACTACTACAATACTTGAAAATAGCCTGAGTTTGTCTTTGATCTACATTGAATAAAAACAACTGATTTAATGCTTTTTGAACTCAGATTTGACATCCACATTGCTTCTGCTCTCTTTTTTTTTGACGGAACCTCAAAGCTTTCGCTGAAGCCATGAAGTCAGACCTTTATCCCCAATCTACAAACATTCTGCCTCTTTCCTCTCTGTTCTCCGCTCATTCCCCTTGTCAGTAGCGATCATAGTCAAAGTCTGACCGGGGCGTTCAGGCTGCCAAGCTGTCACAGAGATGTTGCCACCGTTATTTGACGCTTCACACGCTCAGAAACAAAACTGGCCCTCCCTCACACATGTGTCACTAACAAGTACTTTCACACGCCTTCACACCCATGCAAATCGCAACCAGTGGCTCCCAACTACCTGGAGCCACATTACCATCACTCGTATTGATGTTTCACACTTCATAAACTAATGTTCAGCTTTAAAGGATCTATTTTGACAGGTTCGTGAAAACAAATGGAGATTTTCAGCTCGTTTGGTGAAAATTTTAGTCCTCTGTAACATAAATGAATACACAATGGTTGCAACAAGAATGTGTAACTCTGACTTTGGATTGTGCGTGGTTTTCTATAGCGTGTTTCCTTTCCCCCTTCAACCCAGAATTGACATAGACTGACCCTGAGCGTGGTTAAAGATCTGGAGAAGGCTCCCTAGATTTTTCGCTGTGATTTCCCAATGTTCTAGTCATTACAGCCAGATGAATTCTCGCGATATTTGAGTTTGCAGACTCTTGAGAATCCATCTGGATGCTCTCCCGCTGTTGAAATTGAGCCGGCAGCTGTGTGTCAGACCAATCACAGTGCAACATTGTGGTTTGGGCGGGAGACAAAGGGACAACCTTGAAACAAACATGGCAACACCGACAGATTTATGGACTATTTTGTTTTGAAAAACGTGCACATAGAAGATGATTGAATTGAAGATGGGGAGGAAGTCTGAGCTTTTCTCTCTTCAAATGTTTGTCATGACATTCCGCTTTTTCCCCGACAACTTTGGCGAGAAACTCACCAGACTGATAAAAGTGTAGAACTCAATTCAGAGAGATACACATACTGGAGCTAATTGTAACTTGTCCTTACCCTATAATATTCATAGTCTTAGAGTATTTGGGAAATCATAATCCTTATCTGAACTATATAGTATAAAATACATATGAAAATACAATTTTATAACAAAGACAGGGGGAATTTTAAATCAAAATGTCAAAAAATGTCATCTGGACAATTGTTTACCAAAAAAATACATAAATAAATAAAATCATGGACTTGGTCAACTACTAAAATAATCAGTAAAAACCCTGTGTTGCATTGTCTGCCTTGCATTGAAGCTATCCCATTCTGGCTACAAAACTCCAAAAAATGTTGTTAAATGTGGCTGCCTTATATATTAAACAGTGACAAATGGGTTTAAATAAAGACAGAGGAGTGTCCCATCCTTACACGTGTCAAGCGCTGTGTGATTTGTCAGCCACCTGAGGCCAATAAAGAACAGAAAATTTGACGTCAGAGATTCTGGCTGCATACAATCCAACTGTTGATCTGTGTCTGTGAACGCTTAGCTCTGTTTGAAGTATTTGGGCAACACATTGTGTTCCAGTGACAAAATTTGTTTTACATTATTCACTTGAGTGCACTTCACTGCGATGACAGATTGGAGTCGGAGGTGATGGAAAGTGGGCTTCTTACTGTAACACTCTCGTCTCATCCAGAGCTGCAGGGAGAGTCACGGTGTTAGCTGTCCAGATGTTGTTCTACATGAGAGAGGGTTACGCACCTTGCAGACCCCTAATGCCCCTGGTTAAAGTGCATGACAGATTTTTGTGATTTTCTAATTGACTTTGAGTGCATTAATACCTCTTGTAAAAAAAAATTATAGCTTTACACCAATCAGGTAGCTGTTTGTGGAGAAAAGTTGAAAAATGTTTAAAATTACATGAAATAAACAAATCACAAATCACAGGACCCAAAGTTTATGCATAATTTACACAAAAGAAACTACTTTTTTGACCCTTTAAACCTTTACTCAACAAAATAAAGGTGTTCACATGTATTTTTTTTTGTCAAATTGAAAAATCTGTGCTATTAGAGGAGGTTTTGGCCTAGTGTACAGGGTGATTTCTTGATAATTTCCTGGTGTGATGTCATCATTTACAACCAGGAAGTAAAATTGAAAACCTAAAAAAAAAGTTAAATTGGGGTAAATTTGAAAAGATTTTAGCATAATTTTAAGTATATTTATCTTATCTGTGTTTTAGTTAAATAAGTAGTCCAACCTGTCAGAGGCTCTTTAATCTCGGCTGTGCCCTAGTTTATGTATATAGATGTGCGGAAACTGTAAAAATGAACAAAGTTGTTTTATTTATTCACGTAAATAGTGAATAATGTTTCTTAAATTATTCTTTTGGTAGGGAAACAATCTCAAAGCACTGAGACTGCACTATGCTGCTGTCAACCATAGTGCAGCACAATGACATTTCGCACATCTACGAAAAATGTGGCGAGAAAGCAATATAATATAAAAATTCACCCTATCTCCCAAATGTGATTCTCTGCATGGATCAAACGGGGCTCACAAGGGTGAATAAAGTTTAAATGATCACTTAATTTCAAGCCTAAATGGATGTATTAGTGCCGGATGCAACAATATCCTTTAGCTGAAGTAAATCACTGGCATAAGTTCATGTGTGTCTTGGCCACAGTTAAAAGACATTGATGACCCTTTGAGGCTGAGACATGTAGGAATGAATAAGCCAGTGAACCACACAGAATGAAAAGTGAATGGGTTGAAGTATTACTTAGATAAATTGCTGTGGTTGGGTCCAATGGGTATTTCATATGCATGTGTATAAACGTCTATAATGAGCCAGCTGTTAAACTGTAACAATGACCAGATTCCTGCACAGATGCTCGCTCTGCCAAAAAGTTAAGCCTTAACAGAGTCAATGTGTGCAATAAGACCCCGTTAATGCAAGAATGTGGTTTAAAAGCACTATACGTTACCTTGTCTGTGATATTTCAGCCCCACTTTGTCATGTGACTGGTACTTGTGAGGGTTTGTTTGTTTTCGGATAATGTCACAGCCTCTATAGAGCCAAACCGTATAGAACTAATATGTAAAACGTGTGTATGTCTGGCATGCAGAGCTCTCGTGTGCTCCCTCCAAACTCGTGTCTCAGACCTTGTTGGGTGTTCTACTCATATCGAGTCACATATTTTCATCTTATTCTCTCTGTGCACTCACATGTTAAAAAAAATAGTTTTATTGGTAGGAAAATATTTTACTATATATATATATATATATATATATATATATATATATATATATAACAATTGACTTACCATATATATATATATATATATATATGGTAAGTCAATTGTTTCTGAGTTTTTGTCTTTCTGACTTGCCATGTATTCTTGATCAAGAGAGCATCTCCTCTATATGTCTGCTTACAAATCTGCATTCAATGTTGTAGTATTTTATATTATGCTCACAAATACAATACCAAAAAGGCCTTGTCTGGTGCAGGAATTGAACCCAGACTGTTTTGTTGTGGGGCAAAACCACAGCCCCACCATGTTTAATGTGCAAGTGTATAATATATTCCTGAAGCAATAAAGCATGTGGCTTTGCAGAATAGTTCAGATTTTGGAAGAATAAATTGGATTTGATTAACTCGATGCTTATGAGTTAACAAATTTGTTTTTAATCAGAGAATATAGAATCTGTTTGAAGGAAATATTTGTAGTGTGCACTTTTTCACCATGGAAATGCGTATGTAGCCCATTTAACAAGCTACATAAAGCAAATAGGATTACCTCAGAGGCTGAAAATCTCCAGATAGTTTTAGAAGTTCAACATCAAACTCAACAACAGCAGCTGCCACCACTACCCTGCAGCCTTCTGCCTGAATCCACACACCCTCCACATGCCCCTTTAAACTGTCACTTTGATTAAAGGCAGGGAGCGGGTACTCGTTGAGGCCCCTCAGTGGTCATGTAGGAAACAAGGGTGCGAGGGAGGACCAGAATCACATCAGCCCTCCAAGAAAATCTAGTGACATATTCAACCAACTATTTTAACATTGCTTCCTCACCAAAAATAAAAATGTCTTAATTGTTGAAACGTGCCAGTTTGCAATTATCACTCCATGGTGCACGAGTAACAGTGGAATATCCCTGGTTTTAGTTTCCAGGCTTTTTGTTGGCAAAGGGTGAACGCAAGTCTCATCAGTGAGTCATTGGTTAGGGAAGGCCCCCTCACCCCCAGCCAACAACCGGTCACTGAAATGAATACGGACAAGTTTAGGTTTTTATTTAAAACACCCATTAAAGAGAATGACACAGTAATTCTACCTCCCATCATTGGGAATCTTTTAGAGTCAACATAAAAACGCCACATTTTTATTCATCTTGTGTTTATTAGGGATTGTGATTAGCTGGAGCTGAGATGTAGCGATTTAGACAACAGATACAGACACACGTCGCTGTACAAAAGATTCAGTGCTGTGAAATAGACTCCAGACGGTATATTGCATGAATTAACTGAAAATTATTTACTATGCATTTTTAAATTATAATCATGATCATAAACTAGACTGTAGAAACAAATAGTTCTATTATTCTAGTTTTTTTTTTTTTTTTAATATATCTAAGGGTTTGGAAGAGGGAAAAGCATTTGCCAAAACTTCTCCAAGAGCACAGTCAGGTTTGGGCACTATATTTTTGCCTATACCATTGCTACCATAGACAGGACTTCCTTTGCCCAGGAACAGGATTCTAACCACTCTGACCAGTGACCGCCACCATACTTAATCATTCTTCATTTGAATTTTGTTCCCCCTTTTATGCATCAATAATGACACATTGCCAATCTTTCTTTCTGTGAATTATTTCTTATTCACATTTCCCATGGTCGTTTCCAGTGTCCACAATGACTCATGCTTGCTCTTAACACCCCATCCTCTTCGACCTGGGCCGGGACACACTGGATGGTACGGTGGTGAGAGAGGGGCTTTAGGGAGGGTTGGGTGGGGGGCAGTGGGCGTTTAGCGATGGGTGTTTCCTCTTGTGTTCTGCTTGACTGCACTTTGAAAATCAGCGTATTTGGTGACCTCTGGAAGGCTCTTGCTAGGTGTGGACACAGCGGAGTGGATTCAGCCATAATGACAGCTTTAGCCTTACGCTGCATGCAGACTCTATCTCACACGCAGCTGCTGGAACACTTTGTGGTGAACCCACATTTGCAGGAATCACAACGGCAAGAGGCATTAACCCTAAACGTCAACGTCAATTTTACTAAGAGAGGTACAGAGCATTATGTAGTCTTGGACCTTTGACTTGGTTCATGGAAGAAAAAACTTCAGCGGCTTTAACATGTTTTCAATTGTGTTTCAAGTTTCATCTGACCAGATCTGACTTTATAGTTAATTTTTTTATGCTTTAGAATTGCACAGACTAAAAAAGAAAAATTAATTGGACTTGCAAATTCTTACCTTGAACGCAACTGAAAGATAGGTTTGCTTTTTCTCACTCCCATTGTGCAAAACACTTGTGCATCTGAAATCATGATACAATACACTATTATCATGTCTGCACTTTATTCCTGCATTCTGTGATTTACTTTGAATTGATAGGTACTGTTACACACACATCATGGGGACTGTCAGTATGATCTTCTGCAGGGACATGGGCTGTGACCAAAGTCAGTAAGAGCATCGGAGAGCCAAGTCATGTTAAGAGCGAGATGCTCAGACGAGAGAGAACACAAGAGAATTTCGAGTTACGTTCGTCACAAATGTGTAATTATTAAACGTATTTTCATGAATCGGGGAGACCGCATGAAGAAAAAGTGTAATTCAGGTATGATTTAGATTTTATGTATGATCAAAACATTACATGTTTGAGTGACGTCAGCTGATCATGTAGCGGACCCCTGCGAGCTGGACCTCTGCACAGAAACACAGTGAACCTTTTTCTTTGTTCATCAATCAGGAAACAATCCCAATTGTAATTCATGGCAATAGTTGCCCATTTGTTTTGTCTTTTTAGTCAAACAGAAAAACGACACCATGGGTTTAAAAGGAAAGCCCACCATAATCAGGCTCAGTCAGGCTCAAAATAACATTTAAAGTGGTAAACAATCAAATTCTGTCCTTGAAATTTACACAGTTGGTGTGTGTTAGCAACAACAAGGCTATGCTAACAAATACTGACACAAGGGCTATACAGAGTTGACCTTCCCTCAAAGTTTCTTCTCTTTTCCTGTCTTTTTCACATCATATCTATGCGTCTGAGTTCACTTGACATCAGCGTGTGCAGAGGGAAAGAAAACCTGCCTCCGGAGTTGTTTTTCCATGTCACCGCGAAGTGAAGCCATGTCATCCAACCTTAGCCTTGCCCTGCCAATAGTCATCAGAAGTGATTTCTTTAGCATACTTGCTTTTTGGTTTGTGAATTATATTGTAGTAATGTGTAATGATTCTCTGGTGCCATGGGTTTAGACTGTGCAGCTCACGGTCTGATTTGAATGAGCTAATTAGGCCTATAGTCTGGGCCGAAGTATATGAGTAAGGCTTAGAGTACGTAAGATGATGTGAACCAAAGAGAAGAGGGTCAAACTAAGGCTGGCTGAGTAGGTTCAAGAGTGCTGTGCTGAGGAGAAAGGCCATGGTAATTAGCCTGTTAATCATCTGGTTTGAATCACAGTCAGAACTTCCAAAAGCCTCCAGGTTGCATTTGTATGAGGAGGGCGTTCACATGTACTAAGGTGGTCACTGCAAAACTGTTGACCCCATAAAGCATGTGCCTGCAGGAGAAGACTTCAGCCATAACTCAGCCTCAACCAACCCCGACACCGCAGTGATCTATGAACTTTGCACCAACAGAGCGGCAAACAGGAGATTCATGTGCGTCCGGGTTCTACAGAGAGACGCCAACAAACTCCATAAAACATATGGAGGCTGAGAGCTGCAGCACAAGAGGTAACAGAGCACACTCACTTCTGCAGGAAGAAGAGCTGCTGGTTTTTCTGGTGATCAACATTTGCAACAAGCAGATAATCAGCTCCCTATATGTGCAAGTGGCAGCCTATTAGATTGTATAAAGAGTGTCACTGTTGGAAAAAGCTACTGCACAATTTGGAAGTTCTTGTGCTGGATAAGACCCACAAGTCTGCAAGTCATTTCTAAGTTTGTTGAGGTTTGTTATTTTGCAAGAATTACGTTCAAAGCTGCTTGTCATTTTAAAAATACAGTGTTTCACCATGGCAACAATCTATATTTATAACTTTCAGTACTTTGGAGGACAACTATTCTTCATTGTGGAGCAAATGAAATATCATCAAGACAGAAAACAGTTAAAATTTTTTCATAATCTTTAAATATTTCTTCAGAACCATAGAAAACGTTTGTAGTTTGCATGTCACTGGCTTAACTGATTGGATTGGACATGACATCTTTCCATTCGTGTCCTTATTGTTTCATCTTTACTGAGGGCAGGTGACGTATCAGGACCAGAAGGGCTCACGTACAATAAATACATCTCCCCTTAAGTGGAGTGGGACAGAACACAGCTGAAGAAAACACCACATTTTCGATCACAGCCATCAGTCACAATCAGAAAGTACAGGTGAACTTTCAGAAGAGACTTTGCCCTGTGGCTTTGTCGCTTCAGACTGGATTACTTCAACATCTGTCCACAGCAAACCAACAGTAGCCCCAGTTTTAGTGGCTAACTTGAGTACATGTTCTTTCACTCACATCTGCTGCTGCCCCGGGACATGAGCTGAAGTCTACTGGAGTTGGCAGGCCTCTTTGACCAGTCATGCTCGTGTGTGATCTCTGGTATGTACGACTATATGTGTGTGTGGCGTCACCTTGCTGTTAGCCAGACAGTAGTGCGGGAAGTGAGGGGTTGTTGTAGAAGGTCACACTCCCAAGTCCTGCCTTAAAGCACTTTTAAATTTCTGCTGTTTTCCGGTTTCATCGAGCATGCATTACACGCATCTGAATATAGTATTTCATATAAACTAAAATTCAACAATATTATTTATTTTGGGGGAAAGTGGTTCAACATAGAAGAGTCTCAGCCTCATTTTAATGTTCTGAATTTTGAAACTCATATGTATCAGTAAATGTAAATGTCCTTAATCCAATGTGTTCGAGACAGGGCACAACTTGTGTATGCATGAAAGTGAAAAAATGTTGACCAGTAGCACAAAAGCTTGCCTCATACGGTGGACTAACAAATCAAAGTTTAATGTAAAGTTTTGTTGTGTCCGACAACATCTGGCCTAAGACTAACCACATTCATTTCCTGATTTAGTCCTGGAAGGATATGATAATTTTCAATGAGAAATTAAAGGTGCACTTGGGTTGCGTAGATCACCTGCATGTTTCCATAGACATAATACTACTTTGCTCTGACTGTCAAACAGTATTGTATTAAACTTATCTATCTGGAAGAAAGCCTTTAGTACCACCAGGCCAAGTTTATGGTCAGATCTGCTCACACTAAAAACTAGATATAGTGTAGAAGTTCATGTGGAACATTCCAGGGCAAAGCTAAAATATGTACATGGAGAAAAGCAGGTGGTAGACCTCCCATCATAAAAGTTAGTGCACCTTCAAATCAAAATAGAAACACGCTTTCTGTGTACAGTGGTTCTATGTGACATCACATCTTTGATATATACAGTAGATCATCTGCATCAATGCAGATGCATCTTATATTGCTTTAATGACTATATGAGTGACTTTTAATGGCTTCTATCCAGGGTGTACCCCAATGACTATTTTGTGAAGCACAGCTTCATTAATTATTGGATTCAATTACGCTCTAATAGAGCAAACGAGCAAGAGAGGACGAAGATGGATGAAAGTGTTTATTTTAATCCTGTGGGAATATTTGGCACAAGCAACAGACCCAAACAAACAGAACTAAACAATCTGGGTTATTAATTCCTCCAGTTTCTCAAGAGATGCTATCTCAAATGTTTATTCAATATATATGCATGGATAAACAAACTGTAGCAATAAAACAGGTTTGAAAATACCTAAATCTGTTATCACTGTTTATATTATCTTATATAATAAAAGTATTGCAGTTCTAGGTCTGTTTTTCTCATTATTTCTGGACATAGTTGTAACCAAGCTATTATTAAGGTGATAAGGCAATGCAGATTTCTCCTTCCTTTTCTTGTAATTTTTCTTGTGTAAACAGAGTATAGTGCAGGCCAGATCAGACACTCCGCAGATCTCCCTCTTGTTACTGATTAACATCTTTGGCTCATTCCTTGTAAGAGTGACTAGTGTTTTTCTCATCTCACAGAAATGCATGGATGAATGATTTGTCCAAACATTTTTGGGGGTGGAGATTCAGGACCGACTTTGCACATAAACAAAAACCAAGTCATCTGAGGACAGCAACGCATCTTAAGTTAGAGCAGGAATAGTGCAATGTATTTTTGTCTGTGTTTAAACTTTACGCCCCGTGAAGTTCTTCCATTGACACATGCCTTCACAGTCTGGAGCTACTGCTGATGCTGTTTAACATTATTGTGGTCTATTTTCCATTTTTCTTCTAAACACTCAGTGTTTGGTCAGGATCTTCTTGCTGCACCTGAGAAGTGATGACTTGTGATGTTTTGGAGATTGGAGATTTTGTGGGATTGTTTTTGTGTGTGTGGTGGAACTATGGCATAAACTAGCATTCCTGAGACACACCTTTCCCACACATTTGACCCTGTTGTGACAGTGCATTGCCTTCTCAGGGAAATACGTAAATGGACCATTGCATTTCTGTAAACAAGTGAGCTGGAATAACAAATGGACATTTGTGGAACAAATAAGCATGAAGTAGCACAAATTTGCCTCTGAAAGACAGTGTAGCGTGGAATGGGGATGAAAAAGGGATGGACATTCAGCAAATTGTAAATGCTGGAATTGAGCTCACGACGGCTGTATATAAAACTGGTTGGAGAAATTTGCAATCAGTCAAACAGAAAGAGCAGCTTCGCTTTTGATGGCTAAATTAATAAATTAAAAAAGCTTTGCATTTAGGAGCTATTTTAACCAATAGTGAGATTTATACTTAAAATATTCTTTAAAAAGATCACCAAATGTGATGGGTAGAGTCAGCATGTCTTCCAGACTTAATGGATAGGTCTACTAATCTGCTTCAATTTTCCAAAGACATGAATTAAAATGTTTGGCCTCAAATGCCACATTGCCACAAAAGTGAGTGATTTGACAGGCTACGAATTTGCTATAGATTGAAATGTACCCTGCTTAAAAGAGTTTAGATTCTAGTAAAGAAGAAGACATCAAATTATTACCAAACATTAAAGATGCAGTGGGAAACATTATATATTGTAATCTTTGTCTTTCTATTTCAACACATGGAAAAGTGACCACTCAGTTGGACTTTCACACAGATCATTAATTCAGTTATTGTGTGTGTAAAATTGTCTTTATCAAGTCAAACAAAATCAAACATACCCTTGTGAACATTTGCACGCACGCAAATGCTTCCCTTGCTGTATTTCTCTGTCCAAGTTCTGGAAAGTGCCAACAGCCACAAAACCACAGGAAAATTACATTTTGGATTCATAAATTCAACTATAACAATAATAACAGCAGATTGGATGCAGAAGATGTGTTGCTGTTTTCTAGAAAGATGGCAAAACCCAAACTAAGTGTAAAGATAATGACTTTTTCCACAATTTGTGTTCACCTCAAATTAGATTTCAACTCACCAGACAAGCAGGCAGAGAAAATAGACTTGCACTTGAACCTAACACGGCCATTTCATTTTAACAGCATAGACCTATTCCCAGGGGTGCGTTCAAGTGCTTCAGCGGTCAGTAAATATGAGTGCTGAGGAAATGTACACACACAGAGCTGTTTGTGGGTGGATTATTGCTCTCCATTCTGAGTTTGAACAGTGACTGAGCGTGACTTTGCAGGGACTGTTCATTTCTTCAGGCAGTCCGTACATTTCTATTGCACATTCAGGAGATGTGAGTGTGGAGATGACTGCCCAACGATTGTTCTCATGGGGCTTTTTCCTAGCGGACATTATTGTGGCTTCAATCTAAATCTATTTTGGTTGTGCAAGGAGGATCTTAGTCAGCCCTAGTCATTTTGGTAGCATTTATTTTAAATCACAAAACCAAAGCGTTTCACAATTAATAGTCCTTTATTTTTAATGTCTTAGTCAGACACTTAGTCAGAAGTTTTACTTGGTATTTTTCTCTAAATACATCATTACAATGGTATGTCCTAAGACGCGTAGTTTGGACCGCTGTTTTATCAGAGTTTTAATAGGTATGAATGACAGGCAGCAAGTCAGAGATACGCATAATCTGTATAAATATATATTAAAAACACATAACGGTTTATGAGTAAAAACTAAATAAAATAATAATTTTTAAAATTAACATTTAATGCAACAAATATAAACTTTAAACTTAGAAATCACTACAAACAATTGTATTCTTCACATTTTATCTCAAAGTTCAAAGCGTCGTCAGCTCTCCATTTGATACACAGCGACTCTGAAAGTTCATAGGCCAGAATTTGTATGTAATCCTGGCCCTTTGAGAGACAAAGGCTCCTGTTCTGTCTGCAGCCACTAATCTGCCCTCCAAAACTACAAAGGCCCCGGAGCAGCCTGCCTCCTGCTCCTATACACGGATTATCATTCACTTATTGAACCCCCTTTTCACGCAGAGCAAAGGAGAGGTGCAGTGGCATACAGTTTAGGGGAGCAAACTCCACAGAGCCACTCCAGTTTATTTTCTTTCAGAGAGGTAAAAGCGTGATTGAAATGTTAATAGTGAGAGAACTGCAGTCCCATATATTCTCAGTTCAGATACATTTCAGTGGAGAGTGCAGAGAGGGAGACACAAGGATTGTAAAGAGAAAGCAAGAATGAGAAGGCCTGGGCATTAAAAAAAGTAACACAGTGAGGATGGAATGTGGGAACTGCCAGTAAAGCGCCCCGTGTAATTGGCAAAGTAATCCTCGTAAAATAACCTGGAGAAAGGGGCAGGCCTGTGTTTGTGTGTCCTGAGTATGAGCCTATTTAAAGTCAGATGAAGTGAAACAGTTGTAATTTTACACTTTATTGCAGACATAAGTAATTCAAAATAGTGTTGTTTCAATATGTAACCTGCACATTTTTGTAATTGTATTTTACATAATCACTATAACTATTATTATTAGCATCGTTTGATAATTGTAGTAATATGCGCAGCAGCAAGTAGTATCAAAATTAGTAATTAGTATATTATTAAAACACAATAACAAGGCTATTTGTAACGACCATTGACTCTAATGCAGTAATTACAGTAAAACCAGTTGTACAGGAGAAAGAGTATAAACATCTTTTTTATAACTCTGAGTCATCTTCTTAATTTTGAACTTTCCTGAGGACATATTGTATTTTGACTTCCTCTCCCAGCTCTAGTCATGATGGCCATTCATCATTCTCAAGCTGTCTTTGCCAAACCTCTACATTCACCTCAGTCCAGTCTCCAGTGAATCCCAGGGAAGCATTTCTGTTGCCAAACCGGATTATTTCTGCAGTATTACAGTAGCTCTGTTTGTATCAGAGGACAGTGAAAGGAGAAATCCCAGGCACACATTAACAGGATGAATCTAATCTCTTAGCACACTTCTTAAGCACTGTTTTTTACATAATATTTACAACAGGGCACATATTTAATCATGTCTGAGTCGAGTAACAATCACAACACACTTAATAGTAGAAACATGTTGTAGAAAGCCAAAATACCGCATAGACGAATGGGCATTGGGCACATGGCATTGGGACACGCCTCCTGGATGTTTAGCAAATTAATTAGGCCAGTGTTCAGTGAGCTCATTGGTTTAATGAATAGAGCAACAGAAAAGACAGAGGCACAGAGGAGGAGTGTGAAGAGGACGAGCAGCCTGGGACCACCCTGCCGCCGTAAATAAATGTCATGTTAGATTGACTGGCCTATGTGGTAATAATACTGATAACATGGAAAATATATAAAAATCTAAACCTTTATACTGCCAATTCCATTTGCCAACCATTGCAGAAAGTAGGATGAAAGAAAACTACAAATTCATGACTGAAATTAACTATAAACGCTGTAATAAAACATTTACTTATTGAAATATGATTATTAAAATGTTCTTGCCATGCCACGTTTTTTTTTCATGCCACTAAATAGAACCTGCTGTTTGTCAAACTTGACATTTCACTTTTGATCTTTGATAATCTGCAACATACAGCACCACATCTGTTTCATGGTTTCTCCTGTTAAAGCACTACACTGAACTTTTACTATAAGTCCCAGCGGTGAATTGACAAAACAACTAAAGGAACAGTGGAAGTGGTTCCTTTGTGATTTCATCCTGAACATGAGTGAGTATCCTTTTCTTTAGAGTAGATCATTGCGACGTACATAAAACATATAAGAGATGGGGACAGCGCTTGGTGACGCTCATCATAGTAAAGCTCAAATATCTGGACAGGTGATAGGAAGAAATGTGAGAGTTGTGGTCTTCGTAGTGCCGGCTGAGATGTGCAATTCCAGTGACCTGTTGGTGACCCCTCTCGTTTCCACTTCAGTAATTATTGATCGGAGTGCTCCTGAGTCACCACTGTGCTGTAGGTAGACATGATATAACCCCAAACACTCACATCCACTGACCTGCAATCTGTCTTTCACCACCTGCACATCAAATTGTCAATATGTGTTTGTGCCCTGTAAAGCATCACACAAAGTAAATGAAAAAGAATCAAGTTATGAAGAAATAGATACTGATGATCAATGACATCCCCTCAAGAATTTATGTGAAGGTAAAAAAAAAAAAAAAAAAGAATGGTTTAAAATAAGTAATCACAAACTATTTTTAGAACAACGAAAAAAATTTGTAATCAAGGGATGCATCTGGAGATAAAAAAATTCTGAGATGAATATATGGGAAGGAAAAAAATTAAAAATCAAGCAAACAGATTAAAAGAATTAAAGAAGATTAAGAGATTAAAGAAGAAGATTAAAAGGAAGAAAAACATGTCCATATTAAACTGTAGTCCAATATCTAAATTGACTTTGCCTCCCTGTTGTCGTGTGGCTATCCCTTATTGACTTGCAGCCGATATGGTTCACATTAGTAGTGTTTGATGTCTCCATCTCTGGCCTCTTTTCTCTTATACTTCTACACCACTGTTTGATCTGCCCCAGTCTGGTCCTGATCATGCGCCCTCTGTCTGTGGCGCTAACCCACCCGCCTGTCACCCTGCATGTTTGTGTCCAGGTTTGGTCTTTTGTTCTGGAAGCACATGCATGTGCATTTACTGTTTTAGATTTGAGCTAAATATCTTGTCTAGTCGCCCTGTCTCCATTGCACCTAGTTTAGATAAAATCTTAAATCTTTAGAATAATTTCCTGTTTGCTGGGTTTGGCCTGGAGTGCATGATATCGAACTGAAGAAGGCGACCCGTAGAAAAACAATCGTTTTGAAAGCTCATTTTTCATTGTACAGTACAAGAGATTAAATACAATTACTACATTTACAGTACATGAACATAGTACTCTTTTTTATTTACTTTATTGAAATGTATTTCACTAACATTCTTACTTTTACGTATTACTCAGTTTATTTAAGTGCACTTTGCATAACATTTGAATAGCAACATAGCAAGAAAAAAATAAGAAAAATATATATAAATGACAAATAAATATTATACATAATTCAAAAAAGAAGAAATAAAAGGACAAAACCAAAAGTCTGTTATCCATGCATATATGCAAGTGCATCACCACACCATTGCATATCAAGTAATGTTGTCCTGAAGACTTGCAAAACTTGAACATCAAGCACATCTGCCACAGAAAAAAAAGAGAAAAAAGACGGAAAAAACTTAGTGCAAGTGGGTCATCAGTAACGATTTAAAAATGTTTAGAGACTGTGCTGTTCTAATGTTTAGAGGCAGATTGTTTCATAACTTAGGAGCAATCACAGAAAAGGTTTGGTCATCTCATGTTTTAAGGTGAGTTCTTGGGATATTTAAGAGCAACAGATTTGTGGACCTCATCTCACGAGCCGGAGCATAAGGGACAATCAAGTCACTAAGATAAGGCAGGAAAGGCCATTTAGACATTTAAAAACAAACAGCAACAATTTAAAATCATTCTATATCTGACGGGAAGCCAGTGCAGGGAGGAGAGAACAGGTGTGATGTATTCATGACACCTGGTTCCTGTCACAGCTGAGCAGCAGAATTTTGTAGGAGCTGCAAATGGTTCAGAGATGTTTGATCCAAGCCACAGTACAACAAATTACAATAATCAAGGTGTGATGGAATGAAAATGTGGACAACATGCTTGAACTCATTGGAAGGAAGGTTGGATTTGACCTTGCGAAGAACATAAAGTTGAAAGAAACTAATTTAAAGGAGCTGTCCAGGGTCACGCTGAGATCTTTAACTGCAGGCTTAACACAGGACTTTAGAGGGCCAAGCCAGTCAGTAGAGTTTGGGGTATTGGGATGACAATAAAATTATTATTTCAGTTTTATTTTCATTAAGATTTAAGCAATTAAGTGCTAGCAATTTTTTATTTCCTGAATGCAAGACAGTAATGCTTCAGAGCCGCTGGATTTAATAACAAATAAATTTGCACATCATCTGTGAAAAAGTGGAAAGGTACATTGTCTTTACTAAAGATATTTCTGAGAGGCAAAGTATACAAGGAAAACTAATCAGGGCCAAGAACTGAACCTTGTAGAACTCCAGAGGTCAGAGGAGCAGTACCAGAGGAGAGCGTAAGACTGTGCCTTTGATTCCAGTGAATGTTCTGTCTGATGACCAACTCAAAGGCTGCAGAGGCTGGGAAGTCCAAAAGCACGAGCACAGCAGGATGACCTGAGTTCACTGTTAAAAACAAATTATTTAATACTCTTAAAAGTACCGTTGCTGTGCTGTACAGGGATTTAAAACCAAATAAAACATTTTTTCAGAATTCCATTCTTTTGCAGATAATTCTGAAGTTGGACCTAAACCAGTTTCTCAAGGATAGAAAAGGCTGCTTGCTGATGGACCGGTAGTTTGAAAGGACCTTGGGGTCAAGATTATGCTTCTTCAGAAGAGGTTGCACAATTGCAAAACAGTGGGAACACAACCAAGGGAGAGGGAGGTATTTAATTATTTTAGCATGTAAGGCCCCCTAATGCCTCCAGAGGACAAGTACAGCCTCTTTGAATGTTAACGCCATGAAGGTAGCAAAAGCCTGACCTGGAACCGCCCCGTTCAACGCGCAAACGTCAGGGTTCTCAAAATCATTTTGAGAGGGGGCAGAATTTAAAAAACCAAAGCTGGTCGGGGACCGCATCAGAGACAGAAACGCACAAATTAGCGCCAGGCGAAGAGTAAAAACATCAGAATCCCACGTACAGTGACGAGGTAGTTGGCGGAGGTTTCTGTAATCCACTTGGCTCACCGACTCCTTGAGGATGCCAAACTGGAAGCAGCAGATCCATGACACCGCCGCCCTTGCACAGGAACGATTCACTTGTGATTTCTTGGCGACAAAAGTTGCTGGCTCGCCGAGGAAACCACCTCTTTGGAGAGACAATACTTCACGTAAGGCTTTGTCTGTCACCAGACTTCCACTTCACTTTCCCCTTTTCCTTGGCCGTTTTCTCCTGGTGTTAGGCATGTGTAACAGGTGCATGTACACTGGTATGGATGACAGGAACGACGGTGACAGTCCGGGAGAAATCAAAGTCTCCCTTAAGTCTCCCCGCATTAAATGACCCACAATTACTTTCTTTTCTTTCCATGTTCATTTTATTATCTTAAATTAAATACACAATATATAGTACTATAAACACAAGATGGAAATGTAAGTTGCCAACAAAAAAATATTAATAAATATCTTAAATAACTAAATAAAACTTAAATATTCAAGTGTAAAACAAATACCACCCAATAAAAGTACAAATACGAATATAGATTGAATCAGCCAACAAGTTAAGTGTAAACATTAACAGGCAACTGAATAAAAATGACTGCTCCTACAAATGTGTACGTCTACATTTTCAAGCTGCAAAGTTGTTTATCAAGTCATCATATGAGAGCTTCTGTGCCAATTGGTGGTGAGTTCAAGGGGTCAAAGAAACGAAATATTCGTAACTGTAAATGATTACTACTACTACAATTTATGTATTTATTTTTTGCAAAAAATGAATAAAAATAGTTTATTCAGCTTTAAGAAATGCACAGGAACTGTTGTCATTGTGAATGTATCATTGGCATCATATTTATTCACGGATTAAGTGCAGTAAAAGCCCACGCACCAAATGTCCCCTAAACGCCTCAGAGTCAGACGTTAGATGCAGAGCGGCAGGTAATAGGCTCCTCCGCTGACTCTCTCTCGTCTTCATCTCTCAAACTTTGCCTGGGGTCTTTGCCATCCCTGTTCTCTGAGGGAGGAGCCGAGGAGGAAAGAGAGAGAGCCCTTGGCGTCGCGGTTTTATTAAATTACGTGCATGCGCTTCACTTTGGCGAGCGCCGGAATGCGGCGCCGGAATGCGGCGCCGCGTGGGCACCGCTCGTTTTCGCCACGGCCAGGCGGCCACGGCACAGCCGATGTGGTGCCCCCTCAGAGCACTTGGTGCCCTACGCGCTGTGCGTTACGTGCTTTATGGAAGCGGCGGCCCTGCTCTTATATTTTGTGTTTTTGTTTCCAGTCCAGTTTAATTATGTTTTACCTTACAGTTTTTTTTTTTTTTTCATGAAACAAAGAATACATATCTAAATTTTAAAACGTATTTCGAATTCTGCTTCTAAAGCTGTGGACACACGACTTTTTCAGTTTAGAATGCTGTGGGGACTGTTCACTTCACTACTCCGCAGTACAATAAATCCTCCACAAAAATAACTCTCTAATCTGTAATCTGTGGCATTTTTTTAAATTTAGTAATAATTATGTATTTATTTATAGTAAACGTTGTTATTATCAAACATATGTGGGACTGGACTGGACCATTGGGTGCATGTGACCCCTGACCTACCAAAACAGTTCAAAGTTGATGCGCTAGCGGTGATGCTAGCACTCTTTATTCTCTAAAATGGACATGAAATGTGGCAACAAGGTTTAAGAAGTTGGACATGTCCCCTGTGTGCATTTTATCAGAGGAAAACCTGTGTCATTTTAAACACTATCTCTGAAGCAGATGCCAGTCACACAAGAGAAGAGGATGACAACAACGCAGTGAGTGCAGTTGTTTAAGTTTTTTAGTGCCTCATCTGTGGTTGTAAGTGCAAAAGTAGTGTACAGGAACCATTTGGGCACTAGGTTCAAAGGAGTACTAAACATGTGCACTAGTTTTGTGCCTACAGTTCCTTACAGGCCTATTGTCTTAACATTTAACAAGCATAGCAGCTCGCACACGTCAAACTCCTATATACTTCATTTGTGTGCTAATTCCACTCTTTATTCCGTTCAAACTCCGTGATTTGTTAAAAGCCCAGTCCTTTATTCGTTCCTTCGTAAAAGTTTTTTTTTTCCCCACGGCATGTACCTGGTCCACTCCTTCCGCCACTCCTTGCACTTAACCTCAGCTGTTTTCCTCTGTTTCAGACAGTCTCAGATCCTCTGTGTTACACAGAGTGTTTTTTTTATTTATTTTATATTAACTGTAGAGTTCTATTTTCAGTCAGCAAGATGGGTTATACTGTCTCTGAATTGACCTTTCTGAATTGAATTTTTTTGTCATAGAATTTTGTGTCAATTTTAATTAAGCTAAGTTTTGATTAAAGGAGGCCATTATGATAAGGTGACTTTTTGGAGCTTTTCAGCATAATAGTCCCTCAGTGTCCCTCTTGCAACTCCCCCTTTTTGCATCAACCAAGTCCCGACACCGGCCCACTTAGGCTGCCGGCTGACTAGGAAATTTCCCCATATCTCTTGATTGTCACTCCGCCTGTGCCCTCATCGGCTACTGATCTGCAGCAGAGTCATTATGACAACCAGACGTCTGAATCCCCTGGAGGTCACTGCTTTGGTGCTGCCTATACACGGGACTCTGAGCAACATACACTTAGTAATATATACAAATGTATAAATGCTTTGATTTAGTTTTTGTGCCCATTTTTCATAATCTGAATGCAAACGTTTCATAACATTTTCTATTCACCTTATTCCGGAAGTTGCCATGGGCACTGCCATCTTTTTCTGTTGTAGTTTACATGGGGTAGGCGAGCGCAACAGAAAATAAGTTCTACACGGACTAAAAAGCCGTTTTCAGGCCGCCCAGGAAATCGATGCATTGCTGACTTGCATGTGTACATGAAACATTTTAGATAAATCAATCTACTTTATATAATGTTTTAGCGAGAGACTTTGCCTCGTTCACCATTTGTGCGAACTGTGTTGTCGTCAAACCGGAAGTTCCTTTACTACAAGAGTGCATTTCTTAGACATAAAAAGAGGCAAAAGTGGGCGGGGCGGAACAAGGTGAATACACACAAAAGACAAATTTCTCTCAAACGTTCAAATATCTGTCTAAATCTGTGTTAGTGGCACTTTTCCTTTGCTGAGATAGTCCATCTCACTTCACATGTGTGGCATATCAAGATGCTAATTAGACAAGTGTAATATCGCACAGGTGTGCCTTAGGTTGGCCAAGGGACAAGGCATAAAAGGACAAGGAAAAATTAAATTGTTGCTTTATATTTTTGTTCAGGGTATGATGATATGCCATTGTCCTTGGGATTTGTGTGGATATATTTTTACAAGTTTGAAAAGCAAATGTAGTTTTGGAGCCGTGAGTCATGTTGCTCGGATAGAGCTGTCTTGCCCTCCACCTGGTTCAGTCTGTTGTCTATGGGGTTAGACTTGGTTAAGTCCGAGTTTTGTCCTAGATGAGTCCATCACAGGATAGTGTTGTCTCTGTTTTTAAATTGTTTACGCTACACTGACCGTATGACGTGGCACTGTCCATGCTAAAATACACAGCTCGCACTCACGATTTAGTGCTGATGCTTGATGTGTGTAGCATCATAGCCTCCTCCTGCGGTGGACAGGAGCAGATGCAAAACTCAATTTGCTCGTAAATTTGTGAATGTTGTACAAAAAGGGAATATTCTCACATCACAATGACGCCAGTGTGCAAAGTGTCCACATATGTTGTCCAAAATCCCACTGTCTGTTACGAGGCAGCAGCATAAAAGCAGCCACCAACCTGGTCACTCCAAGCAGGGATTGAAGCATTAAGCTTCCTCTCATCACAATGAGTCTGGAGCAGAATAGTGGCTGAGGAGGGTAGTCCTCGTGCAACCCCACTGAGCTCTCTGGCCTGCAGCCTCGGACAGTGATCACTTCTCTGCCTCTGACAGCTCGTTCTCGAGGGAAACAAACCTTACACATCAGCTTATGTATCCACAGAGACCTTCACCTCTCAGCGGCTTTGCCTCTGTGCTTCCCTGGAGACACAATCCCTACGACCCAGAGAATGAAGAGCTTCAAAGAGCCTGGCTACAGACCACTGGAGGCGTCCCATGCTTAAGTCTGGAAATGGGCGTAAATCGTTCTTACCTTCAGCTCCTGCTCTGTCATGTACCAGTAATAAATCCAACGAACCAGTTGACAAGCATTTTGCTCCATTTATCCATGACGCACATGTATCGCATAAGTAGCGTACCCATAAAACTGTTGCGAGACACTGGTGTCAAACATTTTTTTATAGTTGCCTCTGCGTTACCTTTCTCCCCAGCCACTGAAACGTGAGATTTCCTCTTCATGCATTGTTCCAGTCCAAGTCACACCATTATGTGATGCTATCGGTTAGCCTATATTTCAGATTGTCGTTCTTGAAATGTTTTGTGGAGAAGTGTTGAAAATTGTCCATGATGAGTCTGGTCACTTAGGAGTGAAGAAGTGTGACAGAGTGCTGCGCTTCTTTTCTGGCCCATATTAAAATGTGACGTGTCTAAGTACATTAAATCCTGTCACATTTGTCAGTTCACCGCAAAACCCAGTCAGTCAAAAATGAAAAAATGTGTCAGTTCTCACGCTGAGCAGAGTTCAGCCAAGGTGAGTTGGTCCTGGCCCTGACTGTGATTAGCTTCCCGTTTCAAGCAAAGTTCTCTGGTCCTTTAGTTGTGGAGAGTAAAACATCAAAGCTCAACTATGTTTATTACCACAACGAACCGCAGACAATCTTCAAGATTGTGTCATATGAATTTGCTTAAACCATACTATTATCATGGTGGTGCTAAGGTGGTATCAAGAAATGCGCAGAAATGACAAGACAGTCCCTCATAGTATTGTTTGTCCCTAACGATCCAAACAACAGTAAAGCACTCCTTATAAGGCCCAAGGTGAAGTGCTATGTCTTCACTAAAACACGTTGAAATGCAGATTAGTGATCACTCAGTCTACTAACATTCATGATTATAAAATTATAAAAAGTTGCATTAGATTTATGATGCACGCAGTTGTAATTGACACCATTTGCCGAAATTGCTTAGAATAAGTCTGAGAATTTATGGACTTTAAAAACAGCACAGAAGATGTTACGTGAAATACAATTCCAGGTAGGAGCAGATTCACAGACAACGAGTGGCGAGTAGTGAGCAAGTAAAGAGAAAATAACAACTATCAATATTTTAACTTTCAGATGTACTTTACCCAAACACAGGGGGCAGCCATGTTGGATTGTCTAACTTGGAGGGGTCCTGAAATGTTGCCCAAGTATTCAAATTGGAATTCAGAGATGGAAGGGTGTTCCTGTGTGGATTTACAAATTGGAACTCAGAAAATCTGACCTCCAAGGACAACTAGAACCCAGCAGAAGTGTGCTGGTAGCCAAACAGATCTAAACAGCTACTTCACAGGGGCCACTTTAGAACGCTTAAATGGTTCAGTATGGTTCACTTAAGATAGTGGACACACTTTGGGACCGTGCCGATCCAGAAGCAAACCAATGGAAACAAGGCTTATTAATCTATTTCTTGGCACTCTACTTTGTGACGGTCATTGGCCATTTAAATATGAAGTAGCAGGAAAGACGCCCAAGTAAAACAATAGAACAAATGTTTTTGCATGCTTGCCTAATGAATGTTTAGAGTGCAATGTATAGGAAAAGTCAGATTAATCGCCTGGCTTGTTTTAGTCTTGAACTGTATCCATGACAACCAAGGAGGTTAAATGCTGCTTGCCAAAAAAGATACAAACTCCAGTCAGCACTCCATGTTTGGGTTAATGCTGATCTTTGTTTTCATAGTAATGGAACCAATTGTTTGACTTCTACTATTCTTTTAGTGAACAATGGGACTTAGAAAGCGACTCTCAATCTGTGCCAGTTTGAAAAATCCAGCAATCAGTGAATAATTAATGCTTTTGAGCCAGTCTTTAGATGTTTAAATTATCCCTGTCAATCACCTCCCAGATTTTTGTAATAAAAAGCACCATGTGAGGAATAGTTTTGATTCTATTTGATATAATGAGGTCATGTGTGCTTTGCCATGTGTTGTGTTCACTGTCCAGTGGGACATGGACTGGCCTGTTAAACTTTTAGAGTAAACAAGCTTCCCGAGTCTACAACACATTTAGAGGGAGAGAGAAATACCCACAAGTTCACACCAGTAAACACAACAATATGAGCCTATTGTTTGGGGCGAATGGGGTAGGAATGAGAGGATGTCAGAGAACTGGAATGAATGACGAGTTTGTCTGGTCTTATGGAGGAGAAATGAAAAATATTTGAAACATTACAGCATTTTTTAACTCTTGATCATGGTTTTACTTTGGGCATTTGGTTTTGTTACGTTCCAAAATTGGATTAGATTAATTGGATTGGATTACTTGTTATAATTTCTGATGGAGGGCAGGGGTCCATATGGAGCATGTTTTGGAAGAATTATTTAAAAACAGAAAATCCACAAATTTTAAACCTTATCAATACTTGTTAGGGGTTGGCTCTACAAACTTGCGGTGTTAATTTTATGGTTTCAAGTCTTTTTAACTGACCACAATCACATCTTTCAAGTTGAATAATGGCACCCCTTTCTGACAGAAAATATGTGATAGGCCCAGTATCTACAGAGATATTAACAGTAAACCAGGTCAACAAATCTCATAGTGAAACAGCAAGTTCAACCATTCAACCATATAATGCTATGTATAATGTATAAGCTCAGTTTTGAACTATGGACATTTTTGAATGGTGTGATGTTATGTGATTGCAACCTTGTGTACAGTACGCAAGAAATAGTTTTACGGGTTTAGTGGTTTTCATTTGGTGGGCTGAGACAAAGAAAGGTTGAATTAAGATGTTTTTTTAAAGAGCTGTAGATGTAACTTATCATTCAACTAGTATCTTGTCCTAGCAACAATTACCATTTGATTGGCGTTTTTTTTACATAATGGCGTTTCTAGTAATACATTTATTTACATTCAATCTCTATACTAAGTAAAAGTTAATTTCCTCGTTTTATAGTGACAAACCATGGGAATTAAAGTGATGGGTCGTAAAGCCCTCAACAGGATTCTAACTGTTTCTACCGATGTCTTGATTAGCCACTGCATCTATCACTTTGTGTTTAGACAAGACCAACGATTCTGATGATAGACGTGGTGGGGTCACTCCAGAGTACAGGTGCACAGGGGACCAAACTATCTACAGTATAATGTGCTGTTTATTTTTGGCATACGCGTACAAATCCAAATCAGCCCAAATACATTCTTCAGAGATTAAGTTTTATGTGGGTGAGGTAGATTAAGACATAAACCAGGGTGGTTCACAGTCCCATGATGCAATAGTATTTTCTAATTACAAAATTAGTCACTTTTGTTCGCTAATAAATCCTTTTGCTAATGATAGAGATTACATTTTGAGCCTTTTTTTCCTTATGGGATAGGATGAGAAAAGAACACTGAGATTGAGGAAATAGCGGAGAATATGTTCGAGATGTAGTTTTCTTTTCCTTTTTTTTAGTTTTGTAAAGCCAGATGTACTTCTAAAACTCATACACCAAGCTGGCCCAAAGTTCACAGTTGTCTGATGTGATGCGCTCTGGTCTTGTCCTGGACTCTCCTGCATTAGAACTGAAAGCAAAGCCCATACGCACTAATCCGTCTACCGCCACCTATCAAGAACACAAAGTGGCTCACTGTCGCCCTGTGTCTTATCCCACTGGAACCAAAATTCAAGTAAGATTTAGCGTGTAAGCTTTGTATGCGCCATGCTGCTTGCTGCTAGAAAATGTTTATTTTTCAATATTTTTCTTCACAATTAGACTAAGGTTCAGATTGAGATGAAAACCCATGACCAATTAGAGTGTTCCTTTGAGGAAGATGTCTGCCCCGATTACACTTCTCCAACGAGACAGAACCGTGTCTTTTGAGGGCCGATGATGCTCTCCACATTTGGCAGGCTTTCTATAGGTGACGGGTGGATTGGTGTGTACTGTGACAGGAGAGCCTGGCTATTGACAGACACTTACTTGTTGGATGGTTTACGTTTCTTCTGTCTGATTAATGCACTTTTGAACTACAATTACGTCAACTCCAAGGCAGCTTGAATAAAACTCCTTTATTATCGCAGACATTTTAGGGTTTGCCTCTAAACAAGTCTTGAGTGTTTGACTTTGATGAAAATGGCCTCCTCCTCCTCCATCTGTGTCTGCTTACAGTAGTTGTGGATTCAGCAGCATCAGGTGGCGACTGCTGTGTCTGCATCATCTCCAGAGGCTCAGACTGATGGCTCCAGTCATATTCCAAGATCTGGGAATCATCACGCCTCTGATCTGGGAATTCTGCCTCATAAACATCGTACTCTGCCTCTGTTCATTTATCACGTGAACTACTTTTCTTCTTTTTCTTTTCTTTCTTTTTCTTCTTTTTTCTCTCTTCTTCTTTTTGTCTCTACTTTACAGTACTACTTTTTCAATGTATATATTGAACACAACAAAGGTAAGCAGCGGTTCTGAAATTGTGTTGAGTGAGCTTCTTCTTGCGGATTCAACTACATTTGTAGTGTTTGCTTAATTTACAGTGAATTTGTATTGCTTTGGTAACACCTTAGTAAAGCATTAACAAAGTTGTTTATTAACTACTATTAAATAGTTTATTAAGCATGATTCAGGGTTAGTAACTACTTAATTAAGGTTTTGGGTTGGGCAAGGAATTTGAGTTAGAGTATTAGTTAAGTAGTTAATAAGCCTGAATCAGTCTTAATAAATTCTTTGTTCACTATTAATTAAGTCTTTAATCATGCGTTACTAAGGCAGGAATAAGGGAAGTTATTCTAACCACCATTGGTTTTGTCCTTGTGCTGCAGCAACTACATTTTCCTGTATTATGCCTATAGTTTAGCACTTGATTGCTTACACAAATTTTGAGACCAGTGGTTCTCAAACTTTTTCAGTCATGACCCCGAAAAAACAATAGTTCACATTTGCAACCCCCAAACACAAAAAATAGGCGACACACTAAGTGATAAATTAGCCTTGTATCTAATGTTTGACTTTATGTTGAGAATATAGACCTAGAAAATGACTTTGATTGGCCAACAAATAGGAATCTATATTTACCACTGCATTTGAAGGTGTCAAGCCTTGTTTAACACTATTGAGAACCACTGATCTAGACAAGAATTTTTACATGTGAACTACTTTTAAGTTCCTCTTCTGTTGTTTGTCAAATACAGAATTTGAAACAGATTATCAAACAAATCCTAGCCTTAGTCAATCTTAGCCTACAGTGTACATTAATAAACGTTACGTTGATAAAATTTAAAATTAACTGCTATATTCACTGTTTTTATATTGAATATACTGTATCTGAGTGTGGTAATTTCGGGTTAGGGCGAGAATATGATTGCTATTTTGACTCACTATGCTAATTGCTTGCAGATTGTTTGTTTGGAAATTTGTTGAGTTTTCCATCACACGCAAGCAGCAGTGTCAGCCAAGGCATTCCCCACCAGTCACTTTTCACAAGTTCTCCAAATTCAATCCCTATACATGCACAAACTGTATCAAAGATTCCTGTGAGGTATTTTTTAATTCGGAATAGTGTATAATTAGTCTGGATTGTTCACGAGACTCCCCACATTGCTGTTTTGTTTGTGTATGTGTTGTCATGGTGATGCCACTTTTGTCCAACCGTATTGAGAAAGGTGAACGCACCATCACACATCCTTTTCCTCTCCTCCTTATTTTTCCACTTTATTATCATGTTTTCATTTCTTGTATTCTTGGCATCAAAATGTACAAGTCATCCCACTTCAACCTCAAAGAAAATATTGTGATTTCTCAAATTTCACTTTTTGCCAACTGCAGTTCCTTTTCCTGACTGTGCTCCAGTGAGGTCAGCAGGTCACATCCAAACTCTCTCCCCAGGAACTCAATTTCCCATCATGCACCATCATGCTGAGATGAACCTGTCCACATGCTGTGCAGGGTAAAAGCTGCCAAGCGAGTGATGAGATTTGACAGATTGTGAAAAAAACGGGGGCTTTGCAGGGACAATGTATCCGAGTGGTGAGAGATGTGGAGTAGAAGGTTATGTTAGCGAAGCTGTATGGAAGTATGGACAGTGAGGTGCTTTCCCAATCCTGGTCTTCCAAAAACATGTGGTCTGCATTTGTTTTTCAAGAGGAAGATGGACAAGATCACACACACAGTAGTACAGAGGGAGGCAATACATTTGAAGTTCACGCACAGGCATTACAGACAGTCAAGGAGAACTTTGTTTCAAATTGTTTCCAAACTGTTAAAGTGAGAGAGCTTCAACAATTGCGAACATGCTTTATTTATTGATATATGCAACAGTTGCCAAGACAGATTTTCTACTTTTTCAGTATATGCTGAAACAAGCTGGATTCCCATCAACTGCAGGGTCCCTGGTTCTAACATTGCTTGCTCTTTCTTACCGACACTTCGCCCACACTCCGTGGTATAACTACTACTGTTTGCCCGCCTTGTCTAACTGTCAGCACTTATAGCTGTTGACTAAAACTGATTGGCTAATAGGGCTTTTCCCAGGTTTTCAACACCTAAACTCATTCATCTGGTTTCACTCAGCTGCTGACTTAACTTGGTCCACGTTTTGTTCTTCACTCTTTTTATTATTTTTTCTGCTTTGAATTTGTTAAGAAAAGGGGGAAACCCAGATGTTTTGGCGTAATTATAACTGTTAATCCACCGACGCCCAAAAGCAAACGTTCACATGGTCTGTCAGAAAGGTCCAACCGCGTCGTCACTTCTCATAATGTAATGCCTCACGAGGAGTAGCCAAGCATGTCTCATATCATGATGGATTGGTCAGGTCATGTTTTATGTGGTACTACACCTCTTAGTAATCAGTTATATGGAGCTTGTTTTTCACATAAGAACAAATTGTTCTCACCATTTCAAGTTAATAATGCCTTTCTAAAAACCTTATATTTCAAGGCAAATAAAAAAGAAGAAGCATTAAGGGACAATTTTGATTTGCATTAGTTTTAAGATAAATTGGTTTTGGGGCTATTTACCCTTATGGCAGGAATTCTGGACAACTTTTTCAATCTCTCTTTTCATTTCTTTATGCAACGCATTTTAAGGCTTGATATTCTACTGTAGATTTCTTCAATGTCCAGCATGTTGAGTTCAATCCACAATTCAGCATTTAGCGCTTTTAAATATGTGGCTCTAGCTCTCAGCTGTGGTAAATCTTAAGAACATCCATTACTTCTGTAGGTGATCTTTAGAAAGTGCATCACTCGCTGCCTTTAAACGTCAGAAGGACCTGACTAAAAGCAATAGACAACATGAGATCTCGGAAAATTGTGTCTCCCTGAAGATAGTTCTTCTGAGGACACTTTCAAATCAAATCAAATCAAATCAATTTATTTTTATAATGCCCAAAATCACAACAACAGTTGCCTCGATGGGCCACAGGTAAAAGCAGTTCAGATAACTGTCCCAGAATGCCCCTGTCCTTTGACCCTCCTTCGCGGCGAGGAAAAACTACAAAAAACCCCATGGGAAAAAGTAGAAACCTCGGGGAGAACCACAGTGAAGGAGAGATCCTACTCCCACGGACGGACAGGCAGCAGATGAACTAGGACTGACATCCACTTGGACTGTGGAGCCAGAACCACTCAAGAGGGAGGTGGCTTTAAAGAGTTCCTCCAGGAGGACGAGGAGCATTCCACCCAGTGTAGAGAGATCCTCCACTTTCTTACCTGTTGTCGAAGTTATTTGTGTTTTGAGGATCCTCCCACTTGGATAGCAATTTAATCTGCAGACTATGCACATTAGAAGGGAATATTTGTTCCAATTTGATGTCCATGCGCTGAATTGCTTGTAATCCATCATTTTAAACAATAGCTGATTTCAATTTTAAAGCCACAGTGCAAAAAACGCTTTGTCTACTAATGTGTGTTTGTATATCTGTGTGTAAATCCCGTTAGACGCATATATGTGCCAAACGCCCCGAGCTGTGAATATTCATGGGTGGCTATAAGTGCTTATGAATGTGCTCAAAGTGATTTTCAATGGCCACATTATGAATCACGGCCGGCAAAAGAGCTCATTCACAAGCATCTGCTGCTTGATGCGGCTACTGCCAAATGTGTGTATGTGTTTGTGTTCTTCTATATATTGTTTCTATTGTGGCGTCTTAAGAGAAGACTTGTGATTGCCAGAAGGGGCCATTCATGGTGTAAGAGAGCCTTATGTCCAGTTTCAATGTGTGCATAGAACTCACACTTAGAACAGTGTGGTGCATGGATGGCTTCCCAATAAACAATACAAATGGAAGGATGTCTAAAATATGAGAAAAGGTATTCTTGTTGAGATGTAACCAGATATTAAGCATCTCAGCAATCAATTGTCAAGCATAAATGCACTGATGTTTGGTCTTACATTTTATGATAAAGTGTTTTTCCTATTTTTTATCGTCCTTCTGATAGATTCAGTGGTGATTGGCTCACAGTTTTGAGGTGTACATTTCCAGCATATTCTGGAGAACATTTTGGTCCAGAACCAATTTGCCTGTTCTGTGTTTATGTTAGATTATTTCCTCACTGAATCACAACTGTATTGATATTGTTGCCTAACATTTAAATATGGTCATTTAGGCATGTTTAAGAGGAACCCAAGAATCAATTTTGGAACATTATAGTTAGGCTACCAATCAACAACACCAAAAACTGGCATCTGTTTTGAGATCCATGTATTGTTGTGCCACTTACTGATCAAATTCTTTCCTTCCATCCAGATTTGGGATTGGCAAAAAGAGTATATTGACGAGTGTGCCCTTGTATTACAAAAATATTTGGTTGTGACGTGGTGTCCATTGATCTCCCTTGGAGCAAAAACAACCTGCCGTTTTGGATTCTTGGCATCTTTCTCGTATATTGACACTTCCTGCAATACTGAGGTCCAGGAGGCATGTCATTTTTGGATTTGATGAAAGTGTCAGAACTTTGTATTCCCCTCAAGTATTTGCGTGTGTGTGTGTTTCCCTGTGTGCGCATCAAAAGAGGAGGCTGCGAAAGGTGAATGTCAGTCTTTGATGTAAAGCTTCCCACTGTTCGACTTCGACTTCAATCAACATGGGGAAGGCAACATGCACACAGTTAGCGCCTCACATTAAAGACTTCACAATGAGAATTTAAACAGAGCTCAGAGCGAGATAGAAACAAGCTTTGATGGAAACGTATTTGGACAGATGATGCAGATCACTTAGTTGTTTGTATTTACACAGGTTTACATGTTTATGGATTTGTTCTGATCTGTGAGTGCAGAGAGAGAGAATGTGTCTGGATCTGCAGGACTTTGGGGTTTGGATTTGGGAATGATGATGGAGGAGAGTTGGGGGAGTGATTGCTGGCAAATGAATTTATTGTTAATGAGACTGATAACTGGTGACAAGATGACTGTTTTGGGAGTATTACCTTCCAGGATCAACAAATGGGTAGAGCCTTAACATGCATATATTCACAGTTTAGGCAGATAGTAGGATCTTCCTCAATACAGTAATCAAAGTCTTGTTTCTTTATATATATATATATATATATATATATATATATATATATATATATATATATATATATATATATAAATAAATAATAATATATAAAAAAAAAAAAACATATATATATATATATATATATATATATATATATATATATATATGAAGAAACATGACTTATATTACTGTATTGAGGAAGATATATATATATATATATATATATATATATATATATATAAAAGCATTATTACGACAGCATTTTTAATTAAAAAAACAAAACAAAAGTGCTGACAGCAATAATGCAATATAGCAACAGATTAATCACATTACACACAAGAATCACATGAAACGCTAAAATCCAAGATGGCTCTTTGTTTCTTTCTAAACCAAAGAGAAAAGTTTGGTATGGTACAGATACACAACAATCTGAGCTGAAATGAACCCTGATGCAGATGGATGGCTGCAGACTACTTGTTCATCTGTTTTACGTAACCAGGTGTCTACATACGTTGATAGTATTTACATCTCAGTGTTATGGGGCATTTGTGTTTCTTAAATGTGGGCGTGCATCATTTACATGATCACACAGTGAATTTGGCACTGGACCACGAGCCTGCCATCTGCTGCTAACAAAGCCTGCCGAGCCCCCTCACACACGCACGCACCTCATTCTGATCTACAGACTGCAGTGTGCCATGGTGACTTGTTGCATTAAATGTGTGATTTATGCAACGGATTTGCGATTTTGGTCTAAAGAGAGAGGAAACCATCTTTAAATCTGACATCACCTCAATGCAAAGACACACAAATGGTGTGAAGAAACATTTTGTTTTACAAAACTTCAAACTCCAGCCTGGAGTTAGTTATTAGAGCAAGAGGGAGAGAACTGCTGGACAACATTTTGGATTTAGTGAGGGAATTTAGTCATAAATCAGAATAATACAATTGCTCTGTATGCAATGAGTGCCCAAAGGTGAAAATAAAAATGGCAGTGTAAAAATTCACATGATGTACTACCAAAAATATGTCGTACAATTTATTATGATCAAGTACAGTTTTTATTATTTCCATTTTAAAGTAGTATTTTCTTCGTCTTTTCTAGTCTAGTCTTAGTCTTTTCCCTAATCATTTTGCCATTGCTGATCATTTTCTTGAGTCAATTGTATCTTTTACTTGACTTTACTTGACTTTACTTGACTTTACTTGACTTTACTTGACTTGACTTTGCTTTACTTTACTTTACATACATGCATTCAACAATTTTTTCTCCACAACTTTGTGTGTGTGTGTGTGTGTGTGTCTGTGTGTATGTCTGTGCGCGTGCGTGTGTGTGTGTGTGTGTGTGTGTGTGTGTGTGTGTGTGTGTGTGTGTGTGTGTGTGTGTGTGTGTGTGTGTGTGTGCGTGTGTGCGTGCGTGTGTGTGTGTGTGTGTGTCTGTCTGTCTACTATTTGACATTCATCACATTGTCTGTTTATAGGCACTTTGCTTTGTGGGGACCAAAAATCACAACTGTGTGAGATAACTACTTCATTACTAGATTAACAACATGATTTAATGTTAAGACATTTTATCATAATTTAAGGCATGGCAATAGTCGGATCAGTCTAAAGGAAATTAATGCAAGTCAATGTAATGTCCCCACAAAGCATGGAAACCTAATGTGTGTATGTGTATGTGTTTTCTTAGTCGAGGTGTCATAATAGCCCCCTGCTGTTCGGACCTCAATTAACCCCCTGCAACTGCCCAGCGGATGGGCACAAAGCCGTGATTGGACACAGTGGAGTGATGGGGAGACTGAGGAGAGTGGATTTTGTGATCAGTAAATTTCTTTTTGTGAGCGGTCGTTTTCCTCCTGTCTGCTCTTTCATCTTGCCCATCTCCACCCCCTCTGCCCCCCGTCAGCCTGAGAGCAGCCCTGGGGCAGTTGGAGAAACTCAATTCAACAGTGGGACCTGGTCAATGGCGGGTCGAGCCGGCTTTACAAACCTGAACATCTAGTAGACTCAGAGTGAAAGCTATTAGCCCCAGAGGCTTGCTAAAAATCCAAACCACTTACTCATGAGTGGAGATGCGGAGGAAGAAGGAGCACTTTTTTCTTTTTATTGATAACAACAAAAGCTATCAAAGCAAGGTCACTCCAGAGAAAAGAGCAGAAGACCGTCAGAATGGCCCATAGCCTTTGGCACTTGAAACGTCAGTATGCACTGTTGGAAAAGGATTTCAAGAACCAAAGCATGTGGAAGATTCTTGAGAGGCTATTCTTTCTTTTGATTCATCCTTTTTCCAACTTTACGCAAAGTTTTGATCTGATCCATTAACTTAAAGTCTCGTGATCATGTTTCATCGTGTGGTTAATCTGTGTCAATATGTGATTAATGCGTACATTTTCTATATATATATATATATATTAGGTTTGTCAAAGTTAACACGTTAACTCATGCGATTAATCATAGAAAATGTACGCATTAATCACATATTGACACAGATTAACCACACAATTAAACATGATCACGAGACTTTACCTGAAGATGAAGGAATAGGAGTAGCTCTCATCACACGGTTCATTTTACACATATAATCCATCTGTCTTTACGTAGATGAGCGCAGATCACTCAGCGGCTGATGTTTACCAGCACAGAGCAGCAGAGACTGGTTCGGCTTTGCTCGCATAAAGAGCAAACAAATTAAACGGTGGAGATCATGATGCCTTACACACAGTCAAGGCACCCAATGCCATAGGCAGTAAAACAAACCCAAAACATCTTTGAACCTCCACCATATTTGACTGTAGGTACTGTGTTCTTTTCTTTGTAGGCCTCATTCCGTTTCGGTAAACAGTAGAATGATGCGCTTTACCAAAAAGCTCTATCTTGGTCTCATCTGTCCACAATACGTTTTGTATTGACTTTGTCTGACACACATTTTGGCAAACTGCAGTCTTGCTTTTTTATGTTTTGGTGTCAATAATGGGGTCTGCCTGGGTCTCTTGCCATAGCATTTCATTTGAATAAAATTTTGCCGGAAAGTTCACGCTGACACTGACAGCTTGAATTTCTTTGGAACTTGTTTGGGGCTGCTTATCCACCCTCCGGACTATCCTGTATTGCAGCTTTTCATCTATTTTTCACTTCTGTCCACGTTCAGGGAGATTAGCTCCATGGGTTGTAAACTTCTTCATTGTGTTTCATTAACATTCAAACCCAATTTGATGGGTTTCAAGATCAAGATCTCTGGAGATGGACTTGTAACCTTGAGATTGTTGATATTTTTCCACAATTTTGGTTCTCAAATCATCAGTTAGTTCTCCCCTTTTTAATCTGCTTTTAGGTGTGATTTTTATATTGCCCACATCTGTTACTTGCCCGAGTGGGTTTAAACATGCATCACATTCTTTAAAAACTTATTTATCCACAATTTGGAAAGGGTGCCAACCATTTTTGGAGTTTTGTGTGAAATTATGTCAAATTTGCTGTTTTTTCTCTGTTGTTTGTGTTGTGCCAAGTTGAGTAAAGGGACATACTATGTTTAGTGGTCTACATGGCTTAGCAACTCATTGTGAATAGCCTTTTCCTATGAAGTAGATAGTGGATGAATGATAGTACAGTGGCAATGGCAATGCAGAATGCACTGTAAAATGACTTGAATAACCAGTTTGATCTGTCCTTTCCAATAAAACTTATATAGCCTCCTCTAATGGCATTATAGGCTCTCTGGCATCATTCCTGATGTGCCCTCAGCAAGAATACCAATATAACTGATAAGGGAAGGACAACAATGACACAGCTCTTTGCCCAGTTATACATAGATTTAACTTGCATGTGATACAAAGTTATGTGCAAAGCTATTCTAAATATGGTTGGATGTTATCAAAGAATGGTATGTCAATGTTAAATGATAATAAAAGCATCCGTCAAGGATCTTATTTGATAACTCAAAGATCATCTGTTGGTCAAACTTAGTAAAGAAACAATAAGATATATGTAGCCGTTTAGTTTGACGATATAAAATGGTCCAGAATATATGATTGGAGCTGAATCTTAAGTGAACTTGAACAAATGTGCTCTTTTACAACATGTTGAAGGCACACTAAAGCTCATGACTGTACATGTGTATGGATGAATGTCATCCATGCACAAATGCTGATGCGCTGACGCAGCCACACAACAGGGGGAGTCGAGGGTCAGACACGACTGATTGTCTGTTCCAGTCTCTGTGGAGGAGGACATATTGATTTTTCCCACACTCCTCTCTCACACAGTCCCTTCTCCCTCATATGTCTCCTCCTCCTCACTCCAGCGCACTCCAAAGCTCCCTTCATATTTCTAACTTTGTGTTGGTCTCAAAAAATACTTCAGTCTTTAGCGTTCTATCCCTACTATTCCAAATAAATAATTATAAAAGTATATACACATGAACCAATAGGTGACAAATATTGATGCCTAAGACACAGAGATTAAGCTTAAAGAGATTTTTTTTTTTTTTTTTGGGACACATCCAATGCCCGCATTTTAAAGCTAAAATTTTGTTTAACATTCAAACCCAACATTAGAAAATGGTTATCCTTTGATTCATTTTCTACCGCTTATTCCCGTTCCCGGGGTCGCGGGTAAATGGTAGAAAATGGTTATCATTATTATTCATTATTCATTTATTTTCAAAACATAATCATATCATAAATTATAACAAAATATAAAGTGTTTTGCATAATTTCCCTTTTAAGACATCTCTGGTACCAGACATGCCATCTCCAGAAATCCTTTACCACTAACCACATTAGGTCATTGGAAACTTGATTTCAATTTATCCCCCAATTTCTTGCAGATAATATGGGCATGAGTTAAAATGTAACATAACCACCTGCGATGTACTTATGTGCCAGTTTTATATTTTAAAGAATTCTATAGGCTTTTTAAAATATTACATATATATCATTGTACGGTATAGACACACAGTTAGTTTACATGCACAGAGAACAATGAGTGTGCTGGACAACCATAGTTTTATAAAGTTTTGGAACCACAAAAGTATTGAAACCGCAAGCACTGCTGCAGTTGGACTTTCTGGATGCAATAAAAGAAGGATTATCCACCTTTGAGGTTTGCTCCTTATATGTGGCAGCTTTTTGTTGCTTGCCTGCAGTGGAACCCATGCACCTCTGAGGAAAAGGTGCTGATGGGCTTGATACAAAGTATCACCAAAAGGCATCTTTAGGACCAAAGCTTTTTCTTTAAGCTGTATGAGACCGTACTACTCTGATTTACCTCTATTGTATGCCTCTGGCACTCTGAGGATGCAGGACTGTTCTCTCCATCTCTCACACTTGTCAGTGTACTGTGTGCTCCTGCCCCTCTGCTCCAGGAGCCCAGCCCTGTCAGGTAATCATATATTGTGCCCGTGTTTAGGAGCCATTTCCCCATATGTCACAATACTCCCAGCTTCCTCATCCGTTACTTAGAAAATGTGCAGAAAATACACATGAATACTCTGTATTCTCAGTCACTTGTGCGTTATAGTGACCTCATCTTGTCTGAGTGTGTATTCTTTAGGACAAAAACGCTAACAAAATGTAAAAAATAACGTATGGGAGACACTGAACAATGGGACCTTGAGTTTTTCTTTCTTGTAATACAAACAAATACAAGCACTATATGGTTATTGTTATGTTCTATAAACACACTGGTTTTCCCAGAATGCAACACACAGCCACGCAAGTGGAGAGATTGAGCGTGGCATTGTTTATTGTTCTTTCTAATTAAGATTAAGGAGAAGTGAAAGGAAAAGCTTATCCGTGATTGTTGTTTATCTGTAATCTTCTCACTGTCACCTTGGCGACGTCTCCCTCGGTTTGTCCAGACAAAGGATCTAAGGGATATATTGTGTTTCCTTTGCTAATCTCCATTCAGTTCGAGTGATGAGCTCCGACAGATGTTTTAACCTGTTGTCGCAACAAGGCTGTCCTTAACACACCAGTTTTGCACCGTGTACTATTACTCATACACATGTTTATCTTGTACTTACAGCTATTTTAGGAGCACGGCGGCGGCGGAGGTTGGGTTGTTTTTGGTTCACGTTCATGGAAAAGCCACAGTCAGAGTAGTTGGTGCTTAAATACACAAACACCGGCAGATAATTGTGTTGGAGGATTAGGACGGCTGAGACGCCATTGTTGTGCCAAGAGGGGAAGTATGCAAAAGTTCCATGTCTCACCAGACACCTTTTTATCAGGGTGGAACATGCTTCAAGTGCGTAACAGACTTTTGTATTAGACTGTAAAGAACTGTACAAAGAGTAGGGAAACATTCATATTATTATTATTTTAAGGGCATGTATTATTCCGGTTTTTAACTAGTTTGTCCGCCTTGGGGTTGTTTTTCCCTGAAGTATAATTTAGATAAATGTATCTCTTCTAGGTAGATTTTTAAAGTCCAGGTTTCTATACTTTAAAAAACACGAAGGCACTTCAGCTATTACAACATACTCTGATATAGACCGTGAATAAGGCATATGAAAAAGAAAATTAAGAAGATAAAAACAATTTATAGTATAATCCCTATAAATCATCAAACATTATATGAAAATTGTATGAATCAATATTTATATAAGTTAGTTAAATGCTGAGGGCAAAATATTGTGGATTTGGATCTGAACACTGACTCCAGTCACTAGGGGTCAGTAAAGGTGCAAATGATGAAACTAGAAAAATATGTATCAAACTTCTTGCTATCAAACTTGTTTTTATATTGTATTGACAGACACCAGTTTCTATTCCACCTCCTCATGTGAAAGCAGACACACCTTCCCTAAACGACAGCCTCTGTTTTAAAACACCTGACTCTATTCTTTCCCCATCAGAACCTCCCCAGGCCTCTGCCGCTACCTGGGTGTGTTTCAGCCCAACACTGACACCCTGTCTGTCACTGCACACACCTTTAGGCCGCAATCCAGTTCAAATACTACACCAATACTGCATGGAGCCCAGTCAGTTTGTGCGAAACCGCCATCTGTGACTCAGTGGACACTTAGAGGAGGAACTGTGTTGAATGTTGTGTGCGTGTGTGTAGCAGTTGTGTGAGTGTCGGCCCGTGCCGGCAGCTGTGTAACCAGAGTGTGTGTGCTGACACTGCCAGCCCAAACAGAAACATCATTGGTTTTTAATGATGTGATTATTGGAGGCACACCGGCACATGCTCAAAGTGGATAGGATTCTTGTGGTTCAGTAATTAATAAATAATTACAGTGAAAAAGTTGTGGTTCTTCTGATGGTGTTTTTTTTTTTTTCTTCTAATATGCGGTTTAGAGATGATTTGATAAGGATATAACAAGACTATTTCAATGAGTTTGTGATACATACAGCTACTGGATTGAGGATATTTTATCATTTTTTCAGAGGATTTAGCTATTGGGTCTTTTCACATGTAAACTGTAGGGTGTAATTATTAGAAAGTGGTACCGTATCTATTCACTTAATCTTTTGCTCATTAAAATAGTATTAGTCTTTCTTTCTATCTTTCTATCTCATAGGAGGAGGTTGCTGAGCGTTTCACCTGGGAGAACAACATGTGGGATGTTGAGATTGTCAGTTTAATTGATAATTGTGGTTATTCATATCACAATATAATCGTAATCATAACGCATCATAAATCATAAAGTTGGTCACAAAATTGAGGAATAGTAAAGTGTTAGACAGTGGGAATGACAACAAGTCAATCGATTAATCAATTAATGAAGTAATCGTCAACTAATTTAGTAATCGAATAATCATTCACTGATTTATACTCACGTTCCATGAGCTTGTGGAGGGCATGACAGTCAACAGGTCCCAGGTTAATTCAACATGAAGATGCCACATCTGTCTGCTGGTGCGCTCCCTGCAGGCCACGCCCTCAGAGCTGTGTGTCAGTAGCAGCTGTCTCTAAACCAGGTGGCTCACTGACCCCGACAGCTCCAGCTTTAGAGCGCGCTATAAACCAAAGATAACACAAACAGCTCCTAAATCAACAGAGTAATGGGCAGGGCCACATCACAAGGGCTAGGAGGGTTCCTGGATTGTCCAATTAACTTGCCTTTAATTATCTAAGTGTATTTGTGATCATCAGTTGTCAGTGTAAACCTGTATTTATTTGCGGTGGCAGAAGAAATACTCCATTAGGTGACCTCTCCCGTTCAGTAAAAGTACAGATACAGGAGCAAGAAAACACGAGTAAAAGTATTGCATGAAAAAAGAATTCAAAGTATAAAAGTACACCTTTTAAATGAAATGGTTCTCAAGTGTAAAAAGTAATTAAGTCACACAGATTTTGAGAACTATTAAAGTGTTTAGTTTTTATCTTGATAAAGAATTCTCCTGATTGTTGGTTATCACAAGCAAAGCCAATTTTTCTTTGAACTAAAAAATGTAGGCTAGATTTCTCATAAATGTTCTGAAAAATAAATCCCTCAACCATTTCAGCATAATATTACTTTCTTGGTGGACAGCATAGGTTGAGATTATTCCACAAGAGGACACTGCCAATTCAAATATTGTAATTTCTTCCTTTATCTAGACGTATTACTGAAGCAACAGGTCTAGTCGTTTAAACTGCCACAGCTCCTAACAGTGAGTTTGACACATTATTCTTCAGTGAAAAGTTGATCAGGTTTGCCAGGTCACGCCCATCTACATTGACAAGCATCATCTAGCCTGTGCCGCTCACACACTAATGAATAGATCTTTGTTCCCCTCATATCCTCATCGGAATAACAACAATGGCATTTAATAATGAAGCAAAGTTATTTATGGAAGTCTTGTCAGGCCATGCCCAACCTCTCCATCAGGCCTCATGACAGCAGCACAGGAAACACAAAGGCCGAGCTGAACACTATCACTTGACCTCCCTGCCTCAGGCCTGTCCATTCATCAGCGTTAGTAACTTTCTAGTGGATACAAATATGATAAGGAGAGATTAACAGATTCGCTTGCACAAGCAGTAAATGATCCAGTTTGATAAACTTTTGAAGGCTTTCAGATGAAGTACAATTCCAATAAATAAATAAGTTGTTTAACAAATTCAAAATCTGATATATGTAGGTCAACTTTCCACTGTGCAGTAGTTTCACACAGTTAAATGCTGAATGTGAATGTTTGTGAACTGCCTACAGTAAGTCAAGTTTTCAGATTTAGCCTTCGGAATTTGACACTGCATTGTCTCCTCCATCTCCAGTGTCAGTCTTCATTATCTTCCTCTTATTTTCACCTTCTACATGCATTAAAAGGTAATGTATATTTTCAGTGGGGAATTGTGTGACTCGAGCTAATTTGTGATGCTCGGGTCCACGCTAGAGGCAGAGCAGACACCACTCCCTCTCCACCGGAAGACTTAAAACAATTGTGGTTTAGTGTGAGCTTTTGGAGTAATCTGAAGCATTTAGGAGCATGCATGAGGATGTGCACGTGAAGGGGGCAGGTCAGATTTTATGTGTAAACAAGCCTTCTGGCTTGGAGCCCATGCTGCATAACTGGAAACGCAGGGACAACATCTCTTACCAATGTCTTTCTTCTTGTGCATGTCTTGCTGAATCTCGCTGTTGTTGTTCATTTTAAAATATTTGAAACTTTGTCATCTGCATAGATATAAACATTTGTTCCATTTGGAACTTTCACCAGTTTCATTGACAAATGTATTGGAAAATTATCCCTCCATATAAATGTATGCTTTATGTAAAGCTGCATGTAGGTATGCTTTATGTCAGAGTTGTCAGATGTCACGTAATTAGTAAACTATTAGTTTACTCTAGAACATTTTAATTGAACAAATTACAATGAGTACTGTGTCCAGATCATTGTCAATCACATCTGTTTGAGCAGTGTGTAGATTTCATCAAGCCCAACTTTTTTTTTCCTGCTAAGCAAAACATTTTTATTTGTTGATGGTACAAATTAAAGCAACACTCTCATGTGCCATCTGCACATCCATGGAAATAAGTTAAACCAATGCTTCAAAATATTCCCCACAAGATATATAAGTTATATAAGTTTTATGCCATACTGTGGAATATTTTAGCCAAAGGAACAATAGTTCTGGAGGTAGAGGCTCCTCCAGGCCAAGTGGAGCCATGATCTGTGGAGATTTTAGCCCGCTCAAGGAGACATGTTTTACCACGTTTTTTTTGCAACAATAACATCCAAGATGTAGAAACAAAAACATGGTTTTTGTTTTAGTCTGAGTTTTTTTTTCACATTCAGTTTGTCTGTCCTTATTCCAAACTATGCTAAATGATTTGAATTGAGTGTCATTCTGTTGTTGATTTAGATTATTTACAAGTATTTTGTCTTTTAAAATAAAGTAAGTTTTTGCATTTGTAGATTTATAGGCCATGAAATCTGACATGGCTTGCGTATTACCTGGAGAACACTTTGGAATTGATTGAAGTCAAGTGAAAATCTCTGATTGAGATGTTCATAAATCTAACGTCACTATACTAAAACTTTCAACTAAAGGCAGGAGATTCCCTCTGAGACTCTATGACGTTTCTTTGGGGAGAGCGCGAGCGCCTGTCAGGTGACCAGGAGGACACTGCAGTGCGAAAAGAAAGTCCCTTCCGAGGTCACTGTTGCTGTTTGACTGACGGCCAGTTGGAAACCTGCTGCTGCCTCCGGGCTACGCTCACTCCGCTCACAGGCTGCACAGTTACAGAGGGGGAGGACACCGAGACGTGCCCGCTCCCGTCCTTCTCCCTCTCGCTCTATCAGTCTCTGAGGAGCAGCGCTTTGACGCACCACGCACACTTGGATTATTACACGCTGCTCTTTCGCGGGGCTTTTTTCTCGCTTATTTCGCATTCGTTGTGACCTGCCACATTGATGAACGGGACCCGGTCTCTCCGACACGGTGATTTCTGCAGCTTTGGTTTGATCAGACGCGTTGTGAATTAAACGCCTCTTCGTCCTGTCACCGGAGTGTATGCGTAAACCCGGGTGCGTCTAAAGTGTGTTTCTAGTGACGAGGTTTGTCTCAGCGGGAAGGCTCACGGACTGAACGCACTGGTTTTGTGCTCTGCATGTCGGAGACATGTGGAAGTTTGCGCCGCTGTAGCGCAGCCACACAGCCGGTCCAGCGCTTCCACAAAGACACGCGCAAGGGGGACCAAACTGTACAATTTCATATGAGGAGAAGACAAATGTGAATTTCAAACTAAGGGAAACTCAAACACACAATCAGGAGGGCAACTTGAAAGGACCATTTTACGGATTTAATAAGGCTTTCCTCTAATCTGTTGTGAGGGTCTCATATTGACCCCGCTTGCCGCAGTGATGATGGGAGTTGTGAGCCCCGTTGGCCCGGCGGTGTTGGCGTGTGTCCTGCTGCTTGTACTGGCTGACAGCGGAGTGAGCGCACAGCCTTGCCCGGCGCCGTGCTCCTGCACTGGGACCACGGTGGACTGTCATGGCCAAGGGCTGCGCAGCGTGCCGCGGAACATACCCCGCAACACCGAGAGACTGTGAGTAGTCTACACAACCTTTTTCATATTGTGCGCCGTGACTTGTGTAGCCTGTTTTTTATCACTCGATTCAAAGAGTTGACAACTGTTGTTTTTATCAAATCTCTGCATTTTAAACATTCTCTTTATTGTAATTAGTTTTAATCATAATGCTCCTTGCGCAAATCCTAATTCCTAATTCAGAACTCACCTTGAAACTGAGACAAGTAACCATTCAGCCAGACATTATCTAACCATCTTATGAGTAAAAGTAATTGTGGTTCCTAATTGTGGACTCTAATCTTAGAGTCTGAAATTGTGCTTGGCTGTGGTCGTGTCGCGGTTGTTCCTTCAGACCACATCGTCTTGTCTGCGGACAAGCGACTTAATAAAAAACGGATTTGCGCAAGTGGGCTTTAACTTCTCGTTTATTAGGCGAAGGGAACCAGGGAACAGCATTATGGACATTGTAGCCTACCTGTGGTGTGTAAAACAGTGAGGGTCTGGTCTCTACTTTAAGGGCAGTGTATAGCCAGAAGTTTGAACAAAACACCTCTCCAGACTCTTTTGTCCTTGCCTTAATTACACAACAAGTGTCACGTGTTTACTTTGTTTCCTTATTTCTCTTCTCAGGGATTTGAACAACAACAACCTGACTAAAATCACCAAGGCGGATTTTTCTGGACTCAGACATCTGCGAGTGTTGTAAGTTACTTTTACGCATCACGTTCTCACTGTGATGCAAACTCTCAAATGTATTAAAACAATACACCAAAAGCACATTTCCTTTTACTAACTCCCCTCAATCGCCACATTTATCACAGTGCGCCAGGGATGCGCCTCATTAGCTTGGGATGTGCCGCATGCAGCACTGCGTCTGTAGCCAAACTGAAAGATGTGGCACCTGTTAATGCTGTCGTGTTAATCTGCCGGTGGAAGTGTCAGGGGTCTTATTTTAAACTGAAGGAGCCCCCGGCCCATGTGCTGGAGTGATTAACGCGCTGCTGAGGAAGTGTCCGAGGCCAAACCAGGGAAAGAGATAGCGGTCATTAGGAGCAACAACCACAGAGGATGGAATGTTGGAGGGAGAGGAGAGAGTGGAGTAGGAACAGGTTTCTCCACCTGCGATGGAGTCAGGTTAAGTTTTGTACCTCTGAGAAAGGAGGCGCTATAGTGTGTCATTGTGTGCACAGTGTGCTTGCAGCAGCGTTGAGCCAGAGAAAGTGAATGGCAGGGAATACACATTACTGAAATTCCTCCAGAGATTATGTCCTTAATTGGGTGTGTGCACTTTCTCCATGTCTCCTGTTTCCTGCTTTTCATTCATCTGTCTGCTCACAGTATGCTGCCTTGAACATAAAAACATGCTGCTTAATGTTTAGATTTAAGATTGTGAATTTATAGTTATATTGTATATGAATTTGCATGCAGGAAGAGAATCCAAGTCAGTCAGAGCGCTGTCAGATCTCATGACAGTCATCTGTCAATATATTTGCTTAGTGACCCAAGTGTTTAATGTGGAAAATTGTTTTGATCCTGTAAAAAAATGTGTTCTCATGAGATGTTTACATGCACCGTCACTCCCAGTCATTGAAACATATCTATTTTTCTTAAGCTCAACCACATGAACACTTAATTGCATTTCATTTTATCTTTCGGCTTTCTTTTCATAATTGCCAAACCAGATGAGTTTTTTAAATGCTGGGTGCCATTCCTGTAGTAACCATTCACAGGAATGGAGGTCAACAGTCCTTCTCGAAGCCCGCTGAAGACTTTTACAACAAATTATATTATAAAGAGTTTAAAGGCACAACGGAGACTACAGCTATGTGGTATCTAATATCCTTAATACGATTGTTTTCAGTGCAAAATAATTTAAAGGTTACATTGGGGAAGTGTTTTAATAACCTAGAAGTTTCTGAAATCAAATCAATTTATTTTTGTAGCGCCCAAAATGACAACGACAGTTGCCTCGATGGTTTCTATAGACAGATGGATAGATACTTTAGAAAGGAAATTCAATGAAATAAATGTAGGCCTAAATAAAGACAACAATAGGTCAATGAGCCCTCAGCACGATTTCATATTATTCATGTTGAAATTATGTTTTCTGGATCCTCGATGTGGGTGGTCAGTACTGAGCTTTATGAAGATTTTTGCTAAGTGTTTTGCTCAAGGACACAACAGCACTATAGTACTGTGTTGGTTTTACTGGTCTTTTAACCAATCCATTTAATATAACTTGCTGTATGGCCACAAATTGTTTATGGTGTCTCAGGCCTGTAACGCCTGTGTGTCAGCTTGGTCAGCAGACTGAAGCTTGGGGCAGAGGAGTTGTCCTAAGTGAATGAGTAGTCACAGGCGTGTGGTTAGATAGAGACTAAATTGGATGATAGATGAGTCTGTGTCCAAGTGATGGGCCAGTTTTAAAGTCAATTCTGGGCTTCTATCGACCGCTGCTGATTGTCTTCTGCCTCCCTCTCTTTTGCTGTTTCAACATTCTATCAGCTCCCATCTGCTCCTCAGCTCTTTTATAGCCTAACCACCATCTATCTGGCCATCACTGCCTTCCTCCTGTGAGTGCTGTCAATCTCTGCCCTGTCTGTCTCTGCTCCTTCCTCTCCAGGTCATCAGTGCCCACAACTGACCGTCTTTATCTATCACTCCATCAGCTTTCAAGGCTGAGCTTTCTTTTAAGATATTTCTCCAAATGCAATAACTTTTCTGGACACTTAATTCTCAAGTTGACAGGTTGAAGAAGACATTTTGTATAAAACAACTCTTGATCAAATTACTTTGGGCAATGGCAAATTCATTCAAAATCTTATTTTGGGTTTGTAAATATTTTGCATCTGGCTCTCAGCTCACTGACAGTATGTATGTCGCAGTATGTAGAAAATAACTTGCAAAATACCTTAATAAAATATAAGAAGCAGCCAATGAGGGCATCCGATAATCTTTTAGATATTTTGTGAAGTGTTGGGAAGGAAATGAAAGCATATCCCAAAACGATGTATTTATAAAGCAGATATTAAGTAACTGCATTAAGTTACATTTAGGTACAGTTACTACAATTTAATTTGTAGGAATTCAGAATACAGTTACTTTCTTAAAATCAAAAAAATACATTGAAATGGGTAATTGATCAGCATAGCATCAGTTAGAAAACAAAGATGGTGATGTGTACATGTTCATTTTTTTTTTTTCTCCTTCTGTAATCAGTGATACAGTTGCTTTAATCATAAGGGTTACCCTGTAATAATGCAACTCAATGAGAAAATACAGTTTTGGACCATGTAAAGGAGTAATTTGAACGCAGATATTCAGTATTCTGTATCAAAATATATTTTAAAAATAATTCGTCGCATCACAGTTTGTAAGATATTTTAAAGTTCTTATTGTACAGTGACAGCCATTGCATTTTGTCATTCAGTTTTTTGCCTCCAAATATAAAAAGTTTAATTACAAAAGAGAATTTACTAGTTGCACAAAGTAGCACAGTCTTATTTTATCACAAATAACACAAGTATGTGATTTATCTAGGCTTGGTACCAACAAAAGAAAACAAAGCAAATGGCCTTTATATTTTCCCCCTGCTATAAATTTTGATTTAAACTAAATATTTTGAAATATATTGATAATAAGGACTTGTGGTACTCTTTTTCAGACAACTTATGGAGAACAAAATCACCACAATTGAGAGAGGAGCTTTCCAGGACTTGAAGGAGCTTGAGCGACTGTAAGTAACCCTCATTCATTATCATTTACCGTCACAATCACTGCTCTACATGTCAATTGCCATCGCCGTTTTCATCCTTGGTTTAAGTTATTAGACAGCGTCAGAAGGCGATGACTGGGGGGACAGTGGTGGGTTGTTACGGCACTGGTGTGGAATCACTGGTATTCAGCATCCAGCCCCGAGGCACTTATAGCATAATTAAGCCTGGGTTAGGCTGTGTGAGACATGGACCCCTCACTGGCGATATGACCATTGTCTGGACTGTCAGCTCTGCTTGATGTGTGAGTAAATGTGTGTAACTGCAGCACAGTGACAAACTGGAATGCACCAGGGTGAGACAGAGACTTTTAATTAAAGGCCTATGAAGCGTTTGCCGCTTAGATGTGCATTCAGACATACCTCAACACATTCAAATTCACCACCTGTAACCTTGCATGAAAAGCAGTACTTTGGAATTTAATGTTTTTGTTAGAATTCCTAATTCTGTTAACACTAAGGTTGAATGCTGAATGCTGCCAAGGTTTCTTTTTTATATGTTGACAAAATAACATAATGATATGCAACCGAGCTCTAGGTTGTGATGAGCAAATTCAACATTGGTGCTCCGACCTAGAAGGACTATATAAAATAAAACTGAGAACTTGTGTTTCTGCTAATCATACCGGCCCATTTCTCACTTTGCTGCACAACATGTCTGTTTTTGTTGTCCTTGCGAGAGTTTAACTGTAATTCCGCATCCGCAGCGTGACATGTTCACAAACATAAAGCTAGAGTCAGTCATCAATGACCCCCTGCCGCCTTCGGACAAAGCCATGTCTCCAGAGTCTGGAGTCTGTGGGCTCATTTCAAAGACCTCCGCTCTGTGTGGGGGGTGAAGGGGGCCTGCTGGGCACCACTGCCCAGAGGAGAGGGCCCTAAGCTCGGCTGACAGATCCAGTGTGACTGCCCCCCATTGGGTTGAAAACGGTCCCCTCTCATCCCCTTTACGACAGGGCTGCAGGTCGGGGAGGGGCTGGGTCAGGTGAGGGGCAGTAGCTGGAGGACATTCAATGTGGGGGTTACAGTCTGGTGTATGAGCATGTAAAACACTCATAGAGGCGTGTGCGCGGATACACCCCACATGCACATTCACTTACGCAAGGCTGCTCTGCCACTTCAGGTTTTCTGTTCCTCTGCCCTTCTCCTCACCCATCCCTCTTTTCTATTGTCCAGAGCTTACAGGAATGTTTCTCCATGTGGTTGGAGCAGAGGAAAGACTAGAGTTCCTGGTCGGTCTTACCTCCCTTTTACATTTGGCTGCTTTATTGACTCATTTAATTCAAAGCCCAAGATAAGAACAGATAACCACCACAAAAATGCACAACCAATCTGACAGAATCACCTCGAGAGCAGTGGTGAGATAGAGCACCAGATAATGAACTCATTATGGTGATTGCCTTTCACCAATCAATTTGAATAACCATGAACAACACCTACTGATTACAGGTATATTTTAAATGGTACTCACAGATAAGATCATTAAGTTTTATTATTCTTGAAAATGTATAGTACATTGGAATGGTTTTCAAGATTGGTGCTCAATTATGATCTACAAAGCCTGAATGATAGGATTGTTCTTGCCGGGCAACTTTCAAAACGCTCTTTTCTTCATTTTTATTGAGCACTAGAGCTTGAAATTATCTGCAGTGCGAAGACACACAAAAGCCACAATTCTACAGCCGCGCTTGTGTCGAGAAAGTCATCAGTGATAGATTTTCCTCCTGGGTTCGCTGTGCTTTGCTCTTTTGCAGAAAGCGACAATTTCTCTATTTGTTGGTAAACACTGAGTCCTTTCTTTTGATAGTGGTGGAATTTTGCATGTGGCTTAGGGGCGAGTTGATTGCTTTAAGAAAGGTTATCAGTGGAGACAGTCGAAACCATATTAGTCAGTGTGTGTCATCTGAGGTCCTCTCGAGAAGTTTTTTTTCTGCTACTGTTTTTATGTTTGACTAGGCACATGATTTAGTGATTTTTTTGTGAGCGTTTACTATGTGCAGTGTGGTATTTTAGCATCTGTTTATGACTGCGGGGATTAGCACCACCAGACTGTGCGGCTTTGCTTGAGACTGTTACAACTCCTCTCACTACAGACTCCCAACACATTTGCTTAATGCCAGAGTAGTGTTTTGTGTTGACTTCCTATTCAAGTAACGCCACTAATGCTGTTTTAGCCCCTCATCAATCTTTTTTTATATTCTTTCATTAGAAACAAGACCGTTCAATATTAAAATGAATACCTTGAAAGTGTATTAAAAAGGGATTTTTGTCAATGCCTTAAGCAGATATTTCCTCTTTCCTTCAACACTGACAAATTATCTGGACAGCATTAATATACCTTGAATATTTTCTTCTTCTGGCATGCTTTCCACAGCAGCACAGACTTACAACATTGCTCCATCCAAACAAAACTGAATCTCAAAGCATTTATTAATATTTCACATTACAAAATTCAACGTGAGATCGATTGATCCAGTGGTTATTGTGTTCCTTGCATCGACTAATAGCAGACTACTATGCAGCAATAATGTTATGTTTACTCTAAGCAAAAATGATGAACCATGTAATCTGTCCATAAAACTAGCAGAAGATGATGTTTACATGATAAAAATTATTTCCCTACGACACCGAAGCGACAGAGAAATAAATCACTTTGACACTTTATGCGCCCAGACTGTTTGTCCTCCCTCCTCGGTTCACTCTCTCACTCTCCTAGTCTGACAGCATCCCATCTATTTTAAGTGTATGAGCTCATAGCCCCTCTCCACCTGCACCCTCCTCAGCCCCACTGCCTACTGGGAGGTGTAGCCCAGTGGTGGGTGCCAGCGGCTGGGTAGGGCCGAAGCAGGGAGTGGGCCTCAGCACTCTCTTACAGGCGCCCGAAGCCCAAAGTGGTAAATAATTCACGGCCATCATTTCTGCGGGACGTTAAATATTTAAGTGGCCTCTGATGTAACTCCTGTGTAGATGTGTGTGCGCATGTAGGGCCACTGTGTTCTCCTGCCCAAGACAACGATAAAATCACGTCATACAAAAGTATAAGGACAAAGTTAAAAGTGAAGGATAAGAGCTGAGAGGTCAATGAGAGATAGCTTTAAAAACAATTTATACAGTTATTTGTTGGAATAAAGAACTAAAATCCTTAAGTCTTTTGGGGTAGTTTTGCAGAATCAAATTTACATTACGTAACGAAATGTCCCAACCAGAGGGCAAAGTTGTCTCCTTAGGTCAAGTCAATTCTGGAATTTTTTTTTTCTTTGAATTTACAGGATATATTCATAGTTTTAAAATGACAATTCTGATATAATGTTTGCCTGATAATTATATGATTACCTTAATTATGGTTGTTGAGGTGTCTTTTTTTCTCTGTTGGAGGAGTTTCAGTACCTGTTGCTTTTTTTATATTACCTGTCCCCATTTGATGTGCATTTGCATCTCTCTCTCTCACACTCTGTGTGTCTCTCTCTCTCTCTCTAAAAGGTTCCAGGAATCCCTAATTCCTACTCTGTGCGAACTTACATCAAATGGGGGCGAGAACTAAAAAAATGTACTAGGAACTGTAAAAAGGTTCCTCCAGATGGAAAATAAATATTTTTTCCCCCTTTTTTGAAAAACATGTTTTGTTCATTCTCAGACTTTACCGATCCACACAATAAAATACTTGGACACACATACAAAAATATAATTCTTTATTCCTAAGTAAAATTAAGAATACGTTTTTTGTGCATCGTTTATGGTGCGCAGTATAATTAAGAGGGGGAAACTTGAATTTCTCTCCTCACATAATTAAATAAGAAAATGTTCCACACTGTACAGCTGTTAAAGCCATCATAAATATATTTAACACCAGACAATATATTAGAATACTACTATATAAATATATTTGAACCGCATAACAGTTACCAAGAAGTTCTTATTATCACCCTATTAAGAGAAGCTACCCAGTCCCCCTGCTTGTGTCCACGCTGCAAAAATGGCCGAAATTGGGTCTAAGTGACTTTATATTGAATTAAGTGGAGTTAAGAAAACAAAAGTCTTGTTTTTTACTTCTTCCTATTTTATTTGAGGAATGTAAACCATGCACATAAAACTGTGATGCACAATTTAACATTAAAACGCAATTATCCGGAATTGTAATTTCTACGCATTAAGAATTGCGTTCTCAGAGCTACTTGTCCAAATTATTTTTCTGATGAATCAACGAAACACAGGCTTCTAGTTCCTTCTAAATGATAACTGACTAGCTTCATGTTCATTAACATGTCACGCTATGGACGCCGTTCAACTCTCACAAGGACAACACAAACAGTTCTGCTGCAAAATGAGATATGGTCCAGAATGATTAGTAGAGAACAAAAATAAGTACCAGTGCTCAAAAAGTTCCTACAGTGCGAAAACCGTATTTATTGTTCTCTCTCCAATGCATTAATTCTCTCCACAAGTGTCCTTCTCACCTCTTGTGAATGTTAGTTTGCCGGGTTAAATTGTCCCCGCAGCCATCCTCTGCACCCCCCTAACACAGCCCCAAACCCTCTTCAGTCCACTTCAGCCGGGTTAAATGATAGCACCTAGATTATTAAACTCAACCCAGTTTTCTCAAATCGTGTGTGTATGTGTGTGTGTGTGTGTGTGTGTGTGTGTGTGCGTGTGTGTGTGTGTGTGTCTAAATGTGTGTGTGTGATGGGTTGTTGTGAGCTTTTTCCTTGTGAAGCCCTTGTTTACTCAATGGGGTCCTTTTCACACATTCGGTAGCCCGGCCAGACTGCCTGTTTGTTTTTCCCACATCGTCTCCTCTCTTTTCGCCATTGTGGTAAAAGTAAAAGTCCCTCCCTCCCCTCTCTCATCTTCCTCCGCCTGCCTTCTTTCTGGTCTCCGTTGAGCTCGCTGTTTGTCCGGCGACCATGTTGTACCCCTTAAATCAATGGGCCAGACAGAGTAATTCACTCACACTACGCACACAACTTACATCCTACTTTCTTATCTCCTACTAAAGTGATAGTGTTGCAGTCTAAGCACAATATAATACTTGATATGATGAAGTGAAAAAAAAAAAAATCTAACTGAAGTTAACTTAAACACCATTTATGTTGTGAAGATGTAAGATGTTTCTTCATTATTGTGTTTTTCCAGGCGCCTCAATAGGAATAATCTGGCGGTATTCCCCGAGCTGCTTTTCCTGGGAACAACTAAACTCTACAGACTGTAAGTTCACTTTTGCATTTTACTGCTTTTGTGTTTCAATGTTTATATGTAAGCGGTATGTTACAAACCTCTCTATTTATTTCAAGTAAGTGATTTGGTCTGAGGTGTTTTTTGTATAATTTTGGGAGATCAGAGAGAAGTTTTTTTACATGACACCCCAATCCTAGCCAGTTCAGTAGCTATGATGGAGATTAGCACTCAAACAGCTGCTGCCCACTGGGACTCATGTGTGGCTGTGGATACGGAGGTATAAAAGTGGTTCTGAGTGCGAGGTAGAAGCCTCGTCTCTCATCTAAAGTTACATAGAAGCAGAAAACAGCTTTAGTTCCAGGACATAAATGTTGGGAGCTTGCTTTTAACCACTGTTTGTTGTAGCGGAGCACCTCTGTATTTGGTGTAAGGCGAGATGTGGATTTCCAGTCTGCTCCTGGGCAGGGCCGCTCCGAGGCTGCTGCTGCCACTGCTCAACTGTGGGAACTAACTTCCAGTCACGGTCATTTGTGGTCCCACACAATCATTATGGTGGCGTGTATTTATGTGTGCGGCTGAATATATTTATCTAGAACAATATTGAAAGGTTGGGATGATTCACGGCATGTGTGAAAGTTGTTTATTTTGTGCGGCAGCTGTGGCGGGCGGCTGGACTTGACCTATGTGGCTCTGGGTGTCTGAGTGCGTCTGTGTGAGTGCATGGAGAGGTGCTCAAGGCCAAGGGCTGGCATGTTGCTCTGCATGTGGGCCGAGGTAAAAATATACGGGCCTATACTGCGCGGAGCTCAGCTGTCGCTCATGGGGGATGAACGGTCTACAGACTGGAGTTTGTGTGCATTGTGTTCAGGTGCATCCCATTAAGGGAACCTTTGTGTCAGATGTGTCCAAGCTTCAAAGATATTTGTATAATATGTGCCTGTATTTGGGTCAACTTACAACAATATGTCAAAGATACAAGGTCCAGGGTTAGGCTTGTTTGTATTTTCAAATCTATTGACTTCCCTTTCAGTGCACATACTGTATGCATTGAACACCAAATGATAGTGTTGTAGTTTTGTTAATCAGTTGCAACTTTTGATTGTGAACAACTGTCTTTTAGCATTAGCTCTCTCCAAAGCAACATGTTGTAGATTCAAACCATCAAGTGTCAACATAGCGCCATGGCAACCAAAATCTCCAAGACAGATCATCCGACGTATGGAACTCATCGAGATTGACTGACAGTGCTGAAGTTTAAGCCAAAAGCCTTTCATCCGTGCTCTCAATATTAAATCCTACGTGAGTGGCTACTACACCTCCTGCAGTGGAGGTATTTATAGCAATCACAACAAGGGCCCTGAGAATGTCTGAAGTGTTGCTCTTGTTGAGTTTTCATATTGAGGTTCAGAGGTATGCACGGATTGGACAGGCGCTGCTATAAATGAACACTTGCTTAACCTGCTATTATGAAAATGATGTTTTCACTTTTTCAGAACTTCGGAAAAACTTTGTGTGTGAGAGAAAATTTATGTGTTAACCTTTGCTCCATGTGCTGGTTTTAAGACTCCACAGGCTAAATCAGTCCAGGCTCAGGTCAGGTGTTGTGGAAGTTTGCGCAACGTTGTTTTGCACATGAAAGAGAAAACAGCATTTTTGAGGCCCTGTAATTAACGGTTGGAGTTTAGATCGAGGTGACAGTTTCTTGACCAAAGTGACGTTTCTGTGTTGTTGTGTGTTAGGAGATTGTTGGGATAGATAAACCTAATTGTTAAGATAAGTGACACTTCCTTTAGTTGGTTGAGATGCAACGTCCGTTTGTGTAATTTAAAACACACCAAATCAAGAAACCTGAAAGAGACACATTACAGTGTTGAAAAGAAGAAAAAGCAGTGCTTTACCACAGCAAAAAGTACTTAAAAATCTACTTTAAAATATCCAGTTATTTATTTCTCATACACTGTAAAATGTCGTGTTTACATCCTAATATTGCCAAGTTCCCACAGGCTTATGACACATTGGGTGCGTTAATTCTTGGTGGTTTGGGCATGGTTTGAGCCTAGATTAGTCCTGATAAATATTTGGTTGGGGCCTGTTTTTGTCCTGATCTAGTCCGAGTATACATCTGAGTGTAGTCCCAAGTTGGTCTCAATTTGGATGTGGTTTATCTGCAAGGGTCAGTGCACTCTTTTTCTATTTTGAAGCAATGTTTCTAATGAGACTCTAATTTACAATCGTAAGTCAGATATTCTACAGTTTTTCCAGAGCACATCTGCGAATCCAACAGTTGTAAACAGATGACACAATAGTGAATCTAGTCCATATAAAACGTCTATAATCTTTGGTTACACCTGTGCTCACACCTCATCTCAGAGCACCCAAGGGCCCAGACAGTATCATGTTAGAGACACATCTGGAGGGGCCATGTGCTGGGCGTCTGTCAAAAGCCCCATCCACACAGCAGTAACAGCTGTCAGTGTTTGCTCCAAAGAGGCCAACAAACTAATCAAACAGAGCTGCTTCATTAGGACTCCTCTGTAAAAGTTGTACAAACCTACAGTCATCTATTTCAGTGCTTTGAAGGAACTACATGTTTAACTTGGACCGCAATTTATACTGTTAAGAATAATGCAGGAATCAATCTTTAATTAATTGTAATAATTATCATATTTGGGAAAAAACAATAGGATATAAATCCAGTTGAAGGGATGTTGTGACAATTACTTCATTTTGAATTGAACCGCAAACGTCTGGTATCTGCTTCTTTTCAACCTTGTTGGGTGATGTTCTTTATGTGAATACAACAGCAAAATGCCTTCAAACTCTAAATACATTGTGCATCATTATGCTTTAAGATTTGTTACAGGTTGTGGTAGACTTACCTATTACTGTGAGCTATATGCCAGGGTTGAGTTGAGGATGAACTCTTTGGGCTGTATTTTGCCCCTAGTGCTAGCGCGTTGGCCAGAGGGCTCCAGGTCGGGCTTTTGCTACCTTGATGGCAGTAACGCTAGCGCAAAGAGGCTGTACTTGTCCACTGGAAGCTGGAGGGGGATGTGATGGTTCATATATTGTGGACGTGTTTGAACCAATGACTGAGAACTGTGGCATTTAAAAGGCTGTCAGTGCAGTAGATGTGTGCATCCATGGCATATCCAGGCAAAGAAAGAAGCCAATGCTGCACAGGAGGAGACACTTCTCCACTTTTCCTACAACAGGTCAAAGAACGAGAGGGACTCATATATGGGGACAATAAAACAGCTCCGAAGCCCCACGATGTAACTATAAGTTGTTCAGCAGTGGTTGTGATCAAAACAGTGGTATGTCCTGATGCCAGAGAGACCATTGCAGTGACCAGCTGCTCAAGCGCTCAGACCGCTCAGGGAAAAGTCTTGCCGCTAAAATGTTACATAAAGTAGATTGATTTGTGTAAAATGTTTAACGAGCAACAACAAGTCAACAACGCACCGATTTCCTGGGCGGCCTGAAAACATTTTTTTAGTCCGTGAAATTATTTTCTGTTGAGCTCGTCTGCTCCATGTGAACAAATACAACGGAAACAAGATAGCAGCGTGTATGGCAACTTCCGGAATAAGGTCAATAATAACGCATAGGAACTTGAAACTGTTCACAGGAACAAATGTCCAACACCTATTCACAGAATGCATCACACCACGCCACGCCACCACGTTTGCTTCACTCCACCTCATTTTTTTGCATGATCATACCTCTTGTTTAGAGCTGCACGCCTTCACTGTTTGCACTGGCGTAAAATGTCATCATTAACGCCCGCGCCGCGCTTCCGTCGGGGGCAAAATATGTCCCTTTGAGTTTACTGAGGTTTACTCACTGATGTCTCTACTCTTTAAGACTATTTGGGTTTGTGCAGAGAGCTGAAGGTCATTATGCCCTTCGTTGAAATGACAATTATTGTTTGTTTTTCCCTTGAGTGTAGACTGCTTAGGAAAAGTGATCATTCACTTATGCTGCTCCTGCAGCTTGGAATACTTTTCAAACTAAACTGAAGTGTGTGAGCTATTCTGTATGGAATGTTTGCTCTATTTTTATTTTTTTAAACAGAGGAAGAATCCATTGAACATTGTGCTTTTAAATGTAGTCCCATTTTAATCTCTTACGTTTTTATTTTAGTACAGATGTGTAAATGTTGTATTATGTGTGCTTAGGGGTGGACAATATATTGAATTTGAGATAATATTGTGAATGTTGTTTTGATGATATGCAAAATTTGAATATTGAGGTTATTGTTTCAAGAAAAAAATACTGCAAAAAGAGCTGGTTAAAAATGTAAATGAAAAAATGTATATTGTAGACTTTGAAATAAGGGTACAGGGAGGTGATTAATTTTACAGCCATTTCACATTTGTCTGTGAATTAAATCTCAAATAATATGTTTAAAGACACATTTCAGCACATTTATGTTATTATAATAATATATTATATAATAATATTACCTATAAATGTAGTTTGTAAAATTAACGTAATTAATTAATTAAATATTGCAGGCCAACATATTTGTACTAAATTGTTATAAATTGTTGTAAATTTATAAAATCATTTATTTGGGACTCTAAGTTCCCCTTGAGTTGAATGAACTGTCGTCAGTAAGCTATAGCACATATTCACCCGAGTCATCACAAGTTTAGACTTGACAGAACACACACATTTATCTTTATGAGCTTTTTAATTCAGGGTTTGTGAATCTAATTACGTGGTCTATAATGTATTTTCTACTGTTACCATAGGCAACAAGCAAACAGTTTGATCACCTTCCTTCTTTTTACATTAATAATAGCTTAATGTCAAAGCAGGCAGTAATACAGCTGTTTACCACAAATATGATAAATACATAAAAGAAAGTTATGTGCTGAAATGTGACTCACTCAGTAGGTTTTTAGGCTAAAGAGGATGTATCATAATAGATATAATCCCCGAATGGGACCAAAATGTGTGCCACAGGAAGCTCAATTATGGTTTTAAGGTGAAGACACATGAGGTGTAAAATCATTCTAAAAATAATATAGGTTTTTTTTATTAGCTAAAAAAAAACTTTATTATTAACTATAAATGTAACTCTCCATCATTTCCTTTCATATTCACCTCTTCTCCATTTTGCCTCTTTGTCTCTTGGTGTAAAAATGAATACGTCTCCTGCTCTATTTGCCTGCTGTCCTGTATTTGGCCGTGCGCTGGCCAGCCATCAGCCGCAGATGAAAGAAGTGCAGATGAAAGGCGGTTTGATAAAGGGAGAGGAGAATCACAGAATGGGTCAGTGCCTCCACACGGCACTATGGGACCACTGATGCCGGGACAGTGTGCTTTGAGTAAATGTAGTGGGAGCTTATTTTGATGCTTGGCCTTTTCTGGCTGGTCTCTCCCAACAACAGCTGGTTTCCCTCTAGTCAACTGGCATATTTTTGTCATAAGGAACAGAATGACTGTTTCATGAATTTTAGACGGATTGGTGGTTGGTTTGGGAATTTTATAGTTGGAAAGCAACAAAATTATTTTACTCGGGTTAATATATAATATATGTATTTTTTTTTTAATTAAAATAAAACAATTTTTATTTCCCTGATAAAGTTGGTGGCAACAGCTGTTGTGGTATCTGTAAAAGTTGATGGCACCCTGGAAGTGGCATTAATTAAACAAGTCCAAAGTGTTTTTGTAGCCAGTTTTTTGGAAATTAATTTTTTATGTGGAACCAATGTCTTCAAATGATCTGTACAATTACAGGCTAACTAATTTAAACCCTAAATGAAAAGGACATGCTGGCTAATGTTTGGGCAGTAGTGCTGAACAATTTGAGAAAAAACATTTTTGCGATGTCTGTTTTACTCTGATTCTGTTCAAAGTTCACATTTTGCATGTACCAAGGAGAATTGACAAAGGGATTGACATATGAATTGACAAACTATGTGTTTCATGTTTGTAAAGATCTAAACTACGGGGTTAACAGTTTTTTTAATGGCAAATAAGACAGGATCATTTGTCTGAAAATTGGTGCAACAAAAGTCGTTGCAATTCGGGCCCTGTATCTTTGCCATTACAAATATGACAAACATCTTGTTGTGGGATGTTTATAGAAGGATACAACTTTACTTCAGCACCCATAAGCACAGACGTGAATGAAGTTAAAATGCAGGACTTGACTGAATGACCGTTGTGTGTTTGTGGGTGTGTAATAGTCCCTAATCCGGTGCTAAACGGTGCCCTCATGAGGCTTTACCAGGCGGCATTGTTGCTCAGCCGCCGAGAGGGAGGTGTCTTTGTCTTGAGCCCTCAGTGAGACCTCTGCTCCGCACAATGTACACAAGAGCCGCACCAGTGTAACCAGCTGTGTGTCTACGGACCAACCCGCAATGAGGCTCTGGAGGTCGCAGGCAGAGAAGGTGAAATTTTGTCTGAGTAAATAATGGCATTTAATTAAGATGGAGGGCGTGAGCTGTTGAAATCGCCAAAGTGATGATGACCCTTAGGTTCACAGGGGTCAAAGTTGAGGAATGTCACAGCCATGAGATCTAAGCTGGAGGTGATTTATTTAAGCGACAAAGAGACCCAGACGCCACCCAATCACTGAGAGATTACTGAGATGTCCATGTTGTAAAAAGCTGTATTTCTCTCCATGTTCTTCAATTTAGAGTGCACATGACAGGTTCGCATGTTTTTCTAATTATAACTTTTTTGGTGGAATAGTCGCTGTTAAATATTGTGTTAAATATTATAAATAATAATAGTTTTGCATCAGTAAATTTCTGTTTGTAAAGAAAACTTGAAAAATAAGAATTACAGTAAATAGGGCTGAGTTCTAAAAATCCCTCCATCTGTGTCCAGAGACAATTTTAACGCAACTGACACAATTTTCTGGCAGTTTAAACTATCAATTAACAAAATAAAGCTATTATCAGATATTATAATTTGTCATCATAACTATTGTGTAATTTATATAGATTTTGGCCCTTGTTTACTATATGGTGGCTAGGAAATACTTCTACCTATGTCACATGGACACATCTGCAGGTCATGTACAACCAGGAGGTACAATTATGAACCTATGAAAAATTGTGGAACTGGGGAAAAATAGGCAAAATTTTTAGTAAAATCTTGAATATAATCATGTCATTTTCATTTTCATTTTAATGAAACTTGCAGTCAAACCTGTCCAGTGCGTTTTAAGTATGTTCCTTAACATTTTACTCATCACTATAAAGAAGCCACAATTTAGTTTAGACATTAAAACTTGCAAGGACAAAGATCTAATCATTTTTAGCTCCCTGTGATTGGACCAAGTATAGAAAGGATTAAAAAAAATCCAGAAATAGTTTTGTTGGCAAGATTATAAATTATTAATATTCTATCCTTTTTTCACATTCTGTCCCTTTGTCATCCACGCAACCCGCAGCCTCGGCAGCTTGGTTGGCCTGTAGGAACCACAGCTCCTGTCTGATGTCCACAGATAAACGCTCTGTTTTGGATCCAGGAATTATTTGGCCACTGGCTCTGTGTACATAGGAAATGCAAATCGAGGCCTATTATGTGTGTGCGAGGAAATGAAGTTAAACCCTTGCAAACCCCGGGGCAGTGTGGGTTTGGCCTCTTGCTTTCTGCTCCTGTCTCTTTATCCAAATCGCACTTTTTGCCTCTAACAAACGGCGACTGGCACAGACACACTGCTTTACCATTCAGAAATATTTCCTTCCCCCTGTGGTTTTTCTCATATCAAAATACAAGCATCTTTTCAGCGCATACAATGTATCTAGCCAAAAGGCGAAACAGTTTAATTTACACTTCTCTTGTAGCTTATGTTAGCAGTTGTATTAAGTCATCATTACAGGCCAGAAAAGTGCAGAAACAACAGTTACGCTTGTACGGAGGTGTTGAGTGTTGATGACTCACGCCGCTGCCATCGCAAGAATCACATGGCTGACTATCTTGAAATGCTCAAGGCCAGTAATTCCTACGCAGTGATTTAGCCATTCACATTCCATCACGATGCCGTAATTCAATCTGCGGGGGGGTTGTCGTTCGCCATTATTAAAGGGGACATATCATGCAAAATCTACTTTTTTGGCCCTTAGATACCTTTTATTGTGTACTGTGGGTGTCTGGTAGTGGCTAAAAGTTGAAATTAATCACTTAAGTAGCTCCAGAGATATATTTATATAAATTTTGCAACATATTTCTCAGTTCGTTCGAATTTCCGCATTATCTGTTACGTATTTTTGTCTATCACGTCACAGCGGAACTACTAAACAAGGTCAAGAGCTTCCGGCAGAGACCGCCATCTTTATTTTCCTCGTAGCGATTTTGTAGTCCAAGCGCAAAGATGTCAAAGGTGCGAGTGGACAAGTTAAAATGCTCTGTTCTTGGTTGTGTTACCAGCACAACTCATTACACCGACCCCCTGCATCCGAACAACTGAGATCGGCTGGTTACGTTTTATTTTTCGTGGTAATGTACCACCGACAGTGGGGAAAGTTTAGTTTGTGTGCTAAGCACTTCAAAGAGGAGTGCTTCAGTAACCTCCGCCAGTACAACGAGGGATTTGCTCAAAGATTGCATTTGATCGAAGGGTCAGTTCCTTCGGTCTATGGAGGTGACGATATACTGGAGCGTTAAGTCAAGAAACGCTGAAACACTGTTTATTAGACCTATTTTTTATCCCGTCATTCTTTACCTGTGTTCTGGCCATTTGTGAGGGATTAGCATTACACCTGTAGCTGCCCATCTTTTACTCGGCTGTTTTCCAGCTGCTTAGGGCACATGTCTTTATATACACATATAATACATTTATTTTTGAGGTTTTCATAAGGCAGAACTCACATCAGACTGCTCGTAGCTGACGTTAGCATGTCGCTAGCATTAGCGCGCAGCAAGCGTAGCCCGCAGCACCGTAACTACGCTGACTGACTTGACAGTAGCCTTTTCCCCCGGACTGTTGTTGTAGTAAGATGGTAAAGTGAGGGTCCATTGGACAACCTGCTAATATCTTTCACACACAGTTAAGCTAACGGAGCGCGTAGCGAATTACATAGTAGTAAACAAACCATTGAGATGCAGCCATTTGAAGTCTTTGCTGCGGAGGATTGTCTTCTTCGATTTCCTCTTGGTCTGTGTCAGACTCTGGCTCGTGGCTGGATGTTGATTTCTTCGCTTGTTTCCATTTTTCGATTGTCATTACGTTTTTTTCTAACTCTGGAGAAGTTTTGGATCCGACAGACGGACTGTGTTTGGGACTACAACAATGGCTGAACGGGGCGGAGTCTGCATGCAATGCAGGGAGGGGGTGGGGTGCGAACTAACTCATTTGCATTTAAAGAGACAGTGCCAAAACAAGGCGCTCAAAAGCGCTCCTTACAAAAGGGGTAAAAGAGAGGCATGTAGAAAGAAAATTAGGAGGAATTCAGACTGTAGATTGCAGGTATAGTTTATTTAGACCCCAGGTAAATGTTTTAAATGTTCAAAAGGTGAAAATAAAAGCATGATATGTCCACTTTAAGATATTTTGTTGTTGAGGCAAAAAGTTAAACTGTAAAGATGGGTTTACTATTATTTTGTTGTTAATTTTAAACTAGGCACTTGGGCAAAAGACAATCCATTTCAATATGATGGCCAATTGTGTGTGTTTAGACTTTGAGGAGACTTGTTGTTCTTGACACTTTGCAAGGGTAAACGTTAAAAAAGCCTGACGCTTCTTTTGCGTTTGAATAACAAATACATCTGTGAGCAAATTCTAAAGAAATATTGACTTCCTTGAATATGTTTTTCAAAAATAATCGCGACATAAAGATGTACCGTAATTTACTTTTTATTCACTCTAAACTATAAAACATGAAAAATGTCTTTCTGTCTCTTTTCATTTAGCCTTGAATACTTATGCCTTATTTCTGAATATTAACAGTATTTTAACTGCTCGGCCTCTGATATTTTCCCTTTTCTGAAACAAAAACATTATATATTTTGGTACCACTTTATAATAACTACATCTTAATTTACATTAATAAAGCATGAACAAAGACTTTATTCATAATGAACATATAGTTTATTAAGAATGATGCAGGCTTAGAAACTACTTAATTAAGGTTAGAGTTGGAGTTAAGGTTAGGAAGTAGGGTTCAGAGTATTAAGTACTGTCTAAGCCTGAATCATTCTTTATAAACAACAAAATTTCATAAATGCACCATCCCTCATGTCATTCCACAATTATTTTCCTGCAAATCTTCACTTTCGGGTCAAATCTGGTTGAGTGATCACAGTTCAGTTAATCACCTGTCGCTGTGGGTGAGTTAAGGTCAAAGGTTATAGTCAAAAGGTGAAGGGTCAAGAATCATCTCTGTCACCCAATGAGTTGTCCAGGATAATGGACATGCCAGATTACATACCTGGAATAAGGCCAACGCAGTGTCAGGGAGTGAACAGTATTTAGAAATGAGAATAGACTTGTGTTTACGCTTCCAAATGGTGTGGAAAGCCTGTGACTGAGGTGACGACAGATGAGTTTTCTCTTGTATGAAAAAAAAGGAGATATGGTAGGGATGGATGCGCTGGTTAAGCAGGAGAGTGTTATGTCAAAGCTTATACAGTAAATGGCAGGTCGCCTGAAGCCTGGAGCCAGCGTGTCTGTCAGGAACAAGTACCCAGGTGTGTAACGAGAGTGTGGATTAACCAAATAGAAGAACACAAAGAGGACGGAGAATACCTGTCCCACTGCAAGAAGAGCTCACATGGGAGTCCATATCTCAGTGTGGATAAGTGTGTGAGGTCTTATATCCTCTGTTTGATTAAGGGCCTCAAACAAAGCTCCTAAATCATCACTTAGTGCACTTCCGCTACCATTGTTACCCAAGACCTACACTTACTTTAATGACACTTGTTAACCATTTTTCTTTTCGTTCACATTTGCAGTTTTCTACAGAGATCTCAAGAGCAAATTGAATGGATAATAACAAGCAAAAACGGAACTATTACCCCAAGGCTGTAACTTTTTCCATCCATTTCCATCTTATATTCATTGTTCCACAAAAAACAGTCACAATTGCACATTTAAAAACTAATCCAACCAAACCCATCCTAATACAGCACTACCTTTACAATTTTTTTAAAGTAACTAATCTACAAAATTCTCATTTAAAGTATTATTTGCAATTGGTTCACATTTTCAGATCAATATGCAGCGGACGTATAGTGAAAACTGAAATACAGAAAGAGACATTGATTGAAACGGTGAAAAGCTTTACTTCAGCATGACCCGTCTTGTCGATGCCACCACCACTACTGTTACGTTTGATGTTCATACCCCCAACAAAGTATCAAAGTCTGGATCATCTCTGCTTCCTCTACTATCTTGTCCCATTTGTCTTTACTTTCCTTAATAACTACATTAGCAACACCAGAATGTGCCTTCTGTTTCCCCACTTCCTGTTCATCTCCCCTGGCGGAGCTGGCTCTCTGGGGTGTATATGCAGGTATGGATCCAGGCCTGGGTATTGATGGATGAGTCAGGCTCCTCTGTGAATTATGGGGGGATTATGGAGTAATCAGGACAATTCATCATGCAATGCTCCTCTGCTCTCCCCTCTCACAGCTACTCAGCAATATTGACCCCTCACGCTACGCACACCTATGTGTAAGGGTTAGTGCTATTATGGGAACTGGTGTCTGTGTCTGTGTGTGGTGTGAAGAAGTGGGAAGGCAGGTTATGAAAAATGAACCCCTTAGAGGAATTCTTTAGGAACATTAAGAGTTACAGAACTGCAAAATGGTCAAAAATGGGTGTCCTGTGGCCCACAAATCAGTCAGATTATTTTCCCTCCTCAATCATCTTCAGCACTAAGATAACCAAGGGTCAGTGTGTTGACTTTTCTGAAACTAACCTGAACTAAACTGCCTTATCTTGAGCCACAACAAATTCTATACCTCGAGTTGGTGTTTTGCAATAGAGGATGCTATGCCATTTATCCAAGCTTGGAAGAGATACAAAGAGTACACAGGGTAATCTCTTGTGGTTTTAAAGGATGAGCAAGTAAAAAGTTTGATGACCAAATACAAAGAAGAAAGGTTGACTTTGAGTCAGTCAGTCAGCAGACCTAACATGGCTGTCTTTCTCTTTTCTTAATACATCCACCCCTCCCCTCTAATCCTGTATCTTGGCTCTGTCTCAAGCCACCTTGTCCAGTTGCACAATATCCCCCTCCAGGGCAGGCAACTGCATCCCCTCGCTGGCTCCATTAGTGCCACTCCACTGGCATAGCTGGCATTCTCCAGCAGGCCCGTCATCGCCCGCTCCTATTGGCACCCATGTCACTGTGCTTGGTCCACAAAGAAACCCCGCTCCCTCCCTCTCCTGCTCACTTGGTCTTTTCGTGCCCCCATTTACCATCCCGTCCTGGGCTCTCCCTGTCCCACCACCTCTTTTATGGCTGCTTCCTTTTCTACAGGACATTGCTCTTGAGTCTTTTCTGCCTTCCCACCTCACCCCTCCACCGTTCATTGGTTTAGAGAGGCTTATGCAAGGCCCTTAACTATGCTAATGGTGTAGAAGAAACCAGGAAACCAGGGATCGTGACCACTGATTCCTCCCAGAGATGTTGTTCACAAGTTTAGAGGCTGTTGCATTGTTACCCCAAAAGCTGAGTGTGTTTGAGGTGACCACGCCGACCTGGCCTCATTAAAAACCACTATGTTTACGTAATGTGAGGACATAGGCCAAGAACGAACCACAACACGTTGGGTTCCTTGTCATTTTTCAAAAACATTAAACAAAAAAGTTCAGGCATCAGACACTGATCTGATAATGCCTGTGATTCTTTATGTACCACCTTTGAAATATGTGTGCCTTTAGGAGAATAGAGGGAATTGACTTTTGATACATTCAACCAAGATCTATCGAAAAAGTGAATTTAATTGGAAATCTAACTACTAGCAGAACCTTGACTCCATCAATAAAGCAGTGGTACCTGCATTAGTGTAAAACCGCTGTTTCCACTGTTAATTATAACAACATAGATCAAGAGCTTTTGGATAGCTTTGTATTTTTAATATTATATCATATAATGAGTCTAGAAAATAGTGCTGCAGGTGAAGGCTGCAGGTCTGTGACAGATCAGCAGGACTATAATCACAGGTTTTTTCAGAGTCAACAAACCGATCAAAACTGCAAAGGCTTAATAACAGGTTGAAATGCTGATGTGTCATTATCCAATTACAGTTTTCTCTCATCTCTACGGTAACGCTGGGCCCCCCTCTAAATGGCTGCTGCTCTTGGGAACTCTGACCTTTGCAAAAGTGTCGGGAAGAAAACACACACAGTGATAGAGCATGCCAGGAGAGGCTGGCTAAAGCAGGATTAAACAGATGCTATCAAAGCAGTGGAGATGAACTATGCAATGACATGTCAGGACTCTGATCATATCACTCCTCCCTATTCATTCCTGTTGTCTTTGTCTGGCAACAATAGCACTATGTGCCACCTCCAGCGAAGAGTTATAAGTTTGACTAAATTATACAATTTTGAAAAATCAAAAAGAAGCCTACAAAAGAATAATTATTATATTTTCATTGTTAGCACATTTGGATCCAGGATTCCATGCTATTGCATAAAGTAATAATACCATTATTCCACCCTGCGTGTATCGTGTTTTCTAATAGGCTCAAACAGATACAAAGAGTTTGGATTTCCTAACTTATGTGACCCTCTTCTGTTTTCTATGTGCCCGTGGTTCATTGAAGCTAGAGATGACTTGCACACGCACACACACATAAGTCTGGTCTTGTCTTTTCTTGTCTGCCAATATTCCCATTCCTGTGAATGGTGGAGGCCTGCCTTTGTTTTACAATAGGCCATAAAGTTTAGCAAGAAAGCAGGCTATAGAAAGTGTAAAGTCACTGTAATTAGAATATTTTTTGTGAATTGTGCACACAAGTAAACATGACCAAAAATATGACAACCTATTTTGTCTTGAACGAACAAAAATGTTTACTGGATCAATTAATATTTTTAATTATCTTTATGGCTCAAACATTAATCTTTGAATGAACACTAGGATATTTAATGTATTTTCTTTATTATTATGTTAAATTCTGGTGAAGTATTGACGTTTTTTGTCATTATTTAACAACAACAAAAGAGTAGAGTAACAGTAAGATCTTTTATCAATCGACTGCAACTCTCCACCATCCAAATTTGTTCAAAAGTCAGATGTTACAGTGAACGTTACAGCTTCAACAACAGCTGGACACAGAGACATAGCTGCGTGAAATAAAGTTAAATAGAGGAGAAGTGAGGAAATGAGCCACCTTAGGCAATGATGTCAGCCTATTTTACAGCAGCCATCATTACAACAGCCTCTGGGCAGACGACTTACTGTCAATGCATCTGAAGTTCCTCTGATAGCGCTTGACCCAGTAGATTCCCCAGACTTCAGAAAGTGTAGGTCTTTCAGGAGATTTAGTTGAATGATGCTGACAGGAAATCAGGCTATTAAAATACAGTTTTCATCACCTCCAGTAACTATTTGGCATGAGGCTTTACATTGGGAGGAGAGGAAAGGGTTATTAACCACAACACACTGACAACTTACATGTTGAGACAAAGCCGCAGTGGTCTCATGCAGGTTACAGAGGGTTCGAGAGTTCAGAAGAATTACAGGCTCCATTTGAACTTACATTATGTGGGAGCATGGTGTAGCTTCACGCTGTGGTTGATGGTTAAGGAGACGTACTCAAGGAAAGCAGGGATTCTCCATTTTAAAAGACGAGCCCCTCACTCACTTCACCCCAGATAATGCATTGCACAGGCGGGAGTCATTTGCGTGTGGTTTTGAGTCTGATATTGCACTTTTTTATCTGTTCTGATCACTTATGTTTTAGAGAATAAATAATTCTTGTTTTTATAAAGCAAAAACCTGTGGCTGTTAATTGTGTATTCATAAAATGGCCAAATTGCTCTCATATGATGACATTTTGTAGGTGAATAGGAAAATAAATCTTATTTGAGACTACTTGTGTAGCACTTTTATAAGTGTAAGAAAAAATACTGTCATCTTTCATCAAAATAAGATATTTTGTGTGTAAAAATGGTCAAATGTGAAAAATGAATAGGTTCAGGTTTACATATGTTAGATAGAATTAAAAAATATCTTATATTAGGAAAAATTCAAATTTTGCCTCATTTTTTGGAGTTAAAACATTATATAATCAAGTTTTTACACACACACACACACACACACACACACACACACACAACAGTGTCACAAACATAATTTGGCTCATTGTATACCATATTTTTTTAACTAAATGGTCTGATTTGGTCATATTTTTGTTGAAGGTGGTGCGCTGTTGTAGCTTTTAAACCCCAAAACTGCCGCAACTCAAAAAAGGTTGAAAAACACTGCATTATACATATCCATAGCAACTAATACCCATGTTGTACAATAGATATTACGAATATGCACATACATACATAATAATAATAAATATTTTCACTGTGGGACAGTGCCATAGCATCAATGAGTGTGCCTTCTGCCCCACAACCATGCCAGCAGAGTTTGGATCATTTGTTATCCATTTTATTAAGAGTATATGGTGTAATATAAGCTTGGTGTAATAATTTGTAAACACATTTAGATATTTGTGTACATTTTCGTTGTGCGGTTTCCCATTGTTGGGCAGTAATGGGCATCTTCATGTCCATGATGTTCGCATTTTTGATCAACTGTGAAACATTCTTAATAGTTTTCCTGCCAAAAATAAAGGGTTGGACCAGAAAGTCAAGAAGGTAGGGACGTTTCATCAAAGTCTAAGTATTAATGCAATAATTTAATAATGTCGCCTGAGAATCTAAGCAGTGGGTTATTAATATTGGATATAGTCATAGGACTATATCAAAGTCCTGCTAATGACAGTTCTGAGTCGTACTCCTGTACTGTTTTTTCCTCAAGCCATTCCCAACTTCTAGCCTCTAATACTACAACATGCCCATTTATCTGGTTATCAGGGTTTATCTGGAATTGTATCCTATCTAAATGTCTGGCAATCCCACGCCTCCTTTATTTGTGGGGTTTTGGTTAGGGTTAGTTGTTTTTTTACGTCTGATTCTTGTTTTTGTTTTTTTACCATTCCATAAATACTCTGAAAATTACTGAAAATAATTTGTTAATTTCTTTCAGCCATTTAGGGGGAAATGTAGGTGGGATGGATGGCATAATAAAAGCTAATCTAGATAGAACGTTCATTTTAATGGTCTCAGCTCTGCCCCACAATGAAAGAGGGAGAACTGTCCATCTTTGTACATCCTCCTTTACAGTTTTTATGAAGTCTACTGTATTGACTTCAGCCATGGATTCAACTGGATATCTGATTTTGATTACAAGGTATTTCATACCCTTGGGTTTCCATTGGAAGAGGACCGTCAAGGTTGGTATTGGTATGATGATTAAGAGGAATAGCCTCGCTTTTAGCATAGTTAACTTTATGTCTGGAGATATCTGGAGCAACTGTGAAATAGATTGTTGTGGTTTTGTTGTAGTTAACAAGATGATATCAGGTTTACAATTAGAAATCAACAAATCCTTCTGTACGATTGGTAAAAGTCTTATTAAGTACAAAACTGTAAAGTTTAGTGTGTGTAGTTCCTACTTTAAGGTCTGATCTTTACGTTAAATGCATTTTGAGTAAACTGCCTTTGTGACAATGTCCATATAAATTAAGTTATTAGTAAATTAAATAATAACATATCTTTAGGTGCAGATAATGTTGTTTCCAGATGAAAGGTAGAATCTAGAAACTTTTTTTAAAATTACTTTTGCCTGTAGTGTATGGCCTTAAAGTAGAATTTTGTAATGAATAGATTAAGTCTTAGCACAAGGTCAATATTGTGTTTTGCCACATGTCTGCGTCCAGCAACCGGTTAAATAGTTAGAATTTTGAATTACACATTTTGAGGAAAAAAGAAGCCTGCTTTCACATTTTAAAATTTGGTAATGGTAATGCCAATGCCTATAGAAAGTGTATTATGGCAGCGTGATGGGGGCTGTTTTTCTGTGTGCTTCCATGCGTGTGTGGCCTGAACAGACAGAGACAGGTGATATGGAGCAGGCTCATGGCGATGACTGCAGCTAGTCAAGCAGAATGGATGGCTTTAATTGAACACTTTGTGCATGTGTGTCTATGTGTCCCAGTGTGCATGTGTGTGCGTTTGAAGAAAAGGGGGTGCAGGGGGAACGCAGGTCGTTTCCATGGTAACAATTAAACGCTGGGCGGTTTCAGGTCAAGGTTAATTAGTATGCAAAGATGAAAGGCTGCGTGGATGATGTCTGTTGTTTGTTTAAAAAAAAGTGTTGTTGGATTTTTAATTTTTTTTTAAATTTTATAGAACAGTCATAATTCATGCATACGTCTATGGATTGAAAATTATCATAGCCCTGGAAAAGCCAAGATGGTAACAGTGACATCTGTAAAACTAAATAGACATACTAATTAATTAATAAATGACATATGATTTTGTTTGATGCTTTCATGAGCATTTACTCCTGAATTATTAGATCATTATTTTTGTGGTGTATGTGGTAATTTTTTATTCTTGCAAGATTACATTAAGGAGATTAGAGTGCCTATCTTAATCAGTTTGTTCTTTATGTAGAGTAAACGCTATTATAGTTACAAAGAACACAATTTCTACATTTGTTACTATAGAAACAGCTTGTGTTACAAGTCAGTCTAAAAATGGGCTTGTTGTTAATAATGAGAAGAATCAGGGGGTGGATTTAACAGACAAATGCAACAAATGCAGATACTCCATTGATCCAAAACATTTTATATTTAAGTTAAGGTCAACATTTGTTTTGTGAAAATATGTAAACTTGATCTCTTCTTTCTTCTTTCACGTACACAGGCTGTCTGCTCTGTTCTTCACACTCACAAACTGGCTGGATGTGTCTTTGCTGATTGATGAGTATTAATGATGTAAAGTGAACTACCATTAGAGGCTGGGAAACTGTAAGCGCTTCCTTGAGCTGTGACTATTAGCCTGTACGTTTCCTGTGTTATTGGCCAAACATGAGTGGTGCTGGTGGCAGATGTGTGCGCTAACAGTAGCAGGTGGTAAGTTCATTTCATCCTTTCGCCCAAACAGAGCCTCTCTGGGGCAATCTGGATCTCAACTTTCCTGTTATTTATGTTAGAAACATTGAGATAAAGGTGGAGGTGACTTTACTCGTGGGCACGCATTTCTATCTTGAGAAAAAACATTTTGTAAAACTTTTAATTTGGAGGGAAAGAACAAAAAGATTTTCAAACATTTCTGAATATGATAAACTCATCAGATTACAATTATAAAATGCAAGCTTATTCATAGGCAAAAAAATAAAAAAATATTTTTGCTGCAATAGTTTTGGGATTGTGGCTGCAAAAGTAAACTAAAGCAGTAGTGATAGACGCAGTGGTTGTAGAAATAGCACTGAAGTAATTTTTCACAATTGCGTATAGTATATTAATCAAGCAACTGGAGGTGGAAATGCCAAAGATCACATTTAGAACTCTAAATTAACTTTTGCTAACTTCTTTTCTGATGTGAATATTGGATATGTAGGTTTTATCTTGATGGAATTGTAACAGATGATGGCAACAAACTCAACAAACAAACATTTTAAAATATTTCCCAAACTTTTTAATCAATTAAATAAAATAAATGCTAATGAATATAACTATTTATGTTTTTGTTATCAGATCAGGCACATCATGCATTGAACTCTGTTGGCTGTATTGGCGCCAGTGGTTGTGTTTGAGCCTCAGACTGAGCCCTTTTCCAGTCCTGTCCCTTTAATGAGGCTCAAGTGTTGCTTAACCTTCCTTCTATTTGCCATTCTAAACCAGATGCTTGTGCACTCTCACCTTCCGCGGGTCATTACAGCTAATTGCTAATCTGATCATGTGGAAAAGCAGCGGCGATCAGCAAACCAGCTCCTGTGCTGCTGCTGACACTAAAATCCTAAGTGTCCGGGGCCTCAGCGCTCTCGCAAAACTGGGCCTGAAGAAGAGGCTCCGAAAGACATCCATTAGCTAAGAAAAGAAAAGATGTGAATGAGAGGAAGCAGCGATGTTTGTTATTAAATTGTGTCTTCCTGAGGTCACTGACACTGAAGCTTTTAGAGGCTTCTGGAAGCACTCTTCTGCAACACCACGACTAACTGGTTAATGATGGATGATGTCATAACAAGGGTACTCACGCCTCATGTGCAGTTGTCAATGACAGACATTTTGTTAGAGCAGATGGTTGGATTTGTCTTAGGAAGGCATTTGTTTGTCCTGGAGATGAAGTATGATTTTGATGATCTTCTTGACAATCCTCTTCAACTTGCAGCAAAAGCGTACTTTGTCTTTGATATTGTTTGAATGCATTACAATACAAACTGGAGCTCTACTCGATTGCTTTGGTCATTTTTATTTCAAATCCAACAGTTGCATTTTATCAGGAAAGTACCGAATAATGCAAATAGTTTAAGTTCCTCCCCTCTCATCCTAATTATGTTGCCTTTTGCCCTCTCTAGCTTTACTGTCTGACTGTCGGTCTGGCAAAAGTTACCGAAGAAGTCCGGACCAAAAATAACAACAGGGCGACCCGTGGTTTTGGCCTTCTCACATAGCCCATAAACTTCACAGCTCCGGTGGCCACCTGCACTCATCCTGTATGCACCGAGTCCTATCCAAAAATTCTGCTACTCCTCTACACTGGCAGTTCGCAGTCTGTTTCCCATTTTGCCGAGCGGCTCATTACCGGCTTCCATTTGCCCATCGTAATTGCAATTTACTCATGAGTGACTAGAGCAGGCCTTGAATGTATCATCACTGCAAACTTCACTGACTCCAAATGATGATTCCTGTCTCTACCCCTGTGGCAAGAAACCCCCTCTTTCCGAGCCCCCACGGCCCGCAGGGACAGCAGCAGTGACCCATATGTGGTATGAAGCATCTGAACCCCATGTCCCGGCATGCACCTCCTGCACACACACTTACACACCGTTCATGTCTGTTTTTGAACACTGTAACATAATATATTACAATCACAGTGGCATTTTACTTTTTTATTTTATTTATGCATAATATATTTTTTAGATCATTATTTTGGTTTGCCGGGTTTTAAAGTAGTAAATTTTAAAAAACACATATTTCTATGAAATTGAGTTGGGTCAGAGGTGGGTGGAGTAACCAAAAATTATTCTGAAGTAAGAATAACGTTACTTAAAAATAAAATAACTCAAGTAAAAAAAATGGTCTTACTCTTACTCAAGAGTAAAAAAGTATTTGTGAAAACTTACTCAAATAAGAGTAAGTGTAGAGACTGGACGTATCATATGATTTATTATTTGAAGTTTATGTGTTTGGAAGGACAAAGCAATGATGCACAAAATATAGACACAAAAATTTGAAAAACTGAATCATATCTGAAGGAGCAGTGCAAGAAACATGCATCTTTAAATTATTTTATATTGTCAGCTTTTGGCAGTTGTTGACTCAGTAAGTAACCCAATATTATTGTTTCTTCAAAGAAAATAGTACTCAACTAAGATTAAAAGTTCACATCTTGAAAACTACTCCAAGAACAATTTGATTAAAGTTTCTCAAGTAAATGTAACTTACTACTTCCCACCCATCTGTTATATGAATATAGTCTGAAGTATAATTACTTATTGCTACCCGTTTCAATTAATGTGTTGTTTTTTTGTTAAAGGCTGTGAATGTGTTTTTCTCATCCCTTAATTTGGTATTTTTATTGGAAAAAGAAAAAAAAAAGTCTAATCAGTCAGTCTAATTTAGGGATGTTACACTATCAAATTTTAGTGTTATGATTATTGTGAGAAGAATCATTACAATTTAACGATTATTCAATAGAGTCTCATGCAAACTGTCTAAAAGATCACTATTCATCTCTTGTCTGTGAACAGCTTTCTCAAATGAAACTTGCTGAATGATAAAATTAAAGTTAATGTGACATAAACAGCCAGATATAAAAGTATATTTAGTACAGATTGAAATTAAATAACTTAACTTTGCTCCTAAAATGGTCCCAATTTAGTTCTTACAATTCTATTGTGTCGTGAATAATCATCAGTCATCGACTAACCGAATAATCTTTACACAGTTTGATCATGATTGATGTTTTTACCTTTGTATTATTGCTTATGTTATTAGACTTACATTTCAAAATGACAAAACTCTCCCTGCCAGCTCAAGACATTTTCATTTTGTCACATATTCATTCACTCGGATGCACAAAACGACAAAGGCGGCAGTAATTGGCTTAGAACAGTAAAGCTTCATGTGTTTCCTAATCTTGTCATGATACTGTCCTGATCCTCTAATCCACTCTGCTCCTGAAAAGATGAATTTGGGATTACCCTTCTGCCTGTCTCCGTTACAGCAGCTCTTCCCTTACAGTGCCGACGTTCTGCACTGCCATGAGCTATTACAACGTTCCCGGGAATGTCAGCCAGCCCCATGCCCTCCCTGTCTTTTTCCGCTGATGCCAGGGCTCTGGTTTGTCTAGCGCTGTTACGAGTGTGATTGCGGATTAGTGCCCCGCTGTACTGTGTATGTTTATAGAACTGTTGGGGAGATCTGTATATCAGAGGAATTTCCTGATGTTGGTGTTAAGATGACTTTAAAAAGTTTTTGTGTAAACTTTTTTAGTGATTAACCAGGGGATTGACAAAACAAAGTGTTCCTCTGGCAAGCTTGTACAAACATGTGTTTAACTTTGCAATAGTCGACGCAAAGGGGATTGATCCGATTTTTGGGAAAGGGTCATCACTGGGCCAAGGAAGACATTTCTTTTCACACATTTACAAGTTTATTGGAGCTTTTCAGTAAAGTGCGGTGATGGAAAGTAACAAAGTATAAAAGAAAAAGTACCATAAGTAACATTTTTTGGTATCTGCACTCAAATAATTATTACATAATTATTACAGTCGATACTTTTTACTTTTACTTCACTACATTTGAGACCAAGTTTCTGCACTTTTTACTGCACTATGTTTTTTTAACTGGACTTAAAAGTAGAATGTACTTTTTGTGTGGTTTAAGGGTGTATTTTTTGAGTTCAAGTGCAAGCTTTGAGCAAACTAAAATAGAAATTTATGTGATACAAAAAAAAGATTTTTAATTAACCTTTGCAGCTCTGCACAATTCATTTTCAAAATCAGGTCTCAAAATCTGTGTGAAATACTTTAACTTTTTACTCTCCAAGTCATTTTTGAAGTGGTACCACAAAATGTTTACTAAAGTAGATTTTTTTTTAATGTGATACTTTTACTTTTCTGTACTTTTACTTAAGAAAACTTTAACAAAATGGATTACTTCTTCCACCACTAGTAAAATGAAAATGACAAAAGTAACAGCAAAATAGTAAATAAAACATACATAATCAGTAATAAAAACTTTAAAATGTAAAATAAAGTGGATTACGTCTAGATTGAAGCACAGGGAACACAATAGTCTCTCTTCCCCCTTTGATACCCTCGTGTCTGTCAGCTAAAGGCAGCTAAATGGCAGCCAGGCTAAATCGCAAGAGTCAAGGATGAGTGCACTGTAATAGCAAAATCTAAACGTTTACGGCAGTCCATAAGAATAACATTTCAGCCACGTCGATACCAAAAACACTTGATACAGTCCCATTTCTGCTGGAGCCCCAATTCAGAAATCACATAGGTGGAACAGATGGGCCCCTGTGTGTGTTTGTTTGCGCTCAGATGATCATTCATATGCACAGTGAAAATTAACATACTAACAAGCTGCCTCTGCGTATGTGTGAGAGCTCTGAAGCCAATGCCTGTTCTGTGTGTGTTGTATCGCAAGCTCCACTGACCACGACTGCGACCCACCGCCACTTAACGCATGTCTTAACTATACCCTTTCCCTTTGAGGCCAACCAGGACCGACAAAACAAAACAAACCTGAAACTTTTTCCCGCTTGGATTGTGGAATATTTGGGGAATGCAAAAAATAAAAGAGAGAATGGAGACAGAAACAAGAAAAAAGTGAAGTTGGAGTGAAAAGATTGGCTTGTACAGTGATCTACTATAGTGGCATGAAAAGGCAGTGGCCACTGTTCTTTTTCTGCGTTTCTAGCCTCAAGCTTTATTCCACTAATGGGCAGGCCAACCTTTGTTCCAGATCAGCATGGGTTTTGAGTAATACGGCACACGCACTTACGTATTGTTACCCACTATGACTCCAGGATTCTACTTTGTGAATGTTTTAGAGCTCCCTTTTAGCTCCCCATAACAGCTTCTTGTGGCGAAGTCCATTTCTTGCAGGTCATTGGCTAACTGTTGCCCTGGGAGACGATTCAGCAGGCCGTGATTGGCCCGTGATGCTAACAAGGTCTGACAGGCTTGTTAGTGCAACCTGATTGGTCAATTAGTAACATCACTTCCACTGAAACCTCCGGAGAAAGCCCGAGGAAAAACAGACGGAAATGAAAGGTGATAATATTTGGTGTCTGCGACCAAATTGTTTCGTTTACCGTTTCAAGACAACTTTTTCATGTAATGCTTTTAGTTAATTTCAAGTGTGACTGAAAGCTACAGTCTGGATTGGAAGGGGTGTAAAGAAAGAGGGAGGTGTGAGAAAAGGGGGTTGGGTTAGGTTGGCGGGGCAGACAGACATAAATTATGAATGTGTTCCGTTCAATAAGCAAATGCCACATGGTACCGAGCCCAAGAATCCAACTGAGTGTGCCCACATGTAGTGAGCACTCAGACGGAGTTGCACTGAATGATTAACTGTCTGAAGTCATCACTGAACTGTGGATTGGATGGATGAAAATATTAGGTGTGTAAAAGATTCTTAAGTTCCACTATTACGTAAAAACTGTCATGTACAACTACTGTATCTGCCATTTGCAAGTCTGGAAAAGAATTTAATTTACACTAAAGAGAGATGAGGTCTGGTTTAGGAGTACAGCTATGTTTCAAGTTGTAGGAAGAAAGTCTTTGCTTTTTGAATTTTATCTGCACTCACTTCTCTTTTAATGTGAATTTTATAATGATTATTTATTTGTGTTTTTTAGTTTGTGTTGGGATTTTGGTGTATCTTTTCCTGTTACGTAAAGCACTTTGAATTACTAAAAATGATGCCGTACAAATAAACTTGCCTTGTATTGAATTATGATTCTGCACCATTGCAAGATATTGTCAAAAAATCTCCATCGACAATTTGCCATTTTCCCATGCAACAAATGATTCAGTTCAATTGATTCCAAGATGGTTTGTATCTTTTCAACATTAGGCAATGTTTTACACAAAATAAGTTATAACTTCTGCTCTCTCCTTCTACAATGTATTAACCTAATTGGCGACACAAGTGGGGAGTCTACTGTGTCTGTAACTGGCAGAGCTCAACATTATTTTGCTTGGTCTTTTGCTTCTCTTAATGAACCTGTAGAGCTTGGGCCTGTCTGTGGCTGTGTCAAAAGCAGACTAATAAAGTTATGTTATCAGTCTGACAGGCGGCCTGCTGCGCCCAGAGACACGTCACGCTGAGTGGGTGTTAATAAAGTTTTGTGTGTTTTGAATACTGCTGTACAGATGGCGGGCTGGCGTTGCGGCGGAGGCATAACATGGGGCTTTTTGATTGTCATCGCAATAGACTTGGACCAAATGCTTCTCAGTGTGATTAAAAAAAGCCATGAGAATGAAAGATGTTTGCCCTTTATTGGTTTTGGTGCAACAAATATGGAGGCAAACATTGAAACCGCATAAGGAGGTGCTAACAAAAACAACATGCACACACAGATAAACAGCAGTGAAGATGTTAGCTATGTGGCTCTTGTGTCAGGTGCAGCTGAGAGGGCTTGTCACCTCATCATAGAGTCTGCACAGGAGAGGCACACCGCACTATGTGACACCAGGCTTTTTATAGACACACTGGAAGTAGAGAGGAGGCCAACGGGATCACCTCCAGGGCCCCTCCGCCACGTCACTGTCTGCCAGAGGACATCGCCCTAAAAAGTTCAAATCAACCCGTGTTACATATAGGTTTGTCCTAGGGTTCGCATCGGATTTACGCTTTTAATTTTTTTGTACAGTCTCAAGAATAACCTTCTTCAACCCACTGTTCTTCCTGTGAAGTCAAAATTATCTGGAAATTGTACTTATTTTGTACTAAACAAAGTGAATGTGTTTCTGATAAGCACATACAGTCTGTAGCGCTCTAAATGTCAACCATATCCAGAAATGACTATAATCCATGAATATTATCAGAATATATAATATGTTATTTGTCCTGTTTCTTGTTTCTTAAAAAAGCTGCTGCCAGTTTTATTTTTGTTAATCACCATTATGAAGTTTAAACACAAATTATGCAGCTCTTGTATTATTGTGTAAGATACTCACTTGTTAAACTCAGGATTGTTTAACATGTATAACTTAATAACTAAAAGACATTGCCGTATTTCAATGTCAATTCCTAAGTAAATTTTTACTTGAAAGGCAAATTCAACTTTAAATCCCATTACATTTTATTTATGGAGGTTGAAAGGATTATTATTTAGTTTAACTATTTGCTTCATCCACACCACTGTATTTTGCTATGGTGATTAAGTGCACACAGGCCTGTAATAGACTTGATGCAACAGCTTGAGTGTGAATAGCACACACACATTATGTGAAGATGATGAATGGGTTGTGTGAAAAGAAAACTGGAGGCTGTGCTTTATTAGATTGCAGAAGTTGGTGCCTCTCTTGTGTGTGTTTTTATGGACATTGTGCTGGTGAAAGGCTCTCTGTGGGCACTGAGGCCTCTACAGAGGATGAATGAGCTGATATGACAGTGATACATGGAGATGTTTACTGTAAATAGGAGCCAGGACCTCGGATCTGGAAGAGCTTGAGCATAAGAAAGTAGCCAAAGTTTGAAGTAATAGTTTTGGACAACTTCATTCATCTTGTGTCTCTATATACTCTGTGCGACACGACTGCAGGAAGGTCGTTTTTATGTGCACTCTCAGCTCCCGCTTGGCTCATCGTCAAACAACCCCCATAGACCAAACTGGTGCATACCAGTGTTGTCCACAATACAATTCTTTTTTTTTTAAATTATTATTACTATGTGGACTAGGTTAGAGGCAAACCAGTCTAAAACTATTCAGGGAAGGTCCAATTATGTATGCGACTTTTTTTTAGTATTGAGTGTCAAATAAGTATCTTTCAATACCAGTTAGAGTATTGATTATTATCTAGCGCATACCCATCCCACACCATTACTGTAGGCCCTGCGTACAACTAAAAATCACCAAACATACAAGTTTTACAGACCAGATTTCCTGTATTTACAATGGAGCCCTCTCGTTCCCTCTGAACTAGGGCAGTAGCAGAAACTCTACCCGTTTGAGTGGAATTGTTTTTTACAGCCACACACCACTCTGTATACCAAAGAAACAACTATAGCGTATAATGTGATATTGGCTGGCTTTAGGAGACTTAGCGCCGCTGCTCTTGATTTGTTGCAACTTTGTGGGAAAGTTGTCTGTGAGTGGGATAAGCTCTTATTGCCTGGCCCTGTGTATACGTATGTGTGTGTAAATGTATATGTGTGTGAGTGTGATGGATGAACTTGCAGTCTGGTAAGCAGGGACATTCCCCTCTCTGTTCTTCTTCTGTGCCATGGAAACCAGACGGGAGGTGCTATGGTGGCCCACAGGAGCCAAATGAGGCGGCAATAATACAGCGCTTAACCCCACATTGAAAAATGACTTCATTCTCTCATCAATAGAGCAGTCCCCAACGCCCCGCCACACTTCTGCATACAGATACACATTATCAGGACACACAACAACATGCAGGTCATTGACAAGTGCGGCGGCTATTTCCCATGGTTATGATACTGTCACAATTACTCACACAAATGCAAACAACAGAAGAGCAAGATGTCACCAGGGCCATCGGTGGGCAATATATCCAAATTTTGAAAATGCTGTGAATGAAGACATGAATGATTTTCATATTAAGTATATTGCTTATATAAGACATGCTGCAAACAACAAAAATAAAAATGTATTTCGCAAACTTTTATTTAAGTTTATACAGTTTATACATGATATTTTTGCATTGTGTAATTTTACAGTCTTTTCACATTTGTCTGAAACTTAAATCTCTTCTAATACATCTGAAGACAATATTCATTTTTGTCAATATCACCCACCCCGGGGGTAGGTGATAGTGACAAATTGACTTTTTTTTTTCACCATCCTGATGTCGATATATAAACAATATTATATGACTTTCTATCAGAAATGTGCTGTAGGGCTGGGCTAGATGGGGATACAAATTTAATTGTGATCTCATTCCTGTGACAATATGGCATTTTGGTGAAATCATCATATTGTGATTGAGACAAAGACACTTTCCTACCCACACCAGTCAGCCTGGTGGATTTAATCAATAACACGTGTGACATTTCAAAAGAAGCACATTTCTTTGGTTATCTCTTCAAGATAATATAGATACTAGATTTAAATTGTGATGAACATCAAAATTGTGATTTGGCTGCAAGAAAACTGTTATATTGATCCTTTAACATACTGCCCACCCCTAAAGTCAAGCATATTGCACAAAATCTTTATCGAAAATTAACCAACAAAGTGCAGAATTATCACTTTATGCACTTGTTTGAAAGACTACTGCAAGTTTCTGTTTTGTTGTTTTTAATCCGTTCTGTTTGTGGCCCTAATACTGTAGTTATTATCATGGATCTGTTGTGTGTTGGAGATATTTCCAAAATCAACCACAGCAATAAATCTGCATCTCGTTATCCCATGTCTTCCAAATTACCTCATATGCATTCACTGTCATTGCGCACATCACTTCATGCATGCATTATGAAGCTTACTGTCCGAAAGCTCTAATCTGACCCCAGCTGCTATTTGAGTCCCTTGCTAACACAGCGACGCCATTGTACTTGTCCATTCTTCCATTAAGATGTACATAGTGTCTGCGTTAAAAAGGCAGTGTCTATATTGTAATATAATAAGCCGGACCCTGAGGGCAGACACAAGCTTTTAGAGCAGGAGCAACAGGGAGTGATGACAGGATTGCACCCAGGCAAGGTGTTCCCTGAGAGGGCATGAAGAAGAGGCTATAAAGTACATTTTCTCTGGCGCAGAATTATTTAAGCTTACCTCGGGAATCCCCTTGTTGACTCGCGGTGTGCAATTACTGGCGTCTCCCCGATAGCACTTAGCATCGGCATATTTACCTCAAGAGAATGGCTTTATCTTTTTACTACTTAATGTTCCTCGTGTGTGTCGAGTTTGTTCCGTGTGCCAAGCCTTGTGGAAGTTTGTGTTGACTTGTTGTGTACAGAACTGTGCAGAAGTTTTTGGGAGGTGCTAAAAAATGTTGTTATAAATGTCAACTATTCTGTGATGAATGTATTTTTAATTATTTATTGGTTTGTTTGTTTAGTCATGTGAACCACGCAGCTGTCACTACTAGGGTTATAAAAAAAATTGAAAACCAGGTACTAATAAATTCTAAAACTATTGAAAGCACAGCAAGCAACAAGTATTAATACTAAGAAGAAAATTGCATAAATAAAAAAAATACATTTCTTAGTTAGTTATAGTTATATAAGACATTTAGATTATATGTTTTATTATATTATATGTTATAATAATACTCTTAATCAGAAGTGGTATAAGAAAATGTGGTAATAATTAAGAAACTACCATTTTTTTGTGGTATTGAAATTAATATTAAGTATCAAGCCTCTTCTTTCAGTCAAAATCAACTTTAAAATGTTTGTATCAACACTAGTATAAAAAATAGTAGGCTTTAAATTCTACCATTCAAAGTTTCTGTGGATCAAAATATTAAGTATATACCAGTGAACAAAAAAAATGTAATTGAGCAATATAGACATACTAGGTGAGCAGTATCTCTACCCTATAAGCAGACTAAGCTGCTACTTTTGGAGAAATAAATGTTGCAATGCACTTTAGCCAACTAGATAACATAACCAAAGTCTAGCATTAAAAAATAAAAGTCTGGGGGAGGAACCCTACTCTCCCCAGTCCAATTCTGGTTATTCTTAGCCCGTATCTTACGATGTTTTTATTTGTTGTTTGTAAGTGTCTGTGATTACAGCTGCATGCCAGTCATTAAACCCGAGCGGCAGTGAAGCGGCGACGGCCCCTGTGGCAAATCTTTTTCAGGGCCCCACGAACGCTTGGGCCGGCACTGTAGTCGAGTCTAAATCGGCACGTGTTCATAATGTGCCTTGGGGCTGCTTCTTTTTCATACCCGCTCGTCTGCACTGGCTCCAATTGAAAGCCCTTTGAAATGATAACTCAAGACTTATGAATCGCTGTATACGCTTGGGAGAGATATGGTACGAGAGGGCGGCAGACATAAAAGAAGGCAGAGAGAAGAATGAAGAATGGAGGGCAGGCATAGGCTACAAATGTGCGAAGAATCGTTGAATAGCATAACATAAAACATAAAAAGAGCAACTGAAAAGTAATATACAAGTGGACGTGTCTACTTTTGTTCACTAGCTGTATATTAGAAGAAAATTTGGTGTAAAATGAATGAGGTCAGAGGTGACTTGTTAACCTGTTGCGTTATTACAATAGCCCAGTAGGACCCCTGCACTCCTGGGTCTGTCTCAAGTACTGCCTGTTAGTATTTAAAGTGCTCCACTACGGCCAGCAACAACACAATGAGAAACAAAAGCCGAGGAGCGCAATTGCACAATGTAACTGTAAAGTGGTCTGTGTTGTGTTCAAGTGAGGTTTAAAATGCTAGGTTATTTCAGCGTTGGTTTTGGCACTGCACACGTCCTGCAGATCACCTGTCAGTCAAGGGTCAACTGTTCATAGGCTGTCCCTTTAAAACTATGGTCACTTAAATTCAAAGTAAGAGCTAAATTTCGTATTTTTGCCAAATATTCTGTAAATGATACTGCTCAACTTTTTACCTCAGGCATGTGCCCAGTCAAAAACCACAGCTGAACCTGCTCACCCTCCCAGCCCCACACAGTTCTCTCTTGTTTAGTGTAGTGTTGGTGTTTGTTTCCAAGTCAATGTGCTGATTTGGACATTCAGACTTTTCTTGTGTTACTAAAAACTGAACTGAAAATGGTTTGTTGATATAGAAAAGTGCACACTGCAACACTTCTTATATTTAGCCTCTTCACCTTTGGCTGTTTCCCTCCCATGTTTTCTTCAAATGGGCAGTGATTCGTTTTAATGATGCTTTTGTTCCATTCACTAATTGAGCTATTTTAATATTGCAGTATACAGTTTTTGTTTAACTTTAATTTACTCAAGTAAGTTAACATACTCTAAATTACAATAACACAAGTCAAAAGTTGCAGCATATATATTATGCTACGTACAGTTTACAGTGATACAAGTACTAAAAACAGGACTGATCTACACTTAAACAGGATGAAATCAATAAAACTGTCCTGACAAAGACACATGTTTGCTGTCCATGCAGAATAAAGGACTTTTAAATATTCTCCACCACGTCAGAGCGCCTTGGATGCTTTTTCACTGCTCTATATATTTGATAATACACTTTACAAATTTTTTTTTTCCTCTACTCAAAGGATAGATCAGTGTTTGAGTATAGCCTGTCACATATATCGACTTATCGTTCAATACTTGACAGAAAAAAACACTATGTTTGGGGCTCAATGTTGATCCCTGGTGTTTTCTTTGCATTTTGGGTAGCTTTGTCTTTGTTTTTTATTTGAGCTCTAGAGAGTGAAATGAATGTATGACTACAAATGTGTTTCATTGTACTATTTTATTTGTTGCAGTTTGTGTTTTTTAACAAGATCGCACTGGGGGGATTTTCCTCATATTATCGTTTATTATATTTTCTGTAGCACTTCAAAATGTGTGATTGTGACAGGTCTATGAGTAAAATGTCACAGTTTATAGCATTTACAACTTTTAATATGTAGTAAACTCTGAAACACTTGAGATTTTATCATTTATTGAAGATAAATAATTGTTACCTGGCTACAAATTGTATTTTTTCAACCAACATAAAATTGAGATTATGCCAAATATGTAAGGTACAATAACAGACAACTTCAACTGCAATTGTTTGCTTGTGTGTAATGGCTGGCATTTTACTGCTCTGCCCCATGTAAAGTATGACTCTATCCCCCATGACAGTGAAAGGGAGGGACAGAGGGAAGAGGAAGGGTGTGAGAGAGTTGGAATAATACAAAGATCAGGAAGGAAACGAGTGAGCGAGATGGAGGAGTAGAGGAGGCCCAGTGACACTAAGGAGCAGCGCGCAAGAAGTGGAAGAGAAAAGACACGCACGAGAAGAGATTAAGTGAAAGTTGACATGTTTAATACATTTTAAATCTGCATCGATAATTAGAGAGCAGAGAAAATCATGTTGACACAAAAAGCATTGGCCTTTAATGTTGGTTAAACTACTGATCACAATTAACACGGTAAAAGCCTAAATTGGATTAACGCTTTTCATTTTACGCGTTTGATAGACCAAGCATCTAAAATATTTTATGATATTTCTACATTTCTACTTGTGCCTGTTTTCTCCAAACCTCAATTACAGCCACAAGCACCCTTTTTCACCAATATCCCCAGAAATATATTCACAATAAAACACTATTAGCCGATACTTTAACCTGCATGTTTAAATGATAGATTTAGTTGACTATTCCTAAAGTGCAGTAGCAGTAATCCAAGAATGTCGATCCTTCTTGATCCCCGAATTCCACCAAGCGCATTACATTTCCACTGGACACAATGAGGCACCAAGTTCAGCCGCTGCAATGATGCCACTGTTCCATTTACCAACCACAGCACAACATGAGCTGTCGGACAGAAATATGAACCCAAAATGTCCACACTTATGTCCATTTATGTCCCCGAATACACGACTTTGGGCCACTTCTGACAGTTCCCCACAAAAAGTGTCATGTGATGTGAACAGCAGATCTCCCAATTGGAGGCTACTGCTGTTCACTAAATTAGATTAGCGGGGCGGGTGTTTGCGGCAATGCTAGGAGTGTCATATTAGTCGGTAATGCACCTAGCAGCTGTGGAAGAGAGACATGGAAAGACAGGCATACCAAAAGCATACATATAAACTGATTAGCATTAGCAGACTAGCGTGTTGCTGTTCTGACCCAGAGGAGACTGACATGGCGACTGTGATCAAATGCATTCGTTTGTGTCTGTATGTTGAGAGACGGCGTAATGGAAGACGAGGCCTGATGTAATGAGGCTGTAATAAGGCCGGAGCTTAATCCCGGTGCTACAACAGACGTGAACCACCGCCACCACACCGCACTCACTGTAATATCAGACGCACTGCTGCTCTTCCTCACTCTGAAACAAGAATTAGTGGTTTTGTCTGTCAGGTCGTTTATGTGCGATTTTTGCAAGTGTTAACAATTCAGAGATCAGTTGGGAAGGATTTTGGATGAAATCATCTACGGAGCACGAGATATTTTTAGGGCATGTTCTATTTAGCTTGTTTCTTATGTCTGTATTGTTAAAACACCTGCTTTTTACTGTCTTAAAAATGTGGAAAACAGAATTAAATTTAAACTCTTTGCGGTAATCCACATGTATTTCTCACTTACCTAATGCATTCTGGGCATCTTAATTTTTCACCGCAATGAATTTATAAGCGCTTTTCCCAAGTTTTGCCTTCACGGTAAAGCTAACATGTTAACAGCAGACTTCCTGCTTTGTGGCGAATAAAGTGGTAGATGCATGGAGCAGCCAGTGGCATTTTTACTAATTTTTAGAGCTGTTTTTACAATATATCTATATTGCAAAACATATTCTACTTTATTGTATGAATAAAATATAGGGCAGCCCCTTTAAGTAGACTATAGGTTGTTGCAGAGATATATTTCAAGAAATGTATTTTTATTTTTTAATTGCATTGCTTGTCGTTTACTTTTTCTTGTAATTTTAATTTCTTTGGTATGTGATGTAGAGAGTGGTTGTACGAATAAACAAGCTATGACTTCTATTATGTATAATTTGTGCTTTGAATTCCTTGAAGTCATACCCTTCGTATGTAAAAATCAATTACAAAGTTTACAACTTACCTTGAAATGTTCAAAGTTAGCCAAGTTTTTCTCTGGCAAACACATCCACAACATTACACAATTCATTATGCACTTTCCATTTGTCATAATACAGCCTGTTGATTAATTGCTTCATATCCAGCCAGCCCTTGTGATGTATAGGATATTCTTCTCATGTATACATTTATATTATCGCATGTATGAGTCTCTGGCCGCTATCCAGGGCACACAGTGGCCGACTCTGTTTGCTTTCATGGCCAGTGTTTCCAGCTCGCTGCTCACAGGAATGCAGAACATTACCCTGGCACACAGCACTTTTCACTCACTTCAACACATATGGTATTTAGATAATGCAAACACACTAAAGTCCCCAAACAACCACCAAGACATGGAACAAGTGGAGCGGATTCGGCAGGACTTCTCAAATTCACTGTGGAATTAGATCTTTCCTTTGGTGAAAGTTTGCTGTGTTTCACTTTCTGATGTTTATTTTGACACAGCCGGATAAACATAAATGCAGTGGTGGAAAGTAACAAAGAACAAAAGTAAAAGTACTTAAGTAACATTTTTTGGTATCTGTACTTTACTTTAGTAGTTTTTATAGTGGATACATTTTTATTTTTATTTTTACGTCACTACATTCGAGACCAAGTATGTGTAGGTTTTACTCCATTATCTGTTTTTGAACTAAAAAGTAGAACGTACTTTTCATTTGATTTGAGTTACGTTTGCATGTTCATGATGACGTCCTACTGAAACATTTTTGATTTCAAGTCCCAGCTTTCAGAAAAAGATATACACACAAAACTCACAAAAAATTAAGAAATTGAGTGAAATTGACCTTTGTTGACTAAAGATCTCTAAAATTCTTTACCAAAATCATCACATTTGATCCTTTAACAGTTCTTCAAACCTGTTGAAACACATATTACTCTTAAAGCTCTTAGTAGATTTTTTTAATAGAATGATGCTCAACAGTACATAATAATGACAAGTGATTCAAAACACCTATAAACCGAACTAAATTTCTCACTTATACACGACACAACGATGAAGATCTTTGGGAAAATAGACGTTGACAAGAAATTGGAAAGGGTTGGGTATTAAGTCGATGATCATGTTGTAAACGAAGATGCCGTTTGATCTATTTTAGTTTTGTGTTACCTAAGTAGATTTTTGAATGTGATACTTTTCCTTCTTCCACCACTGCATAAATGGTCGTGAAGCTGCGGGTGGCTGGCGGTGAGTGGGACGGCATACGCCCGGGCCTGTAGTGCATGTGTGAGAGAGCGGAGTGGACAGTGGACAGATGGCGCGGGACAGCTGCTTCACAGTGACAAGTGTGTGTGACCCGGGTCTCTGCAGCGGTGAAAGCAAAGAAAGACAACACTGACAGAAAAGGCACTATTTGAAGTGGAATATTTCGTCTCACTCGCAATTGCCCGGAGAGCTGGCAAACAGAGGGTTGCAGGGCGAGGGGCGAGCGCACTGAATAGATTTGCAGTCAGAGAGATGCAGAAAGGTGGTGATAAAAGACTCGTTGTATATATGTTCTACAGGGGTTTGAACGCTGAGTTTTGGAGTATCATTCTATAATATTTCAACAGTCGTTCATAAGAGCAGCTACATAAATTGGACAAAAACTGGACCTTTCTTGAATAGGTTTAGTAAGGTCTTGATCTATATTAGAACTAGTAAGAGCACATGAAGTTACTGAAGCAACTATCATTAATTTGTGTTGAAAATGCATTCTATTGTTTGAAAAAAAAAGAAAAAAATATCGATATGATAATTAGTATCAAGACTTTTCACTAGAATCAAACTCAAGTTCTAAATGTTACTATTGTCACTCTACTAATATCAACTACTTCTACTACTAATAGCAATTAAAATAAATTGTTTGCATGTATGAGATATTGCTAAAAAGATGAAAACTGTTTTGCATGTGGACAAAATATTGAAATGTAGATAATAATGTGAATATTGTTTTGATGGTATGCAAAATGTTAGTATCGAGTATATAATTTATAATGAAAAAAAAGCTATAAAAAGAGCTTGTTAAAACTATAAATTTAAAAAGTTACGTTGTAAGCTTTCAAATAAAGCTATTTAGTGGTGTTGCCGGACTTTTGTGATTCATCTTACAGACATTTCATATTTGTCCGATAATTAAACCTCAACCCATTTCTGTTGGATTTCCATAATACTGTATCATCTGAATATCTTTATCGAGACACCCATTCATTGTTGTCATCATTGCTCACGCAGGGACATCGAACTGCGAGGGTGAAGGGTGCTGGTTTCCCCAGGGCCCTCAAAACTCTTTTCTCACTTTTTTTTTTACGCTTTAATCGTTTACCTTACTTTTACTTTACTTTTGTTGTAATAAAAGGTATTGTGGTTGAGTAAAGTCCTTGACAGACAAAATATAATCATTCACGACATCTGAGGGCCCCCTCACGCCTTTAAAAAAAGTGGAAAAGACAAGTTGTTAACAAATAAAACTAGTGATTATAATTTGCAATTTGTGTATTTTCCTATGGTAATAATACATTTTAGTATCTTTGTTAAATTGGTTTGGTGGTTACTGCAAAAACAAACAGTACTGTATCATTATATTAGCCAGTAGTTACACAGGATAGCTACGTGTATGTAAAAACCATTGGGTGCATATTCTAGCAGTAGTAAATTACAAAATAGTAATAATAACTGAATTTGCAGGGGTAAATAAATCATATACAAAATTATGTATTAGAGGCCCATGAGACGCTTTGCACGTGGGCCCAGAATTTGGTGCTACACCCCTGTGTTACACCCCTACATGTGGCACAAAGTTTAAAACTAAAAACAACTATTCACGAATGTCACATCTGAAAATAATTGAAACACGCTTTGACATTTTGTAAAACTTTTAAAACTTAATGAGAACTTTTAATTTCTGTGTGAATGCCAAACATAGAAACCTACAAAAATAGAAAAATGAGAAATTGCATCCGACTTATTCCAAATCCAAATGTAAATCACAGCATTAGGGGCATTGGCTGCAGTGTAACCTCTGTCCTAGTACCTCTGATCCCCGTGGTTACAGATGGATACTTCCTTAAACAGGCCCGAGGAGACGACTGACAAGAGCTTCATTCTCCTCGAGTTCAAGTGAGAGGCCTCCGGGGAGGAAACACACTGTCACTGCAGCGTACAGCGCGGCCCTCACACACTCACACACTCTCTCAAATGTTGCCTGCAGGGAGAAATCAGATCCACAGTCGCCTTATTGAACTGTACCAATTTGCACCAACGCTTTTTCCTGTTCAAGTTACACTAAGCAGCATGTTAGTTAAAAATGTTGATGTAGTAAGAGATGTATTTAATCTACATGAATACTGTAATACAAAATTGATTGCAAAGTATGTTGGGAGATATATTTTGACTGTACGACTCTATATTATGTTTTGAAATAGAGCTTTTGTATTTATCAGAAAGCAGTTTTGTACCATGGAAACCAATGGATAGGGCTAGCAATATGATGGTAAAAATTGAAGAAAAATATCTTATTAGGATCTTCTCAGTGCTGTTTTTGTGAAATCATCATTGTATTGATTCAATGCTTCTCCATTTTATGCAGCAATCGGTCAACCCTCTATTGGTCAGGCTCCATCAGGCCCTGAGTGACTGACAGCTGGAATTAACCAATCACTGTCAAGTGTGAATTGAAATTACTCTATTTATCTTTTAAAGATCAGATCATGAAGATAGTATTTATATTGTCTGCCCATATGGACTGCTGCTTTCACAATTTTTACTTTTATGATGCAAACAATAAGCACAAAGCCAAGTGATGCAGAATGGGGCAGTGAAATGGTACACACGCTGCAGCAGAGATTATACTTTTAGAGCAAGTAACCTGCTTAGAATATTCCTCCTGACTTGAAGGTCACTTGTAAACTTAGATCTTTCGTATTTACTTCCATAAAATTTCACTATCAACATGGTCCTTGTTAGAAGAAGATTGTTTTTCCAATGCATCTGAAGTTAACAAACCCTATAGTTCCAGCCGATTAGATTGCAGTTGTTTTAACTTCTCTTTGAGCATCCCGGAGATAGCCACTCCCGCTTGTCACTCCAAACTGCTGGGTAAACATGGGCAGGGAAAACCAAAACCGCCTGCAGACGTTTTTTCTTTTCTTTTTACACTGAAGATAGTTGTGTGTGTGTTGGAGAGAGAGAGTGGAAAAGTGTGCAATGGTCTTTGTCAGTGTTGTCACGGTTTGTAAACTGTGAATAATGACACCAGGGTGAGGAAGCCATCACCACTGACATGCGACATAACCCCTTTTCCTCCCAAACGCACAGATCCGGAGCATCGGCCGTCACTCACAACAAACAACATTGTCAAAAGAAATGAATGACCTCCATTTTTCAAAGGCACTGAATTATTAATGGCTACGTTTTGTTGTTGATGTCTATGTCATGGCTGGTTGTTTTGTCAGTGCATCAAGAAAGCCTGAGCAGCAGATGGGCTATTAGTGTTTAATGAGTCGAATTTATCGCCGTCTAATATAATCACCTCCTGGATGAGAATCTTTCATATTTTTGCCACGCTTACATCTTTTTCTCATTGTCTTCGGTCACACGAGTGGGAATCAAAGGAGAGGTGATTGATGGGTGACGGGTGATGCAAGGATTGAGCGATCAGAGAGCAGCTAAGGGTCGATGGATAAAACCTGTGGAAAGAGTGGGGGCTGAAGAAAAAGTCAGATTAAATTCACAAAAATATGTTTCAGTGAAAGCTGAATTTTGTATTTTATTAGAAATGTGAGAACATTTGTTTAGGATATGTCAACAGTTTGTTTTGTGATGCTGCCAACTTTTTTTGTATTAAATTGATTTCATTTTTGTTTTTTAGTTGATTGTGTCTTTGGTATTAGTGAATGCAAACAAAGGAGAAATATTATGCAAAGTAAATCTTTATGGGCTGTTAGAATGGGGTTCCCTTATCATTATCTAACTTAGAGTTGTATTTAGAATGATTAGTTGTCCTTCACCTGGGGTTCGAGTGCTCAGAAAATGTTTGTTTTCACCTTCCCCTATATCTACCCACCTCTCTATACTAGCGTCGGCTTATTACAAAAATATATATATTCGCACTCCAATTCTTAAATGGGGTTAAGGAATGTTGTGTTGCTATTTTTTTTTCAACAATAAAACCAAGGAAATGAAAATCCGCTGCTGACTACGGCACTTGAAACAATGAGGAGGTAGGGCTTTTCAATTCTGCATTCTTAGCAGGAAGTCAATGGTCCCATTTCTATTATTAAGCCTTTTTAAACACATTTTTCTGTTTACAATGAGCTAAAGGTAAAATATGATCCACACGTTATAGTTTAATACTATGCACTTCGAAATAAGCACCATATGTCTCTTTTAACAAGACATGCTACTGAATTAACATTTTACCATGGGAGAATCCTTGATAGATCATTGGGTGAAGGAGTTTATGGCAGACTAGGTTAAAGAGGTTAGAGAAAAGGGTTCAAGTTGCCACTGTGTACTATGTAAACACATGAAAATTCTCATATTTGTGTTCTATTTATTATTTTAGTGAAACATAAGGCAAACAGGAAGTGGAAATGATGTCACTTGTGGCTTAAGAGTGGTCTGGCATTTGATCCAATTCAGTGGTCATTTTAGCTGTGGTGTCTACCAGAGTTGTGTGTTTTGGACAGTGCTTCCTGGCCCAAACGTCCATAAATTTGCTCTTGTAGTGCTGAGCTGGAGGAACACACTCAAACGGGCTACATGCGCTCATACATACACATGGGCTGGGTCTATATCTGTCATAGACCCTGTGTAGGTGTAGGAGCTGAGGTTATTGACTCGTACAGAGACAAAGACAGCAGCGAGCAGCCGGCAAACGCACCGCTATCGAAATACGATTAATACTGTCTGCCTGATGGATTAGACTCATTACACAGAGGAGGGCACACGGGCACAGAGTAACGGGGCAGGAAATAAAAAGAAGAGAGAGAGAAATGTAAGAAGGTGCATCCTAAAGTTTGATTACAGCGTGCTAAATATAGGATGCAGATGTAGTGGGTGACTTTGCAGGGCAGAGTGCCAAATTCAGAGGCAATAGAAAATGGATAAAGCATCTCATATTTTTGTGAATGACGCAAGATGAAGTTAAGATTCGTGTGGTAAAAAAAAAAAAAAGTGCCCCCACACTATCAGCCTTAACACCATCACTAAACACACATCAGAACACTAGCTCGTGCTCTGGAACAGAACTGGCGCCGCCTTTCGGAACATCTTTGGACAGAGATCTTCCAAACCTGCACCAGACTCTGGAATGATATAGGACAAACAGCTCTGATGCCTATTTTAAAAAGATATACAGGCTTTTTGTGGCAGCAGGTAAAGCTATACTTTAAGCTATACTATAATCACCGCCTGTCAACGGTGGAGTGTGTTGGTATTAAATTGTTTTTGTGGTTATCTTCTCTTGATGTAGATGTTTTCTGTCCTTTGCAACCTGCTAGAAAACACTTTAATTGTGTCAGACCTGATTAAATGCATTTAAATATTTTTCTTGTATAAAATAAATAAATAAAGCCGATGTGGTTAGCAGAGTGGTTAGCCCTCTCTTGCCATGATACAAGGTGGCATCATGGCATGTTTCTTGTGTGTTCAAGTTAAAGTGTTGAGCCAGTATCAGGAGTGCTTAGAGTAGAAGAATGGCTGTTATTTTTGTTTGTTGGTGGAAACTGCAATATCAAAAAGTAGTTCTAAGACATCGAGAGAACATGCAAACACCACATAAATGCCTCGTCTTGCTGTGAGGGAAGAGAGCTAACCACCCTTCTTCAATTCGCTCTTTGTGGATCACATCTTTGTCAGCACGCATGCATGTTTTATGTGACTAGACTGCAGTGGCTAGAAATATAAATTTAGTCTCCTTCATTCCTATTACCCCTGGCTATTATTTGTTTAGTACATCGCCTAAAGTCAATTGTTTCTTGAACAGACTTTGTTTCCCCCGAGGTAGAAGAAGATAGCAAAACAATTATAACAATAAAGTCAGTTATATGCATTATAAGAGACTGACACAGCACAAGAAGGCAGCATTTTAACAAGGACTTGAAATGTATAAGATTACAGTATGATTAATTGTGCCAAAACATCCAGACTAAGTGTTCTTTCTCAAAATAATGACTTTGTACAGCTTGTAACCTGGAGGAGTCCAAACATAACATGGAGATGCACAGGTGCTCGGCCTTGTCAATGCTGAATCTGTCCGTAAATCTAAGTATCACTTTCACATGTTTTGAGTCAAGCCATGTCTTGCTGTTAAGTGCTCCTCGGCTCTGCTCATATGCAATTACTGCATTACTGTCTGCCCCCATCCACTCAATGTGTGTGTGCGCGGTCCATTCATCACTCGTCTATAATTACTCGTGTAAACATTTTGTGATGAAGTCATGGTCCCAGTTCGCTGACCAATCTGTTCCTGGGCTGGAGACCACTGCAATCAGCCCGGCCTTTTACATGCAGCTGTGTTTTGAATGTGTTACATTGGATCGCTTTAGATAAATGTGATAAGAATCTGTTGTCTCTGCAGCAACAACGTGCTAGTGTTACAAGTTTGGCGAGCAGCGGCTTTGTTTTGAGCTCACAACAAGACAATGAGAGCTATTTATGTTAGCGAAGCAGTAGGCAGAAAGTTGTACCAGCACCAAGCATGTTCACGGCTTTCTTGTGTAAATAATGAAATCAAATCCATAAAACTGAAATGACATATACGACAGAAGCTTTACAAGCATGACTAATTTGCTACTTTGACTAATTAAATCAACATTTCAGGCAAGATTTACCTCTGGACAAGCTGCTAAAGTTTGAAATCGTTCTGTAGACTGCACACACAGGTGGCTGTTTGTGAGGCACCTTTCTGAATGATTGCCACACAGTCACACCCCGGGGACCTCCTCTCCATCATGTCCACAGAGGTGTCCACCCGGGGCCCGTATCTATGGTAACCGCCTCACCTGGCATTTAAAGTATGTGTGCGAGGCGTGACCATGAATAGATGAAAGAGACAATGAGACGTTGCAGAGGTGTCATTCAGGAGCACAGTCAATATTAGTTTAGAGGCGGCAGCTGTAGTGGGACACTCTCTGATTCTGCATAGTCTTTACAATAAAATACTCATCCGCTGCTCAAAGAACATCCAGGCACCTCTTAAATATTCTGTTTAAGATGTAAAACACATATTCCCACGTGGTGGTCTGCTCAGCAGCTCTATAATCCATTGTCTAGAAAAGCCGCTCTGCTCCCTGCTCATTCCTCCGCACTCATTCTTTTTCTTTTGGGTTTTTCTTCTTCCTAATTACTCTCACAACTGTGATCTTTTGGGCCCACTTCATCCCTTAGCTCTCCAAATTATGTGAAGGACCTATTCTTACCACAGAAGAAAAACCTCATTCCCATCTTAGTCTTTGTCTCTATTCAGCAAAATTATTTTAATATTTTTGCCTGTTGTTTAACTCTCCACAGCTTATTCTTAATAGGATTAAGAATTTGAACAAGATGATTAGTTTACTGCTCTGCCAACACTGACCCGCAGTCACTTTCTCGGGCTAAACAGTGAGGGAAGCCCCACTTGGAGGATTTAGAGGAATGTTGTTGCAGAGATTGTGGCACAATGGACATTGTGAGAGGGCTGGACAGTAGGTGAGAGCGTGTGTGTCCAGTGTGTGAGAACAGGAGGGAGGGGCAGGCGGCATGTGGAGAATCGAGAGCTGCTCTTTCATGGCCAGGTCTTCTTAGACACGCAGGGCGTCAAAAGCTCTTCTCACTATGAAAAGGCTCCATAGAAAAGCAGCACTAAGCTCTTAACACTGGAGACCTGACTTTGTCATGCACACATCCTGGGCCACCAGAGGTGAGGCGCCCACACAAAGGAGGCTCAGGGCCAAAACCATGCCCTCATCAATGTGCAGAAAAGTAACGAAATGTAGCATGAATAAGTCAGAGTGTTCTTTTCACTAGATCTGTATGCACCATTATGTTCAAAACAGCAAGAATGCAACACAAGTACAATAGACATCAACACTGTTTTACAAATAATATCAGTAGTGTCATATTGTGCAAAGTGCAGATCAAATGCATTTTGACCAGTGACGGTGACGTAATCATATCGAAGAGATTTCTTTCTATATTGACTCGCCCCTAACAGCAAGTCCATCTGCAAGTAGGTTTGAAAAATCCTCTGAACACTTTCATTTGAAAAGTACAAGTATACAACAGGAAACCCATTTCTGTGTAAATAACCTCTGACTTTCATTATCCCTGTTTCACCAGGGCTTGCCTGGGCAGTGCAGCACCTGTGAGTAGTTAGATCTAGTTGTGTGTCTGCTTTCCCACTTTGTACCGGGTCAACTCTGTCAGCTGTCAGTTTTGTGTTGCACTCTGTCAGTCTGGGCTCTGTGATGGCTCCCAACTTAACAGCGTGAGATATTCCCCGAACTCCTGTATGCGTGGCTTCAATACCTCTGGCCTCTTCAAACGAAAACACACACATCTATACACAAATGCACATTGCTCAGTTGGAGTCTGTTTTAATGAATGCCACTTCCTGGTTCAGAGGTCAAAGGTTAAACCTTAGGGAAGTCCACCAACAAGGGCTATTTAGGTGAAGAGGAGGATACGGCTGAGTAAAAATAGAGAAAGAAAAACGGAAAGTGCTTTGTGCAGCTTCCAACAGACGATTTAACTAAAGATGAAATCGAATCAGCTGTCTTGGCGGCAAAGCGAGGAACTAAATCCACTCCTAAGTCCCTAAGAAGTCAATTTCCTAGTTGGGCTAAAAGTTGGATTTATTTTCTCTCTCTGGCTGTGTGTCTCAGGTGGTCGCGGTGATGAAAAAGGTTTACAGAGGCCTCCTGAACTTCCTCAAGAGCCCTCGACTAAGCCAAACTGCCAATCACTAGTGTGTGAACCGCACTGCACTGTGTACATACATGTGTGCCCTTATCATGTCCAGCATCACAGAGGGAGCAAAGTGGCATGTTTTCTTTTCCTCTGTGTGAAAGGAATTGCCCATTGATTTTGAAAGGATACATATTATGCAAAATTTTGTTTTTGAGCTTTTAACCATGTTATAACATTGTTCTTTCATCATAAACATACCTGGAGTTGTATTTAGCTTCATTCACTTTTTTATATATTCTGTATATAAGGTCCTCTTGCTTTGCCCCACAAGTAACTCAGTTTTGCCCATTGTGAAATCAAACCATATTCATGTTGCATAAATTGCTAGATTTTTTAAAAACATTGTAATTCCCACTGCTGCAAATAGATGGCATGTTAACTGCAAATCCAGATGTTGTAGCGCCATTGACTGTCTAAACTGATACAACATATAATGTGCTTTCAATACTAAGGCATTATTTTAAGTTCTAAAATATGAAATACAAATTATGCATAATATGTGTCCTTTAAACACTACACCAAGAAACATAGTTATTATTCATTGTTTTATGTTGCACCATATAATTGCAGCAAGTTTGTAGTTTGTCAATTTTGTTCTTTGACAATGGCAAAAAAAACCTTTCCTGATTTTATTTAGTTGTAAATGTAAGTTTTGAGCAATATCACAATTGCGGACCTAAAATAAAATATATGTATGAAAAAGCACTGAACTAGCAATAGCAGAGAACACATCCTTACCTTGACATTATCATTCATCGAAAAAAAAATCTCTCAGTTTAAAATGATACAAAAACACCATTATCATTTGCTGACTTGTATTGCTCTTCTGTCGGAGGTAATGGGAGTTTTCCATGTACTTGTATTCAGCTTGGCTTGACTTGTGTTAACTCAGCCTCTTACGAGTCATATGGGACAGTCCCTGCTGAATAAGTTGTCTCTCCGCACACTTGGCCTGGGACAAGTTAGCTGTGTCACTAGCCATCGTAAGGTTAGCAAAGCACGAAGCACTGTCAACCTGTCAACTCTTCTCTTACGAGCCATTGGCAGGCCCTACACGGCACAAGCAGATGTTTGGTGGAAGCTATGTGTCTGAGCGTGTAGGGAGCACTTTCATCATATTTATTTGGATTTGGAGTTCCAGCGGTTAAAAGAGCATGGCTGTTTTCCAAACCCCCTCCGTCCCTATAAAAACAGTATCAGGATACAGTCCATTTGATTCGGACCAGGCACTGGGAGGTGTGTGGGTGAGCGCTGGTGTGTGCGTGTGTGTGTATGTGTGCGTAAAACAGTGAAAGGTAAGTCCTCGTTTCATCTGACTCATGTTTGTAAAGGCTTTAGATGGATCACAAGCATTGATCCCAGAATCACAGAGATTTGTGGGTCAGGTGAAGAGTAAGTGGACAGAGAGAGAACATTTATGGACTAGATGAGAGCCATTTTATACTGTTCATTTTGTGTGTGAACTCACATTTACGGCCTATTGATAAATTGGTTTTATGCCTCTTTATTTGTGAATTTATTAGCAACATAAATCAAACATGAATAACATGATTGAGATGACGTTTTCATCTGCAGAACAACATTCCAAGTTCTGAACTAAAAAGCAATATTTTCTGAGGATATGTTGATCTTGTGGTGTCCCTCAAGTCATCGTTAGTCAAGACCAAAGGGATTTTCCCTCGACTGCAGCAAAGCATGTCCACTTTCCCTAATAATATTGTTTAATTGGCTGTATCAAGCTTGTAAATGTTAATCTGGAAAGTTAATCCTGTTAGGCTTTATTAATTATTGTGAAAGGGGATTTGAAGAAGCCGTATCCAACAGTAAAACAGCATGAAATTATGCCTGCAGAGGAATTTCTGGAATGTATTAGCTTCTAGCCGATTAGCATGCTCTGGGTCACAGAGCTAAAGTTAGGGGTCAAGAGCTGGAAGGTCAAGAGTGAAAGGTTAAAGCTGTCTGTCTGGAACCTGGGCCAGTCAGGCAGGTGGCTGAGGACACACAGGGGGAAACAGAGACGCATTCAAACTCAAAGGGAGTAGGAATAAAAAACACTGCTTTTTGTTTTGTTTTATTTTTTTATTTTTTTATGTAAAATTTAAATTTAAATGAATGTGATGTCATTTTTATACACCTGTGAACAATATTTTTAAACTGCTTATCCCTGGGACCCCAATAAACTTGTTTCTATAGTCCAAAGAGTTGTTTTCTATGGTAAGGTTTATTCTTATTTATGTTTTTTTGCTTTTTGTTTTGTATGTTTATTTATTCTGTAACTTTTAAAAATATGATCTGGAAAGCCCCTGCTCTGATCAAGCTGAACAACATCTGCCTTTTTTATTGCCTTGATTATATTTGCTTTGTAGTGTAGGTTGATCACTTGTGCCTGCTGACTTAAATGTATGGGAAAAGGGTCAAAAGGAAAAAAGTGGAGAACACCATTGCCCCCTGCAGGCAGTGTGAGTAGATAAACTTTGAAACTAGTCATGAAATTCTGTTCAAAGCAGGAAAAAAACTTGGTGTGGATTATTTCCTGGACATGTCAGATCTATTACTCAATCTTTGCTCTTACACCATGCTGTTGAACTGAAATGAACTCTCTCTAACCAACTTTTGTTTATTCTGTTTCTAGTGATTTGAGCGAGAACCAAATCCAGGGTGTTCCCAGGAAGGCCTTCAGAGGAGCCGTTGAGATCAAGAACCTGTGAGTAGCACTTTCACACATCTTCTTCTCCATGTGTGCACTTTTTCCCCACTGTGTTTGCAAATGCGCACTGCCCCCTTGTGTGAGCGGGCATCAATATTTCATTGTGCTAAATGTCATGTGCCTCCCTGGTTGCCTTATTGACTGGCACCTCCACTCGTTAGCCCTGTGTGTGCGTTTTAGCGTCCATAGATGTCACTCCTCTGGCATTTCTGTTCCCTGTTTGTTTGGCTTCTGACGCAGACTGAATGATTGAAGATAATTGTTGGTCATTTTGCAGCTAAAGTAATTGCCCACCAGTAATTCTATAAATATGGATTTCCAAACTGTTTTGCTGCATCCTGTTTTCCCCTATAGATAATTTTTGAAATGCCTGCAATTATTGTAAAAGGACAAGGTGTGTGTGTGTGTGTGTGTGTGTGTGTGTGTGTGTGTGTGTGTGTGTGTGTGTGTGTGTGTGTGTGTGTGTGTGTGTGTGTGTGTGTGTGTGTGTGTGTGTGTGTGTGTGTGTGTGTGTGTGTGTGTGTGTGTGTGTGTGTGTGTGTGTGTGTGTGTGTGCGTGCGTGTGCGTGTGTGAGTGTGTGTGTGTGTGTGTACATTAGCATGCGGGTGACAGCGTATGATTTACTGTCCTTATGTCTTAATTAAATTGTTTTACTAAAGCGATTGAGAAGAGAGGGAGAAAGAGAGAGAGCTGCAGAAAAAAGCAGTGCATACAAATTAGACGTCAGATACTGTAGAGGAGAAGAGGAAGGCAAATGGTTCAAGATATTAAAATATTCAGAAATACATCTACAAGAATCTAGAAAGAAAGGATCACAGTGTGAGAAGGGCTTATTGCAGCCTTGTGTCAGTTTGGCTTGAAATCCACCTGCAGATATACTTAAAATCACGTCTCCTTTTTTCTGCCTGCAGCCAGCTGGACTATAATCACATCAGCTGCATTGAAGATGGGGCTTTCCGGGCATTACGTGACCTGGAAGTGCTGTAAGTAAATGTTTTTGTATTGTTATCCTTATACAATGTGGAAAACTTGTACCAAAAGTAGTTTTCATTTTAGTAACTGTTTTGAGGCACATTTCTGTTAAACTTGGTGGTGTTCATAATATAGTAATTTTCCTAAAATCAAAATGATTATATAAAAAGTATAACATAAAAGTATATATAAAAGTACATTGCGTGATTTCACCAGGAAAGTTAGGCTTCGACTGCACGGTTTTAGTGAGAAAAATAGAAGACATTGCTCTTGGTGGTGCGTGAGCAATGTCTTCTATTTTTTGCAATTTTTCCTTCTTTAACCAATAATAAACAAATGCAATTACAAACTATGCAATAAACATTGAGCTGTTTTAATCCTATGTCATGTTTTTACACTAATACAACTTGATGTAAAAGTATTTTACAAAATACATCTCTTTGATTGGACCATGTAAAGAAATATGTTACCAAATAATTTTAAAGGAGGTATTCAGTATTTTGTAACTAAATACATATTTAAATTTTACAAACACTGACGTTTTTACACCCATAGCAAGCAGGTTTGACCATTTCAATTCACCAATCAATCCAGTACCAAAGGAATGTAACTTTATAGATAAAAATCTGCGTAATTGTTGTTAATTTGAAACAATTTTCAACAACGTTGAGAGCAGTTCGGGCAAATTATTTAAGGAAACTGTATTTAGAAAAAATCCAGTGTTGCAGGCTATTACTTTTAGTCTTTCACTTGCTAAGGTCAGTAGATTTCTTCAATGGTAGCAGGCTTAAATTATTGTACTGATTGTCTTTTCATTACAGACTTAAGTTTGTTTCTCTGTGTATTGTGTAAAATTGTGTGTATTTTCTTGCTGCAGCACACTCAACAATAACAACATCAGCCGTCTGTCTGTGGCCAGCTTCAACCACATGCCCAAGCTCCGCACCTTGTAAGTGTCCCTTCTATATCGCAGTAAAGAGGGGACATCTCTCATCTGCAGCCATTTGATCAATATGTCCTTGTGTCCCTCCCCTACCCCATTGTCCTCGTATCTGCGATCTCCATCACTTATCTGTCCCGTGTCACTCTGTCCCCACAGCCGCTTGCACTCCAACAACCTGCAGTGTGACTGTCATGTGGCCTGGCTGTCCGAGTGGCTGCGACAGCGCCCCCGCTTGGGCCTTTACACACAGTGCATGTCTCCGCCGCACCTCAGAGGACACAATGTGGCTGAGGTGCAGAAGAAAGAGTTTGTCTGCTCAGGTAAGACTGTCACAGGAGTGTATGTTTTATAATACAACTTAATGTCTGTTTTCTGGGCGATAAAACATCTGTGCTTTGTCTTATTATTGTACTGTCTTTCAAGAATGGGATGAAGGCAAGTATTCATGATTTAATTCATCAGTTTACAGTATTCATACAATACAATACAATACAATACAGTAGTTATATTCACCAGATGTTTGATGTATTAAAAGATGATTAATATTATTTATGTCATTATTCTTACTATTATAAAATATGCACTTCCGTTGCCGCCACTGAAATATAATTTTACTTACTTTTACTACATTTTGAAAGCTTTATTACTTAATTATATTCTCTTAAACTAATATTCAAATACAGTCATGATCCAACACCAGAGCTGCTTGGTATATTTGTTCAGATCCAAACCAATAACAGAGTCACTCTGCACATCTAGTAATAACAGTACAATCCTACTCTGCAGAACTACGTTTGGACTGTCAGCCTTTTAATTTAAGAAATGTAAACTATGGTACTCACTACCCACTGCACACAAGTAGAGCTTAAGTTGTTTACCTTGAGAGGCTCAAGTCTTGGTTTGAATAAACCTAAGTTGTACCCACCTGTAAATATTGAATTGGGTATGTTTTTGAATGTGGAAATGTAAACTGCAGTGTTGTAAATATGGGTTTAAGGATTGTGTAGGGAAAAGCCCAAACAAAGGCAAGAGTTGAGAATTAGAACTCACTATATACTATATGTATGCGTGGCACCAGCTGCATGCTCTGCTTGTAATTATGACTACATTGCACCTGTTAAATAAATCAACTTACAAATTAGCACAGCTAAAGTCACAGACATGTTTGGTTTTTTGACAATCTTTCTTAACCCATGCCCATGTTGTGTCAAATATACAATTTGTGTTTAGGTCACCAATCATCGTCGGCCTCCTCCTGCAGTGTGATCCAGTGCCCAGAGTCGTGCACCTGCAGCAACAACATCGTAGACTGTCGAGGGAAGGGCCTGACGGAGATCCCCACTAACCTGCCCGAGACCATCACTGAAATGTGAGGCGCACATAATCTCCACTATACTATTTCTGTATCCATCTTTTGTCTTCTGGTGCAGAGGAGTCAAAGCACACATCTGTGAAATGAGAAAGCCGCTGTTCACTGCTTAAGAAAATAATGAAGGGGAGGGGCGAGGGGAGAAGATCCTGAAGGACATGACAGATCGTATCTCTTGTCTGTGAGTGGCATCTAGGAAAGATAAGAGGGATTTGAATGAGACACTGGTGTTAAAATGCATGGCTTGTACAACAACAAATGAGTGTTTCAGTGAATTCTTTTGATCAGCTGTCACTATGAAACTTATTCAGTGTTTACCTTTGGTGCAATAGACTACAATAGGCCATCATGAACTAATTTAAACATTATATTCCAAAAGTAAACCAATCTCAATAAAATAGTACCTTCATTACAAAAAGCATGTGCCTTCAAATTTTATCCTATCCAAAGTCACCTGAAATTCATTGAAACTCAAATATTGTAACTGTAAAAATACAGAAAGCGATTGATTGACCTAGTTTATTGTTAATACCTTTGTAATTATTGGCCATATTCACATGAAACAAAAACTGGCACAATGTTCAGTATAAGATAAGATAAGATAAGATAAGAGATCCTTTATTTGTCCCACAATGGGGAAATTCCACTGTTGCAAAACACAGTTTAGAACAGGAATGAATGAAATAGGCGCATGCAATAAAAATAGGATAAATAAACATGGTAATAAAAATACAATATAAAGTATAAAGTGCACACTCTTATTTACAGTAGGTGGCTGTCTGGGAATAAATAGTAAATGGCAAATAAAGTGGCTTAAGTGTATTGTTATATACAGTAAGTGACTATAGTGAGGTAAAAGTGTATTAATAGTATGTTAAATTATATTGCACATGATTATCACAGGTGAATGACACATGTTACAGTATTGCACATAGAGAAGATACATATTGCACATGTATCTTCTCTACTAACATAAAATAGCTTCAGAAAGTGGTGCTATTGACGACCACCTCCAAACATGTGTTTGTTGTGAGTTAAAAGGTCACTAGATTAACATGGCAATTTTGTGGAGGAAGTCTTAAAAAAATAATGATAAGGTTCATTCTTTGCGAAACATAAGTTTAGAGATTTCTTTCAAAAACTGTGAATCTCTAACAGGAGACATGGAGTGAGGGCTGCTGATCAGGGGTTTATAAATGTATAAGAAATATTGAAATATTAGGAATTACCCCCTCCTTTCTAGTAAGTCACAGTGCTATCAAGGAATTGCAGAGTCATCGGTATGAAAAAACAATCCTCAAATTCTTTTTACCACCAGAGTCTCATCTGAATAGGAAGCACGGTAAAATCGTGCAATGAAAATCTGGGACTGGCGTCAACGATTTGACCTGAATTACTTTAATTACGATGTAGAAGGCTTGTTCAACAATGCTTCTCTGTAAGATACAAGCTGAGGCGCCATAAAAAAAATCATATAAAATAGGTTTGTTGCACATAGCTGGTTTGCAGATCATGTTCTGCACTTTTCCTAGTCACTGCTCATTTGAACTGTTTAAACAACACTAGATTTGGGGCTGTTTTCCCTTGAGTTTTCACACTCTCTGTTCTGTCTCCCGCCTCAGTCCGCTTGTGCCAGACTGGAACTGAACGGAACACTGCGCAGATAGTTAGGGCCATGCAAGGCGGGGGCACGTCTTGGAGCTAAAAAGGCGGAAAGATCAGAGGAATGTAGCAGACCTTGGCATGGGTCATCAAAGGGCCTTATCGGGGAAAGCTGGCCCCAGGGAGCGAGCGGCAGTCAGCGATACAGCTCTGTGATATGGGGAATGGTAATGTAGCTGGCCTCTCAATGTCCGCTGTGTGTGTTTGGTTCCAGACGATTGGAGCAGAACGCCATCAAGGTGATCCCAGCCGGGGCCTTTTCTCCGTATAAGAAGCTGCGCCGGATGTGAGTACAACAGCACACACGCCTGCTTTGTGTCACGCTTCCAACACTGTCCCCTCAATTTCACTGTGCAACTTTTTTGGTCTTTTGTAGTGATTTGAGTAACAACCAGATTTCCGAGTTGGCCTCAGATGCTTTCCAGGGTCTGCGCTCCCTCAATTCTCTGTGAGTATTGGTTTAGTTGAAACTATTTGCAAGAAATCACAGTCACAAGGACAATCAAACACAGTAACATATTTCAACATGATAACCAGCAAATCAAGTTTTAACACCATGAAGGAATTGCCCATGAAAACAGATATGTTTCAAATGATCTAATTTGGGTGATTTCACAATTGACGAAAAGAAAATAGACGGCTCTGCAGTTGACAAAAGTAATTTATACTGATTGAAGAAATAACCAAATTAAAAGTGCACTGTATAACTTATGTGGTGCCACCTGATTATCTCCATGGAGATGTTCCACAGAAAAGCATGAAACCTTTCTGTCTGGCATTAATTTCATTACGGGTTCTTTATTGCTCCAACATGCCTCAAAAACCATTCATTCTCACTGTGAGCGGGGTCACCTCTCCACAGATCTCACATGTAACTTCTCCTGGCAGCGTCATCTGCTTCTCTCCATGGCGATATATTAGTTTAATGCTGTACTATATTCTAATTGAAGCTATCACCTCTCAATAGAGAAAAGCAAGCGGCATACCCTCCACCTGAAAAGTTACATACAGTATAGTGCACCTTTAAGTAAGCCTCTCCAATTAATCAAATAAATAATTGTGATTTCAATTATTACTCTATTCATGTACAAAAAAGTTGGTAATCGTAAATACAGTACAATTATTTGCCTTTACAAGTGTACTCCTTTTGCCTCCGAACCTGGAACATGTATCCGGTCTATACTTTCTCTAAAGCATAATTTTGACAATATAGAAGTAATTGCTTGAAATAATTGTGATTTCAATTATGACCCAAATAATCATGATTATAATTTTTGCCATATTCGAGCTTCCCTACCTTTAAGTACGTAATGTTATAGTGTTTTATGATCCCAATTCAGTTATAAATGTGGACATGGTGGAAGTTTTTATTTAGCTCCTGTTTTGTTTTTGTTTTTTTTCCAAAAAATATTTTCTGAATAACTTTCAGTTAACCTTTTACATGCTACTAAATTTGTAACGTTATGTTCACAAATCAAACTGTTATGCATATAAAAAACTGAAAAGAAGTATTAAAAAGTTGCTGTTTGGACTTGGGTCAAGCCACTTTGCGTGTAACGGTGTATGAAGGTGGTTGGCTGCAGAAGTCTCGGCGGGATAGAGCATCGTCAAGTTATTTCACGACAGAGTTATATTAAGGCCCCCGTCTCCTCCAAAGTCAATAATTCATATACGCTGACTTGCTGAATGGAGGCTTCTGCCACCTCATTACACATTCACCACAGAGAGAATAGGACACACACATTCACGCTGACACACCACCTCAGTGTATGGCTTTTACATTAAGACCCTCTGTGTTAGGGCGATGCAAATGAGCCATTGATTGTGTGTGCGCTAACGTTGGGGTTAAATGAAGCGTCCACTGCTTGCACTTTGTGTTTCCTAACCTCATGTCTCCGAGGGACAGCCACTCAGCACAATGGAATCAAAAGCCAATCTGAAACATATGTCTTAAGTGCAATAGTTGACTCAGCGTGACGCGTAAAGATGGCTGATAACTCGACAGCAGACACAAGGCAGCGGCAAGCTCAGCCCCGACCTGTTTATGATTCTAATCTGATGTATTTGTAAAAGTTCCCTAAAATAAACAGGACGCATTCCTCTCACGGTAGATTTATGAAGGTTTTATTTGGCTTTGACATTTAAATGAAACATGTTCATAACTATTAATGCTTTATGTGCTGCGTGTTGGCAGCGAGTCAGAGGCAATGTTTTCTCTGGTAATGTTTTATTGGGGCCTTTAAAGTAGAGCCAAAAGGAAAAGAGGCTAGTGTTGTTCTGCATCAAAGACATATCAGTTTTATGTTGTTGTTTTTTCTATTTTCAGGACTTTACTTAAGCTTATGTTACGTTGAGGGACAGTGAGATAAAACAGCACTGAACATTTGAATTTGTTACTTTCAAACCCACATCCTGTTAAAATAAACAATTTAATTTAGCTGATTTATTTTTATTACCTGAATCAGCAAAACTCATATATACATATATTACATACATTTTCCTAATTTTGCTTTTGTCATTGCATTATATATGAACTAACAAATGATTTATATGATTTACGTCTTACATCCAAAATTATTTTTATTACTCTTTTTAGTTATAGTACCAAATTTAATTGTTATATTTCTTGGCAGCATTATGAAAAAAATGGTACAGCTGTTTTAGAAATTGTTATTTTTCCCATAAATAACATTCCAACTTTAACTGTTTTCTAGGGTCCTGTATGGAAACAAGATCACAGAGATCTCCAAAGGCCTGTTTGAGGGTCTGTTCTCTCTGCAGTTATTGTAAGTACATCTCTTTATTCTTCACGGTGACACTTCTCGCTTAAAACAGTGTTATGGGTGTGGAGACGTTGTGATCGAGCCATCGTCACTGACCTGTAACACTGGAAATACTCATCTAATCATGATAAAAGGATAAGGCGTCTCTTCATTTCGGCGTGTCTTGCAGGTTACTGAATGCTAATAAGATCGCCTGTCTGCGAGTAGATGCATTCCAGGACCTCCACAACCTCAATCTGCTGTCACTGTACGACAACAAATTGCAGACCATCGCCAAAGGAACCTTCTCATCACTGCGGGCCATACAGACCCTGTACGCACCGACCACAAAAACACTGAGCTTAGGTCACTGCCAGTCTGAGGGTGACACAATAGTGGGATGCTGCTGTCAATTTCACTAAACAAGTAGCACTATAGATATATTCATATGTATCTGCCATGGCAGCTAATATGTGTATGTCTTGTGTTTGCAAGAATCTCCTATTATTATCCTAGTAAAAATTACAAAGTCAACATATCAATACCTTAATTAAGACAAGTTATTACATTTGTTAGTATTGTCTATGTTCTATACTGGTTTCTATCACAAAATAGTGCTTGCGAACCTATAAAGAAACTCGTTATCTATCGTCATTTTGTACTTCTGTAGCTCTTATAGTTTCTGTGTAAGCTATTGTTATGCTCACCACATTTGTCCGACCACTTATCTCTGTGTTTGTCCTTTGAAAACATATAGGCACTTAGCCCAGAACCCCTTCATCTGTGACTGTCATCTTAAGTGGCTGGCTGACTACCTCCAGGACAACCCCATAGAGACCAGTGGAGCGCGCTGCACCAGCCCACGACGCCTCGCCAACAAACGCATCGGGCAGATCAAGAGCAAGAAGTTCCGCTGCTCAGGTAAGAAGAGGAGAAAAAAAATGGAATTGTTCCACAGTTAAATGACAGAATGCCCTACTCTTTCACTTTCTGTGTGTTCCTATGGGATTTCCCTTGAGTCTCCTCGACTAACCTGAACTCAAAGTGTTCTTGAGCTCGGAGCATTAGTGCCTTTTTTATTGATGAGCCCACTTTCTGCCTCTGTCTCTATTAGCGAGAGAACAGTATTTCATCCCAGGTATCGTACACAAAGCAGCATGTTGTGTGTGTGGGTATGGCTCTTTTGGCTGCACACGCTTGACACAGAGTGACTTGGTGTGATCACTTACACAGCAAATGTATATTCACTATGGCACAAAAGCTGTCAAGTTCATACTAAATCAGATGTTAGCGATAAGAGGTATATATATATAGGTAATTTATCAAAAAGGCATGTTCAAATTTGCACACACACCACATGAAAACTGGTCTAAATCTGGACTAGATCAGGACAAAATCAGGACTAGAAGAGAGAATAAAACCAAGTTTACTTCACAACTAAACTGGATTCAAAACAGGTTCAAAACAGGTTACAGAGATGAGTGCCAATTTATTTTTGCAATATAAGCTATTTATTAAAAGGTTGAATGGTGACTTATGTATTTGACAGTTTTTGTGCAGACACCACAATCAGCCTGTCACCACTGTTAACAACTCACCGCCACTAATCATGTGAAATCAGTGACAAAGTGAATTTAACCCCTAGACATTTTCACATCTTAGCACATGTAATGATGGCTAATGTTTGAGCGTGTGTCTTTGAGCCTATGTGTGTGCACTACATCAAAAGGTCACACAGTTTGGCGGCCCAGGGGGGTGCTGGGAAATATGTAAATCACACATGCATATGAGATCAGCGCAGGGCTAACGGCGGTCATTACCACAGCAGCACACGGCAGCACCAGTGTAGTCATTAACTGTGAAGCGCACCCCGGGCACCAGCCGTTCAAAGCACACATACCACATACGGGGCAAAGCTGAATAATTTAGGAACATTTGTGGTTGAAAAGTTGAATAAACACTCTCGGTACAACCTTGGTATTGCCCCAAAAGATCAATACGCCTCAAATCCGCTAGTTTAATATGCATTGTGTAGTCTTATTTCACGCTGTATTATTCCAAATCCAATTTCTGTTTGAACAACTCAACTCTTCGGAGATTCAATTCTGGTTTTATCTCGACAAACGCTTCTTTGATTGATGCCAAAGGGAGCGGCAGACTAAATCACATTTTTGCACTAAACACACCACTTTTATTTATGATTCTTTTATCTGCGCCGTTGTCAGCACAAAAACAGATTTAAATCAAGCAGCTATCTACCAAAGTGTTTGTTGGTTGAAGGCACCTAACAAATGTCATGTTCTGCCACCACAATTCTCAGTGTTCACAAACCATTACCTCCTGAAGTAATCACTGATCTGGCAGCCAGTAAAAAACAGCTTCTATAATAAACGCGGCAATTCCCTTTTTCTCTTTCCGACTGCCTTCTGCCTTACACACTCAGGAGTACACCAACATGTGGGCTGTAAGTAATACACACTAAAAACACACCTCCTCCTGACTTCTGGATCCCGCCTTTTGACCTTTACTCCGTTGACCCCTTTGTCTGACCGTTCCTCTTGTTTACTGATCAGATTAAGTGCCTTATACAACAGTTGTTTTTGTGTACTGTTTTCTCTCTGGGTGTGTAGAGTTGTTTGGCGGTTTCCTAGATGTCACTGCTTCTCTTGCCTTGAACTGCTGTTTCTGCTCGAAAGTCCACACCCAATTCACTCTCTTCAACCTGTTGTTTTCTCTCGGCTCCAACCTGGTTCCCTCCCTCTTCCAGTACTGGACCCTAATCTCTTCAGTCTTTCCCTGTGCTTTTTGATCTTCCCAATACAATCCATCCCAGTGGAGCTCAACAGTGGCTTTCCCCATTCATGTCTTCTATAGTTCAATTCAAGTTTAAAGGCAAAACAATTGGGTAACATAACTACATTGAATGAAATAAAATGTCAAAATACTGTATTCATAACTTATAAAGGATCTTCTCCACTGTTTTTAAGTCCACTAGACTTGTTCTACATATTGAGGACAAACTAGGTTTCGTTTATTTCCTTCAAAGAAAGAAGGAAAAATTAACTCAGCATCAACTTTTTTACATTTAATTAATTTAAAAAGACTTATTAATTTAGTCTTTTGGCTAATATTAATTTTCAAAAGTTTCTTCCCACTTTTGAGCTCCAGCGTGACTGTGAAACTATTTAAGGTCAAGCCAATAAGCCTTTCATAAAAGGTGTACCTCACCTCAGGTACATGGTTGCAGGAATAGCTACACACATTTTAAAGCAAAGCATAATCAATATAACTCTTCTCTGCGCTATTCTGATCTAAAATTATCTAATATAAATAAGTTATTGCCAAAAGGATATCCTGGCACACACAAATATCCAGTCAGAGTTGACACTGGCAGTAGCCTACATTGATCGTTGGTCTGTTTTTACTAACCTCTTCATTACTAATCTTCCCCCTCTGTCCTCTCAGTGTCGTCTACTCCTGTCCTCCGTTCTGTCCCACCCCCGTGTCCCAGCGGAGGAGCAGTCGGTCAGCAGGTTGTTCCTTTGTGCTTGATCTAACCATGTGGCTGCAGGGTCCTATAGTGGAACATGGTTCTGTCAAGCACCATGGAACGGCGCTGCCAAGCCTGCAGCATGGCCAAGATGCAAGAGACAGCAGCCTCCTCCTCCTCTCTAACCCTTCAGTCTTCTGTTTGTGTGTGGTAGACCTCTGGCCTGGTCTTGTCTTTTCTGCCTGTCTCCCAAGCTGTTTGGTGTGTGGTATTTGCTAACAGTTAGAAAACAAATCCCTGTAAATGTTAAAATTATAGTTGTCTTTGAATATGTTTTGTGGCCTATTTTTAGGTTTTAGTTCACACTGCTACATATTTTTTTTTCCTTTTTGGTAACAGACACAAGCTTTCAGTGAAGAAATACTCTGGGTTTTATAAATGAAGAATTTTGTAGTATTGGACACTAGTTCACTAAACGAAATCAATCCCAGCGCAAACAAAGGAACACTTGAGCAAAATCTCAAATGTATATATTTTGCATAATGTTCTTTTCTTCAATTCAGCCTGACAGTTGCAAAATACAAATGTCAAAGGAATACATTTTTCTTTTGTGAGATTTTGCTGACTTTGTACATTGACTTCAGGTACAGAGGATTATCGCAGCAAACTCGGGGGAGACTGCTTCGCCGATTTGGCCTGCCCAGAGAAGTGCCGCTGCGAGGGCACCACTGTCGACTGCTCTAACCAGAAACTCACCAAAATACCCGACCACATCCCGCAGTACACCGCTGAACTGTGAGTCACACACCTTGACAGTCTAGAAGTACAAAGCCCATCCGTGTGTGGAACAGAGAACAAACTCCAGATGGCTTTTATCTTATGCCTTCTATGTTACTGTCTCTCTTTGTCTCCAACTGGCTTCTTCTATTCTTATAGGCGGCTGAACAACAATGAATTTTCTGTGCTCGAGGCGACGGGAATCTTCAAAAAGTTGCCTCACCTGCGAAAGATGTGAGTCAGACCCATATTGTGAAAATAGCAGGGCGCTCACAAAGTCACTCTGCGGTCACACAGAGAACACACTTTGTAGATTGTGTTTAATATTTTTTGTTTATCTTTCTTTACATTGTTGCAGTAACTTGAGCAATAACCGCATCACAGACATCGAGGAGGGGACATTTGAAGGAGCCGCTGGGGTCAATGAGCTCATCTTGACCTCCAACAGGTTGGAGAATATACACCACCGTATGCTGAAGGGTCTGGGCGGCCTGCGGACACTGTGAGCCCCACACACACACATGCATATGCACTCACTTTATCACACCAAGTACGTATGTTGCATTCACAATACTGTTTGTACAGCTACCATTCAAACATATGAGCATGCATAATTCATACCTTGATACTGCTTTAATCAACTGCTATGAATACATCATACATTTTGATTGTATTTCTTTTTTAAGGATGCTAAGGAGCAACCGCATCAGCTGTGTCAGCAACAGCAGTTTTGTGGGGTTAAGTTCAGTGCGCCTGCTGTCGTTATATGACAACCAGATCACCTCAATGAACCCTGGAGCCTTCGACACGCTGCACTCACTATCCACCCTGTGAGTAAATATGCTTACACCAGTGTGCTGTGCCTGTTCCAAGACTGGCCACATAAATCTGATGCAAAGTTAAATCCTAGATTACTGTATGTTTGTGTGCAGAATAACTTGTTAACTTTTACTTAATCATTTCTATTTGCTTTCAATAAACAATATCTTTCTAACAGCAACCTTTTGGCCAATCCTTTCAATTGTAACTGTCACCTGGCCTGGCTTGGGGATTGGCTGAGACGGAAACGCATCGTCACTGGCAACCCACGCTGTCAGAGCCCTTACTTCCTAAAGGAGATCCCTATTCAGGATGTAGCAGTCCAGGACTTTGCATGTGAAGACGGTATGGCTCTTACTCTAATCAACCCTAACCAAGTACAACAAGAGATTATAAAGCATTTATTTTATGGCAACTTGCACAAATAGAATTCCAAATTTAAGACCTGACTAAAGATGCAAATCACTTTATCATTTGTTTCTTCAGGCAATGATGAGAATAGCTGCTCGCCTGTGCTGAGATGCCCCGCTGAGTGCTCCTGTTTGGACACTGTAGTGCGTTGTAGCAACAAAGGCCTCACTACCCTGCCTAAAGGACTGCCCAAGGAGACCACTGAACTGTGAGCCCACTGTTATTATTATATCTCCAGATTAACATCTAAAAAAGTGAAAAACACGCTTTAAAATGTATCAGTTTCAAAGACACGGTAATAGTCATTGCAGTGTGAGTTATTGCCGGTAGCAAAGAAAATAAATCTTTGATCTCAATTAGTTTATAAGAGTCCTCAGTCATTATAGAGTTGCACAGAAAGGTAGACACTTGGGTGACTCACTGAGTGCTTTATTGCAGAAGCCCGTCACAGAGACAATTACTACAGTGCACAAAATGATAGCCTTGAATGGAACATGAGATATAGCCGTGAGGTTCTTCTATTAATTCACCAGATGATGCATTTCTCAAATATTAACAACGACTTAATTTATTCAGAAGATTAACTACAATGGTCTCAGTCACGTGTGCTGTGTTTCCTATGAGGGTATTAAATATTAAACTCAACAGTTGATTATAGCTCTCACTGTAATGACTGCTCATGCGCCAGAGATGAGTTGCTCCCATGTGGTTCAATAACTTAATTTTCTTCCTCTTTTCTCATCTCTCATTTGCTTTCTGTTATTTTATTTACTTTTTCAGATACCTGGATGGTAACCACTTTACTCAGGTGCCCGCAGAGCTCTCAAATTATAAGCATCTAACACTGATGTAAGTGTTTCTGATATAAGTAAGATATTTGGGACAAACAAGACACACATATGTATTTTATCAATTAACCAAGTAAACCAGTCAAAAAGTTAGTAGAAATCTAAAACCACACACTTAATAATAGAACATCATGGCTACAGTCTGTCATGATAAATTGTACTGGTAGTCTAGTGCAAACTTTGGTAATGCAATGTAATGGTGACAGATCTTTTTGATTTACAAAATGTTAGGTTCACTGCCCATGTTAAAATAATAATAAGTAATTACTGAACTAAACACATTATGTAAATATCAAGTTTGGATCTGCTCACTTTGAACAAGATGGCACAACACACCTCAAATAAATTGGGGTGTTGGGCCTTGGGGAAACACTAATCATGCCATTCTGCACATTTTACTATATGTCCCAGTTGGCTGAGCTGGGCTTGTTTGTATATCTAACACCTGGAGAAAATGACTTGATCATACTATGCAAGAAGAAGATTGCTGTGTTCTGCTTCTAGTGTTTGCCACGCATGCGTTTGATGTATCTGTTTTTCTTTTCAGTGATTTGAGTAACAACCAGATCAGCACGTTATCCAACCACAGCCTCAGTAACATGTCTGAGCTGCTAACGCTGTGAGTGTTGCCTTTAAAATGTCACTTTGCATATTGTTCTTTCATGCATATGTGAGCCTCTATTTTTCTGAATTTTTTAATAATGCATTGGCTAAATATATGTATGACTTTTTCATACATACGATATGTGTTTTGGGTTCAACTGCAGTGACATGGTCTCATAAACAGCTTAGTGTATGCTGCAATAAATCTAAAACTGATTTAGGAGTTGCCACTGTGCAAATAAACAAGCATTAGTTCAATTACCAAGTGCTAATTCACTCTGCTAATTACTGTGGTTTTGTATAGAGGAAATTAGGAGGCTAAAGTTTGGAGAAAATCAGAAAATGAGAGGGTTCTCTATGTTCTTGAACCTAAAAACTCATAAACACACTCTGTTTGGAATGCACTTGGCCGGGTTGTCTATTTTGTAGAATGTTATGCTTAGTTGATTGTTACCCCTAACACTACTGTCATTAAGACATATAGCAGTGCTGTCCTTTAAATTATCGTGTTCATTTTGTATGTGTGTAGCATCCTGAGCTACAATCGGCTGCGGTGCATCCCAGTGAGAGCCTTTGATGGACTCAAGTCTCTGCGTCTGCTGTGAGTATCTGCCGATAACTGAGAGAGCTGTGCCACTGATACACAACGTTTGACTGTTTCTATATTTCCCCGCTCTTTACTCTGGTCCTGGTGCGATTTCATAGGTCTCTCCATGGCAACGACATATCACTGATACCAGAGGGAGCGTTCAAAGACCTCTCATCACTCTCCCACCTGTGAGTGCACACACGCACATATATCACTGTCACTCAAGTGACTGCTTTTTAGCCTATAGGTCACGCAGTAGATAGAAAAAAGCACATTACCATCATAAAGGTCTATTTAGTGAGAGATGCCATAAATAAGTATGTGCTATAAGTGTGTATGAACCATAGTCGCTAAGCAACGAATGCATACTACTTTATAAAACGTATGAGGATGTGCAGAAGTGTATTGCAATTGCAATTGCAAATACTACAAATATCCACTGTTCTGCAACAAATAGGAACACCATATGTATAATGTTAAATCAATGGTTAAAGAATGTTCATGTTCAAAGAGTGTGACAGTGTTTGAAGTAGGATCAGCACCACGGATAGTGCCATAATACTTCAGTTATCTTTTGGTTTTGAAGAGGTTTTAAGTGAGAACACTGCCAGCTATGAATCATAATAACATTCCCCACACCTTCACGTTTAATTTGGCAGAGATCTACAGTGCAGTCTACTTGTATTCATTCCCTGACAGATTGTATTGTTGTGTAGCTCAGGATTTATGATGTAGAAAATGCAGTTAATGAAAGTGCCTCTTGTTTATGTTGAGTGTTTACTTGCTTCGTTGTTGCCAGGGCGCTGGGGGCCAACCCTCTGCACTGTGACTGTCACCTGCAGTGGCTGTCAGACTGGGTGAAGAGTGGATACAAAGAGCCAGGCATTGCGCGCTGTGCAGGGCCTGGAGATATGACCGACAAACTGCTCCTGACCACCCCCTCAAAGAAGTTCACCTGCACAGGTATGTAGTCACAGAAGCAACCTGCTGAGGACTCCTAGAGGAGACCACAAGTTGCCATATGTTACTTATAAATATGTCTAGTGTTATTTTGGCTTTCTGCATTTAATTGTTGCGCCTAAAAGCTTTGATTTAACGTTGATCCTGGACATATGACTGAAACCTATTTTTAACCTAACGTGATGCACTGTAGAAGTCCCGGGGCCTTGTGGTTTTCTGGTGCCAGGTAAAGTAGTCTATCAAATCTACCTGTTGAGTCATTCCTCCTGAAGACAGTCCCCATGCTTTGAATCCAATGAGCCTAAAACCAACCGAACCATTCCCTTTTTACTCCTCGTGTTTTCACCTATAGTGCTTTTGCACATGCCATGCTCCTGCAAATCTCTAAACCTCAATATATTAAAGGTGCACTTTGAACTTTTCTGATACCATGTAGTTATAGCTACATACACTCCTACTGTGAGCTGGGTCGCTTCTCCACAGACCTAATCTGTTACTTGGCTTGGTGGTGTCTCCTGCTTGTCTCCATGGAGATAGATACATTGTGGGAACTTTCCAGGCAAAGCAAAAACATCTCTTTGGAGAGAAGCAAGTGACAGACCCTACAGCTACATAGTGCACCTTTAAATATGTGTTGCATTTTACAATAACCTATTTGAGACATTGATTTTCTAAGATTAAAATAAAATCAGTAGAGTACATACCAAGATACATATATTTTTACAGGATTATGGAATGTGCATATTTTTGGTGTCCGAGTCATAGTACTTTATACTTGTATGTGTATATGTTTGCGTTTTGTAAAATTGCACTTTCTTGTTATAGGACCTGTGGACATCAGCATACAGGCAAAGTGTGACCCTTGTCTATCCAACCCGTGCAAAAATGACGGCACCTGCACCAATGACCCTGTAAACTACTACCGCTGCAATTGTCCATATGGATTTAAGGTGTTAGACTATATTCCACCTCAAAAAGAATTATAGCAGTAGCAATTAGCCATTAGTTATTATTTTATTCTTCTTGAACCATTCACTGTTTACGTCTAGGGCCAGAATTGCGAGGAGCCAATTCACGCCTGCATCAGTAACCCTTGCCAAAATGGAGGAACATGCCATCTGAAGGAAGGAGAGGGAAGCAACTTTTGGTGAGCAGTTTTAATTGATGTGTATGAAGTTATGAACTAGTTGTGGGCTAATAAATGCTTTTGTTAGTATTGCTGAAATATTAAGGATTCCAGCCCACTAATGCCAAAGAAAATCTCTCATCACCACTTTAATTGGCTAAGTAATCGCTGAAAAAGACCATAAATGTCCCATAATAGCGTATTTACTGTTTTTGCAAAGGTCTTGTGCATTTAGCCGTATGTTCCCAGCACAATTAAAATAAGGGGCCTAGCTCATTATTTTGATGGGACAAATCCTTCAATGGTGCTGCACCAGTAATGATAAGTGGCTTTTAATTAACACAAGGCAATGGGGGAGCTGCTCTGTCGTCGCTTGAATCTGAGTCGCACAGGCCTTTCACAAACACTGCTTCCTATTTATAAGGCGGTGTAATATTTACAAAGAGGGTTAACTTGTATATTGTAAGCACATTTGAACTGCCATTTGTTTTGTTTGCATGATGATCGGAATATTCATGGATAACAGCTGTCATTGACTATCTAATCTTTCAAAGTGCGTGCCGCATAAGAGCTCTATATTAGACTCAGATTACAGTGTGTGGTTATTATCCTAAGTAGTAGATATGGAGTAGGCTCATGTGTCATGTTAGGCTCATTAATAATAATGATTCTTTTAACATGATAAATACAGCATGTACTATGTGGCCCTAGGTGTGTGTGTCCAGAGGGTTTTGAAGGCGACGCGTGTGAGATCAACATCGATGACTGTGAAGATAACGATTGCGAGAACAACTCAACATGTGTGGATGGGATCAACAACTACACCTGCATGTGCTCACCGGAATACACAGGTAAAAAGGATAGCCTACTTGTATTTAGATACTGAAAGTTCACTCACATTAAAGTTTGTTAGTTGTCATTGGACTACACAGATCTAATGTTCAACAAACAATCTACTAAAATTATGTGTTTCTTCAGTGAGATGGTCTATGGTTTTTAGATGAAAAGTATTTACACAATTACACAAATACACAATTAATCCAAAGGGAACATGTGTGGACGCCTGTTGCTTATACACATCATAAGACTAAAGAAAGCACTTTGACCCATTCTTGCAATTGAATCCTTTATCAGAAAACCCATACCAAAAACAAATCTGATTAACCTAGCACAATAGATTAATTGTCAATCTACACACTCCTGACCACAACGCAGACTCAAGATCTTTCTACTGTTGCCCCAGCTATATGATGAAATCGATCCTATTAAAATCCAAAACGTGTCCGCATTGTGGCACAAAGAAAGGTTTTCTTATCTTATTCACTCTCAAAATGGTCTTGTGCAATGTGTTGTCCACAATTAACAACAAACGGCTAATGTTAAAGCAACAAACTACATGGATTGACAAAACAAAATAGCACATCACCTCAGGTACTGGGTGGATGTCGCTAATTGTGATGTATGTCTGCTTTGCACTGTGCCGATCTGTTGTGACTGCTAACCTGCTTCCTTTTTCTCTGTCTTTCTGCTGTTTAATTTGCTTTATTCTGAGTGCTGCGCTGCTTTGTGTCATTTGTTGTTCTTATTGTGTGTGCATGTGTCGCAGCTGCTACCAATGAGGTGGAGAGAGGTTAGTCTGCTCTACTCTGTCTCCTTCCCCCCTATTTCCATTCTCCTGGCACAAGTGAAATGTACTCCAAAAGACCTGTGTGTTTTGTGTAAGCAGTGCATGTAGTGTTCAAAGAGACTGCTGGGTGCATTCGCCTGCTCAAATGTGTTGTTATTGCCTTAGTTGTACATACATGTTCCTGTACTTCCAGACCTATGCGTGAACTCACCACTGCTTTAACTATGCAAGCCCTGGGGAACCGGCATGTTATTTTTTTCTAATATTTCCACAGACTGCTCCTCGTCATTGCACTTCCCTTTATTCCTGACAAATATTTCCAAATAATAGTCAATAATTGCAGGGCTATGTGGCCAAGTGTATGAAATTATTAGTTCTAGAATTTGAAATTTAATTTAATTTTAAATGTACTTACCGGTGATGGACCCAGCAGCTTATTGGGTTATTCCACTTTTTTTTTTTTCTTCACTGTTTTTACTAATGTATTTCTATGGAAGTTTTGTATGCCTGTTCATAAATGTAGTTTTTTAGGTTTTTTCTCAAATGCACCTACCCCATTATCAGCAGCAGTAAATTGCTTCCATAATTTCCTCTTTAATGAATAACAATGTATTGCACTATACTAGTCTGAACAATTCTGCCTGTTCTTACCGGAGTCAAACCAGTAGTGTGAGCCTCATCCTTTAGACTATGGAGTTTTTGTAACATCTGGATACTCCAGGGAATATCATGGAAAATGACATTCTCAGAGATGAGATCATTTATCAGGCCACTATGTTGGTGCCCTCCTCGAGAGTCATCCATCAACACACACTCCCTCACCACACATATAAGTGTACACTGTTGCAACTATTATATACTGTTATATGTTACTGCTATAAATATATGCTATACAAAAAATTGTGCTATAGATTTGATGTGTGTATCTGTGTGTTTTTATTCCTAGGGGAGTTATGTGAAGAGAAACTGGACTTTTGTGCTCCTGAGTTGAACCCCTGTCAGCATGATTCAAAGTGCATTTTGACCCCTCAGGGATACAAGTGAGTACAACTCACACATACTTTTCTCCTTGGGGTTTTTTGGCATTTTTTGGACATTTCCTGAACATAAATACATTTGTTGTTAATGGTGTTTTTGTCGACGTGACTAGCGCATAAATTAGCAGATACATGTATATGTTTAGTCACAATTTGACTTAACATGTTAAACCCATTACTTGTTTAGTTGGGCACAAACTACTTTCTTGATCCATTGTATTCTACTATAAAACTGTACTAGTATTTAAAGACGTGTTAAACTACAATGTTATGTTTGCTGGTCTGTGTTTAGGTGTGAGTGCACTCCTGGATATGTGGGCGATCATTGTGAAGTGGATTATAACGATTGTGAAGAGAACAAATGTCAAAATGGAGGCCAGTGCATTGATGCAGTCAATGGATACACTTGTGTCTGTCCAGAGGGATACAGGTGAGACTTGTCAAGCAGAATTTTCTTCTTTACAAGTGGCCAGGAATACTAAAGCTACAAGATATTACAGTATGTTTGGTGCGGAAAGGGTGCCCTCCTGTGTCTGTTCTTAGCCAATGTGTATCTTTTGCAGTGGTTTGTTCTGTGAGTTTTCCCCACCGATGGTCCTGCCCCGCACAAGTCCCTGTGACAATTACGAGTGTCTCAATGGGGCGCAATGTGTTGTCATGGGGATGGACCCTCGCTGTCAGTGTCTCCATGGATACGAGGGTGAGCACTGTGAAACATTAGTGAGTGTCAACTTTGTGAACCGGGAGTCATATCTGCAGCTTCCATCTAACCTTCTGACTCCACACACCAACATCAGCCTGCAGGTTTGTGCTCTGTCATAAAAAAACATGACAATCTAAACATTTTTGTCTGTCAACCGACTGTACAGAGACTATGTGTGATGTGTTAGATCGCAACAGATGAAGACAGTGGAGTTTTGCTGTACAAAGGGGACAATGACCATATCGCCATGGAGCTGTACAGGGGGAGGCTACGGGTCAGCTACGATACAGGATCCTATGCCCCATCTGCAATATACAGGTACGGAAAGTTCTAAGGTCCAGCACTAACGTTACATATAGAATATGAAATTAAATTCTGTACATTCTTCAGTGTTGAGACAGTGAATGATGGTACCTTCCATGCTGTGGAGTTGGTAACCTCTGATGACACTCTTTCTCTGTCCATCGATGGTGGTCCACCCAAAACCATCAGCCCCATCGGCAAACAGTCTACACTGAACATCGACTCTCCTCTTTACCTAGGAGGTAAGTAAAGAGGTGTATTAACATGTTTACATTCAAAACTTATATAAAATATGCCTTCATTATTATAGTTTTACTATAACCATCAACATAAGGCTCCTGGGGCATATTAGTGTATTTTTCAATGGTTGAAGGATTGCCAGCTCTTACAGGCCATAGAATAAAAATTATGCATTTGCCGTAACCAATCCACACAAGTTATGAACATGAACTTTTTTGACATACAAATTGCAGAAATGTGCAAGGAAATTCAGTGTAATAATGAATGCATCCCTTTATTTCAGGTATGCCAAAACACGCCTCTCTCTCCAGTGGACTGTCAGCGCTCCAGCACAACTCTGGGGGCAGAAATGGCTCCAGTTTCCATGGCTGCTTGCGAAACCTTTACATCAATGGGAAGCTGCAGGACCTCGGGGTTGGGCTGGGACCAGGCAGCGTAGGAGTGGACTACGAGAGTGTACAGAGGACCAACAAGGGGTCGGGACAAGGAGTAGAGCCTGGATGTCAGCCCTGTCAGACTGGGGCGTGTGTGCAGGGAGACTGTCACCCAACGGGACACCGCGGCTTCAGCTGCACCTGCCACCCAGGGTGGACAGGAACGCTGTGTGACCAGCAGGTCAATAACCCCTGTGAAGGGCACAAGTAAGTGTGGGAGCACGATGCAACAAGACCAGACTTAAACATTCTGGAGTAACATTATTCCCTCTCTGTCCAGGTGTGTGCACGGGAGCTGCGTTCCTATTAACTCTTACTCGTATTCATGCCGCTGTCAGCCTGGGTATGCTGGGGTCTTATGTGATGAACAAGACCAAGAAGCAAACAACCCCTGCAGTCTTTCTCGGTGCAAGCATGGCAAATGTAGAGTGTCAGGCTTGGGTAAAGCATACTGTGAGTGCAACAGTGGATACACGGGAGAGGCCTGTGATAAAGGTGAGCACATTTGAAATGAAGAATGCGTGTATTTGTATGAATCCACTGCACATCTCTCTGCTTCTTGCTTATTACTAAACTCTTTATCTTGCGGCTGTGTATGCGTCTAACATTTCCAATTCTTTTAATCCAAAACTCAGCATCTCCTGAGCCACCTCTCAACCCCGCATGGGGTGTTACTCAGGTGAGACTGTAGGCTTGAATCTCACCTCTCTTGGCATTTTTGTTGTTCATTCATTCATCAGTTACTTTTTTATGTTGTTATATTTGTGTATTCTTTTGTCATCTGATGTCCTCTTTTGATTTATTTTCTGTGATAACATCGTGTGTTGATCATAGCGGATGTTGCTCAGTGTAATGCATATGCACTACTTAAAACCTTAAATTAACCAGGTAAAATGTTGGCAAACATGGCCTGACATGTTCTTTCTCTCAATCATGCAGAGGTGGCCTGCCGAGGGGAACGGGTCCGAGACGTCTATCAGAGACAGCAAGGCTACGCGGCGTGCCAAACCCAGGAGAAGGTCTCCCGCTTAGAGTGCCGGGGCAGCTGCCCAGGGGGGGCAGATGGACAAGGCCCCTGCTGCACCCCCCTACGTAGCAAGCGCAGGAAATACACCTTCCAGTGCACTGACGGATCCTCCTTTGTTCAGGAAGTGGAAAAGGTGGTCAAGTGTGGTTGTACAAAATGTTCCTCATAAGAAATAGAAAACAACAAAAGACACAGCACCGTTGGCAGATTCCCTTCTCCTTAGATGTTTATGGTGTTCCTGCCCGCCTTACCGGACCCACATCTTTTCGTCCAAAGCCCTAAATTGTCTTGGGAAAGCCCTGCTCTGGACACTCTCCTAAAACTGTTTTGTAAAAACCTTAAAAAAGTAAAAACAAAAAAACTAAAATAAAAAAAAAAAACATTCAAATAAAAAAAAATGTTTTGTGCCAGACTGATGTATGAAGCTTCCTCGGTGGAGATGTCAAAGCATATTGTAAAGTACAAGAACTGACTATTTTTTATTATGAAGTGGAGAAAAAGGACAAAGAGTTGACTCTGTGACAGACTTCCCTGCTCTTTTTTTGTTGGTCTTGATGACCACAGTGATGTGCCACTGTGTTTTCCCTGGAAGACTCAGCAGTCAGTGACACATTGACTGCCTCTTGTAGACTTCCTGCTTCCTGTGTGTTGTCTGTTTTACGAGTAACCTAGACCGGTAGTAGCATGGACTCACCTGTAGAGGCGCTGCACTGAGGCACAGTAGAGAGGTCGCAGTAGTGAGCAGTGTCCTCCACACAACTACAGAGACTGTGGGCACATTTTATACAGCTACTGAATAACTCATGAGCACTCACCCTATGGTTTGTTTATCCACCCAGCGTCATGGATGACAAGTATTTATTGTATCATAAATACATGTACTTTTTCAGTAGACCTCCAATGTATCAATCTGATTCTTTTAATATATATTAATTTATATTTGTCCTTATTTTTGTATTAAAAAGACATATTTCATGTCAAAATAGCTGAACTAACAAAATTTTGTCCTTTTATTTTGGTTGAACACAATGTATTTTGATCACTGAATCTATTCTTGTGCTTGCCAGAGATCTTAGTTACATTTTATTCTGCAAATGTGACGTGAAGACATGTATATTTTTGTCGCAATTCCTGAGAGTTTGTACTGTGTCATTACCAGAAGGTTTTTATATTAGAGTAAAAATGTATTTCCCTATGTACTATGTACTTTACACACGGATCTTGTGAGTAGCATTGACCCTAGAGGATGCTTAGAACTGTTTTTACCTTTTTAACAAATTTATGCTAAAGAATACTGTGACTTTTTCTAAATGAACTACTTTGTTAGCCCCTTGATCTCCAATGTTAACATGTTGCTGCTAAGTTTTTGTACCATAGACTTGGATCTTGATCTGTATGTTATATAACTTCCTGCTCCTAGTGTACAGGGGCAACTTGTGTAACAGATAAATATGTCCCCCACCTTTACACATGTGCATCGTGCTTTATCTTCCCCCTGGTTCATGCACAGACTAATGTCAATTCATGACTATTGTTTTATTAAACACCATATTTATCTCACAAATCCTACTTTTGACTTATTCACACGGGATTGTGCAGCTTTCAAAACACTCAAAGGAAACAATCTAGCCAGCTTTTGATATAAAAATACTTTGACAGCATTCATGAAGTCCACCAATAACCTGAAGTCAACAGCGAATATATATATATATATATATATATATATATATATATATATATATATATATATATATATATATATATATATATATATATATATATATATATATATATATATATATATATATATATATATATATATATATATATATATATATAATCTTTTGCTTTTGTTTTTATATTAAAAATCACTCTTTGTGTCCTCGGCTTTAAATGGCCATGAATTTACTATACTTTCATATTTTCTCTACTTTAAAAACTCAAAACTTAAAGAACAACTTCTTCTTGACACATATACATATCAAACATTCATTTCACATTTAGGTTTTTGCCTCGCAAAGTGCGCTGGTGTGCAGTAAAACCATATTGCTGACATAGCTTTATACACATAATGTTGATTGCCCTTGATGTGTAAAGGATTTTACGTTTTTTTATTTTATTTTTTATTTTAATGTTTTGCTATTTTACCGTTGGAAAAAACGTAGTGGTGAAATGACTCGTCACATAGAAGCCCTGTGAAGAGTTGGCCACTGTCCAGGGTGGCCAACCCCGCCTAAGACCCAAAGTCACTGGGATACGCTCCAGTCACCCGCGACCCCCAACTGGAACAAGCAGTAGAAAATGAATGAATGAAATTAAATGTCATTCCTATTTTAAACTAACCAATCCCACATCCGACCCAGAAATGTTATTTGGAATACATTTTCCTAACAGCCTCTCACAGTCTGTGTAATGTTTGATTGTATTGGAATTAGTGAGCATAAAAGGGTGTGGTGCATGGTCTGTGTCATCAAAACCTGTCAACATTAAAGTAAAGGGACAGCAGAAGCTCTTTGAAGGTGAGATAAGACCTACCAAGACAAACATCACTGCTGGAGAGGTTGCCGATGTGATTCCAGCTCCTACAGATGCTGTTGTTGTCCTTTAACCCGCTCTGCCCTGGTGTCAGCGTACAGTGGTGTATGAAAAAGTAACTGAATAGGTGAGTGTTTCCTTGATATAAACCGCTTTGAGGGAACCACACAATCTAAATGTGACCATTTACCATTTTGACCATATGAAGTCCTTTTGATGTAGATTGACAAAAATAACGAGTAAACACCTGTAAACTCAACTGTGCGGTGTTTTGGTATATACACATATAGATAGATATATTTTATATGTTTTTTTCAAGAGGAAACTGTTCAGTGAATTTGAGTTTTTAAAGTGTAAAAAAATATGAACATACAATAGTAGTTTATGAAGTGGACCTCCAAATAACCTCTAAATTGCTATTTCTTTTTGAAAAGCTTCCACTACAAAAAAACAAACAAAATACTTCCAATCATTGACCCATCCCCAGGGCTGATAAAAAATTAAACCTTGTTCAATTTACATGGCATTTGTGAAAGTTATGTCAGTTTCACATTGCACATTGTGTAACAACAGTAGAGGCATTCAGATTATTTATTATTATTATGGAAAATGTGGACTTTTGCACACCAACTGGTCATTAAAGGGTTAAAGGAAAATATGATGCATTTTTTTCTATTGTTTTTAGCCTTTAAACCTGCTCTTGAGTGTCTTCAGTTTGACATGTCATGTTTTAGAACAAAAAATAAAATGTTTTTACAAAGAAATACATTACTTTATCACAGTATTGGGAGGTGCCATTTTGACTTAGCTGTAGCTCCATCTACTGGCTGTAAACATGTAAATATTTACCCACAATGCATTGCAGTAAAGAGTGGATCTTACGAAGTTGTAGTTATCATGATTAGACGGAAGAAATGTTCAGAGCGAGTCTGGCAATGCTTTAAGCAAAAGACTCTCAGCTATCATGCAGAGGAAGAAGATTTTCGATCGAGTATTCATCAAAATTATTATCATAATTTTTTCCCCAGAATACATTCATTACTATGTACCACTAGTGTCATCAGAAAGCCTCTTATTACAGAAGTTTAAACAGAAGTGACTGTGACATGAATGATTAATTTTGATCAAATCTGACTTTCTCTTAAATATTTTCGTTTTCCAAACATAACATTCTGTATCAACAATAATTCACTACTAAACCTATTTCTTGCTACAAATCAGCTTGTACCTCCGCCTGGCTCCTGAGGTGCCCTTTGGGAAAGGGTCTAAATTTTCAAAGTTTTCAAAGTAAAACCTGTCCATGGTTTTGTAATGTTTTTGTTGCGAGTGCTAAAGCAATGGAGGCAGTTGAGGAGAAAAAGCCCTGGTTTGGGGTGAAGATCTACCTTTTGGTTGGCAGTATATTGTAGACTGGCCTGTTCCATGGTTTGACAAATTACTTTAATACACATATTTCAGTTGCATTGTATATTTTATTTAATTAAAATACCCTTTGGTTCATTTACGCCTCTTCAGGTGTGGGACTTAAAGGGCCTGTATCTGATTTTTTCTGTTGTGAAACATAAAAAAATGAACTAGTCCGTGTTCCATAAAAGCATCTATGAGCCACCCTCATCGGACTCATCTCGGACGGCGATGAGTCTGTCTACAGGAGGGAGGTGGACCGGCTGGTGTCCTGGTGCAGCGACAACAACCTGGAGCTCAACGCCCAGAAGACAGTGGAGATGGTCGTGGACTTCAGGAAAGTCTCAGCCCCCCTGCCCCCACTTGCCCTGACAGACTCTTCCATCGCCACCGTGGACTCTTTCCGCTTCCTCGGCACCACCATCGCTCAGGACCTCAAGTGGGAGCCGACCATCAGCTCCATCATCAAGAAGGCCCAGCAGAGGATGTACTTCCTGAGGAAAGCCAACCTGCCGGCGCAGATGATGGTGCAGTTCTACACGGCCATCATCGAGTCCATCCTCACCTCCTCCATCACCGTGTGGTACGCTGGAGCCACAGCCAGGGACAAACAGAGACTACAGCACATTGTGTGCTCTGCTGAGAAGGTGATCGGCTGCAGCCTTCCATCTGTCCAGGACCTGTACGTCTCCAGGACTCGGGGACGAGCAGGTCGGATCACAGCTGACCCTTCTCACCCTGGACACGGACTATTTGAGCCACTCCCCTCGGGCAGGAGGCTACGGTCCATCCGGACCAGAACCTCACGCCACAAGAACAGTTTCTTTCCCTCTGCCGTTGGACTCATGAACACTCTGTAACACCTGCCACTTTAACAATATATTATATAAGAACAATCTATTTGCACTGCCACATTTGCCACTGTACATTCTGTATATAGTCTTAGTCTATCTTAGTCTATTTTATTCTTAATTTTATGCATGCCTTTTTATATATTTTTTATATTTTATTCATTGCTTTATGTTGCACCTACACTGAAGCAAGTTCCTATGTTTGTGAATTTCACTGACAATGGCAATAAACCGTTTTCTGATTCTGATTCTGATTGGGTGAAAAAGAGACCACAACTTTTACTCTGCATCTGGAGTATTTTATCCAATGAGAGAGGCAGGAAGTGCAACGTTTAGAGCTGGTGTCATTTTTTGAGGTCTTTGACTTGACTTTTGTTGTTCCATAACCCTCAGGATTTTTTAAGAAATTCAAAATTACTGTCCTACTGCGTCCCACCTCAGCAGTGATGGCGCGCTGTGAGAGGCCCTGTTTATGCAGCTCAACAACCCAACCACGTTCAAAAAGATAATTTTTTTCGTCGTGACACGTCATGACAGTGTGAATACCTGACAGAAAATGAATCAGAATCAGACACTGAATCTGCATTTTTGCACAGATTTGGGCTTTTATATGCATGTGGTTTTGTCCAATTTTCAACTGGTCTTAAACCTTTGATCAGGACTGTATTACAGCATTATGATACTGAACAATTACCTCCTACCTACCTTTATAATAATAAATAATAATCATCATCTATGTAATCACAATAATAACATTATCTTTTCCCATTTTCTTGGTCCTCTGGCATGATCAGTGTTAGTTTCAGATCAGCCCATGGGAGGGTCATGTTAACTTCAGCACTGAAGACATGAGGAGTGACTCAAGTAAGGCTGTCTTGCATTGTTTATTTAAACTTAATAATTAAGTGAGCAAGCAAGACAACTAATGTATGATGTGTTACAGGCACATTAAAGATGCGAAGCTGAGCCTTTGTCATTTAGAGCACATGTATCTACGACCCCTCCGGTGGAGTTAACAATCAGAGATGATCTCTCTGGAGTTGACTTTTATTCCTCTTATCCACAGTTTAGAGTGTTTGCTTTCCTAGTCATGTGAGCCAGAGTGGCCATGGACAGAAGTCCATCTGCCAACTGTGACCTCAAACATTGATTTTGAATAAAGCAATAAAAAAATAACAGAAAGTTTGTGAATTTAATGTTTTTACTGTATGTACAACAAACATAAGATAACATTGAACTGAAACCTTAGTTGTCACTGTATACAGCATGGGGCCCCAATTCCCTCGAGTGTAGCATTGACACCCATTAGTCCCATCTCTTGGATATAGCCTGTTAAAGTTGACATTGTGCTGTATCTCTTTAGCAGCTCCTCTCTCAGCATGGGACTAATGATTTTCTCTTTTTGGATGTCTTTTGGTCTCTTCTGGCCAAACTTTATTTTGACTGCTCTGAGCTCTTGTTGCAAATATTCTACTCTCTTTCTTTCGGCCCTCTGTTTCTCCACAAGCACATGGCACTCAAGTTCATTCTCCTCCCTCTGTCTCCTCACAATGGCTTCCATTTGCCGTCTCCCATCCTCGTCCCGGCGGCTCTGATGCAATAAGCTCAGACTGAGTTTGTCAACCTCTTTCTGCAGTGCTGCCTTGTCTTTGTCTTTCCTTTCACTTTCTGCTTTATTCCTACGGACCATCTCTTCCATTGCTCTTCTGAGGTTTTCTTCGCGTTTGACCTGACTCTCCAACATCTTGGTCACGTTGCCTAGCTTTCCCTGAAGGGCTTCCCTCCTTTCCTCCTCCATTCTCTGCACTTCCATCAGGCGGAGCATGTCGTGGATTTTTCTTTCTTCACTTCTCATTTTGATCTCTTTGACCTCCTGCCTAAAAGCTTCCTGCAGCTCTATGACTTTTCTCTCTGCTTTATCCTTTTCTTCTTCCAATTCTCTCTTTATCCCAGCCAGCTCTTTCCTACTTCTGTCCTCCATCACTTCCAGTTCCCTTTCATACCACTCTTTGATTTCTGCCTCTTGCTTTCTCTTCAAGGTCTCAAATTGGTTAATCTCATTCTCAGCTTTCTGAAGCATTCTACCACTGTAATGCTGCCATCCGTTGGCTTGCAAAATGGCATCCACTAGAGTAAACATTTCTGAAATCTGTTCCTTGCTTCTCAATGTGTGATTGTTAAAGACACAATACCTGCCCCCACAACTGGTCACAAGCTCATGCAGATCGGGGCATTCATCTATCAAACATTGCTGTACTGTTGCTCCTTCCCCAAGCAGGTCTCCGTGAGTAAAAATGATGACAGTGAAAGCTAGTGTGCTTGAACCCATGGCTTGCTTTATGTGCCGCACTGCTTTGTTTTCCTCCTCAGTGAATCTTCCGATCCGAATGACCAGCAGAAAAACATGAGGTCCTGGGTAGAGGAGGCTAACGCTTCTCCTCAACTCTTTGAGGACTTCCTGAGGGGTTTGGCAAGTGTCCATGAGGCCGGGGGTGTCCACGATGGTCAGATGACGTCCACGGAACTCCCCACATGCCTTGCGACAGCGGTGGGTAACGGAGGAGCCACTGATCCTTGAATCAAAGACTCTACGCCCCAAGATGGTGTTTGCTGTGGAGCTCTTCCCACTGCCTGTCTTTCCCAGCAACACCATCCTGGTTTCAGAACAGGAAGCAGATGTCCTCCAGCCTATGGGAGGATGAATATCATTATTACACATTCTATTGAGAGGAGTATAATTCAATTTACTCAACTTATGAAAAAATCCAATGTATAGTGTATTTGCATAAAAAATGAATACCTTTAGAAATCACCAGATACCCAGTTTCTAGGTAAATGCACACTACAAATCTTAGATCGAGATTCTGAATTATGGAACAAACTACATAATCAACTTTGCAAAGTTTGCTATAAATGCTGAAGCCCTGAGCTACTTTGAGAGAAACCCAACTTTTCTTTCAGCCAAAAGGATTAAAGGTTTTGAAAAACTGAGCTCACCTGTACAGCCGCTAGTCGAAAGTTGCTTGCTAGTGGTTGACATAATTTTGCATTTGCAAATCTTCATCAACAGAAGACAGATGAAGGCTCTTTATAGTCCACAACAGAGCTTAAGGGGGAGTGTCTGAACTATAGCCATCTTCATCATAAGTCTGGACTCACTTTAACCCAATAGTCTGTCTCTGAACCACTCAGTTTCTGACCTTATCTGTAAGTTCATTAGGACCAAGGTCCAGATAGTTAAGAGAGACCTACACGCTCTCAGTATCTTTGTGTTTGAAATCAATTTGTAACCCTTGTCATAGATCAATAATGGAAAGTTTGTTTTTTTTGGTATCTGAAAAAATTCAAGAACCTATCTTGTCACATTCATGTAACAGTAGCAGTAACTGAATGCAGTCCATTTATTGCTAACTGTGATCTTGTACTTTGAATTATAAAATAGAATTGTGTGTGATCAAAGAGACTGAGTTGACTTTAGAAACACTGTGACTTTGTTTTATACCCGGTTGATATTATTTTAAAATGTGTACCATCGCTTATTTCTAAAATCATTATACTTCAACATTTAACTTATACATTTCTATCAAAATGTGGATCCGGACCTACCAAAAGCCCAGAAGGTCAGCAGGTCCATTCCTGCTTTGTCCTAGTTCTGTTGTGTCTTTATACTAAACACTTCACCCATGTTGTCTATCAATGTGGTGAGTGCGTAAATGTTTGGTGGTGGCCGGAGGCGATTGGCAGTGTTGCCCCTGTCCGTTGGCACCAGGGCAGCTGTGGCAACTGATGTGGCTTACCACCACCAAGTATGGAGTCAAAGTACAAAGTGCTTAAAAGGCATAGAATAGTGAAGAAATGTCTTAGTTCTTCAAGGACAGCAAAAGTTTTTCCAGACAAGAAACTGATTCATCTTATATCAACAATTTATTTAAACAGTAAACAGTCATCAAATACTGTATCTTTCTTCTAGTTCTAGAGGTAGACTTAGATTCATACATTAAAAGCAGATTAAAGTTTTAACATGTCTTAATTAATACGCTTCTTAGATAAACAATGTAAAACAAATGTGTTATTTGTTTTTTACTTTTTAACACAAAACAAGATCGATTGCTGAAGTGTAATGTAAGATAATGCCTATAGCAAGCAGTTTGGCTCCACGCTCATCCATAATGCAAAGCCCATGCATGTTCAGGACAAGCTCTAGATTGTCTTACCGTTCTACCGCTGTGACACATGCGAGAACACCTGAGGTTAACTAACCCTGCAGAGCCTGGGTGAATTTGTGTGTACACGTGAAGTTAAATGGATGATTTGTGTCCAATGACTCAGTGGTTGCCGTATCAAATCATGCGTTAAACAACACAAGCACACGGGACAAAATAGGTTGCGTTCACTGTCTAGAATTTCATCATGGCAAAGGGTCCGATATAACTCTATGGGAAATTAACTGTTTGTGAAAGAGATATCCAAACAGAAAATCTTACATATACTGAACATTAATATGTTTGAGATTGGCTTATTGGCCAAGTTAATCTTATTGCTTGAAATTCTTTCAACTGAGAACAATCATGTATTTGGGATTGAATAATGCACAATACTGGGTCACATAGTTTCACTTTTGTTTATTTATAAACTTTGTGCCTGTTTTTGTTTCTTGTGGATTAAGCCAGTACAAGAGATATTAATCATAAATAAGGTCAATACATCTGCAATCTGATTCAGTCAAATGTTCAAATCTACCATGGGATTCTGACCTGTACCCCAGCTCCATTTTAAACTATAGGCATTCTAGAATATTACGTCATGTAAACGCAACCGTTCATGGGTTTCAGCTTCCTTTTATATGCAACATTTGCATATAACTTTTTTTGTATTCAAAAGATGTAATATTATGATTTACGTTGATGATCACTATGGCAACCGTCCTAATTTTTCATTCTGAAACCCATGGATACTGGCTAGTAAAGCTGCCTGGTACTCAAAACTGCTTGATAGTTGTCTAATGAGGTCCATAATTCTATAAAGAGCTGTCAAGATGCCTTGGCAATGATAAGGATGCTCATGAGGAAGACCATGATGAAGAAGATCCACATGAAAAACCTATCCATGACCTTGGCAACCTTCTTCCACTCTGCAACTTTGATGCAAGTCGATCTCTGTTCTCTGAAACAGTCAGCGATGTACTGGATGTTCTTGAAAACCTGAAGAAATACAACAGGACAATTTTGAGCTCAAACAACTTTACATTACTGTAATGCCCCAGAATAAACATGTAAAAAGCTAGGCACATTGAAATTTCACAAATGTATTACATGGTTATTATCGTTATTATGTTTTCTTTGGTTGAGACAGTTAATGTAAATGTACATGACAAACATGGATGTAGGATGACAAATTAGAGCAAAATTAATTTAGTTGATAGAAAAAATGACAACTGAAATTTCATATGGGACATCCATTTCCACACAGCTTCCAAAGCAGCTTGATTAACTTGGCATTCCATGCACAGACAGTAGATGGAGTCAAGCTAAGTAGAATACTGTTGCTTAACCCCTTATGGTCTACTTTAGATTTTCCATTCTGTTTCACCAGAAACCCATAGAAAACATAAAAACATCTTCACATAAAATGGATTCATCATCCCTTCATCTGACTTTGGGTTTTTGGCCCAATCACAGACCATCATTGATCTTTATACACTTTCTAATTAATAGGTAATAACAAACCTTTTTATGTTGGTAACATGGGCAGCAGTAGGGACAGGCCTGAACTTGTGGTTTTTCGGGGTTGTAGAGAAGCTGCTCTTTCAGACCTCCATTCAGATGTTGCAAGTTTGAAGGGGCCTGGTAGTCTAACTCATCTCTCATGATGTGGTGGTACCTCTGAATGGGCTCCCGCTTGGCCTCTCCTCTCTCCAGACGGGATATGTGGTTGTTGTAGTGGTTGCCGTTAGTGTTACCGTTCACCTGACTCTTGTGGTTCTTGCAATACTTGTATGTATCATCTTGACTGTAGTAATCTTCCACATAGATACCTTTTTCACCCATGGGCTCCTCTGAGTACAGTGGCGTTTTCTTGCTCTCTGGTGTGGTGCAGTTTTCACCCACCTCGTACACAAAGAAGATTTTGGACATGTAATCAATGATGAGCACCTTGGCCCAGTGAGGGACTGGTTTAGCTTCAGCGCCACAAAAGTGAATGTTCATGATGAAAATGGTGAGAGATGTGGAGGCTGTGATCATTGTCATGGTGGCTATGTAGTATTTTCCTAAAGTAGCATACACAGGAGAGAACAATTGAAACAAAACAAACAGAAGGCTTAGCAAAAAGGGAGCAAGTAAGATTTTTAAAAAGATCACAGTTGTGACAACAACAGCAACAATTAGTGCATTATATAGCGTAGTCTCCTTTCTTTTTTGGAAAAATTCACACATACATATTTGGTTTCATTTTCTATTTGATTACAAGCACCAGTTAAACCACTTACTACTGCTCTGTCCTTATGTTTTAAATTTACCGAAAAACAATTATTTGAGTGGGTTATCTTACCAATGTAGGGCATGCTTTCAGCAGGAGGCATGCTCTCAGCCACTAGTAACTGGAACACAGTGAGAGCAAGCAGCACGGTGACACCCAGAGACACCTTCTCCCCCGAGTCGGCTGGTAAGTAGAAGCCCAGCGGTGCCAGGAATGAGATGAGAAAACAAGGCAGAAGCAGGTTGAAGATGTAGAAAGACGAGCGTCGCTTTAGCAGCAGGGTATAGGTGATTTCTGTGTAGGGGTCAGGGCAGCAGCCATACATCATCACATTTCTAACCGCTGGCATGCCGAGACATTCCCACTCCACGTTCTCCACAAAGTCGGATAAATCACCACCGTCCATTCCTAAGCTGATGTCCACCTGAGTAGAAATTAAGTCAAGACATTGTAACAATGAAAGCAGTCAGGAAGATTGACCAAAAGTGGCCCATTATACTTCACCAAATGTTTTTATTTATGGTTCTTGGACTTTTAAATCTCTTCTCTAAGAATTCCATTCTTCAGGTGTCCAAATGTTTTGTTTGCTTTTACACTACTGTTTTCCAAACAGCCATAAAAACTGTATTTCCCGTCACCTCTCTGCCACTGTCAGCCTGTCAGGCCCTTCTTTACCATCCAACCAATCACCTCTCTTGCATTTACTATAAATACACACTCTCCCCTCTTTTTGCAGTCTCATCAACCATGGCCTACAATCCTTATTCAGTCCAACTCCACTGTAGCAGCCGAACCATCAGCCTCCCCAAAATATCCTTCCTACATTACCACCCCCAGTGTCAAGGCGAGGAGTTTGAAACATAAATAAAGCATATATAATTTAGCAGAAAGCTTGAAGACCAACAAAAATTGGTCTGAAGGCAAGATTTGGTCCCCGGGCCATAGTTTGGACACCCGTGGTCTAGTCCCTTATTCTAGGTCTAGGTCTTTTTCTCTCTGCATTTTAAACATCTCTACCTGTTGGAGTCTAAAATGTAAAGTAAAATATAAACACCTAAGTTTATATATATAATCACCATTTGCTTGGAGCCAGATCAAATTTTCGATTTAATCACCATTCATGTAATCTTGGTATCATTATATTGCCTTGAAGAGGTAACTCAAGTCAACTGCTTCTTCAGAGAGTGCACACTTCAGTGCAATTAGCTAAAACCAACTGTCTCCGTAAGACTCATTTAGAGTCTGACCAATAGGAGGAGTGGGTGTATTCAAGTGAAAATGAGTGAATCACAATATCCTATCCTATTTTTACCAAAATAGAATATCGTCATGGCAGGTTACGATTTGATTTTTATCACCATATTGTCCTATCTTACAATACACTGCACCTGTTTGTCTAATTCATATAATAAAGTAGGAGAGACAACTTTATGAAGCCTAATTAAACAGATAAATGTTTATAACCACCCAGCTTTATACATGGCACACATGTGTGTATCTTTGACCTGGTTTCCGTTGTAGGTCCAGGAGCCAAAGGTGAGGTTGCATTGTTGCCAGTCAAAAGGGAAGTAGGCCACATTCACCACACATGTGCTCTTTGTGATGGCAGGAGAGTCCCAGATAATCTCTCCATTGTAACGAAGCTTTACATTGGTGTTAGACGTGCCAGAGTCCTCCTCTTCATCAGCTCTACGCAGACACAATGACAGACCATGTAGCCTACATATAATATAGCCTCAATATACATTACAATAGTTTTATTGTCGATTTCTGTAAACAACGCGGTCACTCCATGGTCACAGTAAAGCTACTAACTTATTGTAAAGGACGATGTCAGGCTTCCAAACAAGGTCACTGGGAATATTGATCATCTCTAGGTCATCGTAGTCCTCCTTGTTCCACTTTAAGTAGGCATCGTGCCAGACTTGGCGAATCCACAAGTATGTCGTTAACACCTGATTCTTCTCATCCTGCAAACACAAAAGGGCCCGGTAGGTTAGTCAAAGGGAGGGCTGCCTGAAGAATCCCCCCAGAATTGAGATCTATCCACTGCCGTCCTCTAGTGGTGAAGCTGGAACACTGCTCCACATTGACAGATACGTAAGCGCTGACCTTCAGTGTCTGCTCGCTGTATTTTTAGACCAAGCACTTGGAACGGACATAGACCTGTAAGTGACGGATGTGGACTGTACAGAAATTGCAGAAGTTTTGTTGTTGTTCATTTGTTGTTTTACTTTAATGTTACACTGGTATATGCAAGGCTCTCAAGTCTCACGCATTGACCGTGAGACACACGCTCACACGCCACACTTCATATTTCTCACGCTCAAAACTAAAGACGCCATAAAATAAAGTAAGGCCATGCTCCGTGTTGAAATATGTGAAATGGATGTGCAGCCGTGTTTTGTACAAGGAACTGTGTTACTGTAATGGACGCACACTGTCCAATCAGGTCTCTCTGTCTCTGTCTCTCTCTCTCTCTCTCTCTCTCTCTCTCTGTGTCTCTCTGTCTCTCTGCCTCTCTCTCTGTCTCTCTCTCTCTGTCTCTCTCTCTCTCTCTCTCTGTCTCTCTCTCTCTCTCTCTCTCTCTCTCTCTCTCTGTCTCTCTCTCTCTCTCTCTCTGTCTCTCTCTCTCTCTCTCTCTCTCTCTCTCTCTCTCTCTCCTCTAAATGTAAACACTGGCCAGTGAATTTAAAGCGCAAAATTATAAATATAACCTCTCAAACAAATAACTGCCAAAACTTTCTGCAGTGATATGGACACACAATAACTACGGTAAGTAAGGCAAGACTCTTGATTACTCCAAAATGGTAATAATTGTGGTCTTTCTTACGTTTTGAAAACATGAATGCTAAAGCTATCATTAAAGAGGCCAAATCTGCAACCAACAGCTACAACAGCGCACATAAACATGTTTAAAACAAATAACTAGGGCTGCAACAAGTTCATCGATTAATCGCAACTAATCAATTATAGAAATGGTTGTCAACTAATTAAATAATCGAGTAATTGTTAATTGGTCTAAACACAGACTCCAAAACATTCTCTGCTGAAAGAAGAGGTTTTATCACACAGACGGAACACACACATGACAAAAACACACAGGAAACATGTCAATTGTGTGTTTCTGATTCAAATTCTTGTTCATCTATCTATCATCTATCTGCACCAGGACGTTGTCAAACCCCTTCACTTTAGCTTTGTCTGGGGAAAACGTAATACAATTCTCCTATTCAAGGCTCTTTAGCGTTCTAAACAACTAATCTATTAATCGAAGAAGTAATCGCTAGACTAATCGATTACCAAAATAATCGTTAGTTGCAGCCCTACAAATAACCACCAGGTACATTTACATGTTTTAAGTTCAATTTAAACCTATTTAGTAGTTATTAGTAAATTAGTCATGTTAAATGAAGATGTTAAAATATATATGACATGTTATACATATTTCACTAAAATGTAGTGAACATTATTATATTTATGGTGGGACACTACAGGTGAATTGGAAAAAACCTTACATTTAAAGATATCAATTGTAAACTTGTAAACTGTAGTAGTCCACATAAATGTAAGAAAAAATGTATTACAAGTTTTTCATTATAATGTTTTTGTGTAGAAATAAGATATTGTATGTGTAAAAATGGCTAAAATTGCACATTTTTGGGACAAGATTTACATTTCTTGGATCATTTTTTACACATATTAGTTACAAAAAATGTACAGAGGGGATTTTGGATTTCTTATTTAGTTTTTGAGTAAACTAGATTGGTTTTGCCTGTAGTGTCTGATTTGACTAAAGATTTTGCCTATTTGTCCCCAGTTTGACAGTTTGTGTAAAGTTTATAATGTTACTTCCTGGTTGAACATGAGACAAATATGACATAGTTAGAGGTAATTCCATAACTGTTACCATAGCAACCAGACTGGAAACAAGGCCAACATCCATATACATCACACACTCAGCACTTAGAGCTTTTAGGTGTTTTTTTTTTTTTTACTTCTTCACAAAATGCAGCTTCACGGATGTAAAATGATAAATATTGACCACAGATGCCCTCCCACCAAACTAAGTCAGAATTAGAAAAACATGAGAACCTGTCATAGACTTAAAGTTTGCTTTTACCTAAGTTTTAAAAGATGTGATTTTGATGTGTTTTGAGGCACTAATTGGTGCTCTGCCTTATCTTAACACAAATAAACGTTTGAATTAATTCATTACATTTGTTTTGTCTTTCAGTGTTCTTTTTGATTTATTACCCTATTGTTCGGGTAAGTTAGATCATGCAGAAAAAACGAAGAGTCTGTTCTATGCTCCAAGATACTTTTCAACTCACTTTACCCCGCCTCCGGCCAAAATCTCACTCTAATCTCTGATCAAAACTTGAGAGCCCTGTATATGCATTAGTCTGGTGTGTAGCATAGGAGTATAGTTTGGTTAAAAGCTGATATATTGTTATAGGATAATATAGTTTTAAATTGTTAATTGCTATGACAACGGTCCTTGTTTCTCATCATTCTGAAACCCATGGAAACTAAGGGGAAACAATAAAAAAAAAAATTTGACATGCTATTAAAAACAAAGTGATTACAAGCTAGCCAACATTTTTAGGCATATTCTATCGTTACATTTAGTAACCCAAACATTCTTCTCCTACCAGAAAAGCTGCTGTCTTATAAAGAAATGTAAGTATTTTTTATTTTTACAACAGTAATATTAATAAAAAATACTTCAATTAAGCAATTACAGAGCAATTTCTTGTATTATCCTTGTAATTCAATCACTTGACCTCTTATTTTGAAACCTCTGGGGATCCATAGGTTGGGAATCAGTAGCTTAGTCAATAATAATGATGCCCAATTTTAATCAACACTCACAGAAGAATAAAAAAAAAGTGCATTGTAATTACGGCACTGGGGTCAGTTTTTGACCAGTTGACCGATTTAAAAACTTTTTTTCAAATCTATTCCAGAAATTAATAAAGCAAGTTTATTTTTGATGCACTTTTTGTACAGGCCTGGTATCATTTAGGCTTATGTGTTATTTAGGCTGCATACCTTATCAGTAAGACTATGTAGTTTACACAATAAAAAAAAAAGAAAGAACTTTTATATTGAATAAGTAGGCTGCATTTGTTTTAAGAGTAAATGTTGATATTGATGATGACAATCCTACACCACATAAAAAACATTTAAAGTTATTATTTTGTACAATGTGCCTTAGTGTTTCGAAAGGCACTTACAAATAAAATGTATTATTGTTATGATTTTGTGAACTCACCATATCTTTGATCTGTGACAGGGTGATCTGCAGCGACACATTCAGAGCACTGTCTGTGTCCTCCACTGGTCTGAGGGCGTTGGAGTAATCCTCCATCAGGTCGTTCAGCAGTTTACGAGCGTAGTGACCCCGGGCACCGTGGGACACTGTGGACGAAGAGTGGACAGGTTGGCTCAAAACTACCACAAATCAATATACAAATACATGGAATAAATGAAATGCTAAATCATCAAACTATAATAATGATGGATGAGAATATACATATCGACAAAACCAACATAGAAATAACCTAGCATAACACATGACATAATATTGGTTAGTCATGAAGTACTGACCTTGCATCAAAAAGCTTATCCAAATTAGCGCCACTGCCCTCCTCATTTTGAATCAGTCTCAAGCTGCAAGATCAATAATTTAGGCCTAACAAAGGAGTCACCGAGTACTCATCTGTGCATCAGTTTATCCTGCGCTCCATTCTGTCTCCTCTGAGCCGAGAGGAACCTTGATCACAGCAAAAAACCCAGAATTGTCACATCCTGTTAGAAAATACGTCTGCTTCGTTGTTTGTTAGTCGTCACTTTGTGGAAGGCAGTGGTGGAAGAGGAGCTGGGGCTATCGTTCACACTGACACATGCACACACCGGTCCACGGGTGTCAGGTGGCAGACTGCTGTAACGTGATGCCCACAGCCTGATCCGCTTGTGTACAAGAGCAGAATCAGCTGTAGGACACAACAACGCACATCCACACCTAACGTTACATGGCCCATGACAGGTGTCAATCACACACACTCATAACCCAGTGAGTGAGGTGCGCGTCACTCCTGCTACATGGACACCTCTGAATACCAGATCGCATTTCACTTTGTAAACAGCTCTCCTCTGCTGGAAAAGTCTGTGCGAATGTTCGATCACAGATAAGAAGGATTTCAACCTTATCGGAGAGCTCTAAAAATGGAGACCAGTGAGTCTGACCTCTGAAACTCTGTCCAGTGCTGAGTTCTTCACCTTAAGTAACCCCGACACTGCCTGCAAATCTACACAACTGGCCTTTTGATATTGTGTAACTATTAAGTGTACTTCGGACCAAAGTAGTAGAGATGTAAGACTAGAGGCATTATGACGATGATGATGACAGTGATTTCTTTATTTAGAGTAATTCATCATTTTTATCTATTGCTTGTAATGTACACAAATAATTTAAACATGAAGTAGATAAAATACTTGAATGTATTGAATTTACACGTTTTTCTTAACAAAGTTCTCTTCGCTTGGAAAGGAGTGGCATGAGTTATACAATCAAGTTGTATTTGTCTTAAGTCATATAGAATTGAACGAAAAGTGCACAGAAATACAGCAACCTTAAACAGCTTATTAATTACATGCATATTTTTTACTCATCCTCAGTAACTGAACTAGTTTCATCAGCATCGATTTTATGCATGCCTTTTTTTATATATCTTGCTCCCAGTTTATTCATTGTTTTATGTTGCACCTTACGTCAAAGCCATTTCCTATGTTTGTGAATTCTGATCACTGACAGTGGCAATAAACCGATTCTGATTTTGATTCTGATTCTGAGCCTCTTATACTTTTCATTCATGATTTATTGCTCAAGTAAAAAAAATAAATGTGTGAGAATAGTGCACAGTACATTTACATTATAATATTTACAGTATATGTTTACTTCATGAAGCTTGTATTATTATACTTTTTTTCTTCTATCACTTTCAAGAATTTCATGTTTTATTGAGGATTATGTTTAAGTTAGTTATTTCATTTTAAGTATTGCATTATTGTATTGATAAATAATTGTAATACAAAATAAAATACACTGTGTTATTTCAAAAAGGAACCTTTTTGTTTATAGTCAAAAATATATATATTATTTGATTAGAAGTGAAGACCTCATTTGTGGAGGACTGAGAGTAACTGTGTCAGTATTCATTCTGTGGCTCTGAGTGAACGTACGGCAGGTGTTTCCTGTGTGAGAGAGCGCTCTGTATGTAAGGTCCAAAGGAAAAGGTTCAAAGCTCAAAGACATAACACACTGATAACATTGGCTGTATGCAAGATATGGACCTTTTTATATCTTTTGAAAAAAAAATGGATCTAAAAAGAGCACATAGCAGTGGCACAGGAAATAAGTTTACTCTTTTTTCCCAGCTTATCAGCTTGATGTTGGCTGAGCTTGATGTGCAACTGTAGCAGTTAGTTTTAGAAGTAAAGGGCACGCATGATTGTTGTGCCAAGCAAAACGTACACCAACTGAAGCTGAATCGTTCAAACACCACTAACAGATGTCAGATCAAACTTACCCGACTGTTTGTTGCTGGGCTGTAGAACTCTTGTCCAGTCACAGTCATTGAAGGTTGTGACAGTTGACAGACTGATGTGAAATTGAATAAATATATATAGTGAAACATAATGAAAAACTTGCACACTCCTTTAAAACAATGACAAAATGTTAGTTTGTAATAAATCTGAAATAAATCAGGGTTTTTCTTTTCACCAATAGTGATGAGGGATAAAAATAAGAGTATTGCCAATTGCACCATACGTTTTATGTAACAATGAATGAAGATCACCTTTATACCACCAGAGAATGCAATTAAGAGACTTAATTTCTCTTTGTTGGCTTCACTGATGAAGCGTTGTTGTTTTGTCACATATTTTAACTTATATTTTGTACAATATATGTTTAAAGTTATTTGTCAATTAAAAATAGAGGTATATCATAATATTTTTCAAACTGAGTGCTGATATATTTTTTTAAAATAAGAAAAGTAGTAGTTTGATAATTCCATGACGTAGAAAAGGTTTCGGAGGTTTTCATCTGGATGCTGTTTTGAAAATCAAGACGTTTCGACTTCCATCCAGAAGTCATTTTCAATCAGTGATCTATTTCTATGACATTTAAAATCAACAATTAAAAATAATTGACAAAATATATCATATATATAAACATGATATATATAAATAAAATCCTACAGCTGTAACTATGGATTATTTTAGTAGTCGACTAACAATTATTCTTTCGAAGTCAAACTATTCTTTTTATCATAAATTTAGCTTTTTAAGGTAAAAATGGACTGACTGAAGACTTCTAATAGATAATATATATATACACAAAAAAGTGTATTATTGAGAAAAGTCACAAAAGTTGTAACTTTTTTGCAGTTTTGATTTAACAACTCTGGCGTAATTCTGATGAAACCATATGTTTTAAGGTCTGTACATAAATTATAGGAAATCATAAATGATTACCAAAGTACTCAACCGTTATTCTAGTCACAATTATTCATCGTTGCAGCCCTATATCACACATTTATTGAGAAACATGTGAGTTTCCATAAACATTTAAATTGCAAAATGTATTACATCCTGAAATGTTGCATTGTATTTAAGAATATACATATATAATAATATGGCTTTTCACAATTCTTAACTCTAGACTGCGTTTAGAGTTAATTCTGCCGCTGTTACACAAGAAGACCCTCTTTGCTTTATTTCTGATGAACAGATATTTTGCTTCAAGCAACGCAAGATGCTCAGTAAATAGGCCAACATGATTATGTGAAAGCAAGATTTTACTGCTACTATAATTCAATTAACAATTAGTTCAAGTTAATTCAACCTCTATCCTCTTGCACACATTTAGGCAAAGAAAAGAAAATGAGTGCCTTGTGGTGACTGTGGGAGTGAACATAGTATGAGATCAGAGATCTGACCACAGGACACTCAAATGCATGTTTTTCCTCTTGCAGGCTTTAATTTAAACTTTTTTATCCAAACACATTTATTTTAGCTGTCACTGTACTAGTACTAGATACTAGTACACAAGTACTACTACAATGTCTCTTAAATATGTAGAACATGACTGCATGAAAAAAATATGATTTTCACAACAATTTTATTTATATGTAAGTAGAACATTTTCATATTAGCAAAATTAGCAAGTTGATAATAAGTGTTAAATAAGTAAATGTTTAGTTTTCAGTGTTTTGAGAATTTGAAGGTATTGTACGCGTCACAACTAATCAATTTATTCTTTATTTTCAGAAGTTCCAAATGCCACAATAGAGCATGAAAAACTCTAATTGTTCATCGATAAAAAGGGCGAAGGGTCTTGCACCGACACAATGACAGTATGTTCTTTGATTTGGATTTAAAGCGTCTCGTTTTCTGGTCAAGCACTTAAACAACTACACTGTCACCCAAGTATGACTAGAATACTATATATTTACATAGTTTTTTCTTTATATTAATTAAAGATTTAATTTTTTTTTTCAATTAGTACAATTGCAAAACCTTGATGGTTATGGTTGGTGGATATAGTAGATGTGCATGCACGTAAATCTAAAATAGCAAACACTGAAATTGAAATGTACTCATTGTCTCTTTGTGTATTACTTGATTAGCGTGATTTATCATTATTGATTATTTATATAATTATGCATATTTCATATTTGTGTAGAAATAGCGTGCAAACATGAAAGGGGAGGGCCAGGTTGCAAGGTTACTGATTTCAGAGTTAAGTTTTTGGTTCTATTTGGATCTATTTTATAAATCATTAATAAATTAAATCAAATAGACTTTTGATCCTCATCATACCATTCAGTTGCTCTCTGTGTGAGCCGTACCTTTTATGTTATATGGTCAATATAGCTTACTTTGTTTTTATTTAGTATTTATTGATTTGCTTAATGTATGTTACGTACGGGTTGAAAGTCAAAATGTTTGCTATAAAATGTATGTAAGTAAATAGAAATTCTGTCAAATGTGAAGTCTACTTATTTGAATAAATCCAGTTATACAGCGTCACTGTACAGCATGTTTTAAAATTGTTACATTTATAAAAGTTACCAGCTGGCATAGATATAATTGTCCAAAGACATAAATAAAATATGTGCACATTTAACAAACTGACATCCACATTCTATTAAAATTCTAAAAGTCTTTATAAAATAAATGATTTAGTGAGAAGACGTCCGGATGTCAGAACATCTTGCACCGGTTTAGACTAAACGTACGTCGGTGCTCCCTCTTCTTGGCCTTGTTCACAGCTGTTCGGACAGCACATTCAAAGACCTGCTGCACCCCGCGGTTGCTCAAAGAGGAGCACTCCAGGTATCCTTTGGCATGGATCTCATGTGCCACCCGTTTGCCCTCTGTTGGCATAATGCAGTTCCCCCTGTATGCACCCATCTCCCGCAGGTCAGTTTGAGTGGCCACCACCAGCACAGGCACCTTAGGCAGGTACTCCCTGACCTCTGCTATCCACTTGTGCTGCACACTGGCCAGGGAGTTTGGATTAGCCACAGAGAAGCAGATCAGAACCACATCAGCCTGTTGGTAGGACCTGGGCCGGATCTGTCTGAAGTTGTCGTTGCCGGCTGTGTCCCAGAGCCCCAGGTTGATCTGCACTCCATCCATGTACACCTCCACGCCTGTGTTCTCAAATATGGTCGGCTTGTAGCAGTCAGGGAAAGTTTCAGAGGTGAAGCGGACCAACAGAGCCGTTTTACCCACTGCAGTGTCCCCAACCAAGACACACTTCAGCGACATCTCAGCCATGCCGTTCATTATGCTGGGTCTTAATGTGGACTCGCTGAGCTGCAAGTGGCTCCCAGAGGATTCTAGTCCGTGAATATTTTTACAGGAGCTCCATTACTTACTGACACATATATGACACTCACTGTTTGAAATCGATTCAAATAAGCTGGGTCCACCTTGGATTTATTTGACGTCTTGGTTGTCAAATTTAAGATCACACTTTCTTCAGGTCTTTTTTGTTCAGACAACACCAGCCTTTTCTTGAAGAGAAAGATCCACTAAAATAAGAGGGACATTACAAAATTAGAATGAATCATTTAAAAATAATATATATATTATTACACAATTTTCAACTCTTTCTGTTTCTGTTTAATTCTTTTCTGTTTTTTAAACTTTCTTTGTGTGTGGCGTGGTCATAATTAAGATTAGGCTTTTTGGTAGACGCTACACTTAAATGTAACATTGTTTATAAGCAGGACCTTTTGTCATAATCGGTCCATTGTCACCTCATCCGATGTAGTTAGCTCCATGGTGTTGTGAATTGATCTGATCAGGAAACTGTCTTCATTTTGTGTTTAGTTCTAGTTTTATCTCATTTGTGTTCAATTTTAGCAGAAATACACCTTAAGACAGATGAACTAAAAATATTAACTAAAAATAGTCACATCAGCACACTTTTTTGATAACCAGTGTCTTATTTTATTTACTGATGTGGTTCCTCACCTCACATTTAGAACAAAAAGATAGACTTACTGGTGTGTGTTGAAGGCTTGAGCTGTGCTTCGTCTGCTGACCTTGGAGTTGAATATACAGGTTATTTAAAAATCTTAATGCTGATACAAATGCAGATACATCAAATGGTTACATTAATATCATAACTCGTGTTAACTGTTACAAAACCTCAAAATGAAGATAGGAAGCACTGTGAGAGGTAGTGTGCATCCGCTTTGCGACGGGTTTGACTATACTGTCGCCTCCCACACAGCAGCTGCCTCACTCTGATCTCTGAGACAAAGGGCCACCAGGAAACAGCCACCTGCAGCCTGATGGGTATATTGCAATAATGAAGATATTTAAAACATTATCAAGCAGACATAAAAAATATAGCCTACATAATAAATATTTACTGGAATGAAACACCCCTCATAACTTGAAAAAAAAAAACAATTTTATTTGAACACTCAATTTATGAATCCAGTATGTAAAACCATGAACTAAATAATACAAAAATATAATACTCTTGTCATAATTTATTTATATATCATGTACATTTTTAAAATGGTAGCAAACCTGAGGAATTCTGGTGGCATGTAAATTGACAATTATAAAACCAAAGCAATACATTTTAATTTACTGGCCTTAAAGTAACAACTAAACTTAAGTGTGTTTGTTTATATGAGCCCAATAATTTGAAGACATGCCATTGGCAGGCTTTTAAGCCAAATAATTACAGTCAAGACAGCATGCACACAAAAATAAAATGGTTCTCTCAGACGGTATAATCACATGGCATAATTGAATAAACGCTGGTTAAAATCTATTACAGCTCTTCATTGTTGGGAGTGTAGTGTAGTCAGAATCAAATGTAAGTTAAAAAAATGACAATAAACCATCTAAAAAATACACACCTGCCAATGACTCAATCAAACCTTATAAGCGTGTATAATTTTCTGTAGCAGTTCATTTTACGCCACCCCGATGTACCTTTCTTGTTAAATACAATGTCACGTCTAACTATTGCACATGTTATTACGTAAAGTAAACTGTAAATTAAAGTGGCACCTATTTTTCTTTCAAAAACCCACACCATTTGGATTAATAAGACATAAATGAAACAGATGTTCTGCTTTAAGATACACAATAAAACCTCTGTAAGTCTGCAGGTTTTTGGAGAATAAGTACTGCAAGTGAAATAAAATCATAGACAGCGTTTAAGCAGCTTGTATCAAAGAAACCAGGTTTGTTTTACTTCAAAGAAACCAACACGAGGCCTGGCTTGGGCTCCGTAAACCTGAAAGATACAAAGAGGATAAAGAAGCGGGTGATGGCAGCCGTTCTGTGCATTTACTTAAGAGTGTATTTTGTGTTTGTACCTGTAGTGTTTGTTGGTGAGGTAGTCTAGAACAGCGGGACGGATGCGGGCCACGCCTCCCAGGCTGTGGTTCCCCCTTCCTGTGATGACAGAGAGCTGAGGTCGACAAAGGCCCCGCTCACACTCTACACCAAAAAAGCCAAAAACAGAAATGCAGTTAGGGGACTTGTCTCTGTAAATGCAAATATACTCTTCAGTTTCAATTAAAATTTTCTTTTTTAAATAGAAAACAATATGACAAAACAAATTATTTTAAAATGATACTTATGACTCGGGATGTCACAAAATGAAATTTAGCGCAACTATTATTGTGAGAAAAAACATTGGTATTTAATGATTATCACAATTATTGACACTGTGACCAAACAACTGTGAAATCCTTAATTTTCATTTCTTTTCATTCCACTCCACAAATTGTGAACACCTTTATAAAATCAAACTTTCTGATTGACAGATTAAAGTTTCTTTTGCTTCAAATTTTGTCACAATGTTATTTTATAGTCCTTTATATTTATATTATGACCTAAAATAATCACAATTACCGATTAACCTAACCTAAAACAGTAAAGATTGGTATGAAAAACATTGTGCATAATAAATATGTGTAGAATCTTTAGCTGTATACCTCTGGTTTTCGTTTCTAAAACTTCTGAAAGATGTAGCAAGGCTTCATCAACATGAAGCCCATGAAGATCCAGGATGTTTTGGGGCAATAGGGAGGCATTGACTCTCTCAAAGATCTGAACTGCGGCTCTGTGATTCGCCTCCCGCATCCTTTGGCCATGCAAGTGTCCCTACAAAAATGTAGTAAATATTAGTTGTAAAAAAACAAAATAAAACAGCTCCAATCAACTATTATAAAATATTTGTTTCTAACTGAGCTAATGTCTCTAACCTGTTGAGCATAAAATGATGCTACTTCCTTATGCCCTTGTTTGTAGGCCTCTGCGGCTTTGGCAAAACTCTCGAGCTGTCTTCTCCTCTGCAGATTGGCCTCTGCTCTGAAGTCTTGGTACTCTGGGTCTTCGGTGTCCTGATAATCGGGCATGACTGGCTCCACTGGCTTCTGCATCACGTTAGCAAAGGTACAGAAGTTACAGCTCCATAAGTTTATATCAAATGCTGTGGATTTCTGCAGATTTTACCTTCTCCCTGTCCCTGCTGGCAGATCTGGGGTGGGTAATTTGAGGAGCTTCTGGTGCAACTACTGTCTTAACAGGCCCCTCATCCAACAGAGAGCGAAGGAACAACTCTGTTTGAGTCAAGGAGTAACTAGAGCAACAAAAAGTATTGATTTAAATAAATAACAAACATGTATTGGGTTTAGATTTAACATAAGTTCCATTTACACAAGAAATTCGTTAGAAAATGCCATAACACTCTGCAATGACCTCCATTCACACATTTACCATTCGCACTTCAGACCCACATTATTACTCTGCACTTGGCTCCCTGCGTTTTCACCATAGACCGTAGCTCATAGCTGAGCAGGTGCATCATTTAAACTGAATGAGAATGGAACATAATCACGTACACAACCAAGGAAACCGAGCAGTGGCTCTGGCAATTTTCTGGGTTTATTCAAACATAAGCCTTCCCCATATATTCCCCAAACCCCATTCACACATGCAGCCTGACCCTGGCAAAATGCTAGGTAAATTCAAGAGTCAGGTTGGATGTGAATGGGGATCTACATACATTTACCACAATCTATAAATACACAGTAATAAATTGTATAATTACAAAATCACTGTCTCTTACTTGTGATCTCTGAAGATGTCCTGAAGAAAATGTCTATCAATTGTGGGAAAGAGCGCAAAAAGCTGGTCCTCTTTTAGTAGAGTGGCCCCATCACGCTTGTCCAAATCAGTTTGACTTTGTCTAGCCTTAATAAAGTAAATATAATTATTTTCAAATTGGATTTAAAAACTTGTAGTGCTGAGAATGTACTTTACCTTCTCCCTGTTTTGTTGTAAAACCATTTCCTCCTTAATTATATCTCTAAGAGACACATGTGGCCTGGACACATTCCAGTGGTCCATAAACGGCAGGTGACTTGAAGCATCTGGGTGGCCATCCAGATGTGAAGTACCATCTCTACTCTTCTGATGATGTTCTGGTTTGGATCCTAACCCAGTCCATTTTTGTGGTTTACCCCAATGAGCAGAACCTGAGATATAATACAATTTAGATAAAAAGGAAATATTTGTTTCTGAATAAAAATGAAATGTGTTCTTATTAACTCACTTTCTTGAAGCAATTGAAAAGAAAGAGCTGCTTGTTTTTGCCTTTCCTGGAAACAAACTCAGTCTTCACATCACATTCACATCACTGATAGCATAACCGCAATTTCAAACTCACTTGAATACTTTCTTTCCATTTTTGATGCAGAAGTTTAGCCAGATTCAGGTCCATCTGAAGTACATAGTCCTCTGGGGAGCCTACATCTGAATACAAACATCTTATTCAAATGAGCGCAGTATTTTAAACAATAATTAAAGTTGCAGCACTAATGATTGACAGGGTCTATTACCTGGGCCCACTCCAACAGGTCCGAACAGTTCAGTAAGCTGTAGAGCCAGTTCAGTGGGTAGTTTTAACTCCACACTTTTAATATCCATGAGTGGATTTTTTTGTTTTACGTCTTTCATCTTGGCCATTACTACTTGCCGGTCTTTTTCCTCCCTTTCAAGTTCTTCAAGTTCAGCCTGTAAAAGCTGATGAACTTCATTCATACTGCTGATGTCTAAACCCTCAACTCCTTCTGCACCGCCCGGGCTACCATCATAAACACCTCTTCCACATGAGCTCGTCTCCCCAAGCGTAGTGTTTTGAATCAAACTGGATGTGCTTTCTTTTATTGGCTGTAGGGTTTTAAGGTCGCCTTTGTCAATTCTTTCTTGAGAATTACGATTATTATCCAAAATACTAGAAGCAGCAGTGAGATCACACTGGTTAGAGTCAGAATTCTGACATGTTTCATAAGATGTGCCTGTTTGAATTTCCTCCACAACCACATCAGGTCCAGAGCCGGTCACCTCTTCACATTGTAGAGTATTTAACATATTAGAGCTTGGCCTATCTTCACTTTCTGTACATGAGCTTCCCTCTTCTTCAATCTCATCGTCCCTAAAAAACCTCTCTCCTGAGTCTAGCAGCAAATTGGTTGTCCATTCAAGATCTTGTTGGCATTTCTCATACAAGTCTTCTAATGTGTCCAATGTTACCTGTTTAAAATGGCGCCTCAGAATAAGCAAATTCTCAGCCACGTCTTTACTTGTCCCAAACTCCTTCTCCTCCACCTGGGTACCTTTTTCATGGGCTACAGAGTATGGAACCTCTTTGTGGTAAATTGGATTAACTGATGCTGTGGCACAAAAACGTGTTGGATTGCAACATAATATTCTGAAATCATTGGTGGATGTGTCCGATGCATCAAGACTATTTTGATTGACACGCCATAGTTGGGCAAAGTCCAGTGATTCAGTTTGGGTAGAAGAGCTTGGGCGTGATTGATAGTCTGCCATCTTGTTGGTTTCAGTAAGCAGCTTACAGTCAGTTTTAAGATCAAGATTTTGCTCATGATTGGATTGAGCTGCAGCAGAACTTTCAGCACAATCCACAGATGCTTCGGGACAATTGTGTGTGAAGGTCAGGGCGAGTTTACATTGTTTCCCTGAGCGACGAGTATGGCGCTGCTTTCGCTCCTCACTTCCTGATACATCTCTTATTTGGCTGCTTTCAGATTCTCCAAAACTCTCAAACTCGGGACTCTCAGAAACTTCACCACAACTCGTGGCATTCTGACTAGCACTACATTCCAGGTCCAACTCATTTTCTCCAACTAAAGAGCATCCAGCAGCCTGTGAATCAAATACACAGTCTGGAAGTTCTCCTGTGATCCTCTCTTTAATTTCAGATTGACTCCGTTGTGCACACCAGACATCATTGTCTCCAGAGCTGGTTGAAAGGGGCGATAAAGAGGAAGAATCAGTATTTCTATAATCTGCACCTGTTTGAATCAGATCGAAAAGCTTTAGCAACTCTGTTAAATCTGGTTTTGTCATATCTTTTGTTTTAGCACATGGATTAACTGCTCTCAAGTTGTTGTCTGTGGCGTTTTCGGCATGGTTGTCATCGTCATGATGCCTCTCACGTCTCCTCTCCTGACGCTGGTCTAGTGAAGCTGTGGAGGGCCAGTCTCCTTCAAAATCCAACATTTTAATAACTGATTTTCTGCTTTCTTCAGTTGTGATTTGTTCCTGTTGTGATACAACTTTCTCCTCAGATTTATTAGCATCTTTTGACTCTGACTCCGAATTGTCTGCACCAGATTTTCTACCAGCTCGTTCTCTTTTCATCCTTTGCCCAATAGACGCAGAGAATGCGCCCAGTGACTCATCGAGGCGATGGTCTTTGGTAATGACAGGCTCTAAATTTCTGTCGGAAATTATCTTAGCAAACTCCCCCATGTCCATATCAGCATTTTCCTGTTTTCCTTTGAAGTACTCGTAGTCATGAGTAGTTGAGACATCAGGTAGAGAGGGAACAGCTTCTGTGTGAACTTTGGCATTTATTTCACCAGATTCCCCTACAATGTCAGGGCAAGGCACTTCAGGCTCCAACCTTGGAAAATAAATAGATATAAAAAAAAAAATTCAACAGCAATATACCATTTATAACTTAACAATGTAGTATGTCTATGTGTATTTTTGAAATATGTAAAAATTGTATAAAAAGCGTAACGTTTACTAACGGTTCCCCAGTTTCATTTGCAACTGGTTGTTTCCTCTCAGGCATCTGTGAACCCAAAATGGACTTGACTGTAACGAAGCGCTCGTATCCACAGAGCATACGTCGTATTCTTTCTAATGGCACACCATGCTTTGTGCGTCTATACAAATACAATCACACAAATACAAAAAAAAAACAACACAAAAATATCGGTTAAATACATTTGTAACACCATATTGGAACATGCTCATTTGCTACCTCTCCAATTCTCTTGGTTTGTTTTTCCACCAAGTGTCTGGCTCTCTGAACAAAACCTTATAACTATGTTTCAGGGCCTGAATGAAGATAAAGATACATATAAAAAAAGAACAGAAATTCAAGATACTTCGAAGGAATTAGCCAAACCAGAACCACGTAGGGTTTCATCTCCCATCCACACATGTTGGTATTATCGATGATGATGGGATTAGATCCTCTTTCAAAAGCTAGTTTGGCTTTATGATAAAAAACATTTGAGAAGAGATTAAAAGCTTCCTTCACATCTTTTATCATAATGTTCAGGCATCAGGCATTTACCTCGATTGTGATTCCAATTGTGAGCGTCTCCAAGTAAAGTCGGGTTAAAGCAATATTCTCCATTAACTATAAAATAATCATCGGTGCTGAGGATAACTCCACTGGGATTATGCTCTAACAAAGCTCTGTAGAAACAGACAAAAATACAACATATTTCAATTTTTGTCAAACACGTGTGAAATACATCAGTTCTTGAACTTTTCTTCATCTCTGTTATGCTTGTGAATAAGAGAATCACAAGGTACCTCAAGATTCAATCTGACATGAAAAGCATGGCTAATGATATATGAACCTATGATGTATCACCATTTTTTAAAGAAACTCCAACTCCATTACATGACAAAACTGTTCTCCAAATAACAACATTGCTGAGTCAAAAATGTGTTTCAAACAATCTCAATACAATTCAGTCTAATAATAAAATGTGTCATACATCTACTAGCACACTGTTTGGAAATAGAATTGTGAAAGTCTATATGACAGATTCTCACATTTTACCAATTATGACTTAGTTTGGTGGGATAGCACCTGTGGTGAATATTAAGCATAGGTTACATCTGTTTGGTTGCAGTTTGTGAACAAATTTGGAAAAATAAAAGTAAGTAGTGCTGAGTTCTTAAACAGAATCCCTTTGTCATCAAAAAGCGACCAGTCTAAATTCATAGACAACTGACAGGCAATTGACAAAGTTTTCTGACTGTAAATGGTAAATTAAACAAAATAAAAGTGTTATCAGGTATTATTAATGGTCAAATCATATATATATAATGTAATTAAAATTTTGACCCTTATTTTCAAAATGGTTGCAAGTCAACAGTTCTGGAATTACCTCCACCTATGTCATATTTACTACTCATGTTCTATGAACAAAAACTGTCAAACTGGGGACAAATAGGCTAAATGTTTAGTAAAATCTTAAATATAATCTTGTCCATTATGTTTTACTGAAATGTGTGGTCTAACCTGTCATATAGATTTTTAATACCTTGCCAAAGTTGATTTGCCGGAACCCGGTGGTCCACGCAACAACACAAGGATCTTTCCTTCCAACTGCAGGCGGCTGGACACGCCTGGGGGTTGTGGAGGTGGCAGAGCCCAGGACTTGGGTAAAAGAGGCTGTGGTCTCAGGTGGGCCTGGCTGTTAGGCCTGTGCCAGGGAATGGTATGCCTCGGCCCTCTGGGCCAGTCAGAGGCCACAGGAGTAATAAAGGCTGAACCTTGGATTTCCTGAACTTGGGGCTGAAATTCTGGTGCCTCGATATTCCAAGTCAATGACGGAAAGCTATCCATGTTCTCATAAGAGGGGTCTGACTTTGGAACGTCTTCATCTCCTGCTGCTTCAGCTACCATGACATCTGTAGGATTTGTATCATTTTGTTTTTTATACACCTGAAATACAGAAGAATGACCAGGCATAATGAGATCCACAGACAGTATGTCCTTGTCCACAGCTGCTTCTTTTGGGACCTGTTCATCCATGACATTATATATGTCCTCAAATGTACTGAGTTGATCGAGGGGAGATGAAGCACTGGAATTCTGCAAGCTATGAAGAGAAAGTGACTTCTCCATAGTAGAAGTGCTACCACACAGAAGCTCCAAGGATTGCAGACCTTGAGTCAGACTGACAGTTTGACTATCCAGGTGTTGGCCTTTTATGTTTTCTTGTGCACTGAGTGACTGCACTTCCTGATCAATTAAGAAGTCCAAATCTTCTGTCATGAAGCAGGTTGGAGATGTGGACGAGTGTTGCAAATGTGTTGACTGATCTGTTTGTGATTGAGGTTTAACAAAATGGTGAGGGGTGAGTAGAGCTGCAGCAGTTCTCTCAAAGCCAGACGCAGAGGATGAAACGGGTTGTGGATCAGTAGCTGCGACAGATAACTCCAAAAGAGCATCCATCGCATATTCAACTACATGACAGAAAAACAGGAACAGAAATATAATTTAGGTTAATTCACATTCTAGTGATTTTTACATGTTTATGATATGATGATGATTTATACATCACATCTCTTGTTTGTAGCTATTTCTTTAGGATATTTTTCTTTACCCTACCTAACATATACATTGATAGATAAATTGCAGCAGTGGACCAGATATTGCATGTTGAATTCCTTAGATTGTTATAAAGATGAAATCAAACTATAATTACTTAAAGATTGTACAGCTCCAGCCCTCTTTTTAAAAGTGGACCCACTTGTTCTAACTTTAGGGTAAGTAAAGCAGTTGTAGGGAAAAAATCTGCCCTAAATGGTTTTGTTGATCAATGCTTATTAAAAAAGTATCTAGTGTTGGTCTTCAATGTTTTTTTTTCTCATCGCACCTTTAAAGTCACACTCAGACAACACAATGTATATAACTTCTGGGTCCAAGTGCGAGAACATCTCCTGCATGTTTCTCACGATGTCCTCTTTAGCAGAAGTTGAGGGCGAGGACCCGGGAAGAAAGTTGTTTGCCATTGGAGGTGGTCGATGACCCGCGTTGGATCCTCCTTCTAGCTGCTGTCCACTTGGGACTCTACCTGGGCTTAGGCCACCCTTCTTTTTTCGAGGCATTTGTCGATAGCTTTCATTAGCTTTAACACGGAGCTAACTATTTCACCAATTTCACTTTACAAAAGAGTAACAGGTAATGCACAAATTGTACTGGACAAATCTACAGCATTGCAAGCCAATGACCACAGTGTATAAACAGCTCTCCGACAAGTAGATCAACCTTCATCTTAAAATCCAACGAGTTGTGTGCAATAGATCCATGATAGATCCATGCTTGCGACACTGTCAGACAAAACAGGAAGTTGTGATGTGACTTCAAAATAAGAGCACTTATACTTCCATGGGTTTTACAGTTTGCACGGATTTGGTTTTAGTTTTACCATGGATCTATTACGCGTAGTTTTTGCAGGTGATACTCACTGACATCATCATCTGAGTGATAAGTACATTAAAACCAAAAACAGTGTTTACAAACTTGTGAGAAGTCACTTGTCAAAATATAGACAGGAGGTTAAAAATATAAGAGTGTGTTTCAGCTGTAGGAAAAAACAGATAGTTTTGTTACCTTATTTTAAAATGTGACTACTCCCATGTGTAACATTTAATGTTTAACAGGTATGCAGTACATAATGAAGAGCATTACAGACGTAAATGGAAAAATCTCCCGCCATGAGGTTAGCCTGCAGTACTGCAGTGAGTCTGCAGAGGGCGCACTAGACACATTCTTCACTCTGGACGGACAGCGGAGAGCTTTGTGCTGAAAACTAAACCCAACCTGTGTCATACAAATGAATTAAAACGGCCTAATTTAAAGGTAATTACATGCTGGGAACTGTTTGATGATGTACCGCGTCTTTTGGCGCATCAATATGATCAATTTGTAAATATTTTTGCATTGTTGGTGCATTCAAAAGCATCTGTGAGCTCAAGTTGTGGAGAGGAGGCTCTGGGCGGCCGTAGCATGTAAACTAGCGGCAGTCTACAGCGATGCTTGAAGTTCATAAAGACTGTCACAAGTAAATTGGCTTTTTTGTAAACTTAATAAAGTAGTTGGGTTGGTTTTAAAATGCATACACGAGCCATAAATGTGGCTACATGAACAAGTAATTATAGAATTTATGAGCTTCCCCCCGGGTTAGTCTGAGATGTGGTAAGCACCTGAATAGTTTGCGGCCTAAGCTAACGTTAGCATTTTAGCCACTTTTCGCTGCTACTAACGTTACTTCCTTCCCGCAAAAAAAGCTAACCATTAGCCAAGCGATGTGATGGAAAGCTAATTTAATAACAGACTAATGGATCATGCCGTGGAAGCCAAAGTTATATTATTTAAACACATTGTGATTGTAATAGTCATTTCATTCGTTCTGCGCTTTTCTCTGTTGAAGATTTAGCTCACGCTGTAGCTTTTGTATTGTACAGTGTTATTTGTTATGATGGTGCTGTTCCAAAAGTTGACTTAGGGCATCATATACAATCGTTTAAGGGGAAATAACATGCAATTTGGAAAGAGAGGTGTTATAATAGTGAATTTTGTTAAGAGCGGTGGTGTGGTTGTACTGAACTTTTGTTTTGTGACCCATAGAGGCCAGTAAAAGACCGTGTACATCCAAAACAAGCATGGACTTCCCACAGCAGCAGAGAGCAGCAGGGGATGGGAAGGTGGTGGTTTATCCCCCCGGAGTCAAGGAGATCACCGACAAAATCACCAATGATGAAGTTGTGAAGCGACTAAAGGTAAAAAAAAAATTAAACATATCAATACAGAACAAATGTTTAGATCTTTACTATATTAAGTATGTGTTTGAACAACAACTTGAGCTATATATTAATATCATACTACTCAAAAGAAGAGTATCTAATGCCCTCTTTTTACCCCAAAATCTGTAATGTCGTTTGTATGATCCTGATATATGAATAATAATTGATTATGATTAATAATAATGATTAAATAAATGTGTTTGCATGGGTCTATCATCTGGCCAAAAACCAGAAGGACATTTGTATCCTTCTTGTTTTTTTTTTTTAACTTAAGCTAGCTAAGCTAACATAACCTTTCCTCTAATCATATGCTGGTGTCAGATATGGCAATGATGACTTCTTTGAGACTGTTAATGTCACAGTTGTAATCGAGAACGCATCAGTTGAGATATGAGAAGTGAATCTCTGAAATTTTTGTATGCATTTGTAAATCACCACATGTTGGGGAACATCTTCCTGGTTGTTTACCTGCTTTACATGTTTGGTGACATTATGTAGACTTTGTCAGAACAAGAGCATCAAACACAAATGTTTTAACCACACACTCTTGGTTGTTTTATTATCATTATTTAGACTTTGTAAGCAACTTAAGACACTTAAGGTGTGGTATTTTTTGTACTATTACAGAGAATAACACATATGTCTGGTGTCGCGTTCTTGTGGACCCAATTTTGCATCTCGTCCCAAGCTTTGGCTGTGTTGGGGTGGCATTTGAGCAATGACACAATAAGTCTGGTAATGGCAAATGGACTTAAAATCCATAGGAACGTCATGGATTATATGGATGGATGGATGTGTTTGTGATACATACCTGTGATGGGCAGGTGTTTTGAGTAGGGGTGATATTTTTTCTGAGGCGATAACGATATATCCAGTATTTGTCTTGTGGTTGTTGCCGATAACCAGTACTTGCTGATTTTTATTTTTAAATCCATATTAAGGTTCGTAAATCTAAAGTATAGTGAAGAAAAGTGAATAAAAACTTTTCGCTTATGAATAAGTAATAACAATGTAATTTGAAATATATAAATATAGCTATAGAATTATTTTTTGCATGAATGTGTAACCACAGTTACACATTTTACGCTTTTATTGACTCATTAGACAGTTGTCCCTAATCTTCTCATACCTGTGTAAATTACACAAAACACACCTCATGTTTTTGATGATGATGCATTATGACATTGTTGTAATCTCATGAGTTACCCCTTGTGTACACTGAATCCGGTGTGGTTGCGGTCCAGGACCCGCGCAGGACACTTGCTGATTACCTGTTACACCAGCTCTGGTTTACTGTGGTCCGTTTTTGACGAAAGCCATGCAGATTCTCGTGGTTTTGCGTGAGAACACTCGTCTAATGACCTGAAAGCCGCACCAGACTGCTTCGGCAGCCGGCAAAAATAGACTTCTTGCGGATTGTTTCCGCGGCCGCAGTGCTCCGAGATCGATGTAACAGGGCGCATTGATTTTAAGCACTTTCTAAGTCTTGCGGGACTCGCATGGGTCCTGAATCGGAGCTAGACTGCAGTCAGTGTACACCAGGGGTTAATTGTCCATGTTGGGTCAGGACCTTTTCAAATGCTTAAAAGAAAGAAAAAAATAATTCCAGAACCAATGGGTGGGCAGTAACTGGTGAGCTCCATTAACAAGAACTCCTCCTTGTGGGCAGGGCTTACACAGCTCAGAGTAGCATAGTTGATAGTAGAGTTCTCAGACTAGTTCCGCTTTTTGAAAATTAAGTTCGAATGGAACCAAAGAAAAGGTTGCGCCAGCCATGTTTTGTATTCCTCTCCATTTATTATCCAAAAAAATCAGTGTATGCTATTAAAATATGAACAGTTTTAATAAACACTAAAATGTAAATTGTACATATTTGGCTGTTCGTCTTTACATTAAGTGACATTCATTCAGTCCATGGGGCTGTATGATCCGTTGTTCGTGACTTTAGCACATTTGTGCTTTTGTCTGTTTTCACAATGAATAATATTCAAATGAACTTTCCTCTATGTCAAAACATGTATGGTTGTGATTGGTCACTCATTGCTGACTTCATGTGAATGCAGCGCCTGTGTTTCTTTTGGCTTATATTTTATCTCTTAATTCCTTGTATATTTTATGTTCTGGATTGACAGTTCCTTATTCTTGAGATTTTCACTCAGTAGAAAGGTCCGTGCTCTCCAACACCTATTTTTGCTTTACTTAGATCATTGACAGACACATGGTAAATAATATCAACATTTATAATGTGAGTGCAAAGGATTTGGCTTATTAACTTACTATTTACTTTGAGTCCTTAGTCACTGCACTGAGTCATCATCCCTGCTTCCCCACTTTTCCAATGTTCTGCACAAAGCAGCAGTTCTCAGAGATGGCCTGTGTGCGCTCTTAATAAATACTCACTGTCTTTTCATTTTGAATTAAGTAGAGTTATGCATTTATGAAACCGTTTTCTATAGTACAAATTACGATTATGGCACACTTAACCCTGTTCCTGTTGTGCCAAAATGCTCTGGAGTAGTATCATGAGCATATTGAGCCACATGTGTTGTATTGTGAGGGTCACATTGAATGATATACAGAGTATCTTTGTATTTCTAAAGGCTGCATTCGGTCTTTACCTCAATCTGTCTTGACCCCAAGGTTCGCCCGCCTACCTAATTTACACATCGCAAAACCAGAAGTATGTATCTAAACCTGTCTATTTCCTAGCACTCACAAACCTTTTGGCTCATTGTTAATATTCACATGCATTCATTTCAAGGTGCATGGCTTAAGATGGCGAAGTGAAACTGATGAGGTCTAAGCAAGCACACTCAATTTCTGCTTGAACTTCCAGTGCGCAGTGGTCTACTTCTGTAATAATAATATAATCTTTGGGGGAGAACTGTACTTATTTGGTAGAGAAATTTATTAATTCACAACAAAAAAGTTGGGTACCACAGCTTCTAGCTTCTAAGCTTTTAAGGAGATAATCTCCCCCTATCTCAAGTGGGTGGTTTTCATGGCCAGCGGTATGGTCCTGCCAATCTGTCTGGACCAAAATCTTTGGCTTAGTCAGCAATGTACGCTTCTCTGTTTTGAAGCGCGTCATCGAACATGACATGGAAAGACTCCGCTCCTGGTGGTGTCACTCCTGGTGTTCCTTTCTCTGTAAGCCAATAATACCACATCCCAATTTCTGTAGAGCCTTGTACACGTATTGTTTTTTTTTTAGTTTTTTTTTAGAGAATGACTGATCAGGCACACTGTTGTACAAACATGTATCCATGGCAATTAATTTTTTGTAAACATCCACAGCCTTTTTTCACTTCAAACCCACAATAGTCCAGAGGCCAGCTGCCTCCTATGTAATTATGAATGTTGTAAAGAATGCTGACAGGATGACTACAGAAATATAACATCAGAGTTTTTTTTTTCCTTATCAATTTCCAATTAGTAGAAAATATTTTTTTTAAATAGCATTATCATGGACAAATCCTCTTCAAAAACAGTTACATTGTGACACCACAACATGGCATTACTGTCCTATTTGTAAATAGAAAACATTCCCAAATCATTAGCTTCAAATTAACCCCAAGATGAACTCTGTGTCTCAAACGGTTCACCTGCTATAGCAGAATTAATATTTCATATTCCCAAATCGACGTATAGAATTCTCATTAATTTGTCCATAGAAGGAACATTTTATAGATATAGAGTTGCAGATTTCAGGAAAATTATTCAACTTAACATTCATGGATTTTCTTCAAACTTAGCACAGTTGATGTTGTTATACTGGATATTATCTGAGTAAAAAATATGTCTTGTATCTTTTTCAATGTCTGAGATTTGGGGAGTTTAAAATGGGGCTGTGATCAAAATCAGACCTAGCAGAAAATCACATGTTCCTTAGCCACAGACTTTGGACTATAATATTGCTGTATTTCTCATCATGTCAGCATTCTTTGTTCCAAATTTCATCACTGTGACACTGTGACACAGGGACGAGTTGAACCAAAAGTCTTGAACTCGTGGCCCATGGTATACACTAATGAAAAAGAATGGTAAGAAAAAGGTAGCAAAATAATTACGTAGGAGAGGGCTGGCTATAAAAGAGTATTTTGAGCAGTGCCATCTTCATATAAAAGTGTTGGGTTTTTTGGGGTTTTTTCAATGCATTTTTTCACAATTAGAGTAAGGTTAGAGTTAGGTTCAGGAACAGACAGATAGTTTGGTTGAGTTTAGGGCTATGAGGCAGGTAAAATAACCAGGTCAGACATTTATGTCTAATGACATTTTCTCCTGTAAAAACTCAAAACTAAAATGTGAAAAGGGTGCTACAGTCTAAAAACAAACATAAAGATCTATAACTTTGCTAAATATTTAGTTTGTCGTTGACATTTAAAAGAAGTAAGGTAAACAGTAGTAGAAAACCAGATGAACAACAGGAACACTGCAGTCTACGCTCACATTTATCACGGATCACACACAGTTGAGCTGATTACCTCTCTCTCCTTAAATGAGATGTTTCTGAGTCAGAGTGTTAAGGAAATGAATTGTTGTGCGGCAGTTTAAGTGTCTCCAACTGCCTTGAGCCAACAAGCTGGGTAAGCTCAGCACAGTAGAGGCACAACATAGAAATGGCTTTCAGTTTTCATTTGGCTGCGAGACAACAGTTCACGGACAAAAAAAATAAGGCTCAAAAAGCAAAGAAACACATTTAAGCAGTAATAGTAAGAAATAAAAGAATGAAAATAAAATAAATTCAGTGGCCAACCTCTAGAGTTCTTTTTGTACAAAAAAATGGCACATTTTAATTAAAAGTGTTTTCATCTACTCTGTCAAGTTTTCAAGTGTTGTTAAGTGGCATCAGAATTAATAATTTAGCTTAATCTTCATAAATCCTTGAAAAAAAATCTGCCTTTCCTCCCAAGGTGACCATCTCATTCCAGGATTACTCAAAGCCAACTGGACAATAATTGTTACAATTATGAAATAATGGAAATTGTTGTATTTTTCCTTCAGGATGTGTAAAGATGTGTTAAATGTTATAACATTGTTGAAAGTTGGTCTGCTACATTTATTGCAGTAAAATCTAAATCGCATTTGGAATGGTCGCAAGTAGCACATCACAAAGACTGCAATTATTGAAGCTACTCTGTGACTATGTATAAAACCTGCTAAACTTGTAGTTATGACCTTTGACTTAAGTGCATGGAGTTCTTGTATCAGTCTAACAGTTCATATTTCAGTCTTCTGACAAATGAACATGTTTAAAATGTGCTTTTTGAACTGATTGAATCCAGATGTTAAAACATAAAGCGCAATCTCAATGTTTGTTACAATTAGAGAAGTCGTTCAGTCCTTGTTAAAATCTCATAAACGTTCATTTTTTTGTAATGTAGCTTCTTTAATATCAGCCTGCAGTGCACATCATTGTTTAAAAAAAACTCTGTAGCTGAAGGTGCTGTGTGACTGTGGATGTAACAGAGTGAGGAGTCTGTGGCACTGCTGCCCCTCCCCCACCCCCACTGCATTCTTCTACAGTCACAGTTCTACACACCCCTACCTGGTCGTTGTTACAGTTACAAAAATGGTAATGATCACATTTTAAAAACACTTCGTATATGGTATGAATGGCACCTTTTTATTACACAGTTCTTTTGTCATGATTAATCCATTGGCCATTGCTTCAAATGCTTGATTGTATTCATGGGTTAAGTGTCTTGCCCAAGGACACGACAGTATTCATCGGTGGCTGCTAGAATCGCGCCGCCAAGCTCATGCCCCACTTAACATTTTAAACATGTCCTGGAGGTTTAAGATGTGAGAGAAGTATGACTGAACTGCTAAACTATTTCAAGAATCACATATTTTTCATGTGGATGTAGATGACTAGACATCTTATTTCCAGAAGACCCTAGATTATCCAAACAAGCAAGCAACTTTTCATCATCTTACAATTGCTAGGTAATTGCTGCATAATCTAACTTTTCTCTTGTTTTTGAAACATATTGATCACAAAATGGCTGCTCTATTGTTGACATACTTCGGACACTTGTGTCAGACAAGTGCGTTATTGTCATCATATTGAGAGGATTTCTTGGATAAATGTGAAAACCTCTTTTTCCCCCTTGTGTCAAAAGATGGTGGTGAAGACGTACATGGACATGGACCAAGACTCTGAGGAGGAGAAGCAGCAGTACCTTGGCCTGGCTCTGCACCTTGCGTCTGAATTCTTTCTCAGAAACCCCAATAAGGACGTGCGCCTCCTGGTGGCCTGCTGTCTGGCCGACATCTTCAGGATCTATGCCCCAGAGGCTCCCTACACCTCCCATGACAAACTCAAGGTGAAGTAACTGAGCGCAGGGAAAACTACACTACAAAATGTTTTAAATTTAGTTTTCATAGTGATCATTTTACTTTTTTTTGAACCGATAGGATATTTTTTTATTCATCACTCGACAACTAAAAGGTCTGGAAGACACTAAGAGTCCTCAATTCAACAGATACTTCTACTTGCTTGAGGTAACACTTTTTTTGAATGACTAAATCTAGTTTTTCGGTGGTGAACATAATAAAAAAAATTTTTTTTTTCCTCCTTTAGAACTTGGCATGGGTTAAGTCCTACAATATATGCTTTGAACTGGAAGACTGCAATGAAATATTTATCCAGCTTTTTAAAACACTCTTCTCTGTTATTAAGTAAGTAACCTAATCACATAGTTGACAGCATACTGCTAGATTGAGTAATTAATCAATAATTATTATATACACTCTTTCTGGTGTTCCTCAACAATAGTAAATGAGCTTATAGCTATTTACAACTGTCTTATTAGAAGAAACTCACACATTATTAATATGCTGCACATGCATCAATGTAGTAACCTAATACTTAATGTACTAGACAATGTAATCAATGCACAATGAGTATTGCACAATTATCTGCACAGTGATAACAACCTGCCCATCACTAAAAAACTACAGTGGTTACAAAGGACTGAAGTTGTGTTAGCAAGATTTACAAATTGTGTATAAACCCTTTAAAGTTTGGAAACTAATACATAAGTGTTGTCGTGATAATAACATTTCAAACGTTATTCCAATACTAATGAATAACTCTATACTAATTTAACTACTAAAACAAGCAAAAAAATAAAGATCTTTAGGTCAAGGATTGGAGGAGTGAAAAGGCTGATTTTAAACTGTCCAATGACACCAAACTCTAGCTACTCACCCCATGGATTTTCATTTCTGGTGAGGTCCATATAAATTCTTAGAAACCTAATGAAATAATTAGTCAACTAATAAAACATTTTATCGACTAAAACATCATCAAACCTGGAAATTCAAAATAGTATTTTTGTTATAAAGACTTGATGTAAATCCTTAAAAATGCTTCACTTTGCTTCTAGTGCCTCAATTTAATAAATTTGAACATTGAGACATAAAGAATCTGTTAAAATAGAAATACGTTTGCCTTTGATTTTCAATGTCCACAGTAACAGCCATAACCAGAAAGTGCAGCTTCATATGATGGACTTGATGAGTTCAATCATCATGGAGGGAGATGGAGTCACCCAAGAGTTGCTCGATACCATCCTCATTAACCTCATCCCGGCCCACAAGGTACAAAAGACAACTAACTAAACTAAATGTGACAGTTTTGTTTGAAGTTGACGTCACAATTATTACTTTTATTACAACTTTTTTTTTTTTTTTTACAGAATTTGAACAAACAAGCTTATGATCTTGCAAAAACACTCTTGAAGAGAACGGTTCAAACTATAGAGGCATGCATTGCAAATGTAAGGATTGTCTTAAATATTTTTTAGAAATCAAATAAACTCTGTTGTTAAAGTCACTACATTCTGTAATTTACTAGTTGACATGACTTAACCTTTTGTCTCCATAGTTTTTTAATCAAGTTTTAGTGATGGGCAAGTCATCAGTCAGTGATCTTTCAGAGCATGTGTTTGACCTCATCCAAGAACTGTTTGCCATTGACCCAATGCTGCTCACCTCAGTCATGCCTCAGCTGGAGTTTAAACTTAAGGTAACTAACCCATAAGCCTCACTATGAACTCAACAAATGTGTTTACATCAGTTAAATGTTACAGTCATCTTACACAAAGTGCATTTATATTAGCTCTCATTTTAGAGTATGTACATCTTTCATCTCATTGTTGGTCTGGTCTGAATAACTACTGGTTTTGATTGACAATTTTTAATGTTTTTGTTGCACAGAGTAATGACGGTGAAGAGCGCTTGGCTGTTGTTCGGTTGTTAGCAAAGTTGTTTGGGGTTAAAGACTCAGAATTGGCCTCTCAGAACAGGCCTCTTTGGCAGTGCTTTTTAGGCCGGTAAGTTTCATGCTTGGTTCTGGTAAAATAGCCGTCGCATCGTCCCCATGTACATGTTGGCCTCACTAACCTACAGTTAGTCAAATGTCAATAACATGTTGTTTTTTATGTGTTTTGTTTCTGAATACATTTGTAAATAAATGTTCAAAGGTTCAATGACATCCATGTTCCAGTGAGACTGGAGTGTGTGAAATTTGCCAGTCACTGTCTCATGAATCACCCCGACCTGGCCCGAGATCTCACTGGTAAGTGGCAACTACTACTGGAAGTTATAATCAAAGCATAATTTTTTTGTAACTGTCTGTGATTGTTTCTTTTTATCCAATCAGAATACTTAAAAGTACGCTCCCATGACCCTGAAGAAGCCATCCGTCATGACGTCATTGTCACCATAATCAATGCAGGAAAGAAAGACCTGAACTTGGTCAATGATCAGCTGTTGGGATTTGTACGAGAACGGACCTTAGACAAGAGGGTGAGCTCCAAGTTCTTGAAATGCAGAATTCACCTAATCATTTTAGTAAAGATAAGTTGTGGACGATATTAACATAAATCAAAATTGAAACTTTTTTGAGGCCTACAAAATTATGTCAATCCAACAGAACTGCTACAACTAGTACTACTTAATATTCAAATCAAATTTTAAAGTTACAATCTACAGTATAATCGGAATCTACTTTATTGTCACAGAGGGAAATTTGTCTTGGGCAGGAGTACGAACAGCAACACAATACAACAGTACAAGACATATTACCAAAAATGTTGGCACCCCGAAAAGTATAAGCAATTACACATGTTTATTTTTGTTGTGTGTATTGGAACAACACAAAAAATCTTATGACATAATTTCACACACAACTCCAAAAATGGACCGGACAAAATTATTGGCACCCTAAACTTAATATTTGGTTGCACACCGTTTTGAAAAAATAACTGAAATCCTATAACTATCAATAAGCTTCTTACACCTCTCAACCGGAATTTTTGACCACTCTTCCTTTGCAAACTGCTCCAGGTCCAAGAGCACCTTTGTCCAACAGCAATTTTAAGATCTCTCCAGGTGTTCAATGGGATTGAGATCTGGACTCATTGCCATGTTTGGGGTCATTGTCCTGCTGGAAGATCCATGATCTCAGACGCAAACCCAGCTTTCTGACACTGGGCCCTACATTGCGTCCCAAAATCCTTTGCTGATCCTCAGATTTCATGATGCCTTGCGCACAGTCAAGGCACCCAGTGCCAGAGGCAGTAAAACAGCCCCAAATTATCTTTGAACCTCCACCATATTTGACTGTAGGTACTGTGTTCTTTTCTTTGTAGGCCTCATTCTGTCTTCGGTTAACAGTAGAATGAGGTGCGTTTCTAGCTCTAGCTCTTGGTCTCATCTGTCCACAAGATGTTTTCCCAAAAAGACTTTGGCTTACTTGCATACATTTTGTCAAACTGCAGTATTACTTTTTTATGTCTCGGTGTCAGTAAAAGAGTTCGCCTAGGTTTCCTGTCATAGCGTTTAATTTATTTCAAATTTCGACCTATAGTTCGCGCTGACACTGTTTTGGTTCTCAAGTCCTCAGACAGTTCTCTTCTCCTCTTTCTGATCTTCAAGCTTAGTGTGGTACACACAGACACATAACACGAAGAGTGAACTTCTCACCTTTTTAACTGCTTTCAGGTGTGATTTTTATATTGCCCACACAGGTTACTTGTCCAGGGTGGGTTTAAACGGCATGAAATGCTTAAACAAGTGTATGTATCCACAATTTTGAAAGGATGCCAATAATTTTGTCTGGCCCATTTTTGGAGTTTTATGTGAAATTGTATGAAATTATTTTTTCTGTTTTTTGTGTAGTTCCAATACACACAAAGGAAAGCAAAGCATGTGTAATTGCAACACCTTTCGGGGAGAAATACTTACACAGACAGTGACTTCAGTAGTTGAAGCCAATTACTTGTTTATTAATTATGGAAAGGAATAGCATATGGTCCACCCTTACCAAGCAGTATTTTCATAATGAAACAGACAATATAAAATGTTAAACGTTGTTACTAGCACTTACTTAATAAACATTTTACGTTCATACCATACAGCGGTAATTGTACTGAACTCTCTATTACAGTGGCGAGTGCGTAAAGAGGCTATGATGGGTTTAGCTCAGCTTTATAAAAAATACTGCCTTCATCATGAGGCTGGTAAAGACTCTGCCTTGAAGATCAGCTGGATCAAAGACAAACTGTTGCACATCTACTATCAGAACAGCATCGACGACAAGTGAGGCCCTCAGAACTTGTGTTTTAAACGTACATGCTACTGCTTCACACAAGTGACTGATTAAAACATTTGTGTGTTCTTCAGATTATTAGTTGAAAAGATCTTTGCCCAATACATGGTCCCCCACAATTTGGACACAGAGGAAAAGATGAAGTGTCTGTATTACCTCTACGCCTGCTTGGACACAAATGCTGTTAAGTAAGTAATACCAGTAAACCTAAATTAAAGATCCCATAACATGCTAAATCGACTTTTCAGAGGTTTTAACCTTCCTACAGTGCTATTTGGGCCTCGTATGTTGTGCCCAAAGTGGTTTTTTGATTGATTTCCGCATGCTTTCGCTAGAGAACTGTCTTTTCCGTCCCCCTCGGCTGAGCAGGCAGACGGGGGCTCCTCACCAGGATGACGCGGCTTCACAAGGATGACGCGGTGTTTAAGCCACGCCTCCGGGAAACGCGCAGCCGCAATAATAAAAACAGCTAATGCTAATGCTACACAGTAATTACACGATGGATACGACAGATTTAGCTTGTTATTTACCAAACGGCAACGTGTGTCGTTGAGGTACTGGAGCACGTCAAACTCCAGGTCAGATCCAGGACGTAGGACTTTATTCAGTGTTTGTGTATAGCTGTTTACCAGAGCACACGGCGCATGCACCATCTCCGCTCTAGGCTTCGCCACGGGTTGGGCGGGGGAGGCGCGCGGGTTGGGTGGGGGAGGCTCGCAGGTTGGGCGGGGGAGGCAGCCTGCTCTGTGTTCGGGGGGGGGGGGGGGGGGGGGGGAAATGGGGAAATGTAATGGGGAAAATAGCAGAATATGGGACCTTTAACTACACATTGTCAGCCATTGTAGGACAGTCATCTCACATATTTGTTTTTCTGAAGAGCTTTGAATGAGATGTGGAAGTGTCAGAACACGCTCCGAGCCCTTGTCAAAGAGCTGCTGGATCTCCACAAGCTTCCTGTGGTGAGTGTCACTGTAGAATAATACAGTTACATTCACTTCACAAGTAGCATTCACCATATGTTGTTCCCACTCTCTTCTTGTAGTCTGAAGCCAATAACTCAGCCATGCTCGGGAAGCTGATGAGTATAGCCAGTAAGTTTTGCATTTGTTTTCTGTGATTCATCTTTTTTCTGCGTAATGTGTTGCCTTAGTTGGTGGCTTTATTAACCCAAACAAATTCTATATTCAGAAAACTTGCCTGATGCTGGAAAGGCCCAAGATTTCATGAAGAAATTCAATCAGGTTCTGGGTGAAGATGAGAAGCTCAGAGGACAACTTGAAATGTTGATTAGCCCAACCTGCTCCTGCAAACAGGCTGAAGTCTGTGTGGTACGAAAGAAATGCAAGACTGCAAGACTCTCATGATACTAGGCCTCATGCTATGTTAGACACTTAAAGGGAACATATTATGCATAAATCAACTTAAATGAGCCTTTAACCTTGTTACAACACTAGTTTACTTCAAGTTGTATTTTGAATCATGAAAAAATTAAGACTCTGGGTGATACATGTAGAGCTTCTGCAGGAAATGTAAATTGATGATCTACATATGTTATAGTTCAACACTATGTTAAAAACACGTTTCCTTTTAAAACGTTGTGAAAAAACATATTGGGTAATGGTGGTTTTTTCTTTTTGCAGAGAGAGATCACAAGAAAGCTGACATTTCCCAAGCAGCCCACCAATCCTTTTCTAGAGATGGTCAAATTCCTTTTGGAACGTATTGCTCCTGTCCATATTGACTCTGAAGCCATCAGGTAAGGCATTACACATGGTTATTATTTCTTGGATAACCATTACACCTGTGAAACAAATGATACTACTGTAGATATAGAAAAGCCTTTTTATTGATGGAGACACCTAGTGGTAGTGAAGTGCAAATGCCAACTCCAACCATTCATTTACCGAACATTACTGTATTCAAAATTCTTGATACATAATGTTTTAATTTCAGTGCCCTTGTCAAGCTGTTGAACAAATCTATTGAGGGTACTGCTGATGATGATGAGGAAGGTGTCACCCCGGATACAGCAATCCGTGCAGGCCTGGAACTCCTCAAAGTACATGAAAAAAGTCTGATGTAACCTGTACCAGCATAAAGCCAATTCCAAAACAATTTATTTTTCTTCACAGGTTCTGTCGTTCACTCATCCAACTGCCTTCCACTCTGCAGAGACCTACGAGTCTTTACTCCAGTGTCTAAAGATGGAGGATGACAAAGTGGCTGAAGCAGCAATCCAAATATTTAGGAATACTGGGCAGAAAATTGAGACTGAGCTCCCACAGATACGATCGTAAGATGAACCAAAATAATAGCTTCTGTTGTAAATTAAGTAAACATTTTTTATTTATTTTTATTTCAGCACTCTGATTCCCATCCTGCATCAGAAAGCAAAGCGTGGAACTCCTCATCAAGCTAAACAAGCTGTTAACTGCATACATGCCATCTTCAACAACAAAGAAGTGCAGCTGGCACAAATCTTTGAGGTAGGACAGTGACAGTATTGATGTTTAATATTATGGTTTTCTTGATAAAACGTGTTTGTGTCGTCCAACAGCCCCTCTCTCGCAGCTTGAACGCAGACGTCCCAGAGCAGCTCATCACTCCTCTTGTGTCCCTCGGTCACATCGCGATGCTTGCTCCAGATCAGTTTGCTTCACCCATGAAGTCCATCGTGGCCAACTTTATTGTAAAGGACCTGCTCATGAATGATAGAGTATGTATGCTATGATATTCTTACTGGTAATTTATCAGTAACATCCGTAAACATTACCAAGTATCTAGCTGTAAAGTTGATGTGCTTTTTATTTATTTTCAGACAGTAGGAAACAAAAATGGCAAATTGTGGTCCACAGATGAAGAAGTCTCACCTGAGGTTTTGGCAAAAGTAAGTCCTCCACCCTCCCCCTCTCTCGCTCTTTCTACGTCTAGTACATTCTAGTATTTTTTACTTCTGTTTTTACTTCATCAGGTACAGGCCATCAAGCTTCTTGTACGTTGGTTATTAGGCATGAAAAATAACCAGTCCAAGTCTGCAAACTCCACTCTTCGTCTGCTGTCTGCCATGCTGGTCAGTGAAGGGGACCTCACTGAACAGAAAAAGATTAGGTAAGGAGTGTATGATATGATTACTAAAAATAATTGTTATAGGTATTTGATGTTAATAATAAAAAAGGATGATAAGTGATAGTTAAGTTATTCTGACTTTGTTTTTCCAGTAAATCTGACATGTCTCGACTGAGGTTGGCAGCAGGAGGAGCCATTATGAAGTTGGCACAAGAACCTTGTTACCATGACATTATAACACCTGAACAGTTTCAGCTCTGTGGCCTTGTTATAAATGTCAGTTTGTGCATTTTTCCACCTCATAAAACGTGGTAATGAAGTAACTTCTTGTCATTTATTTTAAATTGAGTTCTTGTATTTTTCTAGGATGAGTGCTACCAGGTGCGGCAGATCTTTGCTCAGAAGTTGCACCTGGCTCTTGTCAAACTGGTGTTGCCTCTTGAGTACCTGGCAGTCTTTGCCCTCTGTGCCAAAGACCCAGTAAAGGAGCGCCGTGCCCACGCCCGACAATGCCTCCTCAAAAACATTTCTGTCCGCAGAGAGTACATCAAGCAGAACCCCACGTCTCAGGGTCGGTGATTTGTGCAAATATAGTGAGTGGCTGTATTGAGAAATAGTCTGATAATACAATGTTTTCCCTCATTAGAGAAAATGGTCTCTCTACTTCCTGAGTATGTCCTTCCGTACATGATCCACCTTCTGGCCCATGATCCGGACTTTACCAAACCACAGGAATACGACCAGCTCAAAGACATAAAAGAGTGCGTATTTTCCATTTGTATTTCCATTTGTGTTTTTTCTGTAATATAATTTCAATACATGTGTATAGGTGCCTGTGGTTTATGCTTGAAGTGCTGATGACCAAGAACGAAAACAACAGTCACGCCTTTCTAAGAAAAATGGTAGAGAACATTAAACAGACCAAGGACGCACAGTCTCCAGATGATGCAAAAGCCAATGAGGTGAATGTTTAATAGATTTTAACACAATGTACTGTTTTGAAAACAAGATTTTGTCACATTATTTTTATGTTTACAGAAACTGTATGTAGTCTGTGATGTGGCCCTTTTCGTCATTGCCAACAAGAGCACGGCTTGTCATTTAGACTCCCCAAAAGACCCAATTCTACCTTCCAAGTTTTTTATTGCCCAGGACAAAGTAAATAACTGTGTTATTCATATTGTACCTTAATTTCCTGACATATTAAAATTTGCAAAGGATTCTACCTAAACAAATCTATATTTTTGTGCATTATCAATTTATACTGAACAGGACTTCCAAAATGATAAAGAATACCTTTCTGCTGAGATGAGACAAATGCTGCTGACTGGAAAGGTAAAGACTTTATCCAAATCATCAGCATTTTTTCAGTATTTACTTTTGTTCATTATGTTGCAATTAACATCTCTTTCCTCTATCCAAGCCAAAACAAGTTCCTGTTTTGGGAGCTGTCAACAAGCCTATCACAATACCAGGGAAGAGGTTCTTTCCTAAAATCGTCACATCCTCAGAGTTAACCAGCAACAGCAGCACTAACTCTCCACTGACTTCAACAACCATCAACAAAAACAGGTACAATATATACTTTGTTGCTCTCCTCTGAAACAAAATTCTGTTATCTGCTGTTTGACTATTTTTCTGCACCTTTTGGTAACGTAACTATGGTAGCAATACTACCATACAGACATCTGAGAGCAGAGCACAAGAAAACAATGAGAATCCTGTTAAAAAGAAGGACGAGACAAAGAAGGTACAAGGCATGACAAATCACTCACAATTACTCATAACATATCTTAATCCTTGTCCATATTGTTGCAGACAGCTCAAAATACAAGCCCAGCCTCAACAGACGCCTCACCTGCAAAGAGGCGTGGACGTCCCCCCAAGTCAGCCACTGGCACTGCTATAGTCGAAAAGGACAAAAGTGGGACAGCAACAGGAGGAGGGGCAGGCAGAGGCAAGAAAAGGGCGGCAGAACCCAACCTGGCAGAGTCCATCGACATTAAGGTGTCGAAGCAGCAGCAGCAGCAGCAGCAACAAAATGATGAAGGGACAAAGAGACAGATTGACCTGAGGTACACTCCTACACTCCTACATACCATGGAAATGACCACTTCCTTGAACGCTCCTCAGTTGCTGTAACTAGGACTCAGGCTGGAAAACCTGCTCAAATATCAGAACTGAGCGTCATTAAATGCGTCTCAAATGTTATTTTGAGGGATTCTAGCAAGTATCTCCTTATTCACTCTGAGCACCGCCTCATACGCAGCTCAAGCACAGAGCAGCTGCGTGTCAAATCTATCCGATCACAATTCAATCTGAATTTTAAAGTTCCCATTACAAGCCTTGACCAGCTTTTAGCACCTTGTTATTTCCTTTTACTACAATCTATCTGTGTGTAGAGGACACATCCAGGCATTAGTCATACGTTATTGTATAACAAACACCAGCATCTACTGGCAAATAAGGAAGCAGTTTATCCTATATAAATAATGGCAGATAAGTCTATAAACACTAAAATACTTACTTAAAATAACTACATATGGTTGTGGTACACTTTATTGTCCCCATAAGGAAATTTGTCCTCTACATTTGATCTATCCTTCAGTGCTGCTGGGGAGATCTGTCAGGAGCAGTGTGTGCCACAGTCACTGCGTTCACATGCACGCCAGGAAAACCAGATAACCAGGCTCCAATTTAAACTGGATATTCAAAATGCATGTAAACTTGAGAACTACGAGGTCTCTTGATTCGAATCTCCCAGATCCCAAAACAGACCTTGAGAACTCTGTGTGCGGTCGGATCTTCGCTGTCTCTAGCAGCGCAGTCCGATCTCAGTAAGACCAGACTAGGAGAGGCATTTTTAACCATACAAGGTAAGAAACAGCCAGGAAAATATTAGAGATTTGTGTTTGGATGTGCACTCATCATTTTTGATCTGCAGCAATGAGACAAACTACGGTCTACCCACTGTGGACTAGCTTGTGCTGTTTCATTTGGCCTCCTTCATTGTAGTGAAAGTAAATAGAGCTTTAATGTGTTTATTTGCACTGCGAAGAGCAAATAACTTGTGAGCAACACAGTTCCTCATGTCTGAAAATGAAATGCGCCACATAAATTGTCTCTTATCTGTTTGCCAAAAGTGTAGTGACATGTATGATAGTCGTTTTATTTCTAATTTTAATGTCTTAGCCCCTTGTTTGCACCTTTTTGGTTCTTAGGTAAGATTTGAGCTGTAGTAGAGGAACGAAACAATTTTCATCTTTCGATATTTTTGGAGCCCATACCCGATTCAGCAAATTTTTATGTATCGCCACCGCTGTTCAATACAATATCTGTATTGGTATCCCTACCTCATAGAAGGTTGACTACAAAAAGGACTTGAAAATCAAAGTGAAAACACAATGGAATTGTCCCATCTAGATGAAACGTCATCACAGCAACTCAAAACGTGCTCAGTAGTTTGTGTTACTCGCACGTGCTTCTCTACTGGCTAAAGGAACTTGAAACTCTTCTCAACAATCCACTCAGCCACTGAACTGACCTTGTCAATTGACTCTGTGTACAGAACGTCAGTTGTGTCGTTTACTTTTAAATTGCGATGCATTAGCGTTAGCATTGAGACACAAACATGTCCTTTATAAACACACAAGTGTCCTTTGGTGAAGTACTTGCTTGTTTTGTAAAGTCTTTAACATGTTTCAGAGACGTCCAACACAACTCACTGTTCAGTCAGGATAGACTGACTGGATGAAAACCCCATAGAAATGAATTGTACAGGAAGTACTGAGCTAGCCATTTTAAAAATAAACAGACCAACTGCCACCTTGTGCATAGAGTCAATCCAGAGGTTTATCTGATTTGGCACCAGACTACTTAAATTATGTGAAGAATACATAGTTGCACAATTGTAATGTTTTACACATGGTCCAAATACTGTATTTGACGTTCATTGATTTGTTTTGTCCTAACTAGATTTGTTTGTTTTTCCGTCCGTTTCTCTTGCAGGTAAATTGGGAATTTCAAGAGGTAAAATCAAAACTGTGGAGAAAGGGCCAGACTCTTCATACTTTCCCTGCCCTACATAAGCGTTTCAGACTCTAAAGCTTTTAATGGACACGTTATGGACCTCTCTTAAAACGCCAACATACATTTACTACATTGTCATCATAGAGGGTTTTAAATGTCATTGTACTTTGGTCTTATTGAAATCATGTTAATTTTGTCTGCTTCATTTATGAAGCCATTTTTAAGAGAAAAATAATGGACATTTTACAAACATTTTAAACTGTTTATTATTGTCACTTATTAAATTCCCTGGGAATAATCTTAATTCATGTCTCCTGACCTCTTCCTCACTGTATTGTTTTTTTTTTTGTTTTTTTTGAGCTCACGTTTTACACATTTGTAAATATCCAGTCTTTTGAATAAACATGACTATTAACAATTGACTAAAATATTGGAACTTTTCATTGTTTGATATGCGTTATGGACTTAATGCACAAGCCATTTTATGTATATTACATTAACTGATGTTCCATTTACATGTTAATCTATCTTGTTAACATATATTGTATTCTTTACGAACTGAAGGTAAGAGTACCAAATATATCTGTCAGAAAAGTAGTTAGTTTTTCAACTGTCAATTCGAAAGTTATTACCATTATTTTTACTCATTACAAAAATATAACACGTTTGCAACGTTTCTCAAAAACAGGGACTGACAAGGGAAAGGGTTTCTTTGTTTTTATTCAAAAATCATGACTGTCACAATAAATTAACCATGCTTTAAACTGCAGGTGCTTGCTTCCCTGAGAAACAAACCTGCAAATGATTTCAACCAGATGGAGCAGATGCAACAGTCCATTTTATATGCTATTGTCGTGCAAGACGCTATATAAAGGAACAGAAGGAAGACACAGAATCGGGGCATTTCCTTTGTCCTTTTTCATAGAAAACATATACAGCCATTAATGGTACTCTGTAGTGAGTGGGGACTTCTGCCAAGGATCTTATTTACAAAACGCGAGTGTGCATCTTGTCCCTGACTTGAACATTTTGACTGTAACTTAATGTTAGGAGGCCAACAGGAACCCGAGCCCTGTACAAAACGAATGAAAGTCTTGCACTGGTCTTTGAGATGCAACTCTGAAGTAAACACGAGGCATTCAACATAATAAAAAAAAAAGTTTGAGTACCTAGATCAAAATATTTAAACACTATGTCTGCTCGTAATAAGTCCTGCCTCACAGCTGCAAGAAAGACAACCATGGATTTTTGGCAATGTGATAAAGCATGTTCATGTACAAAGGGTAGTTCATTTGATTAAGAACTACTATTTAAGGTCAAGATTTAACTGTGGCTCACAGATTTGTCGTCATCCTCTTTACCTTTCGATATAAATACAGAAGAAATAGGCCTAAATACATTTCAAAGAGACTTTAGTTCCTTATATCTTAACGCACTCGCTTCATGACTGGCAGATTAGGAGTTTGATGATTTCCAACTGTCTAAAAAGTTGTGTGTTTCAAGTCTACGACTTGACAACCCATTGCCACACAATTTGGCCTAGTAAAGGCAGTATAGGAACATGCAGATGTAATAGACAAGAACTATTGGCTGTTTTTGTCATAACTTGTATAGCTTTGCAAAACCCAAATAAACCGGGACACCCAGACACGGATGCATAAAAAGGTATCTTTTCTGTATAATTGTAAACTAGGCATAGTTTGTATTTAAAATAATTTGCTTTACAATGTCATGTAAGAAAAAAGTATAACCCCAATATTTTCAAATATACACACCGATATGTACAAAAAAAACTTTTCTTTAAATGGTGATGATTAATGCCACTCTGAAATTTCCCAAGGCCAGACAAAATGTATTTGTGTTAATTTCTCTGACTTGTACACTCACAATAGATTAATAGATTCATCTGAATAACATTGTTATGTGCTGTGCGGAACAACTTTTTTAAAGACCCAATTGATACTGATAAAAACTGGGGGGGGAAAACAGAAATGGCATGGAAGACAAGTACATGACCACATTTTGATAAAACCAAAGAGTAGCTGTATTCAACAACAGACTATTTGCTGTGCATATTTAGAATTGTGGCACTACATGAGGTTGTAGCAACAACAAAAAACCCTCAAGACCAGACTGTTGTGACGGATGGGGACATTTGCTTGTATTAAAAGGCAATGGTTGAATGGTGCTCAGGATGAGCTGCTATCATTTTGTTGGGGTTTCAGGGTCCTCAGACCAGACCCAGACTCAGTTGCTAATCAGGAGTTCTGTTGCAGTTTCCACATCCCAAGATTTTGAAGATAATGCCGCTATTACTGCATTCTAAATGCGAGAAAGACATGGATTACACAATAACAATAACAAGAAATGTGTACTTTTCAATTATACACTAAGTAGAGCTAGGTACTGGTACAGGTACCACCACAGTAAGCGAAAAAGGTGAAAGTACTACAACCAGATACATGTGGTATCAAACTGGTATCGAGAAGAAAAATTAAATCTGTGAAATTACCTTATCAAAACCCATGGCACAAAGTTTGTCTATTTTGAGTGTATAGTCAGGACTGGAGACTGGAGCGCCTGCATAGACGTGAGACCACAGCCTTGCAGTCTGTTTGAACATTTCTGGGTTCTGTTTGTACTATTTGGAGGGAAGAATTAAAATATTCAAGTTTTGGGAATATTATTATTTATTATTATTATTTTGTTTTTAATAAAGTGTCAGACCTGGTTCGCAACAACAGCATCTTGTGGATCATCTGGTTCTGCAGCAGCAAGTAGTGCTTGAAGTGACAACAAAACTGTCCGAAGCGTCATGGCAGCTGCCCTGAGAACGATAATCGTAATAAAGTGTAAATCAATAGTTTGCCTATTTCACAAAAATGTAAAGTACACAAACAATGACAACATATACACTCACCACTGATCTTTTAAAATGTCCAAACATATTGCCCCCGTCACAGAACTGATATTAGGATGCCAGATCTTGGTAATGAATCGTACCTACAAATAATTGACATTTAATGGATAGTAACAGCACAGACATTGTAATGCAGTGTTTAAAATAATTGTAATACCTTTGGTGGGTTAAAAGGATACGTTTCCGGTATTTTTATTTCTAGTTGATACCTGCCCCCTAAAACAAGTCAATAGTAGCTGTTAAGTCTAGCAAAAATAAAAAAATTAAACCATACTGGAATGTTACCTATGTGTATTCCAAAACGGACATTATTACCGTATAACAATATGATTGCTTGCTTTACTCAAAATATAGAACATTAGCATCTCATTTGAGAAATCTAAATTAAACACTGGGCGGGAATGAATGTGGATTTGGTTTCAAAAGAACACGATTTGACTTCTCCATTCACACACCTTTCACCTTTTGTTTTAACACAAAAGCCAAATAAAGAGAATAAGCAGTAAAATGCAATTTTAAAATTTACAAAGATGGTATGGCTGGAAGTTCATAAAAATGCCCAACTCTCCCCATAGATAGGTATTATTATACCCCGCCAAGAGCTATATGGAGGAAAGTTTTGGACTTTATGCTGCACTGGTTGCTATGTGGCCTGCCACACTATGTTGGGGAGAGTGAATGCAGAGGATGAAGTGGTGACTGATCAATGAGACAGTTTTTGTTGTTCAAGTCTGCAACTGTTTAAAAGTCTAAATATGTAAGTTTATATGCCAGTTTTGTTAATGTGTGCCTCACTGATGTGTAGTTTCTTTATAATGAAAACATAAAAAAATCAATTATTTAAAAAGTATAGCAAAATAAAAAGGTAACAGATGTCGAAAGCGTACCTTCATAAGGTGTATCAGGAGGACCTGCTATCTCCCCTCTGAGCTCTGTGAAGTTTTCATCCACCAAGTCAACCTTTATCTGGTTTTTACTTGTCTAAAATGAACAAAGATAAACATTATCAGAGGAGAAAAATAATAACAGAAGCAAGGACTTTGTAATAAATGTCTATGCTTTTGTTGTAGGGCAACACTTGTTAGCAACAGTTAGCTAACGTCAGCGGTTAGCTTGCTCCTTATGCCTTTAGTCCTTTATGCGTTGATCACGTATTACAAACACTGGAGAGTGGAAGCTGCTTATTTCATAAAACACAAAACGGTACACTGTAAATTTACAGAAGGTTCAACAACACGAATGCAGTTAAAGATAACACTAGTTGTTGGAGAACATTTGCTGAGAGATGCTAATAGAGAATATGACAGTGTTCAGCTACATAAATCTGAAAGCGGCTGTGTTTAATTGGTAAATTTTGACTGATTTGAAAAAATGTCTGTTAAAAGTTCATTATTGTAACTTAAGTCATTATTGACATTGTAATCACAGATGCTTAACTAGATATGAGGCAGAAGGCCTGGCAGTGTGACAGCCTGGTCCCCGATGTTTCTTGAACACACCCTCCACACAAACAGTAGTTTTGACTTAACAGGAGAGTCATCAGGCTAAGGCTAAAGTTGTGCAGTTAGCAAAGGCCAGACCTGCTGCTGGAAGTTGAGGTTAGCAAGTGTTTGTGAGGTCTGCCTCTGTTACTTCAGCCTCCACATAGTGTTACATTTCGCTTCGTACAACTCTACATAATTAGATTTACTAGAGTCAGCACACCTCTTCGCTTTTTAGGACTTCCTTAAACTCCCGTTTGATCCTTTGCACCGCGATGTTAGCCATGGCTGTGTTCGTGCCTCCGCCGCCGCTGCCTGCTCTCGGGGCCTGTTCTCCCCTCTCTCGGTGTGTCTAATCTTCCGCTGTGGGTCCGTCTGTGTGAGTCGGGGCTGAGTACCCTCTGCTCCTCGGAGTAGTGAACTATTTTCACTCTCTCTAACTGTGCCTGAGGTTGACCTCGCAGCTCCGCAGTGGTCCGTGTGTGTGAGCGGGACAAGTCCAGAACATGCGGCGAACGGCGTAGGGACGAGAACTTTCACAGGAGATAATATGATGAGGTCCCGAGACCTGTCCGTACTGTTCTTTCACTTCTGTACTGTCGAGCTCAAAGCTACTCGCCATATAATGTACCATTTCTACCACTGTGTCATAAATGATACTGTGTACCCTCATAGGCTACACAAACAAACCTGGTTCTAAAAAATGTTTTTAAACCAATCTGTTTTTATTCTCACTAATACCAATAAGCACAAAGATAGGGAGCATAAGGCCTATATAGAGATGGGATTGTATTACTGATGAATGATATATGTGAAACTTACTTTGGAAATTGCGTTACAACATGAAATTGCACTTGGTTATAAACCTTTTTAACAGGAACATTTGTTTATTAAAAATGTTGTTTCATCATGGTGTTTTACAAATGTGACGGTGTTGTTGGTGGCCCTAAGTAAAAGTCGATGGAGTGAGGATTTTACTTTCATGCACTTACAGAAGATGCTATCATGATATGTTTGTTTACTATCATTAAAGTACAGTCGTGCTCCCTTATAATTGGCTGAAAGAGCTGTCTTCATATGTCCACAACCAATGGTGACGCGGGGGCGGGGCTCAGAGCAGGACGTTCACGTGGCCAAATCGAATTGTGAAAACAGTTTTCCTGTTTCCCACGTCCATTGCAAGATACTGCTACTTGCTACTTAAACCCCTTACTGGGAACCCTTTTCCTCCTGAAGTCATGAAAGGTAGCCAAGCCAATGTCTACAATATGTTCCAATTGCATTCAACCCATTTATAACTAATCTTAGAAACAAACAACATTCTCAGAGTTGGATGATCTTAGGTTAACAACCCTCCATCGGCACAGACTCGGTATTCCAACTAAGTTTATGGATTTCCTCTTTTTCTGTCCACCAATGGCTATGGTGTCCTCTGTATTCAGTCAGTCTGTATCCAGTCATAATAGCTCCTCCTTATTTTGAGACGCCAACAAAAGAGCAGAGCAGGGACAAAAAAGTTTTACATTACTCCCTGGGCTTCCTAGTTGCTTACTGTTGTCAGATTCTTCTCAGGCACACATCTTGAGGAATGGCAGAGGGTGGATTTGATCCGTGTGAATGCATATGCAGTCATGAACATGCCATGAGACGGCTTCTCAACCTGGTAAGATAACCCAATTTTGTTTTTCCAGGGTGTTGTGAAATAGGGAACTGACTGGAGCAAAGCCAACACATCCTGGTTCCTGTTCACTGTTTATGAAATTAAATCAATATAATACTGTTGTTATTTTTTTTTTTTTTTTGTAATGTTCTTGACATACCCAGTCACCAGAATGGTTTTAGACATGTTTCCATTGAATTAGGTTAAAATTTACATACAACCTCAGTGGCTTTCAGTATACAGGTGGAACTTGCATGGCAAGCTTCTGTTGCAAAGTGTAAGTGACAGCTTAAGGGATATCTGAATCCATCTTGAAATACGAGTAAAAACAGTATTCTTTGAAGAAAGTTGGAATATTCTGAGATATAAACAGTTCCAAAAACAGAATTTAATAATCAGTAACTAACTATATTTGACACAGTGTAATGTTGTCACTTCATTTGTATTTTTTCAGCTCAGGCAGTCTCAGTCCTTCTGCACAGACACCGAATGCCCTCAGGAATGTATGCACTCTTCCATGGCACTATATTGCACTGAAAAGGTGTATATTTTGAAATGATAATAGTATTTTTACTACTACTATTACAGTACCAGGTCCCAGTGGATTTACTGGCCAGAATGACTTCACCTTGCAGATGTTCCTCATTGGATGGGTAGTACTGGCACTGATGCTGTTTCTGTTAAGACCTACAAGTCTCAGAGGTGCTCGGCCCACAGATAAATCCATTGGACCTTCCAATGTAAGCACAGATTTAGCTATCTCACTATTATCCTGTTTTGTAAATTAATGTGTATATTGGATACAAAACACAAAGTTAACTTGTCTTTTTCCCTTTTGTTTAGAGTGGTAGCCGAGAACCTCCCATGCCACCATTAGATTAGCACTGACACCATAGACTGAAGTGGTTCACTTTTTAAAATAGAGTTAGCCATGAACTGTAATCACACCTTCTCCAGCTTTCTTTTAACTTATTTTTTAAAAAGGAGGGAGATGAGCTTGTTATTTGAATATTGTTACTGAGACAAACTAAAGAGACTATTACAATCACATGTATAAATATATACAGTATTCTGTATATTAATTGATAATTACATATATATATATATATGCAAATTTTATGTTCAACTGACTTTTAATCAACTTTGGGACTCAAGCTTTGGTGGTCACACATGTGCCATATATTTGTGACAAAGTTAAAATGAAGGACACATCCATGGATGAGAAGCTTTCCTTTCAGAGCAGAGCAGAGCAAGAGAGAGCATTATAAACATTTTGTATTATTATTTGAACTAATTTCAACTAATCTAGCTTTTAGCAATGACAACCATTTACAACACAAAAATACAGTTTAATGACACAAATAGTCGTGCAGGTTAGTTGTAATTCAAGGCACTTTTGAGTATCAAAAATAATGGGACTACTTTTGCTCTTTTTTTTCTACTACTATTAGTGCAGTGATTTTACTTTCCTTTTTTCATGTACTATATTTACTTTATATTACTGTCTGACAATAAAGAAAATAGAGTGTCCTGAATACTTGTGTGATTATTATTGTATAATGCATGTTTCAATTATAAACACAAGAAAATGTTAGTTAGTTTTTAACAAATGTGTTCTTTTATGAGTTGGAGGTTGAAACATGTCACCATTGTGAGCTGAGAAACAGCATTTGTGCTGCCGATTACATCCTGAGGGTGGCAGTAATGCGCATTGAAGTTGCTTCATCAAACACTATGATAACACAAAGAAAATGTGTTTCCCTGGGATACAACAAACAAAAAGGAGACCATCGCAGATCTATAAGATCAATCTTTTAAAATATCACCTATAACTACGGCTATCCATATAATGTTGGTTGATATTAAAGCATGCGTCTTATGGAGGTAACGTTAACCATTATAAGTGATCGTAGCCCGTGTTAGCCATGGCTCTGGTGTTGGCTAATGGGAACAGCTCGTAATGTCGACTTTCAAACTGCGAAGATGACAAATCAGGAGTTGGGAACTCTAGCTTACTCCAAAAGTCCAAAGACCTCAACAAGGACAACATTTCAGGTAAATGTCTTTTTTTTTCTTTCTTATTCAAATAACCAGGCTTAACACTTAAGTTAGTTAATAATACTGTCATAATAGGATGAACTTCAGGCTGTCGTTTCTGCCCGTGCAAACAAAGTTATAATGGATCAATACTCTGACGACTTCGATGATGACGAAGATGGTAAGTTTTCAGACAAATAAACAAATATACATTTATATATTTAAAAAGATACATATTCAGTACGGCGTTGTTGCAGATTTTTTAAATAAACTTCTTAATTCAAGAAAAAAGAAAGCAAATGCATTCAAGACAAGTAAAGCCAAAACGGTCAACTTTGAGTTTTCTGACGATGAGGACAAGCCTGTTGCATCAAAAAGAGTTTCATTTTTAAAAACTCAAAGGACACCTCTGGCAGGTAACCACTCAGATGAGGAGAAGAATAATGATCAACCTCTTAGCCACTCTCTTGATGGAAGTGGCAACCACAACCCATTTTCCTCACAGCACCTCACACACAGTGACCAGTCTTCTGAAAAAAGAAGTGATATGGAGTCAACTCATTCTCAAGACACACAAGAGACCACAGACAGATCTGTATCACCACTCTCACTGGGCATTTTGCAGGATATGCCTCCACTTTTATCATCTGATATCTGTCAGGACACCCCAGTGGCTACAAGCCTGAGTGAGACTCCTTTTTAATATTATTATTCTTTTTAAAATTAAATTATGAATGCTACATATGACTATTGTTTGAAATGTTAAACTCTTAAAGAAAAGGAATTCCCCACGCCCAAACCAAGGCAAAGGGTTATGGCTGTGACTAATCACCCACAAGACATGAATATGTCGTTTGCTCCAACAAGTGAGCCATCAAATCAACACAACACTTCCAGCTGCAGTGCAAATGTGGGTCTCACTTACTGTTTCAAATTATTATTCCAGTTTTCATAAAAAATAATGAAATGTTTCATCGCAGTGTTCTGAAGGAACTCCAGCTCTAAATAGTGGAAGTCAGTCCTTGTCAAGTACAGGTGAATATTCAGTGCTCACAAAGTCTACAATGGATTCAAGATCCAAAAGTAACAAATCCCATATTTTGTCGCATTGTTGTATGACTTGTTGACTTGTTTTTTTTTTACCTTTTATATATGGTCTTAATTCAGAAGATGGTGAGAATCATTGTCTTTCGTTCAAAGAATCTATCTGTCAACCACCACCTACACTGGTATGCAATTTCCTATTAATGGATATAATCTATGCAGAAATGTGTTGTATATAAGGTATGTTTATAATTTACAGGAAGACTCTGTGGATCAGGCAGGTGGTCCTGCTAATCTTTACTCTCACATCTCTGACAACCCGTGTGAAACTCTGTAATATATCTTCATAAACAGTAGTTGATTTTTATTTCAAGTGTACTTAATATTTTTTAATTATAATATTAAGATTCATTACTTGTTAAAGAATATCAGCTTCCCATACTAAAGGCTCCCGGGGTGGGAGTGCGAAGACAGTGGAGTCTAAGTACCTGGGATCCCTCCGAGTTCTGGATTGTACTGTTTCTCTACAGGACACTGAACCACAAGCAGATTTACTACGAGCTGCCGTTTATCAGGTCAAACTGTCAAACTTTACTGGATAAAAGAAATCGCCGTGTTAGAAAACTTGTGGAGTACAGGCAGAGATCCGAGGCACACTGACTGAATAAAGTCCTTTATTGTGGACAGGGAATCCCTGTCCACAATAAAGGACTTTTATTATTCAGACTTTATTCACACTGACTGAATAAAGTCCTTTATTGTGGACAGGGAATCCCTGTCCACAATAAAGGACTTTTATTCAGTCAGTGTGCCTCGGATCTCTGCCTGTACTCCACAAGTTTTCTAACACGGCGATTTCTTTTATCCAGTAATGTATTCTATCATCCTTGAAGAGCACCTGATCCTGTTCACTAGTCTTCAGACCCAGTGAAGCGCTCACTTCTCCTTTGTTTTCAACCTAATTAGTGTCAAACTTTACTGCTGTTAGTGAAATACAGTGCTTTTATTACAGTAATGACATATGGTATTGTAAGGTTAGGACACTGGTCTAGCATTTACTTGCTATATTGCTGTATTTGTTGACACTTTTTTTGTATCATCAACAGGAATGGGTTAAGAAGAAACGAGTGAGTTTGAAACAAAGTATGGAAATGAGGAAGAAAGAGGAAACTGTAAAAGAAAACGAGAAAAAGGTATAAAACAATAAAGATGAGTTAGTCATTATAATTAATTTGAAGGAATTGAATTGCTCCAACTACAGGAACAAGAAGCTAAAAGGGAAGATGCTATTGCCTCCTATGAAGCATGGAAAGAAAAGAAATTAGAAAGTCTCAAAACAAAGATCAAAGAGAAACAGGAACAAATTAGAAAGGAACAAAGAGCAAGAGAGGAAAAAGAAGAGAAAAGACAGACATCTAAACAGGTGTGGTATATTTTTGAAAATAATTATTGATTCTCAAGTCAAATAAGGGATAACTATTTTATTGTATTTAAGGTATTTGAAAAATGGAAACATGAGCATGATCTTCTCCTCAAAGAAAAATACAGAAAAGCAAGAAAAAATGAAATTGAACAGAAATTACAAAAAAAAGAAAAAGAGGAAGAAAGAAAAAAAGCAAATCATTCCGCCTTTACAGAGTGGTGTGTTGCATGTCATTATAATATACTCAATGTATACATTTTTACAATGAATGCTTTTTGAAACATTTAAATCATGCCTAATCTCATCTATTTAAGGAACGAAAAAAAGAAAAACACCCTTCATGAAAGAGCCACTGTAAAACGTAAAGAACTCAAAGATAACACTGAAGCTGAACAGAATTTAAAAGAAAAGAAAGATAAAATGGCTTTAGAGATGTATGAGAGTTGGTTGGTGAGTAGAATTACACTCATGTCTTGTGCTGTTTATTTGTGTGAAGTTTTAACTGTGTTGATATATTTTAATTTAAGGCAAGGAAGGATCTAGAAAAAAAACGACACAGAGAAGAAAGGTGGTTTCAAGGAATACTTCATGATAGCAACAGTCCTCCTCCATGGAGCCCCCCAAACAAAACAATACCACATGGAAAATAAGTCATTGTTAGTTTTAGCTTTTATCATTTCTAAGATGTATTGATTTATTTAATGTTTTTTATTACTTATCCAGACAGATCATTGAATAACTTGGATTGCTTGTATGTTACATAAAATTCACAGAAGAATAAAAAAGGAGACGTGGTTAGTTCACACAGTCATGGATCTATGATTGTTTTATTATCCGGTGCAAACCTTTATTTTGAAACGGTCCATAGCGGAAATGATTGTGGGGGGGGCCAATTGAAGTAGTCACACCGAAACCAGTAATGATCAGTGTGAATGTACTATTCAGACATAACTGGTCTGAGTCCTCAGTCTTGTCCTTTTTGTTTTTATTTGTTCGGGGCCTTAAAGCTACTTTTTAACTTGACTTTCGATCGAAATCTACCCTTATTTTGAGAAGAACTTCATTATCTTCAGACCAGTGCGAGCTGAACGAGCCTGAAGAAGTTTGGTCTGTGTCGAGTTGGCAAAGGTAATGTATGGCTTGACTGTCGTAAAAGCTAGCTAGCTGCTCAGTGTACCCCATTTTAGTTTGACTGTCTTGTCCACATTGTATTAAGCCATTTTGCTGGGCAAATGTCTGGTTTTCATTAGGAGTAATGTAATGCAATGATTCATCTAAATCACACACGCCCAGTAGTAGCGCTGTGAAAACTGGGTGACAGGTATGTGGGATAAAAGGTCGTTTTGATTTCTGCAGCAGTAGATCTAGGTGAGCCCAATGAATAGCTCTTTATTCCTCTCATAGCGGGGTATGACGGTGCGACTGGTGCTGTGGCTGGTCCTAGCTGGAGTTATAATGAGGCTGTAAATGATGGGGCTCTGCTTGAGATCAACGAATAAAGCATTATGTTGAATATTATACGAGTTATACAAAAAAATCTTTGCCATGATTGTCTGCACAGCAAAAAGTATTTTAAGATCTTTGGTGACTGTATTGTTAGACGGTTTCATGTATTCTCCAAAATGAGATTCAGAAACAAAAAATAGAAGATATTGTTTGGGCAGATATTAAGCAAACTTAATTAATTGAGCACCTTTTTAATAAGAGGTATCAGAAAGCACTAACTAAGGTACAGGTGGTTAGACTGTGTAAATGAATTCTGTCCCTCTAAAATTACCCTGTATTTCTGTGTTTTCAGATGTTCCAGATTAAGAGGATCTGTTGTATTGGTGCGGGGTATGTTGGTGGGCCAACATGTAGTGTCATTGCTGAGATGTGCCCAGGGATAACAGTGACTGTTGTTGATGTCAATGAGTCGCGTATCAAAGCCTGGAATTCAGACACCCTTCCCATATATGAGGTAACACATTTTTTAATGTTAGTCGCTCTTTAGCACATTTGACAACCAAAATAATAGTTACTCAGAGTGACCATGAAGGCCTAATTAATTCCAGAGGGCATATGTTGCAACTCTGCGTCACCTCTGGCCACAAAAACCCATTACGTCAGACATTTTAAACTGCAACACACTGAATGAATATTTCTTGACACATGTTCTTTATCTTTTTTCAGCCTGGTCTAAAGGAGGTTGTTGAATCATGCCGGGGGAGAAATTTGTTTTTCTCCACTGACATAGACTCCGCTATCCGGGACGCTGACCTTGTCTTTATCTCTGTGAGTTCTGCTAATTACACATAGTAAATATTTTGCCATTTTGGGAAGCAAGTAAATTGAATCCAGAATCTAAATTTTTTCCAGGTAAACACTCCCACCAAGACCTATGGTATGGGAAAAGGCCGGGCAGCTGACTTAAAGTTTATAGAAGCCTGTGCTCGGAGGATTGTTGAGGTTTCTGATGGCTACAAGATTGTCACTGAGAAGAGCACTGTCCCTGTTCGTGCTGCAGAGAGCATTCGCCGAATATTTGATGCCAATACCAAGCCAAGCCTCAATCTACATGTATGGTTGTCCTCGGTTTCCAGCTCTTAGACCTGTTTGCAAGTGCCTAAATGTCCATGTTCTGTTTTAGGTGCTGTCCAACCCGGAGTTTCTTGCAGAAGGAACAGCTGTGCGAGATCTTAAGGATCCAGACCGTGTCCTCATTGGTGGAGATGAAACGCCAGAGGGTCAAAGGGCAATCAAGGCACTCTGCGCTGTTTATGAGAACTGGGTCCCCAAGGCACGGATCATCACCACAAATACATGGTCATCTGAGCTGTCAAAACTGGTAATTTCGGCTGGTATCACTTTATAAGCCATTTCTGGACCCGACTGAAATTACTACTGTACACATGCACTTTGTGGACCTACTATATTGCTTCCTGTCAGTCATTATTTAAACTTACATGAAACTAACAATTATAGGCCGCCAATGCATTTTTGGCACAACGAATCAGCAGCATAAACAGCATCAGTGCACTCTGTGAGGCCACTGGGGCTGACGTGGAGGAGGTTGCTAAGGCCATCGGTATGGACCAGAGAATAGGCAGCAAATTCCTCAAAGCCAGTGTTGGTAAGCGACTCAAGTAAATAAAAAACTGGTTTAGATCTCAGTATTATATAAGTCATTAAAACTGACTGTTTCTCAGGCTTTGGAGGCAGCTGTTTTCAGAAGGATGTGCTCAATCTGGTTTACTTGTGTGAGGCGCTCAACCTTCCTGAAGTAGCTTCCTACTGGCAACAGGTGACAACAGTGGATTTTCTCTTAAATGTACACATTTGTTTACTTGTTTATGTTATATTATAGGTGATTGACATGAATGAATACCAGAGAAGGCGCTTTGCTTGTAGAATCATAGACTGCCTCTTCAACACAGTAACGGATAAGAAAATAGCTTTGCTTGGTTTCTCCTTTAAAAAAGATACTGGGGACACAAGGTTAGTGGAATTAAATACAGTGTTACGTTTTAATATACTATTATTGTAATAAATAAAAATATTAAAAATGATAAACCATTCCGTGTATCTTTAACAAAGGGAGTCCTCTAGTATTTACATTTCAAAGTATCTTATGGATGAAGGTGCCAAGCTGTTTATCTATGATCCCAAAGTCCTCAAGGAACAAATCATCCATGACCTCTCCCAGCCCAGCATTTCAGAAGACAATCCAGAGAGAGGTAAACTCCAAATTTCAGTATAATTACAGTAGAATTACAATATTAGTAATTTGCATACATTTGTTATGTTTACCTAGTGTCCCAATTGGTGACGGTAACCTCTGATCCTTATGAAGCTTGCCAAAGTGCTCATGCCTTAGTCATCTGCACTGAATGGGACATGTTTAAGGTAAACAAAAGCATCTTTACCGGACTCAAATGTTGCAACAGTCAGTTGAAAATGCTGCCTCCTTTTTACAGGAACTTGACTATGAAAAAATTCACAAGAAGATGTTGAAGCCTGCTTTTATATTTGATGGTCGAAGAGTGTTGGATCATCTCCATCCTCTGCTCCAGAACATTGGTTTTCAGGTGAGACAAAACACTCAGCTAACTAACAAGTCCTTTTAATATCCTGAACCAAACCATAGATTTTAGAGAACATGGTAGAAAATATTAATAATTTCTCTCTTCAGATTGAGACCATTGGCAAGAAAGTTGCAGCTACAAGAATCCCCTATACCCCTGCAGCTGTAGTTCCTCGCATCGTCCCCAGTGAACCACCTCCTAAAAAAGCCAAAGTTTAAATTTCTCACATTCCTCACTCAATCATTTATTGCTAGTCATCTACTAATGTCCCCTTCAGTTGGACCTGGTCAGTAAGACACTGAACGGTGACTAATTGCCTTCTTAAATAAAGCAATAAATGCAGATTTCATTGCGACCAGGTCGAATGTATTCTACAACAATAAACATAACACATTCCTGTCAGAAAAGGTTTTGTATTTCAGTTTATTAACATTAATTTTAGTGTCCTTTTATGTTGCTTGTATGTGCTTTTACAATTAACTGATCATGTATTATTATTATTGTTAAAGAAAAATATAAATTTTTAAAGTATTTTTATAAATCATTTGTGTATAATTCAATGTTTACTGTATTGCTGATTTTGTAAGGGCCAATGCAATAAAATAAATGTACTGAGTCTGTTCATTGTTTTCTTTTTCACATCAACTTACATCAATTAAAAGCAGAAGAATCCCATTGATCTGAATTCAATATTTATGGCACAAATAATCTACAACTAGTGATAGATTTTGTTTAATTGTTTAATTCACGATTAAAGTCTGCCATTGGTGCCATAATAGCTTTTAGGTCATAAATCGTGTCACCCAGGAGGACCTCAAGATGTCCTTACATGTCCTTACACTCACTCACTCACTGAAGACATCAAAAGGTTCAAACAGACCCTGTTGTTAAAAAGAATAGTAATTTCACAAGTCATGCACCTGAGGGTCTGGGCATTGATAAGATAATAACAGATCAGGAAAAGTCTGGCAGCTGTAAGGCTCCAAATCTGGGTTATCTACAACTCTTATAGATCTCATAACTAGTTTGTAAAATGGTAGTCATACTGTCTTTTTGAGTCATGTGGCCTCAGTCTAATTTATAGAGATTTGACTGCTTCTGTTGAAAGCTTCTTTTTTTCATTTTAATTCTTCAGCTTTTCTTTTGTCCAACAGGTTTTTCAGAAAGAATTCACCTGTAAATTAATAATAAAGAAACATTTATGTAACATGATGTTACACTTTTAAAAGACAAGTAATAATTGAATGAAACACTCAACTGCAAAAAATGTAAGAAACGTGTACCATTTCTCTAGTTACCTGCTTTGTAGGAGGATCGCACCAAGGGTCCACTGGCAGTGTAAAGAAACCCCATGTCATTTCCAACTTTCTCCCAATGAGCAAACTTCTCTGGAGTGACGTACTCCTCCACCTAAATGTGAATATTAACGGTTTTAAAAACTCATGTTCAGGTACAAAATTGACAGGTAATGTGAATTTTTTTCTGCAATTTGTACCTTTAGATGACGTTTAGTTGGTTGCATATACTGCCCTAGTGTCAAACAGTCAACACCAGCTTCTCGCAGCTCTGCAAAAAATGACAACACATTTTTACTAACATATGCTTCCAAAAATGTTTGTTGTTTATGCACAAATCCAAACCTGTCAATGTCTTTTGAATCTGTTCATCTGTTTCTCCCAATCCCAGCATTATCGACGTTTTTGTGAGCAGAGTAGATTTAACCTTCTTAGCATGTTGTAAAACCCTCAAAGACTGGTCAAAGTTTGCCCTGGGGTCACGAACGTATCTAATAAAAAGAGAGGCACAGAGATGTAAATATATAAAATCTTATCTTGAAATCTTAAAATCGTATGAAGATGCAGAGCCTACTACCTTTGCAGCTCACGTACAGTTTCAACATTGTGAGCATACACATCCAATCCTGACAATGCAATTTTCTCCACTGATGATAGGTCACCATGAAAATCAGGTGTGAGACATTCAACTAAGATCTTTGCTTCCCTAAATGCAGATAACAGGAATAATTATGCACATCCTTGATAAAAACAGACAAAAGTGGCAGAAGTTTACCTTTCCTTTATATTGGAAACTGTTTTGGCAAAGTGTTCCGCCCCACCATCTGCAAGGTCTAAGAAACAAGCACCATAAATGTATTACACCATTACCTCTACCAGGCTTTGTGGATATTTATTTTAAACGCAGTACCATCTCTGTCCACGGATGTTAGAACTACATAATCGAGGCCCCAAGCAACAATTGCCTTGGCCGTATTATAAGGTTCATTCGGATCAAGAGGAGGAGGACGACGGGCTGTTTTCACCGAGCAGAACCTGCAGCCGCGAGTACATGTATCCCCCATCAGCTAAACAAGGAAAAAATAAATAAGCTAATCAGTCAGAAGAAGGAAGGGAAAAAAAGAATATTAAACTTTAAAAAATAAAATAAAAAAAATACATTGTTCATACATTATGTAATATTTAGACATGTCAGAATTATTATTAATTAACACATTGCTTGTAAGTAGTGGTGATATCACCATAATTGTTGCTGTTGCGGTAGAATACTCTCCTCCTCCCCAGCATTCCCCAATGTTAGGACACCTGGCCTCCTCACATACCTAAAAACAATAAATGGTGTTGAAAAGCACCCAGGCCAAATACTGACATCTCTTGCACAGATACAAAACTTACTGTGTGTAGGTTGAGGTCTCTTAACGTGTTTTTGAGTCTGTTAAAGTTCTTTCCTATGGGAATCTCAGTTTTGAGCCATGGAGGAAGCCGTAGTCTGTTAGAAAAGAATATAAAAATAACAAATCTAGAAATAAATAAATATTACGGTTTAGCTGATATGACACAAAAAAATAAAAGGACACAAACAAATGAACATCAGCAAGTGTATAAATCTATACATATGATATAGTTACTACAATCAGTAGCCACCTAATATTCAATAAAAACAAAGTTCTTTGATTTGACCTTTGAACTCTTCTGATAATACACAATACAAACTGAAACGTCCCATTGCCTAGGTTTTACCTTTCTCCTTTCTGTCTCTTCAGACTTCCTCTATATTCGGCCCATTTGCTTTTCTCTGACAACTCTCCAGATATAAAGTCTTGAAGATTTGGCCCATCATCATCAAGGATGTCCTTCTTTTTGTCAGCACGTTGTGGGGAGGACTTCACCACAGTTGACAAATTACTTGTGTAAACCTTTGCAAAGGGAAGAAGCACTGTAAATATGTGACACAGAGACGGTGGCGATTTGTGCTATTAAATACTGTTTCCAAGTAGTCTCTTTTTTAACGTTGTAGTTAAAGTTCTTGTATGATGTATGTAAAATAAAAAGCATAATTTGTTATATAGGAGGAATATTACATTACAATTCCACGTAACGTTATGTCTATTGTTGTGATAATCTTGGTTGAGCGTATGCCTCGTTTTGTCAAACTGACACGGCCACACAGGAATACAAACCTTTACAGAAACACCTCAGCAAATCTAAGACAGAAAATACTTACTGCACAACTGCCTCTTGATTTCCGTAGTAAATGACTGGAGGAAAAACGACCAGCCAAACAACAGTTCTGTATAAACAACGCCATGGCTAGCTTAATGTCATTGGATAACAGTGATTCTACAAATCAACTGCTTTAGCCTTGTGCTGCGTTTACAGACCATCAACAAAAATAGAGAACCGTTCGTATATGGATTATTTGGACTTTTAATCAAAAATAGAGCATCATTACTACGTACTTAATGTATTCGTGTTATTCTATGTCTGTAATAAGTATGAGAGCTAAAATTCACATCTCAAATTGAAAAATGTCGATCAGAGTTTGTTGATTACAATGCCTGGTGACGACACGCACGTAAACTACATCTGCGTTATGACGTCCTTCCTTCCTCCTTTCCTCTACTACCGGCGAGGTGAGGGAATCTGGAAATTTTATGCCCAACCAATATCTAACTTCATCTCTTACATTGAATTGATTATCTTGGTGTTTTTGTCTCTGTCAGAAACGTTAAGAGTTTATAATCTTATCGTGTCCTATATTGTAGCTATTTGTATCGCACATTGTGAGTTTTATAAACATCCCCCATACGATTACTCCAAGGCCTCCATTGTAGGTACATGCTAATCCTGTTCAGAGGCAATAGTTTCCCGTGTTAAACATTGCTTTCTCGATTAAACGGATGTTTCCTCAAAGCTGTCTACTATGTACTGCTGTCACGCTGCGCGTGTACGATTTATTGGAACCTACACTATGGGTTTCATGAGAAGACTTTCATGCTAGTCTCACGGTGTTTTCATTTTAGCGCCTTCGATTGCTGTTTGCTCTGTGAAATTACACGTTGTAATGCTTTTGACGATCTGCTGTTTGGTTATTCCATTGTTTTGCGTTGCAGAATGAAGACCATTCTCAGCAGTCAGGTTGTGGATATCCCTGATAATGGCAAGTTTGTGCTTAAGTTAATTCGGTTATCATTATATTTCAATAAGTTTAATTTATTATTATTATTTTTTTTTGCAGTGGATATCAAGTTGAAGGGGCGGACAGTGACTGTCAAGGGGCCCCGTGGGAAACTTGTCAGGGAGTTCAACCACATAAACCTGGAGCTCTGTCTTCTGGGCAAAAAACACAAGAAGGTAAATGTTTTAAAATGTCTTGTAAAATTTGCCTGCTCTAGTGATGAAACTAAAAGATTGAATGGTTTGTTGTTTTAAACTGAACTTGTTGCTTATTTGTTATGACTTCAAAGTAAGTCCTATGGAATGGGTCAGAAAAAGGTTTGCCATTGTCAGTGAACAAAATTCACAAACATAGGAACTTGCTTTGGTGATAGGGTGCAACATATAACAATGAATAAAATGGTGGCAAATATATAAAAGGCATGTATAAAATTAAGAATAAAATAGATGTAGACTATATACAGAAATGTATAGTTGGCTAGACGGTTATGGAAATGTGGTAGTGCAAATAGATAGATTTTATTATGATTGTTAAAATAGCAGGTGTTAAAGTGTTCATGAGTTCAACGGCAGGAAAACAAACTGTTCTTGTAGCAGGAGGTTCTGGTCCGGATGGACCGTAGCCTCCTGCCTGAGGGGAGTGGCTCAACTAGTCCATGTCCAGGGTGAGAAGGGTCAGCTGTGATTGACCTGCTCGTCCTGGAGATGTACAGGTCCTGAAGAGAGAGGCATATGTAAAATCAACTTATGAACTTTTAACTATGTAATAATGGTTGTCATTTTCTTAAAATTATTAGGATTCATGCACATTTGAATAATCTGTTCTGCATTCAAGACTCAAGTGTTCAGACAATTTCACCTACCCCTTCGGGTATTGCATGTAGTGTCAGTGACGTCATTGTAATGATTACAAATGTCACCATGAATATCGCCATGAAAGGAAGTCAACGGACGTAATTCTATCAAGTCGTTTTAGAGTAACATTGCGGATTACGATGAAAATGTAGAAGTTTGATTGGGTTTTTAACATGACCTTCTGTTTTCAGCTGCGTGTGGATAAATGGTGGGGTAACAGAAAGGAGCTGGCCACAGTCCGCACAATCTGCAGTCATGTCCAGAACATGATCAAGGGGGTCACCTTGGTAAGAAATTTAATGTTATATGAACAAATTAACCAGTACAAGAGACATCTGACAAACTGAATGTGCTCTCTAGTAGAGAGAACAGATTCACGTATTAACATTTTCTTTTGGATTATTTTAATTGGAGCAATACTTGTAGCCACAACGAATAATAATTGCACAGCCGCTTTCTGAAACCTTTTCCTTTTTTGTGTGACTTTTTAAAGGGTTTCCGCTATAAAATGCGCTCCGTATATGCCCATTTCCCCATCAACGTTGTAATCCAGGAGAATGGAACAATGGTGGAGATCAGAAACTTCCTGGGGGAGAAGTACATCCGTAGAGTCCGAATGAGGGCTGGTGAGTTTACAAACTGAGCACTTGTTCTTTATTGAACAGTTGAGTGCAGCTCTTATTTTGTGTGAAATAAACATTTATCTACAGTTGCATTTATTTTATTTTTTCCCCCTACAGGTGTGATGTGTTCCACCTCGGCTGCCCAGAAGGATGAGATTGTGCTGGAGGGTAATGACATTGAGCTGGTGTCAAATTCAGGTATGCTGTTGAATTTAAATTGTTTACATTCTGTTGTGATCAGTTTTATTCACCCGATGTTTTTGTTTTGTTTTTTCAGCTGCTCTGATCCAGCAAGCCACAACAGTAAAAAATAAGGACATCAGAAAATTCTTGGATGGTATTTACGTTTCTGAGAAGGGAACTGTAGTGGAACCTGAACAATAAACTGGGCAAAAACCAATAAACTCAATAAAACCCACTTTTCCATAACGGAGTATATTTCCTTTACTTTTACTTGCAAAGTGAAAGCAGAATGTATTGGCGTTACCAGGCTTCAAAAGGTTAAATGTAACATTTGGGCTGTCTTGAGAGTACTTAAGATTGCTTTTCATGAGATACAAATTGCATTTTGGTAGATGGAAAAGTGATAAACTTTATAGCTCCTTACAGGGGGTGTGGAGGCTGATTCAAACAAATGCATCAATGAATATAAATTTCAACAGTTGTCCCTAAATTCCACCTGAACTAAGTTTAATATAATGGAGAATTTGAATTAAATTTGTCCTAAAGACTTTAGTGTAAGAAAGGGAATCGCTTAAACTCGAGTTCTATATTATGTACTATTTTTACATTATGGTTCTGAGTCATTAAAGAAGGGTTTTATTTCAGTGAATAAGGTGCATAATACATGTACATGAATTCATATATTTAAATGTGTTTTGTCAAGCCAATCTAAGTGTTATTAAAACTGGGACTGAAATGCGGCGGTTTATGACTCAACTGGATTCATAACTCAAAGCCTGTGAGAACTTGTGAAAAACAGCTACTACATGGAGATGTAGTAGCTGGAGATGTTATATCTATTTCACTTCATTTTTGCCTCTGTGAGTAATCTGTTTCCAGCATTAACATCAACCTGTATGGACTACAGGTGTTAATTAGCATCAGACTATTTGGCATCAGCATCTTCGTATGTCTTTTGCCTGGAATGTTCCACACATAACATTAAACATGTCTATGGAGACAAGTTACAAGTCACATCTGTGGAGAGGTGATTTCATGTAAAGTGTATAGAAACACAATTGTAATTTGAATTGCCATCCCTTCTTTAGGAGGAAATTACTTGCTTGAAATTACTTCAGCAAAAGTTGAACGCGAGAAACTTAAAAGGAAAAAAAAAGTATATGTATTTTTATTGGCTGTGCAGTGACGTAATAGGTATGTTACCCGGTTATGCGTCATCTCCAAGCGACGACAGCTCTGTGCTTCGCGCCAAACTGTGGATTTTCTTATTATCCTGACAAGAACAGGCTGTAAAGTGAAGGAATAAAAGTCTCACTAGCAATGGTAAGTGAAGTAGAGGCACGCACAAGTATCCAAATACATGTAATTGATTTAACCTAGCAATTTAATGACATGTTTTTCATTGATTCTCTTGTTAAACTGTTATTGCGCCAACGTTTCCCAAAATTAGCTCAAGCTAAAATCATGCAATATTAAAAAAGAGTGACTTTCTAAAGCAACTTGAGGATGTAAGCCATGCCCTGCACCTAGTACTGCATAGTACTATGCTTTGTCCAAGTGTCAAGTGCTTATTCTTGTTCAGAGCCTTTGTGACAGTGACAGCTCTGTGCACAGGACATCAGGCGTTTCTTCGCACCAACGTCTTCTAAACCTGCGGTGCAGAAACCAACCACCAATGATAAAACTAACATCAAGACACATGAGAATACCTTGTCTTCAGACGAGGACGTGAAGATTCAAAAGAAGACAAAGGTTACTTACAACCCATACTGTCATATATTAGTATTTTCTACCATATTGCTAATTTTTATTACTTTATTTTTGTTTATTTCAGGTTTCCAAATCACTTGAGAAGCGTAAAGACGTTGGAAAAAAACGCAAGAAACACGCAGTAATAGATTCTGGCAAGTACTGCCATTCAATGCAAATCTCTGAACCGTACACAATACCGTCATATGTAGACATTAGTGTTAATAAATACCCCTGTCATGTTCCCCTTTTTAGACTCAGAAGATGAGAAATATGTTAAGTCAAAGAAGTCTCCCAAAGTGAAACAGAAGGAAGAAAAGCCTTTTAAAAAGGATCCAGTCCAGTATGTATCAGAAACAGGTAAGTGTTTTTGACTTTAGAAGGCTATTAGTCTTAAGTGTCCAAGTTTTACATATTATCGATTTAAGAAGATCTAATTACCTGCTCTCTACAGATTCAGATAGTGACAACTTTCAAAGTTTGAAAAGAGCAACTAAAGCTAAACAGAATGGCACTGGAAAACCAGAAAAGACTGACAATAAACTGTCACGGACCAAAGAGAGCAGCAAATCTCCTGTAAAGCCATCAAATCAAGGGAAAATGGTCCTAAAGTCCCCTGTCACACCCAAAGTAGCTCCACCTGTTAAATCTAAACAGACCCCAACTTCAGTTTTTGACTACTTTGGCAGCGGGTCCATTCAGCGCTCCAATAAGAAGCTTGTGGCAAGTACTAAGCGAAAGACTGTGAGTGTTTGTTTTAATGACTATGTCTCTTTTATGATTAATTTTGTTACATTTTGACATGAAGTCTTGTGCGTGCAGCCTTTCGAAGATACAGATGACCTTAGTGATGAACAAATTGCCAGACAACTACAAATGGATGAGGATATAGAGGTATGGTTCAGTTATTATTCCAATGTGAAATGCCACCAATTTGTCAAACTGTGAATTATATGCCTTAGATGAAATAACTTTTGCTGACTTTCTACAGCTGGAAAAGCAGATACATGAGGATGAAGAGTTTGCCAGAACCCTCACTATGTTGGATGATGAGCCATCGGCTAAAAAAGTAAAATACCATTAACAGTACTAAGAGTAGGCCTATATTTCTTATTGCCGTGTTTGTTTCCCCAAGGCTCGTAAAGGCCCTGATGACGTGAGCTCCAAGAATTCCACAGAAACTGCTTTAGCGTTTAAAAGTAGTCCAATAAAGCAACAACGGACAGAAAGCTTGTCAGAGGATGTCATTGCTCCATCACCAAAGAACCCTATCAAAACCAGCTCTAAACTTGCAATGATGAAGAATAAGGATGAGAATAGGGGAATGTTAAAAAATAAGATTATTGTTTCACCCAAAAAAATTATCTCTCCTAAAAAAGAGAGGACACTTTCACCAAGTCCAGAGAAAAAATATGTACCCACTGTAGGAAAGACTCCAATTTCTCTTCATACCTCTCCAATTAAAACAGAGGTGAGAAAAGTTGATACATTTGTTGCACAAACTATCTTACATTAATATTTTCTTTTTAGAGTACAAGTCCTGAAGACTCGGAGAAGAAGAAGGCCAATGCTTCAGCTTACAGAAACTACCTTAACCGAGATGGTCCAAGGGCTCTAGGCTCCAAAGAAATCCCACAGGTGATGTAATTGTATTAGGCAGTGCAAATCTGTGCTCTTGGCTTGTTTATCCTAACTTACCGCTGATTGTGATGGACTTTGCAGGGAGCAGAGAATTGCCTGGAAGGTTTTGTGTTTGTAATAACAGGGGTACTAGAGTCCATGGAGAGGGATGATGCCAAAACACTCATTGAGCGTTATGGTGGGAAGGTGACCGGCAACGTTAGCAAAAAGACAAACTACCTGGTCCAAGGGCGGGATAGTGGCGTCTCTAAGCTCGAAAAGGTTTGTTCCATTACTAACACAAATGGGAGCTATTACCAGCCTCATGGAGGAATCGTTTCTAGAATTTTCTATATTTGACATAGTGACCTGTTTCTTTCTTTATTGATATATTTTATTTATCTATTGATACATTTTCAGGCTGAGAGCTTTGGTACCAAGATCTTGGATGAAGATGGGTTGTTTGAGCTCATCAGGACAAAGCCTGGAAAGAAGTCAAAGTATGAAATTGCCGCAGAGGCTGAGGTTAGTTCTAACATTTTTTTCAGGATTCATTAACTGTAATACATGCCATGATATGGTCATAGATGGTCTATTTGACAAGAATGTTAACTAATTACAGCATGTGGCTTCGGTGCAAACAAAGGTGTAGACCGCATTCCCTTTTTAATGTAGACAAGACCAAAGCGCTCATCCTAAACTGTCTTGGCCCTGTTCTCTCCCACTCCATCTTTGATCAGTTCATTGAGGTTGTGGGTAGCTTCATGTAATTGGGAACGGACATTGATGACAAGCTAAACTTCACACACAATGTGTTTTTAACATATGAATGTATTATTTTGAGACTTATAAGAAACGTAAACAAAGACTTTATATGATATTTTAACTCTGAGAGTAAACCCACTCCAAAGCCTCTATGTCAGTCTTGAAAGTGTTCTTATTTTTTAACATCTGTTGATTTGGCTATCTGACAGTGGTTAACAAGAACAAGCTCAATAGAATTTCAAAACTAGGTAATTGGAAAAGAACATGAAAACTTGTAGCTTCTTTACCTGTCAGTTGTGTACAGGAGTGCCAAGCCTATCACCTGTGATGCTGAGTATCTTCTGTGCGATGAGTTTGAGCTGTGTTTCCACTGGCCCTGGTTCCTCAGACCGGTCACTTTGGAGCTTCTCGGATCGCTTCTGTTAATGGTGGAATGCGTTTCCATGCAATAGTCCTGGCTCACCGAGGTCTGCTACATGAGCAGCTCATGTCACCCAAACATGACAAATGTTTTCTTCATAAAAAAAGGTCTTAATTGTACCTGAATTAGACTTTTTCTTCATGGACTGTTCTTCCCAATTCACAAAAAGAAGTATAGTAATTACACGTTTATGGCGCTGTGAGACCATGCAAGACGTGGCAAAAGCTAGAGTAACAAAACATAACTTCCGGTTTATTGTCAGCCTTTTCTGCATTGATTTCACTTCTCTGTGCCTCTGCGGTGCGTTTTAACATCTCTATGAAATGCGTTGGGTTTGGATATTATTAGATCCATTATGGACTCGAAATATAATATAACTCATGACAGTGGAGCGGATCTGTCAAAATACACCTTTAAGTTGATGCATCAGAGCGTCGTTACAGAATGCCTTTAGCCAGAGAGGTGTACAAAGGTTAATTTATGCCAAATGCGGTAAGTTTTTTTAAATAAGCACTAATGAAATTTTGAAAGTTTTGTGTGTATGATCAGCACACAAACGCATCGGCCTTTTTATAATACTGATTGTTGTGTTACGTGATGGTGAGTCAAAGACAAATTTCCACTACGGTGGACATAAAGTTAAGGATTTATAATTAATCTACAAAGGTGCCATTTTCGAAGGTGGATAGGAAGAGAAGACTGTTGAAAATAATATATCGCATGTAAAGTTATAGTTTTTAATAATGAATTAATAGTTGTATTACTGTACTCTATTGTTTAAGGTCAAAGCATCTAAGACTGGAACTCCACCCACTCAAGCAAAGCGTACACCCAAATCCCAGAAGATCTCTCCCTCAAAAGGCAACTCCAGATCCCCTCAAACTCCCAGCCCTTCCAAAACCAGCCTGTCCCAGGCCCATAGTGCTCGTGTGGGCATGTCAGGCACTCCCTCTGGGAGAGGTTCTGGACAGACTGCCCGGAGGGACCTCGGTCTTTCCTCGTCCTCCTCTCCTAGAGATCCATCATCGCCATCAATGTCAGGTGACGGGGCCAGTTTGCTCTGGGTAGACAAGTATCGGCCACGATCTCTCAAAACAGTCATCGGTCAACAAGGTGATCAAAGCTGTGCAAATAAACTCATGCGCTGGCTGACAAACTGGCACAAAAACCACAGTGGTGGTTCATCCAAGCCGGCAGGTATCGAGACACTATGAACTCACCCAACTATCACTCACAGCATACTTAGTCATGGCACATTGGTTGAACATCATGGCAGTGGTTCTAAATGTTTTACTTTTGTTTTCAAGTTGCAAAGTTTGGTAAATTTGGTGGAGGAAAAGATGATGGCTCTGCATTTAAAGCGGCTCTCCTTTCTGGACCTCCAGGAGTGGGGAAGACGACCACAGCAGTACTGGTTTGTGAGGTCAGTCTCGTATTTTAGTGTTGAAGCTCACAGTGACTATGTATGTAATTTGAATTGGTAATTATTTATTTTCATGATGTGTAGGAACTGGGCTACAGCTATGTGGAGATGAATGCCAGCTGTACTCGTAGCAAAAACAGCCTGAAGGAAGTTGTTGCAGAGTCACTCAATAACACGAGCATTGAAAACTTCTATAAGGGTAATTCTGCTGTTGTGTTTATTAAAAGCATAGATATTAATAGGCCGCTCATAATACTGGTGCTTTGTAGGCACATCACAAAAAGTCAGCAATAAACATGTCCTGATTATGGATGAGATTGATGGCATGGCGGGAAATGAAGACAGAGGAGGCATACAGGTTTAGATCCTTCTTTTTGTGGAGACTTTGATCCATTGTATTTTCTCTGCTGCACCAATAACATTGTCTCATTTATAGGAAATGATTGGCCTTATCAAAACTTCGAAGGTTCCTATAATTTGCATGTGTAATGATCGCAACCATCAGAAGATTCGGTCCCTCGCCAACTACTGTTTTGATCTGCGTTTCCAAAGACCTCGAGTGGAACAGATAAAGGTTAACTATGCACATTTCATTGGTTGCATTCACAACATTGAAGTTTTTTTTTTTTCAACTAACACCTGCCACAACTTTGGGTGACTGGCTCACTCTGATCTGATGTGAACTAAAACCACTCTCAAACACTTGTCTTTAACAGGGGGCAATGATGTCCATAGCTTTCAAAGAGGGGATAAAAATCCCTCCTCCAGCTCTCAACGAAATTATTCTAGCATCCAACCAAGATGTCAGACAGGTAAACAAAGTTTCAACCATTTTATTTTATATTTTTCTTTCAATCCTCATTAATATTGTTGTACTGTTTTGTCTGCATTTACCAGGTGCTCCATAACTTGAGCATGTGGTCTGCTAAGAGCAAAGTGATGACTTACGATCAGTGCAAGTCTGATGCAGCTAATGCCCGAAAAGACATGAAACTGGGTCCATTTGATGTTTGCAGAAAAGTGTTTGTCTCTGGGGAAGAGACTGCTCATATGAGCTTAATCGACAAGTCTGATCTCTTCTTCCATGACTATTCATTAGCGCCACTCTTTGTTCAGGAAAACTACCTCCATGTGCGCCCTGCGGCAGCAGCGTGAGTATCACCGCTGATCTGATGTAACGCACAGATAAAAATGCCTCCAAATTCAACCTTGGGTTTGCCTTTTTAGTGGTGATCTCAAATCTCACTTGGTGTTGATGAGTAAAACAGCTGACTCCATCTGTGATGGAGACCTTGTCGACCGGATGATACGTTCTCGACAGAATTGGTCACTATTGCCCACGCAGGTAAAACGCACAAACAAGTCTTTGTTTTTTGTCCGCCTGAATTGAATTTTATTTCTTTGTGCTTCAAGGCCATTTACGCCAGTGTGTTACCTGGAGAACTTATGCGGGGCTACATGGGTCAGTTCCCTACTTTTCCCAGCTGGCTTGGAAAAAACTCGTCCACTAATAAACATTCCCGCATTGTGCAGGAGATCTCTTCTCACATGAGCTTAAAGTGAGTGTAACATTTAACGCCCAGTAACCCACCAATAGAAAACAAAACCAAACATTTTTTTTCTTTCTGATTGATTCAGAACGTACAGCAGCAGACAGGCCGTGAACCTGGACTACCTTCACTACTTGCGAAAGGCCCTTTTAAACCCTCTTCAGAGGTACGGGGCGGAGGGTGCGGCACAGGCTGTGCAGCTCCTGGATGACTACCAGCTCATCAGGGAAGACGTGGACAGCATGATGGAGATCAGTGTCTGGGGCGGTCAGCCTGACCTCTACTCCAAACTTGACTCAAAGGTCGGAGATACAAATTCACATATATTATGTCCCCTGAAAGATTAAGCAGAAATGTATAATATTTTCTTCACTTATTAGCAGTGATGTTCTGTGAGGTTTACAGCTGGTGAGGAACAGTGTGGCAAATTCAAATCATGGTTCAAATAGACCTATTGTTGATCACTTAATTGCTCTCAGATGCATTTATTTTCTTTTTGAACATATTTGACTTACGTATGTTAATGAAAAAACAAATATACATCCTGGTCCGAAGTCGGATGTCTAATTAACTGACCTCTGCCTTAAAGCTAACAATATCACCTCCTATCTTATCTGTGAACCATATCAACACTAGTATAGGCCTACTCTCAATAAAATTATTTATTTTAAAGTTGTTGTAAAAGGTTTAGTGAAACTTTGCGCTGAAGTTTCATTCTGGTTCAATGTATAGTCCGTATTTGTCATAAATGTGTGGCCATAGCCCTGCACCCTCACACAAACGGAGAGTGAGGCGAGCTTCATCTCAGGTCAGTGTTCAGACCACACACAAACACGGTTTCATGACAGATTAATCTGCTGAAAGTGCTCATTTGAGTACAGTATTACTTTTCCTGGTGATAAAAGGACACAGCACTTGAAAAAGTACAAATGTATTTAATAACATTTTATGGAGAAACAGCAAGTGAATGCTGTGAATGAATGCTCCTGTTCATTGATGTGGCTGCGCTGTCAGAGTGCGGCGAGCCTCACCTCCTCTTTTTACATTATACTGAAAAATAGAGATTTCGCTATTTAAAACCACAAACTCATCACAAATCACCCGGAAAGAATAAGTAACGAAATGTATAAGGTATGTATTTACTCTTTTAGGCATTAGGGTATTTTTTTTCGTCCCAAGATGCCTCCCCCAACTGCACATCGCTGCTTATTAGATGGTGTAATATTTTGAGCAGCACCTTAGTGTGAATTCCTAATATAATGTAGCAAATTTAAAACACTCTATTTGTCTAACTAGTTTCCTTGTGTTTACGCACAGGTGAAGGCAGCATTCACACGTGCATACAACAAAGAGGCCCACCTAACACCATACTCTTTGCAAGTGGTTAAAAAGGGCCGGCGCGGAGGAGTAGGCGGCGAAACGGAGACAGGGGAAGACATGGATACAGAAGTTCGAGAGTCAGAGGATGAGGGAGACAACCTCCAAACAGATGCCATGATCAAAGTAAGTAACATTTATGGTGTTTTAAAATCAAATAATTACAGCTTCTTTACATTTTGTGTTTTGTCGGCCCACAGCAAAAGAAGGCAAAAGTCACAAAGGAAACTAAAAAAGAGAAGACTGATGTCTCTGTGAAAGGCAAAGGAAGGGGGAAAGGCAAAATTAAAAAATAACTTGAAAGAGACTTAAATCTACATATACTTTGTTCTGCACCAACTAAATCCAACTAGTGAAGACTCCATATCAACACCTGTCCATCTGTACTTAACCAAATGTACTATATGTGCTGTACTGTAAGTAACCACTTTCTACTTCTTACTTCATTGTCTGAATGGAGCAAATAATGATATTCTTCAACCACTTATCATGTCTGTATGCAATTGTAGCGGCATTTTAGGGGTTTGGGAGTGTTGAGAGTTGTAGGGTTGTAAATAATGTGACTAGGCCATAAATTACGGTTGCCTTTTACTTAAAATAGCAGCAACTGTAGATTTTGTTGTTTAGCTCTGATCACAATTTGTAAATTGCAACTTTTGTATCAATACAGAATGTGTCATAACATTTGTGTGTTTTTCTTTTTCTCAAACTGTTGAGAAACCAATCTAAACTATTCAAACCTGACAACTGATTTCAACTTGTAGAGACTAGAGAATGTGTGTGGTGGAGATGGAAACTGGACAGCTGATGAGCACCTGAGTGAGAAGGTTTAAATGTTGGTGACATTGCATTGCAGCGTTGTTTTGCTGTAATGGAGGTATGCCTAACATTACATCCTGGTCGTAGAAAGGGTTTCAGGGGTTGTCATCCAGACGCTGTTTGAAGATCGAGACGTTTCGACTTTTATCCAAAAGTCATTATCAATCAGAGAGCTGCTGTCATCGTTTGGAAAATTGTTTGTTTGTCACCTGAAACTTGATAATTGGCCTGCCTTTGTTACTTTAATAGTTGGCCTAACCCAGTTTCACCTGTGGCTAAGGTCTATTATTGTCTTAGATCTATTGTTCTATTGATAGCTGGCTGTTGCACCCTCATCACTGCTTATGACCTCATTAGCATTTGACTGGTCTCTTGATTTGGACCAGGGTGTTAGGAGGCTGTCATAAATCTTAGCCAAATTAAATCTTAAGCCCCCATTCCTGTTAAGAGACGGATTCTCTCTTTTGACAAAAATAGCCTCCTTTACTCCTCTTTCAAACCAGTTCTTCTCTCTGCTCAATATCTTCACCTCACTGTCCTTAAATGCGTGGTTTGTAGCTTTTAGGTGCAGGTGGACTGCACTTTGCGGTCCCGTGGCGGTAGATCTTCTGTGTTGGTACAGCCTTTTGTGCAGTGGCTGTTTGGTCTCTCCTATGTAACGTTCTTTACAACTGTCCTCACTGCACTCTATCGAATAAACTACATTGCTCTGTTTCTCTGTTGGCCTCTTGTCTTTCGGGTGGACCAGTTTCTGTTTAAGTGTGTTTCCTGGTTTGAAATAAACAGGGATGTCATGTTGTCTAAAAATCCTTTGAAACTTCTCAGACAGGCCCGAGACATAAGGGATAGAGACCCCCCCTCCTGCTAGGATCTTTATCCTTTTTGTCCTGTTTCTTGGCTCTTCTGACTTTGTTAAAGGCCCAGTTAGGGTAACCACAAGCTGAGAGGGCACGTTGGTCATGTTCTTCCTCCTATTTATGACAGCATCCTAAAACCCTGGTCCAAATCAATAGACCAGTCAAATGCTAATGAGGTCATCAGCAGCGATGAGGGTGCAACAGCCAGCTATCAATAGAACAATAGATCTAAGACAATAATAGACCTTAGCCACAGGTGAAACTGGGTTAGGCCAACTATTAAACTAACGAAGGCAGGCCAATTATCAAGTTTCAGGTGACAAACAAACAATTTTCCAAACGATGACAGGAGTTCAGCGACTCCTCCCGGGGGACAGGACTACTTAGAGTAGCATATAAGCCTGAGTTCCCATACCAGCTCTCTGATTGACAATGACTTTTGGATAAAAGTCGAAACGTCTCGATCTTCAAACAGCGTCCGGATGACAACCCCTGAAACCCTTTCTATGATGAACCGCACCTGGACGAATGAGGGTTTACATCGACGATTACATCCTGGTCTATTTCAAGCCCACCAACATGTTATGACAAACTGGTACATCCAAAGTACAGAACTCCGAACCACAAACAAAGTAACATGGTCTACTCTGTTCAGTGTTGTGAAGACTACAATGAACACAACATAGGTGAGACCAAACAGCCACTCCATAAGAGAATGTATCAACATGAGAGCAAGAGCTGCTCAGGACCCTCGTCTGCTGTGCATCTCCATTTATTAATTTGGTCGGGACAGTGCATGTTAATGAACATACATGATGTACATGCCGGATTGTAGCCATGGGTTAATTTCCTTCCATTGTCCCACATTCACTCCCATTCACACCTCAGCAGACTTGTACATGGTGGTTGGAGGAACCTGGAGGAAATTTACACAGGAAGCTCAGGTTTCCACCTTTGAGTAGTTAAATTGACCTAACAACAGATGCTCCTTATTGTAAACTGGTTTGTGTGAGTGGCAGTGTAGATAGTTCCTCCCTTCAGACCTAAAAAGGAGTTACTTGCCAGTTCTGTCAGAGAACTGAAGAGGCTACTCTGATAAGTGTCCAAACATCCTCACTCTTAAACTTTTGTCCAGTTGACAGAACTCAATTTTCTTTTGCTATGGAACCTTTTCTAGAAGATTGAGGGTTTACAAAGACTTCTACCAAAAGCATTCTTTATTTACCAAAAAATATAGTGTAAAAAACAATATGACTCCATGGCTTTTGCCTTAAATTATTTCTGTTATGAATGCATTTAATTTTCAGTAAAACTGCATTCACACTCTTCCTCATTGATCCAGTTCTTCATTTTTCAGGTATCCAGAACAATCTGTGATCTTTTTAACTTGTTTGACACTCAAAGGCTCGGAGCACATGGGGCACACTGTCTCAGTCTCCAACAACCTGATGAGACAAAATTATTAGAAATGAACACTTGAGTATTAAGCACCTTTTATCTGACTACATAACAGAGGAAAAATAAAATTGACTTTCATTTAACAAAACATTTGTGTATGAATTAGTTGGCACCAAATACAATGTTTTGTTATGGAAGGCGATGATTTGGATACAAAATGTTAGCACAAGCATAACTGTATTTCTACAATTCAATAGAAATTTCAGCTTAATTTACTTACAGGGTGAACTGAGAGTAGAGGGCAGGGAACTCACAGTGAGGACAAACTGACCAGTCCTCTTTCAGCATATGACGACCCTGAGAAACAAATGATATAGTGGGTTAAACAAATGCTAAAAAAAAACATGTATGTTCCAAAAGACCAGTTTAAATATTAAAGGATATTACTGTTGCTATGCAGTATGGCAAGTTGTTTTTGCAAGAAATGCATATGAGGTCATTCTGTGGTAATTGAAAGCCACAGAAAGGGCAAGGTGTAGTTTCTTCATCCAGCTCTGATGTATCTGGACGCCTAGATTTAAGACAATTCATACTTTAGAGAAAATAAATTAGATTATTCTCTCTTCCCCAGTCCAAGCAAGAAGACAAACTCACCGAACCATGGCTTCAATCTTCTTCCTGTACTTTGGGTTTATGTCGTTGCGGTACTCTGGCCTCATTAACATTGCAGCAAAGCTAAAGGCTGAATTCTTCAACCCTGCTCGGTGACACTCGATGACTGCAGACGTCAAGATGGGAACGACATCTGCACACAGAATGTAGGAACCCTGAGAATTTTTTGTGTATTTAATTATTAATCAATGAATTTGACTTACGTGCTGGAAACTTGCTGATGTTATTGCTGACACGGATTAGCATGCGGGCCCCTTTGAGATGGTCTCCTCTTTTTACATGTACCTAATTGACAACACACACTCAGGTTAGCTTCCAATTAAATTAGCGCATTATGCCAAGCCTCAGCTGCAACAACCTTAACCAGAATATAGGAGTGGAGGATCATTAGGTTGGTGGCCATCTCAGATGGTATCCTTATTTTCTGCGCTTGCAGCTCAGTGTACATACTAAAAAGGACATCATGGGCATTTCGGTAGTTTCCTAAAAAATAAACACGTTTTTAGGTTTCAACTGTACTTGATTGGTTGAGAATGTGGGTCACAGACTGCACCTGCTGACTGCTCCTCTCTGGCGATGATTATGGCAGTGCGAGCGGCTTCTCTGTATTGCTGCAGGGCCATGTAGAGACGAAACAGGTACTTGGCATCCTGAAGTGAAGATAGAAATATTTTTATTACATTTTATTTCTGCCTCTGCCAGTGAAAACAACCCCACATTACTAGCTCACCCTGGGCACGCCATCACTCTCGCCCATTAGATAATCAATCAGCTTTGTTGTCAGTGAGGGGTCTTTTGCTTGGCCCACCTGAAACAGCATTAAAACATTTAAAACTGTAATTTCTACATTTTAACTTTGTAAAGCCTCTTACAGTCTCTATGGCCATTTCAATTGCCAGGTTGTCTTCAGTGTTGGGACATTTGAGGAAGTGCTTCAGAGCCTGAGACATAAACACAAAACAACAAAATTGTTCAAATATAGTTAAGTTATGTATAAAAGAATAGTTCAGGTTAGTGCCATACTCTGCTGTACTGCGCACACTTCTGAAAGAATTTTCCAGCCAGAAGGTGTTTCTTTTCTCCTTCAAAGTAGAGAGCGATGCTTTGGTAGTCCTCCTGTGTTGCTTCAGAGCCTGACCAGACAGAAAGTTACATGTTTAATGGTGACTACAAAAACTTTAATTATCAGAAGTTCCTGCATATGTAAAGACAGACCAATGATGTCTGCATAGACCTCCATCTGTCCATGCTGCTGCGCCAACTGAAACGCTTCATCATTACACTGAGAGAGTACAAGGAAATGTATTGCTGAGGCATAGTCATTTAAACGCAGGAAAAACCTGTGGGTAAGAACAGTTGGGAAGTAACAGCCACGGTGGAAAAGAGATTGACTTAAAACTTATAGGGGCATCTTTATTACCTAGCAACCATTTTTGCTCCATCAATGCTCTGTGTCTCCCGGACAATGCGAACAGCGTCTTCTGGATTGTTCAAATGGTCCAGCAGCACACGGATCACATTGTCCCAGTCTTTGGCACTCTCATAAGCTTGAACCGCCTCTTTGTACCTTAGCACATACATAGCTTTAACAAACTTGATTCATTATAATGATAATAATAATATCAACTAACAGTACCACTCACTTGCCATCTGCCTCCTTTGCTTTGGCATATTGCAAGTGAATTTTTGGAGAAGACACATTTGGAAGTAGCTCTCCCACTTTAGTCCTAAGGAAAAATACCAGAAAAAATTACAATCACAAAAATAAAGAGAACCATTTCATACTATGTAATATGTAGGCATATTGTGTAGAGGCAACTGTTGTTGTGATTTTGGGCGCTACAAAAATAAATAGAATTTATGTTTTCTTACCAGTTCTTACACCGAATATAAACAGATGCAGCCTTGTCATAATATTGCCCTTTTTCATAGAGCTGAGCAGCTTCAGCAAATTGCTAGTGTGACAATAAAGTATTCCCATTACTAACTCATTACCAAACAATATAGACAGTCACCATCATATCAGTGCAGTTATCTCTGTTGGTACCTTCATGCTCTCCAGGATGGCTCCACACTCTTTCTTCAGGACCCGACTTGGGTGCTGTACAGCTTGAGCAGAGCCTCTTCTAATGTCCCCCATCCTAATGGACATCCTGGCAACTCCAGCCTGACACACCTCGTCATGCTCCTGAAGTGACAGTGCATTAGTTTACTTTTGTTGTAGTGACACGTTTCAATGTAAAAAGATGTATTCTTACTTTATTGTCATGTGTCATGCCTTTCTCATAATGTGCCAGAGCATTCACATAGTCTCCACTGGAAAGAAATTTGAGGGTTTCATAAAAAAAATTGATTTGTCTTTCAGAAAATGCCACAGTGTACTCACATAAACTCAAGATGAACAGCATATTCTTTGGAAATAAAAGGGATCTGGTCTTCTGCTAATCTCTTGGCCAGCAACAGAGCGCTGTCCCAGTGCAGCAGGTCCCTTCTCATCTGATCAATAGGCAACAATAAATAAACCTTCAAAACTAGAACGCCAAACCAAGTAGAATACATATATGATGTTTACCTCCAGGGCGGCATTTGGGCAGCTTGAGGAAAGGTAAAGATCTTGTGCCTGGTTGAAGTCACCAAGAAACATGGCCAGGTGACCTGCGAGTAAATTTCTGTCCTCAATGCCCTGGAATGATGAAAAAAGTCTTGTGAATGTGAGTCAAATATGTAGATATAAAATGCAGAAAGTTTCTAACCTGAATACTCTTCAGCGACATCACCATGCCAACATTGCAGTTCATTCGATAAATCTGAATAGCCAGCTCAATCTCCATGTGTACCAAGCAGGCTTTACCCATATCATCAAAGTCTTTGTCACTGCCTGAGGTTCTGCACATTTCCTGAGCATCATGGAACCTAAGAAAAAGTATGTACATAACCTAGAAATGTAACTTTTAAACGTTTGAATTAACTGAAATAACTTAAACCATACCACACCTCTTTAGCATCAGCGCATCGTTCAATTGCTTGTTGATGTCATCACTTGAAGTTGCATCTTTTTTAGCAGAAGGTTTTAGAAAGGAATGTGTACTCAATGTGACATCACTAGTTTTTCCACTAGCTGTTTGACAGGTCAGCTCTCCATTGTATAAGAGCAAAGGCTTCTGGGAATACAGAAGTGGAGTGCTTCCTACCAGCACCACCCTTGGACCTGAAACAAAATTAAATTTTTATTTATTTTTTAATTTACCTTTATTTAACCAGGTAAGAACCCATTTATAATATCATTGTAATATCAATAACCAACAAAAAAACATATAGCATTTTGAAGAAGAAAAACATGTACAGTTACTGTACCATATATTGTGGTTTTATGTAAAGCATAAGTGTAGACTTTGTCATCATCATATGCCACAAACACGCCTTTATCAGCGTGCCAGTTGTCCCAGAGCACTCCTGTGATGGTGGGTGAGAAGTTTGGGAGTTCGATGCAGGAGTCTGTTGCCTAAATAACACACATTTTTGAAAGAATAGTTGAAGTATGTTTTTCTTATGTATAATAGCTGTAACTTTCACATACATTTGAAGGAGAGAGCAAAAAGCCACCATTCTTGTCATCGATAAAAACAATTCGTGATCCATTCAGATCTGGAAAAACTTTCATGACACCAACAGAGTGATCGTAACTGTACACTTTTTCCAAGTCCTCCACCAGGAAACACGCAATATTACCTAACTGAGAAGAATACAAAACATAGTAAAGCACATAACGTTGAATCAAATCTAAAATAATTGATGCAATACAATGCTAAATAAAATGTTTACTTTTGATATTGCATAGCAAAGTTATATAATAAATTATTCACTAATAATGAAAATTTATCTTTTACACTTGTGCTATAATATAGGAAATCGTTGGTCAGAGCATGACATAAAATCCGTCCTTTTCTGTCATCATCTGGAAACAACTTCATCTGCCTCTTCTCCTCCTGGTCTCTGCCTTCAATCTGCACAAAAAAGCAGATGCCTCTTTAATCAAATGTTAATTAAGTCAATGAAGATTCTATAAAGATCATTTACTCACCATGTGCAGCTGAACCTTTCCCTCAAACAGAGCAGCTGCATACTCAGCATTAAGGCACATTTTGGCTATTGTACCCAGATATTCAACATCTTTTAACTTTTTAAAACCTGGGTAAGATTGTATGTTAAGTTAATTGTTTTAGGAAGCACATCAAACATATTATAATAGTGATGACAGACCAGATTTTTTATCTTCTATAGCATAAAACCAGGCTCTGTTGTTCATTCCCACTGCCACATGGTATGGGCCCACTGCAACAAAAGTTGGCTCAACTTCCACTTCAATGGCCACAGGACTCTCCTGAAAAGACAGCATGAAATAGTCCAATATAGAAACATGCCAACAAAATATTTATTGTGTAATTTTTAGAATATAGATTAACATTTTCTTTTCTTAATGCATATCATTTCGGTTTGTAAATGTAAGTCTTCTCACCCCTTCCACTTGGTTGAAAACAGTAACCTCTAACAAAGAGGTAAGAAAAGCCGTTCTTGTTCCATAGCTGTCACCCAGAATGGGAAGCTTGGTAAGGAAGACATGAAGTGTTCCTTTCTGAGTGGAAACGGCAAGCAGTTGACCATCATCTGTCCAGCTAAGCTGGTCAAGTCCTGCAAAAGATTAATTTATAACACCAAGTCCAAATTCATTAATCCAGAGAAAAAAGCTACAACACCTTTGGTTTCATCATCCAGTCGAAGAAAGTTGCTTATATCTTTAAGATCAGAAAGCTCATGGATCTTTATTCTACAACAACAAATACTGTTACATTCAATTAAAACATTAAGTTAACCGGATTGGTATCACCATGTACATACGTGTTGTCCCCACAAGAAGCAGCCTTGCTTAAAGCCGAAGAGATGGCCACACTGCTGAGACTATCTTTATGATTGTGCGCCTGGTAAAGTTCATGGCCTATTTCTCTGATGTGGGTAGAGATCACCACAAAATATCCATTGGAAAAACCAATGAGGATGTAACCATCACCATACCTACAAATAACACAATGATTACAACAGTGGAATGGCACATCTGAAGCTGAATATATAAAAAGTACCAGCGATAAGATACGATATGTCCATAGTGGCGCTGAAAAGCTAAATCTATCCTGTCCTCTGGGTCGTTAATGTTGAACAGAACAAGTATTTTCTTGTCCACAGAGACACTTACCTGAATAAAAAAAGCAACCACTTGTAATTTGAAAAAGAGTAATAAAAACACTGCTGAAAACAAAATCACTTACAGTACTCTCACCATGCGTGGATCTTTCATCAGTCTTTTTCACAGAAAAGTAAATTTCAGCTGGTTCACCACGTAAAGTTGTCTAAAAATTAACAACAAATAGAAATGTATATTGAATTTCAATCATTAGTATTTTAGGCATGCTACGAGGACAACGGTACCTGTCGAATTGTGTCACCTTCATGATTACTAATTGTAAGAGTGTTGTCTTCACTTCCCAGAGCCAGAAGATTTTGAGAACTCCAGCAACCACAGGTTATCTTTTTGGTATGTTTACCTAAAATGAAGAAGACAAAATTTAAGTAAATAGAAAAGAATGTCAAAGCTGATGTACATATGTGAAGATTACCAAGTACAGGAATCTTGCGTGATGTCTGCGGATTATAAATCAATAGATTTCCTTTAACAGTTCCAATGGCCAACAGAGAACTTGTTTTTGACCACAAAATGAGGGACATTTGATCTCTAAAACAAACAACATAGTTTAGAATTTTTTTTCGTGTTCATCTATTGAGCTATAGATGAAAATCATTTGTGTCAATGCCACCTCATTCCACTCTCTATGTGAGATGTTTTATTGACACTAGCGTCCCAAAGGTGAACAGCGCTGGATTTAGCAGCTATCACAGCTAGTGTGTCCCCATCTTTATCCCAGTCCATTCCCACGCAGCGGCTGCACACATGAACAGAAATGACACTAAGAGCAGTAAACAACGTAGTTTTGGAAAATTAGAACACCTACCCTGGCAGATTGAGCTCTGCCCACTTGTGTCCATGACGGTCAAATATCTTCACAGTGTTATCATGTCTAACAGATGTGGAAAAAGTATTGTGCCTTAATTGATTATAACGTTGTAAAATAAAAATAAAATACATAGCCAATAGCTGTTATAGTTACTCACCCAGCGACGGCAACATAATTGCCAAGACTTTTCTGCCATCTGTAAAGTATGTTGGATCCTGTCCAGGCTTTGTCCGAAAGTACGAAAACACACTGAAGCAGAGGAATAGATTACAATAACTATCAGCAGTTATGGGTAGCCCATCTGTTAAACATTAGGAACATACATTTGGAATAACACTAGAACACAGTTAGCGGTACGTTAAACGTAACTTGGCTAACGTTGCTCAGTAACAGATTGCATTCGCGTAGCTTTACATTCATATAGTTTATACTATACTTTCATGTATACATACACCCTTTAAAATATTTTTACATCTCCATTAATGTACAAAACACAGATCTTCTCTGTTTGTGCGATTGTTAGCTAACACCCTTAGCATTGCCGTTAGCCAGTAGCAGGACCAAAATTAATCTATAAATCAAGTTTTACGCTTTGCACTAGAAATTAGACCATTGTCCTTTTCTACTTCCACTAACCTTCATTGCTGTAGCGTTTATTATTCGAAAGGAAAGAAACTATTTTAACGCATCTTCGTAAGGTCATCCCATAATGCTTCACTCCAAGCGTCTTCGGAAGCTCGGCGATGTCATAGCAACAGCCCTAGCAACCGTGTAGCAACGACCGTACGCACGGTCAATTTTACGATGTCAATCCAAAAGAATATGCAATATTATTTGATGCTATACCTACAGGCATTGTCATGCTGTTCTAAAGTATTCAAATAAACTCACCATCTGTTTCTCTCACCAAAATTTTAGTTACAGAAATAGGAAGAATTTGTCTTACACATTATAAAAACAGTAATCGGAATATTCGTGCTTTGTTTCAGAAAGAGTGTAGGACTATTCCTCATGTTGTTTCACACTGGAACAATTTTGTGAACGATATTAACTGGAAAAAAGTGTGGACAATTCCCAATAAGTTTCTCATAACAAACAAAATAAAAGAAGTCTCATTTAAAATTATACATAAATATTATCCTGCAAATCATTACATGGCTAAGTTTAAGAGGGACATTGATGTAAACTGTTCATTTTGTGGAAGCCACCCTGAGACTGTTCAGCACCTTTTCTGGATCTGTTCTTACACCACGACGTTCTGGAAGGACTTCAGCAGATTTATTATTGGACAACTTCACAAGAGTTTCACTCTGAAATGGGAAAATGTTGTTTTTTGCTTTTACAGAAAGCAAAGTAAAGAAGATACATTTTTGTTATAAATCTGTTAATTATCTTGGCTAAATTCTATCTGCACAAATGTAAATATAGTAGCCAAAAACCTGCCTTTGGTCATTTTTATAACTATACTCAATCATATATAGATCTTATAAGTGGCTCGATCAACAAAAAGGCTGTCAAAACAATATCAATATGTACTACCTACAAATTGTTTCAGTGTGTGCGATCTACACCCCCTGGCATAATGTGTATTCCGTTTGTTCTATGACAGTTTGTACAGTTGAACTTTTACACCACAATAAAGAATTTATAAAAAAAAAAAACGACCGTACGCACGACCATCACCGTGGTCTGGCAATCCGGGTGAGCCAGCCAGCTTTATATCTAGCGTTAGTTTTATTTGTGCTGTATTCCAATCCAATGCGTTTTTATACATATAACGTTACGAGAAAGCAGAAGAAAAATGTAAACAGAGGGTTTCATGCAGACCTAACGTTAAAGGACGCAAAGGATACTTGCTGAGCCAGTCATTAAAATGCACTGAACTCAGCTGTGTAGGCTACTTTACGAACTTAAACTCAGCAAGTAAACATGACAAAGGAATATATGTTGTGATAAAAGATTGCCTCCTCTGTCATTCTTTCAACTACACAATAAGCTAAACTGTCGATGTAAACTCTGCAAGAAGCATGTGCTGCTGTGCTGCTCACTGAGTGTCTGCAGTCACCTCGGCCAATCGGCCATAACTTATTTTGGAATATTTAGAACAAGGGGCGTTCTTGCTTCCGATGGGGGTGTTCCCGTTTTGAACCAGAACGCCCCTTTTTGGCTGCGACAGAAGATATTGATATTCAGCTGCATGTAAATGAACACAAATAGTACTTAAGTTAGAAGGCTAAATTGGCCCTCTTATCCGTTTTTGACTCCTACTGAGAAATTATTTCCAATTTGTCCAATAAAAGTTATACATATCAAACATGTTTCTACTTTCAATTGACTCACAAGGTGGCAGTTGGGTTGTTTAAACGGTTATGCATTAGCGTTAGCATTAAGACACAAACACCCTTTATAAACACACACGTGTCCTTTGGTGAAGTACTCACTTGTTTTGTAAAGTCTTTAACATGTTTCAGACACATTCAGCTCAATTCACTGGTCACTGTAAGATCTGTCAGGATTTATTCATTTTTGTCTGACTGGGCTAATAATAATAATGCGAAAAACCCATAGAAATGAACTGGACAGGAAGTACTGAGCTAGCCATTTTAAAAATAAACAGACCAACTGCCACCTTGTGCACAGAGTCAATTTATATTTCACTCCTGACAAAAATGACGAGGGTTAAAATGAACCTGCAGGCTATAAACCGATCGGAGGATGAATTTGTTGCTGTTCCTGCACTCATCGGGTAAACATTCAAGTGCATGTCTGTAGGGATGCAGTGACACAACCCACACATAAAAACACACATTTACACGCATTTAATAGTGACGTGCTGTAGTGAAAAATGGGAGTGTCTGTGAAATAATGATGTCATAAACACGAAATGCTACACAGTTACGCTGTCGAACGGTTTCAGACACGAGAAATCATTGCTGCATTATATCTCACATTGATTGAATGTACAAAAGTCCAGTAATGGTGGATATATACTGTATAATAGAAGGCATTACAGCTGATGGTACAAAAAGTCATGAGTAACATTCCTGCTTTTGATCATATGGTACAAATGGCTTAAAATGAACTAATTTATGTACAAAAACAACTGAGCACATCATATTTACAATATGCACATACATTCAGTAAGTAACACTTCAATAAGTTTGTGTGTCGTGTAATATGTGTGTGTAAACTTGTATTTTGAGGGATGTGACAACTCAGACAGGATGCCCTCTGATTTTTTTCAGTCAGGAGTCAGGGGACAAACAAAAAATGTAGGGCAAAAACACAGCAATGTACAGACACTGATCTCACATATCTTTACAAGACAAGAGTCAGCAAATTCAAGTCTAATACCAGTAAGCTAAAATAATGTAAAATACCATCATGAATTGTATCAGTCTTAGTCCAAAATTATCTCTATGCATGAGCTAATGGAAAAGGGATGAAGCGAAAAAGGCAGGGAATTGAAGACAGAAAGATAGAAATGAAGACAATTCAACTGACCACAAATAAGTCAACCTTTAAACAATCCACTGAAGTGGAAATCAATGTAAACCCTACTTTAGATGCAGAGGAGTGACATAAAATATGCTCACGTCTTGATAAAATGTGTATGTCAGAATAATGAGATGTGGGCACATGAGTAAGAATAAAGGACTGGCAGTTCTCAAGGGTGTTCTGATTATGTCAGAGCTCTTCCCTCTCCTGTTGAGGGAACAGAGGGAACACATCAGCACTGTCACACAACTGCCATGCAACATAACAGGCGCAATATAAATATATCAGCGTAAACCTTTTATGTCAGACATACTTTTATGTTAAGAAACCAAAAATATTGAAATTATAGGCATCTCAACAATTAATCTCATCCATTTGTTAGCTTAAATAAAGGCTGTTTGCAGCCATAAAATGCAACTTAAAACTTGCCAAGAAAATGAAAAAAACCATAAAGGGAAAGAAACCTGCATCCAGCCGTTTTGTGACTTTTTCTCTTAAAGTAACCAGAATGGAACAAATGTCCCTTTTCTTTAAATGTTCTCCATTCATTAGTTTCAAGCAATTGTCCTCCATTGGTCAGAGTTTAACTGTCACCACACAAGCACCAGCTCTGCCCAGGCACAGAGGGGCCACCTGAAAAAAACAAAACAACAACAAATATTGTAGTAGAGCTCAGGAAATTTCAATGGCAGCCATTTTGTTGTTAGCATAAATAATTTAAGAAAATTACAAAAAGAAACAGAATGGTTCCTTTAACATAAAATTTTTCATCGTTTCTTTTCAATAATAATCACTTGTGACCGATCAAATCAGAGTGCCCAACTGTAAAAATGTAGAAGTAAAAAATCTAACTGCATTTTGCTCAAACCGTTTCAAGAGATACCAACACTGACAGATTAAAAAAGGGCAGCAGTATAAGTGGAGCAGTGCTTGCTCCTTAGCGTGCGTGTGATGGGGAAAATTGGGGTACATACCTGTGTCCATTCGTTTGTCTGAGGGTCATAAGCTTCCACAGTGTTTAGGTAGACCTGACCATCATAGCCGCCTACTGCAAAGAGTCGGTCGCCAAGAAGACATACACCAACTGCATCTCTGCTGATACTCATAGGGGCCACAGCTGTCCATGTGTCTGTCTGAGGATCATACCTGTGAAAACATTATGCAGCAACATTTTATAAAGCATAAAATCACAATGTTCCAACAAAAATGTAGGCTATGTAGGCTTCCAAAAAGCCATGTGCATGCAGTAAGTGAAAGTTTACCTTTCCACACAGTCACTGAGTCTTGAGGCCAAAGATGAGGCAGGGGCATCATGGCCACCAATGGCATAGAGGAAACCATGCCATGTGGCAACGCCCACTCCCCCTCGTCGTTTAGCCATGGGCGCACAATTTGTCCATCTGCAATAGCAAGTCAGTGTATAGTTAATATTAAAAGAGAGAAAAACAAACATGTCAGCGCTGTGACTTCTAATGCAGATTTTACCCAACCCACGTTTCACTGCCGCATTTGATAAATCAATAAATCAATACTGATCACAAAAGGTGTTTTTCTAACCTGTTGGTGTGAGGATCAAAGCACTCGACTGAGCGCAGACAGGACGAGCCATCACGACCTCCCACTGCATACAACCTGCATTACACAACAGCAAATGAGACACAACAAATGCACCCTAGCACCGGCCACAAAAAATCTGCATAAAACTCTCGCCCCTGAAAGTGCATTTTCCTTCTGTGACATTGATACTGATGGAACAGGCAAGGCAAAATATTGTAGATGAGGTTTTCAGGAAAAACAAAATGGGGTGCAAAAAATCTATCTCCCAAACACTCCCAGGGTCTCAAAACTAGAAGTGTGTGTATGTGTGTGTGTATGTGTATGTGTGTGTGTGTGTGTAGGTGTGTAGGTGTGTGTAGGTGTGTAGGTGTGTGTGTGTGTGTGTGTGTGTGTGTGTGTGTGTGTGTGTGTGTGTGTGTGTCCTTGCTTAGGCCAATTTTGGGGACATGAGTCAGAATACACACCAGTAGATTGGGGACCCAAATCCAAATGGGGACAAAAACCATGGTCCCCAATTAGATTTCATTGAAAATGCCATCTCCAAGCTCTAAAATACATTTCCCTCTTAAAATCTCAACTGTCCCTAAAAGTGACTTATTTCAGTTTTTTGTGTGTGTGTGTGATTTCAAAACTGCCCCCCCACTCAATTTGTGTATCCCTCAACATTTCCCCCTGGTGGTTGTGTGTGGAATTGCACATGTCCCCAAATGGAGGTTGTGTGTAACGTCAGACCTGTGTTTACACCAGAATAGAAGTCCCAATTCAACAGTTTGAACAGCAGCCAGATCCAAACGTGTTTTCTTCTATGATCTGATGGATCTGTGTTACTTTACATCAATTAGACCAAGCCAAAATTTGCAGTGTTGGGCCACCTGTGTTGAAATGGCAAGCACAAGGGGAAAAGGGCGGAGCAAACTTAGAAAGTAACACGGGAAAACAACATGATTGGCGGGAAATGTTTGCTCCTCCTAATTAATCGTAGAAAGGGTTTCAGGGGTTGTCATCCGGACACTGTTTGAAGATTGAGACGTTTCGACTTTTATCCAAAAGTCATTGTCAATCAGAGAGCTGGTATTGGAACTCGGGCTTATATGCTCCTCTAAGTACTGGGAGTCCTGCCCACAGGGAGGAGTCACTGAACGCCTGTCTTTGTTTGGAAAATTGTTTGTCTAGTGTCACCTGAAACTTGATAATTGGCCTGCCTTTGTTAGTTTAATAGTTGGCCTTGCCCAGTATTAAACTAACAAAGGCAGAATTAAACTAACAAAGGCAGAATTCTGGAGAATTTTGGGCAAGGTACCTTAGATCTGGTACAGGAGCTTGAGAATACAGCCAGGAAATTAGCAAACAACAGAAAGCACCTCCGGTTTAACTTGAGGTGTAGACAGAGTAACATAATTCCGAGGAGCCTACAGATCAAATCCCCAAAGGACACAGAGCAGAGAAGATTTGGAGAAGAAATCTGATGCAGATGCTTAGTGAAAGAATTAGGGAGAACAACACCAAAATAGATAAACTGAGGTACAGAATGGAAATTATTCAGAAGAAACTTATGAGCATTGTCCCTGAAGATATTCTCAGAAGAGTGTTAGATTTTACACAGATCGCACAGGAGCACAGCACAAGAAAAGTAAGGAACAACAAATCAAGAAGTTCTCCTCACTTTTGGAAAAGATCAACACTAGTAAAGATCAGCATAACAAGAGGTTAGGGACAGCCCAAGGTGAGACAAGTATTAACAGGAAGAGCTGGATCAAAAACCTTTCTCAGGCAGAAATAGAAGTTTTTTTTCCAAAGGACTCAATTTCTCAGTCACCACCAACCATATCCCAACAACAGATTACATCACAGCCACAGAGACAGGCATCTGTTAAGGCATTGAGACTGAATGTAGATGTGGTGGTGTTTAAAACATCAGATAAATGCAACTTTTTAACGCTTTGCGATTGATTTGTGGCCCTCCGCTTGGTCTATATTTCAATATGTGGCCCTCGCTGGAAAATGTTTGGACACCTATTATAGACTGTGTACAGAAGCTTGAGAAGGAGGAGTTGATTGACAGGCCTCTGTACTACTGTACTGTACTGTACGACTGTATCCTGGTGAAGCCATTCCATGTATTTATGGCCTTCCCAAAATCCACAATGAGAATGTCCCATGGTGTGTAGCACGGACTCCATCACATACAATGTAGCTAAACACTTGACCACCATCTTGGCTCGGTTAGTGGGAAACTCAGAACATTGTGTGGAAAACACACAGCACTTTGTGAGCAAAGTGAGACACCTCCGAATGGACCCAAATGACGTTATGGTCTCGTATGATGTGGTGTTCCCCCTTTCACTTGTATTCCAACCTCGGAGGCAGTGGCAGCAGTGAGGATGCGACTACAGGAGGACTCAACCCTACCGGAAAGGACCAAACTCACACCTGAACACATCTGCCAATTATTGGATCTGCCTTAACACAACTCACTTCCAATTCAGGGGACACTTTTACAGACAGATCCACAGCTGTGCTATGGGCTCTCCGGTCTCCCCGATCGTAACTAACCTTTAAATGGAACACTTTGAGAGGAAGGCTCTGACCTCCTTCCTGGGCACACCTCCTAGCCTCTGGCTGCGTTACGTGGATGATACCTTTGTGATAATCAAGAAACAAGAGCTGGAAACGTTCTCTGAGCATATCAGTGGGTTGGATGTATACATCAAGTTCACCCGAGAAGATGCTACGGACAACCGGTTGGCGTTTCTTGATTGCTCCACAATCAGAGAGGAGGAAGGCAGCCTTCAGACAGAACTGTACAGGAAACCCAGAACACAGACAGGACTTATTGTTCGGGTCTAACCACCCACTGCAGCACAAGTTGGGAGTGATCAGGACACTACAACACAGAGCCCACGAAGTACCCACCAGCTCAGAGGGGAGAAAGAAGGAGGAAGAACACGTCCAACGCCCTCTCAGGGTGTGGTTATCCCAACTGGGCCTTTAACAAAGTCAGAAGAGCCAATAAACATGACAAAAAGGATAAAGATCCTAGAAGGAGGGGGGTCTATATACCCTATGTCTCGGGCCTGTCTGAGTTTCAAAGGATTTTTAGACAACACGACATCCCTGTTTATTTCAAACCTGGCAACACACTTAAACAGAAACTGGTCCACCCGAAAGACAAGAGGCCGACAGAGAAACAGAGCAATGTAGTTTATTTGATAGAGTGCAGTGAGGACAGTTGTAAAGAACGTTACATAGGAGAGACCAAACAGACACTGCACAAAAGGCTGTACCAACATAGAAGATCTACCTCTACGGGACCGCAGTGCAGTCCATCTGCACCTAAAAGCTACAAACCACTCGTTTGAGGACAGTGAGGTGAAGATATTGAGCAGAGAGAAGAACTGGTTTGAAAGAGGGGTAAAGGAGGCTATTTTTGTCAAAAGAGAGAATCCGTCTCTAAACAGGAATGGGGGTTTAAGATTTAATTTGGCTAAGATTTATGACAGCCTCCTAACACCTTGGTCCAAATCAATAGGCCACTCAAATGCTAATGAGGTCATCAGCAGTGATGAGTGAGCAACAGCCATCAATAGAAAAATAGATATAAGACAATAATAGATCTTAGCCACAGGTGAAACTGGGCAGGGCCAACTATTAAACTAACAAAGGCAGGCCAATTATCAAATTTCAGGTGACACTAGACAAACAATTTTCCAAACAAAGACAGGCGTTCAGTGACTCCTCCCTGGGGGCAGGACTCTACTTAGAGGAGCATATAAGCCACAGTTCCCATACCAGCTCTCTGATTGACAATGACTTTGGGATAAAAGTCGAAACGTCTCGATCTTCAAACAGCTTCCGGATGATAACCCCTGAAACCCTTTCTACGATGAACCACACCTGGACAAATGAGGGTTTACATCGACGCCTCCTAATTAAGCTCCTGTTCCCATGAGAAGAAAACTTAAACCACACCATTTCAAGGTAAGGAAACGTTAAAAGTTTGTTTTAAATTAAAGCTAAAAACATAATTACATCATTAAAGCATTTTACAATGTGGAGCAACATGTTTAATATAAAAGGAAGATAAAATGCTCTGGCAAATGTGGATCTACAGGCCTTCATCCAAATCCATCAGCACATTGTGCTAGCAAGTAGCAAGTAGCAATTGCTACGATAGCTTATTGAAAACATGCAAGCTACTAAGCCAGCTATAAGTCTTTGTCTTTAAACCTTACATTTGCCTGAGATGTTTTTTGGGTTGGGACTTTTCTATAAATAATTCAATTTGGAATGTGAAAAAAATAAATACATATGCACTTGCACATGTGGATGTACATTCCATGATTCAAATTAACAAACAGTTTGCAATTGCTAAGTTAGCTGTTTTACCATTACTACTTATCTTGAACAATGCTTTTGCATTTTTTAAAGGGTGTGATCATTTGGAGCCCTGAAAGACTTTACTTTGGATGAAGAAATGACACATAACTACGGGGATGCTGAGGCCATGGCGTAAGGAGGTAGGTATTCACCTTATTCCACGCCCACTTTTGCCTCTTTTCGCTCCGTAACAGCACATCCAGTTTATCAGGATCTCGGTGGTGGATGAGGGAAAAGTCTTACTGCTAAAACATTATATAAAGTAGATTGATTTGTGTAAAATGTTCGCGAGCCACAATATGTCACATGCACCGATTTCCTGGGCCTGAAGCGGCTTTTTAGGTCGAGTAGAACTTATTTTTACAGAGCTCGTCTTCCCGTGTAACAGGAAAATAGACGCCTCGCAGCAGATTCTAGAATAAGGTTATTATACGTAACTTTATGTTGTCAGTTTGTTACAGTTTCTTGTCTTGGCTCCAGGTAACTCAAAAGTGTAAATGACTGAGCTACAGCTGCTAATACCAATCATGAGATAAGGCTTTGTTCATTAACAGTGCATCTTAGAGCTCCTGAGTATCTGCTATAGTGCAGGGCCAGGCCATATGCACTTCAATGACTGTCCCCAAATAGCCCCCATTCGAGTGTGAATGTGTGTGATGTCCCCAAAAATTATGTTCTATCAATAATATTAATGTCAATGAACTCGGATAAACAGCTGTCCCCCATTAGTCCATCGTCAAGTGTGTAATGTGTGCGATGTCCCTCAAAGTCCCAATTAAAACTGTGATGTTATACAAGTTTAAAATCAGCCCTATTATTATGGTATGAACACTTTAAATGTATTTCTATCATGTTTCAGGAGGGGTTCTTCACTGTTGCTGCTGAGACCAGAGACATCAACAAACCACAGGTGAGTGGTAATACTGAGAGGCAACAATAAAGAAACTTCCTGAATGTTTTGACTATTATAAATATTTTATATGCAAAGAAAAGCTGCACTACAATCCCCAGCAAACCACTGACACACTATGGCTTAATTTTGCACACGTCTTCAAAAATATATTTGTCCTGGCTGCCCAAATTCTCATTACTGCATCGGCCCATGACTGACTGTCCCCAGTTGGTCCCCATTCGAGTGTGTGAGTGTGTACAATGTCCCCAAAAGTCCTGTCCTATTAGTGTTACTATTGCTAAGGAGTTGACATAGAAGACGGTCCCCAGTTGGTCCCCATTCGAGTGTGTGAGTGTGTACAATGTCCCCAAAAGTCTGGGCATACTATGGGGGTGGTATTGCATATACAATTTTATTTTGCATAAGCATTGTTGATATATAGGCAAATTAATTACAATTCTATTTCAGGAGCAGTTCCTCCCTGATGTTTGCTGATGAGACGAGGGACATTGGCAAACCACAGGTATGAGTCTCAATATTGACTGGTAACTGGAAATCCACTCCAGTCTGGAGTTACAATTGTACTGTTCCATAGACTGTATAAAAACACTGGACATCCCGAGCTGCTGCCGCCACGTTCCAAACAGGAAGTATCCATGGAGGCTGTTCTGGCTCCTTCAAGCCGAGCTCCATTCTCTTTCTATTGGGACATTAGTGTCTTTACTCTGAAACGGCTTCTGTCAAACTCACATGTGGAACTAAACTTACTCACTCCACATGATCCTGTGTTTGATTAAAGTTATGTTCTTCACAAATCAACTTATTACAATAATAACTGACCAATCAGGTGCTTCCTTTTCCAGGGGTCGGTTTCGCTCATGTTAGCAACAGGTTTGATTGACAGCTAGCGCCACACGTTGCCGCCGTCTCCTCCTACCGAGGGGTGGAAACCGTTAACAACCTCGCTCCTGATTGGTCCGTGTGGTTACCAAGATACGCACTTGGATTTCCAAATATGGAGTATGGCTCCACTTTAGCCGCTATAACTGCTAGCTCCACTTTTGCCGCTATAACTGCTAGCTCCACTTTAACCACTATAACTTTTAGCTGCGATTTGCTTCATTTGGCTGGAGTCAAACGCTACGACATCGTCCAGTGATTTTTATACGGTCTATGTACTGTCCCCAGTAAACCACTGACACACTGTGGCTTCATTTGAACTGATTACTTATCCTTTCCTTTCTCTGACACATCTTTCTCTCTCTCCAGCGAACATCTACTCCTGACATCACTGAGAGCACCAAAATCAGGTAAGAGTTGGTTTTACAAAGACAATCAATTAATGTGTATATTTGTGTCTTCTACATTACATCATCTGCAGTAGATTATTTACATAAAATACCTTGATTGTCCCCAGTTGGTCTCCATTATAGTGCACAGGTGTGTATTACGTCCCCAATAGGTCTTGTCCTCTGAGTATTACTATTGTTACATGGCTCAGTTAAACAACTGTCCCCAATTGGTCCCCATTCGAGTGTGTGAGTGTGTATGATGTCCCCAAAAGTCCTGTCCTATCAGTATTACTATTGTTACATTGATCAGTTAAACAACTGTCCCCAGTTGGTCCCCATTCGAGTGTGTGAGTGTATACAATGTCCCCAAAAGTCTTGTCCTATAAGTATTACTATTGTTACATTGATCAGCTAAACAACTGTCCCCAATTGGTCCCCATTCGAGTGTGTGAGTGTGTATGATGTCCCCAAAAGTCCTGTCCTATCAGTATTACTATTGTTACATTGATCAGTTAAACAACTGTCCCCAGTTGGTCCCCATTCGAGTGTGTCAGTGTATACAATGTCCCCAAAAGTCCTGTCCTATAAGTATTACTATTGTTACATTGATCAGCTAAACAACTGTCCCCAGTTGGTCCCCATTCGAGTGTGTCAGTGTATACAATGTCCCCAAAAGTCCTGTCCTATCAGTATTACTATTGTTACATTGATCAGCTAAACAACTGTCCCCAGTTGGTCCCCATTCGAGTGTGTCAGTGTGTATGATGTCCCCAAAAGTCCTGTCCTATCAGTATTACTATTGTTACATTGATCAGTTAAACAACTGTCCCCAGTTGGTCCCCATTCGAGTGTGTGAGTGTGTATGATGTCCCCTAAAGTCCTGTCCTATCAGTATTACTATTGTTCTGGGGTTGACATAGAAGACGGTCCCCAGTTGGTCCCCATTCGAGTGTGTGAGTGTGTATGATGTCCCCTAAAGTCCTGTCCTATCAGTATTACTATTGTTACATTGATCAGTTAAACAACTGTCCCCAGTTGGTCCCCATTCGAGTGTGTGAGTGTGTATGATGTCCCCTAAAGTCCTGTCCTATCAGTATTACTATTGTTCTGGGGTTGACATAGAAGACGGTCCCCAGTTGGTCCCCATTCGAGTGTGTGAGTGTGTATGATGTCCCCAAAAGTCCTGACCTATCAGTATTAATATTGCTAAGGGCTTCAAATAACTAACTGTCCCCAATTAGTTCCCATCCCATGTGTAAGTGTGTTTAATGTCCTCAAAAGTCAACTCTTACTTATGAGTCTGTATTGAATGGCAGTATTTCTTTGTATATTGTTATTGTGTTATTGTGTTATTGTTGCCAGGAAGAGCTTGAGACAGACAGCCCAAGAATCAAGAATCGTTTTTCAAGAAAAATACCTGAAGAATTGGATAAAACCACAGACTGCAGTGATGTTTGCTTCTATTCCTCACTCACTGACAAGAAGTTAATCAGAGACAGAGGAGGACATTATCAACGACAAGAAATGCCAGACTATCCACTTTAACACAGAGTCCAAGAAAGTACAGTCCTGATACCCAAAAAGACAAAGGTCCCACAGCTCCAACACTCAAGATCAACCTTCAGATTCCTTTGTCAAAGTAGCCACCTTCAAAAAAAGAAATACAAAGAGACTCATGAAAAAGATTTTCAGGGGTTTGTCATCCGGACTGTTTTTGAAAATCAAGACTTTCAACTTCCATCCAGAAGTCATTATCAATCAGTGAGTGAGTGAGTCAAAAGATGACACCAAACCATAATTTGCCCACAACACTCAGGTGGTCAAAGAGGGAAATGAGTTTTGGAGTCAAGGTTGTAGAATAGAGTGCATTTTACCCAAACACAACCATATGCTGTAGAACATAGACAGTGGGAGGAGTCACCCCTAGTGTACACTGACTCCAGTCCGGTAGCAGACGCCTGTCACACCAGCTCTGGTTCACTGCGGTCTGTTTTTGATGAAAGCCACATAGATTTACCTGGTTTCGCGCAAGAAACACTCGTCAAATGATGAAAGCTGCACCAGACGCTGTGGCGTCCGGCAAAAGTAGACTTCTTGTGGATTCTTTCCTCAAACCTGCGGCCCAGAGCTCAGAGGTCGGTGTAACACAAGCATTGATTTTTAAGCACTTTCTAAGTCTTGTGGGACCTGCGTGGGCCCCAAAGCCGGACCGGAGTCAGTGTGCATCAGGGGTTAAACATTATTTAAGAACCCGGATGACCTATGTACAGTATCCTGTATATCTGTTCAATCGATCAAAAACATACTTGTAAGGTATGCACTTATTTATCAGTTTATTTTTATATTTTGGAATATAACAATTGAAAGAAATTATAAAAATGCTTGTGGTTTGATACCATTTTAATTCATGATTATGTTGATTGCGTTGGTTTTGTTGGTTTCATGTACCATTTAAACTGGCACATGAAACATGTTTGTCATTATTCTGAAGTTACTTGTATAAAATATGGTTTATAACATATTTACTAAGACAAAAGAAATAAAGACCTCAAACTGGACATTTATGAGTTTGTGTATGTGTCCTCAAAATGCACCTTAAAATTCTTTGTCCCCAATGTGAAGGTTAAAAAACTCATGGGACACAAGTTGTGAAAAAGTACAATCTGAGGTGATTTTGTGAATCTGGAGAGTCAAATGAAAAAAATGGCTCTGACAGAATCTTTCTAACTCATTCAGAAAGGGTAGTCCCCAAAGGGGGGGTTCTAGGTTTGCGACCCCAAAATGCCTCTAAGCGAGTATACGTGTGTGTGTGTGTGCGTGTGTGTGTGTGTGTGTGTGTGTGTGTGTGTGTGTGTGTGTGTGCGTGTGCGTGTGCGTGTGAGTGTGTGTGTGTGTGTGTGTGTGTGTGTGTGTGTGTGTGTGTGTGTGTGTGTGTGTGTGTGTGTGTGTGTGTGTGTGTGTGTGTGTGTGTGTGTGTGCGTGTGAGTGTGTGTGTGTGTGTGAAAGTGCGCTGAGAGTGAGGGCCAAAACTGAAACTGAACCAGTCAAGCAAGTAATGAGCTAAACCAGCTCAACACACACCCGTACACACTTGTGTCACTTGTGTGTCTACAGACACACTGGACTGCTGGGCATGCTTAACTCAAATCACTTGTTTCTGTATTAATTACAATCTATAAAGACCTGCACTGGGGTTTCTGTGGCACAGACTAATAAAAACAACAAGCTGGGCTGCAGTTTTAATCTTCTCCGGTGGGTTGCTAGAGAATCTCAGTTAATGCAGGAGGCTTAGTGCAGTAATTTATATACATGTTTTAGTCAAGGGAGCCAGACTTTAGAAACATGCACACATTTGACTGGACAATGACAAAACTGATGGACAAAATGAGAATGAAAATTGTGAAACTGGTACATATGCTCTTTTTTCTCTTCTGAGTATATGTGAGATAAGTTAAATTTTAGTGTTTGTACTTACTTCCCATTCAGAACAGCTACTCCTACAGTACTCCGGGGAGTAGACATACTTGCAACAAAACTCCATTGTCGAGCTTGAGGATCCCATCTGTCAAAATGTAACATTGATGAGATATGCAGTGTAAGCAGAATCTCATTGGCTGGTCTCACCTCTCTACTGTGCTCAGGTAGCTCCAGCCATCATGGCCCCCTATTGCATACATGGGCCCCTCTAAGACTGCTACACCTGCAGTACAAAGACAGATTCATGAACTACCTCATTAGATCAGGAGGCTGTCTTGTATGGACACATTCACACTCAAGATTTATCGGTGAGAACATATGTTGTACCAGATGTGTCTCCTCTACATTAATAATTCTTTAGAGCACCTTATCAAATCTGGCATTTAAGATGATGTCATGTAGAGGAAGCAGGGCAACTGGGACTGCACCAAATTTATTTTGAAACACTTGAAAAATTGTTCATAATCAACAATGGCAAAGTAATTTTAATAAAATAACTTATTGTCTATTTGTCATCCCAGAGGCTCACCTAAGCCATGCCTGTGTGTGGACATTGGGGGCATAACGCTCCATGTCTTGCTGTGAGGATTGTAGCATTCCACAGTGTTGAGAGTCTTGAGTCCATCTCGACCCCCCACCACATACAGGCGACCGTCCAATACAGCGACTCCAAACTGGAGTCTGCGACCGCTCATGGTGGCCACCTGTCTCCACATGTTCCGCCGAAGACAGTACTGCTCGATGCTTGTGGCACCTGAAAGTCATTTGAGAAAGTATAAATTAATTTGTTTATGAATGTGCAATTGAATACACAATATATCAAAGGCAAATACAGTACCTTTTGTGGCATCCATGCCCCCCACTGCAAACATGGCCCCTACAGTGGCCTTGCGTGGTCGAGTTCTGGAGCTTTGCAGCAAAGGTCTTCTCTGGGGCAGTAGGTGATACTTCATTCCTTCCATTAACAAACGCTGACACTCTACGCTTTCTCGGAGCAGCGTGTTTGACTCCAAGTCTGCTAAGAACTGCAAAATAGAGAGCAAATCTCACAAACATGATCAAATGCCAGGGGTGTAAACGGAGCCTGTGTGGGTCATGACGTTACTCCTCAAGCACTAATTGGTTCCAAACCAATTTTACAGTCCAGACCCTCGTCAATGCACAACAACACACATCATGAGCACTCTGATGGACTACAGGAAATGCACACCTGAGGGGCTCCGGTGTGGAAACAGGCAGGTTTTTTTTGTTTACACTGTCATGGCAATAGATTATAAATAAAACATGATTTGTAGTAAATAGCACTATGTAATTCAAGTGCCCAACTCTCATTTATTGCAGAGTTTATATGTCCAGTATGCGAGACAGCGATAACAAGGGACACAGATTAGAGGTATTAATCTGGTGTATTGACATCTGGAGTAATCACAAGGCAGCCCAAATAGAAAAACACCTAATTGGTAAATATTGATTGCACTATATGTGAAGATTATTCTTTTTTTATGTGCGTTGCAGCTCTTGAGGTTTTTGAATGCTAATCCATTTGCCAGTTTAGCTCGGGTGCTCACTGGGGGAGGGGTCGCACATGATGTTCCTCTGCGGCCTGGGTCTGGTCAGAGCTCTTGTATGTTGCACATTATGTCTGATCCATCCTCTGCTGTGAGGGCTTGTGTTTTCAGCAGACTGTGCAAAGTCTACATCCGTGGAAAAAAAACATAATCAATGTACAAACTGAAGTATAAATTAAAGGAGATTAAAACAATGAGGAGAGCAGATAATTTAACGTCAGTTAACAGAGATATCACACTTAATTAAGATCTAAAAATGTGTGTGTGAGGGAGAGTGCACATTTAAGCCCAAGGCTGTGGCGGAGGATTTGAGCATCATATAAACGGCTCAAAATCACATTACCAGTCTGATACTCCAGTAGCCGAGGAGAAACAAAGAAGGGAGAAGGAAGAGAGAGTGCTGCTCACACCCAATTACACAAACAAGACACACTGGAACACATCTGAGGGGGTAATGGTGCTGATTTATGGTTAATGTAATGGCTCTAATTGTCTAACAATGTAAATGAACCAAGTGAGACAGATAGGAGGCAGCACTAAATGGTGAAAAAAAAAGACTAGGGGAAAAAATGCGCTAAGCAGGAAAGAGGATCCCACAAACGTGCTTTCCTGTGGGGCTTTAGCATTTAATTTGCAAAAGGAAACGTTGTATGATGCCAATACAGTTTTTTGTAATCGAAATAATACACCAATCTTTTTGTATGATGTGAAAGAGCTTCCCTATGTCGGATGTGTAAAACGCTCATAATGTGATCTTATATATCACCTGTGGCTGAAGCAGAGGCAGCCGGATGTGTGCCAACAGAGAGGGAAGATGGCGCTGTCGGCTGGAGCTGTCATGGCGGACCCAGGTCATCAGAGAGTTCACCACAGTCTCCTCGTCAGGTACATTTATATCATCTGAAGTAAGCAGCCTTGCCATCTCCTCCACAGGCAGCAGCAGAAACTCCTGGCCTCCCACCACGTCCAAAAAGTGTTCCTGTCAGAATCAGGAGGTGGTCATACAGAGAACGAAAAGGAATGATTAGTCTCAACTGGGAGGAAAATGGATGAATGAATTTCAAAAAGAGAGAGGCAGAGAGGGGAAGGAGACTGAGGAAGTTTAGAAAAGGGCGGCAGAGGATCAATGGCTGTTGAATAAAAATGGAAGGAAATTAGGGTTTGAGAAAGGTCAGAAAATGATGAGTATAAGAAAAGCTGAAAAAATACAGGCACGATGAGATAAAGATACATTTATTTGATACTTTGGTAGGTCCTGCAGAATATTGAATTCACATGTAACATTGAAAGGAAGATTTACAATTAGCAGTGTATTATTATACTAGTGTATATGTGTGTAGCTGAACAGTAAAAACACATCACCAAATATAATGGCAATGTGTGAACCATCAAGAGATAATTCTGCTATTTATGTCTCCATAGCAACCATGTGGAGAAAACAATTATAGAGCATGTACTATAAATCATGTCAATTTCTCAATGCCAATACTTAAAAATAACTATCTGGCAAACACTTGCTTGCCAGTGCCCAAACCTGTCAGATCCTAGAAGCTAAGCAGGTCAGGGCCTGGTTAGTACTTGGATGGGAGACTAATGGAAAACCAGAAGCCACAGTGGGGCAGCTGGAGGAAATGTTGTGTCCTTAAGAAAGATACTTCACCCACATTGCCTAATATGAAAGTGGTGTGTGCATGGTGGTGCTCGGAGCGGCTGATGGCGCAGACTGGCTACCTTACTTCCATCAGTCTTCTCCGGGACAACTGCTACAATAGTAACCTACCACCATTAAGTAAGGAGTGAATGCATAATGCAATGTGAAGTGTCTTTGAATGCAATAAATAACGTATGCAAATCCTACATATTGAAATCTTCAAGCAGTGGCGGGACAAAAGCCTTACCATGGTGTAGTTATGGGCAGCCCTGTGCAGGTCGTGACAGCCCTGAGCGTCAGCATAGGAGCGGATCCCCAGACAGTTGGATGGATGAAGCTGCTTCATGAGGAAAGAGCAACAGGCCTGAACCACAGAGGACAACTGCAGAAGACACGAGGCCGACAGCAGCGACTCAATGGTGTCTTCTCTAAGTTCAAGACGACCTAACAGCCAGAGAAGGAAGAGAGATCAAAATAATTTCAAATATATACACTGAAACTAAGTAAATTGTTATTATATTAAAAAGCAAGGACAGATCATATTCAAAATTTAAAAGGGGACATACTGTATTAAGCAAAATCAACTTTAATGAGCTTTTAAACTTCTTACAACAGTGTTTCCGTCACTCAAAGTTCTATTTCAATTGACTCATGCATGTTTGAGAAATCCTGTATTGTCCTGCAACTGAAGCTCAAGTTCTCAAAAAAATTCCTGTTTTCACCTACCTCCTATCCCCGCCCACATCTCCATACTGTTTATTTAGGTTTTATTAAGACTCTGAATGATACATGTAGATTTTAAAATGCACGTAGTCACATTTTAAAAATAAAAAAAGGAAATAACTATATGACTATATGACTATATGTTGTATTAAAATGGCACTAAGAAGGGGCTTACCACTTCTACAGTTTTGAACAGGAACTCGATCTGTTTCTATGATTAAGCTGTTTTAGATCAATACTGTGGTTTGCAGTGAACAAAATGTAAACTTATTTTATAATATCAATACTTGGGGAAAAAGCATAAGCAAATATGTCTCCTTTAAGTTTAGCATTATGTAGCTGTGACTGACAGTATCAATGTCTGCATCAAAGTGGTGGCATGTAGTTTAAAGCAATGAATGTTTTTTCAACTATATAACAAACAATTGTCTCACACAGAAGACAGTGATTAGGCTGGTATAGGTATGACTGTGGACCATGAAAGACATGCACTACAAAGTACCGGTAAATGTAAAAAACACCATACAGTATGTACCTGTGTAAGCATACTGAACCAGGACCCACAATGCATCAGGGTCCACCCCCTCCAGCTTCACCTCGTCCTGCTTGGCCTCACGCACATCACTGGTGAACATAGCAGCAAAGTAGTCGGACACAGACGAGAGGACGAGTCTGTGAGGAGACAGGTCAGGTGTCAGTCACACGTGATGGACAGCTTTAGATTGCAGAGGTCTACTCTGCTAACGAGAGGGCCGTGTGCTGCAGGGAAAACATCAAGACTTTACTGCACGATGTGCACACCCCTATTTAGAGTGATATGTTTGTATTTAACAGTACACAAATTAAAGAGTGTTCACTGACACTTTTTAATTCAACTTCAGTGAGCTTTTAACCTAGTTATGTTGGTGTTTCCTCATCATTACTGTAGTTGTCTTTTGATGGATTCATGCATGTTTGAACAATGCAGCAAAAAGACTCCAAGTGATACATAGAGGTTCTAAAATTTCACTTATCCAGTTTTCAAAAATAAAAACACTTGCAATGTCAAAATGACAAAGTTGATGGACCTGTTTCTACGATTAAACTGATCAATACTGAAGTTTGCACAATGAACAAAATCTAAACTGATGATCTACTTATAATATAGTTCAATACATGGTACCATAAATCATAGTACTGTATGTCTCCTGCAGAGCCCATGAATTTAACCTAAAACGTGAAAACGTTAAATGGTGATTATAATCTATGCAAATTGTGTATTGTCTCAATATGCCACCAAAATGAATATTTCTCACAGTCTCACAATTTTATTATTTCACTATTGTGCATAATTCATTTATTAAGTCCTTCAGATATAAGATATATAAGATATAAAGTGCCTTCGTCAAACTACCAGTCGACATGTGGTGTGGGTTTTTTATGACTCAAATTGAGACGTCTGAGAAAACATGGTCCAGTGACTTGGTCGATGAGGCATGTAACTGCCACATCAACAGCGGTGCTTCTGATCACTGCAGGACTCACTATCTCAGACGTTTCATCTAAATAAGGCTGAAAATACACATGGCCATGCTTACACTGCACTCTTGCCTGTCACATCATACCAAAATGTTTGCTTGTTAAAATGGATAGTGTACAGATGTGGAGCTTCTGCTGTGTGTCTGTTTATTCTCCAACTGACAGAATATGTGATGTGTGTATTTATAACTCATTACTGGCTGTGACAAAGAAACCTTGACAGATGGCCTTGAGCAGAGACTCGCAATGTTGAATATGTGTGTATATTTGTGTGTGTTTTCAACAAATGTGTCAAAACACACTAACGTCAGCAAGAAGCCGTTCTGCTAGTATTCCAGTCAGGTCCCATCTCTCTCTTATCCCTAAGCCCAGGTACATTGTGGATGTCTTAATATTTCATGTAGTTCTCCTCTATGACCAGTTTGAGCAACTATAAAGCAATGTGTTATTTACAAAATCATGGATGTGAGCGAGTCAGCTAGATGACAGTCCAGATGTCCTAGGGTAAATGGAAAGAACGTGAAGTTGACAAAATGCCACAATGACAAAAAGCAGGAAACAGGAGAGAGGGACTCAGGAAAAGAGACCTAAGAGGCCCAAAAAACAAAACAGTCTGCTGGTGTCTCGCTGTGATGAGTGACGCAGGAGTGGAAAAACACCAAAAACAGGACAGATGGACAAAGGTACTAAAGCAAGTCATTGTATTTTCAATATTTTAAACTAATTTAAACTAAAATGTTATGTCAATTGTACATGTGTTCACCAATAACAATTTGGCTGATTGTCCAAAAAATGTCATCTGTATAATGAAATTACTACTGATCTGAGCTTGAAAATTACTTTCAGTTTATTTTAAAACATTATCCAGATGACTACCTTTGAAACAGTTTTTCAATGATAGATCACTCCTGGACGAATGAGGAATTACACCAACTTGTTTGGCTGATTATTCAATGTCTTAGGATTTATATTAAATGTGAGCCGTATCATCAAAAAGTCTTGTTGTTCACGTGTTTATAGTTTTTGAAGAGTGTATTGCTGGGTTTTAGATTACATCAAAGCATTACTGGCACTATAGCATTATTTTTTAACACAGATGGGGGCAGCTAAAATTTATTTAATTACAGCTTTTTGTTGAAATATGCAAAGGGGTCACTATAAGAAATGATCAGATTTTACCTTTCAGATATTTCTTATGAAAATACAATGTACTCAATAGGAAAATCCCCATCTGCGTGTATGACATCATCACATTCTAGAATCTGAAAACCACCCATTTCTGAGCCCCAAGTCGTAGTTGCACAAATGGCCCACTCAGCATGTACTGTACAGAGAATTTTAGCATTCAACTGTGCAGGAGGTGTTTCCAGAAAGACTGTAAATAAATCAGTTGTACACAAAAAAAAGCAATACGTTTCCGCCGTGGCCCACAAAGACAAAGATGCTCGCTCCATTAGGATTCTTTTACAGCGGGTCATCTGTCTGTGTGCCACCATCTGTGCCTGGAAGACTGGACCAAATGAGACAAACGGCCGAGAGAGAGAAGGTGTTTTTGGGCTGGAGGAGTGCCGCTGCTGTGTGCCATACCACAAACATGCATGTGATTGATGCATGATTCACACAGGCTCACTTGACTTTGTGTAGACAGTTCGAAACCGAATAAACTGTATGGTTAAATCTTTATCTATAACGTGTATTTTCTGGTTTGATCTGCTGTTTGTTGAGTTGGATGACATTTTCACTGAATCAAGAATAAATCTGGACTAATTTTAATCTAATTTTAATTTAGAGAATTAACAAAAATTGACATATTTGTAAATTTGTAAAAGTTATTGTAATCTGTAACATTTTAGCTCTTGTATACTACATGGATGATGGGCTTTTCACCTGTGCGCAGGTATCCGCCTCTCCCCCGCCACCAGGATGACGTCGCAGAGCTGTCGAGAGCGCAGGTAGCCCTCCATCTTGCGGAAGGTGACGTCGGCGTGGGACAGGGCGGTGAACATGCACTCCTCTGGACACGCACATGGCTCCATAGACACACAGGAAGACAGTGTGACACTGCTGTTGGACGTCCTACACATAACACCCAAGTCGTCCATACAAAAGGACAGAGAGACAATGAGAAGACAGCAGCTTTGAGTTAATGAGCAGAAAGTGATTAATTTTTTGTTTGAAAGAAAGACACAGCTGCTGTGTAAAGCAGTCCTTTTGTTTTCTTCTGCCTTCCCTTTTGCATTCAGTTCACTGTACTTCACTGCGAGCGGACAAAGACTCTTAATGGTCCAATTACTGGGACTAAAGACAGTAATACATTTAGATCAGTTTAAAGAAATGCCAATTAAAACATCAACAGAGCCTATAAACATGAAGTGGACATTTTCCCTGGAGTTTATTAATTGCAACAAGGGATGTAACAAAACCTGTGCCTCAATTTTGGAAAGTGTTGATAGCATAATACAAATATAATAAATATAATAAAAGTGTTGATAGCATTTACAATTCAATATGATTTTGCCAAAATGCACTGTTTTGTTGAGGGTACATAGACATGATCCCTTGCTTCATTTCAGGACTGTCAGAATTGGTTATTGCAACATCCCTAAATGCAAACATATTCTCTTCTTTACATCTTTAGGAGATAAATGGACACTTAAGCCAAAATAGGTGTAATATTAAAAGGTCAAGTCTGAATAAAAAACGAGAAGTTATAACCCTTCAGCAACAGGAAACATGTTGACCTTTGAGACACAAATTAAAATCCTCAAGTGTAACAGCAACTTAGTAAAACTTGAATGCAAAGTGAATGGTCCCTGTTCTTGTCCCTTGCTCCACACCACTTCCTCCTTACTCTTGTCTTCAGACCAATCTCATTCATCACTCTGTATCATGCTCTCCTGTTTATCATCGTTCATATCTCGTTTAGAAAGATTTTGGCCAGCGCCCCTACACATTTGTCCCAGTGTGTGTGCAGACAAGATATGGCTAAATGCTGCCAGAGGAGAAGACTTTGAAGTGCAGGAAAGGCTGTCTTTTCAGTGCTCTTAATTGAGCCTGGCAGCCGTTCAAAAAAGGACCATAGAACAGAGACAGTGGGAGAGCGTGTTTGTGGTGGTGGTACACAACACATACCGACAGATTGTGAAAAGTTTTTGCCAGCCAACTGAGGCAAGGGCATGCTGTCAGTCAGTGTGTGCAAAACAAACACTCCCATCGGCTTCTTTGAGTTTGAGGTGAAAAACAAAAATCATGTGCTTGGAAATAGCTGTGCAGAACAGTCATGGTCCACCACAAGAACCAGATAATATTCCATAAATTAAGATGAAACAGGCAGAACGGCTGTGTGGGTTCAATTCCTAGTTCAGAAGGGGTGTTTGGAGTTTGCATGCTCTCCCACTGTCTGTTTGGTTTTCTTAATTCCCTGGTTTTATAGACATAAGTGCTCCTGACCAAGCACAAGGTCTCCTGGTGGTCAGCCCCTACTCTTCACAAGTTGCCCAAGGTATGGGTCAAATGTAAATGAAAAAGTGTTTTGCAGAGGTTACATTTGTTACTATTTCAAACCAATGTATTTAATGTTTCAGACCTCTTTTTCTTACTCTTAACATATAAAATAATAATATGCTTTGTTGAATAACATAAGTGAAAGCTTGAGGGTAAGCGATGGGTTGGGCTCAGATCCCTGTCCATCCACTCTTAGATTCAGAGCACATCTCTCTCCATGATCCCATTTGAGACTCAGCCACCCGTGTGCTCTTGGACTGTACACAGCAAGAGAGGAGGGACACACATTCATGTGACTGCACACTCTCCAGTGCATCCAATTTTGTGTAATGCAAGAATGGTCTGACATATAAGGATCATGTCACATATATCTTAATCTGTTGTCTTTGACTGCGGCAAAGCTCCAAATCTGTTCAAATTACGCTTTAATTTGTTGCTGCTGCTGTACCGAACACCATCCATATAGCAGTCAACTAGAGCTGAAACAACTACAGATTTGTTGCAACTAACTGATTACTGACACAACCATCTAAAATAATCTAGGTTTTATTACTCAGAAAGAATTACAAACTGGCACAGAGCAAAAAAAATCTCATATTTACTGGCATTAAGCAATCAAACAACAAAACAACAAAATTGACAGATTAATCATTACAAAAATAATCAATAGAGCCCTATCCAGTGCAACTCTCAACAACGCATGAACGTACACAGAAAAAGTCTTTACCAAACATAATAAGAAGGATGACCAGTGTATTATATGTCAGTTCATGGCATACAGTCTAAACTAAAAGCATCCGGCAGGCAAAGGATTCTCTGTGCAGCAGTTATTCACGATCATCAGATCTCACTGGTGTTCTCCACAAGTCATGCTGAGGCTGACACCGAGTCATGCCCTTCTACTGTCACATGAAAGCCGCCGACCAAACTAGGCCTATTAAATTATCACGAAAACTAAATATGACATAGGGAACTGGAAAATTGGTCTCCGCGAGGACTTTAAACTTTTTCTGAGCGCATGTTGTGGCGCTTCAGGCATCTTACCTGCAGGAGCTGGAGTCTGTTTCCGCGGGGTTGTTGTTATTGTCTTCGGCGCCCACCGCCGCTGAACCCGCCGCCGCTGCATCCTCCTCCAGCCCGAGCTGGGCGGAGGGCTCCGGGGGCAGATCTCCCGATGCCTCCATGCACGAGAGCGGGCGAGGGCGTCGGTGTGGCGGAGGAGAGTCCCACGACAGAGCCGCGGTGGAGCTTCTGCACTCGGGCTGGCTCAGAGAGCGGGGACAGGAGCTCCCCGCCACGGCTCCAGCTGAGGCTCGACTCCCCGCAGCTTCTCCAAACTTTCTGTTACTGTTTCCGTGGCACAGATTTGACCCGGCACTGCCGCTGGTCACCAGACCGCTGGGACCACTCGCACTGGAGCTGATGCCGACAGAAGTAGAGCTACAGCCGCTGACAGACGCTCTGTCTCCGGGACTACCGCCCGCTCTCCTCCCGGTGAAGTGCTCCAGTGGAGGCGAGTGGGTGGGGGACAAGGCGGTGTGGCCGAACCACCTCCATCGGATCCGGAGTATCTGCTTCACGTCAAACTCCTTCCGCGAGGACGAGCTCGAGCCGCTGCTCGACATTCCAGGCTCAGAAGAGGAAATGGCGGGGAGAGCACGAGCCGCTCTGCCGTTAAAGCCACACAGAGCACGCGTGTCTCCGGTAACGGTAAACGCGAGTGGAGGAGAGGTGAGCGGAGACAGCAGAGTATATGAGGAGAGAGAGGCAGGAGGGAGGGACAGGGCCACTACACTACACTCTGATCTGGTCTGCTGTGTTACAGGCAGCCTACTGGAAAGCATGACATTATGTGCTGCATGTCTTATGACCTTCCACCTGCCAGAGGATGGATTTATGTAGCATATTTGTCACCTGTGTGTAAAGTAATTATCACCTTACATTTAGTTCAAATAGCCCAGGTTTAGCCCATTTGAATTTTATAGCATTTTTGACTGTGTGACCAGTGACCCATGACTCTGGATTGTCTGATAACAATCAAACATCTCCAATTCTCATCCACATCTATTTATTCTCACCATTCTTCCACTTACATCCATTTCCTCCTTCTGCAATGCTGCAGCAATTCAGAGACATGATCAGTGGGAGAGGGTCCTATGGGAGCTCTTCCATTCTGATGCCCTGTAGGCCCCCAGCAGCCCTGCAGACAGTCAACCAGAACCGGCCTCACCTTGGTGCAACCTCCACAGCCACAGCCTGCATGTGCTGAGGTTTATTTGTCTTGGACTCCCGCCAACATTAGGGATGAGTTGTTTTAGGAGCCCCCCTTCAGGAAGAATCAATAAGTCAAGGAGGCGAGGGCAGTTTGTGATATGCGTTAGTCATAAATTGGCACAGGCCGACTAATGGCAAGCACTGAGACTAATTTCTCCCATAAATAAGCCTCCACAGGGAGCAGATGATACAGTTCGTTTTGATTTTACAGACTGTATTTGCCAGACCTGAAGAACAAGCCTTTGCTTTATTCCAGGATGCCTTGAAGATTATGAGCAGGACCTCCCCATTGTTTATGCTGAATCGATGCTACAGGGTCAATAGACACACAAAGGCATAAACAAAGACTGCGCATACACAAATAGCAGCTGCATAAACATTTTTAACCAGCCATTGTATCAATAGGTGTAAAAAACAAAACAAAACGGGGGATCTTATATATTACAAGAAGGACCTTTTATATCGTCAAAGTTTAAAGATGTCTATAAAAAAGTACATATTAAAAAGTACTAATATTAAAACAAATAGGAATATGTCTGATTCTTTTCTCGCAATTTATTTTTGCAGTATTGTTTATCAGTGTGGATGTTTTTTAGGGATTGGCTTCAAAACTCCAGTTTCTTATGCTATTGTGAAAAAACAATTTAACCTTAGTTCCTTTGTGCTGACAATGTTAACCTTTATGTCAGCTTTTGTTTCATATGGATAGGTCCAGTAATTACAGAGAGAATCTGACAGTTAAACAACAGAGGATTCTAACAGTCTCCAACTCAAGGGATTACAGAATGTTGTCATGTTACGTGTAAACAACCTACAGCTTAATTAAGAAACAGTCTTAGAAAAGAGTTGTAGAGACAGTAAGACAGAATGTCATGTCACTCAATATTTCCCAAACAGAGGAACAGGGACTTGTAATATATGTAATATAAAATGGTATTTGTAGTACATTTACATCCTTAGTAGTATTTCTGTAGAATTATTTTGGCATAAATATAATTAAACAACAAGAAAGTACAATAGCTGTAATTGGCAAATGTTAGAAAATGATTTATAATGACTAAAGAAACACCAGTACATGATTTAGGGTGTATTCAAGACAAAAACAGCTGAACCCTATCAGTTGCTCTTCACTTTTCATGTGAGCATTGAGAATAAATTAACTACAGGAGATGATCAAACCAAAACATTGGATAGACAATTATTGCATTTAAAATTTTAGTTTAAACTGACCCACAACATCATAACTACCTTAAAAAAATAAGCTCTTAAGCCTAAACTCTGGCAGCCACATGATCAAAGTGCTGTAGTGACGCTGGTGGTAGCTGAAAACTAGCCTCAGGAGGGGAATGAAGCAGAAATGAGAGGCGATCCAAACCGACTCTCCTTCACTCTGGTCTAATCATTGGCCACTTGGCAGGAGCCACCTTGAGCCGGCTGTTTTTGTTATATTGCTCTCTCGGCTACAGTTGCCCGAGACTATCACTCAAAATCCTCTGGTTCTGATTTATGACTGCACCGCATTGGCATATATGCACCCTGGAAATGACACCATGAAATCACATTTACACAGACTTCACACTCCAAATTCATCCTGGTTATGTATGTGCAATCACAAACCTAAACATATACAAGCTTTCCCTCACACTATTATGGTACAATGAATTCCAATTTATGCCCACTTTGTAGTCTGCAAGGGTGCGCATACATTACAGATACAAGTCAGTGCCAAAGAAAAAAAAAAAAAACACGTAGCAGTGCCCCAGAGAGCAGTCATAAAAACATTTTTATGGGGCTAGAAAGTGAAACATTATCTGTCTGCTGTGGTGGTGATGATCGGGTGATCTTGCAGGATTGATGAGTCTCTAAAGGGGGGAGCTACGTCATACCAAATAATCCTGGGAGCAAATAATATATTTGTTTCACGCTAATATTATGAAAATTAGTGTTGTTTGCGGTCAGTGCTATATGCAATGATATTTCTGTCCTAATCTAGAACTGTTTCTTTTGTAGCTCCTGGTTCCTCCTCATTTTATAGCCCTATATTGGTTCTAGCTGTGGTTTTTCCATATTTTTTTCGGAAATGTGATCATGGTTTGCACAGCCATGCTAAGATTTGATTGATCAGCTGAAGCGGGAGAAACTTGCATTGCTCCTGGCTTGATAATGCAACATTAAATATTTTACTGACATTTATTCAAAATAGCAAAGGTGCCTCTCTGTAAACTATGTATTTTTATTTCCCCCTCTCCTTACACCCCTGCCATTATCCTCTGCACCAAAGTTTGAGTATGATGGTGGCTGTGACTCCCTGAGGTGCACACAACATCCACAGGGACAAAGTCACAGGAGCCATTGTTCTACTACACACACAGGATGAGTTGTGTAACCACCTGCGTTGTATACATCATGGCGCGACGATGCAAAGATATAAATCACAAGCCACTATACATTCTGTATGCGTATACAAACGCACAGTCACAATCGCTTCATGACACACAAATCCAAACCCACACATACGGTCAACAATGTCCTTGAGCGTCCAGAGGCTTAAGACTGGCCAAGCAAATAATTACCTCTCCACTTTGACACGATTCCAGCCCGTGCATAAGAGAAGAGGGTTCAGGGCTCATAAATCTTGTTCCAATAGAGATCCCTTATGGAAGGATAATATCAAACGCGGGAGACAAGAATTAGGGTTACGGTTGGAGTCAAGTTAAAGAATATGTGTGTTATGAAGGTTATAGGGCTATTGTTTTTATATGAACAAAATCATTACTTTCACCAGGAGGAGTAAATCCAGGTGTGTAGCTGAGTGACATGTAGCTATGGCTTTTCTGAGCATCACTAAACTCCACCACTGTAAAATATTTAATCCTGACCATGTTAAATAAGTCATTTCACTCCTAAATGTGAAGTGTTTTTTAAATCTGACTGTTTATATATTATAAAACTGATCACATAGAGGGATGGTGATCTATACAACGTGAATGTATAGACAGTTTTTTGGTTAATTGTGAATAATTGTTCGGTCTTGATGTTTTAATAATAAACGTAACACTAAAATTTGATAGTGTCATAGTCATGCACTTGTCATCTTATGTGTCAGCTGCATTTTTTTATGATTTTACCACATGGAACTAAAAACCTCCCTGTAATAACACATCATGTTCAAAAGATGATCGTGAATTAGACCCGAGCAGGAGAGCATGCAGTGAATTTGTGTCTCATTTGAATAGAAAGCAGACCACCTTCGGCTGTATCCTCTGTCACATCAGTCAAAAGCAGAGCACCAGATCAAGGGCACAACTGTGTTTTGTGTATTCTTATCCAGCGTGGGTGTATTATGCGTCTAGACGAAGCGTTGTCCCAGTTTCCTCAGCTGTAACAAACAGGAGATTAGAATAGCAAAACTTCATCATCAGATCCGCTCGCGTCTTCCTTCTACAATGCTTATGTAGTAGAATGTTATCATATATTTCAATTAAATCATTGTAAAAGAAAAAAAGGGTAATTGAAGGATGAAGAATAGTTGCAGAACGCCTTTGGATCAGTTTTGTCATATGTTATTCTTGCCCATTTATCAAATCGGTCTAAAAAAGCTGGATCGGCGCATCCCTAGTCTGAGTGCATCTTTCTGTGCTGATCATATCTGGGTTTTTTCTGGGTTGACACAAGCTTTCCCTTTACATAAACATGCCCACTGCTCTTGTCAGGTTGCCCAAGAGGCACTGAGCAATTTGGGAAAATAAAGTATATCTCCTTCACAGCCAGACATCACATACTGTTCCTATGGTTTTTAGGTCAAAGCCACCATAGTTACAAAGAAACAGGAAAGATGGCTCTATTCAAGTTTGAAGTTTTTGGGGCATAGTGTATTTGAAACTACACATTAGAATTGGAATATAATGAGAATGCCGTGTATTTACACTATAGCTTATTGGATTTCTGTATACAAAAATGAGATAACATCATAATAAACTGCTGCAAAATCCAGTAGAGGTAGAATATAAACCTGATATTCTATCGCTCTCTTGATTACTTCCTCTAATAACCTCAGCAGCCATTTCCCAATTTCCTGGTGCACTCTCTTCTACCCATCACCCTTTGCTCTTTTCTCTGCCTCCTCATCCTGCAGATGAATCTACAGCATGTCGGACCTCCAGGGTAATCCAGTGTGTCTCAAGCACAACATCAGGTAGTGAAATAAACAGATTTCAACAAAAACAGAAACAGGAAGCTATGGACAAGACCTAAGAAAAAACACATCAATAACACCCATCTAAACTCATACATCAGACCATTTTAAGCAGCACAAAACATCTCTCCTTCATTCTTAAAGTACTTAGACTTTGACACACTTTTTACCGACATGTTTTATTCAACACAAGGAAAAAAATATGTTACTGGGTGAGAGCGAGTGGCTAAATGAATGTCTGTGGCGTTTTACCACTACAGTAGAGGGAAATAAACAGCACACTTGGATATGAGTACTTCTGGACGGAGAAAGCTTGAACCAAAATGTCCAATTACTTTGATCCATGCCTGTTGCTGTGGGCAGATTTTTTTTTTTTTTATTCTTAAAGCCAACCACTAGCTGATGCACACACACAAACCCATAGAGAGAAAAGCTAATGACTATGGTCTGGCTTGCCCGCTCGGCTTCCTGTAAATGCCCAAGAGGATGGGAAGGAAAAATGGAGAATTGAAACAGCCAAACGCAGCTACAGTTAAGCAGTGGATCTGTTGAGTAGCTCCAGAGAAACTGGAGAAAGCAGGCAGATGATTGGAGGAGCCATTGGTGAAAAGGAATGGGCTCTGGATTCAGTCCAATCTAATCAGGACCGCTCCTATATCAGCAGCCGTCCCGTCACCACGACATCTAAAGGCCTACATCTATTGTGGGAGACGGCATTTATTGATCTGTCAGAAGGATTACATTTGGTCTTTGCGCTGCACCATGCCTTGTACTCAACTCTTGACATTAAAGGTTGCTGCAGCACAGGACACTTACAGCTTTATGTGAAGGAGACAGAAGATTATGTGACCCTGAAAAAAATCACACACTGGCCTCCAACAGCTCAATATAATACAATACTCGTGCAACAATGTCAAGGGATGGGCAAACCTGTTACCTCTTAAATAATAATGTGGTGTAAGACTATCATAAAACAAGACTGAAACATTAATAATATGTAATAATAATAATATATAATCAGTCTGAAATATTGGTTTTCCAGATGCTCTAAGCCCTCACGTTGCAATTTTGTGCATTATTCTTTGCGTCCATATCTCAGTGGTAGTTACTCTGTACTGGGGTAGACTGGCGAAACAAGACACTGCTGCTAGATTAAATATGTAACATATATCAGGGTAATTTACAATTGTAACAAAACCCACTACCATCTTGAAATGGTTTATCATTGCAGATATCGACATAATTTTCAGTAATGATTAGCAGTCAGCACTCATCTGCATGTCACTGATACGTTTTCTACAAGCTTGAGACAGTATAATGAATGTGCCAATATTACTCATGTGCATGGTGGTCATACATCATTCCCAGCTTCTTCCTTGCTGCTTTGCCCTTCTGAGGTCAACAATGAAACACATTTGTCACAAGCAGTGGTAATTTGCATATTAAGTTAGCACAGATGTAGCTCAGTGATTAAAGCATTTCCCCGACCAAAAGATTGACAGTTTGATCCATTGCATGCTGTGCAATGCTGTCCTTGGGCAAGACACTTCATTCAACATTAATATGTACATCATATACAGAATAGCTTACCACCACAAATATAAAGTAAATAAACAATTCACAACATTATCAAGCACCATTGAGCATCTGAACATAAAAAGAAACATGGGGCTGGGACAATCATCTTTTTTGCACTACTGTATACTGAAATACGTTTTTTTTGTAGAAAAAAAAGATTACAAAAGAGTGCTTCACTGGGTCAATGTAAAAATTGTTTTTAAAAAAATAAAAAATTTGAGTCAAATTTTGAGTCAATTACTGTTGCATTTTGACCAACAAGTTGGTCTTTTCTTTAATGACATCTTGTATTACAATAATAAAGCTGCAGTATTCCACACTGCTTGTCCATTGTTGTTGTGTGATTTGTCAGGACAGGAGATTGCTAAGATTGACTTTCATGTTACTGTATATATATAACGTGTATAATGTGTGTTTGCTGACTAAGCTACAGACAAAGCTGGTGGTGCCGTCATAATTGTTAATACCAGCTTTGGTGCTGATTGGTTTGAACAAAAGGGAGAGAGCTTGTATTACAAACCCAACTATTACAAATGCCAGACTGATTAACAGTGTTTGGAAACTTGACTTCTGCTCTCTATTCCTTCATGGTTAAGTATTGCAGTTTGTTGTAATACTGACTCATAATACATAGTAACTGTATGAGTTATGTGCATGGAATATCAGTTTGCTATTTATTTTTTAAATGGCTAGTTCATTGTACTACTGAGTACTTCCTGTCCAATTCTATCGATATTTGGTTTTTGCAGTTATATGTACTACAATTAATAAATAGTTCTGCTGCAGGTGGATGAGATGAACACTTCTGTGGCGACACTTCTGTGTTGATGAATGGGTATAATAAAGGCATAATACAGATAAAAATAAAACTAATTAAAATAAAACCAGAAGTAATCTATAAATAAAAACAATTACGTAGACTTTACATTTGAATTGGTTGTTTTTTCATATTTTACATTTTACCTTTACATATTTTGTGACAAAAGTCACAGTCCAACATGGATATAAAGAGAGAAAGAGAGAAATAGATAGATAAATAAATAAATAAATAAACACATACATACATACTTTATTGATCTCCACAGGGGAAAATTCAGTTGCCATAAGTAGATACAGATGGACAACAATTCCTAAATATAAAAATCATAAAACATACTCTAATACAAGTAGCCTGAGGAATAGCTCTAACCCTGTATATCAGCAGTGAGCAACTAACGGCGAAACACAAAAGCAACAAATTCAGAGGACTAATAGAGCTAGTTAAAAGTCACAGTATAGAGCTGTCTTACTCACAACATTACTGACTTTGCCAACATTACTGTGCAAAGAAACAGCCTTAATGACCACTAATACTCCTATTTACTGTGTGTTGTTGTTTTCTCATATATTTACACACTTGTTTCGCCGCTGGTAAAATCGCTGAGGCATGAATTCTGCATCTGCACACAACAGGAGATAATACACATCCTGAATTATTGATAGAAAATGAAAACAACTCTTTCTTTTCTTTCTACCCTTTCCCCTCTAGCTTCTCGTCACTAAAACCCATTTGGTAGTTTAACAGCTCTCTTATGACCGCTGCAAAACTGGTCCCTGTGGATTTGGCAAATACACCTCTAAGTGCAAAGAATCTATTCTTAGTGTGACTGTAAGCCAGTTGTATTTTGCACGTACAGGACAGGAAATGCTTGCACTGCACTTTATCCACTATCCTTTACACATCTTCTAACTAAAACTCCCCCCCACATCTTTCTATCTATCTATCTATCTATCTATCTATCTGCCAAGTCAGATCACAGTTATGGCTTTCTCCCGCTTGTGCCGCAGTGCCCTCTTTCCTGGTCCCTGGGTTCCTAAATGGAGGCAGAGAGTTAGAAAGAGAAGAGGAAGTGGAAAACACCAGAGAGTCAAAGTCAGTGAGCATTTACAGCCAGATAAAGAGCATGTTTTAATAATTCAGTCTGCCCCGCAGCCGCCAGCCAATCACAGCCCATCGCTTCCATGCACATGAAACGAGGGAGACGGCTCATGTCTGTACCGACCCCCAGTCCACTCATAAATTATTGTTTGTACCTCTGAAGAACTAACATATTCATAGAGAACGATATTTCAATAGCTGATTGGTTTATCCATGGGTTGTTTATCCACAGTTTAACATTTTTTGCAAGTTTTGATTAAGCTCAGAAATAGCTTGTATATATTCAGGAGCTTACTAATTGGTCAAGGAAAAAAATGGTTTGTGTGGACCTGGATTTTTCAACTGTTTACACTTAACATTCTGATATGTATTTCTGAGCACCACAAACTTAGTTGAGCAAGACGGAGCTATATTTGCTATAGAAAATGTGTTCTGGACTTCACTGCTTGAAATTCATGCCCCAGTCCAGTGTTAAAAGTAATCTTGTGTGTACCCAAGTCGGGACAGGAACGATTTGTGCTGAACGATGCAAACAGCTAAGGGCATCCACTTTATCAGCAAAGACACAGGACGATCTGCCTGTTTGAGGCTACAGCGTTTAGCTTAGTGTTGTGCTCCTGTCTACAGAACTACTCACTGGCGCAGTCTCTATTCACAGCCTGGCTATTGGTCAGAGGAAGAAGGTCACCTTATCCCTCTCCAGCCATTGATCCGTAAACTGATGAGGCAGCAGAGAAGAGAACAAGGATGGACAGAGTGAGAAATCGAATGACGGGAGGTGAAAGGCGAGAATTAAATGATGCTCAATAAAACAGAACGGCAGCGGTTACAGACGGAGTCGGGCTGTGATTGTGACAGAGAGTGTCACACTGGAGTCACTGTAATTAGTCAAGTGGTCGATTAGAGTTCAATTCCTCATGATGTTTGAATTTAAACATGATTCCTCTGTGGTTTGTTGTGGATAGTGTTCTTTCCTGGTTTTCGTTTTCCAGGGTTGTGACAGCAAATCATCTGCCTTTTAGTGTACACAGATAATGGGTTGATGCTGGATAGATTTCATGTCTCATCTCATCATCTTTCCTGAAACAAGCATGGATTGTACATTGTGTTTTTATGCAGGCTTGGGACCGACACTGTAGAGTACACGTCTGTTTTAGGACTGTTTTATTAAAGATATGATACAATTTAGAAGGCCATAGTCACTTTTGGAAATATCTCTGATTGATCGTTTAAAGGGAAAATTATAACAGTCAAATCAGAGAAATCTGGTGGACATATCTGCTACTGCCACTGTTACACATTAAAGCTTAAAGTGCGTATGACGGGTTTCTATGATTTTCTAATTTTGACTTTATTCAGTGTATTAATACTTGTTGTAAATAGAAATTATAGTTTTACACCAATCAGATCACTGTTTGTGGAAAAAAGTTGAAAAACCTGTTGAAAAATACAGGAAGTAAACAAACTGATGACATCACACTGGGGAGACAAAGGTTATGCATCATTTACACAAAATACACTACTTTTTTTGACCCTTTAAACATTAATTCAACAAAATTAATGGTGTTAACATGTATTTTTATTTGTCAAATCAAAAAAATGTGACATTAGATGAGTTTTGGCCCAGTGTACAGTGTTGTTGCTATGGTAATTTCCTAGCGTGATGTCATCATTTACAACCAGGAAGTAAAATTAAAAAGCTAAAAATTGCAAAACTGGTGTAAAATTTGTAAAGAATTTTAGCTAATTTTGAAATATGTTTATCTGAACTACATTTTGGTTAAATGAGTAGCCCAACCTGTCATGGGCCCTTTAATATTTGCCATGGGTCAAAAACAACATCAGTCTTAGGACTCAACTATTGCAGACAACGTGTTATTTTGTGTTTTGTTTTTCTTGTCTAGAGGTAGGGGATGTATCAAAATATAAATAAGTAAATTGTTATTTTGATAACTAAAATTAGAATATCAGATGTATACTGTAATGTAAAAAGAGCTGATAAAAAAAAATAAAAAAAAACTTGGAATGTATTCTTCCAAACAAACTTGATGCACAAAGGAATTTTGCTACAGTAGAGCTTGAAATAGTCACACATTATCAGATTTTTTATTTAGCCAAATGACAAACCAATGAAGACTTTATGCTAAATGCTAAGCTTATTGTTCATTCAAAAGTATTCTGATTCACTATAGATGAATGAATGCATTTATCAGTTTATCACATTCTTTCACTGTGCTTTTGTTTCATTTTTGATATTGTTTTGGATAATTTAATGTGCACTTCTGCCACGTTCGCCAGGGCAGAAGTTCCGAAGCTCTATATCACAGATTTGCTGCCTACCAAGCCCACAAGTACTATAGATCTCACAAATATTATTGATAGTGTATTTGAAATGCACTATCAATAATTTAGACTGTGTATACGGACGATACAATCAGAAGATAAACAAGACATTTATGGTAACCAACTGCATTGTCGCTAAGATACAGATAAAGGGAACATGTTGAAATGCAGAGCAGAGAGCCTTGTCCAATGACAGGGCATTCATCAGACGTAGAAGAGGTAATTACCACAGAACGTGGCATTAGAGGACGCTGACTCTGCAGCTTTTGAAATCATAACTAGACCATGGTAGTAGATTATGACAGCGTTTAGTATGCATCGCTGCGTAGAGGGAATAAATAAACTGAATGAATGACAAGCAGAGAATGACAAGTGTTAATCAAGAGCACTGGCTTAAATGAACCTTGAAATGAAGCATCAACATGCATCCTGAAGAGCATTTCAGACCGCCATTTCCTCATTCACCAAAGTCTGGAACTTTCCACCAAAATATAACATAAATTGCAGTGTGCTTAAATGTTCAAGGTGTTATGCCTTCCAAAAGGCTTCTCAAGACATATCTAATTATGACGATATAATCGCAATCCATCAGAAATGTGTAAAATGTGGCTGTAATGGACTTGGCAGAGGCCCCAGTAATGCACAAACGAAAATGAACAATAGTATAGAAATGTCATCTAAAACCAGTTTTCAAGCAATAGCGTAAGTGATTTCTGTTACTTTTATTTTTAATAATAATAATAATCTGGGTGCCACCCTGCTCGCTCTGCCGCTGTCATCTCATGATCTCTCTGGGTGGAGTCTCCCATGTCCTCCCAACCACATGCATGTACTTGGGAGGTGCTGGCCCCTGTCCACGGTATACCCTAAGGCCCAAATACACGGTGATAAGCTCCAGTCAACAAATGTAATATTACACATCTCCCAACTTAACCTCATGCTCACTTTTTACAGCAATAAGGTTTAGCTGCAACAATATGATATAGGAGTAATCACTAATACTAATCTTTGCTAATCAGTTAATTTATCAAAAGTGTGTGAAATACTTACATTTTCAACCTAGCATTGCCAGTTTAAAGGGGTTTTATTTCACTGCTGTGATATGAAGTGGAAATGTTATAGACAGCCGTCCTTGAGAGGTATGCACCAGGACTGACACCTTTATTTATCTACCAGCTTATCAGCAAAACATGGACATGGCTTATAGCAATTAAACATGACTCTATGTGTTTTATTGGTTATGATTTAATCCACTGTGACTCTTTATGGCGATAGGGCTCCTTTTGCCTTTCAGCTCAATAAAATTTTACAATGCAAGAAGTGGCCAATAAAGCAGTGTAAGAGTAAAGGTTCTGTGTTAAGTCATATCAACACGCAGCACTCAGGCCTCTGCCTTTTCCCAACAACTGCCTTCTGTTCCCATCGGGGCTGAAAAAAGGTGCAATCGGAGGACATCGATTTCACCCTATGTTAAAAAGCTTTTATTGACATGACATTTCCTCGGCACAAAGGTTAAAGTGAGAGAATAGAAAAGGAGGCGGCGAAGCACAAGTGGCCCTGTAGCTTTATGTTTTGTCTTTGTTAAACCAATATATTAATCAGCCTTTTCTACATAACTCACATATCAAAATCACAACAAAAAATCCATCAACAACCAATTTCTGATTAGGTCAGTGGGGACCAAAATGTTGCAGTAATACAAGAATGACCCTGTGGTTGATTTTCGTTGCATTATGAAGTTGAGTATACTGGCTGCTATTACTGTAAACTTCGCCTGCACATATGTCACCCACACCTTTGCAGAGAAGTGTACTTTAAAGTGAAATAAAGTAAAAAATACATTTTTAGCTGATATCCAATATGTCTTGCTACTGTGGCTGATAAACTGTATTTGCAAACACTTATATTTGTAAACAGTTTGTTAAGATTTTAAAATCCATAGCAAGGCCCACATTTATGTTAACTTAAAGTTAACATTAACTTTTCACTTCTGTGAATTGAAAGAAAACAAAAAAACCTAACTAAATTTATTTATCTGAGATATAAAATAATTAGTTGCATGATTGTGATTGTGATTGTGTAATCATATGACCACATCTAGCCAAATTGCTTTTTCCAGTTTTTCTAATCAGTTTGTTCAAAAAGACAAATCTGATGCACATGGACACATGGCCACTCAGAGACTGGGCCAGTGCAGAAAAAATATAGATACCAAACTGTGGCAAAATCTTCAATATCTGACCAATACCAAAATCTGGGGAATTCCTGATATCTCCAATACAAATATTGGAACTGATATTTTGCCCATCAATGGCTGAATGTGAAAGTCTACATTGGGACACAAACTCAATAACAGATCATTTCAATACATCAGACGTCACCCCAACGGTCCAAAGTCAGACTGAATCTGAACCAGCAGAGAATCACACAGACACACATTTAGTAAGAGGGCAGTTGTAATCGAACTGCCAAAGGTGCCCATCATATGATGATTTTGTAAAGCATCATAAATCCCACCACCACCACCACAGCCCTGCTGACACACAGCTAATCAATCTCTTGAGTCCTGTTCTCCTTCTCTCCATTATTTAAGCCTAGCCTTAAATAATTCTTTCAATTAGACATTTAAGGATTATGAATTATTATCCAAGACATGAAAGGACTTCACAATATAAATTTTTTGTGTTGCGATTGAGAACAAACATCACAATTATTGTGAAATTCTTAACTTATTTTGATTGATATTGTCTATCACCATGTATGTCAATGTCTTTATGAAGCAATCTTTCTGAATAATGTAATGTGGCATTTAAAAAAAACAAAAACGTCCAGATTAAAAAAACAACACAGAAATATTTAACTTTGTGCAGTCTAGATTGAATTTAAATATTTTCATTTTTCGTCTAAAATTGTCATAATTATTGTTTTTAGTTATAATTATAATTGAAATCCCATGATGTGTATAAAGTCCATTCTTTTTGTGAGAACAAATGTGAGTGCGCTGTCAGGGGCTCACCCTGTGGATCCAAGTGACAGGTAGATCTTGTAGATGAACCAAGGAGCCTGGAGGCGGGGTCCTGCTTTACATACGGACAGAAGCCCATAACCTAAATAAACAACACGGTTGGTGCGTTTAATCAGAATACAATTTCAAACATCATATGGCAAAAACTTGGTTTGACCAATAAGGCCCAGAGAACAATAGCCAAATGCACGTGCTTGTAAGAGCTTGAACTTCTAAACCTGTATCCTACTATTTATACGGTCCACTCAAAGCTTCAAATAATGTCATCTGTGATAACTTCACTGTTTTATCACTACGTAACACTGAATGCGTTCTTTAGATTGCGAAGAGTGTGTGACAGACCAGATGGACTAGGCTTCGCTGTCAAAATGTCTCAGGCGAGCCTAAAATATGAATTATATGAATACTGAATTTGCTGACGCTGACTAAATTATGTCTGATGTACGTATCTCACTTCAGCTGTACATTCTGAGCTCAACAATCCCGCCTTCGAAGCCCGCGCTTCCTGCTCTGAGCTCTCATTCATTTTCATTCACTTTAGAGGTGCGACCTATGGCTACGAGAGGTTTGTGTGTGTGTGTGTGTGTGTGTGTGTGTGTGTGTGTGTGTGTGTGTGTGTGTGTGTGTGTGTGTGTGTGTGTGTGTGTGTGTGTGCGTGCGTACGTGCGTGCGTGCGCGCGTGCGCGCGCGCGTGCGTGTGCGTGTGCGAGTGTGTGTTTAAATATTAAATACACTTCTCTGGAAAGCGTATTGGAAAGATTAATGGGAAATGTACTTGATGGGCGGTCGCGTTTTGTTGCTGTTGTTGTTTGCGGATACAAAAATGATTTGTAATAGCCTAAATTAATTACTAGCCTAAATGTAGGCTATTGACGTCATCCAGCTCTCAGCAGATGTAAGACCGAAACAAAGTTGAAATGCTCTGCAGGGTCAGCTAATTGTTAAACCCAGGACATGGAAAAAACCGAGAAGAAGGGGTGACCGTTTTAATCTGCACTGTTTTTCTTAACAAAACAGGATTTATTTATTTACCATTAAACCATCTGGCTTTTCCACGTATGTCCAAACGTAGGCATAACATGCATGCACATGCACAATGCAACTAATCAACTAATCAAGTCTCCAGTCATTCTATTCATTTCCGTCTTTGTCCTGTGTTTACTGTGTGGTAGGCCTACATGAGCTCAGCAGCAGTATAATACAGCAGCACCTCTGCCATATACATGTAGAGTGGTAGATGCAAAAAGGTACACGGTTCGGGACATTTGATTTGATTGAGCAGAGAGTGTTGAAGGCTGAGCTAGAGCCCAGAGGTGCTGTGAAGTGGAGATAAGGCTCCACCTGTCTGCTGCCTCTGTTTGTGTGGGTGATGGTCCAGTGCCTAGAAAAGTGCATCCATAAAACCTGAGCTATGAACACAACAAAAAGGCAAACATACAAAATAATAAATGTTTATGATTATTTTTGAGCAGAAAGGGCCAAACTATCCAAAGACAAAACTAAAGCATTTCACAGGTTGAAAATGATTCAAATTGAGTAATACAGTAGCCTGCACACACATTTTTTCTTCAAACACATAGTTTCAGCTCCCTTTTTGTTATAGTGTACTGCTATGTCTCTGATTCTGAACTGATGAGGTTCACATTCACAAAGACAAGTCTTTGGTTATTGGTTGTTGTATTGGTTACCATTTACAACAGTAAACATTACTGCGCATATATATTCACAACTTAAAGACACATATGACATATACTTACAGTGTTTTTCCTCAAGTTTCTTTCTATTTCTCACATGTTCTGAGAAGAAGGCAGGAAGTGCAATAGGAAGTCAGATGCAAACCGCTGCCTGGTGTGTCTCTGTAAGTTACACTTGAAGACTAGACTCACAATTTCATCTCTGTTCTCATAAGAAGATTTTTTAACCATAGACTGAAGACTACGAGTCACAAGTCAGGCCTGCAGAAGACCACAGACAGAATGGGGTTTTAGAGGATGTCGCAACAATGACTCGCGTGGCTCTGACTAAACTCGCCTTCCTCGTGATCCTCGCCTTCATAATCTGCCTCCCAGAGTTTTTCATTATAAACAGAGGTGGGTCCGTCAAGTAGTGTTATGGGGTTCTAATGGTTTAATCCATTGCTTCATGCTTTGTGTTTGTCCTCTCGCAGACTGTCTGGGTTGTGCAAAGGTATGAAAAATGTTACGTTCATAATATAGGCCTACCTCTCAACTACAGTACTGTGGGAGGAAATAGCATTTTTCTCAAAAACTGCCAGCTCAGCTCTTGTTATCTTGGCCTACTATGTCATCTGAGGCACATTACTCCCTACAACAGAAGCATAGTCAGACTCCACTGTACTAGGCTGGGATGCACACACTTGCAATGTCTAGTGTTCATGTCTCTGGGTCTCACTCAGATGGAAAAGAAAAACTTCTGTGTCAGAACTCCAGCCTCATGTCTCTTCTTTCAACTCTCGGGCTATTTCCATTTATTCTGCAAATACTAACCCTGGTAGTATTAGTGTATGCCTCTGCCCTTACAACTATTGTTAGTACCAATACTGTAATGACTCAATAATATGGTATACTAAACTGATATCTGTAAGATACAGGGAGATACTACATACTCTAGTACTCACTAGTACAGTGATTCCCAACCAGGGGTTCGGGGACCCCAAGGGGTACGAGAGCAATTACCAGGGCGTACTTGGAATTGTTTCAGATTTTAAAAGAAGATGAAATGTACTTTTATCTGAATGAAGTGTTTAGCATCTTTTTGTAGTATATTGGACGATAAATCAAATTAAATTAAAATACTAAACCCACTTATTCGCCTGAAACTCAAGTTAAACTAAAACTAAAGCTTAGGGATACTCAAGACAAAAAGGTTGGGAATCGCTGTACTAGTAGACCAGCTGAAGAAAATTGTGGACTACAAAATTGTGGACTAGTCGACAATACATTTTGAAATTGCCTTGACTCTTTTTGTTTCTACAGTCTCTCAACTACACCTCAGCAACTTGTGAATATGTTTTAACTGTGCCACCACTGTGTTTTAGAGCTGCGTGTGTCTCTACGCTGTGTGCGGCCCCTGCTGTGTGGAGGGGAGGAGAGCGGGGAGCAGATTGGAGACGAGTGGAGCAGCAGCACATGCGGTGAACACTGGGAGCAAATGAGAGCAGCAGCTGATCAGAGGAACATGACACAGGAACAGGGAAGCTGCTTTGTGTGTCAGGCAGATGTTAACATGACAGGGCTTGATCACAACAGCTCGTTACCAGGTATCAGATTCTTTAAATGCATTTATTGCAAACCGTAAAGTAAGACCAGTAAAAACAACTATATTATTACAGAGCACCAAGAGAAAACCCAGACAGGGAGAAACACATGCTTGCATGCCACACAAGTCGAACCTGCAATCTTCTTGCTGTGAGGCAAGACTGATAGCTAGTCCGTCACTGTGCCACCTTGTCTCCATGGAGACAAATAAATTTTATGACATACTGTGAAACATTTCAGGCAATGCAAATATCTTCAGGTGGCGGACGATCCACTCTCAAGTAGAGATTCCTCCTCGTAGCTTAGATGCTGCTTTATTATCAGTATTTAACTTTACACTCGATTGGTGGTTTTCAGATTGTGGAATGTGAAGATATCATACTTCCAGATTAAACTGTCCATTCCAGCTAACTCACTCCATGTTGTCTTATTTCTGCTTCTCAGTATAATCCTAATAAAATAAGATGACTGATAATACATTTGGTTGACTAAAACACCATCAATTGATTAAACGACTGCAGCCCTCATACTGACCTATATAATGTGATGTCATCCCAGAAATCGTTAGTAATTAATATGACTTATGGGTGTCCTAGAGGTGTTGTATGTAGTACTGTAAAGATGAAATATCCCATACTGTCTCAGAAACACTGCATTGTCCAGAATTAACCCTTCATTTCTTCCACAGGTGAAACAGTCTCCTTCGATGTGTCTCTCACCCTCGGTGACATGGCCTCACTAAATATCGCCTTGCTTGGTCGCTACAACAACAGCTCTCGATACATTCATTTTTCTGATGAGAAGGAGGAGAAAAACAGTGAACCCAGTGATAGTTTCTTGTACTGCCCTCCATCAGTGGACACAACCAACCACAGCTGCTGCTTCCTCTGGCTTTCTGTTCAGACATTTGCAAGGGGAGAGCTGCCATGGAAACATAGTACTAAAGGTTGGTGTCAAGATGAGAGTGGAACAAGATGGTCAGCATTGCTGGAGCAAAGGAAGGGCTGAGTGAAGGAATCAGGATTTTAGGCAGATTGTTTTTGTATGTTTTTTCTTCACTACCACTATATTAACTCCTGCTGTAAATCCCATAGTAGATCTTAATTGACTGTATATCTTTAGTTGTATTGATCTTGGCCAGCATTTCCCTTTTCACACACCCCTCGAGAGTACAGCAAATTTTCCAGTGTTAGACTCAAAGCTGGAAATCCATCTCTCTTAGAATGTTCCATTACCCACTTGTCTGCCCTCTTCATCAGCATTTAGTGTGTGGGATATGTATCAATGCTCTCCCTGTTTCCAAATTTTACACTATTGATTTGGATGTAAATATAGTTTACATATTTGTTGTTGATGTAGTATTGAACCGTTTTATTTATTTCAAAATGGGTATACAATTCGTTTACAAAAATGACTTCCAGTGGTTTGCGTGGAAGTTGATACATTTTTCATTACTAAAGGATGATAAAAAATCTTTACGAGAAAGGCCACAATTGTTTGCACATTTCTTATTGGAGGTTTTAGTGTGTATTTTCTCCAATAATCTTCTACATCAGGTCAAACATGTACAGGTGAATTGGTGACATTAAATCGTCATGAATTAAATATTTGTTTCTCTGTGCTCGTGTGTATCGTTGTAACTTTTCTGGTGGAAGGTCCGTCACTTGCTTGTCTTCATTGAGATGACAGTTGCTGCTTTGCCAAAAAGGCTCCACAGTTTGGCATGAAATGCATCTATCTCCATGGAGACAAGAAACTGAGTTACAGGTTAGATCTGTGGAGAGGCGACCCTGCTAACAGTAAGAATGGATGTTTTTATGGTTTATTTAGCAACAAAAACACATGTAATATGCAAAGCGTAATGGTAAAAGAAAAGTTACCACCAGAAAAGTTACATTGTTTGTGTATCAGCAGATGTTTGTTTTTTGAATTGAAATCACTCCTGACTGTTTCTCCCCAGATGAGTGGTGGTGTGTGCTCTGGGTGGTCTGGCTCTCCCTGCTGAGTGTGGTGCTGCTGCTCATCGTCATCACTGTCTCTCGAATCACTGAAGGAAAAAGATGCTGCTCTGGTAAAACAATGTACTAAATCCTATTAAGAGAAATATGTAAATAAAACTAAGACTAAACTGGCTTTTCATTTTTAGATAAAGCAAAGATCCATCCTTTTAATTACACTGGTCATGGGCATCATTTAATTGGTATGTTGAATTACCTCCCTTTTATTTTCTAACATAACTGAGATTATTAACAACAAAGCAATACTGTGTGAGAACTATTTTGATTTATCTTAAAATTCAGCTATAACCCAGTATTTGTGTGAAAAATTCATAAGTGCTGTCCAGTTTGAAATACTGAGTAGTGAATTTGTATTGCAGACGGAAAACACCAAGAAATCAACACTGCCAATGGTATGTTTTTACACAATGAAACTTCATTCTGTCCTTATTAAACAAGCTTCACCAATGTGCCCTGCAGGTTTACATCTTGACAAAAAATACCCTTATCTGTGGTCAGGTCAGTTTCATCTCAGATTATTGCCGTAATATTAAATATATTGCTCTAAATGAAATTGTGCATTTTACAGCATTGTCTTCTATTGAGGAAGAGGACATACCAGGTAGGCTGCAAATTCATACTCTGAATTGCACATCTCCCTTTTTAGCAAAATGTTAGTTGTATTGTGCTTTTTCAGATGGAACCAATGTGTTTTACAATGACTATACAGATGAAGGTTGTAATGGTAACAGCACTTTTTCTATTACTAAATCCACATCAACAATAATTTACATAGCACTGGTTTAGTTTACATGCCATTGTTGGATAGTGCTATTAAGAAAAATATGCAAAGATTGCCAATTCATGCCTTGCCTTGCCAAGCTATTCTGATTTAACCCACTCCCATTTTATTTATTTGTAAAACCCAACAAAAACAATTTCTGAGGGTAAACAGGGTTTACATTGTTATCCATATAACAATATGTTTAATTAATTGTATTTGTTAATCAATTCACTAAATGTGAGTCTGCTACAATTAAATATATACAAAATGTTCACAGGAAACGTACATCATCTAAACTCCTGCTCATCCTCCATCAGAAGAACAGACTGTGACTGTCAATGAGCCTTCATAGGAAAACAAAGGCTTTTATACTGTAAATGAACCCATCTCAAATATGTAATGTATATATCTAAATGTATCTTCAGACACAAGCCCAAAATCTATTTAATAAATTAGCTCAAAATGAAAAGCCTTCTTTGCAAATAAGTTATTTATATTTCGGTTCAGTGTTAAAGCAGTGCAAAGGCTGGTTTCATCCCGTTCCGAATGACATGCCAAAACATTACGATGCATTATGCAGTCTAATATTTTATTCATGTAATAGCTTTCCTGAGCACTGTTGATCAGTGGTCTTAGGACTTTCATGAATGAGTGTTGATCAAGAGATGTCATATAAGCAATAGCAAATAAATCTAGATATTTTTGAAGCAGTATTAAAGGATTAGCGGATTAGAAAAAAAAAAAATAATAATAATAATAAAATAAAAACCCACACACTTCACAATTTGCTCCACTCAAAAAGTTTTTTTTATATGTAGCAGCATAACATTTCATAATACCACTGTACATGACATTAGTTTAATAAGAGATCTAAATGTACACAAGGATTAAGTGTTTTCTATGTTAGTCATAATAAATATTTATAATCAGTAATACTGGTTTATTTCAAACCAGGCTAAATAATTTCATGATGTGCAACAATATTTACCAAAAGAAATTGAAATGCATCCTATGAAGTGCAAATTTTTGCATGTTTAAAACACAACTTCCAGTCACTTTTCTGTTGTATAAAGCCTGTCTCATCAACCTATGCTATTATTTACTGTATTTTTAAAGCATAACTGGGACAAAAAATTAGTGTGTTTACATTGTATCAGTTTGAACCCAAGAGGCATGACACACAACCCATATGTTAGTGTCTCGTGTCCTCTGCTTCTGTTGAATTGTGGCAGTGCTGGCTCTGAATGTGGGAGATCTGCAGGACTGGGAGCAACAGCTGAAATGCATTTTGAATGTAGTTTGTGCTATTGGAGCCCTGCACAAAATAGAAAAACAACAAAAATGGTATTAATATTCAAAGGCATGATCAGTGATCTGCCCCTGTCAATATCACGTAATAAATCACATAAACTTAGCGTAGTCTTAGTGTATTTTACCTCTTGCAGCACACTGTCTACCAGTGGATTCAGCTCCTCTGCCTTCTTTGGACTCTGAAGAAGATTAGTTTATTGAAGGTTATCTCACAAAGTCAAAACAAGATAAATTCTTACACAACGATAGCTTCAGTGTTGATGTAACAAAAACATAACCACGACAGATTACAAAAGTTATATCTTTAATAAAAGCACTCCCTCACAATTGACTGCAAGGTAAGCAATTATTCTTAATTAGAAAAAGACAGAAGCTTGTTATTTTAAAATGTTTGCAGAACTGTTCGTGTCATACATTGAAATGTTCAGCCTCTTCCCACTCCACTATGAGAGCCACACACATCTTTCAAGAGCACTGTGGCGCTCAATCCCTTTATCCCTTTCATATCAAAGTTTTGATCTCACAGAATGAAAACCACTTCAGTACCACAGCGGTCTTACTCTTACAACCAAATACTCTTCTAGGTATACCTCTATGCTTCAGTCACTTCTTATGCATAAATATCCAAATGATTAAGATTACAGTATAGCGAAAATTATCTCTAATTCAAAATAGTATAATAACTTACCCCAACATAAAGCAGAGTGTCAGAAAACTTCTTGGCCAAACTCTCTACTTCTTTACACATAGCACATGTTAATCTGCAACAAAGAGAGAGATTTAGCAAATCGTCACAATTATAACTTCTGCTGCAAATGATCCCACAGACCTGGTCAGGGCCTGAGCCTGGTCTCTGGCAGCCTTCTCCTGCTCCTGACCATGGAGGATGAGCTCTGCCACCTTGTGGAGTTGCTCAATACTGCGCGCTGTCACTTCAGCAAGACTACCGACTGATGACAGGTAGACAGCCTGAAGAGAAGTGCCATACAAACTGAAGCAACTGGATCTCATGAAACAGCTGTTCATATGAAATCTGAAATGAGGTTTAAAAATACATAATTTGTGACTTGACCTCACCTCTACAGATCTAGGGTCTTTTTCCTTCGTCATTTCCTCATTTGTTTCTTCACTTTTCTCTTGTTCACTCTCTCCATTCTTGTCTTCTGGATTCAATGCCTCTCTATTCAGTTGGTCCTCCGTTTCCCTGCCAACAGTATCCGTAGTGACAGGCTGTTCCACCTCACTCACCCAATCATAGGCTCTCCTACGAGCCTGTAGATGCACAATTAGCAGCCATCAGCTCTGCATGAGGACAAACCCTGAACTATGCTAATCAGATGCTTATATGATTGTATGCTAATCAGTGTCCTAAATGAGGGAAATTACTATTCAGCACGACTTCAAAGGGAATAACTTTCAAATCACAACACATTTAAGGCTAAAGTGAGTGTGCCCGAAGTTAGTAGGCTATACTATATAGTAGACAATAAGAAGCATATTCTTGCATGAAAGCATTTGGGGCTTTGGTTTGTATTGAGATCACAAGGCTGGAGTGAAAGCATAGAACAGTTCTGTGTAGGACGGATGTTTATTGAGGTAATGCACAATATAATTATATTAGAAAAATGCTCCTCAACATTTCGGCTGAGTGGAACAGAATAGCACTGAGTGGCAGAGCTATGGCAGAGCTCAACTGATAAAATGGGCGTTTTTGGCCTTGTTTTTATCCTTGGGGCTTTTGGTTTTGCTGAAATTAACTTTTTTATGGTAAAGTGGAAAATGACAGTAGATTCTCCACATAGTTATCTTGTTTGCTAACTGCAGTTGGAGATTTAGGACACTTTTACTGGCTCACAACAATAGATTTCCTCATCAAAGAGACTTGAAAATGAGAGAAAGGAAATCATAAAATGGTAAATGTGAGCGTAGCCTGCAGTGTTCTTGTTGTTTATCTGTATTTTTGCTCAATTTTCTTTTTTCATGTCAGGTCCAATCTCCAAATTGAGTTGTAGACTTTTATATTTATTACTTGACCGTAACAGCTCTTTCACATTTTACTTGTGTTTTGAGCTTTTTACAGAAAATATGTCATTACTCACAACTGACTTTGCTACAATTTTGTCATTCACTGTCAAAATTTCAAATGTTGTGATGTCATCTGCATATAACCTCTATTGGGGAATATTTAGGTTGATTCTATTCAAATCACAGAATTAAGCTGTTGTGCTATGGATAAGTATCCTCTGCTGGCCAAGTTATGCCCCATTGGATAAAGACCAGGCCTACACAACCTTGCATCTCTACACTCTACATTCCTGGAGCTTTTAATAACAAACAAGACATGTTGCTAAAATTGCTATTTAGAATAGGTTGTGTTTGTGATCTTGAATTTGATAATGTCATAATGTCACATGGTCGGGCAAGTTCTTTTATAACTCTGTAGTAGTATTCGTAATCCACAAACGTTGACCCTTATCAACATTTGTTAGGGATCGGGTCCTCAACTTGCTACATCTCATGGTTTAAAGTCCTTTCAACTGACAACAATTACGCCTTTGAAGTTGAATAATGACACCCCTTTCTGAGGCTGCTGTGAAAAAAATCACTTTTGTTTATTTAGACTGAGAGAAAATGTCAAACTTTGTGCTAGTTTTTGTTTCGTGTGGATTAGCCTAGTAATTACAGAGATATCTATATCTATATTATCTATAAACCAGGTCAGCAAATCTGCAATCTGACAAAAACAGCAAATTCCACCAGAATTCTGAACTTGTCTCTAGCTCCATTTTAAACTACAGGCATTCTAAAATGTTGCAATGTCAGGTGAACCCAACCTATAGCGTGTATTTACTTGTATTTGTGCTTTGTTTGTATTTGTGCTTTGTTACCTTGTTGAGTTTGTCAGGTGTGGCTGCAACATGAAGTTCAAACAACAGCTCAGTAAGAACGCTCAGAAACTCCTCGCCATCAGAGGCTGATGAATAAAAACAATTGTGGATTACATATTTTTCTTTTTTCAACCCGCACAAAATCTGTTCATTAAGATTATCGATCACATGCCATCAAAAGTGAGAATTGTTGTCATGCGTCATTGTACATTAACATGACATGATAACATGATTGCACATGCAGATGAGCCCTCTTTTGAAGTGACTGTGGTGCATTGTGTGAGTGGTCCCCACAGCACAGACCCAGGATCAAGCCCCAAAAGATTCCTGCTGAGTGAGACAGACCGTGGGCTCAGATCTCTGCAGGCTGTGACATAGCCTAAAGGCCTGTCATACAGAATCGATTTATGTTTTAACTGCTTAATGTGAGGTGAAGTGTGGCTGCCTGATGGCATAAAGAGCTCTTAAAAAAAACATGGCTTGCCTCCAATTTAAGACTTCCAGACCAACTGCAGAATCATATCCATACTTTTCTTGTTTTGTCCGAGTTAATGGCGTGTGCAGATGTGTTTGTTTTGTTGTGAATGTTTTTGTTCCTTACTATTGTGTACAGTGATTCAACTTTTGTGAGATTGAACAAATGGCTTTGGCATCATTATTCTCTGTCCTGGGTGAGTGCTGTGCGGCCACATCTACCTCTGTTCATTCACTCACTGAAGGGAGTAGAACAGTGTAAATGGGAACTTAGATCACCATTATCCTTGGCCACTTGTGCCTCGCCTTCTTGAATTTTGGTTTCCTCCCGGACCTCTTCATCCTCTTGCCTGAAGAAGATCTCTTTTATAAAAATCAATTCAGTTTTAACCTCCTCCAGCTCTGTTTCGGTCAAGGAAGAAAGGAATGCTTGAACCTGATAAAACACACAAAAAGTATAAGATCAGATAAGAAAACCTATTTATATAATTTACTGGTGTTTATAGTTTTCAATTATTTGTTTACATAAAAATAATAATAATAAGTTAACTCACTTTTGCTTCGCTTTCATTGGACAAGATCTCAAGGGCCTCGAGATGTGATAAGCCCTGGTAATCATCAAATAAAATGCCATAGTGAGCAGTGGGAGCACTGATTGGATAGTTACAGAGTCGGGCACGCTCCTTTTCTTTGGCTTCTTTTAACATCTGAGGAAGTGCACAGTAACTTCAGTATAATACAGGAGAATCTCCTGTGGAGATATTAGACTGGTGTGCAGAAAAAATTATTTGGCCTGCCTGACTCAGAGATGCTGTTTTTTCCATCAATATCTTGGTCTTTTTGAAACCAGGGTCGCTCTCGGCAAGAACAGTCATAGTCTTCTTCCCTATGAACTCCAGCGCGTCCAGACCTCCACTGATCACTGATTTTCCCTGGTAAAACACATACACACCATAAGCTTAAACCCTGTGCTTTATGTAAGTGAGCTATAAGTATGAATAAATAAATACTCAAGTGTGCAATAAATATGAACAATTTGTGACATATTTCAGGCTATTGATTTAAATTATATATAAAAAAATAAAATAAAATGAGTGATGAGTCTTTATTAAACCATATAGTGAGAGTGTTTCGAGCAAACATTGTTACTTAAAGATATATGGAATCAGGATGTACAAATAGTTTTCTGCTGCCATGACTGTGTTCTTACTGCGTGTGTGATTGATGAAAGGACTCCTCTGTTAGAAGTCGGAGACTCAACAGAGTGAGAGCTCTCTGCACCATCAGCTCCTCCCTCTGCACCCTCATCCTCCTGTGCCTCCTCTCCCACTGAGGTCTTGTGGAGACGCAGAGCCTCTCCTGCCTTCACCTTCACTGAGCTCAGGCTCTGACCTGCACAAACAAATTAAAGCGGTGAGGTTACATTAATGTAAACGATATCAAAGGCTAATGGCAGATAAATATAATACAAGACATACCCACAGTAGAAGTTGCACTCGACAGTATTGATTTTCCCCAAGAACTCCAGCCTACCCAACTTTTATCTGCCTCGGGTGGCCTCTGCTCCTGATAAAGAAATATACACAAAAAAGGTGAATTACTAATGAAAGTATAAGTAGTTTTTATACAGGTAATTGGACTTACACTGCTTTTTTATACATTTATTTTGATGATTGTATATCAGAGAAAATATATTGATCAAATAATAATCACGAAAATGCATTATTGTTTACACAAAAATTCCATGCACTACAACCAAAGACAATTTGTAGGGGCATAACTGCATCACATATTAAAGATTAGCAAAAGAAAAAAAAGAGAGAAAGAGAGGGTTAACATTACAAATCTAACCTCAACTTCTTCCTCTGTGTCTGGCCCAAGACTCACTGGCTGATCACAAATGACCTCCTGTTCTCCAGCTGCACGCTCGGACTGCTCGGATACAGTCGCTGTGTCAGGCTTTGCACTATTGTCACTTGTCCCCTCTGCAGACTGTGGCAAGTCAAAGCTCTCCAGTGTTGAAGCTGCTTCTGTGGACACATCTGGGACCTCCTGAGTGGACTTGGGCTCCTGATCAGGGGCCACTGTGTCTGAGGGGTCTGAGTTAAGGGAGGGAGCCTGGGACATGGTGACCTATTGGAAGCATTTGAAGTGTAATTAACAAGCCTTAATTGACATTAAATTATTCAACAAATCCAAATAGCCCAAAAAATAAGGCTATTAATCGTTTGACCAACACTGCCATCTATCGCTCAGCTCCTGCACTTGCAGCAATAAGAACAGTCACGCAGTCATTCAACACGCATTAGTACTTTAAAAGATTGATGATTGTTTGTTGACTCAATGAGTAAGGATTATTCTAAGATACAATACAAAGTATTTTCCATAATTGGCTATAGCCCTAGATAATCAATATTATCCGATAACTCTGGCACGATTTGAAAGTTGATCAAAACATGTAAGTAAGCCTAATCTTTCACAACTTAATACATGCAAAGTAGTCGTGTAATGTGTTAGGGACCTGCATTTCCATATTCCTGTTGTGCCGAATGACACAACGCAGTTTTACAGTTTCACAGATAATCAACGAAGAACCAAGCACAATCCTGTTTACCATTGTATGTCACAATAAATAATTGTTGTAGCGGTACAAATCTACAGAGTAAACTATGCCTTTGTTGCGGTTTACAACAAGAAGTATATATCAGGAAACCCAAATCATCAGTAGTTAAGATTACAAAGTGCAGCTCACCGTATTCAGAAGCACCAGACAACGGACAACTTTTCCACCCCGCCACGTCGGCAGCGTCTAGTGTGCGGCGTGAGCCAAAGAGTGCAGCGTGACAAGATGACGCAAAGATGTCAGTCGATGGCCATTTCAAAGGGTCAAAAAAATAAACGTACTAACTCTGCATTCAAAATAATTATCATAAGGCATTGGATCAACTTATTTCTGTGGTTGGATGAAAAAACATGGCCCCTGAGTATCTCAGTTTGCTAAAACATTGCTAGCTGCTAATGTTAGCTGATCAACAACGAAATCAACCGACGTTCTTGCACACCAGCTTGATTCGTAGCATTTTGTGTACTGTGGAATGTATTGTATTGTACACAATATATAAAAAAATACACAAAACGTATTGATGAAATATTAGTATATATCCATAGGGTATTTTCGCGTCATTCATGGCTCGTTGGTCTAGGGGTATGATTCTCGCTTAGGGTGCGAGAGGTCCCGGGTTCAAATCCCGGACGAGCCCTGATTATTGCTGCAGAAACTAATATAAGAGACGACAATTTCACGATACGTCACTATTTTGGTTTCAGAAAATCGCACAGCAACATATTGATAAAACGTATTATTATTATTATTATAGATATGATATATTGATAATTAGACCAACTTAGTTTACAGACATAAAAAGGGTTCACACTTTTCAAAATAATAATAATATTTTATTTTTATTTAAGTGGCATTAATAGTTTTAAAATAAATGCAACATTGCAGATAGACCTGTACAGTATATGTTCACAGTTTAACATGTTCCCTTTGAATTTCCAACATAGATTAAAAAATAGAAATGTATATTATTATATTGATATCAAAACCATGCTTAGTAAAAACCTTTAATTGCCCTTTCAGTCTAATAATCAAATATAAAATATACTGTATATATTACAAACTTATATTTGCAGAGATACAAAACATACTCAAGCGAAGATAATTCAGGAAAGTTCATTTGTGCCAATACATTCTGTGTGCATGCACAACATGGTTAGTGAATCAAAGTGTCATGCAGATGTGAAAAGCAGTATTACACTGAATATGACTAATGACACTGAATGGTCCTGATCATACTGACCAACAGAGCATGATTGAAAATTCACAGATTTGCTTTTGGGAATGTTTGTGAATATAAAGTGCACATTGGAGTCATATATAAAAAAAAGTGTTTCATACAAACGTTTTGATCTCCAGAAGCTGTGATCTTAAACAATTCCATATATACTGGGTCTGCTCGGCTTAGTATATCTATGGCCAGACAGCGATGTGTGAGAGAAGATTATTAGAACCATATGGCAATTGGCAACATATATATTATATATTAAAGCATTTGTTAATATTATAAGAGGGTAGAAACCAAGACCAAGTTTGTCTTGTTTCCCACTCATCTCATCATACAAAGGTGTCATAGAATAATGGCTTCCAAAGTGTCACAAACAAACACAAATAAAGTTATATAGATGCGGTGCAAGATGATACATAACACATTTCATTGCCTCTACCCTTGATCCAAACAAGTGGTATCTTTCCTCACACTGTCTAATAATAATGCCCCTGTGCATTTTTTCAAATTTCACATTTGTGAAAAACAAAAAAAGACAAAAAACAAAACAAAACAAAAAACAAACAAAAAACACTTCAAATCTACATTGATAAGATATAGAATCCCCTGTTCTAACCAAAGCACAAAAAACAAGGCTACCGCTTTTGATAAGTGCATGTATTCTATGATGTGACATTGTGAGTGTGGCTAACTGTCTTCTAAAGATACTTCATGATGTAGATTTAGAGGCAGATGAGGTGTGTGGAGGTCAACAATAAAGTAAGCTGAAGGGCAACTTACATTCTGAAGAGCTTTCTGAAGTTTCACATTATGATAGATAGCAAATTGTATGTCTGTGTGTCCCTTATTACTAAATACATATTAGGAAACATATGTTAAAAGCTTTGGCACTCTGATCCGTTTATGAGTTTAAATTTGCTGTTTGGTTCTGTGGCCACAAGGGGGCAGCACCTTCAAACCAGCTGAGATGCTGGCACCCCTGCAAAACTGACCTCTCCTTGGCTGAGCTGGTAGAAAATCTGAGGATAAGGCAGAATATGATTTTTGTATGAGGCGAAAGAGTTTCCACCCTGAGGAACACTTTCATGGCCCTGTGCATTTATGGCCATCCCAAAGTTTACCCCATCCCAAAAAGCTGCAGTCCAACATGAGAGCAATTTCACAACGACAGGTGCCGCTTCTTGTGCAAAGCTAAGTGGTCGGAGCGGGAGAAGCTGCGCTCACAGTCAGGACACTGGAAGGGTTTCACTCCTGTGTGTTTACGGAAATGCCTTGTGAGCTCGTCAGACCGGGCAAACTTCCACGTGCAGCCCTCCCACATGCACTTGTATGGCTTTTCTCCTGTAAACAAAGCACTCATATTAACTTTTATGAGTATGGACATACATTTTGATTGATAACATAGTCAGCTTTGCCAATCTTCACTGTACCTGTGTGGGTTCTGCGATGGGCTTTGAGATGGGAGCTTTTGGTGTAGACCTTATTGCAGCCTGAGAAGTCACATCGGTGAATTCGTCGCTTTTTGAGAGAGTCAGGTGAATCAGGTGGAAGAGGGTGTTGTGTGCGCGAATGTACTATAACTGAAGGACTGTTCACCCTACAACAAACCCAAAAGAAAAGAAAACATTAAGTACAGTCATCGGTATGAAGTAGCATTCACCTGCAGAAGCCACCATGTGATACAGGGAAATCTATTTTCAGTTCTGATTTGACAACAGATTCTCACTAATGCGATAAGGATTGCTGCCAGTCAACGAAACATCTTTCCAGTTAAATGTATCTTTTTGTCTGTCACATTGTTTGTTCAGTTTGTGATGTACAAAGGCCATATCACAAAGTTTAAAGTTTCCTTTTGGGACTTTGTTTGGCACATTGACAATTAATATAATAAGCGAACAGTGAAGACATGAAGCCCTAAAGTAACTAAAAAAGAGACTAGAAAAGAGCCAAAACAAACAAAAAAGAATTGTCAGTCCACACTATCATTACAGCCTGAGTGTGAGTAAGTGGCAGTTGAGAGCAGGTGTCAAGTGTTGAAATATGAATCCGTCACAGATCAACTTTGCGTAAAGGAATGTGTAGAAAATCCCCAACTACATAGCGCTGCTCGCGTCCAGCCTGCTGTTTTACAGGCAGAACGCTGTTGACCTATTTATTATATACAGTACATACATTATTTGCAATTTTCATGTGTGAGCGTGTTTTGAGAAAGAGGTGATGACAACTCTGGGCACACCCACTTCGACTGAAGGGCCCAATTATTTTAGACTTGGCAAGCTGACAACAACTACAGTTTATGATGGCAACCAAGCTCACACTACACAATGCACACACTAGCAGCATTCTCTGACTATTACATGTTTAACATAACCTGCTATTATTTCTTCTATTGGACTGGCTGTTCTAGCCGTGGGCCAGGGGCATAAAAGAGAAGAGGGGGTGAGAAGGAGCAGCAGGAAAAGATGAAAAGAGGATTGTCAAGGGTTGGGCAGAGTGGGAGAAGCAGAAAAAAAAATTAAAGAACCAGGTGAAAGAATCCTTTGCCTTTACAACACATATTAGCTGCGAACTATAAGATGTTGAACTGAAACTATATCAAATTGTTAGACTCTTAGTTAGTATTCTTATTTATTTACTTATTCCTTAAATAAAAGACTAACAATTTGTGTTGTTGTCAAAAAACGATGAACCCAAACTGAGGAATATCTAACTTCAATATCAACAGAAGAAAAGGAGAAGAGCCCTGAGAACTGATGGACATGACAAGAAGTAAAAGTAAAAGACACCACAGAGGAATGAAGGAATCCGACACAAACCACGCAGACAGCCCACACGTGTCGTTTCTATGACAATTAACTTTTTCACTTCCGCTTGGTCACATTTCTGTTGTTGATGATGCGCGTATGCTTATGGGGGTTAAAATGCACATTGAACTCCTAAGGAAACCTATGAAAAAGGTGAGTTAATGTATGCCACTCACTCGAACTCGTGTGGTATCCTGAGGGACGGTGGTTTCTTCTCATGACCGCTGATGGGGTCATGGCTTATCTCTGGGCGGGGCTCCGTTTTGATTGGCTTATGCAAGTCAGAGGTGTCTCCCCGTAGCTCAAGTGGCCTCTTAAAATGGGCTGAAAAAGGCCATATTTGTGAACTGGTCAGTAACATACAGCACAGGACATATTTATGTTTATATTCAAGCACAATATATTGCTACAGAAAATATAAAACGTTAATACTGAACTACTTTATGACACTGATACAATAACCTTAAAAGTGCATATGACAGGTTTTTATCATTTTCTAATTTTGACTTTAGCTGGTGTAATAATACATGTTGTAAATATAAATTATACAGTGAAATGATAGTATGTCATATGTAATGCCATACAATTAACTATTTAGCCCTTTACAGCTCAAATTTTTTGTTAATAAAAGTAACAAGAACCACTTGCAAAAAATGTACACATGATAAATACGGCGCCCCAAAACATATTGCTCCATTGATCGTTTATTGAACAATAACACCGAAGACAATAACACTAATTATTGTGATTGAGGTTTAAGTACAAATATTTTCTTTTCTCCTTTTTCCAACAACTTATTTTTGAAACTTTGCATTGTTTTTTGTCACGTGCTTGTTTGAGTAACCATTCAGGCAGTGACCTCTGTGACCCCGTAAAAAAGTAGGCAGAAGCAAGTTATTCTAAGTACAGAGAATATAAGGCATACTTCCTAATTTCATTAAAAGGGAACAATTAAATGAGCAAGTTGTTTATAAGGAAAAGGTCCCTGATGACAGCACATTCCTTCGAGCACATTCACACATCCTGTTTTTTTCTTTTTTCATTTTTTTTTACTTTCACAGAGCAAACATGACATGTGGCCTCACCCGTTTGCTCTCTGCTGCGGTGGTGCTCCTCTTCTGAGAGAGGCGGGCTGACCATTATGGGCTGATGCAGGTGGAGCGGAGGCAGCAGCATGACCTGAGACACCATGACCCCCGGCTGGATAACGCCCTGACCGGCACCAATGAGAGGAGCGACCATGGCGGGGTAGGACAGCGTGGGTGTGTGGGTTGGCAGGTGAGGTGGCGAGGAGCGCAGGGGCGAGCAGCGGGGCGAGGGTGAGCTGCGAGATGACACTGGGGATGAGGAGCAGGGCGGGGACAGCGAGGAGGTGGAAGAGGCGGTGGGAGAGCGCTTTGTGACGGACAAGTCGACTGGCTCCAGCTGGGTGGTACTGCCGCTGCTGTGCTGGGTGCTGACAGGGGGGTTGGGTGAGGGGAAGGCGGGCAGATGTGAAGGATACAGGTGGGAAGGGGGCAGGATCACTCTGTATGCCTCTGAATACGCCGGGTAGAACGACTGCAGGAGCGAAGGGAAGGAAGCACAGTGTTAGAAATATCTGCTTTGCAATAAAAACAAAACTATCTATCTAACTATCTATCTATCTATCTATCTATCTATACATCTATCTATCTATACATCTATACATCCATATCTATATTTACTAAGATTTCTCAAATACAGACACTTTCCCACCCGCTCCTTTCATTGGTCAGCCTCTAAGTCAGAGACAGGTGGAATTCACCAATCACAGCGAAGCACAAACTCTCTGAAGAAACAAGTGGCTTCATTTTCCCCGCAATGGCAAATAAAACAGATTATAACTGAATAAATCATGATAAAATCAAAATTATGATCTCAGCTCCAATTTGGCTGCAATTTCTCTGGCCTATTGCTCACCCCTAACTAAGTATTTTTCAGTATTTGGTGATTATTAGATAGACATACGGTAGGACTTTGTATAGGCAATTGTATTTTTAACTGCTCTTTCTTGGCAGTGATTCTGTTAGTCTCTATTAGTGAAATGACTCCCATTAGCCCTCAAAGGACATTATATGGAAGTGTTTGTACATTAATACGCTGCCTGGTAGAGTGAATCCATTGTATGCAAATGTTCAGTGTGCAGCAGCGGCCTGTTTGTCCAGGAAGAGGCAGCATGTGGGAACCAGTCTGTCTAGACACGTAGTATCTGCAGGGGTGTGTAGGTGTGAGTGCATGAGGGTCAGAGTAGTGTGTCTTCAAAACATGTCCGGGCATGATTAGGACACACACATTCACACACTATGGCTGCAGTTACACTTACCCTCTCCATATCTGTTTTGAGAGGATAATCATACATCAGCATGGCTGCGCAGCCCAAGATCCTGCAAAATAAAACACACAGAAGTTTACTCACTTGATTATTATTTTTACTCACATGATTATTATTTTAAACAGCACAAATTGGTGGAAATGCACGTATCATATTCAAAAAATAATTATAGAGTAGTTATCAAGTACATGTGATATATGACATGCATTAAATCACACAGAGAGTGCTGTAAAAACGCTTCCTCACATTTTACAAAGCTGCTCCTCCTACTCTCAGACTGAAACTACCTGTCAATACATCAATCATCTTTACCAACAATGGCGTGACAAACTCCCTGTTTGAAAGCACTTAACGACGACATAATTGCCACAAAAACAAGGTAACAGGTAATGCCAAGTTTAAATGATCTCAAGTTTCAGGTGCAACATGCAAATATGGCTGAAATCTCAATTAGGAAGAGGCTTGATTCACACACTGACATGTTCGTAGAAAGAAAACTGTATGATTTTATGTGTAGTTCCAGTTACCTCACTTGTGGCCAGGTGCAGCTGTGATGGCTGTGTGTTGTTTATGAGCGTGATTGTGTATGTGTTCAACAGACCATTGAGGCGAGATGAACAGAAGAAGAATGTACCCCAAGGGAGAGCGAGCATGTGTGTGTAAGAGGCCTGATTAAAGTCCACGCTCTGCACTGAGCCTTTAATTATTAACAAATGAGCAAGAACACACAGTTTGGTACAGATGCGGGACCGGCCAATGGGGGAGCACAGGGGAGGTTTGCTGGGTCAGGAAGGGTGTGAACACAACTGCAGCCTCGCCCTCCAGCCCGCTTCATAGAAACAAAAAGAGAGAAAGCCGTTCGGTGAGAATGGTGTGTGCGTAAGATTTTAAGGGTGTGTTTTCTTCTAATCTGGGTTTGTATTGTGTGCCGGTTCAGATGGAGGTCAAGCAGTTGTTCTATTGTACTCCTCATAGACACAGGTATGGAGCGCAAACACATTACAAAATGCAAGTATGAGGAAAAGGGGATGGTGTTTTTCCTATAGTTTCAGGAATATCTCAGACGTTTGTTTGAGAAGTCATTGTGGAAGTTCCTAAACCTTTTGTGAACCCAGTGTTTATATTTAAACAAGAAAGTTCTGTTATTGAGAACTGTTCTGACTCACACCTCACAAATTTCCAAACAAGGACATTAGACAATGTCAGTGGCCATTACAAGTCTTGACCCAGCTAATATCATCCAGCAAAACATTACGAGCCAACAGAAACACAACATACAACATATACTATTGACCATACTTGGCTGTCTTTTCTCATCACATCTTGCCTCAATTACACAATATTATCTTAGTTGTTGATAGTAGTTCCATATTTAGTCTCAATATCAATTATCACAATAATTAGGGCTGAGTGATATGACAAAAACATGCACCATAATGTTCCTCCTATTACATCACAATTTTCCAATCTATTTTCTTTAAAAAAAAAATGGCTTCCAGCATTAATTTCCTGAACAAAGTAGAATAAAAGTCTGAACTCTGCGCTAAACCACAAGCTTTTACTGGCAGAGGATTTGCTGTAGACATCTCAATTGAAAAGACCCAAGAACATAACTGATGATAAGAAATGATTTAATTTCAAATGTCTATAAAAATCATAAATCGTAAAAATAGTAGTTTGTATAACATAACCTGCATTTTACGTTATCATTGTTCTGTATCTTTGTAGACTTGTTGTTTAGTCATCTGGAGTTCAAGTAAACTGAAGTTACGTTGAAGTTGAACTTAAAAAGCCCAAAGAATTCTTTGCATTTACATACCAACCATAACAAGTGTTTTCAGCTTGATTGACAAGTATGTGTTGACCAACATTTTGTTTGTGCATTTGTGCAGTTAGTTATTGAAAACAAAAAAGAAAAATGATCCTTGAGGGAATCAAACCATTTTTCTTGCTAACTCTGCCACTGCCCCGGCCACAGCGCTACAGCCTCATTCTGAAGCTTCACATAGTGTGGTCTATCACAGGCTTAATCACATGCAGCATGCCTACAGGGTACTTTAAGTTCATGTTCAGGCTAATATTCTGTATGCTTGGAATCCACAACATAAATGACAGGATTCCTCCTAGCTTTTTTCCCATTTACAAATTATAACAATAACTGTATAATGATTCGTATTTGATCTTCATATATTGCAGTTACACAGATTGTGCTAAAAAAAATCTGAAACAAAACCAAAAGTAATTAGTCAACTCTTAGTCATTGCTTCTTGATTTTGTATATATTTATAAATACATACTAATCTGAGCATGATACTTAACTAACTAACAACCCAACAAAGCTCACTTGTGGAGCTGCCCAGATCCGGAGTGCACTGCTCCATTTAGTCAATAAGTAGCCTACCTGAGTCGCAGAGGAGTATTCTGTCCTCTTGCCCTCTCCATGTGGGTGTGTATTTATGCATGTCAAGTGTGGTCTGCAAATATTGTCCTTCTAGGTCAGAGGAGCTACTGTGTGCTCAACCTCAACCCACTCCGCAAACACAGCCCTCTCCATCCTCCAAATCTTCATCTCCTCCTCTTTCTCTCAGCTGTGGCTATCACTCATCCTCACGCTTGTTTGCAACACACGGGCCTGGTCTGTGTAGAGTAGATCATATATAAAACAACACGAGTGAAGGGGGAAACTATTGTGGCTTGGAGTTAGTACTGGCTACCGAATAACCACATGCACATGCAGAAGTTTCTGCTAACTCAACAAAATACATGCACTAAATCAGAGAAGGAAGTTATTACACACACACTGGAGATGGAGATGATGAGATCACCAGAGAGAGAACCTAAACCTCCAGACAACAGCTTTGTCCAAGAACAAGATGGAACGCACACACTCTTTAAGGTTTTCAAATCCACACTTGGCGACGTTGTTGCCTTGTTGTTGGCCACGCTCTCTTCATATTGATTTAGATTTAACACTTTACAATGGAATGCAGTAATTTGGTCATTTGTAGAAATTGCAAATTACGGGACTAATAGAGCTAATAACCCTAAATTAGCTAGGATTTTCCTAATTGCCCTTTTACACCCAAATGAATAGGCTACTTCCCCAAGTCTTAGCTCATTTCCTTTCCTTAAAAATGTGTCTTCTGCTCTGACATAAGCTCTAACTTTGAACCCTTTCTCTTCACTTTCACTTATAAGCCCCTCTTAAGCCCCCTCTGAATTCCCTAAAGTGCCTAACCTACAGCAGAAGTACACCCCTCCCCAAATACACACGAATACAGTACATAGTATGTGACCTCAGTGGGGGCCAACCGGAGGGGAGAGGAAGCACGATCTATCATCACACTTAAACACTGGTACAATCTTGTCTAGGGTTGACATAGGGCTCCAAAAAGTGACAAGTACACACATTGGCTTAGGAAGAGACTGAAGAGCTTTGAGATTTTCCAGACTGCGTTTTGGAGAACAGGAGAAGGGGAGAGAGGAGGAGAGAGAGTGCAGCGGAAGCCCTTGGAGTTGGAGTCTGACTGTTATTATTTCCACACTGCGTGATGGGTCGGGGGGTGTAAAGAAGGGGAAGGAGGAGTGAAGAGCAGAGCCAAACGAGGGGTGCTGCTGCAGGGGGCCTGTGGTTTCCTGTCCGACCTCCCCCCCCCCACAACACCCCCCACCCCCTCTCTCTCTTCTTTTCTGCCATTCTCTCTCTATACACTACACCTCCCCGTGCCAAAGAATGAGAGGCAAAGAAAACAGCCCCTCTCTGACCAAACTATGTCAAAATGGAAGTGGAAAGAACAAGACAGACACAGAAACAGGGAAGAAAAACCAAGTGGGTTTTGACCAAAATATGACAAAACTTCAACAAACCTCAAACTAGGGGAGGGGGTATCGGCAGCGGGGAGGGCTCACAATTCAATTCAAATGTATGGACGAGCACTACACTTTTTTAACGGCTCATACAGAGGCTCACCAAACTTCCCAGCAACATCCAGAAGATTAATGTTTAGCCCTAATGCTCCCTCAGACATGCCCTTTGAGCTGTGTGCGAATGAGCATACACGCCGTGCATTTTGTTCTAGCAGATAACATCAGCCTGTTGATTCAGGCAAAGAGGCGTAAGAGAAGGCTGGAGAAGGTGTGTGTCTTTTTATGGAAGATCTAAATGCATTCACAAGAGCTAAGATCATTCACAGTACCGTCGTTTTTTATTACAGCAAAAGTACAAAAAACCCTCCTTTCCTGGCATCCACCCCCCACGTCCACACATCCCCTCCTCTCTCTCCTCCTCCTCCTCCCCTCAGTACTTGCCCGCTCGCTCTCTCCCCGCTGCTGCTGCCGCCGCTGCTGCTGCTGCAACCTCTAAACAGGATAAGGGTTTCATATGCCAAGTGGAATGTGTGACGCAAGCCTCAGCCTTGAAACAAAGCACAGGAAACAGGGGAGAGACAGAGAGACAGGCGAGGAGAGAAAAGACGTGTGGATGGTAGAGGATGTAGGGGGAGAGAGAGATCAGGTGTGACGATCTGAACGCCTGGATAGTATCACACCAACACAGCTGTCACACAGGCACGTCCAGCAACTGCCTCTCCATCACAGCGCTCCTGGTAGTGCACAGTGAGGTTTGCAACGAAAGGTACAGGTTACAAAACAAAGAAGATCGTCCAGTCCAACATGAGCTTTGATTTACGTGTAAAAAGTAGCCGGATAAATCCAAAAATTACACTTGAAAAAATAAAAATCATCAAATATGGAACAAATTAAAATAAGACTATGATAAAAAAAACAATGTAAATAGTAACAATATAATAATGACGTCATGCAAATGTCAGTTTGGCTTTCCAACTTTTACAATCTATTCCCACATCTTGTAAAAGGCTGTACATGCTATAAACAGCCATGTGTTTCCGTATATAGCTCACTATAGGATTACATCAGTTCAATATCAGTCCCTTCAGATTATAACGATCCCCGCCAATTTGTAAAAGGAGCCTTCCAAGTAGACACAGATGCTACACACTTGAAAACAATAAATCCACGTCTAAGTCATTAGGTCCACCATTAATTAAAAGCATCATTATGTTATTAGCAACAGCCACAGCTTGTCATTTATAGACTCTTACCCACACAAACACATATATTAACTTAAACAAACTTAAACTAATAGTAACTCAACAAATAATAACTTTTCAAACTATAACTATTTTATGAAGCTGTTTAATCTGTATGTAATGGTTTTTTATGATGTGTGGAGCCCAAAAAGACAAAAATGACTTAGCCATTCGAACCATTAATGAAGCTAAAAGAAAAACATATTTTCAGTGCCAAACTCACTTTTCAGGTGGAATATCAATTTTGAGGATGATCTCCTTCTTCTGACCTCTCAGTAAAAAAAAAAGTCTCTGATAAAAGACAAACTCCGGTGGAAAAGTGACGCAGGGGACGCAGGTTGCGCCACTCACATGTGCTTCACGAAAACAAGCCGGTCCGGTGATCTGTGCAAAAGTTCCCCGAGTTTCGAAACGGCCTCTCGGTCAGTGCGTGCGCGCGTCTGTCGGTGTGTGCGCCTCCGGACTCGGTTGTAAAGACGAGACTGCTGGTGGTGCTTGTGCTGTCACATGATCCACTCCTCCGCTCCGGTCTGGGTCTGGTCCGGGCGTCTTCATGGGCGGGACCGGGGCGGGGTACTGTGTGCGCGTGAGTGTGAGTGCGAACTGTGCGTGCGTTTGTGCGTGCGTGAGGATGGCGTCATTTTCAAGACAAGGAAACGGCTTCTGGAAATTAAGGTATTTATGGCAACGTCCCAAGTTTGTCCGCGGCCAACGCAAGAGTTAACTTTTACAGGAAACGTCTTAAAATGTAAATGAGCAAGTATGATTAGTATTTTTATTGTTTTTACTTATTTTGGGCTATCTCAAGATTGACATCATGCTTGGTTCTGTGGGTGTGATGTAGGTTGTTTTCCATTTACTTTTGATGGACTGCGGAAATAAAAACAAATTTGACACTGGCGTAAGCCCTATTTTTTTACATGGGGAAAGTTAATCAGGCTGATATGAACTATTTTTGATCTTTATCTTTTCCAGGTGGAGTCTCTCCAAGTCTTCTTTGGAACACAGTCTAACCGCCTGAGGTGAGGGATTACAGTTGTACATTAATCACAGATATGGTAAAATGGATGGATATGTAACCAATGTCTTTCTTCACAGTGCTGTAAAATATTATATTGTCAATATCTAATTGTTCAAAATGTTAAAATGACTCACTCAATGAATCCAAAATCAGTTGTAAATTGCTACTCCTCCTTTGTTACTTTGTTTTGGTGAGAGGAAAAACTGCTTCAGCGTCCTTGTACAGCCTTCATTGTACCAACACTACATGTGTTACCTAATGATGTATTGTGTTAAGTTTAGTAAGGGGATAAGCTACTTACTCCAATATTTGGTGCTTCTAAAAACCAGATTAGAATCTTCTATTTTTAATGTTGGAATGAAGCCATGCCATAAAAAAATCACCTGTGCAACTGTATTGATCTAGTGTATAATTGATTTTCAAATGCCCCACGTAGCTTTATTTAGTATTTTATGTGTGTGAGATCAGATATTTATTGTACTATTTGGATGTGACTGAATCTACACAGACTATCGGGCGTCGAGTGAGCTGTGACACAGTGCCGGTGCCAAAGAAACATTTGTTGAGTCAAGGTGCTGAAATGACGTTAGGACTATTTCATGCACGAGTTCTAGAGTAGTATGAATCCTGGCCTTTCAAGTCTAACTGATATCCGTTTGGGCTTAGCGCTCCTTCAAGAGAAATGGGGCGTAAATGTGTACATGTCTGTACTTAAACAGTACATGGCTGAAGCTCATCACACAAGACGTTGTGATTTTTGTTGGTGCTTTGTTGACTTTGGCAGAAGCTTTAAACATAAGCTACTGTAAGACTGAGGCATACAATATAAGACGTGTAGGACAGGGACCTCCTCAGTTGCAATTTTGATATTTGTAGTTTGAGTCAGGCTTTGTGGATACTGTAATTATTATTATAATCTTCACAGTGTACTTTTGATATCAGTAACATATAGGTTTAAAACATCTCCATCAAGTTGATTAAATTATTCTCTCCAATTATTTTAAGACATATACAGTAAATGTAATGTAATAGGCCAAGTGGTAGTGGAAGAAGGAAGAGAGCCTGGCTGTCTTTGGGGCAGGACCTGTCCCTGGCGTCCCTGTTATGGCGTGGGTGACAGAACGTGAATGAGCGGCAAGGACAGACAGGTTCAGGGATTGTGGCACATGCTCACTTCATTTAAGCCCTTACAGAATTTTGCAAATGTTTTGTTGTATTTCACTGATTTAGTCAATACAATAAAAATACACTTACCGTTATACTGATACAAAAGCTGTATGCTGTAAAAAACAACAAGAAAAAACAACTATCAAACTAGTTATAGATCTGGTAAAATTTGGGACTTCAGGTAAAATGACTGTCTTTCTTCTAAAAACACCTGAAATAGTCAAAAACGTCAACCCAAAATTACACAATTTATGATTTTCAAGACATAGTTAAAAACTACATCAAATAATATTAGCACCAGGCACTATTGAATCTCTTTTAAACAAAGAAAGTGATGAAGTAGGTGACATTTCATTAGCATCTCTGAAGAAATCTAATATGTAGGAAAAGCAAAACAGAACCATCTGGACACAGAGAACCATGATCCAAGAAGACGATGCAACCACTTCACAATGAATACTCAAAAAATAAAAATGTTGTATGTGTTGTAACCCTATTTAGATATATTATGTAATATTGTAATTTAATTCTTTTTATGTTGATCCAAAGCTTACTTACTTAATAAAATATTTTTATGGAAATGTCTTGTTTTGAAGTCTAGGCTATGCAAGTCAACCAGGAATGAACCATACAATTAATATACAGATTTTTAAGCCACATAGTTTCTAATAATGATAATAATAAAAATAACATTTTGTTGCTTAGAAATTGATTTATTTGCCATCCTCCAGCGTTTTCCAGTGAATAGGTGTGCATTTGAAAAAAACGAAAAAAACATTTGTACAAGTGAAGGAGAAGCATTTTCACATGTTACTGCAATGAACAGTGTCAAACTAATGTGTGATGATGAACACACGATATTTTGCTTCTATGAATATGTCGTCAACTATAAAAAAGTCATATCATATCAGTTGTATATGTTGATAATTACAATTATTATCCAGACTATACAGACTCTAAAACACTTACATATATGATGTACATTTATTAAAGACAACGTCATTATTAAACCAAATTGGTAAAAAAGAATAAACAATTTCTGATTTTCATCAATAATACACTTTATTCATAAATAGTCTCTATCTAGAAGCCTTCAGTCACCATAGTTCAACCTTCATTTGGTCGATAATGTAATTAAAAAGTCACAATTTCAAAAGAACCATAGAACAAATCGTCTTGACCAGTCGACCAGTTGAAAAATGATTTAATATTTAAATTGCCTGTTACAATGCAAGTAACGCATGAAATACAAAATCCTATTTTAACACGCAGTTCTCCACCAAAGGCATCATTGATCCTCCTCAAAACATAAAATATAACGTTCTCCCTTTGTAAGCTTTCATCAAAATACAACTGCCCAATATTAACACTATACTTGAATTAGCATAATTTCCTTTAACCAACAGTTATATTCCTCTTTCTTGCCTCTGCCAGCATTCAAAAAACAATTCTCATTTACAACAATCACTTGATCAGTTGCATACAAGAAAATCTGTATGTAAGTAAGTAAGAAATGCAAGATAATTTGGATTTTCACTTGGAATTTCACGCTGTAATTTGAACAATATCCTCATTCCATTTTGACATAAAGCCCAATTCATCATCCCATCAAAATAAAGTTTTCTTTTCCCGTGTACTCTATCTGTTAATTCCTTTTAATCTGTGTTCTTGCTTCTGATTCACATGATTAATGGAAGGCTGTCAGAGCAGATGTTTGTCTTGTAAAACAACTCACTTTCTGACTTGATGCTATCAAAATGTGACACAATCAAACATAAACATTATTAAATAAAGCCATAATGATTTTTGTAGAAATGGTTGCACAACGTTGGGTGAGCTGCGGGTGTACTTTGACAGGTGAGAGACAGCTGTGTAGGTAATCGCAAAATCACACAATTGTACAAACATATGACAGACTGACAGTAGGTAGTAGGTGTATAGGCACTCTCACTGCAGGGAATTGTCCGGTATGTATATTGTCTGAGTGTATCCTGCAGGAACAATCGCGGCTCTGTCTGGAGAAACCACAGACAGACACACAACGCCCTGCTGGAACAAACTCCACAAGTGTTTATGACTATCTGCTCCAGAAAAGCCTGTGTCATCTTTGTTTGTCAATGAGAGCGTTTGTTCTGACAGAAAGATATCTTAGTACGTTCACTGCTTGTTTGTTTGTTCACAAAAGGCGAGGCAAAAATAAATATGTATAATCCTTAAACTGCATGTTTCTGCTAAAGGAATGTTGTAGAGTATGGCATTATCTTATTTATTTCCATGACGACAAGCAGGCGACACCACCAGGCCAGGACAGGTGTGATCTGTGAAGAGGCAAGTCACAGCTCACACTAAGAATGCTTGTCTTGAAAGTTCAGATTGAGATCTCTCAGTATTTTTTAAACAGAGATCGATATTAATCTAGTCACTGTTTTCATCTCCCCAAGTTCAGATGAGTGTGATTGACAGGCACGCATGGTCTGTCCTTACAGGGGAAAAAGAAAGAAAACAAAAAATATCACAGTCGACTGGAAAACATCATGGATTTATGCAGCATTAAGGGGCACAAAACATTGATAATCTGGGGTGAGACAAGTTTGATTTTGTTGTTAAGATGACCAATGAACTTGCCCGTTTCACGTGTATTATATACCAATCTGATTGCATTGTTCCAGGCAAAGCAATGACGTCAATGGAGAAAAGCAGGTGGCGAATCCTCCTCCAGAAAAGTTACGTAGTGCACCTTTAAAATTAACTCAAGGTGTCGAGTGCAAAGTTAATTACTCTTCAAACTGTTGCCGTTTTAACTGGCATTTCCTTATCCCTCTGGCAGAACATTTTGATAATAGTTTGATAAATAAATACATCTAAATTCTATATTAATCGAAACTATGCAAATTAAAGTTCATATTTTTAAATCAAGCAAGATAGAATTGAAATGCCATGAATGAAAGAAGAGGTTTCTCCAGATGATGTGAACTGTGGAAATGTGGTACTGATCTAGAAGTTAGTCTTGACAAGAATCTGTTGAGGCCTATCCTATATGTTATTATACAAATGAGAGGGAAGTTATTCAGTCCTATTTGCATTTTAAAATAAGGTCAGGGACGAGTAAAAAGGAGCTAATTAAAAATCAATAAAGCAGACTTGCAGTGTAATCTTTCACACAAGGCTATAAAGTGATATTTCAGCAGTGTTTAATTTATGGTCAATTGAGTTTTTTGCTCGAAGGCTTTATTTGACAGTTGCATAAAATGGGGAGTGAGAGAGTGACATTTGGCAAATAGTCAAGGCAGCTACTACACGTGCAAACCACTGCACCACCTGCGAAGCACTGGTCTATTACATTTTTCTACATAAACCTCAACCAAGAGATATACAGACCTGTTTTAGCACATTTCTGATGGACTGACATTGCATTGTTGGAATATTGTCTTTGGGATAATCAGAATAAATTCTAAGCAATTCTAAAAAAAATTTATATATATTATGACATTGTTTAGCAAACGGGCAGGACATCAGTATTTTGCGTAGGACAATGGTCACAGAGTTGACTTTATACAGTTGGAAAGGAGAGCTCACTTGTCTGCAGTTCCCCTGCTTTGCATATAAGCAGCAGGGCATAGCTGTGTGTGCGTCATGTCAGGGAGCACTTAACTGCACTCCTCCTCTTTGAAAATATAACTTGTGCAGCGTAGAAAACATGTGTCAGCAAAGTGAAAAAAAAAATAGATAGACCTTGTCTGGCATAATAGTGACACTTTTTTTTAACACAATAATAATAATCTTGCACAAAGCATATTGTATAACATTGATTGATTGAAAAAATACAAGAAAATCTGTATGTAAGCATGTAAGAAATGTAAGATTACTTGGATTTTTCACTTGTAATTTCACGCTGTAATTTGAACGATATCCTCATTCCATTTTGACATAAAGCCCAATTCATCATCCCATCAAAACAAACTTTTCTTTTCCCGTGTACTCTATCTGATAAATTCCTTCTAGGTAAACAAACATTCAGCACATTTTAATCTGTGTTAGATTTGAAGTACGTTGGGTTCAAGCTTGATGAAATTCTTCATGTTCTGGAATTATGCCAAGTTTATGATTCCTTCGAAGACACATTGATTCTTGTTTGAGCAGGGCGGGATGTCATTATATTTTTTGTTTATTTTGTATTTCTTAGTAATTTGATTTGTCATACATTATATGTGCATGCATTTTATTGTATAGATTTTTTACTATTATTATTATTCCTTGTTATATGTAGCCAAACACTTTGAAATTCTGGTTTTGATATGATGGTGGCTTGTAAGAATGTGCAATGGGGATGTCGCACATGCAGTGACAAAACGTTAAGTAACTCTCCAGGAAATGAATGTAAGCCAGGGCAGTGTTATTGGGCGGTGTGGGGGGAGAGGGGGTGAGGAGAGTTGTTGTTGGTGGCGTCTCAATCCACCCGACTTGGGAGTGGTGCTTCCTCTCTCCAAGTTCAGAAATAGCCAACAGACAATTTTATTGTTTCGAACCTGCCTGCTGTCACTCCCACCCCTCTGTGTCTCTCTCTCTGTGTTCTTTTACACATCTGAATAACTGACTGCTGCCGTCTTGGTTACACCCTGGCTCTGAGGAAGGGAGGAAAGAGCAAGAGGAAGAGGGAGACAGAGAAAGAGAGAGACAGAGAGACAGGCACAGGGAGAGAGAGAGAGAGAGAGAGAGAGAGAGAGGTAGGGGGTAAAGGGAGTGGTTTTGTGGACACTCAATGTGCTGACAGGAGAGCAATGGTCACACCCAAACCGTGGCGCCTGACCTTTTCTACAACCAACAGTACCTCCCTCATGCACACACACACGCACGCACACATACACACACACACACACTGATTCTTGACACACAGAAACCCTGTAACTTCATCCTTCCCAATTCTTCGCTGATGATGTCTATCCCCTCAGCAGCACAGTTCACTTCTTTCATAATCGTGACTGACTGACCTATTTTAGGCCAAAACCTTAACTCATGACCTACTGTAATTTATAAATGTGATATATAAATCCATATCCCAACAACTTCAAATTTTCTCATGTGGTTCATGTTCAGACCAATTTGTAGTTTATTTTGACACAGTTTAGATGCAGAATACTTACATTGTTAAAGAAAACAAAACCCAATGTTTCTGTGGTACAAGTACACACACTTCTAGGAATCTCTTGTAGTTTGTGTTTGTTTTTAGCCAGTTTTTCTCCAATGCATTTCATTTTTGTATGATGACTCATGGTTTAGGCCACGGTAAATGATGTTTTGGACTCACATTAGTCCCAACATTACCTTGTTTTTTAAAGATGTATTTATTTTTGGCCTCTGTGATGGAAAAAGAAAGCATAAAGAAACATTTAGCAAGCTATTATAAATTGACCTTACAAAACTAAGGCCAGTGAGTGCACAGCTCTGAGTCACGCTTATCATGTCATGCTTATTCCTTCAGTAAGCTGATACTAAAACTATACTCTAATGTATTTGTACGGCCGCCTACGTCCAAGCACCTTTTCACACCACTAAAGTCAACTTACAGTGAGTGTGTGGAACTGGTCACAGGAAAAGTAGCAATATTGTCCAAACAAATGATGTCAGACAGGAGAGGTTTTAGTTATGTGAATGTGAAAAAACTGTTCAAATACAAATAGGACTGAAGTAATTTGTTATTGTTTTTGATCAATTCCATACACATCATAGCTACTATAAATGTTAGAAACTGGCTTGGACCTGTGACATAAAGACCCACATTCACCGTGAACCATGGACTAATGTCTAAGGACTTACCTTTCAATTCAAACATGCACAAAAAACACTGAAAATTAATTTCACATTGTGCGTCGATGGTTTGCAGTGCAATACACACTGATAGTTTAATTTTTTATTTGTATTAATATTTGGGATTGATTCAGCAACCTTCTGCCTTCATGGACTATGGAAGGCACCAGATCACTGGATTGGGAACGCAGGTGAATGCACTACAGTCATCACAAAAACATAATAAAAGATAGCAACTGGATCCAGATACTTTACTGGGCTGTGCGTGAACAGGCAACATCTGAGACATGCCTGGCAGCTCCTGTGACCTGAGCAAGAAAGTACAAGCCTGCAGACTGTTTACTGGTTGATGTCTATGTGTGTTTATGACTTATTATTCAATAGGGCGCTGTAATTACAATCATCATTATCTAGTGTTACACTGCTGTCAGTCAGTGCCCTTTTGGCAATGAAACTATCACTAAATATTTCTCCCATTTAAACACCTTTATTGTCATTTATTGAATTTCTATCTACTGTATATGGATTTAATAGATCATATTTGTTTTCAAATCAAATTATGTTGTTTGTCCTATCCTAGACTCTATCTTCGTTATCTATACATAGTTTTCTTGCATGCAGTTGTACAGTTTTTGATTAACTAAACCCACATTTGCAGAAACCTGTCATTAAGCAGACAAGTTGCATTGTTGTACATTATGCAATCACCCGTAGTTTGGACATGTGCGACTGTGACGTCTGGTAGGAGTGAAGAAATGCACAGACAGGGATGTTGAAATAACAGACTGTATGTAATTTCCCCAAAAGTGCTTTAAACGTATGGGCTAATTTTAGGTTGTCAGGACAGAGAAGCTTTCATAAAAAATAAATGTGTCAGTGCCATGACCTTAAACTGGTCAGTTCACTGGTTTATTGCCAACTGTATTACAAAACAGTGGGGAAATTACATTGATAAAGAATAAATAAAAATTGGTGTTTGAGATGAACAGCCAAAATATTTTCAGATCCATAAACAGCAAAGAGTGGAGTGTTCCTAGACCTTTAAAAATAATTCAAAGTAAGTTCTTAATTTAAGAATGTGGAAACCATGTCAAATCACTAGAAGTCATTAAAGGTCTTACTTCACCAAGTCCTTATAGATGTGTCCTCACTCTTGCTTATCACAATTGAGCTCTGCTTTATGAGCTTCTGTTTGACCTTTTGTTCTCTCGCTCTTTCATTTCAGCACATGTAACTGTTTTCTGATTGATTTAGAGCATTATTAATGATTACAACCAAGTGAATGACTTTATGCAACACATAAAAACGACACTTGGAATGAGAAAAGGTGAGTTGATTAAACATTGAAAACATTGACAGAAGAAAATCAGCATTAATCTTTTCTGGCAACACTTGAACATGTGATGCTTATTGACGGAGTGTGGTGAGCTTTTGGGCATGGCCACATTTGAGGTGGAGAGTGTGGAAGAGTAAACAGAAGCCAAACTAAGCAGAGAAATCCTGAGCAACTGGCGACAACAAACAAGCATGATCTATTTACACAGTTTTAGGTGATCCAGGACCAGTGGTACTCAAGTGTAGTTCAGGCAACATGTTTGGTTGGTTCATTAGTCATTTAATTCAAGTCATTATTAAGAGACATTTTTGGTCAAACTTAAAATCAGGACCACTGCATAAGATTAATTCTGATTTTTGAATGTTTGTTTTCTTATTGGTTCAGTGCTTATTTGCAGTACTTAACTAATATAGTTAAGCCTAGGCTTGAATAACTTGTCATTGTCAAAAATAAAGATTATAGCATTACTAATCATCCCTCAGTCCAGTAGTGATGGCACTTTAGCACACTCTAAATCCAGTAATTTTCAAGACAAAACCTTTTCTGGTGATAAGCAGGTGCATGTGCCAGGACTAAGTTTAACACAGCCAGCGTGGGCTAGGCTCCATGTTCAGGAGCCAAGGCTTTGAAACGTCCCTTTGGGCTGCTAATGTGATATTCTCTAGTAAGACTCATAGTGGTCAACAGGGAGTGGCTGTGGCTTTGGCAGTAATTTACTTGTCAATAACTCACTGTATGAGAAGGTGTGTCCCGATTCACTTTTTGCATTTAATTCACTGAATCAAAACTTTTGTTTCCTTTTAATAAAGCTGATAAGGCACAGATTCCAACATTGTGACAAAAAAACATTTTAAAATAAGAAAAATGTTGAGAATGTAAGTTGTTTCTCAAGATTTGTTGAGTAACTAAGAAAAATTCAAAGATATTCAAAGAGGAATTTTTTACAACAGTTTTTGTTAAAGGCAAAACTGTGAGGCATTCAGACAAATAAGCAGCTCCAACTGGTAGTTAAACTTTAAATAAATGTTGGTCTACAAAGAAAAAAAGTCAAAGATCAACTGATCTAATGCATTTGCATTCATTATTGAATTCTGTGGCTTCTGCAGCTTTCAAAAAAGGCAGTGTTACTTGCCAAGACATGTCTCCTTTATCTTGAGACGAGTTCCTATGTGTTAAATATGGAGCAATGAAGGTATAATTCCACTCACTCAATTCTTAAATGCAAAGTGACTAGCAAGTTGAGACATATGCAAACACAAATGAAGCTTCAAACATGCTGAAAGAATAAGAAATATAATTAAAGATACTGAAAAGTCATTAAAACAAATAATGTGCAAGTAAAACATCTTAAACAGTTTCAAACAAGTGACGAGCACACAAGACACACAGTAACACTTTCAAATGACCAGATATGCAGCTTCTGTGGAAGAAATTCAGTGTACAATACAGTAAATCATTAACACAAAATTGTCTCAATAAAAAGACAATGGGATCGGCTATGATTGATCTGGCTCTCTAACCTAAAAGGCATGGCTACTGCTGAATTAGCAAAGTATCTCATTTCCAAGATATGAACAAGCAGTAAAACAGTGTGTGGTTCTTTGGGTAAACTACATAACAAAGTGAGGTTTAAAGCATATACAGTGCTTGGGAACTGACACATAAACAAAAATCAAAACACAGTGGAATCAAACATAATTATATATACTGTAGAGGCACAATATCTTGGACCTTTTATTTTGAACACAGCTTATTGCAAACAACTTAATATGTCACACCTACTGAAAGCCTTTCTTTGGCCAAGGTCTTTTTGCATCGACATTTAAAGACACAAAGGTGCAAATCTTTCTAGTGAGCATGTGAGTCAGTGCTTTTGTTAATTAGGTCTTTCATAAAACTTTGGGACGAAACAATTTAATTTTCTTTTGCATTGATCAAATTTTAGAAGCTGTGTTGACTTACGAAGCCTCTGGAAGGGCTAAAGGGTGTGACAGAGTGTGTGCTGTATCGTGGGTGTCTACATTTACAGGGGATGTCCTCGTGGGAGTGGAAAGGGCCTGTCCGTCCGGGGATGTGAGTATGCCTAGGCTGTTGAGAAGGTCCTGGAGCCGTGAGACTGTGCCCAGTAACTGTTGCTTCTCCTGCACCAGCTCTGTCACTTGCCCCCTCAGCTGACTGTCAGACTGGACCAATGCCTCCACTCTGCTCTCCAGGCTACACACGCGCGCATGGGACACCTGGGGGACGAGGGGTCAACTGTTCAATCACATGGAGCAAATGATGCTAATAAAGCTTTCAAGTGTCTGTGTGTTTACCTGAAGTTCCTCAAGCAGGTCCAGGTTTTGCTGCCGGAGGCTCTGATTGGTCCGTTCCAGCTGCGCAGCCCGTTGCTGTTGATTGAGGGTTGGTGGCGTGTCCAAAAGTTCATCCTGAAGAACGTGGTACTCCACTTCATAGGCCTGGAGCTGCTTTGATACGTCCATTTCACACACCTAAAACAATACAGTCAGGTATTTAAGCAATATTTCAAGTTGCCAAGACTATTTTTGTAATTAAAAAGTGCTCTAATTATCTTATCACATTCAGAAAATAACAGCCTATTGAGCGCATCAGTCATTCAGCATTGGTTTCAATATTTTGCATTGGTTGAGTTACACTTGTAACTTTACATGATGCATGATGCATGATTTTGCCCTAAAAGCTAACTTTTTCATACAAGGTTAGCACTAATAAACACTTGCAGAGCAATTCTTTACTCATAAAGAACAGTTAAGTTATTATAAAAACAGGCTTATTCAGGTTTTAGCAAATCAACTTTAATTTAGTGAATTTCGATTTTCGTCAAAACAAGACATTTGAGCTTTTATCGTGTCAAAACTACTGGCTTGCAGCAGAATGACAAGAATATAATAAACTACTTTATGATATTCATAAAGCGAATTTACATCAAAGTTAAACCATGGAAATGTATGTTTTGAACACTATCTTTTACTTTTTAGAGGATTTGATCTCAGCTTTTAACATCTAGATTCAATCAATTCAATGGGATCTGGGATTCAAAGTATATTTGAGTTAAATTTTGAAAAATAAACTACTCTTTAAACTGCTCTTATTTTTATTATGCTTATATTTATTCTTCTGATGGATAAATCTTAATCTTAAATTTTTTTTAGATTTAATGCCAGTGGGGTTATTCAATTTAATGCATTTTAAGACCTTATCTTTGCAAAATCCATTTAAGGACTTTTAATGGTTTTTAATGCTCTGTGGAAAGCCTGTATGGTACAATACAGAATAATAATAATAATATTGATTCATCATATTCTATGATGGCAAGCTACTACTGAAGCCACTGCTGGCCTGTGGCAGACTGACAGAAGTAAGGCTGTCCATCTGCGCCATCAGCCTCTCTGACCGCTCATCTACGCACACACCACATTCATGCAAGGCAATGTGGGTGAAGTGTTTTGCCTAAGGACACAGCAATAGTTTGCACTTGAGCCACTGCTGCCCCACTGTGGCACCTGCTGTTCCCAACAGTCTCTCATCCAAGTACTAACCAGACCCCAACTTACTTAGCTTCAGAGATCTGACAAGGTTGGGCATTGTCAAGGTGGTTAAGGCTCTAGTCTAATGTCTCTGGGAACAACTTTTCAATGCAGTTCTACTTATGTCCTTTTTGGTCAATAGAACTCCTGACAAGCTTTCATTTCACCCAAAATGTCACATACGCCCTTTTGATACAAATACTTATATTGTCCTTGTGATCAACTATAACATGCAAAATTCATTTAACCAAAAACCCAAAGTTTTGGCTCATCTCACTGATATATGATGGAGAGTCACTCCACTGCCAACTTACACCACATGTAGATAAGTGGCACTGGAGGGAAACATCCTGACAAGCTCATACATGATTTGACTACCTTTTCTTATCTCCTAAAAATTAAAAGGTCAATGCACTCTTCACGTGTGTTGGATTGGTTTCAGAGCCCCACCCATTTTGAAACAAGGTACTTAACAATTAAAAGACATTTAAAACTAACCTAAGTTGAAGAGTATTGTATTCATACTGTATTGTTGCTAACAATAGATGAAGGTTTAGATTAGGAATGGCTGATATTTAGAGATAAAAAACTATGTGTGTTCCTGTAAAAATGTAAAATTATGTACAAGAGTGAAATACAGGCTTTGAAAACAAAAACATCCATGACATAGGTTCACAATATTAAATGAGATAAAATGAGTATAATGGATACACTGCCTGAGAGGACTTCCTTTGTCTGTAATTTCTTTTGTGCTAACAGTCAGTTGATATTTGCTGTCAAGGTTTTACACCATTCCAACCATTAAAATGAGTTCTGTGTCACTTCAAAAGGTAAAACGAAAGATGCCTGAACTGTGTTGGGACAAACCTGGTTAATCGTTTTCTCCATTTGCACCAACCCCAAATTAGGCAATGTAGTTTTGATGAAATCAACAATGGACTCTAGGCTATCGTGTTGTAGGATGAGAGGCTTGTGGCTCCCCAAGAGACTTAAAGCTACCTTGAAGATTACCTCTGACCCCTGGTGGAAAAGCATATCTGACAGAAAAACAAAAAAATCATGTCAAAGATGAGGGTTGAATTTATACAAAGTAAACACACTTGGTATCATGTCACCATTTTAACAAAGGCAGTCAGTCACAGCAAAGCTCGCACTGTTGATCAGGGACTTAAGCAGCTTTTTATGATCAATACACTGACGTCAGAAATAAAAGTGTAAGCAAACATAAATACAGGTTAGAGAGGATATGTGGAAGCTGTGTAGGTGTATTTGTGTGAAGGCCTTTGAATGAAGCAGGGTGTGGAAAAGGGCTAGGCCGAAGATCATACAACAGATTAAGAATGGGAGGGAACGTGCGGCGCCTCACATTTGATACCAAAGGCTTCACAATGAATGCAATAACGATGCAGGCACACACACCAACGTGGCGTTACACTAAGATAAGCTTAAGGAGCCGGCCAGTCTGGTTCAGAGAGCGCATACCATCGAAGAAACTGAGCATAAAATAAAAGGCATTGTAAAATAAAGAGGAGTCCTGTCTGCCATGGCATAACGTAGTATGAAGAAAGTACACACAGCATCCATTCACTTAATTAAACAAAAACCTGCTGTTACCAAAGACTCTTGCCACAAAGCCGAGAGGGAAGTGTGATGCGAAGAAGGTAAGAAACCAGGGAGTAGCATACAAGCTGGGCCCAATCTCCTGCTGCTCCAGGTGAGTGTATAGATCCTTGTGATAGTCATGGAGCAGCCGGGACAACTGGTACATCTGAATCTGAAAAATACAACATATGCTATGATATAACGTAATATGATGGTTTAGTGCACCTACTGGTACATCCAGGACACAATATGACGAATATGTGTTATTGTGTGTCATTATTTTGTGTGCATTAAATAACAATAATAAGTTGAGGTGCGCCCTCTAATTACCAATGCGCTGTGTGGCCTGATCAGAAATGCATACAAGAAAAAGAGAGGATTCAGACAAGAATATAATATTGGGCACATGTCTGAACAGAAGACAGATGGTTTGCAGAAGCATGTACCAGTATCTCTGCCTAACAACCAAAGTAAATATATAAACACTGTTGGGATAAGCATCAAGACACTTAGACTATTTATATATGTATAGGAATATGTTCATCTTCCAAAATGAAATTAATAGATTCTTAGGGGCAATATTTAGCAAATTTCAAAATTACTTGAAGTTTACCTGAAGAATAATCATATCAGGCCTGTACTGTTTGCGCAAGCCCATGTCATACATTAAAAACTTTAGCATGTTGAAGGCATCTTCCTCCCCCATGTGTAACAGAAGCACTCCAGCAATGAATGAGAGGCCCTGGCAGTAGCCCACCTACAACAACAAACACATACTTGACATCTAAACAGGCAGAGACAAAGGAGATAGCCCAGACCCAAAGGTATGTCAACGTTACACATTGTTTATTGTAAATGCTATAGTCAGAGCAGAAACTCAAGAAGAAAATACCTCAGGATCCAGCAATGAATAGGCCTTGAGCAGGTTGTAGAGGGAGAGCTGCCCTGCCCCCAGCTGAGCCTGGAAATATGGATGAGTAGGAAAAGTGCGACCTGGGGTGGAAACAAAACTACTATAATCTGATGTAAGACATAGAGTACACTTATTATGATTTTATGTCAATTTGTAGACAAAGAATCTATTGATTCATTAGATCCAACTGATAGACAACAATAACAAATACCAGTTTTAATCAAAATGATTTACAGGTTTTCATCTGTAGGCAAGATCATCTGTCGGTCCCAGGAGACTGCACAGGCTATGGGTGTGGGCAAGTGTTGGAACAAAGTATACTGTCTCACAAACTTTGCCCGAGGTTGCTAGACTTACACTTTTGTGTTGATGTTACAAAGGCCCTCTGTGTATAAGCATGTGCCAACCCATTCCAAGGCATCTTACTAACAAACACTTCAATAAGCACTCATGAATGTGAGCTAATGCAAAGACTTAGTAAGGCCTAACATGTTCAGCCGCAGAGGTCCTGCTCTTTTCACACATGACAACATAATGAGGACCTGAGACATGTGAAGGGGCATTCTTAAGGTGGCTGACATGTAATTGGCAGCAGTGTGTGTTCGGGACAGTGGACTTCTTGACTTACGGTGCTGATAGAAGACAATGATCACCGTGTGAGCATGTACGACAGGAATGTGCTGGAGGCCATTAATGTTTGTTAAAATGATGCAGCCATCCCTCTTGCGCCTCAAGGAAGTGTCTGCTGTGATCTATGTGAGGTTCAGACGTGTTCGACTCTTCTCCATATCTACCCTGCAACCCTTTATTGTGTGTAGATGTGGGAGCTGTTTGGGCGGGGCGTAGGCGTTGTATGTGTGTGACTTTTTGGGTGTATGGAGGTGTGAAAGTAAAAAGGTGTAAGTTTCACAACAGTAAAGGAAAGTAAAATGTTTTGATACCAAGGTCGATGAGGATAGCATGCTGCTGTGATGTTAGTTGTTTAAGGAGTTCTTTGTAAGGAGTATCATTGGCTGGAGGTCGTGAAGGGACAGTCTGACGGAGAAGAAATTGTTCAGAGAGAAACTTCCAAATCTCTCCTCTGTGTTGCCTTGGGACACCTGTCAAACAGAGTACAGACAGAGGGGGTGAGGTCACAAACAATGTGCAAACATCGTAGGCTATGTTAATAGCTACATTTGTCTAAACGTACAAAACAGATTTCATGCATTCCTGAAATACAAATGGTATGTGAATGTATGTTAGAGGTTAAGAGCAAGGCTACATTTCTTGATCATTCTAAGTGACTTTAAAAACAACCTTTTAACAAACCAAAATAATGACTAAATATGTGTGATCTAACAAACCTTTCTATCAACTTTGTAATGGTATTTGTATATAAACTTTTTAATTGGACATGGGAAACAGCTGAAATATATGTTTTATTAAACATACCATGTGTAACTGCAGCATGTATGGTCTCTGGGTCAAACTTGACCTTTGCCCTTCCGGGAGTCCCCAGCATCTTCTCCCAAACCAGAGTAACATCCTTCAGGCATGGAGTGATCTCCTCATAGTCCAGCTTTAATCGCTTGTTTTGCAGATCATTTTCTGAGGCTGGAAAATAATTATTGTAAATTATCATTATTATTATTATTATCATCATCGTTGTTGTTATTATTATTATTAGCAAGTAATGCAAGGTAGTGTCATGCAGATATTAGATTTTAGATGTAGCTACAAACTCTGCTAACCAGCGCTTTAAAGTGCATATGACAGGTTACAGCACCAAATTCACTAAACCATAGTCAATATAGTTATATTTAAGATTATACAAAATATCTTTCCTAGTATTCTCAAATTTAACAATTTTGGTAAGTTTATCATTTTACTTCCTGACTGAACATAAGCAGTAGATTTAAATGAAATAATAAATATTATGAAATAATAAAGTGTGTTGTGTCATGTTGTTTAAACTGTCATAAAACTGTTACTTGTGCATCAACCCACCAAATGAAGTAATAACTGGAAAAACATAAAACCTTTCAGATGCACTTTAACTACATAAGAAATGCAAAAACGTAATGTTGATGTTGATGTCAACATGACACCACTGATCAAAGCGGGTGCAGACACACCCAGTGCAACACCCTTCCTCTCTCCAAAAGTATTAATCTGAACAAACTTTCTATTTTCTGACAAACCTTCTGACAAACCTGAGGCTCTATTCGTTTTGTGCTTCATCATTCAACCACATTCTTTCTTTCATTCCCTAATAGAGGTCCACACCCAGTCCGCTTCAGTGCTGTCCACCCAGTGACCAGCTGCAGGGGAGTGACCTCATCACCAGGAGACAAAGACCACAAGCTAATTTTGAAACCTCCAAGAAACAAAAGGATGATGTGTGTGCGGGCAGCCCTGACAAAGTAGCCATGTGTGGGGAGAACACCGTGAATGAATAAAATGCAGCTCACTGTCTATAATAATAAAATATTTCTTAAAGTGGCAACAAGAAGAAAAACAAACAATTTTTAGGAGCAATAATAAACAGATCATATTTTAGATGATCATCACAAGAAAGCCTTTCGATATGTGAAAATACGGGGCATACATAATATGATCAAAATATGGTAAATGTTCATGGAGTTGTGCAAGTAAACAAAAACATTAGAAATTATTATCATAAAAAACCCAGATTAAGAATAGATGCTGTTGAAGAGGCTCTGTCTGGACTGTGTGACTTATCAGCTTCTCAGCCACAACCCTCTGTCCGAGCACCAATGTCAGTGCTGCGCTCCACCCTTGATAACACACGGCAGGATGACACACCCCACCCTCAAGCTGACAAAGATACACAAAACCTATGGGAGTAACATTTTCACTGCTGCTGCATGCATAAAGTAAGCTGCAAATATAAAATCAGGAAAGCACAGGAGCTCCACCTTGGTAAACCGTGGCTGGAGGAGCGTGTGGAAAACACAATTTTGACGTCACCTTTGACCCACATTCTCACCACACCCAACTGTCAGGGAATAATTTCTATCAGTGTGGAGATTTGTGGATTAACAATTTGTATACATAGCAAGAATCTGAGGTGAGTGCCGTTACGTGCCAACTAGGTCAGGAGAGAGACATGTGTTTTGGACACACCCAGAAAATACACGCCCACAAAAAACTACATTAAATGTCGGTTTTATAGGAAATGGATGGAAAATGTAAAGTGATATATTAAACAATGGCTTAAGTGGAGTTCAAGGAATAAAACTATTAGATACTTTAGAAAATTAATGAGATCCCCTACTGCTTTGCTTATTTTTGCAATCAAACAGACAGAACATAAATAAAAAGCAGGGGCTGTTTGGTAGTTCCCACATTACAAAAAAGGATAGAAATGTTGACAGTAGCAGCACGAGTGTAGCAATTTGAGTGTAAGTTTGATCTTGAACCAAACTGACCTTGGAGTTTCTGGTTCTCACGCTCCATCCTCTGCAGTAGGATCTGCTGCAGGATGGCCTTCCTCCACAGCTCTCTCAGCTGCTCTCTGGTCCTGAGGCTCTTCTCCTCTGGCACCGGCCTCATGGACAGATCTCCACCAGCCAGTACAGCTGGGCTAGAGCACGGATGAACCCCATCCAGGCACAAATCCCCTCCTCGCTCTGTAGGGCATATCATATGGGACTTATGAGTGACTTGAAATAAAAGCAAATGTTAGAATCAGAATCAGAAACGGTTTATTGCCATTGTCAGTGATCAAAAATTCACAAACATAGGAACTTGCTTCGGCGTAAGGTGCAACATAAAACAACGAATAAAATATATAAAAGAGGCATGCATAAAATTAGGAATAAAATAGACTAAGGAAACACAAACACCCAAAAGTATCAATCATAAACATTTATTATAAATGCTCTCAAACAAAAAAAAAATACATTTAAAATGTATTTTATTAAATATTGGTAAATAAAAGGCATCAGTTGTTTGCTTATGTAAAATTCTTTTCCCCCTTTGCTGTTAATTTGACAGATACTTACGCTTCTAAACGGACACATTTAGCGAGTGGTTAAAAATGCACAGAAAAAGTGTTTTTGCGACTCCACCCGAAAGTACAGGGTGGATCCCAAACCACAAAATAGCCAGTGTTGTTTAGAATAGGCCCATAACAACTATTCCGAAACAAGTGCGTCTCTCACTTCATGTTGACAGTTATAGCGTCCCACACCACGCACACAGGTTTCCCTCCTGAGTGGTTCAGGTGTAAATCTGATGCATATCGTCCCCAAGAAATTTTTATGAGCTGATATAATTTGTTTTAAATTAATTTGTCTACACAATGTGTGAAACAGGTGAGGTCAACAGACAGTGACGTTGGTGTCTCGAAAAAGGGAATCGTCTGTGTTGAAACTTGCAAACTGACAATGCAAACAACAGGCCCTTATGCTTTAAGTGGAGCGAAGACACAACAGACGTAGAGATATATTAGTTAAACAAACACAGACTATACTACTGCAGAAATAGGTTAAATTTTACTGTGATAAATTACTTCAAACAAACAAAAGCGCTAGAATGCATCCATAGGACCATTATCACTAACTTCAAGTGGCACAAACCACTCCCTGAGTAAACTCTTCTGAACACGGACGGGGCCAGAATCAGTTCTTCTGTTAACTGCATGCTCACTTGCAAATGCAAAGTGGGTCAACAAGACTGGCGCTTTCCTTTGGCGCTGTCTGTGTGTGGACAGTCAACATGACCTTGAGCCACAGCCTCCAGCACAAAGCACTCAACACAGCACACCCATGACCTCATGCAAGAAGAACACAGTATAAATATACAATACATTATACAATATATAATATACACCTAATATTTTACTGCATGCAATGGAACTGGAATAAAACAAGTCATGCAGCTTTTCCTTGAAAACGAAACCATGTGTAGTGACAAGTACAACTCTTGTAAATCATGTTTAAACAACAGTTTGAGATTTGATATATAATTATGTTCAGGTGCTTATCGTTTTATTTCAAACTGGCTGTGTTAAAATTGCATATAAAATTTTCTGTACACATCCCAACCAAATATAACACACAATTTGCTGTTGCTAATGTTTGGAACTTGGGTCAGTACTCACTCAAACTGGAGTCTATAATTTCGCTCTCAGCATTTAAATGAAAACTAAAGGAAATTAAGGACTCGTGTAAATGTTTTACTAATGAATGATTTAAACTCACTGCATATTAATCAGTGCTAATACAAATTGTTTGTGCTTGATCCCTCTCACCTCTCTCTTTCACTATTATAAACATCGTGAACATGAATTTGTTCTCAATGTTTTGCCTAAAATAAAGTTTAAATACATTCAATAAATAAATAAATGTTTAAAAATTCAAGACTATAAGCGAGCATCAAATTTTTTTTTATATTTTCTATTATATTGTGCTGACCAATATTATGTGCTGTGTATGTAATCTATGTGCTACTACCTTTGCGGTTGAATGAAATACATGTTTTGTGGCTTTTGATGGCAAATTGATCAACATTTTAAATTTTGCTGCCCTCAAGTGGTAGAAAAAAAGAAGACCATAAACCACCTACAGAACTGCTATTATTTGGCAACAACATTTTCTTCAAGTTTAAGGAGTAATTATATTCAAGATTACAAAAGTTTCTTATAGTTTCTTGTAGCAATAGTCAAAATTAAAGTGAAACAGAAACATGCAGCTCAACTGTCTAAAACACACCTGCTACATCAGGGTAAAAAGATATAAATGTCAGACTTGTAATGTTATGCATGTATAACATACACAATAGTAAGAGAGCAGCACTGTTCTAACTGTTCAGTAGTTTGCCTCATTCTCACCATTGGCTTCGGTTCCTTTCTGCGGTGTGGCAACTCTCAGAAAGATCTGCTGTCTCCACGAATGACGATGCCCACGCAGAGGACTTTCTCCTATCTCTTGCATTGATACTGGTGTGGATAAAGCTGCTACATCACTGAAAATGCCAAAAGTCAGAAAACACAGCACAATTCTGAATGTTAGTTGTTTTGATAGTTTGATTTGGAAAAGCACACAGGACTGGAGAATTAACCAAAAGATCGAGGGATCAAGATTCAGTCGTGTCTAATTGTCAATAATATGGTTGGGGTCTTAGTGATCCTCTTCGTGAAAACATGTGGTGTGGAACCAAAGTATGACTTTGGAGGCAGCAATTTGATTCTTATTTTATGTTAAATGGCACTGAATAAAAGTCTGTATAGTTCATCACCCAGCCTTAAAAGTGACAGTGACTTTACTTGAGTAACTTTTTCATAAAATTGTACACCTGTGAGTAATTTTCTGACGCCATACTTTTATTCTACTTATTGTACAGTGTAACAGTAACTTGAGTAAAAGTTCTGGTTTCTCTTCCACGGTCTGCAGTAGGGATGAAACGATATTGGCGATATTGTGATAGTAAAATTGTCACAATATCGTCGTCATGTTACGATATGAATCACAACAATGGTTTAGCCTGCTCCATCAGATTAAAGCATTATTGACTAGAAATGATGATTATTACTATTATTAGTAAGAAATAACAAGGTACATCACAGAATACATAGCAGTCATTATTGTTGTTCCTGACATAACTTGAAAATTGCACCTTAGAGTTTCCATCATTTCTATTATTATGGTTCTAAAATATGACAATAAAGGCCTAATAATTAATGGCAGGAGCATATTACATTGTCAGTCTTGTTATTATGAACATGGATACATAATTTTGAGTTCTTCTACAATATCGTGAGCTTCTCCATGATATCGCAAAACATATCGTATCTTCAGATTTGCATATCGTTACATCCCTAGTCTGTAGTGACAAAAGCTTCATATTATTAGAATAGTTGTGTTTCTCACTACTCCTTCAGATATGATTTAATTTTTCTCATTGTGTCAATCTTTTGAAAATTTAATTTTGTTGTCACATATTTTTTTCATATAGTTACTCTACAGTTATTTTCACTGGAGTAGTAGTTTCCCCAAATCTTTTTCTTTTACTCTACAAAAACTGGCAATATGGCAAAAAAAACAAAACAAAACAAAACTTTTTTTTAAAATCGACAATTAGAGACAAGTAGTTGTTGTTGTTTTTTTTTTTATAAACTTCATCTTAAACAACAAATTTATGCATTCAATTGCCATTTAAGGAAAAGGAATTCAAATTTATTTCTATAAAGTCTGAACTCTGTTCCAAACAACGTGGCTGTAGAAATGTCAATTAAAAAACCTCAAGTTTATTATTGACAATTTGAAATGACTTAATAATGACTCAATTCAATTTCAATAGAGCAGTGCTGCTCATGGGCGAGTGGATAGCATGCCTGAAAAAATACAACTATGTAGACATTCAATATACATTTTTAATAATTTTATTGAATCACTCCAAAGTAAAAAGGTTAAGCTACCAGAAATGAGCACTTGAGTACTAGGCTGTAAAAAAGAGTGCAAGTGAATTGAATTTCAATAGTCACTGAGAATTGTTATAAGAAAAAGCTTGTACATATGAGGCATAGCTTTGGTGTTTTTACATATTAACTATGGCACACATTGGTTTCAATATGCAAGTGTGTACCTGTTTTTTGTTTCAGGATTCTCATTTTCTTGAACAGGAGCCAAGAATTGAAATTTCAGAAAATTAGGGACAGAGGAAGAAGAATGAAGACGAGCGCGGAGGCCACCCAGAGGACTGACGTGGAGATGGAAAATAAGCAGCACAAACAATGGATAAATGGCACAACATGTAAAATACAAGAAATTAAAATGCACATGGAACAGAAGGACATGAAAAATTGTTGTATGCAAAGGAGGTGATTGGCCAGTAGAGTGCGCTCACCTTCTTTTGCTGAGCCGAGCACCCGTTAGAGGAGAGGAGGGGTGATATGGGAGCAAAGAGGAGATTGAAGAATAGGGAGAAACAGGAGGAAGGGCGGAGTTTGTCGAAACAAGTCTAAACTCAGAACAGAAGCAGGACAAAGAGAAACATTTAATGTGTGAAAAAGTGAGCTGACTAATGGAAGATATTAATTTAGTTAGTGCGCCGCAACTTTACGTTAAGGTATTGTGTATATTTCAGCTGTTAGGTAGAATTTAAATGTTTCAAACTAATTAGAGCAAACTGAATAGAGCAATTACCCACCACCTAAAATCATGTGACGTTTATGTTTATTGTCAAGTTGTACATTGATAGGTAATAAAGCAAATAAACACCAATGTTCTTACTTGCTTTGATGTGGACTGTCTGTGCTGACGGAGTAGTGGCGTACGAGTTTGGGTTTGGTGACAGCAGAAGAATCCTGTGGAGCCTGGGTTACGGTGAGCACAGGCACATATTCTACAGAGGATGGAGCGGGTGGGTGACTGTAGGTGCTGGCTCGACGGCGAAACCCCCGAGAGCACTGAGAGTCAGCGGGTAACGTAGAGGACGTGGACAGAGAGTCATCAAGCTGCTTCAGATCACCAGTGGAGCTGTGGCATCTGCAAAAGTAATACAAAAAGAAAAAAATGGAAGTGAGTAAGAGTATGAAACCTATGAATGATATATATATATGTAAAACAAAATCAGCCAAGTAATTGGGGTTGGGCAACTAACTGAGAGACTGAGAAATCGAGATTCAGTGACGTCTAATCGTCAATGATATAGTTGGGTGGTTTGAATCGAGAGGTCCACAGCCAATACTGAAAAAAACAAGCTGCCTTGGGAGGAGGAAATGTGATTCCTTTTTGTATGAAATGGCACAGATTATAAACCTGTATAGTTAATATTCATGAAATCATTTTCCATATCACCCAGCTCTACAGGTAACGTGTTGTGACCAAATAAAAACACTATTAAAAGGTGCACCACCTAACTTTACTGATGAAGTGTCTGTGACCATGGAGGTTATAGTTTAGAGTGGAATGTTCCACAGTATGATATTTATCTCTATGACAACAAGCAGATTAATCCACCAGGTTAAAGGTCAGATGTGTGGCGAGGCAATCCCACTCACAGCAAGAATAGATGCTTTTCAAGTTTTGGTTGTTTCATTTTAAGCAATAAAAATACTAGCAATAGTAATTGAATAAATAAATATGTTGAATGCCTAACTGTGGAACATTCCAGGCAAAGCAATAACATGGAAAAAGCAGGGTGTGGATCCTCCACCAGAAAGGTTATATAGTGCATCTTTAAAATAAATTACATTGTCTTGATATTACTCTATAAGGGGAACAGAAAAGACACAAGAATAGAATAATTGTTTTGTAGTGTTGTAGAGTGTATACTTTAGTGGGCTGTTTGGGCGCAGGAGAGTTTCAGGTAACGGCTCATACGAACTGGGTTGGTCTAGACTACTGTTGACCGTAGAAATGGAGGAGCTGCTGGCATCGATTTCATTGTTTTCTTTCTGAGTACGAGACCTGCTGCTTCCCTATCAACAGACAGCACATCATGTAACTCACAGTGCAGTGCACAGTAGCAAAGTAAATAGTCATAAAATACCAGAGCTTTCGTACCTTCCAGATGCCTTCTAGAGATTCAGTCAAGGATCGTTTTGCTCGGCTCTTAAACTGCTCAAGTCTCTGTCGACTCGTGCTCTGCTGTAGCGTCTCTACGGCCACTGGGGCCTCCACACAAACCTACACATTAGAGATAACAGCACTTCCACAGCAGGCACTAGACTTCTGTGATGTTTGGAAAAAAGGTCAAAAGGTATCATACCAGTTTAGAGTCTGCCACTGAGGAGTGCTGGTGGTGCTTTTGTTTTTCCTCGTACAAACTCCTCAAGGATGTCATTATCAGTTCATTTTCCTCTTGGTCCCCCTTTGGACGAGCCCTCTGCAGCAAAATATGACAATTTCAAATGTAGTGCAGTCAAGTATTGAAGAGCAGCAGATGTCACTTGAGTTTAAAAATAAGTGATCAGTTAAAACATTAACATCAAATCTTAAAATAATATTACACTAACATAAATAATTCCGTTGTACAATATTTAAAAATACCATAACATAAAGTATAAAAAGAAAGGGCTGCAAGTTGTAGTGTGGACATATCCCAACATAAAAACCATGGGTAATTGAAGGATAACATACCATAGTGTTTTCAAAGACTGAAGCTTGGTCACTGTTGTTCAGTGTTGCTAAATGTCGTTGTAGCTCCAACTTGGTTTTGGACGGATGCAAACCTGGGAATATGCATGGTTTTATTATAACATTTACAACAAAGATAATATCTATAATGTTAAAAACAAGTCACCAAGAAATCAAAAACAGCAAATGAAGCAATCCAAACATTGTTCATCATGAGATATACAGTGAACAGAGATTTCGGTTACCTTCTATCCTTTCACATAGTTTATGGAGCTGTTGCATTGGACAGCTGTCACACTGTTGACTTTGGGTCTTAGCATTCTGCTGCATGGCTGCTACAGAGAAGGCCTGCTTCAAAGTCAACATGATTTCATCTACCTGCCAAAGCAAATGTGGATCTTTATTATGTTCATGAATAATACCATGTTTTAGTAACTATGTTTGTAAAGCAAGAGGTTTGGCTTATGGCAATATAAGATAAGCCACATATATCAATTAAGAAAACCAACAATGCCTGAATAATGATACGGCTGCCACAAATGTTATATGCTATTGTAATAGTTGTGACATGTGCAGCCAGTACAGCTGTATACAACATGAGTCACACAGATTACAGCAAAGAATAAACTTCCAGGTGCTAAAAAAAATCTGAAAGTGAAGCTGGAAGACAATATGTGCAACCGTTTCAAGATAATAATGTGTGTGTGTGTGTGTAAAGGTCATAACTAAATAGAAGACAATTATAAAAGATTCTATATTTTAGGTGATTGTCTTATTATGTGTTTCTCACCAGTAATTCATCAGCGCACTGGAAAACATAACAAACAAAGTGGAAGTTTCCTCCCTCTACTGTCTCTCTACAAATGAAGCCAAAGTGATCGACGTGGCGAATGCCCTGTAGAGTAATAAAGGACAGCACAATGAAGAGAATAATGACATTAAGTATAAATATGGGTTTCATACCTGTGAGCAGAAAGAGATTTCTCTGAAGCTCTTCTCCATAGCAACTTTCTTAGTGTCTGGACTGACCAAATAAATTTGAGATCTCCCCACCTAAACACAAGGACAGTGTTGTTGCAATCAAACACTTGAAAATGTCTCCACTTGTTTCTCTCTACCTAAACATGCCTGCTTTAAAAACAAAACCCGTTCAGTAATAATTACATTCTTAAACCAAAGGGCAATGATTTAAGCTCAGGGATGAGATCATTGTGTTATCAGCAGGCACTGGGGCTTCCGGTGTCAATCGTGACCAGTGCATGGCTGGTGCCAGACAGGAAACCCCCTTTTGGCAGCAAAGCACCAGGGTTATGAAAGGGTCAGGTCCAGGGTGCAGTTAAGCCAATCTGAATGCGCAGTGAGCATTTAACACTAAAAGAACAATAGTAAAAGAACAATACAGTATATACTGACCTACAACTCAAAAGAAGCACAAATCATACCTTTATCTTTTCTATACAATTAATACGAATCCTTCACCATGATTTTCTTTTTTCATTTGAGCATTCTGCAAAAAAATCAATAAAATTTCTTTAATGTCAAAAGAGATGTTACCGTGAAGAGCATGGTCCGGTTCTCCAGCAGACTGGTGGGCTGAATTCCAGCACATTCTGTAGTGTTGTTATTGGATATCTCTGGGGAAAGTCCATTTTCATCCAGGGCGCGTAAAGAGGGGAAGCTAGAGTCCCGTTTGAATAGAACGGACTTCTTGGTAGTATTTGGACTCTGCGCAGCATTAGTGCTGGTCCCCAGTCCATTGGATTGGAGCGACAGCGCCCTCTTCAGTCCATCCACCAACCCACTGCCCCTTGCTTCAGTCTGTACAGAGCCATGCAGCTGGCTGAACTTTTCTATGCACTCATCGATTAGGGCAGGGGGGGCCTTCTTGTGGGCGACACTTACGCGGCCACAGAAAAGCACCTCAAACTTTTTGGCAAAAGCTGTAGGAGAAATGGGTCCAGTGGAGCTGAATCCACTTGAGACAGAGGAAATGTTGAGGGACTTTTCACAGAGATCCTGTTCGCCAGATAATGTAGACGCAGAAGTGTCATCGTTACGCGCCGAGCTCTTCCCAACCTGTCTCAACGTACTGATGATCTCAGGAACCTACAAGAAAAGATAATCATTATTACAAGCAGCCATTTACATAGCCTTAACGTACTTGAACAGTGCAATTATTATATCCTTAGATAGATAGAGCAACTGCACTGAACGGCTGAAATAATAAAATGTGTCAAAAAATATGATCTCATTTGTTGCAATAATAATGTTTGACCAGAAAAAATACAAACATTTTAGGGAATTGATATGTTGTCAAAGATATGGTTGTGTGGCAACATTCATGAAACTCTGCACAAAAGCACGCCTTGTGAGTACAAAGAATGTAGCAGCCTATGCGATTGTGATCAGCTATGAGGACATGAAGTATTGCTAGTAACTTTGTAGGTAGTTTATAGTCTTAGACAATTATTGGAAAAGTACATAACAATGGTCAAGTTCAGCAAAGTAACATATATGCAAGGTCATATTAGTGAAGATTATTTTTTAGGTTTGATATTTTATTTGTTAATTTGTACTTTTTGGGGCTGTATACTATTGGGTGTTTAGCTCAGTTAAGCCTCTGGCTTTACCTGACAGTAGCAAAGGACCAGGCTGTTTTAATGGAATTTAGTAATGGAAAGACTGAAAGGAATCTTCAAGTGCCCATTTACGCCCATTGGCACATGGCTGTCCTTGCTCAACCCCCATCTTCATTTGTTTGCCTGAATATGTAAGTTTATGTGTCTCAAGTTTTTTCCCATTTCAGTTCCCCCTTTAAAATAGGAAGTTGTGCAGGTGTCCTGCACTGTCTGTTAATGTACTGTTGTGTTATATACTATACTATTGTATTCTATAGTGTGCATTTTTGCCTTGGTCAACAACTTAAAAAAAAAAAAAAAATCAAGTTAAAGTTTTGACTACGCAATGTAGACCAGGAATATTATATGACCTTGCAACGCTTTTTATTTAAAAAAAAATCTCTGACCACACATCAATGGTTCCATCTTGCAGTGACACTTTATTTCTGGAATAGGCCTTTAAAAATAACTATAAATTGGTGTGTGATGTGGCACGATGGGTGTGACTTTTAGTTTGATCACTGATCACGTTTGTAAAATCTTTACATTATTATATGTTACAAACCCAACAAAAAACCCTGAAAAAGCTAAACTAACATAGTTAAAAATAAAAAAGGTGCAGCACAAAGAAAACAAAAAGGAGGAAGTGTCAAGGCAAGCAGAAGCAGTGGTTGAGTCAGATGTGTGAGCTCATGCCTCAGCTGCGACATAATCTACAGGCTCCCACACACATACACTGTTTCAGAGCCGTCTTGCTGTAGCTTGTTGGAGCATGAATTAAGTTATTCAGAAAAACAATAACTTGGCCAGACTGGCACAATCTGCTCCACATACCTGAGCTGCTGCTACTGCTCTCATACTTGTATGTTCTTTTTTTTTTTTTTCAAACCCTCAACTTAAATGATTTATCCTCCCACTTAGAGCATTTTCAGATTGTTTGGGCAACAAAACAAGTGATTCAGGTGGAATTGGAGTAAATGTCTTCATACTGAGCAACAAATGAAGATCAAGATTCAGCGTTTTCTAATTATCAATGATCAGCTTGGGTCTTTTTAATCGAGAAGTTTACAGTCAATCCTCTGTCAATAAAAGTTTGTGATTTGGAGCGGACTCCAGACTTTGAAGGAAGACATTTGACTACCGTATATGTTTGTGTTTAATAGCAGAGATTAAAAGGCTGTATTGTTAACTGCCTACCCCAGCTTTTTCCCCGAGGTCCAGTTTAACACGATCATTGGTGTAACAAATGCTTAAAGCAAATTTCTGTAAAAATAGGCCATTCTATATCTATTATTTCATACCTTAATTTAATTCAATCTTTATTAAAGACACATGCGCTGCCACAGGTTGCACAGCTGAGACAACAAAAAAGAAAGAGTACGCTATAATAATTTTTCTTATTAAAACTTGCAGAGCCGAATTAAAACAGGTAAAGAGCTCTGTGTATAGGATATTAACACTGAAGGCTTGTTTTGTGGTTTTAATATCAACACAATAAAACAGCATTGTAAATTGTGATAAATATGATTAAAATAATCATGAAATTTTGTACGTCATATAACCTAGCCCTAACAACAAAGATGATATTATCTGTATTATCTTCTAATACACATTTTCATACAACAGATGTGCCATACCTTAGGCTACAGAGGAACTGCTGTTAAAAAGATAAATAACAGTCATTTAAGAAAAAAAAAAAAAAGATTGTCTATAGAAATGTGAAAAAAAAAACACAATGCAACAAACATGACAAATTACATTACTACCATCAGTAGCTCCGAGCCTTTAGCTGTTAACAGACTTGGCAGACAAAGTGGATCGGAGTTTTCTCTGTTTCTTATTGATTCCCGTCAGCGCAACCCAAAGCCTATTGCTTTCTTGTCTCTTGAGCGTTATAAAGGATAATCAGCACTTTTTACCCTCAAGCCTAAGTTTCAGGAGTCCATCTCTCATAAAAGCAATAGCTACAAAATACATATTCCCATCTCATTCTAGGCCCGTGTCTAAAAAGTGGGGTACAAAAAAATGACGGGTTGCAACACAAAAGCACCCTCACTGTCAGTGTCTGGATTGGCACAGTCTCTTCTCATTCCCTAAACACACATTAAATATCAAAACCATGCCTCCTGAATTGGTACTTTTTTAGTTTTGACTTGTTTTTGGATAAAACTAATTCACTGAGATATAGGCCAAGTGAAGTGGGGAAGAGGACAACTCGGGCAGTAAAAGTCCCTGTTGAGTGAACGTTTACATGATGTTGATGTCCCACAGGAAGCAGCCAGACAGGGCCCCAGGCTCTTGGCCTTTTACGGAGGAACAACACTGAAAATGCTCAGTAACTCTTCCCAAGCCTGAAATAAATAGGACTTCTGTAGTGCTGACCTAGAAAAGAAGGAAGTGACACAAGCAGTGGCACTGTAAAACAGAAGCTGCAATGTGCCTGAACACCAAATGAGTCACATATGGTATAATATAACTACACTGTGGAGTTTTACGTCAACTACCAAGATGTTTTTGGCTAAACTAGGTTCAACCCAAAACTAAACAGGGTATGTTAAAACTCAAGTCAAGAATGTACATGTCTTCTAATTATTACTTCATTTGGTGGGATAGTACCTGTGGTAAATATTTTTAAATGTTTTCCACAAGAGGCAAAAGAAAAAAAAAAAAAAAAAAAAAAAAAAAACATGAACTAGGGCTGCACAATGTATTGCAACGCCAACACAACAATCGATATTGCAACAAATGAAAATGTTGAAAAAGGCTTATTATACTTATTTAGTTTAAATACGCTTTGATTTAGTCTATGTTTTTATTATATATATTTTTATTAAAACATTAAGGCATGAACATATTTGTTTTACTATTTAGTTTACAGTTGTCTGTCAAAAACAAGCCCAACAAGGGACACTATTCAGCTAAATAAAAGGTGTCACATAGTTGTATTTTTCAAAGTAAAACTATTGTGTCTATTAGAAAGATCTGTGAAAGGATGTGCATAATCTATAAGCTTTCCAAATGATGTCATTAGAACTACTAATAAATCATTATTAAAAAAGGAGGAGCCGATTGCAGAACTTTTTCCCAACGAAAGTCTACATTTGTTTATATTTATACAAGTGATGCCTGTAGCGCAGTCTGAAAACATTGTGCTGTGTTACTCCGTAAAAAGCGAAGTCAAAATGTGTTAGACAGTATGGGATATAAAAGCTATTATACTCGTCACTGACAGAACTTTGAAGGGTCTTTCCAACAATGAGCAAACTAAAATCACATGAAATAAAGAGAAATAATGACGTTTAAACAATATGTGGAATGCCCCTTAAAAACCATGATGAATTCAGTCATGAAAAACTCTTCTGCATTTCCCTGTCATGTGTTTGGGGGCCGGGGAGACAACACTCAAGAGTTCAAAGTTCAGCTCACAAACCATTAAACAGAGAGAAATGCATTACTTGCATAAACTGCTACAACAGACGGTAACGTTTTAACCCAATTCAGCTCAAAAACAAAGTTAAGGCAAACAGGAGAAGAATGTGAAATCAAAAAAGCAATAGTAAAAAGAGGGTTGATTTTTCAGCTGAGTCAGACAACAGAGGGCAAAGATTGATTCAGGTCAGAAGACTAAAAGATAACCTGTGTTATCCTCTCAAAACATGTGAAGATTTCTCTCTCTCTCGCTCTCTCAAAAAGAAAAAAAAAACAAAACAAAACAATCAAAAACAACAGGACTGACTATCAAGGCAGGATACTAAGTGGAGTTTTATGGAGCTTTTTATACCAGAGCATAAGTGTGTGTCACATGAGGCCCATCATGTATTAAAAAGCGGAAAGGCCTGCAACACCAAGAGACAAAAAATGAAGAGATGAAACTGGAAAGTATTTTTATTTTCACAACTAAAGCACTACTACTCTATGGATTAGGAGGAAATATTTAAGAAACTATAGCCAGTATGGGTGACCTTCCTGGAAGTTGCCTTGGCACAGTCAGACAATACATGTGGAGTTATCGCCATGAGTCACCGGTTTTCAGGCAGCTAAACAGACAGGTTTACTTCACCGATAGTTCAAGGTAGTAGTGTGTCCTACATATCAGCCTGCCTGAGCAATACAATCACTACACAACATGTGCCGGAAACTTTGTCAAACCAGATGCTTTACTCTTCTCATAACATGTTGAAGGGATTTGAAAACACCAAAAGATTAGCACAGAGGCAACTGTATATTTACAAATCTAGGTTAGGTTAGGTTAGTTTTTTCCTCACCGATACATCATAATTTTACATATTGTTCTTTGTAAACCCCAATACTGATCTAAAATGTTTAGTGATAGAAACAGGTCCATTGACATCCTGTTCAAAACCGCATAAGCCTCTACATGGTGGCATTTCACTGTAACATGCAGCGGATTGTCATTTACAGATTTGTATTATTGGAAAGTGGCTATGTGACATTTTAGAACTATCCTTTTTTCAAATAATTGCCGCTAAGAACAGGGATGTGGGCGTGGATACGGGGTGGATGATAGGACTTTTCTGAGCCCTCGAGCTTCAGGTGCAGAACAATACATTATTAACTTGGACAAGCATGAACCAATCAAAATACAACTTTGAGTAAACTAATGGTGAGGAAACACTGTTGTAACGAGGTTAAAAGCTCATTAAAGTTGATTTAGCAGAATATGTCCCCTTTAAGGTACAGTGTGCGTGTTTCAGATCCACGTCTTTAACCTGCTGCTGGTCACGTGGTCGTTTAGCTGATGATGATGAAGCAGAGACAAGTAACCCCGTAAACATCCCAAGCGAATTTAGACAGACGTTGGGAAGTCTTTAATAATGCCAGGACCTCCCGATGTCATAGCAGCTTCCCAACCCTGAATACCAGAAACATGGCGTATCTTTTTTAAACTCCCTTCCTTTTCTAACAACACCTTGGGTAATTGTTGGCAACTCAATACCATCATAACACAAGAAATACGGCAGCATACGTTATAAGCTAACTGTCTACTTAGCATGGCCAACTTAAGTAAACAAATCCACTGAATTAGACTCACATCTTTTTGCTCTTGTTTGGAGTTGAACAGGTTAAATATCTGGAGTCGCGCTTTCATCCCATTCGCCATAAACTTTCCAAAAACAATATTGGGCTCATGGACGTCTTGTGGCTCGCTCCTGAATCCAGACTGTCCCGAGACTGTCCTGAAACATGCGGTTACTTCATTTCAAAGTTGGTTTTGCACTCCCTGAAGTCGAGACAGTGCTCCTTTGAGGCGGGTCAAGTTTTCACGGAGAGGAGCTCGTCTGCGCAGCCGCGTTTCAGAGTAAAGTCACGGACAATAAGGACTCGGGCATTTGGCTTTATTTTGAAACAATGTGCTTGTTTTATTCGAGTCAAGTCTGGACAACTTCACGAGTGACGTCCTCCAATAAACTGGAAGAACTGTGTGGAAACAGTTCCTGTCCCGGGGATCTTAAAGTTTAGGCGGGGGTCTCGGTGGTCGATCCGTTATGTGTGACATTACATCCTGCGGGTTCATACACTCCTCATATTATAGATCAACGGTAGACACTGGCGTTCACATACTGCAATCCAACAAGTGGACCAGGCATAAGAAAATGCCCCAAAGGTTAATTACACAACGTTTGGGGCAATATATATCTTTTAAACATATAAACCTATGCATTAAATTGCACGAAACAAGTGTTGTACTTGTGTGAATTGTGTTCAACCCTAATAGATCCATTCAATGCTGTATGTCTGCGTTTTGTCACATATTTGTGTGGTCCTTCTCACTGCCAGGGGACTAAGGCTAACTCTGCAGCAATGCATCAAGTGGCAACTTTTTTAAATAAATAATGCCTAACATTTCTACCACATAACAAAACGGTTTAGAATAGCAAGCTTCATAAATTAAAATGCATTAAATAGTGACATCTAGTGGGCACCTTTCGGTATTGCACTGTTCCGCTTTAATTTATAATGAACAGTGTTTGTGTGTGTTTTGTGTAGTTAAATCATTATAACTTATAATATAACAGAAATAGCGTTCATAATTGGTGTCTGGAATGATATGGTCCAGCAACATTCTTAACTTGTAGGATATTGCCATATATCATATTTTAGCAGCATTGAAACCTTTTTAATGTTGATAATATACAAAGAATTTAGTTCACCTTTCTCTGTATGCTTGTATGCAGTCTTTATCTGTGACATTTGGCTGCACAGCTGACAGTATGCAGTGCACAGGCATGTAATATGATCAAATATCTGACACCAACCACAACCCCAATGACTGTTGACATTATGAACTAGAGGTCTTGTTTTTTTTGGAGTGAGACAAAAAAAAAAAAGTTTGAGTAGACATTTTATTGAAAACAACAATTAAACTGAACTAGGCTGTTCTGCAGCTGATCAAAAGTTTTGGACCACACCTCAAAACCAACACCGAAACCCCCTCAAAACAGAAATCAAAGTCCCAAACATGAACTCAGTAATGAGTAGTGCCACCGTTATTGTTGATCACAAATTCACTGCGTTATGCTTGATGAGCGTTTCCACCACATTTCTCCAAGTGGTGAAGACGACCTCACGAAGGACATCTGCTCTGTGAAGCTCCATTTTTGTAAACTTCCCTTGCAATCCATCCCCAAAGGTTCTCAGTTAGATTTAGATCAGAGGAACACACAGGATGGTCCAAAAGAGTGATGTTATTCTCCTGAAGAAGTCCTTTCTCTTGCAAGTTTTGTGAACTGTAGTGTCCTGTTGAAAAACCCAGTGGTTACCACAGACGAGGACCTCTTGAAGGATGCTCTCTGCAACATCTGCACAGAGCCAGCGGCTGTTTGAGGCCCCTGCACCACCTGTAGCGCCATTGTTCCCCTGAAGGAAAAAGCACCCCAGATCCTTATGTCGCCCCCTCCCTGTGGCGCGTAGAAATCTGCAGTCGGCACCAATAACAGCCTTAATTTGGGTCGAGGATCGTCCAGTGTCTTGATGGACAGCCAATCAGATCCTCCGGCTCAGAGCTGGTGTCATTTTTTTGGGTCTTCCACTTGACTTTTTTGTTCCATAACCCTCAGGATCTTTTAAGAAAGTCAAAATGACTGTCTTACTGTCTTACCAACCACGTTCAAAAAGAGAACCTTTTTTGCCACCAGAACATCATGACAGTGTGAACACCTGACAGAAAATGACACTGAATCCTCTTTTCTGCACAGATTTGGGCTTTTAAAGGCATGTGGTCCTATGGTAAATGGTCACAAACACACACACACACACACACACACACACATATATATATATATATATATATATATATATAGCACTTTTCCACCTTCAAGGCATTCTAAGTGTTTTACATGAAGGAACCATTCACCTATTCACTCACACATTCACACACCAGAGTACGCAGACACTGGGGGCAATGCAGGTTAAGTGTCTTGCCCAAGGACACAACGGCAGTATTCACCTGAGGGAGCAATTGCACCGCCAACCTGCGGGTAGGCATGGGACGATATTGAAATTTTGTGGCACAATTATCATGGCCAGAATAATTGCGATCAACGATAATATCACAATTGTTATTAAAATTGCTGACAGTTTGAAAATGTGACATGTAAAGACATTACTTTCTCTGTGTTATTTTAAGTGAAAACAAAAACGATCTAGAAGAGAATATAAAGGGTAAGTTGCTTTTTTTCTGCACAATCTGGTGACAAAATGGCGATTATCTTTGTTGGCGATTATCACGATTATACAAATTGTAATACAAACGATTATTGTCTTCTCTTTTTATCTTGATAAACGATATTGTTTATTGTCCCATCCCTACCTGCGGGTCAGTGGATCTGAATGCTGATCAGCTGCAGAACAATCTATTTCAGTTGAACTGTTGTTTCAATCAAATGTTTACTCAAACTTTTTTTCTCTCACTCCCACTTTAGCCATTTATTCAACTGGTCTTAAATTTTTTGGTCAGGACTGTATTAATGTGTGCTGTGTAAATAGAAAAGTTTTGCATTTGTCAGTTTGTAATTTTTGGTGTGGTATTGTAATATTATGTTTGTGTTCCTACCTTGGTAGTTTCATTGCATTGGAAGACATAGCAGGCACAAGTAGAAGACCCTTTGACCAAAAAGCCAAAACTGTTGGGGTCCTGGCTGTTGTGAAGTAGTTTGGTCACCTGGTGTGGACGGCATTCAAACAGAACAGTGTGCCTTAGTGGGTGCCATTCCTTTACCTCCACAGACACAGACACACAGCGAACCCATGATGCAGATACGCAGAGCAGGACATCACTTCCAGTGTCCCTGCCCCTCTTGGACCTCATGATCTCTGCTACAACCCAAGGCAGCATGGACATAGTGGTCAGGTGGTGAACAGGTACTGAGCCAACCAGCTGCAGTCTGTATTGTACCTCTTCCTCCTCCACATCTGCCATTTCACCCCATGATGATGATCTCTTTCGGTCATATGTCTCAGAGCTCACAGGAGAAGACCTGAGGTTTAAAAACGAGGGGCAGGAATGGTGATTTGAAGTGAGAAGTGACCCAGGTGGTTTACTGGGTCTAGGTTTCGCCTCAAAGAAAAGTCCCTCCATGTTTTGGGTGTCCAGGGGCAGTGTGCATCTGATTCACCTGGAAAACATCAGAGAAAGACATCTGCTTTTGTACAGTAGCACTGTAGCAGTAAAAGGGCCATTTGAAGGATACTGCTGCAACCACCTGCTGTTTACACATGACACACGTGGCTTTGGAGGCTGACCTACTCTTTGAGTCTCAAGGTCAGGTATTTTGAACAGAAGAGCAGCTTTGTTTACTCCACATATATAGTGGAGGTTATACAATAATAAGAAGGCTTAAGTTTACATTACACAAAAATTACACATCTGAAAGTTGCATTTCGCAGGTGAAATAATTCAAACACACAATCTGTCGGATCAGATAAGTTTTTGCCCACTCTTCGGTAAAATACCTCACTCGTTTATGTCAGTACACACATTAGGTAAACAATGCACCTCGCGGCTTACCTGTTTCTGCACGATGCAAGTTGACCAGAACGTATGATAAGACCAGCAGCACATGCAAACACGGGCAGCATGAGTTTGACAAGCGTCAGCCCAAGCGGCCTCTCGTACAAGTTAAATATAGAAGACAGTCTGCCTCCCTCCTCTGCCCTGCATTTAGATGAGGCATGACATGCGCATGCTGCAGGCATGGACAGCAGGCGGCAGGCCAGGTATAGAGGAAAAGACGACGTACGTTGGCACACACAGGATTTCAAATTAAGTAGCATATTATTTGCCAGGTTATTTAATGAACCGGTGGTTTGTAGTAACTCAGAACCACACACTGTATGTGAACACAGAATGCAACAGAATACAATTACATTAGGCTGAATTATGTATGTATTTTATTTATTACAAAAAAAAAAAAAAAAAAAAAATTAAATACACTGCATAAGGGGAAATGTTTGTTTTAGAGTTAATTCCATGTACCTAGGAATGGTTAAAGAGGAATGACTTAAAACACAATGGCTTGCATTCTATACTTGTTAATTTTGTCCCAACAGACTTGAAATAATGGTCCATAATAATGCAGGTGAAAAGAATCATGACAAACATGATTAATCCCATCAGCTGTAGTTAAGACTGAATCGAGTATTTTTCCTGTAAAGAAAACATATTCATTTTGTAAATGTACTTTGTACTACTCTGGTTTTGGTTGCAGTTTATTCTTCTGTGGCTGGAAAAAATGTTCAACGATGGCATCAACCAATTCATCCAGCTCCTTCTTCAGACTTTTCACATCACTTATTGAGGGAAAGAAACAAATAATCGTTGTCATATGCAAGTAATGGGTTACCAAAACCTTTGCCCTTTATAATGACTTACCTGTTTCCAGGAGCAGTGCACAGTTCAGTGTAGTATTTAATTTTAGGCTCAGTTCCACTGGTCCTCAGAGTGGCAACTCCACCATTTGAAAATGTAAAAGTTATCATCTGACTCGAACGGGAAGTAGGTAGCACCTGAAAGTTGAAGTAAAAGAGAAGAAATACTTAGGGGAAAAAAATGTTACAAGAGATTGACCAATATGGGTTTCTTCATGGCCGATACAAAGAGCCTAGTATCCAGAGCAATGAACTTTTGATTTTTGATCGAATTTTCCATAAATTCATCCACAACCCTGTACGGCTACCTGACTAGGACAAATGTAGTGTCTTTGCATGGCTAAAGGGCTGGACCGAAATATCAGCCTATGCTATCTTAAGTATCTTGAAAGGCGCTATACAAATCCATGGCATTATAATGATAATCAAAATAATAACGATTACAAGGAACAGACCTCTACATTGTGAAAGTGCTTTTGGCTGTTTTTGCAAACTCTGCTCACTTACAGCTTTGTTATCTGGCTGATTGCTGTCATAGCCAGTTGTCAGGTCTCGCACAGCAATGATGGAGAAACGACCACACTCAGACGGGTAAGAGTCCTTTTGCCCATCGTAGTTTCTTAGGCGTTCAAACAGACTGCGGATGACATCTTGGTCGTGGCAGATGAAGTAGGAGTTCTTGCTTATGTGATAGCCATAGCTGAGAGGAAAACAAACATTAACTACCATTTAGTGCACTTTGTAATGTTGTTTATGTGAATACTTACTCATTAAAGATGGCTGTAAGCTGTTGAGAAAGAGTTGTGTTTTTGGTTGCCAGGTATGAAATCATTTCTCCAGCAATTGCTGCAGCACTCACTCCATCCTTGTCTAACACAGAGAGACTACACATATAACCTGTAAAATGAAAACATAGACACACACATTTACTACAGCTGCCGAGGTCAGTCAAAGATGAATGATGTCAGATGTTAATGAAAGCAAATCATGTTATGCGGAAACTATCTGAACAATGTAATCATCATACCCTGAATTACTGTTGTGTCAATATAGATCAGCCATACTAACAAAGCATTTCACTCATATGGCTCAGCTCCAGTACTTGAACTAGCAGCAATGAGAGTATATTCTCTACAATGCATTTCATGTTTTTTTTCTTAATCAAAATTTTCAATTTGGTTTGACTTTTTCTTATTAAAAACAAATAAATATGGCTTTCAAAAAGTTGACAGGATGTAAACCTCTTAATTAAAAAGTCCCATGCTGATAATTGACACTTGACACTTGAATTAAAACAATTAGATCTTGAATTGATTAAAATTTGATAAACAGCTGTTGGACTGTGCAATTCAACACTTTCTTTGTGACGTTCAGAAACACAAATTGTCTGAAGTGCACTTGACTTGTTTTTACCCCTGCCCCCCATTTACTTGCACACTGTGTGTAGTATGTATGCGTAGTGTGTATTGATTTGTCTCTGTAGAAAGTGACACCGTGTCACATAATCGGTGGTTTGTTTGCAGACTTACCTATGGCCTCTTCAAATGCAAACAAAACCGTCTTGCCCTGGTCTAAAAGATCCCTGGCTCTGTTGCCCATCCACTTGAATCCTGTCAGTGTTTCCTGATGTCAAAAATAAGACAATGTGATTTTAATCAAATTCAGTTTTGTTAAAAAAGTAAACATTTAAACCAACCTCAAAATGGAATCCCTCTTTCACAGCAATGGCCCGTAATATTTTAGAGGAGACAGTGCTTGACAACATGTAGAGGTTTTTCACTGCACCATTATCAGTATTCTGTTGTTTCCAGCAATAGAACATCCACCAACCGAGCAATGCACCCAATTCATTCCCAGTGAACACACGCCACGATCCACTGACCAAAGGAAACATTAAACTTAAGTTTAAATATATATATATATATATATATATATATATATATATATATATATATATATATATATATATATATATATATATATAAATACTTAAAATATGAGGTTTTGATCAAAGCCTAGTTTCTATGGTTCAGGGAATAAATCCCTTCTGTAGAGAAGTTTTACATTTTTTTTTATTACTGTCACACAACACTGTCCTTCAGATAAAACATTCCAAAACAAACTTATTAAAACCACCTAACACCCATTTTCCAGCCCCAACCAACACATTTCTGGAATCAGTGTTCTTTCAGAATGTATACATTTTTTTATACCAGGCGCACCTCTCTTGCTTCTCAGCCATAGCCAGACGGTCAGCATCTGGATCATTGGCCAAAACGACAACAGCCCCCTCCTTTTCTGCCAGTGCAAACGACAGAGTCTAGAAAAGTAAAACACATGATGCATCAACTGAAGCTGCAGATTGGAATTACATTATATTCGTCACTGAGGTGCGTGAGGACATACAAGGACTCCTTCTCCCTCCTCTGGGTTGGGATATTTCACAGTGGGAAATTCTGGATCCGGATTTTTTTGTTCTTCTACAGCAAATGGAGGATGAAGTTCAAAGACTTTAAATGCTTCTTGGACAAATATGTGGCCAACACCATGCACAGAAGTGTGGACAATTTTCACCTCAGAACTCCTGTTAATCTCACTGCCACAAAAAATGCAAATGTAAGTTAAAATTTGTCACTTTATACAAAATGGTCAAAGCTGATTTGGATGAGCACCTGTGGCGGCAATGCTTCTGGATAGCTTTGAAATAATCTGTGTAGATGTTCCTGTAGGGATCCTTTAGTAAAGAGCTTTTCAGTGCTTCGTCTGTGCTCCATGATTCAGGCCAAGGCTCAAGGTTCTCCTCAATAGCCTTAGAGATGCCTTTGTCATGAGGAGATATAATTTGGGCACCATTTTCCCAGTAAACCTAAAAGCAGGAGAAATAATGCTGAAGGTACAACATACAATAACTAAGGGAGGGAAATATAGGCAAAAATGAATCTCGATATTTTTGGAGTATCCCGATAACAAAAGTATAACACAATATTATATCCAACAGAAATGAGTCAAAACATGTCGTTAACATATTAGTTAGGTCTGGACAACTAATCACAAAAGTGTAGAAATATAATAATATTTACAACATGGAACAACAAAATTTGAATTTTTAATCAGCTCAAACTATAAACAGTATTCTTGATATTCAAATTAGGCATATTTTCAAAAACATTTACATTATTATCAAACTTTTGGTATATTGCCCACCTCTAACAGTATTAGGCAAGCTATGCAATACATCTATTACGAATTTATTAAAGGCTCAAAGAAACGCAATAATTTTGCTTATAAATCAAGAAAGAAGTTACCTTGTATCCATTATCTTGTTTAGGGTTGTGTGAGGCAGTAACCATAATACCAGCACACAGACCCAAATGTGAGACGGTAAATGGCTGAAGCAAAAGATAAGAAAATCTATTAGATACATTTAGTAAATAAATGACATTGTTATTTAGTTTTCAGATATTCAGTACATATAAAAAAAAAATCTGCACAGAAGTCTATTATTAACATAAATGCCTAGTCAATCATACACGCATTTTTTAACATGTGAAGAGAAGCAAATCATGTGTTGTTGGTTTTCTTCTCTCTCTTTTTTTTTTTTTTTTTTTTTTTTTTTAAATGGAGTTTGCCCTGTAGTGTCAGTCCAACGAACATCAACATTAACAACGATGAACAATTTTTGGAATGATGGCAACACAATAACGCAACTAACTACAATAATTATTTTTGAAATGTCTGTTTTACTGTTTGCATTAGTCTTTTATGCTTCCACTACTTACCACAAATGGCGTGGGAGTGATGTCAGAGAACAGGTGGACAGGCACGCCTCGACTGATGAATACAGCTGCAGCTAGACTGGCAAAGCGTTTACTGCTGCCACCACTGGGAGGATGGGCCCGGGCATCATAACCAATCACTACACCTCGCTCTTTAAGGTTCTCAAAGCTCACCTCAAGATACTGACAGAAACCCTGCAAAACAGTGTTGCAAGAACATGATGATGATGATAATAAGGTAACTAAGGTAAGCTAACTGCAACAAACAACTAATTTCATAATCAAATAAGCTTTGTGTGGATTCCAAAATATGCCATGAGCTGAAGCTCCTTTACGCGTCAGACAGAGCTGGAATTATTTCAAAATGACACAAGAAACATTGATGAAAAATATATATTTTGACTGTAAATACATATCCATCATCAGGATGCCCTTAAGTGGCACCACTGAGTCAAAATTAGTCAAAAGTTCATTAGATCATGATCTAAACAGCTAACTAATTAATCGAATAAATAATTGCTAAACTTATTGATTACTTGCAGCCTTATGGTAAGATAAAAGTAAACTGCTGTTTTGAGATAATGAATGGCAAACACACATGATTTCTGCACATTACCGATGTCACGCACAAGAATCTGCGATAGCATGACTTGGCATGTGACTCAGATGCCTGATATGGTATGGCAGCTGATTTATTTACCCACCTGTGTGGTCTGGATGATAGTTAGGTCATTCATACAGGATATACCAGGACCCATCGCTGCCCTCAGACCTGCTGTACCAAACTCCATCCGAGAAGAAAAACATTTTTTAAGTGCCTCCACATCTCCCTGATTCACCATCTCCTGAACCATCGCAGCCGTCTTGGGATTCTATAAACACAGCAAAATACTAATGATCTTTGACAAAAATGTGTGGTGTTTAAATATTAAGCGTAGAAAAATCGAATTTTAATGATTAAAGTGGTTCTCTATGACAGCTCCTTTCTGATCATCCATTAAAAAGCAGACCCAACCCGATTATCCTACAACTAATAAATGTAATTCCCTGGTCCAGTGTGACCTGATTGGTAGCGTTGCCTGTCTCTTTAAGTTGATGAGAGACTGAGTGGCTATGTGGCCCCTGCCAGTTGTCTAATAGGCTGAACATTTTGTCACTTCTTCATCAGTGTACCACTGCAGAATACGTGAATATAACTTCTATCTAATCTAGCGCAAAGACAGGGTAAATCATTTTGATCTATGAATGAAACTGTATTATTACTTAGTATATTAGTCAAATATCTGCAAACGTATAGGCCACGTCAGAGACAGACATAAGAAAAACAGACACAGAAAAAGACATAAGACAAATGTCAGCTGTCAAGTAAATATAAAGACTACATTAATCCATGAATAAACTCATCAGCTCACCTTGTCGTGCAGGAGCCATTGCCTCACAGCAGAGTCCAGTTTGCTGTCGCCTGTCGCAGGGACGCGGTTTTCCATTTTGATTCGGAGTCTGGTGCAGGACGAGGTCAACAGAGATCAACACGAAGAACAACTCTCATGTAGTGGACTTCAAATATTTAACGCAAAAGTACTGCCCACACTTCTGCTGTTCACTGCTCACTACCGGGCGCCGCGCACTGCGCTGCAATGACTGGACGTCACTGACGTTCTGCGTGCGTCACGTGTTTCCCTGTTGCCTTCACGTACCGAGTGAAATTAGTAATATTCAAATTATTCTATAAATAGTTGTATCACAAAATCACAGTATAATATATCAATCATAATCAATCAACTGTTGATTAAAAAAAAATCTAAAAAAAACCCAAAACTGTTCTTAGACAGGGTCTAGCTGTGCTGCCTTGTCCTGCCATAAAAAATATATCAAACACTACAAAAACATTTCCTCTTGATTTGCAGGTTCCATGATTGTTTATTTATGCTCTTAATGTAATTTATGTCTAAACAATAATTAATAGCGTTTGCATTTTATGACAACAAATTATGAATTTATGCCTGGAGCTTATTTGACGTTATTCACACTCATGATGTAAGATGTGCCTTATTGACCAGATGGCATGGTTGACACAGCAAATTAAAAACTAAAATGAAATATCAAGACTAGAGCACCAGATTGCCAAACCCAATACTGATTGTAAAACTAGTATTTATATTGATGACCACAAACAACCAAGGAAACTGGAAAAACGTTTTATTGAATGTCAGTGTGTATGTTAGAGGACACAAAGAACATAAAACAAATTCAATTTCCCCCACCTCCTAAGCAGCATAGGTGAAAACATACAGCCTATATTTTTCTTAACTGGACATTTATGTAGGATAGATATGCTGGCAGAAACTTTAAAAGTTTAATTGTCTTGACAAGATTGAACAATGTGATGTTAATCAGGAGTTAAACCAAGAAACGTTTTCCTCATAATATAACACTAAAATCCAGTTTAAACTTATCTTTTGCGTTTCCTTTGTTTAATTATAAATAAGTTTTCATCAGTTGGGTACATCTTGTCTGACATATTTTTGTTTGCATTCTTTTTTTTATTTTTTCTCTGATTTACACTCTTGTCTTTGGCCTGCTTAGAGGAAAAACCCTGTTTGCTTGCCTCAGTCCAGCAAAGTGATTGGCCGTTTTTCTTCATCTTTTTGTTCTTTTTCTTCCTCTCCATTTCCTCACCTCCTCCTCCACCCCTTGGAAAGTCCTCCGCTTCATCTAAAACTACTTTAGTTTTCGGCAGAGAGTCTCTAGACTGAGGGACTGGTCTCTTGGGTTTCCATGGCTTTTCTGCAGAGACTGGTTTGTGCTTTTGCTGCCTTCTTGTTTTTGATTTAGAATCTGAAGTGTCACTGAAGAAGATATGGCTAGAGGCGGGGAGGTCAGTTTTATAGCTTAGGCGAGCAGTTTCCTTATGTCGGTTGTTACTTTTTTCAAGGCTGGTCTTTTGTTTCTTCCTTGGAGGGGATTGAGGAATATTAGGAATGAAGCCATTGTTCTTCAGATCTGACAAAAAAAGGATATTAAGAGCAGAACTGACAGTAGACAATATGATGTGTTTTTTTCATAACTTACCTTTAACCTTGTTTTCTACCCGGTTATGTCTGAATTTGATTTCGTCAATAGTATCGTAGTGATTTATAAAAGGCGTGCTAGGATAGGTTCCATTAAACATCCTCTGCTTGCGACACTCCTAAACACACACATTCACACAAATAAATCTATTTAATGCCACCAACTCACTGTTTCAGTATGAGTGAAACGTAACCAAGTTCTTTACAATTGACAATTTAGTTTAGTCAATTCAGGAGTACATAGAGAGATTCCACCCACAGTAGAAGAATGACCCTCCCTCTATTTTGGAGCGATCGTGCCTTAGAACGCTTTAGGTTAAAAAAAACCCAGAAAGAACATGGCAACACACATTAGATTAAATCAATCCAAAACATTGTGGCTACTCACATGTCCAAAATGCCCCTTCTTGGCACAGTTGTAGCAGTAAGCAGGAGTCCGACCTCGACCATTTCCCTTGTGTATTGCAGGAGGCCCCATCTTAATCTAAAGAGAAAAGGAGAAAGGTGTCAGCAGAAAGCCAATAGAACCCATTATTTCAGCCTAATTTCTCCCCCATCTTACTCTTCTCACATGTCATTCCCCTGCAGTCTGATGAAATGGGATGCTATGTATTGTATGCTGAATACAGTGGAGATATCAACCAGTGATTACTGGGCCTATAGTCAGAGGTCTGTAATGACCCAGTATGATAAGTAACCTCATATATGTCCGTGTGTGTGTGTGTGTGTGTGTGTGTGTGTGTGTGTGTGTGTGTGTGTGTGTGTGTGTGTGTGTGTGTGTGTGTGTGTGTGTGTGTGTGTGTGTGTGTGTGTGTGTGTGTGTGTGTGTGTGTGTGTGTATTGGACACAGGGTCCTGTCCCCTTTGGGCCAGTGTTCTGAAAGCCTTCCATGCTCCAGTGCTCCCAGCAAATATACACTGATAAAGAAAGAGAGGGCAAGCCAAGGCATATTTACTTCTAATGTCTCTCGCTCACACATGCACACCTAATGTTATTCCCAAAGCTAAGGTGCCCCAGTCCTGATTCCAAGATTACAGATCATTTGTGTCCTCGTCATTTCTTAAACATAGCTAACCTCCCCTGTTTTTCCTCAGCGTCCCTTCTCCAACCCACATGGACCCCTCACACTTGTTTTCCCCCTTCCCTCTCTTTCTTTTCCGCTTGAGTAGTTTTGCAGCAGAAAGGATGAATGCTATTAGGGCGTTGCGTCATTATCGGGTCAGGCGGCCGGGCCCCATCTCCATCACAAAGGCCAGGAGATCACAGACCTCTTGTGAGCGTGGCTGCGTACACACACAGCAGCGCACCAACATGTCGCGCACCCTAAGGAGATCACCGTCCCCATCTCAACACCCCCTCCACCCAGACCTCCACCCAAGCAGTTCCTCTTCCTATTCATCTCTCATGTAAATTGGCTGTAGGTCTGCCTCCTCCTGACCTTGGGCTTGTGTTATCTGCACATACTGTGATCCAGCCTACAGACAAAACCAATCAAAGTGTAAAAGAGCAGTAATGAAATCTCCTCCTATTCTGAGCTCAACCTGTGACTGACTGTTTGAACCCTGCAATCCATATGCATTTGCATTTGGGTTAGAGAATGGGCCTTATATGATATTAATTAACTGCATAACCCTTCACCTTGTTCATTCACCGGCTAATTTGATTCTGTCATCCTATCAGGAAAATCTAAATGGCTAGCATCGTATCTATTAAGTGTCTAATGTGTCTAATTTTTTTTCTTTCAGGAATCAACATTAATACCTCTGTAATATGCACAGGCTGCAGAAAAAGAGGACATTACAAACTACAGATGACATAAATATAGAAAATACATAAATTGGCACTAGAAACTGTAAAATAGAAAATACCTCTGTGAAAGAGAGTTGCAAATGTTGCAGGTATTTGCCATATATGGACGTCAGCTTCTTTTTTATTTGGACAGTCCCTTTCAGTTTCGAAAGTTGCATTTGGAGAGAATTGGCCATATTCACTGATCTTTTCCAATCAAAAAAGACCAACCAATATGAGTGATAAGAGAAACCAAAATTGCAAAAGTTTTTTTTTTCTTTCCCAAGTTAAAAAAAAAAACCTACTACCAGCATAAAAAGATGAAACCATAGTATGCATGCAAATGGCTCTTACTCCCGTGACTAAACACAGGTGTTAAAACTTGAGCCTGCCCCTTTGTCAGCTGATACACGATGGGGTAGGACTAAAAGTTCTCAGATGTGTAGGAGTGTATGGGGGGGGTGGCGGTCAGTTTCCTCTCATGCATGCGCACACACAATAAGGCAGTTTTCCCACAGTTGTCCCTGCACATCCACTGTTTCTCTAAGCCACGCTCGCCTCTGCTCTCTGCTTCGGCTGCTGGTGGCAAAGCTGTGATAATCCTTAGGCCAACACAAAGCTCGGACTGTTACCAGCTACAATCTGAAGGAACATGCATACAGTTATCAAACCAAATCCAAGGAGCAAACAGGCTTGTACTGTGTGTGTGTGTGTGTGTTCAAGTGTGGGGGCCAGCGGCACTATTTTGCATATGTTATTGCAGCAGTGGGGAGAGGTTTGCATATGTTACTGGACCCACAGGGAAGCAACTCTGCATGCTTTATCATAGGAAACACAACGCAACACTGCTGGGCTCATACCAAATCAAACAGGCCTCCCGCGCCTGTGCAACATGCCAGTATGTACATACAGTATTATTGCCAAGCTAATTAGACTGTTGTGAATTAGCAAGATTGAATGCCTATAAGGTGAACATCTTTTCACAGAGTGCCCTAAATGAAAACAAAGACAGTAGGATTAATCCTCTTACAATCATTAGGGATTTTGAAGTGTGCAATTTAGAAAATCAACAACTTATTAGATGAGCTATAACAAGCCAATGATTGTTCAAGGTTACTACGAGTAGGGGGAGTGCAGATTTACTTTAAAAACAGATGTGCTTCTTTGTTTATCCATTATCCGCCTTGTAATATTTTATACTGTCTTGTCTTTTGAGACTAGAGGTGGTTAAAATGTATCGTATTTCTGTTCATTCAACCAGGTAACTATACAAATGTAGAAGGAACCTAAACGTCTACACTGAAATTGTGTAAAGAAAAGATTATGGACAATGTCACGTGTGAAAAAATGTTGGAGAGGGTGAAAGGAAGGGATGGAACAATAACTGTACAGTGGGACAGTTTTTGATTGTATGCGTAAACAACTGTCTAAAGGTGTTTTTATGTTATTAATGAAATAAGTCTCAGTTTTGTTTTTGTTGTTTGTTTTGTCCTGTTAAGTTTTGTTACTGTAACAAACATTTTAATTATGTAAAACATTTAATATAGAGTATATCGTCTATATTAAAAAAAGGCTGCAATAAAAACTTTTACTTACTTTTGTTTTTAAAAACGATATTTTAAGTGTATTTTCTGCACTTTGTGTTTAAACTTACAGTCCATTTACATTTTAAGAAATACCCCGATCACGACATTTACAGACATGTTTGGGTTGATAAAATAAGAACAAATAATAAATCAAGGCTTCCAATGTGTAGGTAAAACTGTCATGCCTACTGCACATTTTAGATTGAGGACAGCAAACTGGAGTTCCTGGAGGAAATCAATCCAGACACAGGGAGAACATGTAAACTCCATACACAAGTGTGATAATGAGATGAGAAAGCAAATGCCTCCGGGTGCCACCCCTAGAGCGACAAAAAAATCTTTTGGGGGAACAACTTCAAGTAATCTGGTCAAACCGTGACAGGCGGAACAGGGGATACAAGCTATACAATCTATTCAAGACTGGGTCCAAGTTAGAAGTTGAGGCACACTGCTGAATTCATTTGCCATGTTTTGGAAATTTAATTAGACAGAGATGACATATGGACAGTGTGGAATGGGGATTTACGCTTAATTCTGTAAGATGGACAGATGAAGTCTTTTGCCCTGATAAAAAAAAAAGGTAAAATCCTAATTTTACAAGCACACCAACCTCACAAATGTACCAGGCTTTCAAGTTGCACGAGCACCCCATCGACACCATCCAGCTAAGCGGAAAGGCACAAAGAAGTGAGAAGTCTGCAAGCCCTCTGATAACACGGCACCTGTGTGTGTGGAGGCGCGGGGCTGGTTGTGTACAGTCCTATGGTTTTGCATTACGCTACAGAACAACGAACCTGTCTCAAACCGTGGCAAAAACCTGGGCCACACTCTGATGCAGGTCAATACACTACTTTTAATTTCAAGGTATTTGTCACAGTTTAAAAGTTTGAGAAACATTTTTGTCACTTTGTAAAACACGTCTGAAACGGAGAGTAAGAATATTACAAAGTTTGTAATGAGGAAATAAACATTGGACTTCAAATTTCTCCATGTTCTTGTCCTACCTCACTCAGGATAATTTGCCACATCCGATGGATTAAGCTGAAGCAATGCATAAACAATCTTCGCTTTTAAATTCTCTATGTCATATCATTTTCAATACAGTGAATGGGGAAAAGTCCTCACAAAATCCTTAAAATGAAGAAGGAATATTTTGCCTGAAACCCATGGATGTCATCAAATACAAGAGTTCATCCAAAGCATAAAAAGATACAGAGCGCAGGATTGTTTAATATTTTAGAATTATGATTCGTAATTAGATAGACAATTAGATAATTTGCAGACAACAAAAATATTTTTTTCTAATCCCGCAATTGGTTTTAAATGTTGATTTTCTTTTACTTTTCGTAAAAATCTTTTAAATGTGTGAATGTTTTGTAACTTGTGCGCTGCTATATTCTTACTTCTGCCCCAGGTCACCCGTGAAAAGGTCTCAATCTCAGTGGGTTCTCACCTGGTTAAATAAAGGTTAATAAATAAATAAAATGTCTTTTTTTGGGTCACAAAGGGAGTGCATGTTCTCAGACAGACTGTAGTGTCCTTATTAAACCTGTAGGTGCACATGTGGCTCCCAGTACCTAAACAAAATAAAAAATAAAAATAAAAAAAAACAATTATACCTTTTCATGCTCATTCTCCTTCCTATTCCATATCTGAAGTTTTCAACATCTTAAGTGACATAAACCACAACGTCGACATTTTTTAAGACCATTTTTTGTCCTTGAACATGTACAATAGTTTTCCTCTGCTCTCATACTGGCAGATAATACTGTGTAACAACAGGCTACGAGGTCTAACGTGGACTTTCAACTTTTTCTGATCGCGTGTAGTCTTTTGGCAGAGAGGACAGAGAGGTACAATGATGAGACAGCAGAAGAACAAGACTAGCAAAGAGGAAAGACCGCACCCAGTCACCTAATATTCCCATACTTCACCACAGACAAGAGAGTAGGAGACAAATCTCAAATCCCTGAGGCAAAAGTGATGTAGTATTCTGCTCAGCCACTAGAGGCTGCTGCAAGCCCATACTGTGAACTGTTAACCTGATCCCGCTGTGCACCGTGAAGTGAGGCAGCCGAAGGTGTAAAAGATTTACTCTGCCACAGTTGTTAACTTGTGATTTGTATGAGTTCTTACACACACTGAGATTCACACAAATGTACACACTAACAATATAGATATAAACAAACACGAAAGTGACTTTTATTAATAGTAGTATGAAATTAAGGGAACTTTAAAAAATTAATAAAAAAAAAAAAATCACAGAATGTTTTAGAAGATCTACAAGTTTACAACGTTCATCTGATCTGAAACATGTATCTGGTTAGTCTTCAAACAAGTCACACTGCGCTCAGAGAACACAGTGTACCAGCAGTGTAACATTCACGGATCCCCAAATCTAAATGCCAAATCCATGAACACAGTGTTCTATTCGATGCGTGAGACACTGATTGTCCATTTCTTGAAATATTAAAAAAAGTTAACACTGATAGTGTTATCAAAATTCTGGATATCACAGAGGTCCTATAAAGTTTAATGAATTGTCCAAGTAGACAACCAAATTGTCTCCCTTAGCTTTTAATAATTATTCATATCATTAGTTTTGTATTGCACAAACCCATACAACAGCCTTTGGACTAAGGTATAGTAATAGTCCAAATTGACTTTTTTTAACCACTGACAAATGAAGCTGTATGAGCTGGTGTCACTGAATGAAAATTGTCTGTGCTTCTAAATGTATTGTTTTTGTGTTTTTCTTTCTTTTTTTCTTTTATACTGTGTCTCCTGTTTAGCGTAGATGCATAAGTGTTTTATACTGTGTGCAGTAAATTTTGCCCTTTGTTCCAGGTCACAATTGAAAAAGGGCTTGAAATGGCTGTGACATTTGAGGGTTTTTTTTGTGACTGTGTCTAATGGGCAAACAAAGCTACATGTGGGTGAGAGGTCTTCTGGGCTCTGGACAAAACCACGTTTAATATTTTCATCCCTTTGCTCAATGGCTCAAACTCAATAATACATTTTTACTTCTTAAAGAGTCCAGAAATACTGAAATTTCAGGGAATAAAAGAGACAAGATTAGCTAACCTTGACTAAACAAAAGTATATGTGAATTAGACATGCCCCCTGGAGAAAGACAGAGAGGGCTAAAGAAAAACGGTACAAAAAGGTGAAAGGGTGGAAGGTAAAACCCGAGAAGTGGGCAGTGAGGTGGGAAAAAGAAACCCGAAAGAGTTCGAAGAAGGATTTTATTCCCGTGACGAACAAAAAGGTCACTGACAAGTTTTTTTTTTCCTGGACCAAAAGACATGAAGCACACAGACTAACACACTCTTACCTGCCTCAGGGGATAAGATCAATACATGCACTGATACTGGCATGAGGTGAAAATCCATTCGTACAAGCGCATAGTGCCTGGTCAGGCCACCGATCAATAAACACATACAGGTGTCACTGTTGCTGTGGATAGAGAGGCCCATCAGTCAGGGCTCACTTCTAAAGCACTTCCAGTTCCCATAGATCTATTTCCTGCCACTACCCAAAAGGACACAATGGACACAAAATTTTAAAAATCTATGTGATGTTTAAAAACTAAAAAAAGTGATGCGATACAAACAGACCAATGATGTCAGTGATTGATTCTTAACTATTCGTTTTAGCATTATCTGTGATTCTACCAAAGCGAGTGACAATAGATGGTTTTAGGTTCAATAGAAAAATCCAGAACTTGATATTCTTTAAGCGTTGAGCTTTAATCAAGCAAGGGCACTTTTTCAATCAGCTTTTTTGCACCCTTTTATCATGTTTTTATTATAGATGATATATGGGGATGGGAGCCTGCAGTTCTGTCAGCCGTCAGTCAGTGGCAGTCTGCTCCCAACACTGCCACACCACACAGAGCTCAGGGAAAAGTGACTGTAACTCAGGGCGCTGCCTACAACTCATGCATTTATGAATGATCTTTACATGCAGCAATGTACAGACAGGAGGTCCCTCAACCTGCACTGTGGCCTTTACTGATGCCTCTCCATCCCTGTCAGCCCCTCGTCAGGCTTCATACCCTACTCACACTTCACACTTTGGCACTGCACTCGACAAAGGTTTAAGGCAGAAACTATTTCAATGCTTGGACAGCTGATGAGAATGAACAAACCTGCATAGAAAGCATTTAGATTTACCAATTCAGAGGCAAAAAAAACGCTGCCGTTATACAAACAATTACCCACAGAAAAAAATGGCGATTATTAGCTAAAATATTCAATGTAAAACATGTCATGATATAAATTATTAAGCATCAAGAATAAAGCCATTTTTAGCAGTAAAGATGAGAAAAGAAGATAAGAAAAAGAGACTTATCGAGTGTTCAAACCATGGGGGTCTGTGTTGGCATTTTAAAACTGAAAATATATTTTACATATTTGTAAATATTGCATCTATGAAAAAACACATATATATTTCTATTTCTATGAAAAAACACATATATTTACTAAAATGTGTGTGTGTGAAGCCCGAGGGCTTTGTGGACTATACTGTGTGGTTTAAAGGAGTTTGTTAGTGGAGGCCAGGTGCAGGAGGCATATACACTTTCACCAAAACGGGCAAGCACTCACGCGCACACTGACGTGCACACACACACACAAGCGCACATACACGTGCGCGCACACACACGCACGCACACACACACACACACAGAAATGGAGCCGGTAGCAGGGCGGTCTGACAGAATGCCTTTTCACACCTGGCTGAGCCCAGCGGAAGGTGACAGAGTCACATCTCCCAAAGCGAACACACACACAGCCGCTCACATTGGGGAGTTCAGGGTCATAAGCAGCATCATGAATAAAATGAGCCCATCTTAAACAGAAGGACCCTGTGTACGTGGTGTTTGTGTGTGCAGGCCCCTAACCCCCATGCCAGTTTGGATCTGTAACGACCTTCTGTTCACAGTGCTTAAATGGCTTAAATACTTCAATTAGACCTAGGTCACAATCTTCCACCCGTTAAAGCACGCCATCACACACATAGTAACTCAACAACCCAGAACAGAAATAAACAAAGTGGCACGGGGTCCAGAGAGCCAAGAAGCTCTCCATAAGTGTAAGTAAGAACAAATGTCCACAGTGTGGACAACCCTGCAATGACATATAAAAACAAAGGCCTTCAAAGTGGAATACCAAGTGTATATTTGGTACTCTAACCACAAGTTGTGCTTCAAGAACGGTGTTTGTTATCTAACTGTATTCTACTGCAAGTAAATTATTAATAGTTACAGAAATCTATGCCGCAAATGTGTCATTTTTACGTGGGCAAATGTTGATGTTCCTCTATCTTCTGTCCTAAACTAACGTCAGTGCTGGAACTTGAGCCCCACGCCCCCCTTTCCTTGTGCACCCTTTCCCGCTGTGCTATCCGAGTGCTAACGATGCTGCCTTTTCATTAGACAGCCCCTGCTAATTAATCTCCATAGAGAAGAGTGACAGACCTCCCCCAACACAGACACACAAAAGTGTGCACCAAGATATATGCATACACACACACTTCTTCCCTTCTCTCTCACTGCCTCGTCCCGTGTGGTGTTGGCAGCCCATTTCATGCTTTATCACGTCTTTTAATTGACAAACAAGCTGCTCTTTTCTCTTAGGCTGAGGTCTATATCACCCCCTCTGCTCAGGCACACACAAGCACGCAGTAAGGAGCCCAGAAAACTTGTACCAGATTTCAGAGGAATACACAAATAAGCAAAAGCACCCCTGTTGACATGGCCCATGTGGTGCTATACTTTTCTACTCTTTGACACACTGTCATATTCTCCCACACAGATGCCACATGTGCACTAAGGTTGAAAATGAAGGGAAAAGGCAAAATGCTGCATCTCTCCTGGCACTTCCTTAATCTCATGTGGTGTGTTTTCTTCTATGGTTCAGTCATCTGCTACAAGGCAAGGTCAATACCAGTCATAACTAACTTATCGATATGCGGTGATCATGTCATATTTTCACCTAAGGTAAAACCCTGGATTTTAGACTGTTTTGTTAAAATTTCACCTCTAAACTTAATCATATTCTTACAGAAGTGTTAACTAAAGTTAAGTAAATAAATGTAACACAAACGCTTGTATTCTACTAATTAAAATAAATTAAGATTCCTATGACATGTTTGCACATGTATCGCTTAAGTCATACTTTGGTTTGTAGGGTTTAGAGAATTCGACTCTGATGAGACACGTTCTGCATGAAAAAAGATTTTTAAAATGTCACTGGCAAGAAGAAGCAGGCTTAGTGCCCTCCACCCATCACCTTATTCTTTTACCAGTTCTCTGCTTTTAATTGGGACTTTGTGCACAACTTGCACACTCAGAGATTTACCTAAATGTGACTCTGGAGCTGTATATGTTCGTCACTGTTTTCTCACTTTGCATAGTGTGCAAGGACAACAGCCTTTATAATTTTTATTTATGAAAGATGACAGTAAATTGACTTGAAAGGAGCTTAAAAATTCATCTATTCTATTGTTTTCATTAAAACATACGTTTTTAATTCCTTCCACGTGGGAGATCGGGGTTACAAACAGTATTTACGGTACAGCATTTTGTGGAAGAATTTCTACAACAAAGAAAACTCACCGTTATATGGTACTGTCTCCAGACTTCTGGACAGTCCTAAAAGAAGAAGATGATGGTTACTCTGTTGTGTTGTTCATTTAACAGCTGACCAACTACTCAGACATGCATTTCTGTTACAGAGGCCAAGGGCAGCGCTGGTCACAGAGTGGCAAAAAACATAGATAAACCTGTTTTCCAATAATTTGCAACCCAAGTTTTTGTTTCTGTTCCCTGCAGTAAACCAGTCACTCAAAAAGGCAGTAAGTAAAGCAGACAGTCATTCTGTCCCAGTGTATCTAAAGCATTATCTCTGGAGCTTCGCTACGCTGTTCCTTAAGCGTTCAGACATCCTTCCCCAACTGCCGTCACTTCCCACTGGGAAATTGAAAATGCTGCAGTCGCCGCAGGCAACAAGATTTATCAGCTTACACACCTACTGAGTGAGAGAAAACGAGAGAATTTTGACCTGACTGTAAACTACACATGCCTTTTACTTTATTGAATCCGATTGCTTAGTCCAAGGCAGCTTTGCACAATAATGAGAAGGTGCCTCATTTTAGAAAGGCAAGAGTTGCCCGTTTCATATCTTCAGTTTTCAAACAGAGCATCTTCTCTCACTTCTCAGTAAGTTTTTTTCTCCATCAACTACCCCCTCCATAGCTACTTCCTCCTGTTAGCTGGTTCCCCCCAGACCAGCGGGCTTGTGTGTTGTTGTCGAGGGCGACAGGCGAGGCGAGCGACATACTCGCGCTCCGTCAACCGTCTGTCTTTAATGAGAGACACAGAGAGGCCCAGGGGACAGAGACCTGACTCTGTCTCTGCAACACACACGCTAATCATTTGTGAGGGGAATGGGAAATTTATGCATTCCAAGAAGGAGGTAATTACAATGCCCAAAAAACAAACACACAACTTTGTCATTAAAACGATATGCAAATAAGTAGAAAAAGCAGAGGGATTGAGAAGGTGAGAGAGGACCTATGTGGCCCAGTCTCCCCTCAGCCTCTGCTGTTCACCTGGTTACTCATCCATTACACACAGCACAGTACATGACTGACTGACGGTGAGCCAGCACTGGAGGCAAACACTAGGCTCTCCTTCTACAGTAGACAGTCAATGGGAATGAACGTTGAAAAGAGTTAACTGTCATTGATGGTCATTAGATGCACCTTTCACTCACAGACATGATGAATGAGACATAACTAAGCTGTAACTGCTGAACTGTATCAACTATCAATTAACATGAACAGCAATGACTGCTGGCCCACAGTCACTCATTATCTAAAAAAAATTAACAAAGCAGAGTATAAGTATTCAGCTCACATCATGGAAGTGTCCAGTCATGCTGCAACGGTGGCACTGCTTATGCCAGTAAACCCTCTCACTGCAGGAGTTGAACAGATGCCCAGGAAGTCCACAGTTGTGGCAGTGCTTGTAGGGACATGTACTCAGCACATGGCCCACAGTGCCACAAAGGAAGCAGGGAGAGGCCTTCTGCAACACAAAAACACATATACAGAATGTCCTATCCTTAGTTGAGTCTATGTTGTTTTTAAAGTTACTTACTTTGGGTTCAGGGCAGTTCTTCGATAAATGACCAGTTCTGTTGCAATTTTTACAGTGGACATTTTTGTCTGTATAATATCGGCTCGTCACCCTCGACACAATAGCCTGAACTCCCTTAGGTCTATTGGAAATCTGAGCCTAAAAACAGACATACAACAAAATACGTTATCTATTATAGTTTTATTTTTTGTAATTTGGTTAATATTTGGTTAATAAAACCTTTCTGTCTTTGTCAGAAATCAGCCACTTGCCATCCAGTTCTTCGATATCTGGACAACAGAAAAACAATATTTCAGTTTGTTACTGGGAATTGAACATTGAAGGGGAAACGCTTTTGAGAATACTTATATATATATATATATATATATATATATGAGTAGGTTCTAATAGGAACATATTAACAGCTTAAGAGAAGAAAACAATACAAGATAGTGTTGTGTTTTCTTTAAAGAACTTGTATCACTCAACACTAAAAGTGCTGAAGAACTCTGCACCCCGAGGAGTAAGTTCTTCCTGTAAAAGAAACACACAGAGAAACTGCCACAGAGCGCAACACATCTGTATGAGAGTGGCACTAACAGTGCCCTGAGGGAGTCCTCTCTCTTCAGACCCACACAACTGTAACTGACATCCACAAAGTCGAATACACACAAATGCACACACTCAAACACACAGACATGTGTACTCAGCATAATTTATGTGATGTAGCAATGACCCACACAGCACATACAGACACCCTTACATCGACCTCTGCGATTAGCTGCTTGACAGTCTTTAGCCTTTGGACAAATACACAGCCTTGAGCCATAATCAAATATTACTCTCTCCTTTCCACCTCCCTCTCTTACTATTCACTAACTCTGTCACCTTTTTACTATTCGGCACAGCCCAATTTAAAACATTTTTTTGTCACATTAATAATCTATAACAGTTTAAAATAAATATTTAAGATTTCACCATTTTTGGTGATGTATCAATAATCATGATTAACGTTTATTTTCTCTTACAATAATCACAATACAAAAATTTGTGACATCCTAAAACACAACTTCAAGACTAACACTCTAACACTAGGAGCTCTTTTACATTATAATTTTACTGTTAATTTGTCCGATGGCAAAAGTACATACTGAAAGGTCACTGAAACTGATTTATGTTTAATATTTTCTACTTTCTCAAAAGTAATCAACTAAAGCTGGTATTGAATAATCAATGGTCTGGTTTATTTATTGTTGCCTTTTACTTCTGACATTACCACAACAGCCCTTTGCACCAAAACAATGGCTGTAGTTACTCTAACCCAAATCACTGAGGCAGGTAAATGAACTTTAGACTCGTGTATGAACCACATACCAACTGAGCTACCCCATAAAAGGATGACTAGCACAAATTCCACACACACAACTGACATTGTAAGTACATTAACATCATTCATCACATCAAACAAGAAGTAAAGAACAACAACACACATATATAGTTTCAGGTGATATAACCCTTGAATATGGAAGGTGTCTGCAGTTTCATCTGTTTTGAAGTATAATATGAACAAGGAACACAAGGTTAGTCGGCGTAAGTGACTCAACTCAGCTAAAGTCATTCCCAAAGCGGCACCCGAGGGAGACTCCACACATAAAGAGCAGGAAGCTTTCCCTTAATCTAAGGGCCCCCCCATCTCACCAACACAGACGAATAAAGGGTGACGCTCTTTGTCACGGCCCAGGAATCAAACACATGGTGGAGGGGTCCAGGAGAGGAAGAAGAGTCAAGGGTGGGGAGGGTTGTCTGTGCTGGCTCAAAATATGTTAATTAACCTGGAGGCCCTGCTCAAAACCCATACCATTAGAGCTGCTCCATCACAGCCCTGCGGATCTGAAAAAGACCGAAGCCCAATAAGCAGATGGCAAAAGACTCAAGAGAGGCCTCCGCCATGTTTAGGGCAACTGTTAGTTCTACTGATCCACGCCTTGAGGATGCGAGCTTATGGGTGTGCGTCCAAAAACAATTATGCTTTAGTCTTATTTTGAAAAGAACAAAAATGGTAAAAATAAGGATTTGTTAACATTGATTGAACAATATCAGGCTATATACCAGTGTATATTCTTGCGCCTCTTTGATGGGTAAAGTGGGCACAGTGCAGAAAAGGGGGAGTACCGATCAGAGGAGAGAAGGCGACAGATGCTACCTGTCTGTCTCGTAGGTATCCTGATTACTACAATATGAGGAGGAGAGGGAGGAGGCAGTCTGCCAGTTCATCAGAGCCAGCACAACATAACCAACGCACTGAAATGCAGTGTGTGTGTGTGAATCTGTTCCTTCTTCCAGTGAGAACAGAACGGAAGTGCATGTGTGGCTAATGAACCATGAACACCCGGCTCTCTTGGGGTGACACAAACACACACTCAAAGGCAGAGCCAGTGAATATTAAGGGACCATCCATCTCATGGGACGGACAGTGGGTTATGTCTGATAACCAGAGGACGAGGAGGCACACCCCTCCATCAACTTGGCACCTGCCAACCAACATGGTCTGTTACCATGGCGCCTGCAATGAAGGAGCAGTTACTACACACATGGGCTGCGTTAAGCATTACACAACTTTACTATACCAAATAGGCCAAATTTCTCTAGAGGTCAGTTCAGAGAAATATTCACAGTTCAGAGAGTTATTCCCAGAATTGGTTCATCAAAGAGCACAAAGCAGTTTTGAAAGTCAATACTGTTTATTGGAATGAATGTTGAACAGTTTTTGTAACAGTTACCCATTTGCGGTATGTTATAGCGGCAAGAGACCTGGAGCACAGGCGGGCACATACAGACACAAGAACATGCACAGGGCCTTCCAGGACCACCATGTTATATATGTTGATTATTCATTTTCAGGACCCAGTTTTGACAGTTTATTTGTGTGTCTTGAAATCTTATCACATTCTTAGGTCATCTACAGAAGTGTAATGCTCATAGGCCCTAAACTTGGTGACTCGCAAAAAATATAAATTTTCTCTCTAAATGTGCATGTGCATTTACAAGCCGTTATCCATGTCACATCAAAGCCCTCTGGCCCGCCTCGCCCCTATCCCCCTTTCCTGTCCCAACACTTAAACAGGCATCCCAAGCCAGCCCGCCCATTGTACTGCGGTGTTGACTAGCCCCATTAACACACTAAACGCGCATATAGACCCTGACACAAACACAAAACAGGAGAAAGAGAGGCCTTACCCCCCCAAACAGAGGTTATGTTTGATACTGAAGCGACAGGCTCAGATTAGCAACACTATACATAACAATGGTGAGGGTGGGCGGAGTGTGCAGGCCTTATGTGTGTATGTGTCCATCCGTGTGTGTACAAGGAGAAAAGTGTTCCCATTGTGACATCACTTCTTGCCCTCTGCAAGGTTAAACACACCGCAGTGGTTGGCACACAGACCCCTCAGCTCTTCTCTGCCCTTTTGTGGGCTAAAAAACAAAGAGTCTGGTCAAGGGTGTAAATCACAAAAGCTGAAAGAGGACAGGAAGAGGGATGAACATGAACCATTTGAGGAGGACCAAGGGGCTCAGAGCAGAAGTCGAGAAGGTGAAGTTTTTGTCTTGAACCTCACTGACAATTTACATAATGATTTAAACTATTTTGCAGCTCTCATACAACACATTTGTTAAGTGAATATTGGAAATTAATTTAAGGAAACCCAAAAGTAAATGCACTCTGCACAAATAAATAAAGATCTATTAAGGATTAAGGCCCTTTACATTTCCTTCAGCAAAGCGTCCGCTCTAATGGGGAGCAATAGTTTCACAAGTTACAACTGATTGACTGTGTCGAAGTCAATGTCCAAAATGCTTTTCAAGCGATACAGCACAGTGCCATAGAAGTGGTGGTCAGCACTAGGTCCTGAACAGGAACAGCTTGAATATGGAGTTACAAAGCACCCGGTGAGCAAACGAACTACTCCAAACACAACAGACGGAAAACAGACGAGTTGAGTGAGTGCATCTACATGTGCTCTGCAAGGATGAGGCTCGTGATATGGATACACAGACAAGACTTGCTATGTAGTTATCGGACAGTGTGATAGCAGTCACCAGCATGGAATGAGACAGATTATGAAAATAAAGGACATTTAATTTTCACACCATAGAGTGTACAGAGGATTCTTCTGATGACTGTTGTCACATCGTCTGAGAACCACATAGCAAGTCTTTCATCTGTTTATCCTAGTAAAAGTATTTATTTTGAATTATGTTCTAGGATTCAAGGATTGTTGGTAAAAACTCAGAAAGGAAGCAGGAAAATCTGCCAAATGTGAGGCTGGTGTGGTTCTGCTCCCGTGTGAGTTCTGTAAGAATTCCAGAGTCATTAAATCAATGTGGGAAAGATATGGGTCTACGGAAAGACTTCGCAAGAGGTCTATTTTTCCTCAACAATGCAGCGAGAGCAACTTTCAGGTAATTAGACAATTACTTACATACACTGATGCGTTGGTCAAATACGTGCTGTAGTTGGTGTGATAGGCAGTCCACAAGTAACCCGCTTAAAATACCTGTGAATGTAGGGTGAGATAAAGTGACGGTCATTGAGGCTCATGGTGCAGACTGGCGGACTTGCTTCCATCGGACAACACCAGGAGGGATGTGGCTGTGGCTGATGTACTGTAGCTTACCAAAAACGAGTAAGGGAAATGAATGAATAATGCATCAAAGTGTAAAGCCAATTTGAGAATCAGGAAAAGTGCTAAATTATATAAAAGTATTATTCTAACTTCAGAAAACTACTTCAGTCGAGCAGAGAATTCTCAACGACAAACAACACCTGGGTGAGTGATGACTCACAACAACATAAATGGCTCCAAGAGCTTGAGATTTATTGCTTTATGTTTAAAATAAGTACAGGGCATGGTGCCATCACACAGTTCTCCCTGTTGAACCTATCAGCTGGCCATCAAATACCTCTTACCCATCTACCCCTCCTCCTTACTGTATTCATCTCCAGCCAGTGCCACTTCCTCCATTTCTACTTAGCCTCTTTGACTTCCTGCTGGCAGCCAGGGCAGGGCAGGTGGCCAAACCTGTCAGTCATGACACCCTTGCCACATGGCAACATCACAGACACCAATTACCACACAGCAGGGGCGCGGCCTGGTAACCGCATGGCAACCGCATGGTCCAATCAGGCTAGACATCAACAGGGACCACAGTGGGCCAAAAAAGTAAGTGAGTGCGTGTTATTTTTGTGCGGTGAGTGTAAGCAACTTGTACAGAACCAAGACAAGTTGCTTTGTGCTGCTTCAATATCTGTTTGCTTTAGGGTCAAATATTCATACGCAAACTGCACCGCCATTTATCAGACACTCAAACTGCACTGTTCAATCAATCATGTCCAGTTCTCACTTCTCACTAAACACAAAATAAATTTTGCCTTTTTCAATTACAGTAAACATGCATGAACAGTTTGCGCCTTCATTAGTGAATTTACAAAACAGCAGCCGACGTCCGCCATTTTTTTAATTACACCATTTTCTATGCATGTTCCCTACAATAAAATACTTAGAAATTCATTCATCTATGTCTTTGAGAAGGATTATGACCTTAAATGTCTTCACAAATAATGATGACTTCTAAGCCCTTAGAAGTCTTATTGAATAACAAACCCCTAAGAACTGGCTCAACTATTCCATCAACTTGATGCTTGGCACTATTAATACATAGATGACATGGACATAGGTACTTTGTGGAAAGAGGGAAAAAGTTGATGGTCAACAAGTGTTTAACATTTAAGGCAAGCCTATGTAGTCAAATATCAGTTATAATACTTGGCATATAATTCAGTGCTGCCTTTTGTCTCAGAAACACAATGTCTTTTAGGGGCAAATATATTTTAATAAAACCAGTGAGTTGCAACCTCAATTTCATTTTGATGAATTTCCTCCTGTGGGAGTGAGCCAGGCAGTGGGCGGAGGGCGTGAAGGCGGGAGAGTGGCAGAAGAAGAAAGATGGGGGCTGGGGGGCAGATAGAATTTTCATGATTGTTATTTTTGTTATTATACAGAGAGAAAGGGGAGTGGGGTTAGATAAAGCACGCTGGATAATCTTAAGCATTTTGTTGTGCGCTTTTTATCGGGCAGGTTGGGCACGTTCAGGGGGTTCTTTTTCTAAGGGATCTTTGGCCCCGGTAATTAAGCTCCATTCAGCAAGCCCTGCTCCCCAAATTAAAAATTTGTCATTAAGTGGAATTTACCATAATGCCTTTTTAACTGCCGGCGCTTCAGCAAACAGTCGTCTATGTGTGTGTGTTTGGGGTGCTAAAGGTGAAGGAGGGGCAACAAGAAAAGGCAACCAATAAGAGGCCGGTAAGAAAGGGCAAATTGAATACTCAACTAATCCAGGGCAGCAAACACAACGCACGCACAGCAACTCAACGTTCCAATTCTCAAATCCACAGCCTTTGGGGTAATTAAATAATAGTGCTTTACAGTTTTAATTTAGATTTAGTCTATTCCTCCTCTTACCGCAGAACTCATACACACAAGCTGATGTGTGCGTTCAAACAGACTTCACCCACTGAGATAGTCCCCAAATGTTAAGAGAGTTGGCTAGAGTGAATGATTGAAGAGCAGAATCTGCGTCTCTGTAGACTTTATAAAACAATACAATTATTAGTCTTTAATTAGAGCAGCCCCTCTGTGGGACAAGGGACAGACAAAGAACAATAGAGGATTAGTAGAGGCGCTTCTAATATGGCTCTTTTATCAGCCCTTTCAAATACAGTCTCTAATGCATCCGGTTGTCCTGCACAGTGGACAAAGCGGGGCTGATTTGAGAGTAAAAAAAGTTGTATTTGGCATTGAAGGAAAAATATACTGCAAAATTTTAAGGGCTTTTTAACCATGTTATAACAGTGTATCTTCTTAGTTATCTTACTGAGTTGTATTTGATTGATTCCTGCATGTTTGAGTGATCTTGTATTGTCCTCAGTTTGTGGTTTGAGTGGTTGTAAAATTTCAGGTGTCACTACTTGTGATTCCTTGAAAAATGTTGACTCTGGGTCATACATAAATATTTTAAAAATGTGCATAGCCAATTTTCAAAAATAAAAAAAACAGGAGCTCCACTGTGTATCTATCCACTCCACCTGTATGTATAAGTTATCATAGGTAAATACTGCAGTTTACAATTACAAAAAAAACAAAATGAAAATGATCTACCTGTGATATTTGAAAAAAGGCATAATCTTCTTTAACAAAATAAAAAATATTGGTGCCAGACATGGGATTTGTTTAAGGAGATTCAACAGAGAAAAATGAGAGTCTGAGGTTGAAGTATATTGATGAAGTGAAGATTAAGATCATGGAAAAGAGGATTGTGGACAGATGGCAGAAGTTATGGCTCGTTGAAAGAGGCAAGTTGAGTATGAAAATAACCACAGTCTCCAAACTCTCCATATGCTCACTCCCAATACGGGTGGTCAGTATTTTCTTTCAGTCATTCACTTATAATAGCACATCTTCTGTCACCTAGGCCCTAGGATAGACAACAAAGGTAAACGCCACAAAGCCCTACACACAAATATCCAGTTAATATAGACTACATCACTATATACGCGTTTTAATGCCTAGGAATATACACAATTGGAAAATACGTTATTTGCATGAGCTGTGCTTCAGAAGGTTCTAACTAAATCTTAGTCAGGAGTAGGAATAAATAATCACCAAAAATACTAAAAGCAGTCATTTAGCAAACTGGAAGACTGTCACGCTAATAAATCCATGTGGTCGCATTGAACAGAGTTTCAGTGCAAAATGCACAGAAGGCTCCCAGTGGTGTTTAAATCTGTTCAAGTCTGTTTAGGCAATAATTTGCTAACCTGGGATGCAGTCAGGTTTGTTTATTTCAGTGGTCATCTCTCATTTAGAAAAAAATCCAAACTCAAAGTCTGCAATGTTTTTTCGTCATATTTCCCCCGTTTCCCCTTTGGTAAGCAGCCATGTTTGTTTTAAAGCTGACCATGCATGTCTCTGATTGGCTAATTTGCCAGACAATCATCAGGCCAATCTGAACTCTGGGAGATAACACCAGGGCTCAGATTACGGTCTTTGTATAATGTAGGAAAAACCTGTAGTCTTAGCAGGCCAGACAACATAGGCAGAAAATCTCATTAAAAAAAAAAATAAATAAAATGAACAAGCCATAAACACAAGATAAAATGGAGTGATCACTGGTCAAGTTTATTTTCTTTTTATATTGAATCTATCTGAAGCTTTTTGGCACATCATTATTGTAATTGTTATTACTATAAACAATATACTCAATATATACTCACATTTTCTATATCCTCAAAACAAAACTGTTTTTACAGTGCCTCATTGAACCACGTATACAAACTCTTGGACCTCTTCTCATCCTCTTACTGGCTCTTCCTTGATCGCTCCTCTTCAGCACAAGGCCCCTGAATCCTGCCTCCGCTCCTTGCCTTACCTCATCCTCTCTCCTCTCCCCTCCTCACCAGTCTCTCGGTAGCTGCTGAAATCCCATTCCCCATGGGGCACGCTAAATTGAATTGGCGTGTTTATATGAACAACAGGGCCGTTGCTTTAATATACCTTAGAGTTTCTGCCTAATGCCTTGCCGCTAATACCACTGGAGCTCGCTGCCATCACTCACCACACTCTGCTTTTATGGTGATGATAAAAGAGGCGCTTAAAGACAATACAAATACCAAGAGAGTGCAATATACACAACCTGTGCATTTAATCACACTTCTATGACATTATCATTAAAGAATCTTTTTCTACTTCTGTTCCCAAGAATGTGGCATGGGAACGGACTGAAGAGCAGTGCGATTTTTTTAGATTAGTGAGTAAAGCAGAATAAATATCCGGAGATTTGGTTGAGAGAGTCGGTCATGCTCATCGACGTGCAAACATCCTCCATTTTCCCTCCTTTCTCTGTCCTCTCTCCCCTTTTCTCTTCTAGATCTGTGTCAACCTACAAAAGGCCCATGACACAAAAGAGGCTAACAGGCCTGAGACACTCAACCCAATTACTATTGATCAGTCTATGCTCGAGGACAGCAGCGCGCTCACCTGCACGCATGCATGCACTAACACACACGCACAACGGCACCATTGGTCACAAAAGTCCGCTAAGGTCAGGGTTAATTTTATGCATGAATTTGAGGATATCATTAAAATAATAATAAAATAATTCTCTAAAATGCATAGGAAATAAAAGATAAAGAAATTAGAATAAGAAAACATGTCAGCAGAGGTTAATCAATTCAAATGCATTTTTTTCTGTTTTTGCCCCTTTTCTGTCTTTTATTTGCATTTTGAATATTGAGCCGGTGTAAATTGGATTTGCCAGAGCACCATTTTGACCATTTACTAGGTCTGGAGTTCTGAAACTGGGGTTACATTTATGAATGCCTCATAGGTTTACACAGGAATCTGTCAATCTAGCGGAAGATGTAAAACTTGCTTGTTGTTGATGGAGGTTGATGGAGCTCAGAAGGTTCATTTTAGTGGTGAACAATCATTTTGTCAGATTAAACAACTAGAGATTGGGATGAACTGTGTGTTTCCCAAAGCCTGAGCTGAAATATCAATGACTAAACTCCAAAATGACTTAGTAACTATCTCTTTTATTCTGATTTTATCCACAATAATTAATTTTCTCTCCCAAGGCAGACTTCAGCTTTATCAGCCCCTTATGCCAGAATCTCACTATTCCATTTAACCATAATCCCCGGATAAAGGGCCGACCTATGTGTGCCAACGCACAGACGTGTGTACGCTGTTGCAGTGCTCAAGAAAAGACTTTACCTGCATTCACAGACACACAATGTTAGAAAGCCAGTGGTGAGAGGCCCACTAAGTGCTATACACGGGCAATGATTTTCAAAGGTGTCACCTCCCAAGCACATCTCAGATACAAGCTGGATTACAACACAAGCCTACCTCATCCCCCTGGAGTAAGCAGGCCGGCATAGCAACAGCCACGTAACCAGGCCTTGGTCTTAGTCTGTGGAAGGACTGTAGAAAAAAAGGAGAGGAGAAACCGAGAGATTGGATAAAGGGGGGTGGAGAACCTGGCCGCGCACTGCGCACCCAAAAGGTGGGGTTTGAATACAAAGACGCTGGATATTGTACAAGAGTGAACCCATAAAGTTACTTTGTCTTCAATCGGAACTTTCATTATTGAGTTATGTTTGTTGTCCTGAGCTACATGCCAAATCAGGCAAGGATATTTAAAGTTACATAGCTAAAACCAGATACAATCACCAACCAGTAGCCACTTGCTGGCAAAAAAATTATGTTTGTTCATCTATTCATGAAAACTGAAAAAAATGAAACATTTTATTTGGCTGTGGCTGAATTTCCAATCTAGGGAATTTTATTCCCAGAATGCCTGGCACGCATAAACATTTACCATCAAACCCAAATCCAAATCCAAATCCTTACATTTAAGAGCTCATTAACTCAGAATCAATCTAATGGGACTTCTAATTAGTACTTTATAGAAATCAGGTGGGATGAAAAGGTCAAACAGCTACGATTAGAGAAGTGCATCAGGATGCAAATCACACTCACACATTCATCAGTAAAGGAACGAGTCATCGTTCACCTCGAAAGAACAGAGAGATGTGAGTCAGACACGTGAAGCCCTGGATTGAGTGGAATTCTGATGAGTGCCAGCTCAGACAGACCAGGCCCAGCTGGTCTCTGTCTGACGAGTGCCTTAATTAAGAGACATGTGGTGAGGCCTGGGAATGACCACATACACACTGTACACACTGGAGGCGGCCTCCAGAGGGGAGCTGTTAAACAGCCACCACTGTGGATCTGAGGGTACACTGCCAAGTCCACTGTGCCATCCTTTGGGACCATGTGGAAAACATCTCCACACTATTATTAGGCATCCCTTTGCATACCACAGCAAGAGTGCCTAATTGTGCCCATTTTGTTGCAAGTTGTCATAATAAAGATCACTTTGCAATTAACATTCACTTTAACAGGAATCAATGTCCATGCTTTTGTCATTGACAACAGAATCAGCATCAGCAGGACTGACTGCGTGGTGAAATGTTGGGAGGTTTCACAAGAATCACCACTGACACGGTATTTTAAAACAGTAGTGTGAATGTATTTCAGAGTTTTATTCATACCACTTTTGTTAAACAGAAGCATAAACATTTTGGGGAAGAAATCTAAACTATTACACTAATCCCATCCATTTAAAGTTATGAACTAAGTGTTTTAGGTTTTATAAATAAGACAGGATATTTTCTTGTTTGAAGAGAAAATTTTGTTTAAGTAATTACTGTGTTTGCAATTTGCCATCTGCAATCATTTAAATTGCTATTTTGATTCTATAGCAATAAATCTTGCAGCCCTAATTGGAGTGGTCTTTGATCAATCTATGACTTGCTTTAAAAACTGACTTTTCTTCATATCCTGTTTTTTCTGTGCCTCAAACCAAAATTGTATTATTAATATTAATACAAAAATCCCTCTATCCCTTCCCCTTTACTCCATATTTCCCCCCCAAAAATCAGCACCTTAGGCTACCAGTTAATAAAGCCCTCTCAGCAACCCCTCCCAGCACCGCAAAACCATACTATGACAATAAGGGAAAGTTCTTGGGCCAAATAAAAGAAGCGAAATTAATACAGCCCCACGGGAGCCCCATCGGACCCCCTGCCACACCCATAATAATTTGATTTCTTCTGATGTGATTGCTTCATTATTGTGATTATTGGTGATTGTAAATTACATTTACCCTCCAGGACATGTCTCTACTTCTTTAATCTGTTAGGCATCATCATTTTTAGGATGAATGGATGAAGGATAGGAACTCTTTATTTAATCATACATAAATGTATCAATGGTTCTTGATACAGTAGCTTCGGGCACAGTGTAGTGTACGTCATTGTAAAGAGGCTCGAGCTCTCAATGGGATATATTGGTTAAATAAAGGTCGAAGGATAAGCGTGTGCTTCCCTCATACACCCACACACATAATAAACTACAGTTGGGACCCACCAGTCTCCAGTTTATTACCCCTACCTCCAGGCTAAAGGCACCGAAACAAGGGCCAGTGTGGGTCTTAAACACTCGGTAAAATTTAAAGGTTGGAAAAATGTTTTGACATCGCAGAATGTCCCTGATTTTTTTTTTTTTTTTTTTACTAGGTGACTTCAGTACAGGACCAAGGGCAGTGAAAGTTGTTTCTGGCGAGTTAAGGCATGGTTCTTGGGCTCACTTCAGGCGTGGTGAGGTTGACACTGGGACACAGTCCAATATTCATCACATCCGTGCATCACACATTCACTTTCACAAATTTCTTTCATTTCCATTAATACATCCATGTCTATACTCTGCTTTATGAAGATTTAGACAATTCAACACACCAAAGAAAGAGGTGTGTTTGTGATTGTAATAAAGAGAATGCTAAAGACTATATTTAAATGCAACTCCTCACAACAAATCAATACAAATGAGCACCTGCAGCCACAGCCGCAGATGTGTGGGGGTGTTGTTTCAGAACAGTTTCCCTGAATAAAAAGACATTTTCATAGATTAATTCTGACCAAATTCACTTTCAGACAGGATGCCACAATCTTTTCAGCAGTTGAAGTTGTGATAGTTATAAATATCTGTAATATAAATGTTTGTACAATAAAAGAAGTTAAAGCATTTCAATACGAATTATAATTCATTTAATCGTATAAACCCCTCAGTCCATACGTATTAGTAGTTTACAACAACTACATTATAGAAATTGCCACCAAATGCTCCAGCTTTAATCGTGATAAGTGAATAAAGATTCTATGGACCCGAATATTTGGTCACCAAAACACACTGAGAAATAACCACATACAGGCCCTTCTTGGAGGCAGCCGGCTCTGGCCGACAGCAGCAGCGTGGCTGATCCTGTTCAAGGCCTGTCTCATCCATTAAGTAAACACTAAACTCCATCTTATTTACAGTCGTTGGTGCTCTCAGATATATTCAAAATTCACAAATCTTCTGACTACAATTGCTGCGTACCATGTCTTTAGTTTTTATGTGCAACGCAAAGGCATATTTATCAATTTGGCATGCAATTTAAAAAACAATAGTAGACGAAACCAAACATAGTTTCATAAAACAGTTGTTTCACCACCTAAGAATATTTATAATTATATTAAAATACAATGCAATACAATTATAGTTTGGTATGCCAGACAAAGGAAATATTGTTAATTCTTAAATTTGCAGATCAAAGATTGGGTTTTTTCATGACCACTGCAGATTTTTAGAATGTAGATCAACTGATGGCCAATAAGCGCCGTCAATATGAGGGGTCAATTTTTATTATTTATGACATGAATCTACAATAAACTCACTTGATGCATATACAGTGAACTGTACTGTACAGCTACATATACTGTAGGAAACGTATTATAATAATTAAAAAAAAAAAGTCTTAACCGTTATTTTTCTTCTACAGCCGTTATTCCCACAAACCATTTAGAGAGCCATCTAGTCGCTTCTTTGCACAGCTGTTTAACCAATACTTCATGTATTTTCTTTCGGCAGGTGCTTTAGAAACAAAATGTATGCTTATCCTGGAGTTTTGAGGCTGATAATCAATACTAAAATTATCACCTAATATCTTGGTCTCGCAAAATAAAATTAAACTGAGATTAAAATATAAAAGAACCGAAAACTTCTATTGAATGCACTAAATATTAGGACAGCAGGATTCAAATCCCATTTACATATTCCGTGTTAAAATTGGATAATACAAGTCAAACTATGGTGGCGTGATTTGATGGGGTGTATGCCTGTGCAAACACACTGTGGGGTAGCGTGGGTGTGGCGTTACACCTCGTGTGGCACTGGGCAGCCCAGATAAGAGCTGATCCTATCCATGCCTCCCTTCTGCAGCGCCTGCCCGCCCACCCACACACCCCAAACACAAAAACACACTCCGACACACAATCTGCAGCTACACTAGCAGCCACTGTATTCTCGTTTAACAATCCCCTTAGAATGAGCATGAACACACACACACTAATGAGCAAAACCACAAAAATAATCAGCAGGAATTAATTTCTGTATAGACAACTTAAAATCCATAATAAATCAATTCATTCTACTGTGGTTACGAATATGAACAATTGTTAAACAAAAGTTAAATAAGAGGCCACATCAGGTCCTTGAAGGAATTTCTTCTCATTCAATAAATCTCCATCAATTAAGTTTGGACAACATTTCTAACACACAGTGACAAAATTGGCTTATCAATAGCATGACTCACTTAAAGTATCATGAAGAATGAACAAAATGATCTTACCTTTCTTCTTTGTGAGATTTAAGAACTACCTAGGCATACACAAACTCACACTCTACTTTAGACGTACTTTGGTCGTACACTCACACAGACAAACGGAGTGTGATGTGATCGGCCACACCGATAGTGAATCACAGTGCACTCTCTAAGCTTTAAACTAAGTTTGGTGTGCACTGACCAAGACCAAGAAGGACACAAAGCAAGGGAGTGGAGCGAAAGAAAAGAAAAAGTGTGACCAGTGAGGGAAGTTTAACCACTTACGATTCAAGTTTAGCTTCAACACACCCCGCCTCCGCCCGGATTCATTCAGCCCATGTACACGCACACCTCTGTGGGTGGGAGAGGCACTCAATTGGATTTTGGGAAGTACTACTTTTCCTCTCGTGTTCCATCTGGTTGCTGCTGCATGGCTGTCCGACATACAGATGCTCCTCAGTATTCCTTCTTTGCCCTATCTGTTCTGCTATACTTATCCAGGGTCAAACAAACCCTTCTACTGCAGCAGCCCCAGGGCCAGGTGACAGATAGACACAGCCTGTGACCCTGTGTGTGTCCCCGCACCTGATAAAAGCAATACGCCATGAATCGACAACAGATGAGATTATAAAAGTATGTGAACAAGTAACATTGTGTAGTGGAGACTCAGGACAAGCAAAAGAGAAAAGGGATGAAAGGATTCAATTTGAGTCGGCGACAGGGAGACACAAAGTGTAGTGAATGTGATTTGATGGCGACGCTGAGATGGGCTTTAGGCGTACAAATAGTATTAGTCACTGCTGTGCAAACCTGTTACATACACACAGTCACCCAACAGACACAACCCTCACACAGCAGCACTGACATACACATAGCGCGGTATAGTTCATGTTACGGGGCCGGGATACTAAGAACTGTAATAGAAATTCAACCAGCCGCATCTCTGTGACCAAAAATGGCCTTTTGTCTCCAATTCATCAGACAGAAAGGGTAGGTGAAACTAATTTAAGTCTAAGAAAAGCCTATTCTATATAAGTGACAAGTATAGTACCATGAAACATCATGGGAGTTTAATCATTTTGTGGAAATTGTATAAAATAAGTAAATAAATAAATAAAATCTATAAAAAAGGTACGCATCTTATACTTGATACTCTGAAAAAAGACTATTATGCAGAACACAAAAAAACAAAAAAAAAAAAAAAAAACAATGATAATGACCTTGCAGATTCCCTTTCTGATGAAAAATAAAAATAAATTTCAAGTTCTTCAGCCATCCAGAAGAAAATAATAATCTATTCAGTATTTGGGTCACATAGCAAGAATAGAAACACAACTCAAAGCCCGTTTTAAAATCAGAGGAGGGGGGACCTGCGCATAGCTCCTGACTATTAAGGCATATCTCCCTCAAATTTCCTTTCTATTATTCGTCCTTCTTTGACAAAACTCCCTCCCACGGCACACCCATGACCCCCCATGTGCAGACATGAGGTCAAGCTCCAAAGATCACAGGGAGAAGCCAGACGAAAGAGCGTGGGGCGGGGCAAGGCAAGGTGGGGAGAACAGGAACCTAAAATCCTTCTCCCCCCCCAAAAAAAACTCAAGCCTTCACATATAGCCCCTTCCCAGCACCCCTCCCACTCGCCCAGTTGTGTTCAGCGGAGGCAGTGGGCACTCTTGCAGAAACATCAGCCCAGGGAAATTCAAATGAGAAGGAAACGTTGAGAGAGAGACACACAGAGAGTGGAGAGAGGGCGAGGGCACAATAGTGAGAAAATAGGATCAAAAGAATGAGATGGGAGACCGTTGGGCCGCTTTGGAGGGGGGAAATGGGGGAACGGCACAGGAGCGCCAGAGGTTGCTGAGGCTGCAGGTTTAGATAATGTGTAGATCTGAAGAGATTTGCAGGAAACATTTTTATTCATTTTTTGATTACCCTCTTTTCCCTCCTCCTCCGGTTGTCTCCGTGTTTGTTTGTTTTTGGCATTAGCGTTTGTACCAACAGAATGCATGTGTATGTACATATGCATGCTGATTAGAAGTCGAATATTTTACAAACACAAATGTTCGTACTTGCACAAACCTGCATCACATATCAATAAGCATAGACACACTTAAAGATGCATCAGAGGGGCAAAGGGCTGGGTAGACAATGCCAGCATGCCTGGAATTCTAAAAGTGTGCAAATGTGTCAACATGCAGGCCCACTGTCTGCATATGTACAGACACACAGAAAACAACTTTCTGATTGCACAGCAGGTAAACTGAAGTCTGACACAAGATACACTATGAATTCTAAAAGCCAAGCATACAACACAACTGCCGTACCCCTAGGCCCAAGTAATAAATGTTTGATTTTGAAGGTTTTAGATGCTATATAACCAAACTCTGTAACGTTGTGTCCTCTTATCAATCAGATGACCCCTTGGGGGCCCCCCAGTAATAATTTTCTCAGTATAAAAAAACAAACAAACAAAAAAAACATGTAATGTTTCTCTTCTTACATTTATAAACATTTTAAACATTTAAAGTAGTACTTTAAGAAAATATATTATATAAATTGATTTTCAAGCTCAATTTTCTTTTATGCTTCCTTTGGGGGCCCCGGACCCCACTTTGGGAATCACAGCTTCTCTGACCAGCTCCTTGAGGATGAAACATTGTCCAGATGACTACCTTTGAAACATTTTTCTACAAAGGATGGTGAGATGTCAGATGAAAGGTTATCACCTCTCTTATTTGCCGGACGATATTCCATTCTTTTGATGGAATTGGATAAGTGTGTAATGTATGTGCCAGTCATTGTTTTTGCCTGTTCTCACAGTTCAACATAAAATTCCAAACAAGTTTGGACAGACAGTTGAATATTTTGTATGCATGTGTGCTTTTGTTTTTAGGTGTTAAAAATTTGAATGTGTTAAAGTGCTAGTCAGTAAGACACACCTGTCTCGATCTCAACCACTCCATCCAGATTGAGCGAGATGGACTGGTCTCCCTCCTGCTGACCACGGCCAAGAATCATCCAGTTCTCCAGGTCATCAGAGTCCGACGAGCAGCTCGAGTCCAACACACACTGTGACTCAGACTCAGATTCACAGTCGGAGCTGCTTACAGGAACTGCTGCATCGATCACTCCCTTTTTTACCTGTTTTAATATGAAATACTTATTTTAATGAAATATAAAACATTTAAATTAATATATACATTCTGAAAGTACAGCGGGATGTGAAATCTACAAAAGAAACAAAGGGAGAGGACTTCTGCTTTCGATCTCACTGGAATATAATGATAAAGCCTCAAAATGGACTTAATGGAGACTAACTGTGTTGGATTTGTTTATTTATTTCTCCACGTCACCTGTGGCTCGTGGTGCTATGGAGGCGTGATGATTCAGCAGTGAACATCATATAAAAGGTCAGTAAATTATGCAGAACAGACGCAGCGCTGAGGCTGTGAGGTCATCATCTAAAAAAAAAAAAAAGTAACTATGGAGACGAGTAAACAGCATTCTGAAATCTTTGCACTCTGGGACCTAGTTTCAAAAAGTGTGGGTTTCAGAGCCTGAAACACCTGCTCTGTGTGGATGAGACACGCTTTAGATAAATATTTTTATGGGCTCACCTAAGCTCCATTCCGTGTGGACGGGACCTATGTTTGCACAATGATTTACAATCCCAGATACACTTTATGTACAAAAACGAAAAGTCAATTTGTAAACTTTACCATGCTTTAAAGTGGACATATCATGCTTTTATTTTCACCTTTTGAACATTTAAAACATTTACCTGGGGTCTAAATAAACTATACCTGCAATCTACAGTCTGAATTCCTCCTAATTTTCTTTCTACATGCCTCTCTTTTACCCCCTTTTGTATGAGCGCTTTTTAGCGCCTTGTTTTTAACACTGTCTCTTTAAATGCAAATGAGTTAGTTCGCACCCCACCCCCTCCCTTGCGCATTGCATGCAGACTCCGCCCCGTTCAGCCATTGTTGTAGTCCCAAACACAGTCCGTCTGTCGGATCCAAAACTTCTCCAGAGTTAGAAAAAAACGTAATGACAATCGAAAAATGGAAACAAGCGAAGAAATCAACATCCAGCCACGAGCCAGAGTCGGACACAGACCAAGAGGAAATCGAAGAAGACAATCCTCCGCAGCAAAGACTTCAAATGGCTGCATCTCAATGGTTTGTTTACTACTATGTAATTAAGCTCACGGCGCTCCGTTAAGCTTAACTGTGTGTGAAAGATATTGTAGGTTGTCCAATGGACCCTCACTTTACCATCTTACTACAACAACAGTCCGGGGAAAAGGCTACTGTCAAGTCAGTCAGCGTGAATTCGGTGCTGCGGGCTCACGCTTGCTGCGCGCTAATGCTAGCGACATGCTAGCGTCAGCTACGAGCAGTCTGATGTGAGTTCTGCCTTATGAAAACCTCAAAAATAAATGTATTATATGTGTATATAAAGACATGTGCCCCTAAGCAGCTGGAAAACAGCCGAGTAAAAGATGGGCAGCTACAGGTGTAATGCTAATCCCTCACAAATGGCCAGAACACAGGTAAAGAATGACGGGATAAAAAATAGGTCTAATAAACAGTGTTTCAGCGTTTCTTGACTTAACGCTCCAGTATATCGTCACCTCCATAGACCGAAGGAACTGACCCTTCGATCAAATGCAATCTTTGAGCAAATCCCTCGTTTTACTGGCGGAGGTTACTGAAGCACTCCTCTTTGAAGTGCTTAGCACACAAACTAAACTTTCCCCACTGTCGGTGGTACATTACCACGAAAAATAAAACGTAACCAGCCGATCTCAGTTGTTCGGATGCAGGGGGTCGGTGTAATGAGTTGTGCTGGTAACACAACCAAGAACAGAGCATTTTAACTTGTCCACTCGCACCTTTGACATCTTTGCGCTTGGACTACAAAATCGCTACGAGGAAAATAAAGATGGCGGTCTCTGCCGGAAGCTCTTGACCTTGTTTAGTAGTTCCGCTGTGACGTGATAGACAAAAATACGTAACAGATAATGCGGAAATTCGAACGAACTGAGAAATATGTTGCAAAATTTATATAAATATATCTCTGCAGCTACTTAAGTGATTAATTTCAACTTTTAGCCACTACCAGACACCCACAGTACACAATAAAAGGTATCTAAGGGCCAAAAAAGTAGATTTTGCATGATATGTCCCCTTTAACATTAATTTGTGGGCTGTGCTATGGATTTAATGTTGATGTAAATATTAGTATTGGCAAATACAGCCAAAATAAATCCTATTGGACCACCCCCAGTAAACCCATGTTTAAGATGTGCACTTACAGTCATGGCCAAAAGTGTTGGGCATCCCTGAAATTTTTCCAGAAAATGAAGTATTTGTGTCTGTAAAGTATTTCAATTAAACATGTTCTATACACATGTTTATTTACTTTGTGCGTATATGAAAAAAATGAAAAAAATTGAAAAAACGAAAATTGTATACAATTTCACACAAAATTCCAAAAATGGGCCGGACAAAATTATTGGCACTTTTTCAAAATTGTAGATAAATAACTTTCTTTAAAGCATTTGATGCTCGTTTAAACCCACCTGGGGCAAGTAACTGATGTGGGCAATATAAAAATCACACCTCAAACCAGATAAAAAGGTGAGAATTTGACTCAGTATTCGCATTGTGTGTCTGTGTGTGCCACACTAAGCATGGAGAACAGAAAGAAGAGAAGTGTCTGAGGACTTGAGAACCAAAATTGTGGAAAAATATTAAGAATGTCAAGGTTACATGTCCATCTCCAGAGATCTTCATGTTCTTTTGTCCACAGTGCGCAACATAATCAAGAAGTTTGCAACCCATGGCACTGTAGCTAATCTCCCTGGACGTGAACAGAAGAGAAAAATGGATGAAAGGTTGCAACGCAGGATAGTCCGGATGGTGAAGAAGCAGCACCAAACAAGTTATAAAGAAAATTCAAGCTGTCCTGCAGTCTCAGGGTGCATCAGTGTCAGCGCGAACTCTCCTGCTAAATTTGAATTAAATAAAACGCTATGGCAGGAGATCCAGGCGGACTCCATTACTGACACCGAGACCTAAAAAAGTAAGACTGCAGTTTGCCAAAATGTATGTGAGTAAGCCAAAATCATTCTGGGAAAACATCTTGTGGACAGATGAGACAAGGTAGAACTTTCTGTTAAGGCACAACATTGTACTGTTTACCGAAAACAGAATGAGGCCTACAAAGAAAAGAACACAGTACCTACAGTCAAATATGGTGGAGGTTCAAAAATATTTTGGCTATGTTTTTGACTGTGTGCAAGGCATCATGAAATCTGAGGATCACCAAACGATTTTGGGTCGCAATGTGTCAGTGTCAGAAAGCTGGGTTTGTGACCAAGATGGATTTTCCAGCAGGACAAAGACCCCAAACATACTTCAAAAACCCTGAAATGGATGGCACCAAAGTGCTGGAGAGTTCTGAAGTGGCCAGCAATGAGTCCAGATCTCAATCCCATTGAACACCTGTGGAGAGATCTTAAAATTGCTGTTGGAAAAAGGCGCTCCTCCAACAGAAGAGACCTGGAGCAGTTTGCAAAGGAAGAGTGGTCCAAAATTCTGGTTGAGAGATTAATGGTTATAGGAAGTGGCTGATTTCAGTTTCAAAAGGTTGTACAACCAAGTATTAAGTTAAGGGTGCCATTCATTTTGTCTCTGTTTTTGTGTTATTCCATTCATTCATTCATTCATTCATCCATTTTCTACCACTTGTTCCCGTTAGGGGTCGCAGGTGACTGGAGCCTATCCCAGTGACTTTGGGCCTTAGGCGGGGTACACCCTGGACAGTGGCCAACTCGTCGCAGGGCTGACACAGAGAGACAGAGACAAGGACAGACAACCATTCACTCTCACATTCATTCACTAGGGACAATTTAGAGTTGTCAATTAACCTACACAGTCATGTCTTTGGACGGTGGGAGGAAGCCGGAGAACCTGGAGAGAACCCACGATAACACGGGGAGAACATGCAGACTCCACAAAGAGAGATTGTGTGATGTTGCTGATCTCCTTGCTGAGAGGCAGAAGCTCTAGCCGCTCTGCCACCGTGCACCCCGTGTTATTCCAAAGCACACAAAGGAATTAAACATGTGTACAATAAAATGTGTCATTGAAATATTTTTCTAGGAGAAATTGTGCATTTACTGGAAAAAAAATCCAGAATCCTTTCGGCCTGACTGTATGTGTGGCTCATTGACAACACTGCAGCACATAATCACACAAGCCTGTGTCAAACGTCACACTTTCAATGTTTAGTTCTCCCTCCCAGCTGTATAATTTCTCTAACGCCACCCTGAACAAAGTGACCTAAAGTCAAAAGTCTCATTAACAAAGAAGACAGACCATCACTATTTATGACAATTAATACCTAAAACTTAAAGTGCATATGAAAGTTCTCATGTTTTTCTAATTTAACTTTTATTTTAATTTCACAGTGGTAAATATTCATTATAGATTTTGGTTTTAATTACAGGAAATAGAGTTGAGTTCTAAAACATAACCTTTCAGTCTATGTAATCAATAAGTGACATTCAATCCAAAATGCAGAGACAATTTACACACATCTGACACATTTTCTGACAGTCTAAACAATTATTTAACCAAATAAACGTGTTATCATGGATTTTGGCCCATATTTACTTCTATCAATGTCAAATCTGCTGCCCATGTCTAACCAGGAAGTAACAATATAAACATCACAATAAAAAAAAAAATAGGCACAGAAGTAAAATCTTAAAGGTCCCATATTCTGCTATTTTCCCCATTACACCGTCTATCCTAAGGGCTTTGTTGATAAAATTTTGAGTTGTGCAAGTTGTGTTATCCATAACACAACAGTTTCCAAAAAACACCCATTTCTTGGACTGGCCCCCCTCCTTGCAAAAGCAAACGGCTCACTCTGAGATCCGACCCCCCCCCCGAACAGAGAGCAGGCTGCCTCCCCCGCCCAACCTGCGCGCCTCCCCCGCCCAACCCGTGACGAAGCCTAGAGCGGAGATGATGCGCATGCGCCGTGTGCTCCGGTAAACAGCGATACACAAACACGGGAATAAACCTTTTATCCGTCCTGACGGTGCGTCGTGCTGAGTCCTACGGCCTGGATCTGACCTGGAGTTTGACGTGCTCCAGTACCTCGACGACAGACGCTGCCATTTGGTAAATAACAAGCTAACTCTTCGATCTGTCGTATCCATCGTGTAATTACTGTGTAGCATTAGCATAAGCTGTTTTTATTATTGCAGCTGCGCGCTTCCTGGAGGCGTGGCTTAAACACTGCGTCATCCATGGGAAGCCGCGTCATCCATGGGATGAGCCCCCGTCTGCCTGCTCAGCCGAGGGGGACAAAAAAGACAGTTCTCTAGCGAAAGCATGCGGGAATCAATCAAAAAACCACTTTGGGCACACATACGAGGCCCAAATAGCACTGTAGAAAGGTTAAAACCTCTGAAAGTCGATTTTGCATGTTATGGGACCTTTAAATAAAATCACGTTCACTACATTTTAGTGAAATGTATAGTCTAACTCAGAGGGGGGCAAACTAAGGCCCGGGGGCCACATGCGGCCCTTTTGGCATTTTGATCCGGCCCGCAAAGCATTCAATAAAACATTGTATAAGTTAGGTGTGGTGCATTTGTCATTTTATAGTTTCCTGAGCAGCTGCTTGTTCATTAAAAATCAGTTTTGAGAACAGCCACCACTAGAATAACACCAAACTTTGATGCATTGGATAAAAGGAGTGATCAACCGCACTGTTCCCACTAAATAAAGGTAATGATTTTTGCTATTCTGTAGTAATTTTTATGTATTTTAGGCATTAAGTCTATGTGTAGTAGTATGTGTGTAAAATGGTCCGGCCCCCAGGCAAGTGTAAAAATCCAATGTGGCCCTTGCGTCAAAATAATTGCCCACCCCTGGTCTAACTTGTCATATACACTTAAAATGATTAGCAGTCAAAAGAGAGTCAGTGAATTGTTAGTGAAAGTCTGAGAGTTGAAGTAACTTACCAGCTGTGCAGGTGTGGAGGTACAAAGCTTAGGTAACCTTCGACCCTTCAATGCACAAACTCCTTCTGTCTCATCACTACTGTCATCCTCAGAGAGAGTGATGACATCCGGGCTGGAGTCAATCACTATCACTTCTTCAAACATTGTAGATGACGTTCTCTGACATTTGGGTTGATCCTTCTTCTTTACATATTTGGTCTTTTTTTTCTCCTTCTTTCCTTGCACCGTTTCTTTTTTGTCTACTGTAGATTTGTTTTCCGACAGCTGCCCCAGTTTATCTGCATCTGTTGTGTTATGGTCACCTTGGATGATGATCTCATCCATTTCTTTCCTTTTATCTTCCAGCTCACTGACATCTCCAATGTTAGAGGAATAGTGAAGTTGGCTATATAGGTGAAATTCAAGTTCACTGTCAACTTCTGACCCCTCCGAGTCATCCTCTTCCTCTCTGTAGAGCTCATCCTCCAACTGCTTATGATACTGGTATATACTGTACATCATCAGACACCTATCACAAAAACAAACATTTGTCAGACCCCACAGTTACTGTGATCTAATACATAAGCAGCTATATGTTGATCGAAACAAAAAAATAACCCAAGAAACGTAAGAAATTTCCAAAGAAAGTTAATGCATAAATGGATTATTGCAATTTAAATTAAAACATTTTAAAAATCTGATTCCAATTCAGTGACAACTTTAATCTATGACAAAAATCATAAAAACAAACAATTTTCAATCACCACTTTTCCTGAATTTTCTTCCAATTAAAAGGTATTTTTTGTAAACTTTAAACCAGTTACAAAAAGTAAGTTTTTTCATAGTCTGAAAGAGCTTGTTAAAAGAAAGATCATGGTTGACTTGTTCTGATATATTTTGTAGAATTCATTTTTAGCCAACATTAATGAGATAATTCGCTGTGGATTACATTACTGACATTATTATTTAGAACACTATTATGCGTTTCTAACTGTGTAAGCTTCCCACACTCCCTTAGCTGTTATAAATAAGAAAAATGTAGATCTGTCCCCTCCTGAGCACACTGGCACACACTGGCTTCAGTGGACATAGAAGGGGTACTGGCCCATTGCTCTGGTCAGCCCTGCGTGTCTCTGCCATGATGGCAGGAGATGATTGGCTCTCAGACCACACACACCGCACTAAGGCCACGGTAGACGGTCACAAACCTCCCGCCAGGGATTAAAGCACAGAAAGAGCCTCACCGGCCTGCGATGAAGGGGGTAAAAGATCAGCAGTGCAGAGACAGGAAGCCTGCAAATGAGTTTGTCAGAACGATACAGCGACTAGCGCATACACAGTGGCTACACAAGTGGGTCATTTGACAGGTTCAAACATTGCACAGACATAAAACATTCCAAGTTTAAACGTTAGTGTGAGAGCGTTGTAACTATGACCCACTGTGAAGCTTTAAAGGACAGGCCAACTCTTGTTAGCTTAGGCTAACTAGCTCAACACTGATAGCATAGGATCTCCGGGCTTTAATTAAAAATGTGATTTAATAAGAACAACGGTCCTTTACCTGCTGAATATATCACATTGTAAAAGTGCACTAACACTGGATAATAGTTAAGGTAACGATTCAATGTAACCGCGGATCACTATAATCCCCACGTGTTTATGAGCAGCAACCGGGTGGTGGATGTAAACAATGAAACATTTACTTACTTACGAACTAAAACAAATGCTCATCCTGTTTATTAAAACACCATACCAAATTCCAGTTGAACTACCCTATATGATTTAAACTTCTGTGAATACAAACTTACCTTCACGAAAAAAAAAGATTAAAAAAGTGAAGAGGACGACGACCATTTGCGGCAGCCCAAGAGAGAGGGGCAAATAACTTCCGGGTCTGAACAGCGTAAACGGCGCTATCCTGACGTTTCTCTGCCGGGCCAAATCAATATAATCATTCTGGATAGTTAGATAGGCAATGAAAATAGATATCGCAATAACAGCAAAGTAATAATTTATCTCTAAGTAGGTGCTAAACACTTGTATCTGCATTTGCCATGCCAGAGAGAGAGAGAGAGAGAGAGAGAGAGAGAGAGAGAGAGAGAGAGAGAGAGAGAGAGAGAGAGAGAGAGAGAGAATAATAGGTTGCGTTCACTGTATACCACAATATCTCATACAGATGGAGGGCAGCTAAAGTGAATATTGTTAAAATGCATATTTTTTGTTTTTCATTGTAATACAATGTGTTCTTAGGTCTAGTCACTAAGAGAATTCATCAGGTTTAACATTAGTAAATTTACCTTTTAGATATTTTAAAGTCCAACGTTATCAATAGGGAAAAGTCGCTCTTGCTCTTCATTTGAGGTTCATCACATTCTGGAACAGCATTCTATAGGCCAATAATATTTAATACAATATTATTAGTGTTGTGGACATTTCTGATGGGGGTTCCTAACCTTGCCAACTTGTGTCCATTGGGATAAATATTGAATAGGTTGCGTTCACAACTTGACATCACAACTAGAATGCCTGAGCTGGTAGGAAGGTGAGATATGGTATAATTTACTGTTTAATTGTCAGATTGCAAATTTGTTGTCCTGGTTAATATAGCTGTAATTACAGGGCCTATCCACATAAAACAACATGCCTGTTAGGTTAAAGGTCTTTAAACTATAAGATTAATATGACGATGATGATGAAGTTTGTGGTGCCAATCCCAAAGAAACAATATAAGGTTCAATATTCAATGACATTAAATGTATAGATTGCTTATATACAATACTTTTTTTTTTCATGGGTAAAAAAGTAGTGAGTGAGGTTACCTCTCTGAAGATCTGGCCTGACTTTGCCTTGTGGCAGCACCTGCTTCACACCTTTGAGCATTCATTCTTGACAAAACAGTAAATTAATACATAAAGCAAAACAATAGCCTATTTATTGATTTAAAATATGTAATTAAAAGCTTTTAGTCTTGTAACTTTTTGAGTGTGAATGGAGTAAAGAAAGAGGCTACAAGTTCTGAGAGCATGAGGGAGGGGAGAGCGTGATGGTTCACTGTGGTATCTAATGATAAAAGTACAAATATAATGCTGCTTGTATTTCTACTGGAGTAATACTACTACTACAATACTACTGGAGTAGTCTTTTTTCACAGTCCTGTCCATGGGATGATTCCTGCTCTGAGCTAGTGCTCTGAAGTTAATATTCCCTCAGGTTTGTCCACCCATTTAGAGCAAGGTTGCGTGAGTTGTACCACACTGCCCGATTCAATTCAATTTTTAAATTCTCACAACAACAGTTGCCTTGATGAGCCACAGGTAGAAAGCAGTTTAAATAAACGATGTTCAAGAGAATCCAGCAAATGGACAACTGTCACAGAGCATCCTTTGTCCTTGACCCTCTTTCTCAGCAAGGAAAAACTACAAAAAACCCTGTGGGAAAAAGTGGAAACCTTGAGGAGAACCATTGTGAAGGAGATCCGACTCCCACAGATGGACAAGCTGCAGATGGCCCAGGACTGTGGATACAGAACCACTTAGGAGGGAGGAAGGAGGCTCATCTAGTGTAGAGAGAGTTCCTCCAGACAGATGAGGAACAGCTCATCCAGTGGAGAGAGAGAGTTCCCCTAGGCAGACGAGGACATTCGAACATCTGGGTCTACAGGTCAGGGCCCTATAGATTCATTGTTACTGATCAGCCTGACTAGCGACAAGTGACAGAGCAGTTTATTGAGTTAAACTTTGGTAAAATTGGTCAATCTGGCTGTGCAGTCCAAAGCAGGTCAAATAGCAAGGAGTTCAGAACACTGCCTTGTGGTAAACTCTCAGTCTGGAGTTTAAAATGCTCATGTGATCTTTTCTAAGAGCTACCAAAAGTTAAGTGAAAATTCATGAGGAGCAACCTTTCACAGATGTTGTTCTACAGATGTGTGAGGGTGAACTTCTAGTGTTCAGGTTAACAGGGAGACAGGTTTTATAGGTCTCCATAGGCCTGTTATAATACCATAACTTCCTGTTCAATAAATTAAGAAATAAACAATATTTATTTGGGCTCAAAATGTATCGAGTGTAGGGCACCTCTTTTTGCACTATAGTGTGGAACCTTCTCATATTTTTTGCTGTGTATTATCTGAGCTGTAGAGGTTTAACTAATTACCATAATATATGCATAATGTATGTTTTTTAATTATATTGTACATTTTTTAAATTATAGGAATTATCATTCTTATTATCATTTAGTCAGTGGAATTAGTTGCATTATTATTGTTTATTAAGATATTTTCTGAATCAATAAATGACACAACATAAACAAATGACACAACATAAACAAATATGTTTTGTTTATAAACAAATAAACAAAACATAAACAAATAGAGCCAGCAACCTGTGCCAGGATTACAGATCTGATTTCTTGGGATGGGGATGTTGATGGCTGATTTGAGGCCCTAGGACTGATTTTTTAGTATTTATTACTGCCAGTTCTCCTCTTCTTTCTGATCTTGTTTCCTGCCTGTTTATTATCTCATGAACTAAAGCCTGGAGAGTCCAAAATAAATCCCAGTACAATACCAACTGTGACAAACACCTGGAAAACACACACGTTTGTATTCACTAATTCTAAGTGAATAGTACCTTGCACTTTCGCTAATTGTGTCAACTCCACTTGTTTACCATATAAAGGCAGTGAGTGCATTTTTTAAAATTCACCAGCATTCTTCATACTTCTGCACCTCTGATGATCCTAGTGGATGCTGGCTGTTTTCACCTTTTCTCAATAAATCACAAATATTAGCTAAATATTGTGAATGTGATGTGCATGCATGTTTGAGTGGGTGCCTGCAGGTCTATGCTATTATTACATGTTGATGGGAATGTAAATCTATATGTAAATGTAATTCAAAAGACTGGCTATCACCATCAGTCATATTTATTACATGCAGAATTGTACTTTTGGCTCTCTGATTCAGGCTGTGTAACATTAACATCCACCATTCTCTCCTCTGCATATCCCATATCACGGACCATAATTGTTGAGTCTGTATATCTATGGGTATTATAATAATAGTGAGTGAATGGCATTGTGATATAGAATCGGGGGTTGAATACCATCTGATTCCAGGTGTTTCTCCATGCGTGTCAGTGAAGGAAAGGCCATCACAGAAGTAGATTGTTGCCTTACAAAGGTTAGTCAGTAACCTCTGTCCCAACATCACTGCATTGACACACTAAATACTGCATTTGTTTTTGGGAAGTGCATATGGGCCCTTCTGCTTCTTGTGCTCCCACATCTATCTAAATTGGATGCAGGTCGGAGATGCCTCAGTGCCCTGATGCGGCTGCCTGATTTTGACTTCCATGCATTTGCCAGTATTTATTATTATTATTTTTGAAAAACAGGTGGAGGCTGTTTGAATGGAAGAGGATCATCTTGGAGAGTCCAGATCACTGATGTGTTGAGAATGGATGGAGTGTCCGCAATAGAGACTTAAGGTCCCCTGATTTCCAATCACACATCCAACGGGACGGTTCTGCCTGATGAGTGGTTGTTATTGGGAAGAAGAAGTTAAAAGAAGCATGTCATTGGTCTCATTTTTGGGGGGTGTATTTGTTGTGATGGGCCCTGCTTTCATATGGAGCCAGAACCATGGGGCCGTGGTTCTGAAATGACTTTTATCAAAACTGGATTCATACAGCTGCAGCTTTAGCCACAGCACAACTGATGTGGATTTTTGCACTTTAAGTGTGTCTTATAATGGGAATGGATACAGAATGGTATACTGTGCTTGTGAGTAAAGCAACCATCTGTTGTTAACACAACACACATTTTTCAGCACAATATATATATAATAATTATTATTAATGCAATTAGTTTAGAGAAATGTTATTCTTACTTTCCTGTTTGTTTTAAGGTTGCATCAGCTGGAGACATGCTTTTTTGCCCATTTCCTTTCATCATTAAATATGCAAATACATGGCAGTATATCAAAACGTAGCGTATCATACACATGGTCATGGCACTAAATGCCCTTTTATTTTCCCAAACATTTCGTCAGAATAACCAAAAATGCACTAACGAAATGAATAATTTGTCAAAGTAAAAGTATAAATAAAGATTCATTCATTCATTTACTACCGCATTTTCCCCTTAGGGGTCGCGGGTGACTGGAGCATATATCTCAGTGACTTTGAACCAACAGTAAATAAAGATATGCTATAAGAAATATACAGTAAAAGGCAAAAAATGTGCACCAGCAAATGTCCAAAATGTGTAAAGTTTTATTGTAAATAAAGAAATACTATAAAACGTCACCACAAATTAATTTGCCAAAAAAACAAATATTTCTAATTCTAACTTACAGTGTTTAGAGAAAATAAAAGTAGCACATGCAACTTATACTACTTAAAAGTATTAAATCAGCTACTGTATTTATCTTTTGTTTTAATGCCTGTTTTTCATTCTTATTGACAAAGAAGTATAACATTTTAAGCGATAATCTTGGGATAAGACTTTGACACTGTATTAGAAGATACTGAGGTAATATGCCAACCATGCAGTAATCAACAAACACAAATGATTAAAGACTGAAAGTTAGATGACTTTTAATACTCTTTGTTTGTGACAATAATTATAGCTGATCTTGACGCTCTTCCTTTAAAAGCTCAGATTAACATTCCAGTATGTATCTTTAAAAGCTGTAAATGTGGCTGTCAACAGAAGACGAACTTGAACAAGAGAACAAGCCACATAACACATTTCCTCAAAGAGGGGACTGGGTTACTGGGGATTACATTTGTAAACTCAATACACACCTGGGAGAAAGAAACCACAAATACAGAATCTTGCTGAAATGCAAGCCTTTACAAATTACCAAGCTATTTTGAGTCACATAATGTTAAACAAACAAAAAATCTCTCTCTCACTGTGAATTAGGCCAGTGCTATTCAATTTAATTTTCCTGAGGGCTAGATTTTTCAGAGGGCCATGGCCTCTGGGCTGAAGGTGTGACGTGCCACAACTTTTAACACAATCAGGGATTGTGCAAAATATCCACGACACTAGATTTGCTTCAATAATGATTAAATAATTACTTCTATATTAAATGTTGGTGGTAAACAAAATACAAAATGCTTCTTCCTATTCAAAATTGCCAATCCTGAGCCAGAATTACACAACTAGATACCAACCAACCAGGTCGAAACCAGGACTAACCCAGAATCAAACCAAAACTAACCTAAAAATCAAACCAGGTCACAGCAAAATCAAACAAGGTCTAAATCAGGACCAAAAAAAAGATAACCTCCTTCTAACCCAGAATGAAACCGGTAAACAAGAGGAAATATATATTTTTTGATATTTAGAAGATGGGTAGTGGGCTGGATCAAATCATTTGGAGGGCCTGATCTGGCCTCCGGGCCACAGGTTGAATAGCCCTGAATTAGGCTAAGGCCAATCCAGCATCTTTCAAATGTACAATTTGAGGGCAAAATTCCATAGCATATGAATATACGTTGTTTTTGCAAATTAATGTTTTAGTTTATCGTCTTCAAGCTGTGTTCTGATTATTTGTTTGAAAACGATCATAGTTATAGTCTAATAGTAACTTAAATACGTTAAGATAAATACATTAGGAATAGGATGTAGAAGATATTTTATCCTATCTGAAAAAATGAGTCTGACAATTAGGCCTTCTTATTAAAAGGAAACAAAGAAATAAACGCTGTAGCGTACTAGTCTCATTATTATAGCACACATCTGAAGCCCCAAGTGCAGATCTGGACGGATCTACAGTTCAACCTACAGAGCAATAACCTCTATGGCTGTAGCACCAAGCACCAGTCTGACCTTTCAGGGATGCAGTGTGTTTTTGACTTGATCCAGAATGTTGAGCCGTGCTGAGAGCGGCGGGCGGCCCTGTGGAGAACGTCTTCACTGTTGTTTATGTGTTTACATTGTTCTAATCGGCCTTTAGTTTTGTGTGTGTCGCGGTTAATGCGATTCTTTCCGGTTCCGCTCGGTCAGAGCCCGGGTCACTGATCCAACAACTCTCCCCTCATATTAATGACATTAATTAGCACAGGGAGGGAAAACAAACAGGAGAGTATTATAATTATCAGAACTATGGCAAAATTCTGTCACGACAAAACGTGGGCAAAGCCAAATGTGGAATGACACGTATGGGGTCACAATCAGACTTACTTTAATTCACCAAAATAGTTTCCAGGTGCAGCCTTTATCCATTTTACAGCCTTTACAGAGAGCGTTGCTTATGTGTTTATAGGCTTGCATTAAATTATTTGGGCAAAAAGTATTTCATACTCGTGATGTTAGTCGGCCTATCTAGAATATCTTTGGTCAAGTTGGGTTTTGTTGACCGTATTGATTATATAATAACAACAACAACATAACATAATAATAATATATTTTTGATTAAGTTCGACGGTCAGGATTAGGTTGACGAGTCACGACCACCAGACCAGATGTCCCGCACTTTGTTACTCTGGTGTTTTCTGCAGCTGCAGCAGATGTTTTACCCGCCTCACGGCTCAGGCGGGTGCAGCTTTTGTTGTTGGCTAATTGTAACCATTTACACAACTTTTAAGGTTAAATTATTGCCCCAAATAAATGTTGTCGTTTGAAGAAAGAACAAATTACACGCTAATGTGTGCTATAATCAGCCTAATGATAATATCTAGATCCTATTTTGATGTTGGAAGTTTAAGTCAAAGTAAAAAGGGACACTCTTCTCATGTAACACCAAGGATCCACAGCCTTTCTTTCCGCACCATGTGACATTTCGAGCCACCTTTAAGACATGCCTCATCATCTCTCATTTTCAGATTAAGAAATATGAATATGGTCAAAGTCTATTTATTTGAAAGCCAAAATGTCACGCAAGTTTTGTAGCCTACGTGGCTGTGGAATAAGTTATTCTACTCGCCATAACAGATATGATATTAGCCTTTACGTCACTTAGTCTATCCGCAAGTCTGAGAGAAAACTGTCCAAAACCTTGAAAGTGGGTTATTGGTTAGAACAAAACGCTGCCAGACCAGGAAGGTGAAGATGGGATGCTGCTATTGCTCCGTGCGTAATGCGTAAAGTGTTCCGTGCGTAACAGGTGTAGATCCATTCAAAGACGAGACGCATTTTTGCGAAACTAATTTCTTAAAGCCGCAGACTTTCTACAAATGCAGTCGAGCTAATATGACCATAACATACTCACAGTGGTTTAATAACACGAGGACACTGAGACGAGTCAGACAGGCGAGAGATGGGCGTGGGCAAGAAAGTTTAGTGGAACTTGGTAACAGATGCGCGTGAGGGGGGTCCGGTCCGGGAATCCTCTTAAGTTGAATTGATCTATGTCTCCGTGCGCGTACACATATAGACGTATTGCATTAGTGCATGCACGTTCCTGCAGGAGAAGCAAAAGGACATGAGCGCACATTGAAAGCGCAGCTCTTTTACTCGGCGTGATCATTTCACGCTTCCCCCCGAAGCCCTTTTTCCACCTAAAGCGTTTAGTTGCAGCTGACTGAACACTTGCACAAGTGCAATGGGAGCGGAAGGGTCGAATTATTTTAACTTACAGCTTGGCCCCAAACTACTGTAGGACGGAGAGGGGGACACAAGAAAAAAAAAAGTTTTTGTTCTTTTCCTTTTTTCTTTCGCTCCATCATCTCCTCCCCCCGCACCAACCAAGAACATGGAGCAAGGGCCTTGTCCCGCACAACGGGTCGGCAGAGCAGGTAAGCATCAGCTCCATTTTGCAATTTGTCAGCTAAATATTCTCGTTCATGACATTTTTATGAAATCATGGAAACTGTTTTATCCTATTAGCTACTGTAACATATTATTTTCGGATTTCCAAGCGTTGGATATTCAGGCTACAGCGTTTAACACACTTTGCTAACATTTTAAAAGACTTTTAAGGATTTGGTTTTGGTGATGTAGGTTTTGATACATGCACAATATCATGTGTTTATTCAGTAACACAATGCATTATTTTGGTTAATTTGTTTAGATGCAAGGACACAGGCTATTATTAATGTTTAGTTTTTGGGTTTTGTAGGTCTATTAAACTATTGTATAGAAAATGCACATTAACATCATATTTTTATGTTTGATAAGACAGTATTTTGGGTAATAGATTAAGATAGTTCACTAATGTAATAAAAGTCATTATAGAACTGTCGGTATAATGGTAAATTAATTGGGGTGTGTGTGTGTGCGCGCGCATTTACGTGCATTATAGGCCTTGCTTCAACAGGTTCTTTGCGGCCCATAAAACAGCAGGGTCTACTTTAGTCAATCGACTATTTGGCACCCAGTGGGTATCATATAATTTCATATCACTGCCCGCTGCGGATGTAGGCTATGGAAAAACAAGTTACCAGGTTTAGGAAATAAGCTGCGATTTGCTCTTTCATGTTCAAGTTGTGTATTGTGTGGGGCAGAAAGAAATAGTAGCAAGATGATAGCCATTATGCACACCAAAGAATAAATAATGCCTCTTTGCTACTCCTGTGCGGGATAGGCCTTTAATCCCTGATAAATTCCGAAAGAAGTGGGATTCCTTGCAAACGGATAATAACTCTTTAACCGCAGAGGAAATCAGAGTTTAAAGGAGGCCCTCCTTGGTCGCTTTACAGAGACTTGCGGCCCACAGCCTCTACCTACTGCCTCTCCATTTGCTATCACTGTAAACTACGTGCCATGCGTACTAAGCAGTTAAATCAAAATGAATGTGAATCTAATGAGACCCGGATTCTATTCCCGCTCTGCACTCTGCCGTGCGTAAAGTGTGCACATGGCCGCTTCTTTCAATGAGCAACGACATCTAGGTTCACCAAGTGAACAATGTGAGTTGTAAATTGTTAGTTCTTTTTTTTTTTTTTTTTTTTACACAGGACTAATGACTTTGCCAAACAAACAGTGACCACCTGAAACATTGGAAGTGTCCATAGAACTAGGCAATATATGCACCCTTGCTTAAATAGCCACGTCAACGTGTGGTTATAATCTGAATTTAAAAAATTAGTTACAACCTATTATATAATGTGTCATAACAAATAACACAAACCTATAGGCCTAATTTGCGTCCAGTATCAGGTTTAACTTTTCTTAATTTTGGAAAAAGCAAACAAAACTTTTATAACAGGCTAAAAACGATTTTAATTCCCCCATATGGATAAGTGACCGTAAACTCCCTTTCATAATATGGGAAAACGTTTGAAGGCTCAAACTCGTGCGTAACAATGCCGTGCAGAAAGTTTTTTGTTCGTTAAACATTATAACATGAGTACTGTTGTTGAGGTGAACGAGACGTGGGAAGGGTGCATGTGCTGACCTTATGTGGCATTTATCCACATTGACCTCAAGTGCCCCATATCCCACAACACTACAGCCTGTGTGCATATTGAAAGTAGCCTATCACGCTCATGCCACCCTCGTTTCACAACGCACAAGTCCTTGGAAAGGCCTGAGTGAGTGGGAGAGAGGGCTTACTTGATTTGGATGGGCCTACCAGTTCTACCTCACGACTTCGAGAAACTCTCAGTCTCAACATATTATTTATTAGTTTGTATCTCGTAAGCCAATGAAAAACTTAAAAAGAGATACGGAAGCTTTCTCATTATGTTTACAGTCAGCGGGCGTGTAATAAACGAGCCAGTGGAGTTAACATGCGCTATTAATTTTTCATTGCTTTTTTTCGTTTCGAGACTAAGGCGCGCAAACACCAAAGCAGCCGGGCTTTGGTGGAGGATGAAAATGGGAAGAGAAGCAATAGAGAAGAGAAACGTTTAAACACCAGACTGTGCCTTCATTTTTTCAAATGATTATCTCAACACATTGTTACTAATGTGTGTGTTTTTTTGTTTTTTTTAAAATAGGCTACCCATCGTCCTCTTCCTCCCAGCTCTCATCTCCAACACTGGAGTGGTAATGAAATATGGTAATGGTCTTGGACCCCCGGATTAGAGTCGTCCCACCCTGATGGAAGTTTTCTCCAAATTTCCAACCCTAAAGCGACAACAATTTGTATACATGGCTAATTGTGTTTGGATTTTTAATTGCTTATGTGTTTAATTTGCAAATAAGACAGACAAGGGGCGACGACAGCAATTTACTTGAGCGAGTGGAGGGTGAAAGAAAGGGGTGCTCGGCTCTGTATCTAAGTAAATAAATAAAAACAGACTTTGTCTGCATCCAAAAGCATAGAATAGTATTTTCAGAATCTGGATGTGACTTGCACCGCAGGCGTTTCCTCAAATGGCTATTATACGTGAAAAAACAAAAACACAGAATAAAAAGAACACTCAGTAGGCTACTAAAAATTAATAAAGTGAATATTTTATATTATGACTGTACCTTATGTAAAATATGAGTGTGTGGTATCCGTTAGTGGTTTAGTTGATTTTGGAATGATTAGTTTTAGAAACTACAACATATAAAGTGCTATAAAAACATAGGCCTATAGATAGAATAAAGCAATGAAGTTATGCGGAATAAAGCAATATGGTGTAAAGATTTCTTGCTGAGCAAAATTTTGTTTTTTTTAGGTTAATGTAGGCCTGCTGTCGACTAAAGTACACATCAGCACCCAAGTCTGAGTGCTGATGTTTAGGCCCCAAAACTAAAACGCCCCCTCGTGGCACACGTTTTAATTGTCAGAAGCCAAAAGAAACTATCGGGCCAATACGAGCTCTGTTTCGCAGCATTTCTGCAGATCCAAGCATAAACTCTCTAAGCCTGTTTTGATGGGTATAAGGATGGGTCCTTGGGGTAATTAAGAGATCAAAATCAGACTTGCAATCAGGAAGGGTTGCTATCCAAACCAAATCGAAACATCAAATGAAAACAGAAACAAAATCTTTCAAAATAAAATCATACATTAACCTTTCAAAATCCCTTTGCCCAGAGCTACATCATACATTTTGTTGATACAAATTTTGAAGAGGTACAAGGGCATAACAGGGTTAGTCAATAATGATTGAAGAATGAACAATAGAGACAATGCTAAAAGCATGGTCTTCTTCAACTGGCAAGGTGTAAACATGGAAAATCTAAAATGATTAACTGTCTAAAGAGGAAGAGGGGAAATAACTGTTTTTTAATTTGGCTCCAGCTTTAGGCTATTTGTGTAGTTAATATTACGAGGGCGGGAGTTAGATCTGCCCTCTCAAATCAGGTGGGACGAGCATGTATTGAATGCCTAGTTTGTTTGGACCAGAGCCTTACTGCAGCTCGTTGCAATTGCATTTCATTAAACACGACATCCGCAATCAATTAGGTAATGAGTGCCAATGCATCTTTCATATGCTTTCCCTCAATTTTTCTCCTCAAGCTACACTTTTATAACATTGTGTTCAAACAAGGAAATTACACACGCCAGTTGTTTTCAGTGAACTCGACAGCTCACGGAAGATGAGAATAAAACATTGTTTTTTTGTTTTTTGTTTTTTTAATAAATAGCTATGCTATATTTTAAACTTTTAAACCTCGGATGAACAAAATGCCAATATAAGATTTGTCTTTTTCTGCAAACATTTTAAAGGCCTAATCTTCGTTTTAATACACCATTAATTAGCTCTTTAATATTGACATGAATAAATTGAGCGCAAACTGTATGAAGCTAGGTTTTGCTTCGTTAATTGAAATTAAACATAAAATCGTCTACTCCGTGCGTCGCCTCCTCGTGCCTCTGTATTGGTCGCTTGACAATACGATCAAACTGTCATTGGTCAGTGGGATAAGCATCAGCCAATCATTGACCTGCCCCTCCTTTTACCGGCTCGCGCTGAGTGTGACGTGTCGTCAGCGCTCACTCTGTGATTGGCTCCGACCGCTGTGAGTGACGGGCAGGTGGCCGGCGCGTGGAGGTTAGGATTGCTGGCGCTGTCCGCACGAGAGCAGGTCCTGAAACGCGGTGCGCGCCACAGGGAACGCTGGGCGCCGACAGTTTTTCTCCGTCTCTTTTTTGTAACGCCAAGCGTTTGTGTCCACACCGCTGCTCTAACGTCTTTGGGAGACAACTACTTGGACAAGTCAGGACTGTTTGTACATCTCATCAAAAGCCAAGAATTTTGTCTCATAAGTCTCGCTCAGAAAGGACCCCTGAAAAAACAGTGAGATCCGGTCACAAGAGACTGCCATTCCGCCCACTGCCGTCCATTCAAACTGGAGGACAAGACTCAACTCATTACCACTGGCCACCTGAAGACTGACTATTGCTGTTTTGTTTTTTATGCGCTAAGATTGAACTCACTTTGAAGGATGTTGTTGTAGCACTCACATGCTGCATTTTTAGCAGAGCGGAGCGGTTGTATAAGACTCATCTCAATAACTTGGAGGACCAATCAATCTTGGACCAAATACATTTTGCGTTTTTGTTATTTTGTGTTGGTTATTTTTGTTTGTTTGTTTGTTTTTTAATTTGATTTGTTTCTGTATTTTTGAAACATCTAAAGTACTTTAGACGTCACCACCATCGGACCGCTCAGAGGGAGGACTGAGGGAAAACCGGGACACAAATGTCTTCGTTTTTTTTCTCAGACTTTGATTAAAGATTGTAGAAGGAATGAGCGCTGCCGCTGTCCTAAAGCTCCGCTGGTTTTGGAGACCCCAGAACAGAGCTTGGTGCGTCCCGTCTCCATGAGGTGGAAGTTCACGTCCGATTATTATTTTACTAAATTTTGTACATCAGCAAACTATTTTTCTTTACATTCCAAACACGTTAAAACTATGAGTATTTTTTAATGAAAGTAATTTGGCAGCAATTCTGTTGGCCTAGAATTGTAAGAGCCTGTATCCAATACACGCTTTAAATCCATTTGCTGCCCTTGTGCGCTTCTTTGGCTGGCGGTGTGGAAAAGGCGGCAGGTTGAAGCTGGGGGTCCAGTGGTATTTTGAAGAGCCTCGTACTGAAACGGGGCCCCGCAGCCCCACATCACTCATGGAGATTCACTGTAAGCACGACCCGTTTGCAGCGATGCACAGTAAGTTCAGACCTTGACTTATATTGTTTTAACGCACACATTCCCTTTTAAGTTATAACTGACCCACTGTTTAATGTCATCGCTCATTGCAAATGTAGAGAACTAATAGTTGCATGTGCTGCATGATTTAATTCCATATTAGTTGCTGGTTGTAAATCCAATTCTTGCAAAAGTTGTGCGCTTGGCTACCCCCAAGCAAACAATTAAAAACCGGGTTGATTTTTAAAATTTTAAATAGTTCATCAGAGTTTTCTCAGTTTTTATTACGGATTACAGATAACCTACATTTTACTGCCATCATTATCTTAACTTTCAACTTCATTTAAAGTTTTCGCATTTTGGGGACAGGTTGAACAGCGTTGTTGAGCTTGTGGTTTGCTGTGTGTGTGTGTGGATGAACCTTGTGATGCGTGTCCGCCCCGTCCCTTTCCTGAGGGCCACAGGGAGAGAACGAGGGGCAGAGGGTCTAACAAAGCATGACTAAAAGCTGAACTTGATCCACAAACCGGGTTAGACGCAGCATATAGCGCACATTACGCACGAGGTCTGCCCAGGTCTTCTCACAATAAAAACAAGGCCAGACCTTTGTTGTTGACCCCTAACCGTGAGCGAGAAGGTGCACGCACTGTCCACGCGCTGTACTCCTTCACTCACACGCACACGCACACGCACGCAAGCAGAGCAGGTGCTCGGGACGTGGGACTTGGTTACTCAGTCGTGACACGGCCCGTCTTAGTGTCGTTTTGCTTTAGTATTTATAAATATGACTTCTTTGATTTTAGTTTATTGCATGTATGAAAAAGGAAAATGAAACGCAGCCTAATGGAATAGATTTTTTTTGCTTCATGTTCCAGAGAGAATGGGTTACATGCAAGTGACATAGGTTCCCACGGTGCGTTATTTTTGGGGAGGTTAAATATGCTTCACGCATTCATTCACATTAAAAAACTGCAACGAATCTTATTCCCTCTCGCTGCTGATTTGACCACAGCCGATGATTCGCGCTACCAGTGTTGCTGGTGCAAAGCCTGGAGCGCAGCTTAAGTTATAGGCTATAGCTTATGTCAGAGTCTCGGGACGGTTTAAAACGATTACATGTAAAAACCTTATAGGCAAGAGTTAATCAACTGCATTTGTGTCTCTTTTCCTTTTGAATAACCCAGCAGTCTGCGCTAATATATAGGCCAATAAACTGTAATCATTTTTGGTTCAAATTGTTTAAGCTATGTTTAGATTTACGCACAGAAAGTCCGTGCTGTTACGTGACTTTTTGAAGCATACAGGAGGGGAAAATTAGACTTACAACTTTTTTTCTGCAATTTTGATGAGTAAACGGCTGTAATTTTTATTGCACAGGGCCTTGCTTCTCGGGTGTTTTGAGGTCAAATATATTGCAGCAATGTTTGAAAAATCTATAGCAGGTAATTGTGATGGTAATGAGTTGAATTTCATAATAACGCATTGTAATGTTAATGGTGGTATGCTGAATATTAAGCAGGCAGGGCTGCGGCCTATACCTTGGTCATCCATTCGTGAGTCAGTCAAAAGAAAAAAAGAGTATCATTGACACGAATCCTAGCTAAACGAAGAATGACTATTGCCATTGTTTAAAAAAAAAAAAATCATTTCAAAATTAAGTCATGGATTGCACGTAAAGAGATGCTGCGTAATCTACTTTTAAGGAGCATTTACGCATCTTATTTTAACAATAAAACGTGTAGTCTAAAAGTAAATAAAATAGGCTTATACATTTAAAGCAATTTCAAAACCACACTATGTATATCTCAGAGATCTGAGGAGTGTTTGCTAAAGGAAATTTGCTTCATCTGTATTCCAATGTGCAACTTTCCTGCATTCAAGCCAAAAGTCATTTCTGGCTTCTATTTTATAGCGAGAAAAAACAGGGAAGAAAACCGCTGGCGTTGAGTAGTGATTTTCTCCTTTGCTTTATTTTTGAGGCGTCAGGCCGTGACGAGGCAGACGAGAGGGAGAGAGATAGAGTCGTGGACAGAGGAGGAAAGGGGGACAGGCGAACTCTGAGACACAGAGACTAATAGAGCTTATTTTCTGGATGGAGAAGCGCAAATATATTTTGCGTTATCTTCTTCCAGGAAACATTGAATCAATCAAACATTTAGGGAGGAAGCAGAGCTCTTAAGTCAGGTCCTATAAAAGCTAAATAAATAAAATACAAGAGGGATGCATAATGACCCCTATAGTGTAGTTTGTTTTTCTTCAAAACTGAAAATAAATTGCTACTGCTGCAACGTTGCAGCCTCCTGAGACTCAAAGGCCAGAGACAAAAATGTTTTAATTTGGGACAATCTTTGCAAACCTTGCAGGGCTTTGCTGCTAATTGAATCCCTATATGTGACCAAATTTGTTTGGCAATTACATTCAATTTTATAATTTAAAATCTGACACTCTCCAAACTAAAATCAAGTGGATGCTCTATCTAAAATAAGAGTGTAAATAGTGGGACCTCATTTTGAGTGAAGTCAATGATAAACAAATGCCTTCAAGTGTTGGTTTTTATCAGTATTTATGGGCTCAGAAAATAAATTTCAAACATATAATCCCAAGAATGTGAGAGCCTCATACAGCTAATGCTAACAGTAAATACACAGATAAGTGAATAAATAGTTATCGGAAAAGCCTTTTTGTAGGCTACAGTCATTCCTTTCCATCGCCTTACAAAGCATGGCCCATTCCAAGCCGTGGCCCAGATAGGTAAGTGTGAAAGGACCCATTTCATTTACTCTTATCAGAGGAGAAGGCACAGAGTGAAAAAGGAAAGAATGGAGAGAATTCTGTGGAGATACATGTAGTCAGGAGCAGTAGTCTGCTATAAACCTGCAAAAGGTCTCGGGACATAATGATCATAATAAAATGCATGGAGAAATCAGGTCTTTGTAAAATTCTTCTACAAAAGCATTCTGAGAGCGCACAAGACTTGAATCAGGCCAGGTCACCAGAGTGTATGTGTGAGCACTTTTGGACACTGGGCAAAAATAAATCTGTAGAAAAGCCCAATAACTAACATAATTTATTTATATAACATAACAACATAATTATATTTCATATTGTACTGTATAGATTACTATGGACTAGATGGACCCCGGAAGAATAGCGAAGGCATAGACGGCACTAATGGGGATCCAAATAAATAAAACCTATAGCACAGGGGGAAACCTTTATTTAACAGGAGACAACTAAGACTGGGTGGGACTCTCTTTCCCCTGGGAGTGTGCACAGTCCTATCTCACAATTTGAAGATTGCCAAATTCAAGGTTAAATGTTCTGTCTATTGAGGCATAAACCCATATTTATTTAATTAAGAAGCAAAACATTTTTGATACGTATTGTATTGAATGATGTTTGTGTTTATTGTGTTCAGGTTGTGTTCACATGTCATTACAGCATTCTGTAAAGTCTAGTTTAAAAGTGAAGTGGGATTAAAATTCCATGCAGCATGTGTGAAAATAATTTATCCTTTTATATGGTTGATATCTTCGTAAGGCCTATCCACATAAACCGAAAAACTGACACAAGTAAGTCTTCTCTCTCTGGACAAATTAAGACGAAATTATTTTATTCACTGTAGCTTCTAAAAAATGTGGCATTGTTCTGTCAAAAGCATGATTGTGGTCACCTTGAATGTCTTTATGCCTAGAGACTTCATGTATTTACACTGAAGGGTAATTGCTAGTTTGGTTTGGGTGTTATTGTTATTATTACATCTGACAAATCCTTAAGGTTTAATGGTCTATGGTTGTGTTCCAAAAAAATGGTTTGTTAAAAAAATATGCAACTTTTTCGCTGATTATCTATTTTGGAAATTCAGTGTTAATTTGAGGCATTTCTATTTGCTGTTGAGTAGAATATGCCCCGTGCCTGAATCATCCCCTTCCTAATTGTACGTCTTGTTTCTTTAAAAGTGGTCATAAATGTCACTTGTTACTGATCCAGCTAATGTGATTATGTAGTCCTAGAAGTTCAGTACGTGTTTCATTTCATGGCATTTGGAGGCCCACTGCTGAAGCTCACATTACATAAATAGCTTGGACTGTCTCTATATTGCTGCCTTTTGTAAAAAGTGATTGCTTTTTTAAATTATGCTGTCTGCTGCCACAATCTGCATAATGAGTCTTCTTCTATCTACAAAAATAAAGTGGGTGTCATTTTGAAATAGCACGTTTAGTTTGGTAGAATGCGAGACTTTTGACTCCACATTGGTGCCTGGGTGTATTGGGGAAGTACCACATATTCTCACTGCGCTGTGACCGTAACCTAAAGCCAATAAATTATAGATTATATAAATAAATGGGTTCATGGGTCAAGAAGATACTAATCATCTTCAGATATAAGTTGGCTTGGACTCTTGAACTTGAGGATCCTTGAGTTCTTGGCGTTCATACCAAACCACACAACACACGGAAACAATAAGTATTAATTCATTAGATTGATAATGTATTAATTTGAGAAGTATTTAACCCAAATCTATTCAAACTTGATTGTTTGACAAGGTTGACTTGACCTTGTTTTAGCACCAGTTTAGTCCTTTTTTAATCCAGTGGACTTGCATTTTCTGCTCAAGTTAAAAGTGATTTCCATTGTCTGAAATGATATCCATATTAGTAAAAAAAGAAAAAAAAAGAAAAAAAAGAAAAAGAAATGTAGATTGTGTGGTTTTGTTATGCTTTTTAACTGTATGGATCATGTGCGTGTTGGCTTCTGATGGAGAAATGAGTTGGACAGGTTCGGGATCAGCTTTGTGTTTTAGGGGGTATCCCTGCTGGGCTAATGTGTTTAAAATCTATTACCCCCACAGCAAGGATTAGCGTGCATGTGTGTGCTTCCCCCTAAAGACGTAATCACCATGGTAATACAAAACGCCATGTGCTGGATTATGGGCAGGAGAGATTCTGGCTTTACTGTGCCTTTGGTCACACATCTGCACATATACAGTATTTGCCTTATACGTGGTAATAATGACAGGAAGAGTGTGCTCAGATACATCGGCTACAGTTGAGTGTACGGTTTAAACTGAATGTACAGTTTATGTCTTTGTTGGAAATTGAAAGTAGATATCTTAAATTTAAAAAATTGGGGCATATTTAGGGGAATTTGTGAATACACCACAAATGTCAAGGTCAAAGAAAAAACAAGTGCCATCACCACTCAGCCCTTGGATATTAACTAAAATACATCATCCTATTCTTTATCAACACACAATATCCAAACTAACATCACTATGGAAAGTGTATGTTTTCTGCTCTGCTCTCCTTCAGTATTATCCTGTTGTTAGCATTCTGTCGTTGCACCGGTCTTGGTACTGCTCTCCCTCAGGGGGAATATTAGCTGTATCTTTCAGTAAAAGGGGCCGGGGCCAGGCCTTGGTCAATAATTAATTGAAATCCCTTCATTTACTTGCAGTGTTAGCTTAGCCTGCCTGCGGTGAAAATGGGCAAAGATTGCACTTTGGAAGAGTTTCGACTGCTGCCATTATGCTGAACAAGATAAATAAGTGGCAGAAAGGAAATCACTGGTGTTTGAGTTAAACTGACTCCAGCCGTGGGCACAGAACCCGACCGAGTGGCTCTGATAACTTTGCATACCATTAGATTTTAAGTTACATGGTGTTTGCATGTTTGTTTATTCAATTGATCAGAATCACACATCAATTTGTAACCAGGGCTTCTTGTTTTACAGGATGTTTTTTTACAGTAAAGGTTCACATTGCATATGCCAGTTGTAAGCATAGATAAATGGAGAATATCTTTTGTGAAACTCTTGTAGGACAGTCAAACTTCATTACTGCCTTATTGTTGTATGTACTTAAACCATTTGATCTAATCCTGTCTCATAGGACATGGCGGCGTGAACCAGCTTGGAGGTGTGTTTGTGAACGGACGGCCCCTTCCAGACGTGGTTCGACAGCGAATAGTGGAACTCGCCCACCAAGGAGTCCGGCCCTGCGACATTTCACGACAACTACGAGTTAGCCACGGATGTGTCAGCAAGATACTGGGCAGGTAATGAGCAGGAAATGTAACCTAGAAAAACACAGAAAAAACAACATTACACTTGAGATTCATAGTGTCATTTAAGTCTGGTGGAATTACATCTACAGGGTAATGCATCTATTTCTTCATAAAACAATGTATTGTCATTGAGCAATTTAGCAATACCCTAATACCATCTTCAAAGTGAAATGTAATAATTCAAGGCATGTCATTCTCATCTTGACCTCTCCTCCCTTTTTCACTTCCATGTCTGTCTACTTCTGTCTTTTCAAAGCTAAATCCAAGACTAAAATCCATGCTCGTTCCGTCCCCTGGAGAAGAAAGGCCCACAAAGGGAGAACAGATTCATCACTTTTTTGGAAATTTGCATCAAAATGAAAAAGTGGCACCATATTTCTCTACCCCTCCCCGAAATGAAGGGAACACGGAAAGTGGCGAATGGTTGTAAAAGACAATCAGAATGTTCTGAAAAAAAGTGCTAGACAGAGAGACCATTTTGTGGGGACAGAAAAAGGGGGAAGGATTAGCCGGTAGCGACCCGTAGCTATATCAAAAAATGTGTTGCTCATTGTTCTCCCTTTGGTCTGACTCTCTCTCTTTTCCTTTTCTCTCTTTGCCTCTGTATCTCTCTCTCTCTACCCTATCCTGGACGTTCAACTCACTGAAGCGTTACTGCGAGGAGGAGGGGGGAGAGTTAGTGGAGATGGTGGTGTTGGTGGGATGCGTTTGTTTTATCCTCTTCTGTGTCTCTGTGGTGCCAACAGAACAAAAAAGAAAAAAAACATCAACTTGAATTCTCCATGTGTGCTATCAATAACCACTTTATTCACTGATGATTTGCCTGTGAATAATTTAAATCCATTTTGGTTGTATTTTTCTCAAGCGGAGCTTATTAAAAAAATCAAACGCTTAAAATGTGCAGAATAGAAACATGGGAAGACAAGAAAATGTGGCATTGCGTTTACAGAACACACATCTAGGGAAGGGATTACTCTAGCATACAGTGCGAGGGAGAGAATGAGAAGGGGAAACAGGCAGAGCAGCAGGTTTAAGACTGACTGACAGCTTGCATCCGCACTCTGCATCCCCCCATTTTTTTTTACAAGCTTTGTATTTGCTGTCCCCCTGCCCCCTGTGCCCCTTGCACATGCAAATACATTCATGAAATAGCCATGGTGGACACTTTGACTATCTGTGCAAATATCTGAGGCTCTCTTCTTCTTAGATCAAGATGTTAAGATTTTAGAGAAATTAACAACCATTTGTAATTTGTGTTAAGATAAGTAGGCCTATAAGTTCTAAATTTTAGGCCAGAGATTGCACACCTCAGTTTCCATTGAAAAGCGTTCCTGTAATGCTTTATGCTGAAAATCTATAAATACTACTGCAAATTACAGCACCATTTTGAAAAGCTATTAATTAAGTCTCAAAAGTTCACTCCCACTCCCTTCATCTGGAACGTGTAAGGGCTAAAATCTGAGTTTTCTTTTGTGCTGAAACTAAGCTTGTTTAAATAGAAAGCAATGTGTTATGACGAGAAATACATTTTTCCATTCAAGCTGTGTCAACTACATACATCACTGCATACAGTTACTGCATCTGTTTGTCATTTTCTATATTGCATTTTCATTCAGCATGTCTTTTTCCTGCAGGTACTATGAGACAGGCAGCATCCGCCCCGGCGTTATCGGGGGCTCCAAACCAAAGGTTGCTACACCCAAAGTGGTCGACAAAATAGCCGATTACAAACGCCAAAACCCTACCATGTTTGCCTGGGAGATCCGGGACAGGCTGCTTGCTGAGAGAGTGTGTGACAATGACAGCGTCCCCAGCGTCAGCTCCATCAACAGGTGATGCCCCAGCATGTATAGCAACAGGTAGCCCGGGTGGAGGCTGGATATACTGTTTCATATGCGTGCGGAATAGTGACCAGCTAAGAGACCTCCATATGTATGAAGTGGCTGCAGCTCAGTGGTTCAACACGGTAGTACAATGACAAGCCTTCCCCCTGAGCCCGGAGCTAGGAAGGAGGGATAGTGTAATAAGAGAGAGAGAGAGAAGGGTGGGGGGCAAAATAGGTGAACAAAAGGGACGTAAGGTGTGCTGGAGCAAGCAAGGGAATAAGCATCATATGAAAGGGGCAGGCATTAGGAAAAAAAGGTCCGGAGTAGCAGAGGGAAGCAGGGGAGGAGAGGAAAAGAAAGGATGGAGAAAGGAGGAATAGGGTTTGCATGAGCAGCCAAGCAGGAAGTGTGAGGCCCCTCTGCCATGTCAGCCTGCCTCAGCCACTTCACACACACAAATACACACACACACTGGCTGGCACATATACAGGGCTGTTCCCACAACGCTCATGTTCCTGTGTCACCCAGATCCTCGCTAATATCTGCTCTCTCCTCTCTCCGCCAGGATCATTCGGACTAAGGTTCAGCAGCCGGGCCAAACAGGCTCAGTGGCGGCTCACAACTTAGGTAAGTCTTGCCTAGAACGATGCACAGTTCAGTGGAAGCAAAGCTTGAACTGTCAAATAAGACAGTATAGATCAAATGCAGATACACTCTTCACACTTTGAGGGTTTCAACATGTTGAAAGAACTTTGGTCAACATTGATTGTAGGTGTCATTAAAAGTTCCAATTCTATCGCTCCCTTCTAACTATGATACAATGTATTACAATCACATTAAAAACCCACTGTTTCTCAAACTTATAAAATAAGATTGTCTCTCGTCTTAAAAGCATTCTGACCAAACCATACTCTAACCTTAACCCTAGCCATAAAAGCATGAGATCAGAAATGACAAGATCTTTTATGCATCAAACATTCTTATGTAAATCCCAGAAACACTTATTTGCTTTGTATTGTGGAGGTTTTCTGTACCAATATTGACTTGTTTCCCCTATGCATAAACTCACAATTCATTTGCAGTTTGCTTAAAATTACCCCATGGTTTTTCCTCAATTGATTTTGTTCCGTTAACGCCACACATGTAAATGCCAGTGCTGGTGTGACATCATGTCAAGAATCCACTCTCTTTATTATTATGCTAATTTACATGCACAACTCCAGATATCAGATTGTGTTGGATTTAAGTCTCCCAAAGCCATATATCTATTACCGTATTTCATACTATAGTCGTGCACATACATTACATACCACAGTCAATCTCCCACCCCGCCCCAAAGTGGATTCCCTGTCTCTCGTATCTTCATAATCATGCATTGTCTATTAATCTAAATTAATTTCACACGCAACGCTCCTTGCCTCTTTCGCGCACACACCTAGCTGCACCTAGACGCACATCGACACACCAAGATTACACAGATAAACGGTCCCACTCCCGGGCGGAAAATTGAACATTTGGATTTGCCGAATAAAAGCGTTGCGTTCTAGATTAGAAAAAAAAAGAAAGAGAAAAGAAAATCAGATAATTGAAGTGCTAAATCAAGTGTCGGAGAAAAAAGAGGGATATGCATTCATTATAGCCCCCTTGTTGTTAGCACAAGTGGCTAGAAGGGACCTTGATCCAGCGAGTTTGTTTTTATTTAGATCTTGTTCCATGTGTGTATGTGTGCGTGTTTGGGGGGTCTGCTGGGAGTGCGGATTAGGATGTCTGTCTCTGCACCTTTCTTGTCCCTCCTGGGATACCATACTGTCACTCAGCCCCACCGTCCGCTTACAGGGGCGCAGATAAGAGACCAGAAAGTGACTCCATGTGGTGTGTGTGTGTCAGTGAAGCAGTGACTAGTATGTTGCTGTGTTGCCCATAAACCAACTTGTCTCCTTCAAGGGAAAGATTAGAGCAGTAAAAATACTCACGCACACAAACTACAATCGTGTCTTTTGTCCTTTTTTTTCCTTTTCTTTTAAGGTTCATTGTTGTAAGCACATGAAGATTAAAATCCACCTGTTTGGAGATTAGGGAAGAGACAAAATACAGAATTAATGAAGGTTTTTAGACATCAACTCCATAGTCAACAGTGACTTTAAGACACCTTATTAACACCTGCTGATTAAAGCCGAATTGCTATCAACAACAAGTATGAGCTAAACACACACAAATCCAGCTTGGGTTTTCCTGACTAAAGTTGCTTTCAATTCTTAACAATCATTCTGTTGAAGATTTATTGAAATTTCGCACGAAGTGTCATAGAGATCTAGATTCTATTTATGCTACTTTAGGCATGAGGAGGGTGTAAACTTTTGTAACGGCTGAAGTTAACATGAAAGACTTTGGACCGTGGTTGAAAGCCAAAGCAAGAAAGACCGCAAAGGAGTTATTGATCCTTTTCCACAATGCGGCAGCAGTGACCATCACCACAGAACACCAATATGTTTTCATTTAGATAATATTATTGGTTTTACTCATCCATTATTTTTTACTCTTATTCATCTCTATTCATTCTCGCAGGGACATCTGTGGCTTCCACCCAGGTCTCCGCGGTGACCAGTGACTCCGCAGGCTCCTCCTACTCCATCAGTGGTATTCTGGGTATCAGCTCGGCGACTGATGTGGGCAAGAGGAAGAGAGATGAAGGTAGGACAATAAAACTGACTCTTAGTGAATGTGATTGTGTGTGCGTTTCTGTGATAATGAACACGCAAATGAAATTATACTAAAACATTTTGAAGACACAGGCTACTTGATTATTGGTTTCAAATGCAACATGGGTTTAATTTCTTAGCTGTCATTGTTCATTGCCAGGTATATGAAATACAACTTTAGCTTGTTTGAGGCTTGAAGCACTGACCGTCCAGTGTGCAAATGCTCAATCAATTAAAACCTTTCGTGACTCCTCAAAATATATTAATTTGAATTAGATGTCTCTGAGCAAACATGTATTGTATTCACAGTTTTGCTCGCAGATCAGATGGAAAGACACAAAACGGCAACAACAACATTAAACCCTGCATAAAGTAATCCTCAATGAGCCATTTTCAAACCTCGATCAATTCTGATATCTTAATCAGATTAGGCAACTGGCTTAATAAATGTACTATGACTAACACAAACCAAAACAGTAGTTTGTGTCTTCATTTAACATTAAGAGAACAATGCACTCAAAAACTCCTCCTCTGTTGGGTCCAGAGTTATGAATCAATGCCAGATCTAAGTGTTGCAGCATGGGACTTTCTAAACCAAACATCTCCATTTCGTGCCCCCTTTTTGTTTACTAACATCCAAATCTTGCTGAGAAGCCAGTTTATGCATGCACTATTGATCATATATGCTGTCATAGTGGATCAATGCAGCCTGCATGTTAATCGAGAGGAGCATGCTGATAAGGGTGTGTGTACGTGGTGGTGTCAGTGGCATTAAAAAGCCATCACACCGACATTCTCCTACCGTAAATGAGACAGGACCAGATGTCGGAGCAAGAGGGGGGGTGACAGAGCGCCACTGGGGGCTATCGCACACCTTTGGAAGATTTAGAAATGCTCTGGAGCTAAAAGAGGAGCCCGAACACAATGCTCAAGTGAAGGCTGGACTTGGACTCTTTTATTAATTATGAATAAACTGACCAATAGGAGATGATGAGCACAAGTTTAAAACGTTTCTTTTTAAACACTTAACCTGTTAAGTCTGTTCAGGGACAGTTTGAGGTTCTTTTCCAATTCATTCCAATAAAGGAAAAAAAATTGCCACAGAGACATGCTTTATATTGTTGGGAAAAAAAAATCCTCAAAACATTAATTGCATTCATTTAATCCACAGTACAACCCATGACAAGACAAAAATAATTTAAAAATTAGCACAAAAAAAAGCTCTAAAATTATTCTTTTATGCCTTTATTCAGGCTATGGGTGTCCAATCGTGGGCTCTTTGGTCTAGTAAAAAAAAAAAAAAACAGATCTAGAAGTAATCCCTCTTCCCCCCCACCCATTTATATAATCTATAAATGTTTTATAGTAAAAAAAAAAAAAAAAATTGTGATAAAGATCTCAACAATGATTTCTCCCTCTAAGCTTCACAAAGATGTGTCACACTCCCAGTTAAAGCCTCCAGGGGGCGTAGGGAAAGCTGTGCACAATGGATCAGCAAATGGTTTTGCTAATTAGCCTCATTTACATTGTAGCACTTTTGGTACATTTGTACTCTGTTACACAAGTATAAGCATAAATACATTATAATAAGCACCATTTCAATGTACTTGGACCCCAAGCTCTGAAATTTCACTCAGTTGTATTGAATTTGGAGTTTCTACTATGAAGTATGTGTTTGATAGAGACATTTGAAATCAAGCATTATTTTTTCTATCAAAAAGCGCAAACTTGTATTTGTGCTATGGCTTTGCCTGTGTACACTTACATTGCTTCCATTCATATCACCAGAAACTAGAATTTCTTACCTTTCAAATGGTGTATAACACATGTATGTTGAACAAAGAATAATCTTTTAATACTCATTTTAATTTGGAAAATTACAGTTAAAAGACACTAGACGAGAATAGAAAAACATAAGTGGGCCTTAACAGTGACAAAGTTCTACAAAACACATATAGTTATAATTATCATTCCAGTTATAGCTACATTTAGAAGCCTACCTAATACTACACTCTTTTACATTTACTAAACTGCACATAACAGTTTGGTAGTTTTTCTTCCACCTCTGAATAAACATTTATATTATTCATTATTGTAATAACACAAGTGGCGACTGCAGAATTCTATAATGAAATTCTTGACAGCCTCTTTGGACAATCCAATAACATTAGTATGGAAGAAAACACAATCTGAACTTATAATAATGAATAAATAAATACAAGCTGCTGACACAGCACTAGCGACATTAGCTTGTGCTCTGCTAAAGATTAAACCACACATAATTTTAGACAGTTTAGCACAGTCCCCCTCTTTCCATGTTTTTGCATTGCTAATCCCTGTTTCATTTTGGACACTTTACATTTGGTCAAAGTAGGTTCCAGATAATTCTGTATTTTGTGTGATTACAAGTCACCTTCTTGGAGACTGCAGAGGCTTGTAGTCGCTGCCTTCAAAGCAGCGTAGTAGTATTTTTTTTAACTTCATATATAATTGCACAAATGCATTTGCACAAACTATTATCCTACTGCGTATAGCTTAACTGTGTTGTCCAAGCTGCAGTTCAAGTACAAGTAATTAGCCGCATCATTGTTTGTCTTTGTTCTCTACATGTGCGGTCTGTTAGTCATTTCACTAGCGCTGCTTTTGTGTTTGAAGATAAATATCCAGACCTCTGTTGCACTTTACATTGCCTGGCTGAAGCATCATGTTGGCTCCTGCTTCACTTCTCCCCGTGTGTGTGTGTGTGCAGTTTTCTGTGGCAGAGGTCCGCACGCCCGGCTCGGTGGTCTAATTAACAGCATTGCTAATCACAGCTTCCATTAGAGCAGCCCCCACTGGATAATGACACACACACAGCGAGGGGCAACAGGGAGAACAGCATGCACCAACATGGACAGACACAGACATACATTACACAGCAGCACGAGCCTCTCACACATTCACACAATCACAGCCACATGCTCTAGTGTGACAACATGCGGACGCACAAAGACGAGACATGCTTGAGGTACATGCCAACGTGGTTTATCTCCATGCAGTCGGAAAGAAGTTTTGTAATTACTAAGATGCTATTGTCAGATGTAAAGTTTCAACCCAATACAAAAGGGAACTAAACTGTTTTTCCAGCAAATATAGCTCTCAACCGCAGCACCCCACACATTACAGTCATAAGGCACAAAAAATAAAACTAGTTGTCCCAAATGTATAATATTTTCAAGCTTTTCTATATTTACTGATTTTGCATTGGCACACACACTGTAGAAATTGTACAATTCAATAAAAAGTCATACTTTTCAATGTAGTTACAGACATGGTTTTATTGATATATAATATAACAATGTCACTCTATATTATTCAAAAAGGCACTATTCACAGTAACACATCCCAAAAAGTTATTTTCTCAAATGCTTCACTAAAATCATGGCAATATGCTGAATCCCAGTGTGTGTTTATGATCAAATAAAATGCAACTTTCATACAATAGCAATACATTTGAATATGTGATGTTTTCACATGCATTTCATGTTGTATTGTGAAAACGTTGTTGTAAGCTATAGATAACTTAGTGTTCTAAAGTCATACACAAGCAAACTCTGTAATTCATTTCAACACATTTCATAAAACCCAAACGCTCTTTTTCTTTTTGTATTAGAAATAGCATGGAAAAAAGACTTGCTCTCAGCGGTAGTTTAAAACAAACTATATTGACACCAAAAGCTGCATTAACGCTTTCTTAACATCTTGATCATATCTCCCTTTTTCATTTCCAAGACAATGTGTGCGCGTGGAAAAAAAAAGCTTTGAATTTTGCTGTAACTGATAAAATGGCAGCTGCTGAAGAGATGGGAACACAGGAAGGCGTCTCCGTGGCATATGTGTGTGTGTATATTCAGAATTGTGCAGGGTTAAAGCCCTGTGGTGACCTTCGACCCCAGCCAAAGTGAAGGGAAGTGAGGGGGTGACCGGGTTTGAATCACGATGAATTGGATTGAATAGAAGAACTTGATTCGCGGGGCCAGGAGGGGACTTTTGTGTCTTAACCTATTATCTGAACTCTGGAGAATAGATATGTTTATGTGTGTGCCACCTCATACAGCGTCAGGCCAGGTGGCTGGTTAGTCAAACCGTCTTTCACACTTACTGTTGTTTTAAACCTGCATTTGAGTCAGAAGTCACATGATGAGTAATAGTATCAGTTACATTTACTTACAAAGCTGACCCTTCACCCCCCTGTGCATCCACTGTGACTCTGTGAGAGAAAGGGTCTCTGTAGTAGGTATACATGAAGAAGAGAGGAACATGGGGGGCTCTGTCCTTCACCCCAGCTTCCTCTGTTTAGTAAAAATAACTTTGATCAGTGAAGCCTTTGGAGACTCACTGCACAGGCCCTGTGCGGGGTCAGACAGGTGTGCACATGAGCAAAACATTGTCAAGTGCAAAAAGTGCTTAGTATGCATACTGGTATTAAAAGTGGGGTGCCCAACTGTATTGGTGTGTAGTAAAGGCAGCACTTCGGAACAAAATCAGACCACTGCGTACTGTCTGCATCTAATTCGTATATATCACAATTAAACCCTAAAAAGAGCCGTGAGCATGGCTACACTGGAAAAACATGGCCATCTAAAATAAGATAAATTAATAAGTGAACTATTCCTCTTGTTTTTATCATATTTTGACTTAACTACTTTGTCTTAAAATAAGATTGTCCATGGAAAAAGAATGTCTTGTCTGAAATATATATATTTTTTTTCTAACGTGAAATTTGAACAAAATAATGCTGAAGTTGAAATACGTTTTTAAGGTATTATCTTATTTAAGATCGTCATTTTTTCTAGTGTAGTGTTAGCAGTCCACCCTTGGTTCACTTCACTGTCTGAAAAAAAAAAAACCTTTGCGGTTTGAAAATTGGGTAGTGCAGCTTTAAAACTAACTGGGCCCGACTTTATGTCATGTTGTGACACAAATAACCTTGATTCAACCTTAAGTGTTTAAATATACACGCTGATCTGAATTGTATGCTACCACTGTTTTGGTGTTGATCAGCAAATTATTTTTTCTTTTCCTACCTTTTTTTGTACCTTTTTATGTGTGTGCCTGTCACAATAGCAAAGTGTGATATATTGCACAGAATATATTACCATAAATGATAATATTGAAACTACTTTATGCCACTGACAGAAAAACTGTTAAGCAGAAGAATCCTGCAACAAATACAAAGTCGAATTAAAGTACTTAGTTAATATCTTCTACTCGTATTGCATTGCAATACATAACAACAAAATCACCACAAATTAATAAAAAATTGAATTGAGCCCCAAAATATATTGTTCCAGCAATTATGTATTGAACAATGAGTCAATATAGTAATCATTTTTAATTACAATATCAATTCCCCCTTGAAAAAATAAAAGTTATCACAATGTGACTTTCCTGGTTAAGTAAAAGCTAAATAATAATTTAAGAAATAATTTTCAGAGTATGTCAATTTCCCCCAAAGGCATACATTTCAAGGCAACCTTTGAACAGTCTTAAATCTTCTCACACTAAATAAGTCAAAAATGCTAAAAGTCCAAAATGAAAATCAATGTTATTATCCAGGATATTTCCATCTGTCCTTGAATTGCCAGTGGGATACCTGCATGTAGTAATGAGGGACCAGTATCAAAGAGAGAGCAAGAGGAATTGAAAGCGAGTTAAAGAGATAGACAGAGAAGCCGGAAGAGAGTGGCAAAAGGCAGAGAGGCCAGAACAATAAGGCGTCATTGTTTGTTTTGTTCTGCTCTGAAAAAGAGGCAAGACGAGCGCTTCCCTTCTGAGACCGGCTCGCAGAGATAGAGGCTGCTGTGTGAATGGGATTTAACCCGTCACGCCAATGAGTTTCTTTACCCAACCGCTAATACAATGAGACCGGATATCAAGCTACTACTCCACAACATGCTCAAACACACACACACCCAAATGGACACTGGTCATTTTAATATGTTAATGTCTTTATGGTTAGATTGCAGCGGCTTGGTCAGTGTGGGCAGGGCGGTCACTATCTCAGGTGGTGTTTATGTGCGAGACAGAGTGACAGCAGAAAGCAATAAGCTGGCTGAAATGGTGCCATCAGAGCTACATGATTGATCAATTGAATTCCATGATGGGGACTGGCCAGTGGGATTAAATGGGTCGCAGTGGGTTACCAGGCTAAAGCATCATACGGGTTTTATCTCCACCCTGATTGGTCTGTCACCGGGGACCAGCTCCATACACTGACTGCACTCTGCCGAGGGTGTACGCGAGGGGACAGAGATTATGATCGAAAAGGAGTGTTTGTGAGAGCAGGAGAAAGAGGACTGAGGTGGAATGGGGAGTTGCTTGTGGCAATACAGTTGGCACTATGATATCTGCAGTTCTTCAATACCTCTACTCCAAAGATCTTGGTAAAATGTCTGGTCCAATGACACAACAACAGTATATAATCAGTAAAGGGATCAAATCTCAGTTCAGTTTGGGGGTAAACATCTTCTCCTGGATATCGTTTCGACTCCATCCATTAATGTACTCTTTGCTCTTCATTTCTGATCATTCTGTCTGGGATCTTTGAACTCAAAATCCTTTTTCATGTCCAAACCATCTCTATCTTGTCTCCAACATGGACTCAGTGCCATGTTCTCCAAAGTATGCTGACTGTCCTCCCTTTCACTTTTTTGTTGATACCGTACTTTTGATATCTTTCTCCGCCCATTCAAGGGGGCGTTGGTGGCTCAGATGGTAGAGCGATCTTGTAACTGGAAGATTGGAGGTGCAATCCTTGCTCCACCCTTTGAGGACATATCACCTTCTCAATGCACAATCTTGTCAGATATTGGAAGCGAAGATCTGGTTAGTTTTTTAGGAGACTGCTATGGGGCAGCTGTGGCTCTATTGGAAACGGTTGTCCTTAGCCAAGACACTTCATCCACATTGTCTAGTATGAATATGGGTGTTATGAAAGGCACTACATAACTTCAGTGCATTATTGTTATTATCATTATTACCACCATCAAATGTGGTGAGTGAATGTAAAATACAATATAAGCAACTTTAATTACAATAACTCAACATTACTAATTGTTTGAAGGCTATAAAAAAAAACAACCTTAAAAGACCCATGAAGACAATCTGTACAGACAGCTAGTTTTAAAAGCCATTCCACGTTGCACTCTCTCTTTTTGCTTCATCACATTGGACTTGTCTGAGCTACAGATGACTCAGAAGCTGAATGGTAATAGACATTTTACTCCCCCAACCCCCATCCCACCTGCCTGTCATATCCCTCTCCCCAGCACCAAGCGCACCTTCTCACCAAACCCAAACACACAGTGACCCCAGGACTAAAATGGACTCTCGGCAGAGGTTTGCCCAATGAATTGAGCCTATAGCAGGGGATTTTCTCCCTCATCCCCCCTTTCTCTTTATCTTTTTTTCTAATCATGTGTGGGGCACGACTCTTCAGGGTTCTTGTAATTGTCTCGTTCAGTCCCTCAGCCTCGCAATAACTGCAGGATACGGGAGCTCACATACAATAAGGAGAGCCGAGAAATATATATTTGTGTGTCTGGGAGCGTAACTAGATGGGCAGAGTGGGTAGTGAAAGGGATCATATGTGAAGTAATAGCATTTGTATAGCATTTCAGTCCAGCAGAGTTTATTGGAGCGACTGTTCTAGACCTTTGAATTATCTCATCAGATGACTCTTTTTTGGCTATAATGACTCAATTTCTCAATCAAATGTCTTCTCTAATGTGTCTCTCATCTTTGCACAGGTATGCAGGAGTCGCCACTGGCCAATGGGCACGGCCACAGTGGGCGGGACTTCCTCCGAAAGCAGATGAGAGGGGAGCTGTTCTCGCCGCAACAGATCGAGGTATTGGATCGCCTGTTTGACAGACAGATGTCCAGTCCAATGCAGACCTGCCCCGAGCTGTATGTGAGCCCAGACTGTGGAAAGGTAAGGGCATAGTATACTGTGCAGGCTCCAGGCTTGGGCTGTGGCTAAACTGTATAGAAAATGTAATTCTCCCATGACGTAATAAGGTACCAAATTATTATGGTGCTCAAGCATTCTTTAAGGAGGGTCAAGAGAGTAATTTGATTTTGTGTGTCACAGTCGTTAGGTCGCCAATCCCTTTTCATGCTAAAATTGCCTTGTTAGTTTGCTAATATTTCCAAGCTTAGCGTAAACAATCTTTGCAGCTACAGCTTTTGATTGGTTCTCTCTGCTTCTACTGCAGCTCAAAGCCTACCCTGCCTGCTATGCCTTGCCAAGCCATGTCACTCGCATACAGTTGATAAATTATGGGGCTATACTATGCTTTTATTAATCTGTGTGACCATAATGGGACTGCTCAAACAGACGCAAATGAAACAAGTTAAAAATTGACTTAAATAGCCCCCTTGAAGTTTACATTCTGATTTATTATTTGCATGTATTGAGTCACAACTGCATAATCTTCAGTATCATAGTGTGTTTTCTGTGCTCCTGACTGGTTAGACTTGTGAAGGCTGACGGAGCCAGTCAGGAGTGGCCTATTGATGTTCCTATAATCGAGACACACTCCAGGGGTTAATGAGCATATTGACCCGACGCCTCATTATGACCTCACTTCCTGCTGCTCAGGGACACCCCCAGAGCTGTCCGCATGCTGATGCATCTTGGGAATGTGCTTTTTTGTGTTTGAATGTGAGAGACAACGTGAAGAAGCGCTGTGTGTTTTTGTAGTTAAATGCTGCATCTAAAATGACCTCCTGCCCTTTGGATTCTCTATAATGTAAATCTGAGTGGAATAGACAGGTGCATGGAGTCCACTGAATAACAAAAGCAAAACAGATGCATTTGTATTCTTGCCACTGTTTCTCAGATATCGTCTAATCTGCAGCCCTCTAGTCAATAATTAAGGAAAAAAATATTCTGTCTTAAATGCTGTTTAGAAAAGCTTTGAAGATCCGCCTTTTCTTGTTTATTTACTCAGGCAAAGTCAAGGCCAAAAGGACAAAAACATTAGCTGTGTAGAAGTACATAGCAGCACAAGTAGGTTGCAGCCTTAGACCTATAGGGCAGATTTGGACTTTTAGGCTATTCAAGTCGCCTCTGACTGACATGGGGAGTGGAGTGGGGTGAGGGCGAGAGGTCGGTTAGGGAGCAGTGCTAGTCCCTCTATAGACTGGTACGACTCAGGACTATAATGCACATGATTCCCGGGTCAGTGTCCTCCGTGAGCCCGGTCAAGCTGCTGGGGTCAGGCAGTAGGATAGGGGAGGCATTAAGGCTTGGGTCACCCCTGGGTCAAAATGGCTTTAGCGAACGGCATTGTGATTATAAAGAGGCACACACACACACATGTACATCACTATCTGTCTCGAACTGCACTCCTGTCTCGTTGATCGCCCCCCCCTGCATTTCCCAGGGGGGTTGATTGACAGTCATATCCTTAACGTTGACACTCTGACAGCCCCGGCCCGGCCTCTTTGTGTGCGGCGGAGGTGTGGATGTGTGAGTGCATGTGTGCGGGGAGCTGGTCAAGGAGGGTCAAGCTGTGTTGTGACGGACGTTCATGAAAAAAACGTGATGTTTGCTGCGGTGGTGGGGGCCAGTTGAGGAATGCAATGCTAATGGGACTAAAAAGTAAGAAAAAGATAATGTGCTAAAATAGTGTAGGTTCTGGATGTTGCTATTGGAACGTTTGTATTGCACTATATTTAAAAAGCAATACAGTTTCAGTCGTTTACATCTTTGGATAAATGTATGGGGCCCTAAATGACTCATGGTACAGAAAAATGTATTGATTTTTTCTGCCTCATCCACATGATGAGGTTTTGATACTGTACAAATCTTTTACTCAGTTTTTTTTTCTTTCCAAGTCTTTAGCAAATAGGATACAATCGATCATGTCTTTCTGCAGCCAAATATTATTGTATCTGTCTCCAGCAGTTACTGTAGCCCTGTCCTGCTCAAACCCTTTCCTTTCTTGCTAACAAGCCATCATTTGCTCTCATCTCTCCCCCTTTCACTCTTCTCTATTAAGCCCTGCTTTTAATGTGTGTGTGCTCATGGGAGTGTGCGTGTGGGTGCCTGTCCAACAGAGTTCATTTGAATTTTCCTTCAATCACTTCATATTACTCAGGTGATAAATCAGAGGCTCCAGCACAGACCCCACCCATCTGGGCTGCCCCTGGGTCCAAATGCACACAGGAGTTTAAATATATAAATAAAACAAAGATTAGAAGAGTATTGACTTTAATCAAACCAATGACTTTTGGAGATGCAGCAGAAAAAGGTAGAAAAAAATAACAGTAGACTTCCATAAAATGCATGTTCATGTTCATAGCAATTTGAGCAATCGTGACGTGACAAGTAATGTACAATATATTCCAAGGCAGTTTTCAAACCAAGTAGTGCAAATGTCAAAAAAAGTATTGAAATTTATATAAATCATACACCATATTATGCATATTTTGTTAAATGTTTTTTGGTTGGTTTTTTTACGTGTAAGGGATTTCCACTGAAGAAGATACTGTCTGCTGCACCAGGCTCTTTCTAAGCACAGATTAATTGTTTCCCCACAGTGGCTGTCTCAGTTCGAGGGCCTCTGAGGGATTTGTTTGTTTATGGTCCAGCCTTTTTCTATCAGGGGCGACACAAGACAATGCCAGAGAGAGATGGAGAAATCAGAAGCTATTGGAGAATGGAGAAAAGTGGAAATACTATTATGCAAATAGCGTGGGTTGACAGAGCATATGCACATATGTGAGTGTGGGCGTGTGTGCGTGAGTGTGCACGTGTCCAGGCCCGATTAGGGCTCATCTGTTATTGATGTGAGATTTTGACCAAACCATTACACTTCCATCTCAGAGGCACTGTACCAATCTGCTGTGTGCGGAGAGAGAGCTTCATGTGCTGACAATACAGAAGATGTCAATTTGGCCATTGTTTGACTCATTAATTAACTAGAAAAGTATTTGACAACTTTGATGAGTATGAATCCAGAATGCAAACAATCCAAGCTTTCAATCAGCTGCTTTCTTTTACGCAGTTTTGTGCATGCTAAGTGTTCAGAGCTGTAATCATCACCTGGTTGAAAGCAATATTGATCTATTCATAAAAGTGTCTAGAGCAATGTCAAGCGACCCAAGGTACTATATATGACCATGTTTACAGTACCATTAAAGGTATGCTTTGTGGAAGACAACCAAAGCCCATAGAGTCCAGCCAAACCAGTCCAGCCCCTTCCCTCAAATCCCAACCCTACCTCTTGGCCCGACATACCCCCCCCACACCCCCACCCGTTTTTTGATGAGGGTTGATGGCGCTGTATGAACGCTGGAATTGACAACATTTACGGGGCGAATGGGAATGATCCATCTTCCTTAGCGAGCCTGTCACCCCACTGGCCAAACTTCATCATGGCCAATTACTGCCACACACCCCTTCTTGTGTCAGCCCCTACCGCCAAGCCCCCCATACCCCCCTATCTACATGGAAACATGGACACATTAAACACAATTACAATAAGACAGGGGGCAACTAAGGGGGAGGAGAGGCGGCAAAGAAATAAAAACTACAGATATGAAGTGAAAGGGGTGAGACAAGGGAGAAAATAGGACTTAAAATGTGTCGGAAATCTTAAGAGGCGAACAGAGATGTGTGTAGTAGGGAGTAAAGCACTTATTTGGCAGGTCACAGTCCAGTGGTTGTGTTGTGTGCTGACGAACGCAGGGGTGTTTAAGAGGTCAGTGAGCACAAACGCACACCTACACTTACAGGTCAGCTCCAACATGTACAGGCTCAGAGGGTAAAAGCGGGCACGTAATGCACAGAATTGAAAAAAAAAAAAAAAAAAAGTCATTGGAAACCAGTTTTAAAAGGGTCTACAAATAGATTTTTGTTGGAAAATGCCCAATCCAAATTAGGTCAATAAAATTAGCACTCTTCTGCGTTACCCTTTGTTATGAGGTTTTACAAAGTAGTAAGTTGGTCATTTAGCTGTACTAATACACTTGCACATGTGGAGAAGTTAGTGCTATCCCATTCAGTTTAAACACATGTGACACAGACAGAGAAAGAGCGAGAGCGAAAGAAAGAGAGAGAAAAAGAAAAAATAGAGGTAGCACGAGACATCCAGTGAAATGAAATTACAGCACATTTTGTTCAGCTTGTGAGTCACATTTGGTCCAAAATTAGTCAAAAAGGTCAATTTTCAAATAAAATCTGAATGTGGTTATGGCCTTTGTTTCTGCAGTCAGAAGTACACTCCAAAGATATCCATTTATTGTGTCCATGTTAGGAGTTTTGAGGTCCAAATACAGTTCTAAAGTCAAGTGGGATTGTGAAAAGTGCCAGTGCAAAACAATCTGCAGTGCTTTATTCATCTCTGTCCAATATTTCTTAACAGTATGACATTCCCAAAACACATGCTAATGGTGGGCCATCTGGCATCCACAGTTACCACTTATTCTTTTATCCATGAGTTGGCCAAACTACAATCTCACTGTAAGCAGTTTGTATGCTTTTTTAATGTATTACAGATTCTTGCGGACAATGGAGATTTTGTTATTCACCACTTTATACTGAGTGAATTTAGGCGATGATCTGTGTCCCTCCCTACAACTATCTGTTCATATCTCACCTCAGGTTCTTATAGTCATTTTTCTCTTGCCCAGAAAAAATACGTAAATAAAATAAAAGCATTAAATTAATAAATAAACAAATAAAACCAGACATTAGAAACAGCAGCTCCCTGTGTGTGTAGCCCTGAAATTCTGCAGTATTTAATCTCCTGGTCATCACTGTCAGCGGCGGCTCTCTTAACAGCTGATAAGGATCGATGGTCACTGATGGAGAGATGGGGTCACTCACAGGTGATGAGACTATCCATTCATTCATCTGTGTTTAAGGAGGATGGAGTCTGTCTGTTTTACTTTTGCCTCCATTGTGACATCTATACCTACAGGATAGGAGTCGATTGGAATAGGTGTTAGAACACATGAAACCTTTACAACTGGCAAAGCAGACAAAAAAACATTTATTATTTGGATTTTATCTAGTTCACATACTAAAAACAAGAAGTAGATGATGTGCTTTTGCTATGTATTCCAAAAGAGATACTATGCAACAATAATTGAACATACTAGTGTCACAGTTGGCAATTTCACACACACGATCTTTCAGACGATGGTAATTTTCTTTTCTTTTTTTCTTTTAAGATTGAGATTTAGATCATAAAACATTTTCAAAGATTGACTGATATTGAAATATTGAATTCTATTTCGATTATTAGCAGAAAGTATTAGCAGTTTATGTTAGGTATGTGACCTTATTTAGTTCTGATCAAGACCATTCTAAAACTATTCAAGGTCCAGTTCTTGTCTTGTTTATTTGACTTTGTTCAATTAAGCATCTAGGTTTGATGAGTTTTAGTATCAATTAGTATCTGGGTATCAATTTTTGGACAACACCATCTCTTTGTCACTCTACTTATATTTTCTTCGCCTGAAATCCAGACCTCATGTGTGCGTTCAGGGCGTTGGACACTGGGTCGGTGTGCCGAGATGATCACGGTTGTTATTTGTTGTGGGTATCTGGGGAGACAAGGCTTTGTGTTAGCTGTGGTCTGTGTGACGCTTTGTGAGTGCGAGTGCGTGTGCTTGTTTGTGTGTGTGAGGATGAGCGGAGATGAAGAGAAAGAGCAAGTTGATCCTGTGGTTATAGACTGTTGGACTTGGTTGTACAGTAAATCCCTGTCTTTGTAAACAGATCAATAAAGCGTGTGTGTGTGGCTAAGTGTGGGCATGTATAGGGGGGAAATAGCCACATGCTAGAGATGTACTCAGATTGATCTTAGCTGTAAGGAACAACTGTATATTCATGGTTGCAGCGCCAGTTATATTTGTTGATGTTTTGTTGTGATTGCAGACGTCAGATTACTCGGCCATGGCCTCGCTCGCCGGTGGACTGGATGAAATGAAGAGCAGTTTGGCAAATCCGGGCACAGGAGCCGATTTAGGCGCTGGCGTTTCTGGTCCTCAGTCCTACTCACTAGTGCCAGGTAAGGAGCCCAACTGGCATGGTTATAATGGTTATATAATGTGTTGTAAGTAAGAAAATGGATTTATCAAAGTTGAGCTATACAAAGAGATTATTGGTTTGTGCAGCTCTGGATTTGGGATGTTAGTGTTATTAGGTTAAAGCTGGGGTACCTTATTTTCACACATCAAAACTGGACGTATGTACTAATATTTGTCAAACTAGTTGCTAGCTCTTCCAAACTCTTTGGCACATTGTTAATATCTACAAGCATTTATTTTTGGGTTTTTTTCTAGACAACAAACTGGTGCAGACCGCCCCACACACAGCCAATCAGAGCGCTGGTTTTAGTTCATTCGTCCTGGTTGATTAGACATAAAATATTACTAGATACAGAAAGCGCGCAGTGGTCTAATTTTTGTCACAAAGTGCTGCTTTTAAAAGAAAATCTTTTGGGGAACAAGATGTACTCATTTACACACAAAAAAGTTGGATACTCCAGACTTACCCCAGTCACAATGTAATTGTAAAAAATAAAAAAATAAAATAATAACAGTGACCATTTTAGAAGCAAAAAACACTTCTAAATATAAAGTAATTTTTTATCTGGCAGCTTTCTCACACTTTATTTTGTCATTCAGACAGTTCAATTTCAAAAACCTGGTCACAAACGTGAGGAACAGTAACTTGTCGTTTTGGTCTTGATCTTTAAGTTGTGATGTTTTCACAACTGTTTCTCACAATAATTATAACACTAAAATCTAATTTTGTACCATATGCAAATCCAAGATAAATACAACCAAATGTTGCATTTAACCAAATGAAAGGTAGGTGTTCAACTATTAAATTGTGAAAGGGATAAAAATACAATTTTGACACAAAGCCAATCAATATAATTGTCCATACACTCATGCATGTGGAGACCTTTTGGTGATGCTATAACCCTCAGAGCTCACATCACTTTATTCAAATTTGAACCACTTAATATTGTAGGCGGGAGACGCTCTAATTTTTGTCCTTTCTGACTGTAAATGAACATAACTATTCAAAGTGCTCAACCTGTTTAAAGAGCTCAGTGTCTCTCTGGAGAGATAGAAAGCCCAGAGCAAAGACGGAGCAGTGCAGTGAAGGGATGGAGCAGAAGTCAAGCTCTATTCAGGGGCACTGGGAGAGGCGCTGCTTAATTAAGAGTAGACCGGGGAGCACTTGGACAAGCCTTGGACGTTCCCATCTGTAATGAGGGGAATCATAGAGCTGGGATTTTGGGATATCAGGGAATGGGCTCTCTTTCCTGGCCTTCCAAATCACTGAGGAATATTACCTGCCCCAAACGACTGCGGGATTGGAGAGAGGGAGCGACAGAGAAGTGAGAAAACGAGGAGAGAGAGAAAGAGAGAGATAAAATTTCCATTTCAGCTTATGCATGCAAACACATATGCGCACACCTTTGGAATATTATGCATGCATTTTGTTTCTGTCTTTGGCCTCAGAATAGAGCTCCCTCTAGGGGATCAGATGTCTGCATGTTTCACACAGTATTATTGAAGCCGTGAGGTCTTGATTTTCAACAATAGTTTCAATTGTTTCTCATACACATCATCTAGTCAGTGTGCTTGAGATGTCAAAACCAAAAATGAACTCCCTCTTTACAATAAAATAGATTTCCATTATTATTAAAGATGAAAGCTTCACTATAAACACGCTGTGCTAAAGTGTTTGACAAAAGAAGAACATCAACTTCTGTATTTCCCCTCAGGATGCCAACTCACAGCTTCCTTCCGTTTAAGTGCAGCAGATAACTTTCCGTGGGTTTAGGATACTCCCCGTGATGCAAAACACATACTTTACTGACTCCAAAAGCATCCCTTGTGAATTGATAAAACAAATCTCCTTTTCCACTCTGCTTTTTCTAATAGGGCTCAATGCAAGTCATCATCATCTTCTTTGATTCGTCTTGAAAATGCAGTTCATCATGTGGGTTATAAATGCTTGGGACTGACTTCACTCCTATGTAGCTACATAATTAAACTCACAAATACGATGTTTTAGAGCATAAAAGTACTACCAGTGGGGTTCTGTCTCCCAATCGAAATCCCAGTCCCTTATGTCCGACCTGTGTTGGCTTCAGTGGATGGATAGACAGTATATGAGAGACACAAAGCATGTTCATCTGTAGCCGTTCAGAGGAGACTTGTACTGGCTGGTTGACCTCTACGGCAAAGCTGTAGAAAACAGACACATCAACACAAGTGCTGTACATTTTCACAAACACACACGCACCTCGGAGGATGTGGCCCTGTCTGGCCCCTCTAAGTTGGGCAGTGGAGAGTCCATGTGAGCCGCGGTGCACCCTCTCCTCCCTCTCCTCCCTCTCCTCTTGCCCTGTGCACTGACCCTGAGCGGATGAGTAGACCGTCTGCACTAATGCCTGGCTGTCGCGTCAAACACTGAGAAAAACTTTACTACGCCGAGACAGCAAAGAGGACAGAGGAGCGGGGAGGGAGCAAACAAATGCACTGTGAGGGCAAGAGCATGGGAACATGAAGAGATGGGAGAATTGCTTGAATAAATTGAGGAACACACTTGAGGGATTTCAATTTTTTTATGTATCAATTTCAACTTGCACATGACCTAATAATAAACAATACAACGTTTCATTGTATTGGTCCCAACCCCAGATAAATTAAAATGCACACAATGGGCAAAAACTAAAACTACTTTCAGATTACAGATTCTCCATATTTGCAAGATAGATACAAGAGAAGTGACAGAGAAGTTATTGTGAAGTTTCAGTTTAGTTGTATTTTATTCATTGTGTTCCAGCGCATCTCGTCTTCATTTAAGTCTCTCCAGGTTGAAAAAAAAATGTTGGCCCTAAATAAAATGTTGATCCAGTCATCTCTTTGCCCAAGGGTTCAGTAGATAACACATTTACCCTAACCCTCACTGATCCCTGATTTAGTTCAGGTCTAGACTGGCAGACTTTCCCACTGATGTGGCAGCATGGCAGCCTTGGTAGCAGTATTTAAATTTTGCCCCCATTTTGCGAGGTGTACAACTGCTTACCGGGTTTACTGTTAAACAGAATAATGGATTCTTAAAGAATTGTATGATTTAATCAAAATTAAACACAAATTAAAGCTCTGCAAGTTACCTTAGTGCTAAGTGAATTTTGAGCACCAGTTGACATGCACCAATGATTTAATTTCCCCAATGCAAATTAATGAACACAGTCTCCATTAATTTGTAAATTCTGGCATTATTAAGCAGACTACATTTCCTGGCTTTCCGTTTTCTTCCATCGTGCTGTTGTTTTCTCCCTTCCCCTCTTCCTCTTGCTTGTAGTTAGTTAGCGGTGGTTAAGTGGAAGGGAAGTGAATGGGATTGATGGTGTTAGCATGTGAGGTGTTTATGATGATGATAAATGTTGGGTGCGTAGGACGGGTGGAGGAAGAGGAGGGGCTGTGATGATGATGAATGGTGGGCTCGCTCTCATCGCACTCCCAGTGTCGACTACGTGCAAACACAGAGAAATGATTTGGGCCGACACACTGTCATGTAGTCTAATGCAGTTATAGATCCTATCCCATAAGTGACAGGTCCAGGGAGGGGGGCGGGCTACCACGCAAAGTAAAAGAGAACAAAGAGGAAGTAAACAATGTGCTTTAGTATTATTTGCTATGAAAAGTTATCGTTGTTTGAATCTAGTATGAGGTGCTCTGTGTCAAAACTTTATACACGTATGAATCACCAATAGTACATTACATTTCCACCTTCCATTTAGCAGTGGGAGAGACTGACCAAAGTGAACATCTCAAATTTTTTTGCATTAGTTCGATAGCAATATTCTAACCCTAACCGTTTTAACATGAAATTTAAATGTGACTATAAATATCTTGGTTGAGGTTCAAATTTTGCACAAAATGTGAATGGACCATTTGAAGATAGACATTTCTGAGTCTTTTTGAGGTAATGTTTAACCGCTTTAATTAAAGACGATACACTAATTGTGCATATCTCCAAAACAATTGCAATTGTTGCATTTATTTAATCTTTTAATATACTTTACCTCCCACCTCTAGTCTGAAATCATGACCCATCTGAGCAATGCTGCTAACAGCCAAATTACTGTAGATTTTCCTAAGTGAAAGAATTGTCATAGGCATTCCTTCTTTCAGATTCTCATCAATACCAAACATTTATTTATTGAGCCTTTGCCAACGCAACAACTGATTTACAATATACTGTATTTAACACAGACAAGTAACCCCTTGAACACAGTCAAACTGAGTGACAGAACAATATTAACAAGCATCATGTATTGTTTTGGTTACAGGTCGAGATTTAGCCAGCACAACTCTGCCAGGCTACCCTCCTCATGTCCCTCCTACTGGACAGGGCAGCTACTCCACCCCTTCGCTCACAGGCATGGTCGCTGGTAAGTACACGTTTGATTATCACCAAACTGCACTACTGTCTTTACAAGAAGGAAGGGGAAGTAACTAAATACATGTACTCTGGAGTGACTGTATTCTGTACCTTCCTATAATCAAAGGAATAAGAAAATTTGAAAACTCCTGTTGGGAGTGCATTTTTCTTCTCTAATTAATGACAAATAAATGCTAAACAAATGGTGCAACAAATATAAACGTTTTTTAATCCTATGATGTGTTTTTACACTAAAATATAATGCAACTCAACATGAAAGTATTCAAAGTATTCAGAATACAGTACTCTCATTGTGTAAAATGAAATAGAATAGGTTACAAAATACATTCTGATGCCAGTATTCAGTGTTCTGTAACTAAATATTTTTGTAGAATTATGAAAGGTGTTGAAAGAGGTATGCATCAATTTACTTGTTGGTTTACATTTGTTGTCATTAGCAATGTTAAGATTAAAATGAATAGAGCTGTAGTTTCATTGTCTTTGAGTTAATTAACCAAAGTGTGCTGCTTGGTATGAGAAGGCCTTTATAGTATATTGTTTATATGCTAACTTAGTTTATAATTCACACTTATACATAGACCACATCAAAATTTGAACTAAACTGAGACTTAATTTGTGATTAAACCTGGACTAGATAAGACTTGAACCGGGACTAGAATAGAAACCAGAACCCACGTGTGAAGTCTCAAGTTGTAGGACACCATAGCTTACTGTTCATCTTCACAAGTCTACCTTTCGTTTCTTGCTTTCACCCTCTTACTGTAACCCAGCCACGCTTCTTCCTGCAAAGCTGACCTGTAACTGTATGCACCCGCCCCAATTCCCCCTGGAGCTTCTTTATATGTATATCTTCGGGGAGTGTATTTAGCTTTGCCACTTCCTTCTTCTTGTCTCCCTCCACTCCGCCTGACAGAGCTCCCAGGGGGCCTTGTGTGTTTGCATGCATCTGTATAGGTGTGTGTTGAGTGTTTGTGTGCGCATGTGTATCATTAGAAAACAGCCACAGTAGCACAGCTGTCCCTCCTCAACATTAGTAATTTGTTTTTAATGAGAATCACCAGTGACCCACGACTAATTCATTCATTCCCTTCCACTCCGCCTTCCACGCAGCTTTTGTGTTTCAATCTTGGACCGTTTTCTCTTGGCTTTCCCTCTGCTTTCTAATATTGGTCAGTGCAAAGTATACCTCAGAGGATAAGACGGAAAAAAAAAAAAAAAAACAGACCCAAACAACATCAAAACACTGTTTACAAGTTCTGGCCTCTTTGTATTCCCACTCATTCACTCTCACACATTCTCAGTGGACATGTCGGAACAGCACGTCTAAAGATGGCTAACCCTTTCGCCCTGTCCCCCTGCACTGGCCCGTCCCGCGCTCAGGTTTGACAGCATATTTGTGTGTGTGTTGGCATGCGATTGTTTGGAAGTGTGCGACCTTGACACCGAGCTACACCAGGGAGAGCCCCCTTAGCCTCCTACAGCTCCCCCCTCTCGCCCACGTCCGCGTCTCCCGCACAACCTGACACGTCGCCGTCACTACGGTGATGACAAGGGGAGGGATGCTCGAACCCGGGGATGCCATGGAGACCGCATCACGACCCCACCTGACAGACGCAGATAAACACAAATATATAGAAGCCTCAGCAAAACAAAGAAAAGTCGGTCCACAACTGGATCAAAGCATTGGATTCAGACCACACAGAAAACTAGGCTGCTTTAGAGGGAAAGCCAATAGAATCAGAAACAAAATGCCAATATTAATTGTATTGTGTGTTCTAAGTGTGTAAAAACACAAGAGACTGCAGCAACACTTTATAATAACCACTTTAATTAGCCCTATTAAGCACGAACAATGGATTTTCAGGTTTATTAAGTTTATTAAGAATGATTCAGGCTTAATAACTACTTAATTTATAACTTAACCCTTACTCCTAACCCAAAACCCGTTATCAAGTACTAAGCCTGAATAATTTTGAATACACTAACGCATAAAGAAACTCATTATTCATCAAGTCTTTGTTCATGCTTTATGAAGGGTAATTAAGGTGTAGTTATTATAAAGTATCGGTAACTCGACTTACATACAGAACACACAGACCACGACCTGAGAGTGAAAGACAAAATAAAATCAGTCCCATTTGTTCCAGTTTTTGTTCATTTGTCCATGGTAAAGTTTTATGTAATAGTGCATTTTTCACAACCACTTCTCTGTTGAGCCCAGTGATATTTACTATCACATTTTAAAGTGATCTATCCTTAAGTGAATCTAATTCTAATGATCAGATGTGGAATCGGGGGAAAAATGCCGAAGAGATAATAGCGTGTACCTTTACATTACAAAACTGTTAATGAATTTGTGATACAACCATTGCTAACTATTAGTCACGTAGAGAGTTTTGTCGATGTCTTTCTCCTTACGCTTCATTAGCATCATTGGATTTTATGAGTGCCTAAAATGTCCCATGCAGCATCTAAATTCTCTTTTGTTGAGCTCTTTGAATGTTGCCTGGAGTGAGAGGAGGGGATAATCTCTTAACTTTGCTTCTCTGACTTGGACATGTTTTATCTCAGCACTTCTCAGGCAAATTATCCTTCTTTTTGTCCGCTCTGTCTAATATCATACCTTCATTAAGCAAGCAACTCTCTTCCCCTGTACTTCTTCTGCTGCTGCTCCGCGCACTCTGTCTGCGCGTGCAGCAGGGGGGCTGACACTCGGAGGGGGTGTAGGAGAGCACTGAGGCAGAACCGACAGAACCAGAGGCAGAGGGAGGAGGGGGCACTGGGGTCTGTGACTGTCAGCGATGGGAGAGGGATCCCCCGAGACGAGTGAAGGTTCAGGATAAAAACCAAAGAAAAGAAAGAAAGAGAAAAAATAAAAACGCTGGAGAGTCAGAGGAGGAGACGGAACGGGGGAGAATGTTGTTTTGATGTGAAGGGTGACGGGCGAGCGAGAGCTAGACGTCAGAGGAGAGAGAGAGAGAGGGGTATATAGAGAACAGGGTGAAGGGAAGATGAGAGAACGAGTAGACCCCAGACAGCAAGTAGTAAATGAGGGAGAAAAGCTATGCTATCATCCACAAGGCCGTTACACAGCAGCTCAGCTCAACAGTCACTACCAGTAGCCCTCAGGCCAGTACAGTCCATATGAAGGTGGGCATTTGGTCTTATATCATTTAACGTCACAGAAAAGATCCTTTATCCGTTACAGTGATGAGTTACTTCTCCTCCATTCTTGAACAAATCTACTTTCATGTTGTGTGGTATCTATATTGATGCTTTGAGTGCACAGATTGCTGTAACGAATGTGGTTGTGAAGGAACTCTTTTTTACAATTTTTTGCAGGAGGAGATTTCTCTGGAAGTCCATATTCTCATCCTCAGTATTCAACTTACAATGAATCGTGGAGATTTCCAAACCCCAGTTTATTAGGTATGTTACAGACACATGGCTAGGATATGTCTATGTTTACTTCTGCAATAAACAAACTGGAAGCATATAAAACGTCAAGCACAGTAAATCAGTTCCACTGTATCTACTTATCATTTATAATTCCTGAGCTACATTGTTATACTGTTTGTCTCTGAGGTAATTTTGCATGTCATAAAGGGGAATGGGACAATTATTTTCCTGTTCATAAGTCAAAAGGTCAGGGTCATACTGCTGTGAACGTGAATAATGATAAAACTAATACAAGATTAATCTGGTTTTGTGTAAACTCACTTCTCCTCCTTCCTGTCTCCACAGTGTTTCAGCAGGACTATGGTTCTATACTGGGCACAGAAATTGGCTGCTCCTCCAGTCTCTTCACCAGCCAAGCAGGACAGATGCAAGGTACGTTAAAAGAGAGAGAAAGCAATGCCTAAGTGACAAATGGTTGAAAAAGTGTGGAAGGAGAAGCAAAGGTGGCTAAAGTCCTGGACTACATAGTTTATCAGAGGGGCTTAATGCCTCACTTCCCAAAGAGCCCCTTGAGATTACCTGCACTGTAGACAGACATAACCTGCCAGTGTGCGGCCATCTTGATGGATGGAAGTGACAGGGACAGGTGTGAGTGTGGCTGCTTCACTGTGTGTGGCTTTGAGGTTACAGTATTGAATTGACCTCTTCCCTCAGGAGAGAATAGACTCAAGGGATCAGTAGCTTAAACTGGCACTTAGATGGACTGTTTAAGGTGTGTGGGTTACGAGATGAAAAGAAAATCATCAGAAAGAAGAAAGTAGGTTGGCTCGGAGTTCGTCTCATTGGTCGAACAGTCTGAGAAAAAGCTTTTATGGTCATTAGATTCATCTGCTCATGTCATCTCTTAGTCGTCTTTTCATTTCTTACATTAAAAGTACAATGCAATCTGTAGAAGGTATTGTAGCTACTCATTTCACATTTGCCACAGAGTCAAAGGATAGCTCTATTACGTATGCATGCCATTTACTCCTCCGATAACAGTGTTCTTGAGTCATTGAGATTCAGAAACTGGCAGATCATTCAGACAATTACCATTTTGCACTTTTACTCTGTGGTAGAGCTGAGCGTCCGTAAAGGAAATTGTACATTAGTTGTAAGTAAAGAAGTTAAGTTTATTTATACCACCGTTCAGTAAGTAAAACTCGCAAGGTGCTTAACAGCCAGTGAAGCGCGCACACACACGCACGCACGCACGCACGCACGCACACACACACACACACACACACACACACCAAATGCAGTTTTTTCTTTTGTTGAGAGGTTGCCGATGCAGATTATAATGAACATATGTACGTAATGAAATAATTAGCCACTATTATGGCTTTTAAATGAAAGGATTGTGATATAAGGTCATTTGTACAGTTGAATTAAAGATTTGAATTGTTTTTTTTATCTCCACAGGGTCACCATACTACTATAGTGCGACGTCCAGAGGGGCTGGCCCTGCTGCCACAGCTACAGCCTCAGCCTATGACCGCCACTGACCAGGACAACATGTGGGAGGGAGCGATAGCACCGGGACATCTCAGAACTTGACATTGTGAAGACCATTCCAGTTAGTTAGGCTGACTAATAGCTCAGTGTCAGCAGTTGTCATGACCATGTTTCTGAACATGCCAGTGGGATCAGAGTGCAGTTGAGTGAGTTCATCAATGTAAACCTTTCTGCAAATTCACTGTCAATCAATCTTGTATCTATGCCATCCAACGGTGATGTAAAGACAATCCAACTCCCCAAAACTTTTGAATGACCAAAATCCACTGAATCATTGTCATTTTGTCACCTTTGCTAAAGTATCCGAATAGCAGGAAAACAGACATATTTGCCATTCCAGTTCCACGGCAGTTTAAGCTTTACAAAACACAAAAAAAAAGACATTTCAAACCAGATGAAAAGCACAGCCCCAAATCTAAATGACCCAGGGAGCGTCACTGTACATGAAGGTGCTATCCTGCCCCCACAGCCCAGATATAAGAGCTATTTATAATGAAGGAGAAACAGAGTAATATATTATGAAGCTTTTCTGTGCTATGGGAGTGACTACTGCCTGTAATGATTTATATGTGTGTCATGCTGTTGTGATAGAATAGTGATGATGACGAACATGACGCAGTGAAATTTCTTCATATTAAGAAGTCTTTGTTGATAAATGTAAACTGACTGCGATATTTCTCGCCTGGTATAAGTCAACACAAAATGCCATTTTGATTCCTGAAATCAGGAAGTTATGGAACTTAATACTGTCTTTCTATTTCTCTTGAAACTCCCCAAAGATGGGCCCCCCTAGTGGATCGGCTGACTATCTACAAAAGCACAAAGAGACTCAATCATTTCTTAAAGCCGCCATTTGAGTATTTTTTTCTCCTCCCTTTTTCTGTTGCTTTACATCTTGAAACTGTTCTATGGTGTTGATGAAACTGCCTGGGTGAATTAGAAGTAAGCAAATGGCTGCCACATTGGTTCTGCGCGGTGACAATGCATGACGCCAGGGTTGAGGCCTTACCCATTCACATCCATCAGAGAAACATAACTTTTCCCGCTGAAATAATTACTTCTTTCTGGTTAATATAAACTGTTTTTGTAATATGGCCCACTCTCCATCCAGACAATTTTGTACAGTGATCAGTGAAATAGAAAAACATAAAGTCACAATGTTGATAGGCATTTGAAATACTCCCATGAAAATTTAGCTTTTAGTGATGAAGCTTTCTTTAACAAAGGTGTGTGGTGTTGTTTTAGCCATTGTCTGCGAGTGTTAATCTCAGTTCATTGTTTTGGTTAAGACTGTTCATTGCTTCTGTAGTTTACTAGAGGACATTTTGGACACGCTACATAGTATGTGGCATAACATAAAAATATATAAAAGTATACAACTGAACAAAGCTAATAGTTTCTCAATCTGTCGTTGTTTCTGAGTTTTGAGCAAGTAGATAGAGCTTATCTTTTTGTAGAGTTTGAAAGTTGTGAGCAAACAACTCTAAAAAAGATTTTAATGAACCGCTTGCCCGCTGTGCCTAACAGCGGGGAGCATTTTTCTTTCCATTCTGTATTTTTCTCTCAAACTTTGAGGCATTATCAAACCTGAACCACACCAGCTAAAAACAAGGACAGTGCCTTTAGTTTTATATGTCGACAACCCCCTTTGCTGACCACGTGTCTCTAAAACAAGATTCAGCCACCCTTGTATGAATACTTTTTAAAGCAGACAGTGATTTTAGTACCAAGTTATTGTACAAAATGCAGTGAAATACTAAAAAGGCACAACAAATTAAAAAGTCACAATTTTTTATCCTGTTCAAAAGCATTACGTCACACACTAGCATAAACAGGAGTCGATCCTTGAGGAAGTCCTTGAAGCGGTGAATCGGCTGCGTCCAAGAAGCTGTGACACCAAACAAGTCTCCTCTCCATTAACAGGATTATTTGTTAACTATGCATCTTCATAAGGACACATCCGGCCTTGCCATTGCTTTGACCTAATTGGCTCACATTGTGGGGGGAGAGGACAGATTTTTGTGTAGATTGGCAGCTGTGACATTGACTGCAGTTGGCGGTATACTGTACACGACACTACAGTACAGGCGCATGAGGACACACCCCCTTTTGTCCTTTAGCGCGCTCTGGCCCCTCCCTCGTGCCCTGCATTCCCAAGGGGCGCCCAAACCTGCTGTGCCATCAGAAGCTCATCCCGTCTTTTTGCTCTAATCTTATCAGAATATCTCTCCTCGTGCCGTTCCTTTGCCACACACCGGGCCAGATTAGGAATATTAAAACTGCTCTGCTGACCTCCCTCAAAAAGCTCTTTTCTTCACCTGGCGCATTAATCCCCTTTTCCTCTCTTTTTCTGACTTCTCTATCGGACCATTTGCCCAGCTGTGTAATGAAGAAGTCAGTTTTTTGCAAAGCCAGGTCATTTCAATGGCAAAATCACAAGTGTCATTTAGATTGAACATGTTTTTTGTAACCACAGGCAGTAGAAGAAACCATAGACCTTTGTATAGATTGACCCCAAGGTGCTACAGGCAACTTTCATAGTTATCTCATGATCTCTGATAGAAAATATAGTACCCTGATCATCAAGTGTAACCGTTGTGTTACCCTTTTCACTTTACTATAGTAAAGAATCCATTGGTTTAGTAAGCAGTTGTGGTCCGACTTCGTAACATTCAGTTTGTTTTGGGTCAATTGATTCTTCTGTCACCTCTGAAATGTCACATGATTATCACTAGCCAGTAAAACTAGATAATGGATTCCAATCTGATTCATGCCTTAAGTGTAATTTGGTCTTCTCCTATCAATGTTTCTGCTGTCTGTGGTTTCAGTATTCTAAAATCCCATCTTGAACTATCTAGTCAAAACCTAAAATAAATGTAAATGAGCTTTCTTTTTATTATAACTTCTCTCAGCAAGTGTGTAGCGCCTGACTGTATCTCAATACGAGCCCTTGAAGATGGCTACTGCCTGGTGTAAAACCTGAGGGGATTCCGGCATCACTTCTTGACAGCAATTAGTGGCACAATCTGTTTCACGCTCGCTAATATAACTAGGCTTTGGACATATCTGCTACTGAAGTCTTACAATGCTCTGTACATCTTAATATTATTCAACTGTGGAAAAAGGGAGACGTACATAGGACTGAACCTACAAAATCGACTGTGCTGTTTTTTAATCCGATCAATCCAATCAAAAAATACATACGTTTTCACCTTACTGTGGCCTTTCGTGTAACAATCCCGAGTTTGTAGTGTTCATGGCCTCCTATTCGAGGTGTTGAAGGGGTATTTATACCTATGACATTTTGAGTCAAATACAGAAAAATCTGCTTGATCTATCCTTCTAAAATCAAACTAAAATTACAACATATCTGTACCGCTCACCAAAGCCTGTGATGCCTGTTTTAACAGCAAAGTCTTGTACAGAAACCTATTAAATGAACAGAAAAGAATTTCAGATACAAACATTAGATGAAGTTAAGAATTGCCTTCACATATTCTGGAGGGGAGGATTTAAAAAAGTAAAACAAACGCTTCTTTAACAAAATGTGTATGTTTTATATTCAATTTTCTAGTAGTTGCAAACAAAACTTGGTGTTTTTTCTTCTTGTGTGTTGTGTGTTGTCTTAATATTTGAATGTATTTTACTGCAGTGAGAATTTGCCAAAGATATCATATCACTGAATTTCTTTATTCCTTCTGGTTTAGTTTTTCATAATTGTGACCAGTTTCTGTTGAGGAAATTGGAAATAGATTGTGTATTTGATATTCTGCTTTTTCCCCCTCGATTGCTATTAATATTATTGTTATTTTATTTCCTGTTTTGTTTTGTTTTTTTCTTGTTTTGTTTCAACTGTGAAATGGACAATAAATTGCAGTTTGCTTGATGCATCTTCATACTCTGTACCTGTCCATCACTTGAGTGACTGTTGTGGTGAATTATCCATTTATGTACCTGTAATGTGAAGCTAAGAAGTAATTATTTGTAAATATTTGCCATAATTTTATTGATCCTTCAGAATAAAAAAAATAATTTTTGGAAGTTAAATGTGTGTCCCGCATCTGCCTTGTTTCTGCTTCTAAAGCATTCTGCCTTTACATTATAAAAAAAAACATAACATAATGGAATACTATCTTAAGTAAATTAGCTTATTAAATTATATCAAAATAAAGCTGCAATTATAGAAACAATATATTATTTAATTTTTGTATTGATGTTCGTTCAATGATACAGATAGCATAAAACCTCTGAGAGATGCAGGAGTCCCGGCCTGATCTGCAGTTTGGCACTGAGCCCACTGTTGACAAGAGCACTCAAGTGTGTGTGTGTGTGTGTGTGTGTGTGTGTGTGTGTGTGTGTGTGTGTCTATGTGTGTGTGAGGGGGGGTTATAATAGGACACAAGGCATGACATGGTAACAACAAAGCAGACAACAGCACTCCTCCATCTTGAGAAACAGGCCACACTGTCCTGACTCTGGGCTCCTGTCCAGGACACTGCACAATGCTGTGTGTCTAAACGTTCATATGTGTTTCTCTTGAGCTCCTGCCTGTTACAGCCAGCCCTGCACTGATGGTATTTGATGATGGTGGTATTTTGGACTGGGATGGAGACAGAGGTAGGACTGTTTAAACTGCTGCATGAATTATATTAGGTTATGGCAACAAGTATTTATTTGTATTCTATTTGCTTTTTTTTTTTTTTGTAATTTAAACATTTATTATAATTTGCTTTACAATTATTTAACAAAACAAAAAGGACTCACCAAACACACATAAAAGCAAGCATAAAATTTAATTTGTCAAAAATATTTGACAAATTAAAACTGCTTGGCCACAGTCGCCTCCTACCACTCTAATCTAAACCACCCTTTTCTCCCACAGTTTGACTCTTGGCATGCAGGGTTTTTTCCACAGTGCCAGGATTTGTCAGTCCAGTACTTAGCACTTAGCGGCCTATGACTTGTCCCTTATTCCCAAGTAGACACATCATTGGTCACATGGTAACCAGCCCTGCATGAAGTCCAATTCATCCATATAGAGCATGTGTCAAATAGCAGAGGCATTTTGACATTTCAAACTTTGACCATTCCTTGTAATACCCATTTTGTAGCGGGTAATGCTATAGCATTGAAGAAATATGAAATATATACATGTTTATTTGTTATACAAAGGGAAACAGGTGGAAAACCAATCTGCTGCCCTCTGAATAGAGGAAGCTCCTGGAAAAAACAACTAAGAAATACACAATATGTCCATAAGTGAAGGCGTGTGTCTGAGCGGAGATGCTTGTTGCGTATGTTATGATGATTTGTGAGAAGAGTGTTTGACAGAGTTTAGTTTAGCAGGAGTGTGACACATTCTGCCCCTTGTGCTCTTCTGCCTTTGATTACATAACACGACTAAACACTGACATGCTCGATCTCTCCTCACACCCTCTTGTGCCTCTTCTACACACAGAGTAGACACACAACAATGGTACTTATGGAGGCCAAGAAGTCATGCAAATTAGCGTCAGTCAGCATTGGTACTTTTTGGCCCTCCAAAGCCCCTGTAGGGGGGAGATGTGGTGCCAAATGAATATAATTGGGTCTCAACTTATTAGTGAAAACCAGTTCGTACAGAAAAAAAGGAGTGGATCTTTTAAAAGCAGAGACCTGCAGAAAGAACAGGAGAGAACGACCAACAGGAACTTAACGGATTCAACACACGAGTTGCATTTCTTCTGTTTTCTCCTCTGATCATTAATGTGCATTTGCGCCTATAAAGTATTTTTTGTGAGATTCCCTAGTTCATTGTAGGGCAAATATGCTAACATTTAAACACTGGTGTAACGATTAAATATACTCACAGAATATTTTTTCCATGAATGGACATTTAGAACTGCCACATATACAGGCCTGCCAATTAAAACAAGGCTAACATTTATTTTACAAGTAATTAACAGAAAAACGTAGCCTGTATGATAACGTCTATATGCATTTTAACAGGCATTTTGTTTTATGAGAACCATAAGGTAACGATTTGGAGTGTACTTATTTTGTCCAGTAGACATGTTGCTGGAGGAGAACCATGTGGAAGCGACAAACTGGAACCAGAGAGCAGTGGTTACTCCATTACGTTGCAACGACAGAGAGGGGGAAAGGACTAAGTGAGCTCAAAATTGGTGCAGGGCCTTTTAAATCAACAGTACGTACCTTTCTCGTCGTGGCACATCACCTGCATAATTCCATGGAACTAGAAGGTTAAAACCATACCTCAGAACATTCTTATATTTTTCACTTAAATAGATATGGTTCATGCCATACTGTGGAGTATTAGCTAAAGGAGCAACATTTCCATGGAAAGAAGCAGGGTAAGTAAGGGTCAAGTTTGTGGAAATGCAAGCTCACTCACAGTAAGGACATGTTTTTCAGTGCAATAAAAACAAAATCTTTACTGTGAGTGGTTAGTGGTTACATCTCCATAAACCTGACTTGTGCTTGGCTTCCATCTGCTTGTTTCCATGGAAATGTCGTTCCTAATATATCACATTTTTTCATAACACAATATCAAAGGAACTGCCAGCTGTGGTTGTCAGATAGCACTCCATGTTATTTGGGACTGTCCAGTTGCTTAGAAATATTGGACTGAAATCAGCAAAGAGTTAAAGACTGTGTTCAATATCACCCTCCCACTGGATTTCGGAACTATGTATTTGGGCCTCAAGACACCTGCCATGGACACCGTAAGTGGATACCTCTGGAGGATACTTTTGGCTGTGGGTAAAAAGGGCCCAACAAAAAGATGGATGACACCAACTGCACCGATGATCGAGGACTGACATTGTAATTTGCGTACAATAAATAAATATATCACATTCGGACTAAATTTGAACATGGAATAATTTGAGAGACTCTGGAAAAGATTTGACATTTATTTGGGACTATATGTCTTGATTATGTCTTGTTGTCTTTATTATTTGCTGTGTTATGTGTCTTTTGTTTTAAAATGAGAAATCTATCTCCAAAAAGAAGTATGGTTCTAGCTTTCCATTTCTATTGAATCATGAAGATGACAAGCCAACACTTCAAAGTTACGTACACTTGCTTTGACTCGCTTTCACGAAAAAGCATGTATCTATTTGCATCATGTTGCCAGTAGTTGTGCTGATAAAAAGCCATTTCAATATGACCAATTTCATACAGTTATGAGCGGAGAGCACCAAACAACCAATTCAAGGTCCCAAAAGAACAGGTTTTCCATTATTATATAAACATGAAATACTAATTTAATTGCAAATATTCATGTCAATATCCACATACTCTTGAACATTCTATACTTCAGTCCTGTCCACCTCTGTTTTACTCACTATCTTCATCAACCACACAGACACTCCTGGGTACCCCACATCCACATGAGAAAATCTGGTTTGACCTTTTCGCAGATGACATGTCAACCCTGCCCTACATGCTTCTCATTGCCCTTTTAGAGCAAATCACCAACAGTACAGAGCTTATGTCTGCCTTGTTATGTCTCCCATTGGACATCAGAAATCATGTTAACTTTTCATATACTGTATCAATGCTGTCCCTCATCATCTGATATACCTCATGTAACGAATGTCAAAACTCAATGTGCTCAATGCTTCACTGGCAGTCATTTAAACAGTGCGCAGAACTAATAGCCGGACTAATATGTCTACATTTCCTTGGCTTTTTCTGACACTATGGAGAGAGCGAGCGAGGGAGAGGGTTGACAAGCGGCAGACCCCTCTTTGCCCTCCCGTCTGACTCTGTCTATCTAGCTCCGGCTCCCAGAGGGTTTGTCTCTGAGGATAGTGCTATGATGAATAGGCCTGTCTAAGCTAACCTAGCAGAGACCAATTAGAGAGTAGAAGAGAAAGAAAGAGGGGATAGAAAGCCAAAAGGAGGATATGGAGAGGATAGGAGAAGGGCAGATAGGTTAAAATGGAGGTATAGGATTGGGGCAGGAAGTTGAGACAGTGCATTGTGTGTGGGCGAGCTGTCAGAGTGAGGGAGAGGCGCTGTGTGCGAAAGGGATACCAAGTCTTAACCTCGTCCGCCGCTGCTGCCGAGGAGACTCTGACAGCACAAACAGAAGATCATTACAAAAACACAAAGTCCTTTAGTGAAAACATTGTTATGTGATCTCCCTTAGCATATAATTATAATACAATCACAAGTTACTGCATGTGCCAGCCCAGTCGCAAACCAGGATAAAAGAGGAAGGTTGTGTCAGGAGCAGCAGCTAGTCAAGTGCCACCTTTTTAAAGAATGTACTGTGGCAATAAGTAGACTGATAATGAACTGCAACTGAACAACCAACAGTTTCCTCCCATCAAAGTAACATAAACATAGGACTGGGACAATATGCTTTTGGTCCGATTGTATTGTGACTTCAATATAATGCGATATAGGATATATTGTGATTCAGTATTGCAATACTTGCCGTGAATTGATACAAACATTTGTAAAAATGCAAATGCCCATTAATGGTTTGGTTGTAGAAACCAAACCTGTTTCAATCAATCAGCACCAAAGCTAATATAAACAATACTGTCACTAACATTGGGTTTGTTTGTAACTTAGTCACAAACACACATGAACCTACATTAAAATCAATTTTATTTCATCATGTCAAAGTGTTTGGCAGATCAGTGTTCTCTCTCCTGCAAAATTAATGTCACTGTAACTGTGAAAGCACTGCAGTTTTATTACAAACAAGATGTCTTTGAAGTATTGCGATACATGTTTCCAATACAATTCGATATGATACAAAAAGACCGTGTGACAATATACTGCAAAACTATATATTTTCCCAGCGCCAATAGATAGTAGTCCAATCCTTCTTAAATTTACTTCTGATGATCAACGAGTCAAAATATTCAAGACAAATTTTCCTACATGAACAAAATATGTGTTCACAGAATCTTTTTCTGATGGGCAATGGTGCACATAAAACATTTCTCCAGTTGAAATAGAGCAACAAAAACACACACATAAACGGTGTTAGATCAATTATTTATTCAAATAATTAGTTAACTTTGGCACAAATTGGAACAGAAGTCATTCTAGATTCAAATTAAATCATAGCTGTGTGCCACAATAGAAGCTGGTGACCCTTTTTAATAGGTCTAATACCCTTTAATCTTATTTCCAAACTTGACATAAACATTGTCTAGCTGAAATTTGTCCTAGTTTCACAAAGCCCTAGATCCCCACTGTTCGCTGCCAAACTCATTTACAACTTTCCCAAATATTTGATAAATAGCTTTCGGCTGCTCTCCTATCACTTTCAGAATTAGGGAAGCTTTCTCTTGTCCTGTTCTTGTTCCTCTACTCTATCACAGCCATCCTCTTCCCATCTCGGAGACAATTACAAACATCCCGCTTCCCCATTTATCACTAACAATTAAACCGCGCAGACACAGGCTACTTCATAGAGAGAGAGGAAAGGGGAGAGTCAACAGTGAGACAGAGAGAGGAGGGCTGACAGCACAATTAAGGTTTTTAATTCTCTGCTTGAGTGGGCCGGTCCAGTCTTTATGCTAATTAGGATGCCACGGCCATGTAATAAATCTCTATGATCCAGCCTCATTTCCCCTCTGTCTTTCTGTCTGTCTCTTTTAACACCCACACCCACACATGCACAAGCGCTAAAAGTTCACCCATTCCGCTCACATGATAGCCAGCTTGTTAATAGTTTTGATCAAATGTGGGTTTTTTTTTTGTGCAATTTTGAAATATGGAAAGATTTGAGGATGGAGTAATGAGTGTAAATACTAGACGAATATTTGAAGCTTAATATTTATGTTCATTTTCAGATCAGTCCCCAAATTAAATTCAAAGCCATTCAATGTAATAATATAATCCATTATGGAAAAGATTAGATTATCTGCTACAAAGGAATTTGAAAATGCACTTTAGGGATGATTAGTAGCAAGTATTATGGCCATGCGAGAAAGTCCTTAGAAATGAAACAAATTAAATTAAATTGAGGTTTTTACAATACTAGCCTATTTAGTTCCACCTCAAAAAGCAACGTTTTGAGTATGCAGAAGCTCTACCCTTCTCAAAAGCTGAAAGTACAGTTTCATTGTTTTACATAATGATTGTATGGTGTTTGCTAAGTTAGCTTATCGTTAGCAGCCAGTGAGAAAAGTGAGAATGTTAAGAGGGCCTTACAAGGAAAGACACTATTATTCTGTAAACACCAACTGGATTTGCTATTGAATTTTAAAAGCATGCATTTTAAGTACACTTTTGGTATTCCTAACTCCATTCCTAGTCCATTGCTGTTTACAACCCGCTTGAGCATTCCAGCCCCAGCGCCTAAACTACACCATACACTTCTCTCACTGTAAACTCCCTTTATTAGTGTTTCTCAGAACTATCTATTGCGATGTACACAGAAAAACTTAATACCAGTCAAAAGCGGAAAACCTCCTTTTCCTCCTCTCTGCTTTTTCCCGCTCACTCGCTCATCTCCATTTGACAGACACATCTAATGAAAACACTCGTAGATGGGGAGAAAACAGTACAACAATCCGCAGATAATTGGGAGATAGATAAGTGGACTAGGGCTTGAAGAGGCAGCAAGCACATATATTTTCACCCTCATTTAGGTCACATGGACGCACACTAATCAGAGCTTTTCTTCCTGTTGCTTCTCTAAGCCAATTTACACACTGGGCCAGAGTAAAAAATGTACTGTGAAATGTTAATTTAATAGATGAAGGTAAGGCAGCTCCAAACAAATTGACTTCAGCCTGGTGTTTTCAGCCTTGATGTCCAAGTCTACTTCTTGCAACTTTGTGTAAGCTCGATACAGTATTTGTTCTCCTGTCCTCTTTGGCCAAGTGGGATTTGGAGAGCGTCAAAATAGCTACAACTCCGAGCACCAAGGCGAGATGGAGAAGATACAGAGCGACTTGCAAAACGGTTAACGCCAAGGAGAAACCGATAGAAGCGACGCACCAAGGAAAGGCCATCAGTAAGAGCCAGGAGTGATGCAGGATCTTTAGGATGAGAGCTGGGAGGGACAGGACCAGTCTGAGCAGGATGTACGTCAGCCAGGAGTACAAGGACAGAGGGGACAGGAGTAGAGACACGGTGGAGTCACTCAAAGACACAGCCTACATGGAGAAAAGCAGTTATTCATGATTCGTCTTGTTACGAGTTCAAATACAGTTACAGTCAATCGCTCAGTTCATGGTGGAGAGCTCTACAGTCACAGGTAAAACTGCATGAGACATTTTCGTAATAATTGAGACAGAAAGAAGGTGAAGTGTCACCCTATTGGAAGTAATAAAACATACTGTATAATTACCTCACAAGGCGTATAGTTGTTGCTGGACATCTGGGACTTCAGAAGCCCTACATATGGCATACAATGGGCGTTAGTATCAAACAAATTGTACATTGTAAAAAATACTGCTGAAAGACTTACAAAGGAAAAGGAGAAAAAGGGCCAGTCCAAGCAAAAGCCTCATTGTGCAGTTTCTGAGTAAACAATTATAAAAGAAGTTGGCATAAATGTGGCATAATCCACTCAAACATTTGACCCACATTGTGTATTTACTGAAGGTCAGAAGTTCAAGTTGTACACGATCAGGGTCAGGACAGCAAATGTGACATAAACCTAAGTTGATAAGATTTTGACTTCCTCCTTCTCCCTTTTGAACACATTGACTGCTTTCCTTAATTCTTGTCCATGTTGCATCATTATTGAGTTTGTAGTAATAAAACATTTTTTATGTTCAAAATAAAAGTTAATATAACTGATTGGCAAGGCAATATTTTTATATACAGTATTTGATTATTATTCAATTCAGTTGAAGTATAATTTCCTCAAAATGTTAATGGGACCAACCAACAATGATGATCACCAAATGTATTGCAATATTTTATTAGTATATCCTAAAACCATTGGAGTTCAGTTTTAACTAATAAACTCCAGCAGGTAATCATTTTGTACTGAAATACAAATAATTATAATTTGCAAGTCAATACTAATAATAAATAAAAGTCAAAACTTACCCAGAACTGCTCTTGTAGAAAGAAACTTGCAGCTGAAGAGCTCAGTATGTTACTGCCTCCCTTTATGAGCACACAGCTGTGATATTTGGGACTGGCAAACTTAAGGGCTTCCTCTCAACAGGGTGGGTGCCTCAATTTTGGATTTTAGCGCCATCTGTATGAAAGGAGGAGTAGGGGCTAAACCTAAATAAATGGATTTACAGGTGGGCAATATATCAAAATTTCAAATATATATCATATCATAAATTATATATCACATCAAGTAGATTGTTTGTATTAAAACATGTGACAAAATTACCTGCCTAAAAAGTTATGTTGTAAACTGTGAAATAAGGTTATATGGTGATATTTCTGGTACATTTTTGCAGACATTCCCCATTCGTCTGATGATTAAACCTCAACTAATACATTTAAAGACATGTTTTACCACATTTCTCTTGGAATGAAAAAATATCGTCTGACTATTGTTGGGAAACAATAAAACAAAAACAAAACAATTATAACCCAATGGTAATTCCATTTGCAGTTTTGAAATTAAATTAATTTGTAAAAAATAATCAAATTCTAAATACAGTGCAATAAAGATCACATAACAGGACAACCCCCAACTTTACATATGGTCGTCCTGTTTCTGTGACAGCCCCTTTGGTCCAGCTGTTGTCCACACCTCCATGACCAAAGATGAACCTGTTCCCTGCAGGAGTCACAGCCCCTCACAGAACAATGATATATTTTTACTTGTTTAGTCTCACCTTCACCTCAGTCTTAAACGATCACCATACCCCCCGCTCTCCTCAGACTCTATTAACCCCCCCTTATCATCACTGCAGCCCATCATTAATCTCCCACTCCCTGCCGAGACACCAAGGAGAGCCTGCCACAAAAGCACGCCCATCAGCCGCACAACTGTCATGACTAAAGTGGCTTCCAACCTTTAACCATGTGGAGTGGAGAAAAGCTCTGTGTAGTGTATTATAGGTACATTTATTACATGCACCACACAACCCGGGGCAATGATCATTATTGAAATTGTGCTCCCAACTGCCGTATTTGCAATAACAATGATCAGCCCCCATTTTCATCACACAAGATACATTTACATAGCTTTATAGTTGCACTGTTAGGTTTACTGTGGAAAAAAGCAAGCAGGCAAGTAAAACTGGAAATGCTATGTAAATTGGGTAGATTATGATTATGTAAACCTGTTCTAATTCTTCTAAATGCAAATACCAAATCAAACCATATGCCAGCTGCACAATGAATTTTGACACAAGACATGTTAAAGGAAAATCTGCTTGAGATGTTCAAACCCAACAACAGAAAAAGAAAACACCTTTTGTGCAATCCTGGGATATTTGCATTCTCATCTTTCTGTTCTTCATGGATTTGCTTCTAACAGCAATTTTTTTTTTATTTCTGATAAATCCCTCTTAATTTCTAAAATAAAAAATACAGTATTCACTGATATGTGATAAGGTGGATTCATATTTGTTTTAGGCCGTTAAGCTTTGTTCATAAAGTACCAGGAAGACTGAATGTTTGAATTCTACCACTCGCATTGCATCATTGAGAAAGATTCCTCAGCCTTATGATACCTGAATTAAAAGTCTAAATGTGTAAAAAAGACAGCTTGCAAGGAAGTACTAACTTATTATCTTCATTATTAAAATATGACCATAAGTGTAGGTATCAAAACCAAAATGCAGTAGTCATCTTAATCCCCTGTGGTATAAAATGCTGTCTTGAATTTAAATATTCACATCAATAAGAGATATGGAAAACAGAGGCTGAACAGGTGGATGGTGACAGGGTGTAAAACTACTCTGTCAAACTACTGAACGAATCAAAGACAGTCCTTGACGTGAGCGAAGTCGCTTCTATCATTCAACTAACTCCATGCCTCAAATGACAAATTAGGAACCACAAACTATTTATTTTGCAGCTTTTTAAATTGTCAGTAGACCACTTATAGACACAAAAAAGATAACACAGGCAACAGACAAACATGTAAAACATAATGGATATTTGTAAACATATGCACATAAAAATAATGGCAGTTAAATAATAATGCTGCGCTCTTCATGTTATTCCAAATACATACACCTAGAGGGGAGAATAAACATCTACACATAAATATGGTAACAAGCAGCTGGAAGGTATTGAGGAAACAGGCTTGTTACATACACACATTTTACCTCAGGAGAATTTACAGGGAATCCATTTCACTTATTAATTATGTGGAATGCAAATAAAAAACGTAATGTAAAACAACAGTACAGCATCCCAGCTAGAACTGCTCATATATTTGCACATGCAATTGGGCGTAGTGCATTAAGATTATTTAAAATTTTAAAATAATGATGGGCTTATTATTGTCCACTTCTGGCCTCATTTTGATGCCTAACATAATAGGGACCTCCTATGTTGTGCTCAGTTTGTAACAAAATGCTGTGTTCTTTTCAAATACTGGATGTGGAAAGGATATCCTCCACTAAATGCTTATAGACCCAAGCATCTCCCTTAAGCCTCTGCCGCCGGACCCCCACAACGTCAAGCTTCTGCAGAAAGCACACCTCCAACTCAAACGCCATTGTCACCTTTCCAAAATCACCCCATGTGCGACACTTCAAGGTATACCTTAAGAGAAAGGATTGTTACATTTCTTTAGTGTTTGCTCAGAATCAATAGATACGACATATTTGTTTCTTTCCTACCCTTTTTGTGTAAAGTCGACATTTTTTTCCGGCAGAGCAGACAAGATCTGATTCAAGACTTGATCTGGGTTTGTCTGATTAGTCAATGTCACATTGTATTGCACCTTAAAAAGAAATGAAATAATTTTTCACCAGAAATACATTTTATTAACTAATCATTAATTCCTTAGTGTAGCCTTTAAGCCCCTACCTTGATCTTGCGTGGTCCATCTCGTGGACCTCGTCTCTTGCTTGGAGTGAGCATAGTGATTACTTTGTCTAGGCCTCTCTCCAAGGAACCAAACACTTTACCTGCCCTCCTCTTTTTACCACTATCTCCGCTTCCAGCCATGTCCAAAGATCGAGACCTGGGACACAACAGGGAGCAACATGGTAAATTCACTTTGTACTGTATGGTCATGGGGTGAACGGACACCACTTACCTTCTGTCAGGACTCAAGGCCATTATTTCTAGATTTTCAGGTTCAACATTATCTGCTGCTTTCTTTTTCTTCTGATCTTTGCTAGCACTACGTCCAACTAAAACGGACATAAAAAGATTTAAGAAAACGCATTATTTTAGACAGGATTCTAATGAATGGACTGGTTGTTAATGAATAAATAAAATTATTTACTACTTTTCTTTTATTTGGCCATATTATGTGACCAAGAAGTACATTTCATTTTGGACAAACATACCGAAAAGCGTGTACATCCAAATTGCCTTGGATTTCTCATTTCAAAAGGTACAGTATCAGACAAGTGGGCTGACACCAGCAGAGTTAGGCTTTAGTGGCAGAGGAACACGTGTCACTACAGCCCACGTGGGACAGTGAGCAGAGGAAAGAGACAGCTACACCTGTCACAGCACACGCCTGGGGACCGCCACACACAGACCATGTGTATGTGTGGACACTGTCACAACACTGTCTAGAGCCGCTTAGAGAACAGAGGCCGACAGAAGAGCAGCAATTGTACACACATTTCAAGGGTTTAACACAAGCTTTCTCCACAGAAGCGCTTGAGCCAAGTTATGACAAAGCTTTGTAGAGGAAACTAATGAGCCTGGACATTTGAACAAAACTCCCCTTGACAAATAATTAAGACCTAAACGATTCTCCATTCATATTAGTGTCCTTGACTTTTAGATAAGTGAATAGAATTAGCGTCCTGATAATAACCTTACCTTGGAGTTGACAGTGATAAGTGTCTGAGAGCAAATGAGTGTGTGTCCATTTTAATGGCCCAATGACAGCTAAATCATACAAATATGAGTGGCTCTGGGATAAAAACAAGCCCAACAAATGAGTTTATTACCAGAAGACAATTTACTTGCAAATGTGTGGCATGTGGATGTGGCACTTGTAATAATAAAAGCTGTGTGAGGCGAGAAAAAGACTAAATGAATAGAAAGCAGTGAGCAGTTGCAAATGCAAATATTTGAATAAAGCTGTTTAACAGTTTATAGAAAATAAGATTTCTTATCCAGGCATGGTCTAATAGGTCTTACCTCTTGGTGAAACTGAGGCTTTGACGCTGGCATTGTCATTGGGAGTTGTGAGTACGTTCTTGTTTGGTCTGCAGTTCTTTTTGCTGGATGCAGGAGTTTGAGGAGGAGGCACCAAGAATTTCTCTGCATCTTGCTCCTGCACTCCTATGTTCTCTTTATTTTCTGTGGTGGTCTCCTGGTACTTTTCTCGCCTCTCAGGGCGGTGCCCGGCTGCTCTGCCCCTTTCTGGCATTGGGCTATAAGCATATTTCCTCTCTACAACTGGAGATGCCATTCTCTGCACATGCACATACACATACTCACTGGTTACTTATGACCAATCAGTAAAAAATACATCTGCGACACATTAGTATAACTGCAACATACCATCACTTTGTTGCTAGGGGTTTTATCCTGTCTCTCTTTTACACCTTGGGGTGTATGTGATGTGACTGTAAGCCATGCGCCATCATCCAAGTATTCAGAGCAAAAGTCCAAAGAACCAACAATAACACCATCTTCATCCTCACTGAATTGAAGAGATTCTTTTGTCTAATATAAGGAATATTAAAAGAGAAATCAGAGCATAGAAAACCATGGCTTAGGTGATACTTAAAGCAGTACAGAGGTTGTAAAATTGAGCATGTGAAGAACAGCGCAGAGGATTGTGGCTCTGTACTCTGACCTGGAGTCCCTGGTGTAATGGAGAGCAGGAGTCCTCACGGAGCAGTGGTTCAGCGCGCAGTCTGACAGGCTTACCCCTTTGCTTCTTTGACAGCAGCAGCAGGTAGGTGGCTGTGGTGTGGTCATACCGCCACTGTCACAAATCACAGCAATTAGAGGGCATTTCAACCAGCAATGGCCATGAGATTTACACAAAACAAAGACTATAAAACATGAAAAACAATTTAATGAGCTAAATTAAAAGCAGGACACACCTCCTTGACTAGTGCAGTTGTGCTCTCTCTTGACCGCTTCATGTTGACAGCCATCTCAGTTATACAGTCCTCATCAATATGACCTAGCTGCAAAGACAAACATTTTCACAATCCATTAAATTTAATACATATTTATGTATATTGATGGAAAAGGTAAAAGTATTTGCATTTACTGGCTGCCTGCTGTGCCACTCAACAGGGCTGTTGTAGTCTTTCAACACCCAAGGATGATCCAACAACTGTCTGACAGTAAGACGACGCTTGGGGTCCACCTAGAGGACACATAACAAACTACAACTCAATTGGCACTTTTAATCAAGCTTTGAGTAACTTTCATTGATTATGGAAACAAGACAGCACAAAGAGACATTAAAAATTTGAAAACCGCATCTAAATTGTAAAACAAATGTAAAAAATTATTCACAGTAATTAAATAATCATTGTCCACACCTGCATCATCTGGTTCATGAGGAGAATGCTCCCAGCTGAAAGCCAATGAGGGTTGTCATATTTGCCTCGCTTAAAAAACAAAAACAAAACCTGTATTACAAACCATTATAAATATACATGTACCTTATCGATCTACATTCTCTGGAATACAGCAGGACAGAAGATATGTAGGTGTAAATGTGACATACTGTGATCTTTCTGTACAGCACCATGCAGTTGTCATCATCAAAGGGCAGGTACCCACAGAGCAGAGCGAACAGCAGAACTCCCATACTCCATACGTCGGCCTGGAAGTTACACATCACACAGCACAATTTCAGCTTCAAGCGTTTCAGACAGGATTTCACAGCTCAGTTGCACCGAGTCATGCACCAGCGAATATGATCAGCACACCATGAAGAAGCAAAATGTGGAACAGGCAGGTAATCATTAAACTTGGTGGAAAAAACAAATGGTTTTTAGGGGTAAAAATAGACAGGTGCAGTTCTGGCAGAAAAGTAGCATAGACAAGATTGTGGTTTTCACCTCTGAACCAATGTAGGCTTTCCCCTGGATGAGTTCAGGAGCAGCGTAAGCAGGGCTTCCACAACACGTCATCAGCTCATAGCCCAGACCGCCCTTCAAGAAAAGAGAATTTACACTATACAGGTTTTGTGTGCCACAACATATAACAAAACAGGCAGAACGAAAAAAAAAAAGGTATTATTATTTTGTTGTATTTTTAAAGAATCAATTATTAATACTTATTTTTATGGAACTATATAAATACATTGTCAAATACCTTAGGTCTGGCACACAGACCGAAGTCTATAAGTTTCAAGTTGTGATCTCCATCAATCAACAAGTTTTCCTAAATAGATAAACACAAACATAAAAACTCAAGAGACATTAGTTACACCTGTATGCAATTTTACAACATTGTTCAGAATCAGTACATACCGGTTTAAGGTCTCTATGAGCAAAACCCTGACTGTGGACATAGGCAATGGCTGACACAATCTGTCTGAAAAACACTCTGGTTTCCTCCTCTGAGAGACGGTCTTTAGCAATTATGTAGTCAAACAGCTCTCCACCTGGACAATACTGAAAGAAAATGTTCAGAGAAAACAGATGTTCCCATCGCCAAAAACAACGCTCTTTGGATGTTTTGTTTGGATTGTTATTTACCTCAATCACCATAAAAATCTGAGTCGATGTCTCAATGACTTGGTAAAGGCGACAGATGTGTTGATGACTTAAATTCCTCATTGCATCAATCTCCAGCTTCACACGAGGCAGGTCATCCTAAAGAGTAATATGTCATTAACTCCAGCGCAACTTTCGCCCAGTTTTCTACACAGTTTATAAAACTGTAAAATGCACAGGTCAATATAACAAAATCAGTCTTAAGGAATTTAGCAAAAACACCAAACTCAAACTCTTGGGTATATTTAAAAAAGTGAAGAAAGTACCCCAAGGTCCTTTTTGCTCATTATCTTTATGGCAACCTTTTCTCCTGTCAGAATGTGCCGCCCAAGCTTTACTTTAGCAAAGCCACCTGTGTAAAACAACGAAACAAACAAACAGCTAGAAGGCGAACAACAATAACAGTACCATGATAATACTGAACTCAAAGACGATTATAATACGCATTACCTGAACCTATTGTCTCGTAAATTTCATAGTATTTGTGTAGTTCGTCCGCTCCTCGCAGCTCTGTCCTTTCCACTGGCATCGTCTCGACTTCTGCACAACAAAACGTTTCTGCGGAAGAAAAGCCCGTTTGACACCGTAGCACTTGATAAATAAAACAATACACTCTGTATTTGTCCATAAAAACTTTGGAAACGTGACCGGTAAGCTAATCACATAACAGTCTGAATCAATGGTCCGAACAGTCATATGAAGACATCAAGGATATGTCATCATGTACTTGTCTTATTTATGTAATAGATCAGAAGACTGATGATTTACCTATAACTGTCCCAAAATCGTCACAGAAGAATTTTAATAAAGAGTTACAAATCAAATCCGTGCATGTGGAAAAACAACAGGCGAGTGTTTTGTTGCTGAAGTTTGAATTTCGCACGTCGACGTCAGGACGCACTTCCCACTTCCGGTTTGTTTGTCTTGCGCCCTCGTGCGGCACCGGAGAGTAATTTTACTCGCACTCGAGGTAAGAAAAAGCATAGGCCTATTATTACTAAAAACTAATCTAAGTGTACGGGGTCTGACACAGGAATCTTTGAATGTAATGTTTATTTCATTTAATTTCCCCTTCTCTTGTTATAACCCATTGCCGCACAGGTTACACATTTTTGTGAGACTATGGCTACTTTCATACGGATCAACACGGATCCTCAGTAATTTAGTGTTTAAAGTTGAGTTATAACAGTTCAACAACGCTAATACACAAAGCACATTGCTAGCTTACATTTAACTCCCTAAGCTAGAGGAGCAGTCTTGCAGTGTCTTTTTATTTATATCTTCTTGTTTTTATAATATAGATGTCCAAAACCCTCTTAAGGATGTAACATTAACAACAAAAACAATGTATATGCTGATATTCAAATTATATTAAATCCCCTCCGTGTAAGATTTCAGCCAAGAAATAGACTTAAATAAAGGCAATTACTTCAATTACAGATGTTTTTGTAGTACTTAAAACCTTGAAAACATGTACCCTTGCTTGTTTCTCCACATACCTGACTTGTAATTTTACTGGAGGATCTGCCACCTGCTTATCTCCATGGAATTGTTCTTTGCTTCGAACATTACAAAAACTGGCATAAAAATCTGTCTCCCCGTCTCCTTGTAGTCAAGCAGGAGTCAGGAATTGCTGCTTTAAATATAATGTCACTTTCATTATGAGGATTATGCTTAGCATTTCAATCATGAAACACAGTTTTTGTGGGACACAAACTTTAGCATGTCTCAATATTGCCTTACATATTTTAAGATAAAAAAGTGTTGAAACATGTGCTCTGTTTGACCCTTCAGGTATGTGGATGCTGGAGCTGACCAGAGGTGTATTTATAGCTTGACAGAGTGTGTTCACCTGTGCTGGGTCGAACTCTGTAATCAGGAGAAGGTGAGAGGAGAGAGTCCAGCTCTTCTGCCCGTCAGTCATTTCACTTTCATACTTGCACTGGCATGAACAGTCTTTTTGCCATTCCCAAGCCAGTTCACTATTAGTATCTTTTCTTATTATCAACATATGACCAGTCAGGCCCAAACCATTCACAAATGTTACATAAGAACTCTTGAATATCTATAGGGGCGCAATGTTTGAGTGATTGATTGATACTTTTGTGTGTTTCTCATGGTCGTTATGAAAAGAGTCACTCGTTAAGAAACTAAGTGGTGTTTAGAAACGGTCCAGGTGTCAGCAGCCTCACACAAACCCCTCATTTGGCTTCTCTGGCAGCTGGCCTGGACAAGAAGGGGCACATTAAAGAACCTCATGCTAGAAAAGTTTAACAAAAGAGGCAATAGTGCACAATAGTGGATTAATTAAATTCAATTAATTTAAGTAATAGTAAAGAATAATACAACAACAAATGGTCCAAATGTCCTCTATCAGATCTGAGTTTTTCTGCACATCAAAACATTTTTATTGTAACTGTAACATACCATAAGCTATTGGATGTTCCCCCTACTGACCTTTAAAAAATACTTTCTGTAACCTGTAAGAGCAATGCAAGAAACACAAATGTTTAAATCATACAATATTGTCAACATAAAGCTTTTGTCACTAGTAGACACACAAGCTTTATGTTGACAATATTGTATGATTTGAACATTTGTGTTTCTTGCATTGCTCCTACAGATTTGAGTTGAGAAAACACCAGATTTTGTGCATTATGCATTATGTTTTGTCCTTCAAATTGCATTAGCCTCAACATTTTAAATCAGATGTTACATTCAGACAGTTATTCTTATAATTACTCTCACTTTAGCAGACCTAGTAGTTTCCCTCAAAACTTTTTACTCAAATTACTTGGACCACTACTTTGTACTTGAGTATTGTTATTTAACAGTAACTACTCTCATGTTACAGTACATTTTTTGTCTACTGTACCCACCTCTGCTCTTATGCTGCTGTAAATCAAAATCTGTTTTCGGACTCCTTGAGGATGAAATTATTTCTACAGTGTTATTACCAAAATAATACCTACAGTACCTTTGGTAAATGACATTTACTAAAGGTACTGTAATTTGTTTGTTATATTACCTCCCCACTATAGTTAGCAAATTTGTGACATTTTTAATCATGTTTAACATGAGTCAGAACTTATTTAACTCTAGTGTTCTCCATACCCTCCTAAAATTGTCCTCTTTCCTCCCCTTTCTAGTCGACCCCACCTCATGGGGCTTGTCTCCCTGTTCAGGATGAATGCTTGTGTCCTAGTGCATGAGCGTTGGTGTGTGAGGGTCTTCAGTGTCCAGTCTCTCCATGGCTCAGCTGCAGCTCTACTCCTGCAGTCGGGTTCAGGCCCTGGCGCTGCTCCAGCTCATTCTCCAACTCGCAGTTCATTCATTTGTTTCCGGTTTCTCTGATATAAACTTTGACCTGACACTCAAGGTAGGATTTGCATTTCAATAGATTTAAGCTTGTGATTTCATGTCAGAGATTTACAAAGTGTGAGCAGAAACTTTTAAGTCAAAAATACAGAGTTTTTACACACAGTGTAGTGTATTTGCTGATTCCGTACTATTCCTTCTTTCACCCACTTTGAAACTGAGCACTACAAACTGATTACATGTCACAAGAGCTGCAGTTTTGAAGGCCCAGCTCTTCAGACATCACAGTTAGACTTTTCTTATACTTGTTGTGGTCTAAAAGAATGCTTTTTGTTTCTGCTTCTATTTGAACACAACAACTCTGAGGAGGGGGTTCTAGTTTAAAGAGATGGTCTTCATTCACTGTGAGTGGGCATATTGTTCTTCTTGCAGAAGTATGACATGGTGAGGGGAGACTTCTCCCATACTTTCCTACGTGTCGGCTACCACAAAATAGCTGAGATTCCTGCAGGAGCATGCAACATCAGTATCAAGGAGACAATAAAGAGCCGAAATTATCTGGGTAAATAATATAGACAGGAATGTGTTGTGCAACATAGTTCTTAAAATATTTAAATAACTTCCACATTAAGTTGCACATTAGTAAAAGATATTGTGATTTTTCTTCAGCCCTCCAGACTAAAAATGGTGTGTCCATAATCAACGGAAACTGGGTGATTGACAGACCAGGAATCTTTACAGCAGTTGGAACTCAGTTAATATATAAGAGACCCAATGAGATTCGCTCACGCACTGGAGAGTCTATTACTGCCCCTGGGCCCCTGAGTGAGGAGCTGATTTTATATGTAAGTTTGTCATAGACAGAGGAACACCACTTACATCGAAGTCTTATCCAAGTCTCCTGTTTGTGCAGCTCATCTACCAACAACCCAATCCCAGTGTGTACTATGAGTACAGTGTTCCCTCCCCATACAAAGAACATAATCCAAAACCCCTTGAGGGTTCAAATGTTATCAGCCCCGGTGAGTTCACACACCTATACTCTACAACTAGAAACGTACAAAGCAGAAAGAATGAAATGCAATGTAACTACTTTTTTGATATATACATCATAATTCATGGTTAATATAAACTACATTCGGAAAATATGTGTTTGAAACTTGCCCTTTCTGTTTTTGGTGAGGTGGAACCACAAAATCTCCCCACTCAGAGGACACGGGTAACCAAAGTGACATCTCCAACAACAAGATCAATGAGAATTCCCATCTGATTCAGGCCTTAACCACACCGGCTGTGACCACAAAACTGCAGCCCATGTACGAGTGGGTGCAGTCAGGATACAGCGAGTGCAGCACCACATGTGGCACCGGTAAGGAGCACACAGTTGTAGCAGACACCAGAAACACATGTACATGCTCACTGTGATGTGTGTTGTCAGGCAGGCGGCACGTGGTGTGGGCCTGTGTCCAGAAGGATTCCCGAGCAACCGTTTCCACTGACCTTTGTGACTCTGCTCTTGAACCAGCAAAGCGACAAGAGAACTGCAACCCTCAGCCATGCCCTGCATAGTAAACAAATAGAAAACACACACCATGTTTTTCACACATATAACATGTATGCGATTTTTTTTTTTTTGAGTTCCACATGGGTTTTGAGTTTCAAACTAATGTTGTCAGACTTAGGTCACTTGTGGTAAGGCTGTAAATATCATCAGTAGAGATGCACTGATACCGATACTGGTATTGAATATCGGTGACAATATGGAAAAAAAAATTTAATCAGATATCGATTTCAGAATATTGATTCAGCCGCTATCCTGGTGGGGCCTTTAAATTGATTTATTAGCACTATTTACAGGCCCTTGTTGGTTTGAGGTTTTGTTTACATAAAGCTGTTCTGTCGTTAGTTGAAAAATAAAGAATAGTTGCAGAACCCGTTTGGATAGGTTTTGTCATACGTAATTCTTGTTTTAAGAAAATAAATGTTGATACTGCAGAGACTGCAGAGGTTGATATTGGGTATCAACAGATATTTAAAGCCCATGTATCGAAATCGGTATTGGATCTGAAAAAGCTAGGTCAGTGCATCGTTAAATCAGCTCTTGCTGCTGCTAAAACTTGGGGATTCTTCATTTCTTGTGTTTCAGTCTGGAATCACTTACTTAACTTACTTATTGATTTTATTCCATATGCGGCGGCATTTAATTTTTAAAAATTACATTTAGCATGCTCCATTTCAATATTACTTCTTGTCAGTAACCACCCTGTGTTAAACCTTACATTTTCTTCTTCATCCTTGCCTGGTGCTTGCTGGACAGCTGGGATATTGGGGAGTGGTCTGAGTGCAGTGCAAAATGTGGGCCTGGTACTCAGCAACGTCAGGTCATCTGCCGCCAGGTCACTCAGGTGCACGCCAATGGCTCTGAGAGTGCAGTGACTGTGGCGCTGGAACAGTGTGGCTCCAGGGAAATTCCTGAGACCAAGTCCTCCTGTCAGCTCAAGATCTGTAGCCAGTGGGAGATCCGGTCGGAGTGGAGTCCGGTAAGTAACTCAGTGACAAGATGAACCAAATTAAATAATATTTTCACCATAAACAACACTGCGTACCTGGCAGTGCTCAGTGCCATGTGGAGTGGGGCAACGTACCAGAGAGGTGGTGTGTGTGACTAACCAGGGGGAAGCTGAGCCAGACCAAGAGTGTAATATGAACATAAAGCCAGACACTGTGCAAAACTGTGACATGGGCAAGTGTGCTCGCAGCTGGTTCACCTCACAGTGGAGCCAACAGGTGAGACTCTACAACAGAATGTGTAAATATTATAGAAACAAGAATGCTCCTCACAGAATGTCTACAATGTGCTCCTCAGTGCACTGCGGAGTGTGGCAAAGGGAATCTCACTCGGACAGCTGTGTGCCTTATGGACTATGTGACAGATCTTCAACTAGGCAGCTGTGAAGGGGAGCGACCACCAGAGGTGACAACATGTGATGCAGGCCCCTGCCAAAACCGCCTTGACTGGTACACAGGACCCTGGAGTCAGGTAAATTATACATGTACAGTATAAACTTTCTCTTATCAGTGATTACAACTCTTATCTATGTATGTGGTTCAATGCATTCCAGTGTTCTGCAGACTGCGGAACTGGGACACAGATCCGGAGAATTGTTTGTATTGTCACTAATAATGGGAACATGGATGTTGTTGATCAAGCAAATTGTAACGGTCTGCCTAAGCCAATCACGGCGCAGGCCTGCACTCTGAAGTCATGTGGAGTCCAGTGGTATGTGTCAGAGTGGAGTACTGTAAGTGTTTTGATTTAAACATGTTATCTAACAGTGGAAACACTGTGACATTCTGAGTACTCTCTTTGTGCTACTGATTTTCACTCTCATTTTAGTGCTCTCGTTCTTGTAATGGTGGCTACCGGGTGCGTGAAGTGCGCTGTCTAACTAACAAAATTGCCCCAAGTGAGAACTGTGACCCGCACGAGACCCCAAACACGCGAGAAGAATGCAACAAACAGCCTTGCGTTGCAGATATCGGTAAGCCTTAGCAGTTTTGGTGAAGAAAAAAGGGACAAATCAAATTATTTACTTGATGGAATGAAGTGGTTAATAGTGTGTGGCGTCAATACTATTTATAATCTTGCAACCCTTTACCCCCCATTTCAGATCTACAGTGCAGTGACGAGTATCACAAATGTATGGTGGTAGTTCAAGCTCGACTCTGCATTTACCCTTACTATAGAAGTGTATGCTGTGCTTCTTGCTCTCGAGCCCAGAAAACATTCTCGACCACTATTCACAAGAACAGGATACGCCGGTGATAAAACCCTCAACCTCAATGACTTTTCTAAAGGATAGCTCACTGTAGACATTGCTGAATAAATAGAATACACTAACACTCACCACAGCTTGAATGACTCGCCAATCTACAGTACCAGTCTATTTACAGAATTTACTGGGTTAGATACAACACATAATCTAGCCATCTATGTTTTTAAACCCCAGAAATAGTCGGTACGTCTAGTATTTGAATTATAGAATCAGTATGTTGTTTGACTTGTGAAAATAATAAAATATATGTATGCGTTTTCTCAAATCTTTGTGTACATTGGTGGTCTATACGTTCTATAGTACAGCATGTATATAGTGAACATAATATGGATGAACAGTTAGCTTTGTACTCTAACCAGTTGTAATACCTGTGTTTTAATTGAACCGCTGAACTGACAGCATGTAAAAGGCCATGACTCAATCACAAAAACACAGAAAGTAACATTAAAAACACCAACGACAAATTCACACTGCATACTTTCTTGTAAAACAAAGTAGCACGGAACTTATCTTCACAAACACATTCTGCCTTTTTTGACTGTTTATCCATAGTTGTTCTGTGTCTGTGGTTGCGGTTAGGTCCATGCTGTTGAGGCTGTGTAGAAAATATCTCAAATGAGCCTGGGCCTTTGGTATGAGGGCTGCAGGGTCCATCACTCTCTGGACTTCATCGCACGGACACCATCACCCCAAAACATTCAAGGCTCTTTCACTGTTCTCAATGTGTACATCTACTGTCAATGCATTTCTCCCAGATATCATAGAAATCTTCTTTGTAGCCTTTTCCGTGACATTTCCGTGTACCATAAAGTGAAAGTTAATGTTTTCTCAGACTTCAACCATTCAAAACTACAAAAATACTACCAGACTATCTAAGAATTACTTGTTTGAAAATATCAATGGCAAATAATGTTTTCCATAAAATTTCCTTAAAAATGAAACAAAATTTTAAACCATGACATTTGTTCAGATTATCAAATGAAATGTTGTATTAAGTATCGTACCAACATTCACCAATTTCATAATCATACATGTTTACAAAGACATAAATATAGGTTACAATTCCGTAAAAACAAAATTGATATAGTTTTCTTATATGATAATTTACCAGAGGCAAACTCAGAAACAGATCTTTGACACTAGGCAAAAACATTAGAAAAACCCCCTGAGGTCAAATAAAACTATAGCCATGTCTCTCCTCATACTGCAGTAATGTCCTGTCATTTATTACAAGCATACTCTGCAGGACTGTAGGCAGAATATTTAAGTCCTGTTCAGCACAGTTAGTGGTGGTATGCAAGTGCACTGCTCTGGGTTACTGCGATACTAGCGGGACCGTGAGACATATCAAGGAAAATGTGAAGGCACACTTAGGCAGCTTGTCCCCAAGAACTGATGTAAAACTATCAAGGAAGATTTCAAAGGCAGGGATGTAGGTTGTATACTCAGGAGGAGGCAGTGAACCAGGTTAAGGCCAAATTACCCAAGACTGCTCAATTAGAACGCTCTAAGACAGGGCTATTCAACTCAAGGTCTGGGGTGCAAATCAGGCCCTCCAAGGGATATGATCTGACTCTCAACCCATCTTCAAAAATATAGGAAATATTTTATCTCTTGTTCCTGGTTTAATCCTGGTTTAGCACTGGTTCTGTACTGCAGATGTTGTTCAAGCCTTTTGTATTACATGTTTTGCATGATTCAAAAGACCATCTAAAAAATCTGGCCAACTGTAAAATAAAGTTGAATAGCCCTGCTCTAAGATATCACTTTTTTGTAAGATCTGAATATCATACATTAAAAATATGATTTCAATTTTGAACCAGCCAGGTCGCTACATAAATATTTCATTACTACGTTGAGTCAATTAAATTAAACAAGGCTCATTTGCCCCTTTTCTGATGTCATTATACACAATAGGTATAAATGTATGATACAAGAATATACATTGGCTTCAGTCTACTATTTCATGAGTACATCCAAGCATTCAAGGTGAGGACTTTGGCTTTTAAAAGTTAGTCTATATGCAAAGATATGAAACACACAAAGAAAATGCACCATTGAAAACAAACACACACGCGCACACACTTCTCTCACAAAGGACCACCACCAAATAAAAATACATTTCAAGTTTCACCCGCTCTCATTCCTAACGTTCTGTGTTTGCATACATATTAGGGGTAGAAAACAAGAATTACAAAAAGAAACGAGGACCATGTTTTGAGGTTATTAAGGGGTAGAGCTCATCTTCCTCTTGTGCAAGTCATATAAAAAAAATGCTACAATTCATTCTCTTGTGAACAAGACAGGTTCAGGGCAAGCCACGTCTCCTTTAGTTTGCAAATATAAAGGGGGCTTGGATATTGGCAGCGCAGTTTGCTTGATCAGTGACCATGCAGTCTTTTCCCCTCTAGTTCTCTGTCCATGTATAATTTGGTAGAGGTGTGTCTGTTTTAGATATGACCCCAGTCAAAAAGTTCATCCGGTAAGTCACGACACTGAATAAAACTGTAGCGGTCCTGTGAATCCATCACATCAGATTTCAGCTTAGATTTGCAATCCAATATGTTGTCCTATGATCCCACGAGTCTCTCACTCACTGTCAGTCTCTATGTCTGAGTCAGACCACTGAACTGGGCTCAGTTTGCCATGGCGCTGGGCATACTCTATAACCGCTGTATAGCAGAAATAGTACTGGTCCCAGGTCTGAATGCTAAAAGCCCTTTGTGTGCGCATACGGCGCACTGTTTGACAAACATCTATAGTGCCTATGTCCTCAAGACGTGAAAGACAGATGTCCAGAGTGCAGAATGTACCTTGGTAAGAAAGAAAACAAAGATTAACTGCATTTATTAAAAAGTTGCCATTACAGCTGAGTAACGTCGAAACCTACCTGTGCGACCAATGCCAGCACTACAATGGACAACCACCGGAGGGCCCTCTGGACATCCATTCCAACTGGAGCCTAATTTCAGTACAGCTCCTTTCTGCCTCTGAATTACATGTTCACGGAAATCCAACATGGCTGTAGCACTTTTGGGCACCCCAAAGTCTGGCCAGCTGACATATAGGTAGTGACATACCTCTCGTCTTTCACCAGACTATGAAAATAACAAAGCAGTTGCTTGATGTCTTTTGTTTTCTGAAATAAACCAGATTATAACTAATCTTACCTGTGTGTTGTACAGCTCTAAATGGGACAATTTAAAGTCTTGAAACACTTGGATGTGAGTGTTTCTGACCAAAAAGTATCCATGCTGCTCAGTCCTACCCTCTTCTAAAGGCCAGTACTGACCACATTTGACACGTCCACGCTCTACCACCCTGAAAAAAAAAAAAAAAAGGCTCAACAAGAACCAAATCCAATTGGCTGCAATTCATACTCCTCGTTCATATACACTACCTGTGCAAGAAAAAAAAAAAAGTGTATTATGACTACCCTCTGCAAAACACCGATTGCAGATCAAACTTTTAAGTTTGTGCTAATTCTGCAGACATTTTCTGGACAATGTATGAGACCCATGAGCAGTTAGTTTGTCTCACCTTGTGGTCATAACGATAATTAGTACCATCTGCTCCCACACCATGCGCCAGAAGTCGACAAATGTTTTAGGCAAAGGACCTGAGGAACACCAAATTAGTTTGCAAAAGAAACTGGTTTGACATAGGACAGAATTTTATTTATTTATTTTTTGACAGCTGAATGGATGCATACCCTGAGTGGCAATATAGGCATTTCTTCTTTTGTACCCATCCATGAAGCTAGCATTAATATAGTCAGAGGTCTGCCACCAGAAGACAAATTACATTGCATATTAATATCACATCTATCCTGAAGGAAAGTGTAAATCACTTACCTCATCGTCAGCATCACAGAGCTGAGAAAGTCGCACACGCGAATGGTCCAAGCAAAGCACATCACTGTACCGATTCTTGATTTGATTTGCCAGTTTCCTGAAACAGGAGAACATGCAGAATAGTTTAATAATAATACACTACTTATCATTCATTCACGCCAGACTTAGTGGAGAAGATGGACTACAATTGTAGCACAGCTGCCCAGAGGTAGACTGCTGGAAGCAAGGCTGCTAATCTGTACCTCGGATCACCAACCACTCACATACCCCATTCATACTCAAGGTGGGTGAAGTGTCTTGCCCAAGGACACAAGGACAGTTTGCACTGATTTGAATGGAGAACCACCCATGCTCCAGGTTGGAGGGCAAGTGCTCACTGAGCCACTGCTGCACCTATTTTGAATACTTGTACTGTGTTTTAAGAAAAGTAATGTGCGTTATTTAAAAATGTCTTACTTTGAATAATCAAAGGTTCCTGCTGGGGGTTCCTTGCGGATTTCCTCATACTCCTGGTATATCCCCTTTTTCTTTTTCCTTTTGACATGCTCCACCAGGTCATGCAGCGTCATTCCACCCTGCTCTGGCATGTGAACGGACTCCTCTATGCAGCGCTCCTCATCATCTGACGAGGACAGGTTAGGTGACTGATGTGGAGGACGAGGCAAAGACTTCTGTGGCAGTGGAGGAACGCCAACCTCACCCACAGACTCGTTTTCATTAGTCTGAAGCTCCTCTGACCTGTTGGCAGTGTCAGTGCTCTTGCCATCCAACACATCCATGTTCTCCTTTTGAGAAAGCGGTGTGTCAGGGGGTGTGTCTGACTGTGGAGGCGCTTGACGTCCACGGCCATTGACATTAGAATTGGGACTTGAGCGACTGCTCACAGCAGAGCCATTCCAGTGTTGGTGATTTCCCAGTGGTCTGTTGGCAGCAGAATGTGGGGCCTGTTGGTTAAGGCCTGGGCCTCGAGTCCTGCCCTCCACATGGTCAAAGTGGTTGTGTGGATTAGCATTACTATCATCATAGCAGTTGGAATTAGCCGCAACCGGCTCAGAACCTATCTGTGTATTAATATGAGTGTGGTCAGCGCCAGCGCTGGACTTGCTACACTCCAAACTGTAGGAACGCAGAAGACTTCCCACACAGTCATGAGTGTCATGCATCTGGGTTTCACCCTCAATAACATTAATTTGGGTATTGACGCAAGACTGGATCCATGCCACATGGCTATACTGGGATGTTCCTCCTAGGTGTTCTGGGAGGGAGGAAATGGGGATGTGGTTGGCCAACTCATGTGCCCTCACGGTGCACACCTGATGAGAGAATAAATGTGTTCGAGTTAAAAATAAGAATAAAAATAAAAAAGACGCAGGCTTAGCAAGTGTATTGAGACGAGAAAAAAAAAATCATACCCTCTCTCTTAACTTCTCACGCACAAAAAGCCGGAGAACTGCAAAAGGGGCCCGAAACCACAGTGGTGATGAGACAATAAAGACACATTTCAACCGAGCTGGGAATGCCCCCTAAACAGGCAAAAGGTAAAAGTAATGAATACGATGGCTTAATGGTTTGAAAAAGCCCCAAAACATTGAATACTTACCTTGAGCAAATTGAGGATCTTGACACAGAGCTCATAGTCAAAATTTCCATAGCTTGAGTTAGTCATGTCATAGATAAATATGAGTCCATCTCTTTGTGTTTGGATACTGAGAAGACACAAATGAAATATTTAATAAACATTTAAGTCTTGTTTGAAGATTTCAAATTAGAGCTGTGCAATTAATCGTGTATATATAATTGTGATTTCAATTATTACAAAAATGGTCTAATTGAAAAACTATTAATTGCCTTCTGTTCAGAATTCTGACACTCAAATTCTGGAGCAAAGGCAATTTTCTAAAACATCACTAATAAAATATATTCGTTCTATACTTTCTCTAAAAAATCATTTTGACAATACAGAAGTTGTTGTTTGTGTGTGATTTCAATTATGAGCCAAATAATTGTGATTATAATTTTTGACATAATCAAGCAGCCTTACTTCAAACTATATTTTTGTAGAGTCATTATTTTGATTAATTCAGATTGAGTGATTTGCAAATTACTGCAGTCCTATTACAAACAAACTGTAATGCTTCACCTTTCTATGGCTTTATCAAGCTGATAGATGATGGCCTGCAGGACAGCCCTGTGCGTGGTGACATCTGGCCTATGTAGACGGGCTGTGAACAGTGCTAGAGCAGCGCCTTTTGCGTCACGGCCAGGCTACGGGACAATTTATGAAACGGTAGAATGTAACATTTATTTTGTAATCAAATAAATTGGGCAAAAGGGTTTATCACTAACCAGGACAGTAAATTTCCCACTGAGCAGCTCAGAGCGAAGGGGCTCCTCGTCAGGGTTGATATTAATGATCCCCTCTTTGAGTCTTGTGTTCTGATTGAAAGAGTGCATGACATTAGTCCATATGAACGGCTTGTTTAGTATGCAGAGTCAAATCAGTCATAGATGGTTCTGTTTAGATTATTATATGCTGATAATTGCTAGACTATACAACTAATATTTCATAACAAAAAAGTTAAATCAAGTAAATAAGACCTGATTTACTAATTAGAAAAAAGCCAGACATGGAGAGAGAAAAACTGAGTGTACCTTGTATGCTTGAAAGAGATCAATGGCTCTGGAAACCTCAAACTTGCGTGCCATAAGAAACTTAACAGCTGTAGGTTGGGAGACCAGCCCTGCACTGTGTGGCTGCTCCCTGCTGCGCACTTCACTCAGGAACTCTTCCACAGCCTGGGTGGCAAGAAACATGAAACAAATAAAGAGTATTGAAGGGATAAATCCTAAATATGGTAATATTTAGGATTAGTTGGTGGTGCAGTAGGAGACCATCCCGTACAAGTTCATTTTCTCCTTACTGAGGCTTGATGACCTTTGAGACGTTTGAAAATAATAGAAAATCCAGTTCACCCAAATAAATTTCTGGTTGGGTTAGTAGTAAACCACTGAAAGATCAATGAAACTGGTTTCAGGAGAGACTTTATCAGCCACAAGTCCGGATGCCTCACAGAGCCAATGCACGTGAGCTGTTGGTACAAGAAATGAAAACACACAGCTTTACTTTTCACTACCAGTGCATTACTGCAGTGTAAAATTGGACTTCTAAAAGAATTTGGGAATCTGTGATTAGATGTTTGCCGTCACAAAAAGCCCACCCCCTTTACTAGAAAGTGATGGCAACAACACTGCTAAGAAACGCAGCTTCGTTTCTGTGAATCGTGAACCGTAAATCTGACTGTCATGAGACCATCAGCCAGCACCTCGTGAAGGCGGTCTAGATTTGATATATGAGACCACTACATAAATTATCTTAGATATTAGATCACACATGTACGATAAGGCATAACAAGCAAAAAATAAATAGCAAAAGCCAACAAAAGCTAGCATTAGCAGGGGGCTATGATACATGTGGTAGCTGGAGAGCTAACTATACCGTTATTTACGATCCTCGCAGGGCTGAGCGGGAGCGAGCTAAAGTGGTTAGCGCGTTTCCCAGCTTGGTATAAATATTGGGCAATGAGAGACTGTCAAAGTCCGTGGGTGGTAAGACGGTGCCTTAGGGCTTTGCGCACCAGGGTCCCTCGCTACAAATGCTAGCACGAGCTAACTGCTGTCAGTCACACCGGAGTCACTCGATTCAAGAGGCACCAGGGCCAAGGCTGTTTACTTAAGAAGAGTACTTTTACAAGCGACCATAAGGCAGGATATGTGCCAGAAACCGCAATTATAGACATTTCTTCAGCATGACTGTAAAGACATTAATCGGGTTGAATAACTTATTCCTAAATTCCAACAAGTTAACCTTACCAGCTGCTCCTGAGTTGTCAGGGCTTCCGCCATCTTGAAGCCTCCGCAACGTCGCAGCGGGCGCGCCCACCACCCCTCACCCCTCACTCCCGCCCCACACCACCAGACTCGCCGATTTTCCATAAGTTTGGAATAACCAAGGAAACGATAGCTACATTATACCCTACGTAACGTTATTTCAACTATCAGGCTGTAGATGCCTCACTTGGGTTAGGCTCGCTCTAAACAGACTAAAGACAGAAGGATTCACTTTTACTCAGTGAACTCATTGTTTACACATTTACTACATTTTCTTCAGCCAGCTTTGTTACTCAAACACGGACTAAACTGTAAGCCATCACCAATGCGGTACTTTCGTGTTGGAGCATTTTACCTACGAACTCTTTTCTCGGGAACACAAGGGCGGTGCTTCGCCTGGCGGACTTTTTCAACAGCTGTTTACGTCTAGAAGTTAACTTATCGCTAACGTTAAATCAATCTGTAATCATGTTTTGATTAAATTGTTGTCAAATCGATATGCTAATCTCTTTGTAATTAGATTGAACAGTGACTGGGAACGTCATGTTGTCCCTCATCAACAACATTTTATTCATCTGGCGTTTGTCCTAAACAATATTTTAATATGAGCACTGCTCCTCAACCCAAAAAGAAAAACTACATGGGGCAGCACCATATCAAGAAAACCCGAAGGTATGTTTGGATCATCAGACACAAGCTATTCTTCTTCTGCAGTTCATATTTTAATGATAAAAACTTGATACTCACCTCTAAATACTTTCAGGGCAGATGAACCAAGAGACAACTGCACTGTAGCAGGCATTGTTAACAAACCAAGCACAATAACCAAGGATATGGTGAGTGCTTCCATTTCAGCCAAAATATACTGTTGTGTTTTTCACACTGTCTCATAAAATTTGCTTTAGGGGGGAGGAATAGGACCTCAATTTGGAGAATCCTCTTTGGCTCTTGATGAAGAGTTGTTGCAGGTGCTTGATGCCGCTGATGCAATGAAACCTTCGAATGCTGTACACATTGACAATGTAGCTTCTATTATACCTTTGAGAGGCCATTCAATACTTTCAAAGAATGGAAATATGGCATTAAGAAATAATACCATTGACAAGCTGTGTGCTGCTCAGCAAGATAAACATGTATCCACGGAAGATAACGCTGGTGATCGCCAGAAGCCTGGCTGGAGAGATGACTGTAGAGAGCTTGCTCAGCGACTGCTTTTCAATGAAGATGGAGAGGAATCTCCTCAGTCTACAAAGAAAGACAAACCTATGCAGCCAATAGATATTACTAGGTAATCTCTGTGCTAAGTAAAAAAAAAAAATCAACAATTTACTTTACTTATTTTTAAATGCCCTTCAATTACAGTACACAATATAGATCTTCCAGAAGACCTCAGTTATCTCATTGTCTAGATAATGACAAAAATGAAGAAAACAATTCCAAAAACTACATATTGTTTAGTCCTACTCAATTGGCGGAGGCCAGAAAGCGGGCCAAACTACAGAAGTCATTACACAATCATTCCGCATCAGTGCTTACAGTTCCTACTGGACTAGATGTCACCACTCTCAATAACACTCCCATCCAACCAGGTGTGTTCATCACAATTGCATAATGTTTGTATGTGTACACACCACTTACGGTATCTGTTGTGTGTGTGTGTTGCTTTCAGGCATTTTTATGTGTGCTCCTGAAGAGCAGGCTGAGAAGCTGCTGTTGTCCAGTTGGGGTTTACCCAAACCTGTTCTGGATCGTTACTACAAACTTGGAGTGACTCAAATGTTTGAATGGCAGGCTCAGTGTCTTGCAGTTGGCCATGTTCTACATGGTGGAAACCTAGTTTACTCTGGTAAGATTGCCAGTCTTAAATTATTTTGGTATACAACCAGTTTGTTTGCATTTTTTGTCGCTTACAGCTCCCACTAGTGCTGGAAAAACACTAGTATCAGAACTACTCATGTTAAAGCGTGTACTTGAGACAAAAAGAAAAGCCCTTTTTATTTTGCCATTTGTCTCTGTGGCCAAAGAAAAGATGCATTACCTTCAGGTAAGAACAATAATGAGGTCATGAAACATGAAAGACAAATATTGACAGTTGTGATTGATGATGATTATTGTTATTAGAATGTGTTTGAAGAAGCGGGTGTTCGTGTTGAGGGATACATGGGCAGCACCGCTGCTTCAGGAGGCTTTTCATCTCTGGATGTTGCTGTTTGTACAATAGAGAAAGCTAATTCTCTCATCAACAGACTTATTGAAGAAGATAGTATGGGGTTGTTGGGTAATTGTGATCAGTAGATACTCTTTTCATATGTGTTGTGTACTAAGACACTTAATCATGTTTTCTCCAGGTATGGTGGTGGTTGACGAGTTGCATATGGTTGGCGATTCTGGAAGGGGGTATTTGCTAGAACTTCTCTTAACAAAAATCCAATACCTTTCACAGAAACAAAACATTACAGGGTCTGTATAAATTCATTGTATGCTCTCTGGCTGGCTATGCAGTAATCATTGTAAAAAAACTGTGATGTTCTAGGTCACTTTCTGAGGGTGTACAGATTGTCGGTATGAGTGCCACTTTACCAAACCTTTCCCTTTTGGCTAAATGGCTTGGAGCAGAGCTTTATCAAACAGACTATCGGCCTGTACCACTTCAGGAACATCTTAAGATTGGAAGCAATATCTACAACAAGAGTCTCACCGCCATTCGCCAGTTTACACCTGCAATGTGTATTAAAGTAAAACTTAAGTTTGACCTTTTGTGTCTTTACAATGTAATGTCCAAATTAAACTGATGGCCTTTTAAATTCACTTCATGTTTTCTATTTAAGGGTGATGATGACCATATTATAAGCCTGTGTTATGAGACAGTGAACGAGGGTCATGCGGTGCTGCTCTTCTGCCCTTCAAAAAATTGGTGTGAGAAACTTGCAGACAGCATTGCTCGGGAATTTTATAATCTTCAACATAAAAGTAGGTGGAAATTATGCAGGATATATGTAACAATTGCTTTAATACTTATGTGCCACTATGTGTAGCTCTTTGGAATCTTATTTTTTGTAAAAATGTATTAAAGAAATAATGTGGATTGAATTGTATAGTATTCATTTTGCAGTGAAGGCTGCGTCAAATGTAATAAGTGTTATAATTCTTTAGTTCATGTAACAATATAAATACATGTATCTCACAAACATTATACAATATAAAACAAGCCCTTATATACGAGCGCCTTCCTCTTTTCAGAAACTCGTGAAACAAATCTTCAACCTGTGATCCTGGATCGAGAGGGCCTAGAGGAAGTAGTTGCCCAGCTTAAACGAACTCCTGCCGGCTTGGACCCTATACTCCAGCGCACTGTCCCTTGGGGAGTTGGTTTCCACCATGCGGGTAATTTTTTCAAATTTAGCAAGTTGTACAAAACTACATTCAATGCTTCCTTACTTTTTCTTATAGGCCTCACATTTGATGAACGAGATGTTTTAGAAGGAGCATTTCGTCAAAGTACAGTGAGGGTCCTGGCTGCTACTTCTACTCTCTCCTCTGGTGTGAATCTGCCTGCCAGAAGAGTCATCATACGAACCCCTATGTTCAATGGACACCTACTAGACCCTCTCACATATAAACAGATGGCAGGAAGAGCTGGGAGGAAAGGGGTAGATACTACAGGTAAATATTAATTTACCTGTGAGTTAATTTTGGTATTATTTTGTATTCATTTGTATCCTTTTCTAGGTGAGAGTGTGTTGGTATGTAAAGAAACAGAGCGACAGAAAGGCATAACTCTCCTCAGAGGAAATCTTCGACCTATCAGCAGCTGCCTGGTAAAGCGGGAGGGAGATGGTGTCACCACCAGCATGCTGCGCGCCATCCTAGAGGTACAGAATTAAAATAACAGTACAATAATACACTAATACAAAATACTGTACATTTACTTCATGAAAAACATATATTTAACACTAGATAATTGTTGGAGGTGTTGCAAGTAAACCACAAGATGTCCGCTTGTATGCCTCATGTACGCTTCTGGCTGCTAGCTTGAAATGCGAGGACGAGGGGACACCAGTAAATAAAGAGACCAATAAGGGGGCAATTGAAGCCTGCGTTGAATGGCTCATGGACAATGAATTCATAAGTATCCAAAAAGAAGAAGAAGGTGATCACAGACCCTATTCTGGGATTATAATACAAATTCAAGCACTAACCCAACTCTAGGTGCATACTTAACTGTTCTATTGTGTTTGCCTACTAAGAGGAGCGGTACTGTCCAACTCAACTTGGTGCTGCCACCCTATCTTCATCTCTTTCACCTCCCGAGGCCTTGGGAATATTTGCTGATCTCCAGCGGGCTATGAAAGGCTTTGTGCTGGAAAATGACTTGCATATTTTGTATTTGGTATACATACAGTATAAGTATCTCTTTTACTTTTCCCTTCATCAAACTACAAATACTATATGTGATGTGACCTTACTGTATCTTGATTTCTTGACAGATTACTCCGCTATATGCTGAATGGACCACCATAGACTGGTATCAGTTTTTCTGTCTGTGGGAGCAACTGTCATCTTCAATGAAACGAGTTGCTGAGCTGGTGGGCATCCAGGAAGGCTTTCTCGCACGGTCTGTCAGTGGAAAGCTTGTAGCCAAGACAGAGAAGCAGCGTAGGCAGATGGCTATACATAAACGGTAACATATATTTTACACCATTAATATGAGATTTAAAACATTTTGGTTAGTATTAGTAGTCAATTATTATTTTTCTGATTAGTCGACTTGTCTTTTACCAGGTTATGTAAAAATATACTAGCTAAAGGCTTATAAGTAGAGAATATTTACAAATGTGTATTATTGATGAATTGATAATCACAAATGATTTACCCACCTATGTCATATTTGCTGCTTATGTTCAATCAGGAAGTAACATTATAAACTTTACAAAAATGTCAAAGTGGGGCAAATAGGGAAAATGATTAGTAAAATCTTAAATATAATCATGTTCACTACAGTTTAATGAAATGTGTAGTCTAACCTGTCATATAGACTTAAAATATATCAAATTAGTTTAAATTGTTTGCATTAATCATTGCAGCCCTAGTTAGTTGATGATGAATTTTATCATATGTTTTTATTATTTTATTGTTTGCATTTTCAAATAAAGAGGTAACACAATGACACAATTAAAATTTCATCTACATATACCTTCATATTATATTCATCATATTCCCTACGGAATCTTTCTTTTCCTAAGAAATCTAATTTTTTTTTCCTCCCAGGTTTTTCACCACTCTTGTTCTGCATGACCTTGTGAATGAGGTTCCTCTGGGAACAGTAGCATCTAAATATAATTGTAGTCGTGGACAATTGCAGTCTCTACAACAGTCGGCTTCCACATACGCAGGTACACAAATACTATAAGAATGATTTGGAAACAATATATGTATAAAAAAAGAACATTTAAATGTATTAACATAAATTAATAAGGTCTCTGCCTTTTTCAGGTATGGTGACAGTTTTTTGCAAGCGTTTGGGTTGGCACAACTTGGAGCTGCTGCTATCCCAGTACCAGACACGACTGAGCTTTGGAGTCCAAAGGGAGCTGGTTGACTTGGTCCGGGTTTCATTATTAAATGCTACTAGAGCCAGAGCACTTTATGCACAAGGTCTCTGTACTGTTGCTGAGCTGGCCAGAGCCACTGTTGAGACTGTAGAGAAGGCACTGAGGAATGCTGTTCCATTTAAGAGGTGCGTACATAACATGTTTTTCAGATGGTAATGTTTATTGAATTTTAGACATGCAAACCAACTTTGATTTATATATTACGACTCATACTGTTATCACAATAATTGCAATTAGTGCTGATGAGTTTTATAAGTTACTACACAATGACGGATAGAAAATGTTTACCGTACATGGAATAATATGATAAGTATGCATGTACTATTGTATCATTAATAACATTGTACTTGTCATAGAAGCAAAAATAATTTGTTATATTATTTAAAAAAAACGTATGTGTATTTGTAGCTCTAGACGTGCTGTGGACGAGAGTGAGGTTGAGGCTGCAGAGAGGAGAAGTCTACGATGTGTCTGGGTGACCGGTGGACGGGCCTTGACTGAACAGGAAGCTGCAATAGAGATCATCTCTGAGGCACAGATGCTGCTTCAGGAAGACTTGGCACAGTTAGGAATACAATGGGACCCTTCAATACGTCCTCCTGTAGCCCCAAACAACTGCAATAACAACGACTCCTCTGACAGTTCCTCTGAATCTCTAATCGACTCATGTGAAGTACATGTAAAGAACTCTAAAGCCTACTGCAGTGAACAACCGAATGAAGCAAGGCTTAATAAAAATACAGAGACAAAAAGATATGAGGACAGTGGATCAGCAACTGTGCCAAAGGAAGCGGTAGAAGAAACTGATTTTGAAAAAGTAGAAGAAAACAAAGTTGAAAATCACACTGTATTAGAAAAAGAAAAACACCCAACCACACCAAAGACAGAACACATGCCCGAAAGAAGTCTGACACAAGAACTATCAGAAATTGTTTCCAGTCCATCCATTCAAGCTGTGCCCACAGTCATTCAACCACGATCTTCACCTATGCCCCCACCCCGTTTCAGACCATTGGGATTCAGATATGAACAAAGGGGTTTTGGTGGGATATCAACAAGTGATGGACAGTCACCACTTCAACCAGGGAAACTTCAGCACTCCATGGTTTTAAGTAAAGTACTCAACTCAATACAAACAATTGAGAAGTCACTGAATAAACCAAATGATGCAGAGTCTTCTACAATTCCAAGTACGCCAAACACTGTCATTGCTGTTCAAGATGCCAAGCAAGAAAATGCAAATAAAGACACGCAAGATTCTCCGATTTCTAAATCACCTGGATCAGTTCCTCTGTTCTCCCCAGAGGCAAAGAGACAAAGATTAGCAAGTGAAGAGAAGTTTTCATCTCCAGAGCTTTATGCAGGTCAAGAAGAGTCCGTGAAAAGATGCGATGAGAGTTTTGGAGACAGCTTTGACTTGGACACTCAAACTGAAAGAATCATGGCACAGCAAATCCACCAACACAGGATTCAGAATAACAAAGATAGGTCTAAACCGGTAGAAGGAGACGAAGTTGTAGAGGGACAAAATGAAGCCGGGAGGGGACTTATTGCTACAGACAAAGAAGAAGCAAGATTTGGTACATCCCTCACAGATAGCCAGATGGAACTCATCCTTGACCACCACACCAGTGATCAGGTTTGTAAAAGTACAGCTTTGGGGGGAAAAGTCACAGGAAAAGTAATTTCTTAACTGCTTATGCTTTTTCTAAATTTAAAATTAAACTATTAACTATTAAGTTACGAAAGACATTTAAATTTAAGTTTAGCCCAAATTGTAAAGTGGGGTATGGGATGTTAACACATAGTTGTTACACAAAATGTATGCGTAAAAAGCAAACATGACTAAAACCTTTTAATAATCTTTGTCACTTTTCCACAGATATGTCCAGCAAACAATGTGACTGACAATCAAATGGAAGGAAGTTTAATGGAAGATTTGAACTTTGGTAGAGACCCATCCACATCAGATAGCCCTAACAGAAGCAGTAGTTTAATATTTGACAGTTTATATGATAGCTCACTTCTAGCAGGCTTGAATAATGGTTTAAACCAATCAGATGATGAAAAGACGGAAACAGCTGAACTTGAGTGTCCACTACCATCAACACAGGAGCAAAGGCGCAGTGAGGTCTTGGCCAATCAGGAAGCAGAGAGGCAGGAAGCTGTCCAATGGGGAGAATCCTCTTTTAATCTTTCTGAGTGGGGAGACTCACTATTAGTTGGTGAGCACCTCTTGGAAAGGCAGAGTCAACTTCGTCAAAATGAAAAAGCCAAATCAGCCAATGCTGAAAAACTGTCAGATTTTCCACAAACCACAACTGAACAGGAAGATAAAAATGCACTTAGTAGGCAAGGGAACAAGGAAAAACAAGAGCATGTGGTTACCAGACAACACAACATGGAGGTTAATTCTTTGTTAGAACAAAATAACATGGAAGTTGATGCTTTGTCAGAACATCTCCAGCAGCAATCTGAAAAAAATCCTTTTTGCAGTCCTGGTGTCCAGGCAGTTTTTGACCGTTGGCCTAGTATGACTGAACAGACTTGGCAGAAAACCACAACAACTACTCATACAGACCCGTTATATGATGCCAAAAAAACGTCAACGTCTTCAGTTACATTCAAGCTAGTCACAGAGCGAAAAGACAATGCTGTTGACCTGGTTCCTCCTACTCAGCAAATGCAGCCCATCACACCACGAGTCAAACTGACAACTTCTTCTGTGCATTCGCCTCTTACTACTCAGCCACTCAATCAATCAACTCCCACAAATGTGCGTCCAAACAAAACAAAAGTCTCTAAATGTCTCACGTCTCACGCAGAGGCTTTCAGAAAACCTGAAAAAGTCATAAATCATAAAGCTGCAACTAAATCTGCAAAATCTGAGTCTGCTTCTACTCCAAATGCTGAACCTCAGAATGGGTCTGTGCCATCCACCCAACAACCAAGGTCTCCCCCTGAAAACTCTGAGATTAACGAAGGATTTAGCCTGCAGTTATCACAGGATGTTAGCCCAATTTCAAGTAACCCTGGAGCATTCTCCATTATTGATGTTGCAAGTGACAAACGTCTCTTTGAGACATTTATAAATGAATGGAAAACAAAAGGACGATTCTCTCTGGCTTTGGCTTGTGAGAAGAGAGCTGACAAACTGGAGCAACTTGAAATGAGGATAGGAGCCAAGCACAAAAAAGGTAAATAGAAAAACATACATAGTAAATTAAATTATTATTGTTAAATTCTGTAAATAATTATTTTTCCACATTTTTTCCACATTTTTATTTAATACATTTCACTGACATGCTTTGGATTTTTCTTAGCAGCTCCTCACAAACCGAGTCAGGTTGATGGTTTTCCAGTCAGAAACAGTGAAGGACATGTGCTGATTGGGCTGTCAGTCTGTTGGGGAGCCAGAGATGCATTCTATATATCATTTCAGAGAGAGCAGAGCCAAGGTAATTTCAACATGGATCAGACTACAGCAAACTTGTCTATATCCAGGGGCTTTGCTTGTGGAGGTAAAGGTTTTTTTTTTGATAGGGACTTATTATAAAGAACATGTAATGCAGATCCACCAAAATGATTTTTTTCCAGGACACATAATTGCTTGCTACACTTCTGCCCATATTTTTTTTTGTTTATTTGGTTTCCCTAATCACCAGGGGTCTTATTTATAAATCTTGCGTACATACAAAAATGTTGCGTACGTGACTTTCAACGTTAAGTTTGTGATCTATGAAAAGACGACTGGACAAGGAAATGAACGGTTCAGTCCAAAAACTCAGAACTTTATGCGTGTGAGTATTCAGAGATTAAGCATAAGACGATTTGTGCTCAAGAGAGATGAGAAGTGAACAAATTAGAGGACGTTTTTTGGGGCGTTTGTGTTTTGTCTGTACGTACAATTTTAATAAGAATTCCACGTTAAGTTTTATAAATGAGACCCCAGTACAATACATTTATTTCTTTTGTATGCCAGGTCTCAGCTCTAGTTTAGCGCCTCCTATTCTGGATGAGGCGTTGACAGTCAACGAGAGACTGGAGGAAGTGAGGCTGTGTCTGGAAACAACATCCAAAAGTTCAGGAAGAAGTACTGCAATTGTGTATGATGTCATTGAGGTGTACAAAACCCTCGTACTGAGTTGTGCTGTTAGTTTGGAGATGAGCTGTGAAGACCCCAAGGTAAAAAAAAAACAACAGAAAAATGCATTTGTTGTCAGTCCGAAAGATCAAATTAGTGCTCTAACAAATTCACTATGTCTATAGGTCGCATGTTGGCTGCTCAATCCAGACAGTGAAGAAAGAATTCTACACAGTATGGTGACAGTCTATAGCCCCGAAGAGCTCCCTCTACTGGAAGGACTTGGTAGTGCAAGTACATACTGTCCCCGTGTCAGGGCATCGACTCAGAGCGTGCTTCTTTATGCTGTCATGAACCGCCTTACCGGGTTGTTGGAGAAAGATGGCATGCTTGGTACATACAGGAATTATTCTTACATGTTTTATCAAAAAAAGAAAAGACAAAATAATCTGTGTTGTTTTTTTTTTTTCTCTCCAGACTTTTTCAAAAAGGTTGAGATGCCATCCCAAGTTTGTCTGGCTCTGTTGGAATTAAATGGAGTGGGGTTCAGTGTAGAAGAATGTGAGAGACAAAAACACGTCATGCAAGCCAAACTCACAGCTCTTGAATCACAGGCATACAGTCTGGCTGGGCATAGCTTCTCTTTAACAAGCATTGATGACATAGCACAGGTTAGACAAGCTAACCAATTTTCAATCTAAAACAGAACATATTGTAAAGGAAATTCAATTTCACAGTTTTATTATTTCAGGTGTTGTACTTTGAACTCCACCTACCTCCTAATGGTGACTTTGTGGGCTCAAAAACGAAGAAGACTCTTGGCTACACCAGAAGAGGAGGAAAAGTGCGACTTGGGAAGCAGTTTAGCACCACCAAGGTACAATTAGAGATAGAACAAAATATCGGTTGGCTGATTTTCACATGAAATCTCCAGCACGGGCAGATATTTTGTTTACCTGCTGCCTGACTGAGAAAGTTTGTAATAAATTAAAATTATTAGGGGTTAGGGCTAACCCTAAAAATAGTAAAAATTGGCCCTACATTTTGGCCCAAAAAAATAATGGCCGAGCTTTTCACCATCGGTTCCTCTGGATTCTAAACAGTCAACTTTAAATACTGGTTTAACTAGGTACAAACACCATTAATTGACATGTATTGTTTTGATTCTATTTTAAATGTAAGTCCTGGTTTTGTCAGGATGTTTTGGAGAAACTGTGCTCTCTGCATCCTTTACCTGGAATAATTCTTGAATGGAGAAGAATCACAAATGCCTTGACCAAAGTGGTGTTTCCACTTCAGAGAGAGAAGCGGCACCATTCTGGGCTGGCTATGGACAGAATTTATCCCATTGCACAGACACACACAGCCACAGGTAAAGTGAACATACAGACACTACAATATTTCCAATTTTATAGTAATATATATAATAATATATATATATATATATATATATAATATGAATTATTAAATTTTGCTGTTGCAGGTAGAGTGAGTTTCACTGAGCCCAACATACAAAATGTTCCAAAAGATTTTGAAATTCATATGCCCACCGTTGTGGGAGAGAGCCCACCTTCACAAGAGAAATGCCACTTAATCACCAAATCAGGGCAAGTGAAATATTTCATCACGCAGTGACAGTTAAATTCAACATGAGCATTCCATACAAAATGAAATAATCATGTCTTTCTTAATTCAAAGCAAAAAGAGACGCTCTGTTGCACCTTCTGTGGCAGCAAGTAATGCAGACAAAGGCCCTGCGTTTTCAGTCAGCATGAGACATGCTTTTGTGCCTTTTTCAGGTAAAAACATTGGAAACACAATTTTCACAGGTCACTTTGACTTCCATTGTACGTACTCTAGGTGGAATGATATTAGCAGCTGATTATTCCCAGTTGGAGTTGAGAGTTTTGGCTCACCTTTCAAAGGATAATCGACTTCTTCAGGTAGGATACATGCTCGTAAAACAAATCATAATAAATAAAATAAATATAAAATTTTTCTGTGACAGGTACTTAATGGGGGGGCAGATGTCTTTCGCTGCATTGCTGCCGAATGGAAAAGTGTTGATCCTGAGAGTGTAAATGACAACTTGAGACAACAGGCAAAGCAGGTCAACTATTGAATTCTAATATTTTTCCTTAAGCTGTATTCCATCGTAACAGTCGTAAAGATTTTGTTTCTTTTCGATTATTTTTCAGATTTGCTATGGCATTATTTATGGAATGGGGGCAAAGTCTTTGGGGGAGCAGATGGGAGTGGAGGAGGACGATGCAGCTTGCTATATTGAAAGCTTTAAATCTAGATACAAAGGTATGTAGAATGTAATTAAAACAATAAATATGCCGCTGGAATGACCGTTATCAATTCCACATATCAGGGATTAATACCTTTCTTAAGGAGACGGTGAAGAACTGTGTGAAGAATGGCTATGTTCAAACCCTGATGGGCCGCAGGAGGTACTTGCCTGGAATCACAAACACAAATGTTCACGCCAAAGCGCATGTGAGTATATTACTTTATTTATAGTGTGACAAATACAAGCAATTTGTGTGCAACATTATAAAGAACACAACAACAACAGAATAAACAAAAACCCAGGACGCATAGTAACACAGTAAAGGGAGGGGTGGGGCTTACCGTGTGTGGCCGGATATTTATCACATTAGGCATTTTTGCACTTACCAGTATTAAGAACTAAGTCCCTATTTCCACCAGTCTCTATTTAGGTTGAGGAACCGAACCACTTGGAACCCTTTGCTCATGTTCACGCTAAAAGTGGGTCTAACTGACATGAAACTGACTTTTCCCCTTCATCCTACTCCTATTGAGCTCAATAAACTGACAAATAATGCTGTAATGCTCAAAAATAAAACACAATCATTCACAGTTGTGCAGAATTAGTTAGTATTTTCTAAGTAAGTAGTATTTGCACTACAAGTTTGCGCAATTCTTCTGATCTTGTGTCCTGTATTATTATTTTTCAGGCTGAGAGACAGGCGGTCAACACAACTGTTCAGGGTTCAGCTGCCGACATTGTTAAACTCGCCACGGTCAATATCCAGAAACAACTGAGGAAAACCTACCCAACGGCTCTACTTTCCCACCAGCACGTCCCCTTGGGTAATGTCCTTAATAATGCATTGCTTCATATACAGTTTACAAATAAAGTAACCCTAATTTTCTTTCTCTGCATAAATAAAATGTTCAGAAAAACTACAGCACAAGATTAAAACATCTCAAAGACGAGGTGCATATTTTGTTTTACAACTCCATGATGAACTTATTTATGAAACTTCAGAAGAAAACCTTATTCATGTATGGGACCCTCCATTTCAAATGATTGATCAGAATATGCTTCTCAAAGCATCTGGTAATGGTTTTCTCAATTTTTTGTTCAGGTTGCCCACACAGTCAAGAGAGAGATGGAGTCTGCGGTAAAACTTTACGTAAAACTGAAGGCTAAAGTCAAAGTAGGACCAAGTTGGGGCAATTTGCAAGACCTAGATATTTAGTACAGTCTATGTTTCAGTGTTGTTGTGTATATAGAATTTGAACATAACTCTAACCATAAAATGTACATGTATTGTAACTAGACTATGAACTGTAAACCTGAAGTCTGAAGCACGTGTACTGATATCAGTATAATGTTATATGACCAATACAGTATGAAATGAATTACACTTAAAATACTGTGATCTCACTCCCATATAGTTATGATTTTTATTTTATTTTAAACTACTTTGAAGCTTTGCTGAGTAATGAGGTGTAATAGCAAAAATGTCTCTAATATGATTCAGTATGGGACTGTTTTAATTTTCCCCATTAATCTCTCATCTTCCAAGTGATCATGCACTAAAATGCATTTCAGAACATGCCTCCTCCTAGAATTATGTCAATAAATATTTAAATTATGAAAAAATGAGTCAAGAATCTTTATTCTCTCAGACATCTTAATATCTCACATTACTCTGCACTGTTAAATTGTCCCGTTCATTGTCAACATTCTGTGCATCAACTCAATATTTGAGGTGTTTTCTGCGTTAAAAGAAAACGCCTCACATATTTCAAGGTTAAAATGTCCATTTTGGTCCAAACCTTTTGACAGATTACCTTAGTTAGCAAGTTTTGCATCTTCACAGTAAATTTGTTAATTTTTGAAGTCAAAATGCCACTGTGTCATGTCTCACTGTAATTACCTGCATTACTGCCTTAGGTTCATGAATGAACATAAAGTGTGACATGAACCAAAAGAACATATCAGTAAATAACACAAATAGCCACAAAATGAGTAAAAAATAAATACATGGCATAAACGCATTCATAAAAATCATAAATTATAGTATGCCTTGTTCAAAAGCAGGAATTTTAGAATGCAGTAATCTGATCTGCTGAGGGTGGCTCTAATTTAACTTATTGAAGTTCTTTCCAGTCATATGGGGGTTTTCCCAGATAGAGATAATTTGAATCTATATAGAAGACTAAGGAGTAACATTTGTCTAAATTGTTCACAATGTAAAGCATTTAATGTGTGATGTCTTCCTATGCCTTATGCACAAAAACCTCAATGATTTGATTCACAAACAGAAGAACGTTTGAAAATTGATATGAATGTTGTGGTTTGAGTAAACAGTAATTTAAGCAGACTTGCTGCCACAAATAAAACACTTCTGAAGGCATCTGCATCATTATAGACCAAGGTAAAAATTGGTGTGAGAATTTATTTCACAAATATACAGTTCTGCTACGTGAACATCAGTGGATTCCACTGGCAGGGTCTGGGAGGCAGCGACAAAGCCAGAAAAGACATCAACTGCCTTAAAAGAATGGGACTTTTGATGGAACCACCATCTTGTTCTTTACAGAAAAATCTCAAAGCTTTAGCCCAGAGTACCCAGGGGTAAAACCGCATTCATAAAAAGAACTTTAAGGACACCCGTGGTCTGATAGGGACATTGCGAGGTGTCAAGGCATCTCCCCACCGCTGCTGAAATAGTATCGGACTGGAGGCCCAGGCAGATCCTCATCTCCTTCTGCCTCTGGGGCAAATGAGACTGTGAGATCCACATAGCGTCTATCTGCTGATGGCTTGATCAGTTTCTGCATCCTACAGAAACACAAAAACTGTTAACTGCATCAAATGCTGAAGACAATATAGCGGCTTTCTGAATTCAGAACACTTACGTTAGTTTTAGTCTTTTTGAGTGTCCAGGCATGACAGGCACATATAGCATCTTTACTCCATATACAACCATAGTAGGTTCAATTCCATATTTTTCCTAGTAAAAAGTCAAAATGAATCACCATGTTACAAGTTGCATAAGGGCAGTAACTTCTAAGAATAAATTACTCACCCTTACTGCATTCATAAAATCTGACAAAGTAAAGTCTTGATGTCCAAAGACAGTCCAACAGTCCCAGATGGTGAAGTAGATGTTGTCCCTTGAATATGAATGACAGGTATGCCGTTTACTCAAGTCTACACCTCTTATTATATTAAGATAACAATATTTGATACATATTATAATCCTTAATAATTTTACACACCGGATGAGTGTCTTCTTCACTGGGGCTGGTTCAGTGAGCACCACAACAGGGATGGCCAAGTTGAAGAAGCAGTTTTTGAAAGACTCAAACCCATATCCTCCAACCACCTTAATCAGCTCTAGAGCGACCTGAAAAAGCCTGGTTAGTGTTTGAAACTGGGACACGTGCAAATATAACAGATAAATACAGAAATTTTCCTACCAGCCCTGCCACAGCAGCTGTTGCCGTAGCTATAGCAGGAATTATTTTGCCAGCAATGCGCTTAGTCTTAAAGCGGTCTGCAGGTTCAATGGAGTACATTCTGGCTCTGAGAGCCGATGCTGATGTTACAAAATCCAGGTGACCATTGCCATCATCATCCTTTTCAAATGGCAACGGACTCATTTGTAATGTCTCTAAAGATTTTATACAAAAAAGATTAGCAAGTTTGCTTAGCACAACTGTTTTATTATCAATGTAAGCATAACGTTTTTGTGAACCTGGTGTGATGCAGTTTGTTGCAATGGCTTTCTCCAGCTGTTCAATGGCCTCCCTCTCCTCATCACTGCTTGTTGTCAATTTAATCTGATCAGGTTTTTTAGCAGTCTCATCTGTCACTATACTCTGAAAGTATCATATTCATAGCAAGTAAGTCTACTAAAAAAACAAATATTAAGATGTCTAACCTTCTCTGATGGCTGATACTCTGGAATAGGCACATCTGAGAGGATTCTGCCAACAACCTCTTCAGAGAGATCCTGGCAAACAAATAACAGCTTAATAATCAGCTTTATAAAATGAAATGTTAAACAGGAAAAGTCTCATTGAGATTTAAAAAAAAAATCTCTTTTTCAAGAGTGTCCTGGCCACAAAAAAAAGTTATAAAGTCTTATTACATGCATATAGCCATAGACATACAATTCTACAATACAGATCCATAAATTAGCTTCAGAAAGATCAGTCAAAACAGTTGCATTCTGAGGATTCTAGTTCTCTTTCATTTAAAATTTGTTCTAAATATTCTAAGGAGAACAGCTACTTTAACTTCAAGTTATTTTGTAAAATGTTCCATGTCCAAGGAGCAGAAAATTTAAAAGCTTCTTAAACGCAGACCTAACCCTAGGAAAGGACAATCCTGCAAGCGAAAGCTGTAGGCACCAGCGGCTTTCTGAACTATTGACTCTTAGCACGTGTCGTCACGGAGCACCCACTTTTTCATGATGGACAGCAGAAGCGCTGTCTGTGCATGTAAAATTATGGAAACTCTGCCCATTAATCAGCTGATTTTATTAATTTTACAAGTAAAATAGGGTCTCCTACGGTTAGGTGCATGAACACGCAGGGTGTAAACCTAATTAACTTTTTATCGTACTTTTTGATCAAGACAGAAGACAGCGATGATTAGTAATGATAAACCAAAAAAACTGGAAGGACTCAAAGTACTCATGGATTTACATTGAACACTTTTTACAAGGCAAGTCAATGCAAATGATCATGAATATCTGAAACAACCCATTACACAGCTTGGCACGTCTTTAGCCATTTACAAACAGCCAAGTGAATGAAAATTAACTTCTATGAATGTATGTACAATCCAACTTGTTAATGCATAAAGTTAATGCATTATACATACAGTATATTCACAAAATACTTACACAGACACTGTGTTTTATTCAGGCAAACTCAAGTGAAACGCATTATTTGTGACTTTGTGCAAGTAGCCCATCCCTGCCTCATTTACATTAATGGAGCTTATAGATCATTTAGAATAATCTCAATCAAACTTGTCTCAACTCAGATAGAGTTTTGTGCTTTGTTCATTGATTCTGTATAAATACGCTGTTTTTTCAGGTCCCTAGGTCAGCTTCCAGGTGTGCAATCTTTACTTTCTAAATAGTAAAATATGTTTCACTTCCACTGACAACTAAACTGAATATGCATTAGAAGTAGCCATCACCTAAATGACAAAATATTGCAAGTTTAAGCCCCTGTCTGGTTGGGAAGTCCTGCTGACAAGGGTTTACAACACACAATGGTGAGTGAGTACTTTGAGGCCGATGATGAACCTCAGAGCTCCATAGTAAGATGAGTCCAGAGCTCACAGACTCTGAGCTGAAGCTGTTTATCTAGCGCACATCTCCTTAGTCCAACACTGACATGCATGTGGCAGCCACAAGTAGCATTTCAAAAGGCAACTGTAGAAGAATTGTGTATACAGTCAGTTAACGACTAAATCTGATTGCACCAAGGATTATCTCTCCCATTGACTCATTCATGCTTCATTACAATAGCACTAAAACCCATCAAAAAACAGCTTCCAAGTACCATCATGCCAACTAAGTTTCATTTATACAAATACACGATACCTTTTCGGTGTAGGAAATGCTGTAAATCCCAGCATAAAGTCGGGCTGTGCTGACAATGAAAGTTAAGTGCCTGAAATAAAAGCACAATATGAAGCTCCTGAACTTTACGAAATTATATACTGATGCTGTTTAGTGATATACTTACAAAGGATCTTGCAAATCAAATTCAACAGGTGCTGGGGGTCGTTTTGGAGACTGCCAAAATAAACCTAAAACAAAGGTCCTTTAGAAGAGTAATAGAGCTTTTACTGTATGCTTCAATAATCAGTGCAGTGTAAAACCTACTTCCATCTTTTAACCTTGTGTCTAGAGGAAAGGAGTGCAGAAGCTGAAGGGCCTATTTGAAAAAAACAAAACAAGAACAGTTGCATAGAGAAAATCAGTACAAATTAAAATATTTAATATAAAAACAGGATAAAAAAAATATGTTTGTGGAAGACATAGAACCTTTGTCTTGAAATACTTCTCAAATTTCAGACGAGCAATGGTAATGCAATGGTCCCAACGGCTGGGCCTTCTGCTCAGCAATTTCATGACCTGGAATGAGCCCTCCAGACTTTCCCCTGCCCTCATCCTCTACAGATGAACAAACAAGCCGTTATGTGTTAACTACATGAAGACTAAACCTGTTGAAAGTCAGAACAACTCAACATAAAACTCTCTCACCTGAAGGACAACTTCAGCTGAAGAGTGTGTCTGCCAGAAGGAGTTGTACAAGGATGGTTTGTGGGTAAAGGCATTCTCAAACTGCAAAGAGCAAAGATTATGTGGATTGCATACCTATATTAATTTGTAAATGTACAAATTAAATAGTTTTATAGTATATCTAATAAAGGATTTTATCCTCATCAGGCTTATTTTGAAATTCAGAATATCCCAATTCAGATAAATACAAACAAATCTTTTCCATATTCATCAAACCTTGTCTCTTGCCCATTGGATAGTGTGCTCTATAACCGAAGGAAAAGACTTGAGGGTACAAAATGGGATTTCCTCTTCTGGGGGATCCCTCTAGAATCATGACAAAATAACAGTTTGAGTACAGTTTCTTCAGTTGTCCAGGAACCGAAATTTAACCATTAAACTTACATGGCTATTGTAGGACTCTGTCAAGTTTGGCAAAATGATCTCTGTGTGACCTTTAGTGCCCATAGTACCGGAGTCAAGGAGTGCTTTTTGATTAGAAAGACAACGGCTGAAAATGTAAATAAGATCTCATTTAAAGATTGTTCATTGACTATATACTGCAAGAATGCAAATGAAGTATATGGGGTTATTGATGAGTGTTCGAAGAAAATATAACTTGCCTATCTACATATCTGCGAGCTTCCACATTGTCCAGTGCAGTCACCACTACATTCAAATTGGAGTAGAAAGAGTCACTGTAGATTCCTTCAGTAGCTGGACACACTTTGTTGAGATGAGCATCAATTTGCAAGTCGGAGTTAATATCTAGTGTAGCTTCTGCTGCTGTGGTACTCTTTGGTTTCTATGTGAATGTCGAAGGTATTAGTAAAATTATGCTTTACAAGAAATATCAATTTCATTAGAGTAAATTTGAAAGTGAGTGGGTAAAATACCTGTATATGATGTGGCCTGAAAAGAAACTGACGATTAAGATTGGATTTTTCTATCAGATCAGGGTCAGTGATGCAAACCTACAACACAAAATAATTTTAATCATGAAGAAAGACTTAAGTAAGATGCCGTTTAAAGTGTGTTTAAAGATAATAACTGCACACCTCTCCAGAACCTTTAGCTAGTCCAACTCCAAGCAGAGCAAAGTTCTTTAGCATCTCACAACCAATTGCACCACATCCCACCTGTACAGTGGAATTGTAATTACATTGGAGCAAATGCATAGATATTGATAAATAGTGAGAGAGGTTAGAGTAAAATGTTTTACCATAAACACTCTGAGCTTCTGTAGTTCCAGGCTCATTGATTCACCAATGCAAGCTCGTAATCCATCATACCGGTCTCCTCTTGGATAAAAATCTTCAGCAGGAACAGACTGCAAGGGCCTAACTACTTCTACAGCATCTATATAAAACTGAAGGAGAGCAAGTCAACAATGGAAGAATTAACAGAACAATCCTTTTGTTTTCTTTTGCTATAAAACATACCCACTGCTGCAGAGGTGCAAACTTCCCTGTAATGGCTTTCAAAGCCTCCTGACTGGCAAACCCTCCTACAGCCGCAGCTAGAGGAGGCAGGACGCCCTTAGCTGTTCTTGCCAAACATCGAACCAACTCAGAATTTACTGGAGCCTGTCAGAAAAACACACATTTTTAGTTGTGATTAGAGCTTTATTAAATTGTAGAGTGGTTGTTAAGGTCATTCTATGTTATATTGGGTCACTTGAGGCTATAAAACAAGTTTACTTTGTTCTTCAAAGTTGAATTGATTTCTTCGGTTAACTTCAGTAAAATTTCAGCATCTTGTAAATATCTGTTAATAAAGAATTAACAGTCTATCAATATGAAGCACATTTTGTATTTACATATAACTAAATACACTATATGAAACACTTACTTGATGTCTGGGAGTCGACTATGCTGTTGCTGAAAACTGTCCAGGGCCAACATGACAACATGAATTTGCAGGGGTGCCTAATGGATAAAACACACAAAAATATCACATTGCCATACACAAGTTTATTTTATATTTGAAGAGTTAATTTAGTCTTTTTGTAACTATTAACATGTGAGAGTCTTCTAATAAGACAGTGGTAAATAGATATAAGCTCATTTACCTTACATGTTTCGGCGGGAGGACTTCCGCCATCATCAGAGGTGGCATCTGATGAATGTGACGCCGAAACATGTAAGGTAAATGAGCTTATAGCTATTTACAACTGTCTTATTAGAAGAATCTCACAAGTTAACAAGTTTATTTTGCCAGTTTACATTTCTTACCTCTGGCTTACTTAAATCCGGGATAACGACCTGAGGATCACAAAGTTGTTGCTCCATTGTTTCCTAAAATAAAAAAAATTAAAGGAAGATTATTCAGATTTAAAATAATTTCCAACTCTGAATTTTTAAGTGTTTTTCCCAAAAAAATTAAATAAAAACAAATAAATAGCGACAAAAATGAATCCGGATTAAAATTGCATTAGCATTTTCTTTTCAATATTACATGAGGCTAGATGTAATGATCACTGTCCTTGTTACTGTCATATTCAGAAAGATTATGTTAAAAGTTTGTGACATTTTGAAATTCATCTTTTAATCAAAAGGTTAAAAACATTAGAAATTGATAGATGCATTTAATCTTTTGACCTACAATAATTAGAGTTTAGTCTTTGGTATAAACTTACAAATTTGTATGTTTTAGGAGTTTTTACCAGAACCACAAAACCACCATGTGCATATGGACACAGTTGAGTCGTGTCTCCTATTGTGAAACTGTGGGGAGAAAGGACTAAAAAAAACAAGCAAACACATGAACAAAAATTAAATATCTTCATTGACTACAACATGTCACAAATGCTGGTTATGCAGTACATTTTTACCTGATATCTTTCGTACTGTGCCGTTGAGTTCATCCATGCCATTGACCTCTCTAAAGACCACACACTGCCCCGTCTCTAGGCCATGGGGATGGTTGTCCATACATGTAACCACACCAGGGTTGTCCTAAAGGTAGGGTGTGTTATCAAACAAGTACAATTAAATTATCTCTTTAAATGTGGTAAATACAATAATTGTAAAAAATAAATAAATAAAAAATACCTGAGTAATACTTTGAATAAATATTTCTTTAGGCTCTTCTCCGGTGGGATCTGAAACCTCAAATTCTTCCCCAAAATCACAAAAAACTCTGGCGCAAATGCCATATGTATCACAGCCAATAAACTGTAAGAAACATGAAGCATACACATCAGACTGTTTTATACAGTATTTGAATTTCTGGCTTCCACAAATCCAGCTCTGGTTTATTAATGTATAGGTTGCAGTCGTGATCTACAATTTGATGTTATCCTAATCTCAGATGGTGGACAAGGGCCTATGTAACTCGATGGGAAATGTACTGTTTTTCAAAGAAATATCCTAAATAGAAATCCACAAACATTAACCTTTTAATAATCCATTTAGAATGGTCTCCACAATATATATTAATTTAAGCTCTTTCAATTGACAACAGTCATGTCTTTGGTGCACCACATTCTGAGATTATAGTGAATAATTTCTTTTTTTTGTTTCATGTGGATAAATTCGCCATGAACTTTGCACTTTGCTATGAAATATCTCAAAAGGTAAATTCACAAATGTTGAACCTGATGACTTCTATTAGTGACTAGATCCTAGACCTAATAACTTATTGAATTACAACAAAAATGTTAACAATATTAAGTTAAGATGCCCACCATCTGTATTAAATATCTTTGACTGATGGAATGTTGTGATGTCATGTGAGTGCAACCTATTGACCTGAAGTGAAACTTTTCGATCATTGTGGCACAGACTTACTCTGATAGGAGGTGACTGTGAATGGCAGAAGTCATTTATTCTTCTCTGCAGGTTTAATCTTGCTTCTGTCAATATAATACACTAAGAAAAAGATTTAAAAATGTAATCATTTTTAATAGCACAGTAGAACTAAACTCAGTTTACAGTTTAGTAATTTCATACAGATGATAGACTATACCTGGTATTTTTTTAGAAAGCTGAGGTCAGTATTATCATCTAATGAGGAGGATGACATATCCACATGCACATAAGGATTCAACTCGGCAACCCGGGGACACACTGCTTCTACCCTAATGCATGAAAAGTGAGAAGAGGAAAGACACTGATATACTACAGATTACTCAAAATATTAGTCAGATAGGTCAGCAAAGTGATATTAAGTTTTACCTCTTTTTCTGACAGGAGACATCATCTGTGCGTATGAAAAAATTAGAACCCAGGTCCCATGTTTCACACTGCTTTGTGTCATGCAGAGTGACAGTCTATCCACAAAAATAAACAGTAGCGTTATGCTTTATCTGTACATGTTTCTTCCCAATATACAAAATGAAAAGGCCTACCTTGACACCAGCCAGGACAATGTTTTTTGCTGCATATAAAATTACACGTTATATATTTATGAATTAAATAAATAACAATACAGCGTGTTAATAACACTTACCAATTTCTACCCCAAGTCCACCCATTCCGCTGAGAAACACAGATGATTGAGCCATCTGCTGCATGGCCAAGTCTCCTAGCACATAGCGCTGACGGCTGAAAACACAACAGAGCTGTAAGGATGTCTATTACATATGTATTTTACAATCTTACCTGTAAAGGGAATCGTCAATCTCCATAGAGTCGGATGCCATTCTGCAAAACAAAGACAAAAACACCTGAAATCAAATAAACCTCTTCCTCCCAAAACCAACGCCCTGTGGAAGCTAACGTGAGGTGATGTTAAATATTCAACTCTGATGCCCTGGAAAGACAGTTAGGTTTGAACGTGTGCTACTGTGCTATCCGGTATTATGAAGCAAAAGTTTGATGTTAATTGCAACAGTACACAAACACATCCTTTGGAAACTAGCCCAGATCCCGTGTTAGCGCATAGTGCTGCTAGCGTTAGCTAACACACACCCTACTGCCTGGTGCCCATTTTACACTTGTGGCAATTCACTATCAACGCTTTATTTCGCAAGGCATATCTTGATAATTACTTAATAGTTATGCAGAAAACAACAATGACATTGTGCGTAATAACGCTTTAATTGTGAGTAATGACGCTGCTACCTGTCAGAGTGCAAGAGGAGCAGGAGGAGGCTCCGGTCGGAAACCATAGAACTATAATAAAACCTGAAAGTGCTTCCGGGTTACAATGATCACGTGATTGAATCTAAATTCTTGTTTAATGTTACAGCCATCATGTAACCATGGATGTATTAAATGTTCTATGCATGTAACCCACGGGCACAACATTGCTCACACCATGTTTACTGAAAAATATATTAATAAATACATTTTTGTACATGGTACAGAGCATTCAGCAGGGGTTGCTACTTTAAAGCATACATTTAATGGGGATGTGTTATGTACTAAATGTGACCCAAACGGTCTTTTTATCTGCCAAGCAATAGATATAATGTTGCAGTTTATATAACATGTAATATTTATGGATACAATGCAAAACAGGAAAACAATAACTTTCTTATATCTATAGCAAATGTTTTTGTTAACTAGTTAACAAAATTTTCAAATGCCACATTATAAATGGGGGGCAATTTTAAAGTCATTTTAAATAGTGCTTTGGACAAATGGTCTCCAGTCTTCAGAAAAAACTTTTCTGCATTTATGGATACATTTAACCGTGAAGATATCTGGAAAGTTAAATACCGTAAAAATTTATATGGAGCAATAAAACAGGACCAAGTCAGTCAAGAATTGATTTTTGGTTCATTTCTTAAGGTTTTAACAAAACCACTATTGAACTGAACATATACCCCTCTCCTCTTACAGATCACAAGGGTATATATAGCAAAATAAACTTCTCAACATCTCAGTCCTTCTGGAAGCTAAATAACTCTTTATTATCAAATACAATTGTAAAAAAATAAAAAAGAAAGAAAGAAAATAATAATAATATATTCTTTTGGAGCTCTTAAAATTTGAGCTTGGGAAATTTTTCCAGAAGATTTAGTAGTGAATTAGCCAAAAATAGAAGAGAAAAGGAATTACATGTTATTAAAAAAAACAAAAAACCCACACTTATTTATCGTAAAAACTCCCAGACATATTATCAATTCTTTCATGGTGTCTCATCTACAGCTTCACAACTATATAATCTGGAATAACAAAGGTATTTTATACAAATCTCTGTTTATGGAATACTGGCTCAAAAAAACATTAAGGGGGTTGACCAACTATTTAATGATGAGGGGCTATTGTTAACATATGAAAGTTTCTTCAAAAATACCAGATGCCAGTTACTCCCGAAGAGTATGTGAGAGTACCATCCCTGTGGTGTGTGCATGTTGTCTGAAGCTCAACATTGGCTTGATATTGACAGACTAAGAAGGGAAAGTCTGTTTTTCAACCTGAACCATAATTACAAATCTATAAGAACCATGTTCCAAAAGATATTACAACAATACCCAGTGTTGTTTCGTATTGGAATGTTTTTACTGATGATATTCCATGGAAGAAGGTTGGGCTTATGCCCAACAGATATCTGACAACTAATAAAGTGACAGAAATTTCATTTAAAATAATCCATAAATTCTATCCAGTTAAGTTTTGCAAAAGAAATAGGTTTAGTAAATACATTGAAATTGATTGTGGTTTTACATGAACTCTCCTGAAACATTCGACCATTTGTTTTGGTTATGCATCAACATGTTTAGGCAGAGGTTATGTGTTTTTGTTCAGAATAAAATTGAAAAACAATTTGTTTGGTATTGGATGTACTGTTTGGTTTATTTGACTTATAAAACAGTAACTCCATTTATCTTAGTAATCTTTTGATCCTTATGTCTAAATTTCACATTCACTGTTGTAAATTCTCAGGAAAGAAGCCATGCTTCACTGCAACAGTTTTAAACAGTACATTCAGTCAATTAATTTGTCTGAAAACCAAAAGGCACTGGAAACAATACTGAAGCCTGCAATGCGTTAAATGCTTTCACATGAGCTGTTTGTATTTGCTAGTACAAGACTGGTATTTATATTTTTCCTATATGTCCTGTCTTCTTCTCTCTTCCTCCTTTCTCTTCTTTCTTAATTTTGTTAAGAATGTGACACTTATTTTGTCATTGACTTTCTGATATATGGTCACCCATTACAAGTAAATGTAGCTAAACTTAGATTTAGCCTTTCGCCTTCTCATAGAAAGACAAAGCAAAAATGTTTTTTCATGTAGTTTTATTTTTATACAGGAAACATTAAATAATAATAATAATAAACAGATGATTGACAATGACTTTGGGATAAAAGTCGAAACGTCTCGATCTTTAAACAGCGTCCGGATGACAACCTCTGAAACCCTTTCTACGATGGACCACACCTGGACGAATGAGGGTTTACATCGACAATAATAAACAGAGCTGACTCAGTTAAAACACTGTTTTGCAGCAGGTTCCCGAGCTGCAAATGTTCTAGCCACTGTTGAAATAATCAAAGGTCAATAGGTTGGTGAAACATTTACCTTCTGCTGACCCTCTGAATGACTGAGAATGGACAGAAAAAAAATATGCTGTTAATTTGCACCTTAATTTTTATTTATTTGTGACAGTGTTGATTGGGACTTTTCCTCTTTGTATAAACACAATATGTCTGTTCAGTTTTTGTGTGTGAGCATATGTCTAACTGTAGACTTTAGAGTCACCCTCCCTCTCTTCATATTGGTCAGAAGCCTACAGGAGCACCTCCCCTTGCCCTGGAGCCAGGCCCAGTGTCCTGTACCTGAACACATTTTCAGCCTACATTGTAGAACCCCTTTCATCTCTCAGCCAATTCTCATTGTTTGCAATGTTGTGCAGTGTGGCACTGCGTTCTCTGCAGCGACTCTCAGTATCTAATCTGAATCTAAGTTCAACTAAAATTTTGCAGAAAAAGATGTCAACCCTTCAACGAGTGTATGTGACTCGACAAATTCCACCTGATGGCCTCAAAATACTGCGAGAATCGGGACAGTGAGTATTAAGTCATCTTATTCATCTAAATGCTCATTTGATTTATGTTCATGTTGTTTAAAGATTTGTCAGAAAGTTGCTTTTCAGGGTCTGAAATGTCATATTTATGACATAATTGTGTGTTAAGGAGAATTACATTGACATGTTTCCTGATATAACTGGTCTGGAACACCTTGTGCATGTGTGATTTTTCAGAGTTCAGTTTGAGCTGTGGGACTCAGATGACGTCCCAATCCCCAGGACTGAGTTACTCCAAAAGGTCAAAGGTGTTGATGGTTTGGTCTGTGTGCTCACAGAGAAGATAGATGCAGAACTTTTAGATGCAGCTGGTCAGTGAAAACTAAATAAAATGAATGATGGACAAAACTTCATTATCCCAATGATGTGTTGTTCACCTGCAGGCCCAAACTTGAAAGTTCTCAGTACAATGTCAGTGGGGTTCGATCATCTTAACTTGGAGGAGCTTAAAAGAAGGTGCTTCATGCTTTGTATTGCCTCTATGCTTTGTATGCATTTACACAAATTGTACTGAAAGTTGAACCTTTGGTTGTCCATAGAGGGATTCGTGTGGGTTACACACCTGATGTTTTGACTGATGCTGTAGCTGAGTTAACTGTTGCATTGTTGCTGACAACATCCAGGAGGCTGATAGAAGCCACACATGAAGCTAAGACGTAAATAATAGATTTTAACAAAAAAAATAAATACAATTTGATAATATTCCAGACATTAGAAGAAACCACTCTTTATTGTTGTTTGTGACAGAGGTGGCTGGGGCACATGGAGGACACTGTGGTTATGTGGATATGAACTGGCCAATAGTACAGTGGGCATATTTGGTCTGGGAAGAATTGGTAAGAAAGTGACACAATATTATAGATTTTACTCCTTCAAAAATGTGTTTTTTCATTAAAGGTGTGGCTATTGCTGAGCGCCTAGCCCCATTCAAAGTTAAAAGATTCATCTATACAGATGTTGTCCCCAGACCTGAGCTTGCAAGTCAAATCAATGCAGAATTTGGTAAGAAAAGAAAAAACAACAACAACTTATTAAGGAATGGGAATGCAAGGATACATGCTTCTCAAACTATCATTAATCATTATAATATTGCACACATGCTCTAAACACACTTTTTGGTTCAGTCTCTATGGATGAACTGGCAAAGCAATCCGATTTCCTCGCTGTGTGTTGTGCTTTGACACCGGAGACAAAGGAGATCTGCAACAAGGACCTCTTTTCTAAAATGAAGAACACATCCATCTTTATCAACACTAGCAGGTCCCTCACCATCATTTATTATGTACTATAATACATTCTGTACATGCTGTTGGATTCTCATAGTTTTTGTCTTCCAGAGGTGGTGTGGTGAACCAGGAAGACCTGTACGATGCGCTGCGTAGTGGGCAGATTGCTGCAGCTGGCCTCGATGTTACAGTGCCAGAGCCGTTGCCAACCAGTCACCCACTGTTTACCCTAAAAAACTGTGGTGCGTGTGCCAGACACTTGAGTAATTATTGTTTCTCCACTTTGACATAGCCCTTGATCTCTCTCTGTTTATGTCCTACAGTGATTCTTCCTCACATTGCCAGTGCATCCTACACCACACGCAATGCCATGTCATCCCTGGCTGCAAACAACCTGCTTCTGGGTTTACGTGGTGAACCAATGATCAAAGAGCTCCATCTGTGAAGAGGGTTAGAAAACTTGGCATATTATCATGGCTATAAAAACGCAAAATAAATCTTAAGTTTCCTTTTATAAAGTTTATCCTGTTGACAAAAGAAACAAGAAAACATGCTTTTAATGTATGTAATTGAAACAAATGAACATGCATTACACTGAAGTCTCTAACAAACATCAATCAATCAATCAATCAACCTTTGGACCTTAAAAGGCCAAAGTCTGTGATGGTGGCGCATATCGGGAGGCAGCTTGTTTCAGAGTCTGGAACAGGAAAAGCTCGATCACAGAGCCTGACACTGTTGACCTGGTTTGTTGACCTTGAGGACCTGCCTGTGTTTTGAACAGACAGCTCGGTCAAATACGAAGGGACAAGGTCATTAGACGAGGAGACACCGACATAAAGTGCATTCCAATAATCTTCTTGAGCTAATCAAAGCATGAATAGACCTTTCTAGGTGGTGGTAATTTAAAATGGTGGTAGATAAAAGATGTAACTGAGACACTTATTGTTGCCTCAGAGAGTGCTGCCCCTGACATTTAACAGCACTTAGGAGTCCTGTCAAATTCCACAGAAACAAATCTAGAAATCTGGGTGTTCTTTGATGAGGCAATGTCTCTGGAGCACCACTCTAAGCAACTAAAAACAGTTTCTTCCAGCTGCGAAACATATCCAAACTTAGTAGAGCTAGAAATGGTGACCCATGCATTTGCATCCTCACAATTGGATTACTGCAACAGTTTGTTTACTTGTTTCAGTAAGAGAGAATTGACCCAGTTGCAGATGGTTAAAAATTCCGTTGCAAGGCTTTTGACCTACACAAGCAGGAGAGCACATAACTCCTGTCTTAAAATCTTTACATTGGCATTATTTTTCGTGTGCACTTTAGGATTTTGGCGCTGACTTTTAGAGCGTTACGTGGCCAAGCTCCTGCTACATATCAGCCTTGATTAAGCCTTACACTTACACAGCCCATAGCCTAAGGTCCGCTGTCCACAATCTGTTGATGGTCCCCGGACATCCTTCAAAACACAAAGGGACAGATCCAAAGCGGTCTCTCCCAAACTCTGGAACGAACTACCCCTCTACTTGCGTTGTCTAGACAGCATAGATGGCTTTAAAAAACAGCTGAAAACGTTCCTAAGCATTCCCGCCCCCATAGGCTTAGGGCCACTAAGCCACCAAATGTGTTGTCAGTACTAATGTGTTAATGCTGTTTATATTAATTATTACTAATGTGTTATGCTGATTGTATATATGTTATTATTCCTATGCCTATGTGAAGCACTTTGTGACCTGTGTCTGTGAAAAGTGCAACACAAATAAACTTTACTTACTTTCTAACTGATAAAAACTCTCACAAATCGTCAATGGGTGTCATAGAGGACCCCAAGATTCTTTAGTTTTAACTCAAAATTAGAAAACAAAGAATCACCAAATAAAATGTATTCTGATTTAAGTCTTATGAATGACAAAAAATGTATCTCAAAAGGTGAAATAATGTGCGTACATCATTATATTAGGTTATATTCAAATAATTTAGTAAAAGTATAATCAGACTGGATCAATGAACACAAAGTAAAAAGGCAGATACATTTTTAACGACCATTTTTATTAAACATAAAAAAAACATTTTTATTAAACATAAAAGTGTGTAATATGGTTTTATATGACCATCTCTTATTTTGACAACTTGGATAAACATCAGTGATCAATGAATTACGTTTTCAGACAAATGCCATTGATTTAATTCAAATAATGTTAGATGCAGTGTTGCACTGCACATTGAATCAAAAAATTGCCTGCTTCTTGTTCCTTATGAACAATGTATTTTACATGATTCTCATCAAATTAACATTCTTTGATACACACATTTGAAGCTTTGTACTCGATTTGGCAAAACATAACATGCTGTAATGAAAGTTTTGAAAGTTTAAAAAATAAACAGAAGATCAGTTAAGAGATTGTTACACGTCACTAGTCAAAAATACAAAGGATTTCCATGTGGCAATAAGGATCTCGCAAAGACCCACAGTGTACAGACTTTATTTAAGGTGCATGTTAGGAATGGTTTTGTTCAGTCTTATTCTCCTGGCTTTGTTTACTTGGCTAGGAAAATCGTTTAACGAAGAGTAATCCTAGTCCCCTACGGGGACAGTTAAATGTACCTTAACCTGTAAACAGGTAATGGACTGAGCAATCCTCTTCTGGGACACAAGAATATAATCTTATCCTCACAAGATAAGGTGACACAAACATGCACAAAGAAATAGTATGTGCGGAAAAAGCTTGGGTGTGTTCATCTGATTTCTCATTATCAGATCGCTGTAGATATCACAATGACACATTAGGGTATCTTCATATTATTCACAAATCTGAGACCTCTAGAATTTGGTGTATAAGTAACTGTGCCCAGGGTGAGTGACACATTGACACAAATCACTGACAAAAAAAGTTACATTAACATTGTAACATAAGTCCTTCATGTCTACATTCAGCAGTACATTTTATTACAGTAAGCATATTTTTACTGTGACATATACCTTTTTAAGTGCTTTGACCCTCTTAAAATGATCTCAAGTTAGAAAGCACGTAACAAAGGACAAAAGGTAAACATAATCTATCAAAAAATGTTGGTCAATCAGTTACACCAAGAGAAAGTATTGAATACACGTGATACGAGTAGAGGGAAGGACTGACGCAATCATTTTTTACAATACACGACACATTTAAAGAATGATTTGTTTTTAATGCCATGATTGTTGCAATATTGATAGAATGAGAAGAGCAAATGTTAAGCTCATTGTTTACGATCATAGAAGGAATATTTACAAATAAATTACAGGACTTTAGGGTGCACACACTTCATTAATTAATTAATTACTAGAAATTCCACATTTGCATACAATTAAGTAGGAACAAGGCAGCATAAGTGTAGTCAATTGGCTTTATCATTAGTCTGTAAATGGCTGTCACAGTATTACCTGTGACTAGAAGGGCATTCAGCATAAAAATCTGCTAACTAGATAATCACTGACAACTGGGTAGCTGAATGAAGCATGAAATGGATACGATTTCACAAATTCAAACTTTAATACAACTCGGGTAAACCTCATTCTCAAAGATAGTCTGAGGCCTAGTGCAGGGCATTTGACATGTTGCTGTTCTGCCAGCGCAGACAGGTGGTTTTGGAGTGCTTGTAGAGGTGAGAAGACTGACTAAATCGTTTGCCACACTTGAGGCAGGCATAGGGCTTCTCACCCGTGTGAACTCTAATGTGTTTCTTGCAGTCTGTTAGAGTAAGAAAGGTTTTGCAACAGATTTTACAGGCATATTTGCGATCTCCCTCCACCACAAGGACGTTATGTTCAGATAATGCCTTCTTGCACTTGGACAGGACATCAGCTGAAGCTCTAGTCAGGTGAGGGGGGAGTGACGTGGGTGTGTTTCTGTTCATGTCATACCCCCTTCCTTCATTGAGAAGCAGAGGACTTGTTAGAGAGGAGGAAGCAGTAGCTTGGAGTACACCATTTAATCCTTCAGACACCACGCCCCCGGCCATTTTAGGAGCGATACGTCTGTAACCAGAATATGCCAAAGCTGAGGAAGATGGCCCCACAGAGCCTTGTGATGGATTCCCCAGGGCGTGCAGAGAGAGTGAACTGGAATGTTGAAAATCCATACCAAAGCGCTCTACATGTCCTCCATTAGCTCCTGGACCCCTCGGGTTTCCCAAACTTTCATGCATAGGACGAAGGAAAAAAGAGTCTGATTGAACGTTATCTCCAAAGCTTCCATGAGTATCAGTGTTAAGGCGAAGAGCGGATCGCCCAGATCCAGACTGATCTGCAGTGTCCCGTCTAACCATAAAGTGAGGGGTTACTGCTTCCCCAGTTGTGGTGTTTGGGAGGTCATCTTCTCCAGTAACCAGCCCTCCGCCATTACTTGTAAAATCTTTGGTAACTAAAAAGCTCGATATGCAAAAGCCAGCCTTGGCGTTCATGCGATTATTGCAGTTAATGCCTTTGAGAGAACTGGACTGAAGCAGAGAACCGGAGCTTGGTTGTGGCTCAGAGGTGAAGCTACGGTCACTGCTCTCTGGACTCAGCTCCACTTTTTCCTCATCCTCCTGGCCCACACGCTCAGTCGGGTCAATGGCTTCAGCTTGTGACGTCACATCACTGATTTCATCAGCAGGCTCCGGAGAACTCAGAGGTTCTTGTTTAACCACAACTACCTGTGGAAAAGAGGGATACAGATTAGGCAAAATCATGGTGGCAATTAATTGATCTAAGAAATATAATACATTATTTATATAAGAACAACTTGTACCTTTTGTTCCACTTCTTCCGGTTCATCTTCCTCTGTTACGACTTTGACTTTCACCACTGCTCTGTTGTCCTGGGGCTCAAGGTCATCCATGTCTTCCTCTTTACCAACCCCTGCAGGCATTCCCCCCATGCCCTCCATTTGACAGTGCCCACTGTCCGACTGACTAGGCATTTGAGGGTCATCTTGTGACATACCAAGGAAGTTGCCAACTGTATCTAGTTTAGAGTCATCGCCCAGTTTGTGTGAGTCAGGGGAAAGTATAGCACAGTCCTCCCCTGCATTTGCACGTTCATCTCCTAACAGCCGAAGAGCAGGGCTAGATGGACACTGCCTCTGTCTATTTTGGTCTTCAGGTAGTCCAAGAGTGGATGACTTGCGTTTGTGGAAGCGCCGGATTGAATAGGAGGCTTTCTGATCTGTTCTACCACCAACTCCTACACTCCTAACACCGTCATTGTCCGCGCCATCCAATGCTGAGCTTACCAGGCTCAGGCCCAACTGTTGAAGCAAGAAGCTCCGTTGCAGTTTTGAAGTAGCAGAATTTGCCACAAGGTTTGGGGTCACAACCAAGTCAGCCTGCTGCTGCTGTCGGTTACGCTGCTGATCCTGCTGAGTATGATGAGTGGCTCTGTCAGAGGACGAGGACATGGGAAGGGTGCGTGTAGTGAGATAATGTTTACAAGCTTTGACTACATTATTAAGGTGCAGATGTGAGGATGCTAACAGAATATCCATGACGTTACTTTCTCCCAGCATCAGAGTGGAGGTGTACATCATGTCCACTAGTGCAGCAAATGCCTCAGCAGTTACCACCTGAGAATGAACAGAATAGAGATCAATATAATGTCAAACTCCCACCACCAACAGTCTGGACATGAGCCCTCACCTCACTATCCAACTGGATCATGTTCATGCTCGCATCTCCATCCGCCACAGTGAACAAAGCTCTGAAGTGTGTGCTACAGGCGGCCAACACAGATCGGTGGGCCTTAAAGTGTTGACTGCCCACAACAATGACACAGTCACACAGTTGGCCATGGATTCGTTGATAGTTCAGCTGCTGAAAAATCTGCTCAAAATGTCCTGGGAAATCCATATCCCTAAAATATAACATGATAAAATACGCACGGTTAAAGCATTTTAAAGCAAAGCCAACGCAATCACCATTCATACTGGTTATATGAGACATATGCGTGTTCATGGTATCTTGATATAATCACGGCTAACTGACTGGCAGCAGTAAATTGAAGTAAGGCGAAAGTTAGCAGTAGCTATAATTTGACTTTGCTGTTAGCTTCATTCTGCTGGCTATAACTACCCGTGTCATATTCATTCGCTAAAACAGCACATTTTCACATTACAGATAAATGCCATTTGACTAATTCGAGATTAACAATGTTCAAATTAATTTAACTAATGTGGCGTGTTTTATCCCGTATCGTATTCTTTTGTGTAACGTTTAGCTCTGACCTGTCGGGCCTTGTTGGTTGCGCGTACACTCCGGTTTTCTCTTGCACTTTCGATCCTCAGCAAATGTTTGATTCTTCCACAAAGACCTGGCTTCTGGGAGCGACTCTGTATTACAATGCCATGCTATTTTATCATCTTTCGGCAGACGTGTCATTAAAATAAACTCATCTCAGACAGTGTTATTCAAAACAGACTCACACGGTGGCGCTGTGAATCCAACACGGTAGGATTTTCCCCACGGAGTGTGCGGCGCGTTGCGCTTTCACAAATCACAATAGTTGAATATACATGTTTAATTAGAGAAACGGTCAGGCCATTTTTGTATTGTGTTATCACTCCGGTTGTCTTGTCTTATTTTGAGGCGGATGAGTCTGCACTTCCAGTCTCCAACTGCACAGTCTTGTCGGAGGGGGCAGTACTTCGTTCTCTCTGCTGAAGTTTTTTGAAGAAGAAAAACATGACAAACAACATGGCGGCCTCCTGTTCGATGGTGTGTTGTGAAGAAGAAGGCGAATCCGACAAAGCAGTTATAGGTAATTACCGCTTTACTTATCACGCGTCGTCGTAAGGACAATATCCCACTTCATAGCTGGACCGATTTAAATCAAACTAGTGTTTACTGAAATGTTTGACGCCTTCCAACTCTCTTTGCTGTCCCCGCTGGTTGTCATGGTAATGCCTGAAAAAACGCAATAAAACGTGCAATATCGAACAATTCAGAGCACCAGCGTTTACTGCTATATAACAAACCAAATCCGTTCTTGTTTTAGTATTTTTCCCAAGTGTGTTTTTTTTCCAAACCATAACCACGTCCTCCAACTCATATGGATGAGATATTGTCCAGGAATTTCCTCCTCCGTGTTGAATTAATTGAACATTATGGTTGTAATTTGTTCTACAAGAGCTCTAACGGAATTAATTTATCTCTTAGTGCAATTTTCAAATGGATGTGTTCAAAATCCAGACAAACTTCACTTTTCGATGTTCAAGAACATAGATGAAAGAAACCCCAGGAAGAAAAATAGACGCATATTGGTACGATACTTTTATATAATTTAGTGTGATTTTTTATTTGGTTATGTTATTGACTGGGGTCTTTGCTTCCCTTGTTTAGGTTGCGGAATCGGACAGACTGTCATATATAGGTGACAACTTTGGACCTGGTTCCATGAAGTGTAATAATATATGCAAGTAAGTTTCAACACAATTTTGTAGTAGTGTTGTTGTTTGGAATACAGTGCTAATAATGTTGCTTCAAATATTTCTGTCAGATATTATGTTGGAGTTTTGAACAAAGGAACTATGCAAATGGAGGTGCACAATGCTCAGTTGTTCAATTTGCAACCAGTCATTCCAGGTATAAACAATATGCTAAAATGCCATGTATAGTACACTTTTGTGTAGGGATTTTTTGTTATTCAATAGTTCTTTTTTAAACTAAGGAGAAACTGACGCTGCAAAATCCCAAGATAGAAATTTGACCTACAGAGATAAGGTAGCCTACTCTGTTAGCGCCCTCTTTAATTACAATATATATTAACTATAGTTGTGTACCAACTTCATTTTGCTTAAGGTTGACTCGCTGATTGAAGCTTTTGGCACCAACAAACAAAAGAGAGCTCTGAGTTCTCGAAGACTGAACCAAGTTGGCGGTGATGCTTTACATCACGCAGTGGCTAAAGCAGCTGACACTGTGATTGAACAGAAAGGTCTTGAAGGTAAGCAACACTTCACCTGTATCTTATGAAAGCGTGTTAATGAAGTACTTTGTTTCTGGTATTTACTTTCATTTATACATTCTGTGTTTTTCTTTTCAGCCCTGCAACAAGAAGTGGCAGAAACTGAGTATCAAGGAGACAATGCATTGCACTTACCGCCCTGTAATCCAGAGGCAGATAAACCAGAGAGTGTGTATGAATTTGAGATCCGTATCCTTTCCAAAGATTCTTTCAGTCATGTGTATAGAGATGGATGACAAAACATTAATATCACAATTTTCATGGAGTATCTAGATAGATAGATGATAGATAGATGTGTGTAAGAGAGAGTGTTCCATTCTTAATGGTGACAGTCTTGGCCTCGGTGGAGTTATCTGCTTTGAAAGATGTTGGGGCCAAGATGGCAGCTCTTGGTCCAGAGGAACTACAAAACATGAAGGATGCTGGAGGGTCAGAATTTGAGCAGTACACGTTTTGACTGCAAAATTCTAAATGTACCTTTATCTGTTTAATTGTCTCACATTTGTTGGTCTCTTTTAAAGGTATCTTTGTGTTATAAAACACCTGGAAAATCTCCCAAAAGATAATGAAACCAGAGAAAAAATTCTTTGTTGCTCCTTCTACCTTTCCATGCTCATCAAACTGGCCCGACAAAGAAACATTACCCGAAAGTGTAAGATGATTATTTTAGCTATTTATGAATAATTTACATTATATCTAAATCGGCTGCATTATGGGTTAGTTGGACAAGAAGATGGATGCCCACGTATCATTCAGAACAAACTATTGAGGACATTCACGGTGGAGACTTACAAAAATGGCAGGTACGTATGTTGGAATGTTTGGTCAACTGGTTTCAGCTCAGTTTAATCCTAATGTAGACTTGTTTCAGTCCTGATGTAGTCTTGTTTAGTTCGGGGTATAGCCATAATTTTCATGTGTTGTATGTATAAATGTGAACACACACTTACAGGTTGTGTTCATGTGACATAACATTCTAGAATGCCAATAATTTTAAATTGAGCTGGAGGGCAAGTCAGAATTCTGTGGTGGAACATACTGTTTAAAGGCTCACTGTGCAATTTTGCCACCCGCTTGTCTCCATGGACATGTTTGCCTTGAATGTTCCACAGGATGGCATTAAACGCATCTAACTTCATGGTAATAAGCCACCAGGCTAAGTTACAGATCAGTTCTGTGGAGAGGTGAGTCTGTTAGTGTTAACAGTAAGAATATGAATATTTTATTATTATTTATTATGATGATGATTATATTTTAACGATAAATTACCTGTACTTGAATATATGCAAGAAATATGTATTTAATGCCATGATGTAGACCGTTTCTGCAATGCAACTTCCATGGAGATGAGCAGGTTTGAACCTCCCCAGCTGAAAAGTTGGATAGTGCACCTTTAAAGCTAGGGTACCTGATTGTCATACAGTGAAAAGAGGAACAATTTTTCAGATGGGAAGACATGGAGCAGGGTGTACCCCCAAAGTTTTATCTATTTGTATATCTGTCTGTCCATCTCTCTATCAACAAGTATAATAATGATAGCAATAATTGTAATAATAATGATACCAATAATAACAATAATCATAGCAATAATAATAGCACTAGTAATAAAGTATTAAAGTAAAGACTGTAATATAAATAATGATTATCATTGAATAATATTAAATGAAAGAGAGAGAGAGAGAAAAGGAAAAAAAAATACAATTCTTTATCAGTAAGTAGTAACTTGAATAATTTTTTTTTTTTTTTTTTTAATTTCAATTTGTTTTTTTGCATCATAGTTTTACTTTTAGGTTTACAGAGCACAAAGGGAAAAAAATACTTTTGTTATCCTAACTTTTTTGAATTTTCATGTGAGCAATGGGGACCTGGTTTACACTTAATATTTCTGTAATGTCCGCATGAACAAACAACAGAAATAAATAAAAGGGTAGTACTTCACAATTGCTTCAGAAAGTGGTGCTATTATTTAACACAAAATAAGTGATTTTTGTCAGTGGAAGAGATTTTAAGACATAACATAAACGACAAGTTTGTAAAGTAAATCTTCCATAAATTTTCATTGCCCTCAATCTGAAATTATGCCATCAAATTCAACAACATGAATGCAATAATAACCGTATAGAGCCCTAAAAAATCTGTTAGTAACTAATGTAAATATTTCCTTCAATACAGTGTTCAGAACATGGTTTCTTCTTCAATGCGTGCAAAACTGGCAGCATATAGCTTGGCTCTCCAACTGCATATGAATTTTATGACAGCCAATCTAACACTACTGCATCGTGATCTGGGAATTACAGAGGCCAGGTAAGAGATAAAAACAATAACATTGAATCATCATTACTCACTCCATGCCTTTTATAATGAAGTATGTCCTTTTCTGACAGAATGATTGAGGTGGCCAAATCAATGGGGCTAACTCTTAGTAAGTCACCAAAGATCAAAGGAGAAGAGGCAGCACTGCAGGATGACTACAAGTATGCTACCCTTGTTTTACCTCTGGTCAAACATGATAAGTTCACAGAGCGACGCAAACGCAAGAAAATGCATTAAAACCTTAAAAGTAAACAAGACAAGATTAAACCACAAATGTTTATTAATAGAAACAAATAAAATGTTGCGATTGTTCAAAATACAAAATGCGTTGTGATCTGTCAAGCTTTTGATTAGAAAATATCTACCTTGAATAAAAGGTATATCTAGGCACATAAGACATCACATATTGCACACCATAAAGTTTTCAACCGGCTCTCACAAATCATGTCTGTGGAGGCTGTTGTGCTCTACCAAAAGGGATGCTAATTTATGAACAACAGTGGTTTATAATAAATAAGACACAATAAAATTAAGACATTGTAATGGTACAAGCCAAAGTTTGGCATTTTCTTTGCATAAAAGACTCACTATAAATATTACTGGTCAATGACTACAAGGCACAGATTAATGTTGCAATATGGTTGAATGCTTTTGACTCCTGCAAGGATTTACCAAAATGTGCAGTTCCTTGACAGTGAGCCATAGAAGTGCACAGATGAAACAACTACTGAAGATAATCTGCATTCAACATTTAAAAGTTAAAGCTCAAGTGTTCTTGATTATAATGTAGTTTGTTTTACAATATTGTTGGCGTAAACTGCCACAACATTAAAAAAGGTGCAGTCCTACATTTCGCAATATTCTTTGTACTACTAGTATGAGGATCATAAGCCTCAGGCCAAGTATACAGTCAAAAGTGGAGATTGTATTATCAGCCATTAGAGTTCATCTTGTCTTCCTAGTTAAATAATTTAGTTACATCATACTAATAAGTAGAAGTGAAGGTGATATAACTTATGTTTTGCGTCAGTCACTGCCGTCTTTGTCAGAAGTGTCATTTGGCGACCGGAGTGAATTGTAATACAGCCGCCTAGATTAGACTGAAGTGAGTTACACACAGCTGTGAAACCATAAAGGAAATTAAGATGGCTCCTTATATACCCAAAAAATGAGATGGGACACAAAAACAAATGCAATGTAATATACAAAATACTGTGAATTGTACAAAAGACATGCATCGAGTAAACTGGTCCCACTAACAAAAAATAGTGACATTTCTTCTCGCACATGCTTTTACTGACAGGATTGGCTGCAGACCTTAAAAAGACTGACGCTGATCATTGACGATTACACACAACAGAATCTCAATCTCAATTCAAATTTGATGAACTACCCAGCCCTTCTCATTTCAACCACGGGCCAGCGGGGAGCGTCACTGAAGCAGTCATGTGACACTTCTGATAAACAAAAGCAGCAGTGACCATTGAAACATGTCATCTCATTTGTCTGATACAGATGAACAACTAAATTATTATCTTATAACTGTCTTTAATGCTCTCCAAAATTCACAGGATAGCGCAAAACATGCTACCACTGTGGCATCCACTCTCTACAGTAGCGCTTATCCTGTTGGTCATAGAAATTCCAAGTCGTGAAGGATATTGAGATGAGGAAAGGGCAGAAGGAGAGCTGGCTTGTGGACGAGGGGGAGGATTTTCCAATAGCCAAGCCGAAGCATATGTATTGCTGTAAAATCAATCAAATTGAACCATCATACATGAAAAAGACGTGCATAAAACATAAAAAAAAAATATATATATATATACCTGTTATTATGCTTCATAATACTGTTGTTGCGTAGGACGCAGCTCTCATTGCCTGGATCCATGTACAGCAGAGTTTTTTTGTTTCCAGGATGTCCCTGAAATATGACATTGTCATGGACAATACCTCTTACAGCACCCAGTACAGCAATTCCACAGCCCTGTGCTGGTTGGATACGATTGCGCAAGACCTGAAGAAGAGACAATTTGTGTGAATATTTTAAAATGTCTTACAATTTATGTGTTATGACTAGGACCCATGATACCTTGATATCGGCACTTCCAGAGACCTGAATCCCATAACCGCAGTTTCCAAGCATGTCATTCTCCACTATCTGTCCATTACCACAAAAAACAACTCCATGACCACCGTTTTCATAAATGCCATTTCCTCGAAGTTCCACTCGACTGTCCTTCTCCACTGCAACACCACCTCGTCCATTTTCCAAAATGCAATTTGCAACAAGCCGAGTTAACTGTGTACTCTGCTGGACAGCAATGCCTGTTCCACGGTTACAATTCACAAGGTTGCTAAATGCATTGAGTGGTTCACTGCTCTTCACATAAAGTCCCACAGCTACAAACAGAATAACAAAAGCCATTGAATTGAGAAATACAGTTTTTGCCCCTTGTGTGGTATATATAAGTTACCTCCATTGTAGCTCATGCAGTTCCCCTCCACTAATGCCACACTGATGGAGCGCCGGGCAGAGTGGCGCTCATCCTCACTGTCCAGATCACTCTCCCATGCAAATAGCTCACCCTCCTCATTAAGGTTCTCCTGACCATCTCGTCCTTCTGCCTCTACTCCCCTTCTCTCCCCATTAGCTCCTCCGTCTCCCATGCCATCCTGCCCGGGCCAGTTTCCCTCTCTCACTTCAATGTTCTCTGGATCCTTCCTGCAAAATACTGCCAGCCCATACATGTAATTATGGGTGATAAAGTTTCCCAAGAGCTGTGGAAGGCTGGATGACATAACCCACACACCACACCCTTTATTACCTATGGACAAAAACAGACAGAAATGGGACTTTAAAAGGAAATGATCTAAATTTCATTGAACATTCATTGACGCTATGAAAGTGAAGTTCACATACAGTAAACATGATTTCCGTCAATAAGGCCGCGACCTCTTTCTCCCACCACCACGCCATCTGAGTACCCATGACAAATATAGTTATTCCTCAAAATTGGGTCGCCCCCTCGGCGGATGTCCACACCACCCCATTGGTTCTCCCGGATCACATTATCTGGAAATAGCACACAAAGTCAACATACAGTTTTAAATGAAGTTTTACAATTGAGCAAATGGTTAGCAGGAAGGCCAAACCTGTTATCATCCCTCTTCCATTCTCATTAACAGCAATCCCTGCTGCCTGGCCCTGAAAAATATGATTCCCACTAGGAAAATAAGAAACATTAGGATATGGGTGAATACAAGTTTGAGACATAATTTAAAACATTATAGTAATCTGATTGGTATAGAGATTTCATTCATTTGCGTTATTATTTTCAGATCTACCAACCTAACCACAGGGTTCCCACTAAAGAGTATATATACACCAGCCTCTTTGTTGTTATATATCAGATTGCTCCGTATGGATCCCTTTCCATTTCCAAGTACCACAACACCAGAACGCAAACCACTATGTATTCTGTTACACTAGATTAGAAGACAAAAAGACAATTGAAATCATACCCACTAAAACGTAAACATATTTTGTCACAATATACAGTAACTACTACAATATTTCAAATATAACTCACCACAATAATCGGGTTTGCCCCCTTCCTAATGTCTAGTCCCGCTTCTCCATTTGAGTGGATGTTATTTTCTGCAATAAGACCCTGAGCAGAGAGGCGCAAAAAGACACCAGAGGCACGGCACTCGCACACTTCATTCCTGAGCATCACAATCTATAATGATAATAACAACAACAACAACAGGGACTAATAATAAACCAAACAGAGCAAAACATGCTAATTCCATAACTTGATATTTAAAATGTAACTTACTGTGGAATTCTGGATACATCGAACAGCATAATTTAGCCCACGGAAAACATTGCCTTCCAGCCGAGCTTGTCCATAATTAGACACATGTACTCCTCCTTTTCCATCTCTAAAGAGGCACCGTCTGAGGATGCATCCCAGAGTAGATGATACCAGCATGTTAGCCTCAGGATCTCTTTCTAGTTCTTGCTGAAAAGTGAGGGGCTCTGGTGTTTGAGATGGTGGATCAGGACAAGAAGCCAGTGGAAGGGAGCCATCTGTCCGGGGCTTCAGTAGGTGGGATAAACCATGATAGTCACAGGGAATTTTGTAATCTAAAGTAAAAGAGATTCTTTTGTTTTCCTTTTCACTGTCTAGATTTTCCTCTTCTGCCTCACTATGCTCCCCATCACTCCATCCATCCTCAATGACTGTGCCGTGGCAAACAGCTTCTAACACAACCTTCTTCTGCCATTCATCTATGTTCATAGAGTTCTTAGTATTGCACCCTGGAGCATGGGGCCCAACAGAGGAAAAGGAATTAAGTTTAAGATTGCCACTACTCTCTGATACAAAACAAGTCGGAATCGTTCTTGTCAAGGCAGCCAAGTGCTTGCATGCCCAGTTTTTTTCTGATGTAGGTGGGCCTTCAACTGTTACCGAAGTAGTATCACTGCCTGAAAAATCACAGCTGTCCAGTAAACTAAGTGCAACGCCTATTAAATGGGCAGAACTGCTCTGCGAGAAGGAGCAGAATCGAGCCTGACATGTTCCTGGTCCACGAATTTGCAGCTGAGCTCCTTCAAAATTGCAGTTATCTAGTTGTACATGTCCCCATGATGTCTGGAAGAAAGAATAGAATCAACAGTATACAATACTGAAACCAGTTTACCAGTGCAATGATCATAAACAAGTTATTACCTTGTAGACCACAGTAGAAAACCATGGTGGCATGAAGACTAGGTTACATAACCGGGCAGTAGGACATTGTTGCTCCATACAAACTAGGAGGGCCACCTCACCTAAAGTACCGAGTCCTATCAACTCCACAGGTACCTTTATAGCCAGCTCAGCCTGCTCCTCATACACTCCTGGGTGGAGAACAACACGATCATATGGACCAGCTACTCCTAGAGCACCACGTAAGGTCTCAAATTCACATCCTGGTCCAACATGCCAAATCCTGCGGTCTTTCCGGCGGCGAAAAAAGACCAGACAGGCAGATGATTGAAGCTCTGGCCCATTTTGAGTCCATGTACGGGTGGCCAAAGCGTGGTGTTTCAGAGCCTCTCTCCAGGATGGGGGCTCTAGATGAGGCTGACTGGGCCAGTTGGGATGTCTGCACTCTGGGCAGCCCAGGCACAGTTGTCTCCATCGGGTGTTATCCAAGGACAGGACAAGCTCTCGCCAGGCCCGGCACACCTGGCAGCAGCGCCCCAAGTCTGGGAGTGGAAGATAGGCCAAAATAAGCCTCCAGAGCTCCACAGGGAGGCTGCCCACCTCCATGGCAGCAGCAGCACCAGCTGGGAACTCAGTAAGGGGAGGGGCACCTAGAAACAAAACACAGTCACACATTAGCGCAAGCAGACTATGTAACAATAACAAAATGTGCTATGTATTGCCAACACTTTGCAATTATACTAACTTATATATATATATATATGCCAAACAATGACGCGATTTAAGCCTACTTACATGGTAGAAAACATACCCAACATCCTATTATTCTAACTTGTGGTTTACATCGTTGACGGCCCAAAGACAATTATCCACATGAACGACATCCCTATGGCGAGCTTCAGCGGTAACAAACGCCATCGCACAATTAAGCCATCACAGCTGAGTCATAAAGCCTATTTCTGCCAACATCTTATGTCCAAAATTACACACCGTCCAGTATTTGGCATGACTGTCCTTGCGACTTTCATCCCGATAATATCTGTGTTTATTCAATGCGTGAAGACTGCAGATGTTCCCAATGATAATCAGCCTTTTCCCTTTATTTTACGGCAGGAGCAAAAAAAAAAAAAAAAAAAAAAAAGAAAAAAACAGCGGTGACATCTTCCGCTTCCTACAGGATACTTAAAAGTAAGATAGCATTATGAGACCTATCCTGTAACATTATAGATCTATAGACCTACCCCAATAGTTGTGATAAAACACCCCAGGTAATGAGACTATATTATTTGGTATGTCGATATTTAGTACGTTTTATTTTCACGATGGTCCAGAATCTTTCTTTATGTTGGCCTAATAAAGGAGAATAACCTGTTAAAAGTTTGCTTCTGGAATGTTAAATAGTCTTTAGTTGAGCTTATATTAGAAATAATATAATTACGATAAAAATTTTACATTGGTTTACGTGGAGCTGTCAGCAGATGGCAGTAATAGTTCTAGTGTTGTCGAAATCTGTGTGTGCTGAATATTTAAAGTTCTCTGTCAGTGCAGGGAAAGGATCTATTTACATACATAACGTATGTAAATAAAAATTATAATATATTTTTTTAACCCATAGACATCAAGCTATTTAAAAGGAGTAAAAGTTTAAACAAACATTTAAAAGTGCAACGCACAATATTTTTCTTCTACTTTTCGGGTTGGCTGTCTGGCGCCTGCTGTTCGTGGAGATAATATTTCTTTGCAGGGACGTTCCACAGTATGGTATTAAACATATCTACCTGCACGTTTTTATCCTCTATCGCCTTTTCTGACCTTTCACCAGAAAAATTGGGTAGCATACCTTTAACTTGTGTTCATTCAGTGAATTGGGTTAGGGTTCGGGTTACCCTAACCCCAAGGTATAGGCCTATAGTTGACTTTATATTTGCAATAGGTCAATAAGAGAAGAGAAATCATACATTATTGATTTAAACAGGTTGTCAGATTTCAAGCTGCTTTATTCATTGTCTCCAAATTTAGATATCTGAATTAGAGCAGGAGTCAGCAGCAGTAATCCCACGCCGTACGTATATTTAGTACATACTTTTCTTAGACACTTAGCATCTCAACGTCGTTAAAATTTTACTCAGAAACCCAGTATATACAATTTGACATTGTTTTCTGTCCTCTGCAGCATAGTTTTTGCACTACAATCACTCTGACATGTCACATGGTCAAAAAAACAAAAAACAGCTCACACAGTATTTGGAGTGATATAAACCCAGTTTCAACCAGTTGAATTCCAAATCAAATCAAATCAAATCAATTTATTTTTATAATGCCCAAAATCACAACAACAGTTGCCTCGATGGGCCACAGGTAAAAGCAGTTCAGATAACTGTCCCAGAATGCCCCTGTCCTTTGACCCTCCTTCGCGGCGAGGAAAAACTACAAAAAACCCCATGGGAAAAAGTAGAAACCTCGGGGAGAACCACAGTGAAGGAGAGATCCTACTCCCACGGACGGACAGGCTGCAGATTAACTAGGAATGACGCATCCACTTGGACTGTGGAGCCAGAACCACTCAAGAGGGAGGTGGCTTTAAAGAGTTCCTCCAGGCGGACGAGGAGCAGTCCACCAGTGTAGAGAGATCCCTCCAGCAGGAGATGAGGAACAGTTCATCTAAAGTAGAAGGAGTTCGTCCAGGCAGACGAGGTGTGGCTAATCCAGCTGTCCAGGCGGGTGGCGCATAGATCGTCCAGACAGGTGGGGGTGGGGGGGTCGTCACTGGAGCAGCCGCCGCAGTGTCTGAAACAGTCTCCACTCCCCGGGGGAAGTGGAGAGAAAGAGAAACATGTGAACAGCAATGAACAGACTACAGTTGAAGTAATATTAAATATTGTTGATAGATAAAGTAGGAAGAACCAGAGGATAGTGTTCAAGCTGCCATACTTCCCCAGCAGAATTGCTCCAAGGGCAGCGTAGCTAAAACTGTAGGTTTTTATTTCTGTTCCTAACTGGCCTGACCATAAGCTATTTCAAAGAGGAACGTTTTGAGCCTGGTCTTAAATGTAGAGACTGTGTCGGCCTCTTTTACATGAACAGGGAGCTGGTTCCATAACATAGGAGCTTGGTAGCTAAATGCTCGACCTCCTACTGTGCTTTTAGAGACTCTGGGGACTAACAATAGTCCAGCATTTTGAGAACGAAGAGCTCTGTTTGGATGGTACGCTACTATTGCATCTTTGAGGTAGGATGGGGCCATATTGTTTAAAGCTTTATAAGTCAGGAGGAGGATTTTAAATTTGATTCTAAACTCAACAGGAAGCCAGTGAAGAGACTCCAACACTGGTGAAATATGATCTCTTTTTCTAGTACCTGTTAATAATCTTGCTGCTGCATTTTGAACCAGTTGAAAGCTTCTTATAGAGCTTTTAGGACACGCTGCAAGCAGGGCGTTACAATAGTCTAATCTGGATGTGACAAATGCATGGATGAGTTTTTCGGCATCATCTCTGGGCAGGATTTTTCTAATTTTGGTTATGTTACGCAAATGAAAGTAGGCTGTTTTACAGGCTTGATTTATATGAGCTTTGAACGAGAGATCTTGGTCAAATAGGACCCCAAGGTTTCTTACAGTAGAGCTGGGGGCTACAGTGATATTGTCCAGAGAAACTATCTGGTCAGATAAGGAGTCTCGCAGGTGCTTAGGGCCCAGCAGAATGACCTCGGTTTTCAGGGTTAAGGAGCAGATAATTAAGAGTCATCCAAGTTTTTATGTCTTTCACGCAGGCACTAAGTCTGTCTACTTGATGCCTGATCAGGTTTCATTGATAAATACAGCTGAGTGTCATCTGCATAGCAGTGGAAGTTAATGCCATGCTTTCTGATGATCATACCTAAGGGCAGCATATAAAGAGTGAACAGAACTGGACCGAGTACTGAACCCTGCGGCACACCGTAGGTTACTTTAGAACATGGGGAAGATCTCTGGTTTACATTAACAAACTGGTACCTATCAGATAGATAGGATTTAAACCAGCTAAGGGCGGTTCCACTGACACCTATATCACATTCTAACCTCTGCAGTAGAATGTTGTGGTCGATGGTGTCAAACGCTGCGCTGAGGTCCAACAGAACCAGGATTGAGACCTGTCCATCATCAGCAGCTAATAACAGATCATTTGTGACTTTAACTAGTGCAGTTTCAGTGCTGTGGTATGCACGGAACCCTGACTGAAAAACTTCAAATAAATTATGGTCCTGCAGGTGGCGACAAAGCTGTTTAATCACAATTCTTTCAAGGATTTTAGAGACAAAGGGCAGATTAGAAATAGGTCTATAGTTTGCCAGTATGTCGGGGTCTAGATTAGGCTTTTTCAAAAGTGGTTTAATCACTGCATATTTGAAGGACTGAGGGACATAACCGCTTTCTAGTGAAATTCCAATCAGAACCTGTGCAGACCTACTCTGGACCGTACCCATTTTTGACCACTCCAAATCTTAACTTGAGCGATCCTGTCCAAAACACAGCCCTGACCATTATAAACCCAATTTGAGCTAGTCCAAACCCAGTCTTGAGCAAATCAAACCCGGTTAAGGCCATTGAATTCCTGTTCTCTCGACCACTCTAAAACCAGTCTAACCCTATGAATACCCAGTCTACACAGCCCCAAACGCTGTTAGAACAAACTCAGTTCTGCACAGTGGGAGCCCAGTCTACACCAATCCTAAACCCAGTTTGGATCAGTCAGAAACAACTGTTGACCAGTCAAAAACTAGTCGAAACCCAGCCAAAAACTGTTCATACCCAGTCCAGACCAGGCCAAAGTAAGAATAAGGCCAAATAGGGTCCTGACCTGTCTGAAGCAGTCTGGATTGGTCTGCACCTATTTAGACCAAGTGTGGACTACAGTCCCGATCAAAAGTTTAAGACTTAAAGTAATGTTTTTCATGGTTGGATCTTCACAAGGTTCCAAAGAAGAGCTTCAATAAGCTACAAGAAATGGGAGTGAGACAAAAAAAAGTTTGAGTAAACATTTTATTGAAAACAAGAATTTAACTGAAATAGACTGTTCTGCAGCTGATCAAAGTTTAGGACCACACCTCAAAAAACAACCCCGAAACCCCATCAAAACAGAAATCCCAAACATGAACTCCATTATTGTTGATCACTTGAAAATTTCATTGCGGCATGCTTGATGCAAGAGTCTCCAGGAGGTGAGAAGGAACATTTCTCCAAGTGGTGAAGATGACCTCATGAAGGGCATCTACTGTCTGGAACTGTTGTCCATTTTTGTAAACCTCCCTTGCCATCCATCCCCAAAGGTTCTCAGTTGGATTTAGATCAGAGGAACACACAGGATGGTCCAAAAGAGTGATGTAATTCTCCCACCTACCTTTGTCCTTCGAGCTTTGTGAACTATAGTGTTGTCCAGTTGAAAAACCCAGTGGATCCACAGACGAGGGCCTCAGTCACAAGGGATGCTCTCTGCAACATCTGCACAGAGCCAGCGGCCATTTGAGGCCCCTGCACCACCTGGAGCTCCATTGCTGCAGTTGGCACCAGTAATTTTGTGTTGGGGATTGTCCAGTGTCTTGACGGACAGCCAATCGGATCCTCTGGCTCAGAGCTGGTGTCATTTTTTATTTTTTTTTAATTTTTGTTCCATAACCCGCAAAATCTTTTAAGAAATTCAAAATGACTGCAGCAGTGATGGCGTCCTGCGAGAGGCCCTGCTTATGCAGGGCAACAACCCAACCACGTTCAAAAAGAGAACATTGTTTGCCTTTGCCATCAGAATGTCATGACAGCGTGAATACCTGATATAAAATGACACTGAATCCACATTTTTGCACAAATTTGGGCTTTTAATGGCATATGTGGTCCTAAACTTTTGATCAATCTATTTCAGTTTAATTGTTTACTCAAACTTTTTTTGTGTGTGTGTCAACTTTCAGTTTTCATTTTCATTTCAGTTCTGCTTGGAACCTTGTTATACAACCATGCAAAATGCATGTGACTTTTGCCATTTATTCAACTGGTCTTAAACTTTTGATCAGGACTGTATTTCGAAACCGATGTTAACCAGTCCAAGCCCAGTCTGGATTTGTCTAAACTCAGCACACACCCGTCTGGATCAGTCAGAACTAGTCCAAACCAAATTCCAAAATTTTGTTCAATATTTTCCCGAGGTCAAACATTAAATGTATGTTTTGCCAATTTTGCCCCTGATTTAATATATATATTGCAAACAAAAAACATATATGCAAATTTTAGTTTTTTTTTTCTCTCTTTCACATTCTGATCACATAAAACCCCCAAATTCCAATAATCAGAATTTTCAGATATATTATAATAACATTTCATGGGTCAGGCCTTATAGGGTTAACACACAAAAAAGACAATACACAAAATTATGCTGAACATTTATTGTAAACATTGTACAATTGAGTCACTCAGACTCCACACGCCGCAATCCATGTTGTTGGTTACTTTAATAGACTGAGGAATTAACAATTTTTCTTATAAATAGGTACTTAATAGTATAGCCTACTCATTACTGTGTATACTTTGCATCAGAAAATATGGTAATTTGGTCAGCCTCTGACCATGTTATTCATGAATCCACACTAGCCTTTTTGGGGGGTTTTAAAGTATTTACCTGCAAAACAGTAAAACAGATTCTTAGTTATCAGCCTCTTTCTCAACAATAGACTAAGCCCTCTTATCTCAATTTCAAATGAATGTTTAACTAAATTCCCGAAAGGTTGGTGATACTTTCAGTTATAAACCACACCTTCGGTTTTTATGAAACATTAAAAGTGGACTTACTTTTCTGGTTTCTACTCAAGATCCTTATGACCCATTGGGCATTGGGGTCAAGGCAAATTCTCTGTCCATCTTTTTTAAGAGTGGCACTGTAACACAAAGCATGTGACACAAGAGCTTAAAACAAACAACATCAAACAAAACTGCTTTCTTGTATTTACACAATCTCTGTTTCTTTGCAGTGAGAGTTGGGAGGATGCACCTCCACCTTTCCCAAGTAGCGGCCAATGCGTTTTGACTCCTTTTGAATACACTGACATCGAATATTCAAAGCTTGATATCCTTGCACAATACCTACAAAGTGAATATCCAGCTTTAGAACAACATAAGAACACTCCAAAACACATTTCATCCGTTTGCCATTGCTGACACATGTCACTCACCTTTAGACACTGCCAGGAGCAATACCAGTATTAGTGTGCTGACAGGAGACATGACTATAGAACCAGAAACGGAAAGACTGGCAAGACTCATCAAGTCACAAACGGTGTTTTTTTTTTCTTTTTTTCTTACCTTTAACCTTACTTTCACTTCCTGTGTTTACTTTCTGAGAATAAAAGCCATGTGTGCCAGCAGTGTCATTAATCACAGCTGTATTAAGTAGGTCTGGAATTTACCACATTTGATTTCAATTATGCCTGCGTTCTTAATTATCTTATTTATCAAACAAATGCATTTGCAAAGATGTTGGGATAAGCTACCAGTCCAGGCTTGTTGAAAAATTACGTTTCCCATGGAATGTAAAGTCTTGCGAAACCACTCAGCTTGAGGAAGACACTCTCTCTCACAGTTTATACACAAAAAAGAGTTGTTAATCCTAGCTGTCCTCCAAATAACCTTTCCTGTAATTTCTAAATCTTCTTTTGGCCCATTCACTTTGGCATAAGTTCGACTGAATTGTTTCCCATCCTTCTTCAGTTTTGCTGGTGTCAACCTACTCCACGCAGAACAAGATCTTTTTCTTTGTCATTAATCTCTCTTACGACAGCACAATAGAGATGGAGCAATAACATGTCATGTGTGAATCATTTGTGTTTTTCCCAGCTCCAACATTACAACTTGACTGATCCCTGCAATGAAAATGAGTGCAACAATGTAATGAATGAAGACTCATAATCCCATCATGTACAGCAAACAGGAAACCCTTTTTAGAGAAATGGAGAAGTCTTAACCAGATGCTGATCCAGATTGGAGATCTTCTACTCTTAAACCATTATATCTTTATCTATAATGTGATTTATGAAACATAGCATTACACATTTACCACAAGAAAGAACTTATGGCGAGACACTACAGACAACACACATTTTTTCCAATTTTTTGTTTCTGTCAGCTTGGTCTCTCAGCATATCGGCTTTCATGTGGAAACAACAAACTTGTCTAATCTGCTCTTAAAAATGTTTTTTATTCTTCCATTTAATCCACTTCATCCATAGAATTCTATGGGACATTGTAACTTCAAAAGCCGTTTTCTTAAAGTAGATTAAAGTACTGATTTATTGAAGTTTTAAGTAAAAACATGAGGCGAAATATGAATTTTTAGGACAATTTTCAGTCCAAACTAAATAAGAAATCCAAAATCCCCTTTGTAAATTTATTTGTAACTAATATGTGTACAAAATGAACCAAGAAATTTAAACCTGATTCTGCCTATTTTCATTATTGATTGATTGATTGATTGATTGATTGATTGATATTGATTATTTCAAATTAAACTTTATTTATAAAGCACTTTTTATACATAAAATGTAACACAAAGTGCTTTACAGTGCATTAAAAACATTCCCACAAAGGATGTAAACCATTTGTGCACAGTACCAAAGAGGCCGACCAGGTGTCTGTGTCTGTTTAAAAGAATAGTGTGGTCTACTGCAGTGATTCTTAACTATAGGGCTGGGGCCCAAAGTAGGGCCGCGAGCACCTCCTTGAGGGCCGCATAATCACTCAAATATAATGCATTGAATATGAGATTGGGCCTCAAGTTACTTTATATGGGAAAAGTCGGGCCTCAAGGTAAAAAAGGTTAAGAACCCCTGGTATCGAAGGCAGCATTAAGATCCAGAAGAACCAACATTGTCACCTGTTTAGAATCATAATTTAGTCTAAAATCATTTAAAATCTTTGTTAAGGCTGTCTCGGTACTGTGGTTTACCCTAAAACCAGACTGGTTAAATTGAGTAAAAAACAAGTTTTCCTAAAAATTTTGCTTAACAATGCTTAGTTAGATACCGGTCTATAATTGTTAAAATCATTCAAATCTAAATTGCTCTTCTTCAGCAGGGGCCTCACCACCGCCGCTTTAAAGACAGCGGGAAAGACCCCTGTCTGAAGAGAGCAATTCAACATGTTTAAAAGCACCTCTCTAAAAGATCCATTAAATGACTTGAAAAAGATAAAACTGGAATTGGGTCTAAAAGGCATGTGGTAGCCCTGACTGTGAAGAAAACTTTGTGAGGCATCTCAGCATTAACCAGGACAAAACTGTCCAGTGTTTCCTCCGGTAAGGACAGACGTTCAGATGTGTTAAAAACAGGAGTTTGATCAAATATACATCTGATGGTGTCTACAAACGCCTCACAGAGAGAGTCAGTGGGAGTAAAATAAGATTTCAGACACTGCGGCGGCTGCTCCAGTGACGACCCCCCCACCCCCACCCCCACCTGTCTGGACGATCTATGCGCCACCCGCCTGGACAGCTGGATTAGCCACACCTCGTCTGCCTGGACGAACTCCTTCTACTTTAGATGAACTGTTCCTCATCTCCTGCTGGAGGGATCTCTACACTGGTGGACTGCTCCTCGTCCGCCTGGAGGAACTCTTTAAAGCCACCTCCCTCTTGAGTGGTTCTGGCTCCACAGTCCAAGTGGATGCGTCAGTCCTAGTTCAGCTGCAGCCTGTCCGTCCGTGGGAGTAGGATCTCTCCTTCACTGTGGTTCTCCCCGAGGTTTCTACTTTTTCCCATGGGGTTTATTGTAGTTTTACCTCGCCGCGAAGGAGGGTCAAAGGACAGGGGCATTCTGGGACAGTTATCTGAACTGCTTTTACCTGTGGCCCATCGAGGCAACTGTTGTTGTGATTTTGGGCATTATAAAAATAAATTGATTTGATTTGATTTGATGTGCTAAGATCAGGGTTTCAATTGTTTTCGATGGTTGTGAATAGGACTTTGGGGTTATTTTTGTTAGTAGTGATTATTTTAGCAAAGTAGTTGTTTTTTGAATTTCGGACTGCATTGTTATATATTTTTAGTTGATTATTGAATAGTTGGTGATTTATTGTTGTTTTGTTTTTCTCCACCTTCTCTCTGCCGCTCTGCACTGTCTCTTTAGTTTTTTCTGGTCCTCATTTCTCCAAGGAGGTGTGGGTTTGGTTGGAATGTTTTTTTTAGTTTTAAGAGGGGCAACAAGATCAAGTGCTAACCGTAGTCTACTGTTAAAATTGTCCACAATAAAATCACAAGGTGCAGGTAAAACAATTGGACATTTTTTTCTAAAACCTCAATAAAGTTTGCAGCCACTTCAGGGCTCAGATGGCGCTTCCTCACAGTTCTCACAGAGGTCTCTCTGACAGAGACAGCCAAGTTGACAACAAATATATGTCCCAAATATGTGCACTTTTGGTTATTTTCACACATAAAATGCCTTATTTCTAAATGAAAACATGAGATGGTGGAAAACATGTGAGTAAACTACAGAAGAAGTTTCCTATTCACCTGCAGTGTTTCACCTTAAGAAAAACAACAAACAAAACAAATGTTTAATGGGCTAAACGGGTGTTGCATAATACAGGGCCCATAATAAATGATAATTTATAATGGATAATAAATATTAATTTATTTATAATAAATGATAACTTATTATGGGCCCTATTATGAATTTTTAACATGGCTCACACCAGATTGATATGTCTATCACTCTGAATTGAGTTCTACACATTTATCAAGAGTTTGCGAACTCACAGATCACGAAAATTCATTTGGTGTGGCCAGGTTAGCGAATTTTGTTGTTTTAGACATATAGCTGTTATGGCTTCACAGCAGTGCTTTTTTATTGTTATAAATTCAATACAGGGATAATTTAAGATCACCCAACAGATTTCCCAGAAAACAACCCTCTGGAAAACTGCATGATGAAAATGAAATAACCTTACATGTGACACAAATTTGTAATGCTTGTATTATGTTTTTGAGGACTGCATGGGGACATTTGGGGAATATCCAAATATTATCAAAAGGCATTTCATCATACTTCCCTTTCCATTTGCAGAAGCAGACTTTTCCTCTTAATGGATGTGTGTTTATCAGAGAACGTCTGATCCCCAGCATTACTCTATAGTAAACACTTCGATTGCAAACAGCTGCCCACTGATGTTGTAGCAGTTAGAGTTGAGTCCATAGACCGTACATATCTGATATGTACGGTCTATGGTTGAGTCCCAGCTCTATCCCAGCTCTCGGCAGTCACCCTCACTCTTCTCCTTTTGTCACTTTGCGTGTTTCTAGTAAATGAGTGTTGGTGAAAATCCAAACTATATCAGTCAACTTTATTTGATGAGCACAATTCAATTCACAAGCAGTTAAAAGTGCTTTATGTTCATAAAAATACTTTAAAATATCAACACAATATGAAATCACAAAAAAATAAAAGCATACATAGCTGTGTGCAATTTTTATTTTAAAGTAAGTTTAAGACTAGAAGGGGTCTTATTTACTTTCATTGAAAAATAAATCATTCTCCATGTGATTCCTCAGGTATTGTCCTGAATGATGGTATGTGGATATGAGCCAAAACGAAAGTGTGTCATGTTCAGGAAATTACAACATCCTTCTTCCTTCAGATGAATCCTTTATGGACGTGTTTGAGTTTGTGGATAAAGCTGTGTCAGATGTACGCACCACAAACTCTACAAACTAAAGAAACCCCGGCCACAAGTCATCAATTAATTATATAAATGATTGTGGTCCATGCAAAAGAAATAGTGACTAATGTACTGAATAGAGCAAAAGTTTAAATATTGGAGAACGTTTGCTCCACCATTCCGGATTTCCTTTCCTTTTCTCTTCATAAAATAATCAATTTCACAAGGAAATTTGGATTTACTTATTACAACAATTACATTTTATGGTATTTACTCATCTGTATAATAAAAGTAATTATTGTCCTTTATTGCATGAATTTAAGAAATCAGTTCTGAAAACTTTCTACAACTTTGCCTTTTTGTCACCTTTAGTCGTCATTCAATGCAACAATGCCAATGACAAATGCCTTTGAAAAAAAGAAAAGTTACTTGTCAGCTCTAGACACGTGAAAATTCCCACTCAGTTTACAACTGCCCCAAATTGTGCAATCTCGGGTTGAGTCATTCCGTCATTCACTGGGCTATAAAGGAGCGACACTAGCGCTCACTCTCTACAAGAACAACACAGCTGCAGCAGCAAAGCACCAAAAAGACTCATCTACAGTCAAGTTTACGTTTGGTTGTTTGCCTTTCTGAAGACCTCTCTTGAAGATTTTTTTTTATCCATCTCAAAGAACAAAAATGAAGACTCAATTTGTTGCTTGCCTTCTGGCGCTCTTATTTTTCTTAACAACAAGTGAAGGTAAGACTTTTTAAGGCAGTTAACCTAATTTTGCGTGTTGAATAGAACACTTTTGCACATTCTAACCTGATGTCTTTTTGATTGTTTAAAGGGATGAGCCTGGGGGTCGAGTTGCACTGCCGCTGCATCCAAACAGAGAGCAAACCCATTGGCCGCCACATCGAAAAAATTGAGATTATTCCGGGAAATTCTCATTGCGAGGAGACTGAGATCATGTAAGAATATATATATATATATATATATATATTTTTTTTTAACTTTTACACAAACGCAAAAGTCTGATCGTGGTTTATTTGATTGGCAGTGCTACTTTGAAAAAGACTCACCAGGTAGGTGTGCCTTGACCCTGAGGCTCCTTGGGTGAAGAAGGTCATTCAGAAGATTTTGTCAAGGTAAGCTCTTGAGATGTGTTCATAAACATGTATTTATATTTACATATATTATTATGTAACAATGTATTTATGTGTATTATAAATGCTCTTTGTTTTTCATTTCTACAGCCAAAGACGTTGAAGTTGTGTGAATGTTGTGTCTGTTGATGAAGAGAAGAGACTGAAGAATACAAGAATGCCTGAAACAGAAAAGGAAACTATTATGTTTGTATCAAACATAGAAAAAGACAAGGCTGGTCTTGTCTGCCCTGAGAAAAGTCTGTGCTTTTTGTCACTTTATCCATTATATTTATTTATTTTATCAGACAGTAGTTTTATATTTATTTTTAATGAATTTATAAATTATTGAAATATGTTTTCAACTTTTGTGTTCTGTAAATATTTTATGATTTTTTAAAATAAAATGTGTAAATTTGCTTTTTTGTATTTGGCATCTATTAGGTACTGAGTAGTTACTCTGTAACACATTTTTAGTAACAAACCAAACTGTAAAGGTGAATTAGTTTTAAAGCACATTCCACACATTCTCTTGTGCTCTGCCCAATCAGAGACAAAGGTGAGGCAGCCTTGCACTGGGACAGACTTGTACTGTATAGACTCAGTAACTCCTGTGATTTCAAATGCAAAGAAGTACAATTTAGTGGCTTTTATGTAAAGTCAGCCAACAGGTTATGGTACAAAAGTACAACTGCCCGAAAAATCATTAGCGTGTGTATTTTATGCCTACTTTTCCACCCCTGCTATCAGGCACCCTTACCCTTACCTTACCCTATAAGGCAGGACAAACTGATGGTCAATGGTGTGGTGGGTTTTCGTTTTGTCTTGAATGTAGTTGCATGTAAATTATGCGTCCATCCAAATCAATATGGGCGAGTAGCTCGTTCTTCATCTTTGCCTTTTAGTGTGTGTGTGTGTGTGTGTGTGTGTGTGCGTGCGTGCGTGCGTGCGTGCGTGCGTGTGTGTGGGCATGTGCGGGAACGTTTTTAATCCACAGCAAAGCATTTTAGTGTGAAAAGTGCTTTATAAATAAAGTTTGATTGATTGACTTCAAAGATTGGGCCTGCGCTTTGTAGATTATTTTTATGACATTCCTATGGATTGTTATCATTCATAAACATTTTGCTTGTAAGATTATTTGACACTCATGACAGTTAAGGACCTAAACAGATACTGGCAGTATCTGCAACATCTTGAGGTGGTTTATTGTATGTTGTGTTAACGTGTGAGTGTATAGTCTACACGATTATCTGAAAACAATATGAGAGTTTAAGATGCAGTGACATTCTGTGCGCATTGGTGTTGGTCTGTTGACCTGTGTGGGATGCAGGGAAAGGGGCGGGGCTCCTCGCACAGCCGGTGGTAGGTGCGCTGCGCTGTAGTGCGGCGTATGATGCGCGCAAAGACACAACTCCCCATTTGCAGCAACGGACGGACGGCCGCCCCAAAACACACTGAAAGGCACGCAAAATGCTGTGCTTACGAGCCGTGACAAGTGCTTGAAGGAAAATAAGATCCCTGCAACACGGCGGAACCTTATCTTTGAAGCGCAGCTCAAGACAGTGCCCTTTTGTCGCAGGAACCGCCGATGCGCTTCGGCTGTGCATGAATCCCTGCTTTTGGTCTGCGGGTCCAGGACACAAACCTGGAGGTGTTGTTGACTGGCGTGCGTACCAGTGCGTGTGGTGGTGGATACTGTCAGTTGAGTAGACCTTAACCGCATCTCCGCTCACCTTTTGGCACCTCCTTCAGGATGGCGTTAACGATCTGCACGAGGTTTACCGATGAATATCAGCTGTTCGAGGAGCTGGGGAAGTAAGGGCATGTTTTTTCCCTCATCTGGCATCATCCCGTATGAAATGTCAGCCTGTTATGTAATAGGCCGCCTTGGCTTAGGGACGCGGAATCCAGGCTCTGGGTTGCAGTGTTCCATTTGTGTGTGAACGCTGTTGGCTACTGTATGCGACGTACTCCAGAAAGCCAGATTTATATGCCTCATTTATCGTGAATGGCACACATCATCACACATTTGTAATACATATCACCCCTTTTGAAATAAATATCTGTATTGTTCCGACATCCTCTTTATATGTGCATGGACTGAAACGTCCAATTCAAATGCTCCCACACTGTAACCCGACCAAGCGTGTAAAAATGTAAAACGGCGAGATTTGGAGACCCACCACCAACACTAACTACTACCCTTCTTAAATATCTCCCCCTCTCGTTCCAAACGATCCCCTCTTCCCGCGTGACAAAAATACACTCGGTAATGCGACAGCACACCATGTAGTTGGCGATGACACATTCCTTAGCCAAGCACCGAGCTGCGGTCAATTACCAGACACGACCGGGGAATTCCTCACCCCAGACTGAAAGAGACACGGACGGAACCCATAGGGTCAGCAGGCATTCGAGAGAATAGTCCACGTTGTTTTTTTCTTCAAACATTTTACGCATGTAGGCCTGGTTCTATGTGGTCAGCCTGCCTTTATAAGGCCAGAATACAAAGAACGCTTGCACCTGTCTGCAACATGAGCTGACATCGAATACACAGTAAAGCAGAGCAAATCAAAATAGTAATCTCATTACTGCCTTGTTCTGTTTGGCAGATTATTGAATATTTATTCCACTTTGTAGCTCAGCATAGGCGAAGAAATATAAAGTGCCCTTTCCCACACATGATCCTATGCTATATTCATCTAACACCATTAGTCATTAATAATGCAGACACAGTGCTTTCAGTGCTATTCCACTCACCTGAGTTTTTGTCTCCATGCAGGAAGCCCATGACCTCCCACCATTTGAATTAGCAGGATTTCATTGATGTCATTTCCAACATCAGGCTGTGTTTGTCATGTATATTTTAGTTGTATTATTTGGATTGTTTGTATTTACATTAATTCAATTGAAAACACTTTTTTTTGACAAAATACTCCAGGCTTAAAACCGTTAACTGCACCCCTATGCACATATAATGCTGCAATTTTCTTTGTCTTGACCAGTTTCCTGGAATCAAAACATGTAGTTTAAGCTAAAAAACAAAAAAACAAAAAATATCTAATGGTTATGAAAGACCTTTATTTTAATCTCATTTGAACCTCTGTTTTCTTCTGTGGGTCGGTTGCATGTCTGTAATGAAAAGAATTTCCCCCTGAGGCTGAATAAAAGTACTTCTGATTCAGTGCTACACTTGCAGTATGTTACTATTCATTTACAATCTTATTCAATTTGTCAAATTAACTTTTCAGGAATAGGGCTTTGCAGTTACTTAGTGTACCCTATGACCCATGGTAGTTTGTTGCAAATTTTTAAGGATAATCAAGTAAGGTTTTTAACAGACTCTGCTTTGATCTTTCTTCAGCAAAATTGACTACAGATTGGAGGGATGCCAAGTTTGAAGCAGGTTGTGGCCTGTAACACAAAGCTTGTACTGTACTGTTAAAGTTTGAATAGCAAAGTAGCAGATATAACTGCATAGCAGAGTGGAGCAGAAGTAGGCTTTTTTATGGTTGTGTTTCTAGTTCAGAGATGCGGCCCTTCATAGCCTTCCTCCTCTTAAATATAGCTGACCTAGTTTTTTGATCTTCATACATGTGCCGGAAAGACCAGGACACATGGTAGAACAGCATTTGGCTGTGTACAATCCCACCACTGTTTGTGGTAATCTTGTTGGTAATTCACAGGAAAACAAATTCTTTCAAGAAAACCTGCTTACAACATACACCCTAATCTTCATTTGTTTTAGGGGTGCATTTTCCGTGGTCAGACGGTGTGTGAAGATCTCCTCCGGACAAGAATATGCTGCCAAAATCATCAACACCAAGAAGCTTTCTGCCAGAGGTAGGACTCCCAACATGTTAAACAGAGACAGGAGGACAGCACAGAAGGACATGCCTCCAGTCACTGACATGTGAGCGAACTGTGAACATGCGTTCTCAAAAAATGCTTCAGGCTAAGAGTGTCCAACAGTCACATGCATTATTATATTTAATGCAACCAGTAAGAAGAAAAGGTGTTTAAAGAGTATTTTTCATTACATTCATGAATGATACAAAACACAGAATAGATTCAGTATTTTAGACTCCTAGTGAAAGTACATTTAGATTTTGACATATCCATTACACTTTACACCTGAGTTTAGATGGGTGTTATTGACAAGTGGATTAACCAATCAGAGACATGCATTGGTTTGTTTCAAAACAATCACAGCTGTTTTGGAGGACATAAAAGGGGGAAAAATATCACAGGGGACAGAAAAAAAACTTGTATTCTGACAAATCAGCTAGTGAAACCAGAAACTATGTTAAGTTATATTTTGTTCTAAATAGTACATGAGTTCCAGAGTTTTCCATATCCCAGTAAAATAAACCTGATTACACGGCTCCATTTGTGTTTAGCCTGAGACACAACGGAAGAGGTAGTGATCAGACTGAGAGATCTTATGTATAAATGATATGCAGGGAACCAGTCTGGACTCCTGGCAAATACATTTAAGACAAATTTAGCCTTTTTGCTTCCATTTCTTTCATTTGGATCAGTATAAAATTGTATTATATAACGATTATATCACTGGTGACCATGACCACTTCCTTTTTATGAAATAAGCTGAGAGTAAGGCTGGGGGGGGGGAAATCCTCATTGTGATCAATCATGATTTTTGATTCAATAAATTATTATTTGACTAAAACACATAGAATTGATAAAAAATCTGATAATATTGATTACGCTATGCAAAAGGATTATATTAAAAAGAAAAAAGGTAACAAAATGAATGCTGAAAACTTCCAATCAATGTTAGAAAGAGTATCTATGCAGTTTTGTGGGTATTTTTAACAGTCTTTCTACATTTGTGCATTACTTAAATCTCAACTAATGAATTTAGACATGTTTCAACACATTTCTGTTGGATTGTCATCATATTGTCTGAATATGGTTATCGGGATACTCCAAAAATATATAGAGATTTTTAGCCAATTTTGCCAACCCCTACTTTCAGGGTTAGGACAGATTTAAAATGAGTGCAATATAACACAAAAAACAAAACAAAAACAAAAACGATCCAAGTTATTCTTCCAAAGTCTGAACTCCAAACCACAAGCTTTTATTGTCACAGGGCTGGATGTAGACTTTTTGATTAAAATCCCTAGGCAGATCATTGAAACTAAATTAATAGAATTTTAAATTGGATTGAGATCAAGTCAATTATGATGATCAGCTTGGGTCTTTTAAATCAAGAGATCTACAGCCAATCCTCTGTCAATAAAAGCATGTTGTCTGGAGCAGAGATCAGACTTTGGATGAATAACATTGACTATTTTGGGGCTAAAATGCTCTGGTTAAAAGTCCAGTTTTGCCATAAGGCTTTGAGTTTTATATGTCATGCCCCTTTGGTGTTTGATGTACACTTCTCCATGTAGCCGTTACCTTGTGTGTCCGAGTGTGTGTGTTCTGTAGTGATGTGGGGCTCTTGCTGGTCTTGTCGTCCCATGGGCAGAGCTCTTGCAAAGCCGACCCAGTTCTTTCACATCCATCACTGTAATTGTTGCTGCTGGCCTATTTGCCATAGGCCCAAGACATGCACGTATATGGATATGTTCTTTCACACATGGCAATATTCTCATGCACATGCAGACACTAACATGACCTACGAATGGCCAACATTATGTTTTTCGCCACAAACCAGTGGTGCATTGCTCTTTTGTTGCAGCCAATAGAGTTGTGTCACTGCTGGGTTGGCTGTGATAGCTGGTGTTATCTGGTTTGTTGAATTGGGACCTTAGTCATCAGAGAATATGATTAATGTTTTAGTAGCAACGTAGTGAGTCGGCAAAGTTTAGGATTCAGATGTGATGATCCAGCAAAACAATGCTATACATTTGTTGTTAGTGAATTGTGGATTAGTTAGAGATGCTTTTGAGGTTTAACTTTCTCTAATTTATCTGGCTATTATAGACTCTCTGTCAAACAATGAAATTAACCAATTTGATCAATTTCACAAAACTTATATTCAGATTATGCAGAAAGGAAAATGAGTCAATTCATAGTTAGATTAAAGAAAACACAATTTTAAAGCATGGCATAGTTAAAGGACAATCAGTAAAATCTCATCATATTCAATCCATTCAGAGCCATAATTTCCTTTTTGATTAATTTATCTGCTCACACCCCTTGTGCCTTTTCTCTATCTTGTTATTGACTTTAACCATTGGCTTTGTATCTTAAACCACACTTGGCCTGTCCCCTTCTTCATCCCACTTATGCTTTGGTTGACCGTCTTGCCTGCAGGGGAATTTGTGTTGGTGGTAATACACACCTTGGGAGACAGATTGGTTTGCATCTGGGGACAGATTTTCCAGGGTTTATTGCATCACAAATGCATATTTGTTGGGGACTATACATATGTCTTTCAAAGGTTTACTAAATACTAGGCATGTCAGATATGGTCTTACTCTCTTTCCACGATAAGCTTTGGCTTGCAAGTCTGATTCCTTTTCTGTCCAGCAGGATCAAGACCTCCCCTAACATCGTCTGTGGATGTGTGTGTGCTGCATTTATGAGAGGTTTATGGTAGGCTTGGTGCACAAATTGTGGTCACAGATGTATGGGTGCATGGCACTAGTCACACTCCGACAATCCGCAATCCTCTTGATTATGCACCATTTCATTAAGAGTGCTAGATGAGCCAGTGAATGAAAGCGAGAGGAGAAAAAAAAGCACTTTATAATCAGGAGTAGCATGAAGGGTGGTCACCATTGGCTGTGAGTTAGAATATGTACTCTGCTTTGCTCACAGCAGTTGTCCCCTCCATCGGCCCATGCGTCAGTGTCCTGTCACTATTACTTTGTCTGAGATCTTGTGTCACTTTTCATTTTCATGTGATGTGCAGGCTGTGGGGCTATGTGCCGCTTATGTGGGTCTGTAATAGTTTTCGTGTTCCTTGGTTTCTTTCACTGGTAATAAACAGAAAGGCCTCACTATTCAGCTGTATAAAAACGCATAATTAACTGGTTTTAGATGCACACTATATGCAATAGGGTTGTAGTAAATCAAACAGTTTTAGATGCACACTATATGCAATAGGGTTGTAGTCAATCAAACAATTTTAGATGCACACTATATGCAATAGGGTTGTAGTCAATCAAACTATTTATTGGTCTAAGGACATGCTTGATATTTCAATTAGTCGTCTAAAGGGGAAAAGTTCTCTAAAGTATTAACTATCCGTATGAAGTGACCATGTATCTGTACCTAAAATGCACTGACAGGCCCATAAGACTATGAAGATCCCGCAATTAAAAATACTTTCACAGAACACAGATAGGAAACCGTGTTATTATCTGTAAAAAGGCAGATTGAACTCACAATTCATTCTCAAATCTCAAGCTAACTCTCTCCCCCCTGCTGTGGTGAATAAACACCCATTACAATCCCCCCAAAATAATTGGTCGACTAAAAAACCGTGATCAACCAAAACACCAACAATTAAATGTCTACAGCCCTGATACACAATCTTTATTACAAATTAAAACATGAAACAATGTGATTTTTCATTGTAAACAGGGATTACCAATTTGTACTGCCCTAATGACCTAAAAATTACTTGTAATCTATACAAAAATATCCCACCATGCATTAGTAGAACCCAATAATAGAACATCATGTACCCTAAACCTTTCCTCTTGAAATGTTTCCCAGTTTGAATTTCCTTTCCAAATCTTTGAGCTATTTAGATTGTAATGCGCTATAACAATAATGATGGGTAATATGTTGTTCTTTAGCCTTGGTTGGAGACTGAAGCCCACACATGAGAATGGAGGGTGGTATCAGTAGGTAAAAAGGCAGGTCACATGACTCACTGGGTACTTCAGGCTAAAAATAAGCACTTGCGTCACTCTCGGTGTCTCACACTGGCTCAAAGAGAATTCCTATCTTTAGAAAATAGCCAGTTTTAGTTTGAGGTGCTTTTATCCTCAAGGCAAACCTGCTGCTGGCAAAAAGTGCCTTTGTTTATCAGCCACAATACTGGATATGCCCAACGAGACAAAATATGCAACACATTCAGTTATTGCCAGTACATGAAAAGCAAATACTCATCTGTTAAAGTTTGATACAACTTAGTTTACAATAGCAAATTGCTTTTTTTTACCTGTAGAGGAAAGTCATTTATTTTCCTCCCTTGAAAAAGCTAACTATGAATAAAGTTAATGGACTCCACATAAAGGGCGTATACTCTTGCTGAATTGCGACCACTGCATCACTTTCTACTGTTGAGATGTTTATTTTTTCTGTCGTTTGTAATACGTGCTCTTTCAGCTTTTCTAATAATTAACTTTAGCTTTCTTTGTTAATTGTTAATTGTTAATTGTTTAGTACAAACATTAGAGACTTTGTGAGAAGGAAGGCGAGATTAGTGGTTTGTGCTCCTTTATTTCACTGTGACGGTGTAGGTTTGATTCTAATTAACTCTGCAGGTCGTCTGCATCCATAAGACTCACATGTTTTGGCAAATTAATCTAGGCTAGTCTCTTGTTAGCCATTGTCTTGAGTTTTGTCCATTGTTAACTCAATAATAAAATTACTGCCCAAAGAGAGAGAAAGAATATCTCACTATTTCACTTCCAGGTGTCTCCAAGAGGATATAGTGAATAACATTGTAAAGACATGTAAATATATCACTATATTATATATTATTATATATATATCACTATTTCTATAAATCTCTTCAATATAACCTAATGTTTAATTGGTGGAGAATGCCTTGATAAAGACACTTCTTGCGAGTCATGACTTTAGTTTGGTTTTCTCACACTTGTTAGTGCATATGATCTCAACAATTAAAAAGAAAATACTTGCATTGTAACTTCATGCTAATAGCTTCATGTGCATATAAGATAAAAGTAACTGCACAATACAGGAGGGGGTTAATTTATCTGTGACACCAGCTGCCTTTTGTTTCAGAATTCAGAGGAGTTATCGCGGATGCTGTGCCTCCTACATTGTGGACTAGTGGAGGGTGACGGTGTCTTGGGATTGTCTTATTGTGCAGCAGAATAATATATCCCAATATTTGGGAAGGGCATTATCCCCTGCCCTGTTCACACAATGATCACCTCAATGAATTGTTTTAATTAAAATTCTTAATTTAAATGGATTACAGTTATCTACTGTGATTCATGCACATGCAAGATTCACATACAAGATTCAGTTCGGCACACGGAAGAACATGCAGACTAATATTATTTAACAATAACAGCTGTTAAATGAAAGTTATGGTTTATCCTTGCATCGGTCGACTACACGGAGTAGGGTGTGGATGTTTTTTCCCTGTACAAGTGCTGATGTTATTATGTGTTTATATATATATATATATATATATATATATATATATATATATATATATATATATATATATATATATATATATATATATATATATATATATATATATATATATATATATATATATATATATATATATATATACACAGTATGTATATATATATATATATATATATATACATACTGTGTATATATATATATATATATATATATATATATATATATATATATATATATATATATATATATATATATACTGTGTATATATATATATATATATATATATATATATATACTTTGGAATCAACCTGAACTCTTAACTTTATAATTGAATGAGTCATATGAGTTTATTTATATAGCAATAAAAACGCTTACAAAGATCGCTTGGCAAACAAATAGTTTTGAAGATAAAACGATCGGCCATAAATTTTATTGCAAATATGTATTTTAAGGACTTGGCAAAGATTGGAACTGTGGTTTAGTGGAATTCAAGTGATAAGTTTCCACGTGCCAGTTTTATTGTTTTATCTTTCTGCGTCTAGTCTTTTATTATACATTTTTTATGTGTGCAATACAGATTTTTTCTACTGCCTTAAGATTTTGTGACTATACCTGAGAGTTTTATATGGAAGAACAAAATATCATACCGGCCCGTTCCTTTTTTGTCCACACAGAACAGAAGCTCTGGGTTTTGTATATTCTATAAACATTGTCTAGTCCTATGAAAGATGAGACCATGCACAAATCAGATGTCCAGAATAATTTGATCAATTACAGTAGTCTTTGTAGGCTCATCTAACATCAAGAGTCTCCGTCTGCTTTCTTTTATCTGATCCATATCTGATACAGTTACACATGCACTGCTGCAGTGAGGTTTCAGATGCGACACACCACAAACTAGTACTGTTTAAAAAAGAAAGTGACAGTGAGGAGAGGCACATGAGCTAGTTATTCAGGGGTCATCTCAGGCAAACATTTAAATTTAGTTTGATAGGATATTAAGACATCATGCAAATATTGCTGTCTTTGTTTTTGTTGTATTGTTGCTTGTTGAGTTTATTTGTTTAGTTAGTTTATCCATACAATTAAACTACATTTGTTGAAGGGTGGTACAAAGAAAGTTATGTGTCCTTAAGTAAACTTTGGGTCTCTATTCTGGATTACGCTGAATAATATAAACAAACAAGCCAAAAGAGATCTATTAAGGATCATAAAGCGTAGCAGTGTTCAAAACTAGCGCTCCACAATTTGTGAAAAATATCTAATTACATTTTTTTTTTTTTAACCAGCATTGCGATTGAGATTAGATTTATGCTTTATGTAATTTATGTTATGTATGTAATAATATAATTCTGTAAAGAACTAGACCTCTGCACTGACGAACGAATGCACACAATATTTATTCAAGAGCAAGCACATTTAGTTGTTGCATATGACTTCTTACTATGCTATTTTATACCCCGATGTCTACTACAACAGGGACATAGACATAGCAGAATTGTAAACCTGAATATTACGCTTTGTGTGAAATAATAATCTAGGAACCAAACATACGTGGAGTGCTGATGCAGAGAAAATGGTGCTTTGAGGCAGGATAGTTTATGACGTGACAAATACACAAGGTCAGTGTTATGGAGGGACGGTCTAGCAGCTGTCATCATGAGCGTACCTGAGCTGCTCCATTTGTGTCGAAGTTTTTTAACTGCTACCACACATCTGCAATGCTGTCACACAGAGTAACAAAGGCTAAAAGAGGCTACTGTTGAATGAAAACAGCTGACTGAAAATACACATAAATGCTGCTGTCAGCTTTACACGCATTAGCAATGTTGTTGTCAAATAATTTAAAACTAGATTTTAAATTATTTGAGCCACCATTACTAGATAGTAATCCCATACATTTTGCGTTTAAAGATATTTTTGTCAGCTTGTCACACCTTAATATTGTCAGTCTGGAAGTGCCAAGCAGCTGCAGCACTCTGATTGTTGAATGTGTAAAATGTGATTTGTGGGCCACCAGAAAAAGAAATAAAACCTTGAATGAAATGAATCAGATGAATAGTGAAACACGGCTTTTATTGCTGAAACAGCTGAGCAGATACAAACTACATTACAGAAGTTACTGACATGGTTGTCTCTTGTGTGGCACAGTATCTTGCTGAAATGCAAATAAAGTTTTGTCACCAGGAATCAGGAAACTGAAAGTGATAAAAGAATAGATATTCCTTCCAGTTGAATTCTGTCTTCAGCATGAACAAAACGGCCATGTGGAGATTTTGCTATTTTCATAAATCATGTAATGTCAAATGTTCAAAAAGTAAATAAGAATTTATAAAAGGCATTTTCTATTTCCAATGGAACCAATTACTTGTTGCATTTCAAAATAACTATATATCATCTGTCACCCCATGGTCCTGAAAAAAAGATTCCTAATCTCTGTGGGACTATACTATTTAAATAAAGGTAAATAAATCTATGCTTTGAGACCTGATTTTACACCAAGCACATTCAAGTTAAAGTCCTGATGTCTTATGTGTCAGTGTTAGACTAATAGTTCAAATATGACTCATGAAGCTATTAAGTAATTTTTGACTATTTACATATTCTTAAAATGCGATGAACAATCAAACTGTCAGAAACTGTCTAAACATTTTACTACCAACAAAGTGGCTATTCTAATGTATTGCCGAAGCTGTCTTGGTGTTGGTTGTGTACAATTAATGAAAAATGAATAATAAAAACCTAGACCTTAGACAGCAGGCAGGGTGTACCTGTTCTCCTAAAGTTAGATGAGTAGAGTTAGAAATAGTTGTGTGTGAACTCATGTCGGCCATTTGCATGCAAGGCTGGTTCCACTGCAGAGGAGAGAGGAAGCCTGACGCTCTGATTGGTGCAGGAGTTGCTAGACAACACATGTCCAGTCGACTAGGAGGTGGACTACCTGTAGAGGAGAGCGCAGCAGAGAGTCACAGAAAACTAAGGGTGAATGTATGTGTGGATATTTGATGGGGGCACAACACACATGGACACCTATCCATTTAAAGACTTATAAATATTTGTCAGGGTTCTGTTGCATATTTTAACAGTAAGCTTGAATTCACAAAACCCATCCACAATGCTAAGAAAATATTTTTTTTTCTGGTTATGTTGCATTGTAAATTGAGGCTTTTGGCTCAGTTCATTAAACATACATTTCAGAACTTACAAACATGGGATCAGCGAAGTCCATCTCTTAAGTTCTATGTATATATACAGGGTATATGCATATTTCTGGGACATGCCAACAACATGGATATATAACACCTATATAGAAACAAGCTGCATGATGTTTTTTGCTTCTCTTGAATCAACTGAGACCACAGTTTCCATAGCGCCAAGAGAAAAAACGTAGAGGACAAGGATGAAAGTAGAAAATAGGCGTCCTATTTTTAAGTAGAACCTTCATTCTGCTGTACTCTCCTTGTCCTCAGGCAGAGCTGAAAGGGGTTAGCTCAGCACCATGTTGCTTCACTTATAACAACTATTCAGTGTTTTGGGGTATCATAGGGAAACTAGCAAAAATTATGTCAACAGAGAAATAGATCACATGGTTATGGAAGTCTTTTTTGAGAGAATACATTAAGGTTAGTGGTAAGTGAAGAATTAATCCACAAAGTTGTCTGATCAATATGTAAGTGCAGTGTTTCATATTCGTTAGAAGTACCCCTATTGTACTCTTCTAAGCAGAAATACGTACAGCAACTTTGAGCAATATCAAGTCATCGTGTGCTGAAACCTAATATATGTAATATAATATATTATAGTTATTTAAGGAACACTTCAGACTTTTGCATTGCTTCTAGGTTAGCTCATCTTGGTATAAAATCATATATCAATAAACATATTTTTCTTAATCCAATCAGTTTCAAATCTGCACCTAAAATTCAAATTAAGTAAATGCCATTAAGATAACATCAATTATGCAACCAATGAACCAGTTCATTGTTGTTCTTAATTGCATTGTGTGCGCATATCAGGTCACATTACTTTTGTCCAGTACTTATGATAATGAGCGCGGCTGGCATTGCAGCAGGCTGATGCTAACATCTAGTACATTAGTTTAGACTCACCTTCAAACAGTGACACAGTCACCCCAAACTCTGCTGTCAGTTCAGTTAAAACCAGTTTGCAGCTCTCTGTAAGTCAGATGATTCATCAAACCAGTCATGACAGAAAATAATAAAATGCAATGAAATGACTGTCAGGCTTTGTCTTCTGTGCTGTTTGTCTTTCAGATCATCAAAAGCTCGAGAGAGAGGCAAGGATCTGCCGCTTGCTGAAGCACCCAAACATTGGTGAGACACACACGATGCACAAACACACACGTCTTAGGTTCAGGTGGCTGTGTGGAGGGCTATTCATCTTGTCAACACAGTTATGAATGCGTGCAAGAGAAAGCGTGCGCACGTGCACCGTGTGAGAGTGTGGTCTAATGATGATGTATCTGTGTGCTTTTCCAGCTGAGTCAGCACAAAGCCACCTCTGCTGACCTTTCATTCACATGTCCTCATTATTTCTTTACGAAAACTGGTCTGTTATTCACTCTGCCTTTTCAAAATTGTGTCTAATAAGAAAGCCTTTACATTCCCCACAAAGGGGTAATTGTAACAAAGTATAAGAACAGTGGCAGTAAAATAATGTAAAGTGTGAAAAATAAATAAGGGTTTAAAGCAGGCCTATTGAAAATAGACATAGGCCTACACTTGTTAAAGCCGCTGTAATGAAAAAAAACTTGCTGTAGCAAGCCATTTAAAAGTGCAGTCCGGGTGCTGCAGGCCCAGATTTGTACGGTAACTGCTCTCACTAGCTCTGTGGCAGTGTCATTACCCAATTTGGATCCATACCTCATACCAACCTTTTTAGACATATTTTAATTATTTCATTATGTGTTCCACTGAACCCCCACATTATGCTCTGTTTAAATGCATAAGTTGGACTATTTCATTGAGTTTATTCTCAGAAAGAAAAGTACATTTTGCTGGTCATATATTTGAAATCAAACTTTACTCTGTTCCATTCGTCATGTTTATTATCAGTTTAAGTACATACTTTTCGTGCTCATTTTGAGCAAGTATTTATCAGTAAAAAATGTTAATTTTCCTACAGTAAATTTGATAGAACGAATCTCAACTAGATGCTTTTGCAATAGCTGAAGCTATTGCGAGTGACTGCGCAATTGAATTCGTGTGTTGTTGGTTTGGTCCAGGATTTGAACCCACGACCTCCTTATTGGGAGGCAGAAGCTCTAGCCGCTCTGCCACCGTGCACTTGGCAAAAACAGTTTAAACAGCAACATTTCCTGTAGAGAACCAACAGAAAGGCTCGCACTGTAAAAGATAGGGTAAAATTGCTCGGCAAATTATGAAAAAACTACAAAAGGTACATGTACCAAAAGTAATAGCAGACATTAGAAGACTAGGAACTATTGAAAAATGCAAAAAAAATTAAAAGAATCAAAAAACTGTGGCCTGTGAAACGTGCCGAAAAACAGGAAAATACAAGAACAAATAGTGACTGCCTATGCATAGGCAGTCACTCAAAAAGAGTTTCGGCCCCAGTGGTTACTATAGCAACGACAGCTTGTGTTAAAGTATCTTGAAAAAGACAAAATAATGTTTGTACCGTCATAAACGTAACCGTGACTGAGTGATATGTGAAAAAATATATAAAATAACTGTATATTTAATCATTTTACATGTGCTTGTGTGCAGTGCGCCTCCATGACAGCATATCAGAAGAAGGTTTCCACTATTTGGTGTTTGATCTGTAAGTTGCATGCTCAAATATTGTTCTCACAGTAAAATAAAATAGACAGCGGCTTCACTCCCTATTAACTAAAACCTATTTCCTTGTGTTTTGATTTTAGAGTGACTGGTGGAGAGCTGTTCGAGGATATTGTAGCCAGGGAGTACTACAGTGAGGCCGACGCCAGGTAACATACACTCGCTCACAATACCGCTGTAGGTGACAACACAGAGTATAGTGTGCTGGGAACGTTTACCTCATATATGGCCGTCTCAGAGGTGTGATACAACTGCTTGTCTTTGAGGCATCTCTGGGAGTTATTTATAAAGGTGATTAATGTTGTAGAGGGCACAATATTAATCATATGCTTCCAGCCTTACATTGTGGCCTGTATGTTGAAGCAGTTGCTCCCCAGAGGAAAAGAAAGGCACACAGGCTTAGCGCTTGTTCCTATTCTCCTGTCATTACTGTTTTATTTCTTGGCCTTGTCTGTGCAGTGCTCATATTCACATATCCAAATATCATCTTTTCAGAATACATCATGCATCAAATGATACATTGTAATAATAATTTCCAAACTTCTTTTTCTGTCCATTCATTCATTGCATTTGCTTTTTTTCCTTTTGCCCCACTTTCAGCCACTGCATACAGCAGATCCTGGAGAGTGTTCATCACTGCCATGTTAATGGGATTGTCCACAGAGATTTGAAGGTTTGTATGGCCATCACAGTGTTGGTGTAACTGTTGGGTCCTGTCTCCTCCCCACTGCTGCTTTAAGAAAACGTGTATGGATGTGTCCCATTGCTATCATGCCATCTTTTTGGGTGTAAAATTATGCACAACTCTGGAATTTGTCTATTTGTAAGTACACCTCTCTTTCCTTCGTTAACTAAATCTGGACTAAATCTAAGTGGAGCTTGATAGACTCAATAATACCATGACCAATACCATGACCATTACTTTTGTGAAAAATTGTGTTTCTTAGTAAATTTGAAAAAGATTTGATGTGAAATTCAGACATTGTTCCAAGTTGTTGATATTTGACCTTGACTTGGTCCTTTACTGTATGCAGATGAACTTAATATGATATCCACTGGAATCATAAAGACAAACATGCTGACGTATGTGCATCTGACTGTGAGTGTGTTCTATGCTGACAGGAATGGGAGTAATCACCAAGCAGAAATTTAGGAATGATAATAATTTACATAATTATGTAAAAATCATGTTAGGATGTGAAAGATTTCCCAAAGTCATGAATATTCTGATTTAAGTCTCTACTTTACTAAGCTCCCAAGAGCATTTGAACATAGAAAATTGTGTTTTTGAATATTTCCAAAAGTACAATTTGTTAGAGTTATACAAGGCATACTATTATATTTGCTAAATCATTGGACTGTATTGTGACCTTTTGAAGATGAATAATCTGTAAATCATGTGGGCTGCTGTTTTCAATTTTGTGTTAAATAGTGCACAGCTGAGTGCATGCAGTTAAGTCATATGTGTGCCATTGACTCGCTGCTCTCAGGCTGTCTGTGTTTAGACTCTGTAAATGTTAGCAAATGAATAATTCATTATAGCACACTGCCTAACTGGCCTCAGGTTGGCAAAGACCTTTCTGCACCTGTGTCCATGTGTAAGTGTCTACTGTGGCCCTCTGAATACATTCAAGAACATTAAACTGTCCTTATGAGTTTTGTCTTGTGGCTGAATCACTCTTTTAACACCCGCAGTTGGCTTCTATCCTTTTCTCTGACGTGTGTGTTGATATGGACAAAAATGATGTCCACTAACAGTAAATTAAGATCCATGAGTGAGTCACCTTCACCCTGTGTCCAAAGTCTTGGTCCCATCATGCACATCTGTTGTGCTGTCCTTTGTGTGGCAGAAAGAGCGTTGCCTCAGGCACTGATTTAAGAGCAGTTTAGCAGCTACAAACCCCTAATGTTTACTATTAGGATTTGGTTTTAGCTAATCTGATCTTAGATCTCTGTCAGTGAGCAGCATGCTGTCAGTGACCTATCACCTCTAACCTGTTTGACTCCGCCCCCCCCAGCCTGAGAACCTTCTATTGGCCAGTAAGCTGAAGGGGGCGGCGGTCAAGTTGGCTGACTTTGGGCTGGCTATCGAGGTGCAGGGGGACCAGCAGGCATGGTTTGGTGAGTATTCATCCATCCATTTATGAATCACATGATTAGTCAAGCGACCACCTATACAGCTATTGGTCATCCATAGCAGCTGACCCACATGCACTGCCATTCCATCTCTCCATCATCAACCATGTTGCCCCCTCAGGTTTCGCCGGGACCCCAGGCTATTTGTCACCAGAGGTGCTGAGGAAAGATCCATATGGAAAACCTGTGGACATGTGGGCATGTGGTAAATAACTGATCATTGATTTATCTCACTGCTCCATGAAAAGCTACAACTGTACTGGTCTGTAATGCCTGATGACTATATTAGACACTCTTGTTTTGTGCTAGATTTACAATTTGATTATTGACCATTATAGTGGCCTTCCAAGTGGTGCTGCAGTATGTTGCATAATGCATTTTATCACTATTCCAGGTGTCATTCTATACATTCTTCTGGTGGGTTATCCTCCTTTCTGGGATGAGGATCAGCACCGCCTTTATCAACAAATCAAAGCTGGAGCATATGATGTAAGAACTCACTTACACGCCGAGGAGAGCATAATTACCTGAGCATGACGTGCATTGGTTTTTACCATATGTAATCTACTGTGACCCAATTTTTTGTTTTGTTTTGACAGTTCCCTTCGCCAGAGTGGGACACTGTCACTCCAGAGGCCAAAGACTTGATCAACAAGATGTTAACTATCAACCCAAGCAAACGCATCACTGCCGCTGAGGCCCTCAAACATCCATGGATTTGTGTAAGTCTCACCATACAGTAGAAACAAAAAGCTTTATGTCCATACACAGGATTATTCAAAATTATGAACAAGTTGTAATTCCAAACTTTCTTGCAGCAACGGTCCACTGTAGCTTCCATGATGCACAGGCAGGAGACTGTTGAGTGCCTGAAGAAATTCAATGCCAGAAGAAAACTCAAGGTGAGACAACCATTTTCTTTCTCATTTTTAGTTTTTTTGTCTTAAATATGCTTTCATTCCTTATCCTTCCTGCTGTGACTTTTTAATCACTTGATTTCTCTATTTCCTTTCTTTTTACCATCACTTCTATTCCTGCTTTTACATCACCACAGGGAGCCATATTGACCACTTTGCTGGTCACAAGAAACTTCTCAGGTATGTTAATATTATTTAAAAATGGTGGGCTTCAACGCTTGCAAACTCCAGAGGGATACTGGAGAAGTGAATTGGAAATTATTATTATCACAGAACAATTCAGTCTTCTGTCATCTTTCAATTCTTCTTCCCGTCAAACTGTTACTTTTCCACTTTGCTATGTCATACTGTATATTTTGTCATGTTTTTCATTGTATTGGTTGTGGTTGTACCTTGCTTTACTTATGCTCATTCTTTGCTTAAAGCATTTGTATTTTTTTGACTTGTTTCATTCATCTTGCTTTTTTCAAATTTCTGTCCTTCTTTTGTATGGATTTTGGGTAACTACTTGAGGTAAGCTATCTGCAATGACAAGGGATATTGCTTATTAAATGGGTTTTAGCTACTGTATGCTATTAACTATTACACATGCATGAAGATGCATTGTCTGTTAAGAAAAGTTCACAGATCTTAGAACAAACATGCATCTTAAGCCGCAGCATGCACATACTAAACATTTTATACAAAATAAAATTTACAAATAGCTTTGGGAGAGTATTAGGAGAGCCTTTATTCTATGATAAATGAACAAGAAACCTCTTCGTTGTAAGAAATTTCACTAGTCCAAGCTCACAAAATTTAGCTTACCAGTACAAACTACTGGTTCAGGCAGACTAGGCTGTTGCAGTCCATTATATATTAAATAGCAAATATTGTTCTATAGCCTTTGTTTGATTCTATACCCCTGGTGGTAGTCATCATATTAGTATTATTTTATGCTAATTCTCAAATTTTGCAAATCAAGTTGCTCTTTTTACATATTCTAGTTATTAGATTTATATCTGTGGGTTTGAGTGAGTGAAATCTCTGATTACTTCTCTATTTCTTAGTAATGATATCATTTTTAAAACTGTATATATAATTTATAAAACTGTATATAAATGCATGTGTAGTTTAATTACCTAATTATATTTATTATTAGGGAATATAACCAAGTTCTATTAATGATGTTTATTAGTACAATGCATTATGGGTCCCACAGTTGTCTTTGCACCTGGAACTGGAGGATGAGCACAGTTAAATGACTTGCTTGATGCATGCTTGAAGTACCATGCTTACTTAGAATTACAATTATTAAAATGCTGTTTTTATTTTGTTCCACAGCAGCAAAAAGTTTGCTCAACAAGAAGCCAGAGGGTGTTAAGGTGAGGAGTTAATATATTATGAATGCATTTTTTTCTTGCATAGATATGTTGGAACGTTCTGTGTCTTGAGTAGTTCACTGGATTATCAGTAGTTCTATGCATTGTGCTTTTTAACATTCAGGGACAGTCGCTTATCATTGGGTAAGAGTTGTTATTGAACGCCACACAATTTGAATGAGTATAGCTATCTCATATGCTGGTCAGTGTGTTTGACCATGTATTCTCTGTATTGTTTCTAAATTTTTGCAGCTAACTTTTATTAATCCAGAGTGTTCGGGTTCAATATCTCTATGCATCTATTGCTTTGACATTAGGTTTGAGTATACTTTTCAGTATTGTTTTGAACAGCGTTTGACCATATAAAACCTTTTTTATTTTATTTTTTACGTCATACATGTGTAGAGATATCACTGATATCATCCTCTAGTAATTGTGTGTTTTACATTCCTAACACGTTTAATACATTTTATGAATCAAATATGTGTTATTACAATTTATTATACAATTATAAACCTTTTTCTAATGGAAACTCTTTGATGTTTTTTCTATATTTTGGATCAGTCAGCAAGTGGCATTTCTACTTCTTGACCAGATTTCACTTGTAGATGTGCAGAAAATCCTTGTATATACATAGCACATATGTTTGACATACTAGTTTACTTTAATTGTGATAGGGTGTCGAAAACATGACGCAAAGTATGTGTGTGCCTGAAACGTGCGTTTGTCATATTCCCTTTACACTGCCCCCTGCAGGTCAACAACAAAGCCAACACAGTGACCAGTCCTAAAGACACTGGCCCTGCCCCTGCACTGGTATTCACACAGTACCTCACCTACACTAAACCTTACACCTCTCCATGGCACTTCTCTGTGGAGGAGGTACAGGTTCACCCTACACACAGCGTCGCAGTTATGACTTTTTTTTTCTTTTTTTTTTTGCAGTTTAAGATAACTATTTGTTTGAAAGTAAATTATGGTTGATAAAACTGGTTTACTAACTTAACTTGAGGCTCTCCCTGAATGCACTGGGATGTAAATGCTCTTGCACAGCATGCCAAGCCTGAGACTATGCCAGTAAAATAGATGAATATATAAGGATTCTTGAGTGATATTAACATAAACAGGTTATTTGACTAAGCATGCATGCATGGGCCATGTGGAGCTCGACCAGTAAGCTTATACACGTGTTAATTTTGGACGGCTGAAAGGGCAACCTCTACCTCTACCAACCTCCCTGTGCACTTCTCTAATATTGTTTATGACACATTTTCGTGCACTGGTGCTTACACATGTTTAGACATCATTGTGAAAAAAAAAAAAATCATCTTTTCATTTGTTGTTGTCTATGTATTTTGTGTGAGCTACTATCTTACTGCCTTAGGGGAAGATATTATATGTGTTCTCAGATTCTTGACTGTGGCTTATGGATTTGTGCATGCTCTCTCTGAATCGCTGTCTGACGTCAGGTCACATGACTGCTCTGCATGATGTCAAATGCTTTCTTCCTCCCCATTTGCTGCTGTGTTGATTACGCATGTGGCACATGGCATCTCTTTCGCTCCTTTGTGGTTCACCATGTACACAGCACATCCACGAGCAGACAGAGGCAGGCTGATGATGTTATAATCTTGTGTAATCTGACTGAGTGATTAGAAGCACTGAGCCGGCCATCAGGATCGATTCAAATTTTAAGCCCCTGGTGTCCAGATAAACACAAAGAAAAGCTATACATGGAATGCAGAAAGACTCAAAGGCAAATACACATAGATTCATGATTGTAATCACTTTATAACAATGCGTTTTTTTTCTAGGAACCCCAGACAACTGTAATACACAACCCAGTGGATGGAAACAAGGTATTCTTGCCATTAACACAATTGTTGTTATTTAATGTAAAATACCCATCATTCTTATAATGAAAAACTAACCACAAAAAATAGCATAGTATAATTGTATAGTTTTGTATGTTGCTTTGTTCGTTATTATAGATATGGTTGTGAGCATTTAATAAAAAAAAGAATAAAATTGAGTGTCAATTTTGTTGTAATACTGTACACAAAATCAAAAGAACAAAGTGTTACCTTTGTGTGTGTGTGCATGTGTGTGCGTGTGCGTGCATGCGTGTGTGTGTGTGCGTGCATGCGTGTGTGTGTTCTTCATCACACACGCGTGCGAATCCCATTGATCTCCATTCAAAAGTATACTGAGCCAAAAAAGAAGTGCTTCTAATTTTTGTGAGCTGTATATGTTTGTGAATGCATGTTTTCTTCTAAAAGTGACATACTACATGTTTACCATGTGTTTGTAATTTTTGCAAGGAGTCCATTGAAAGTGCCAACACCACCATAGAAGATGATGACATGAAAGGTAGAAAGACCATCTGTAGATACATTTTGTCTTGTCCACACCACTCTTCAACATTGAATGGTGATCATTAAGTTGATTCCCACTCTCCTTCTAAACTATTTATTTGTCTTTATTTTGGCCTCCCCTCTGCTGCCATTGAAACACATAACATACTGATTTGTGTTATATCCGTGCCCGTATGCATGCTGGCTCACCCACTGCCCCTGTTCAGCCCTTCGTCTGGGCAGCTTAGTGAGCGGCCTCTTGAGCTCAAAGAGTCGCTCCTCTCAGATGTCAGAGTCCAGGCAGATCCCCCCCACCTCCACAGTCCAGAGTAAGTTGCCAGCCAATAAAAAAAATGCCCTCTATTATTCAGGGAAGTAAACCATGTCTTTTTTTTCAACCTTTTTTCCACTTATTTGATCCTTCTGGTTCATATTTTTATATTTTTGTCGTTGTGTTGCCTAAATTAAGTAACCTTTTTAATATCCCCCAGCCTGCACCAATAACAATAAAGGTAATTGTCCACCTTGCTTAGTTAAAATTTATTTTGTAGAAACTATGCATTTGTTTGTTTGTTTGTTTGTTTGTTTGTTTTTATAAGCATTGTTGGGTGAAAAAAAAGTTACATCATTCTGTTGCCTTAAAAAAATATTAGTCATGGAGGGCTTTAACTTAATTTCAAAATTACTTTGATTCTGGCAATCTGCCATGAATGGCCTTCTATTTCTAATAATTTTCTATACTTTCAAACTTAGATTAGAACATGTTTTCAGCCGATAATGGATTTGTTTTCTGCACCAAGACCCATCTGCCTGAAATACCTGGATAACAGTTATTGTAAATGGGTAAAACTGAGAATGTGTTTGGTTTTATGTTGCAGCTCGCAAACAGGAAATCATCAAAGTAACAGAGCAACTGATTGAGTCTATCAACAATGGAGATTTTGAGGCCTATGCGTATGTGTTTTATTTTCTACTTTTCGCCCACACTTATAGTAGTTCTGGTCACTGACTTTCTTTCTTGAATGCTTTTGTACAGGAAGATTTGTGATCCTGGTTTGACCTCTTTTGAGCCTGAAGCCCTCGGAAACCTGGTGGAAGGACATGACTTTCACCGTTTTTACTTTGAAAATGGTAAGTTCTCATTTTGTTCTTTGGACATTTGAATACATGCGTGTGTACACCCTTTTTAAAGAACTGACAACTAAAACTAGTGTTTGATTGGTACTGAATTGTGTCAGTTTGTATTAATATTGACCAGACTGCATTTTCTGGTTGTCTGCAAGGGTAGTGCTGTGATTAAAGAGTGACCTTGAAGAAAAAAAAAAAATCACTGATGAATAATGACTGCTAAAAATGGAAGAATGTCCTCAGACTAGATCAAAATAGAGCAGATCAACCAGATATGTCCCAGAAACCTCAATCACTTGGCACTAGTGCTTTCCACAGTGAAGCAACAGCACATGGAGACATGCGCTTGCTTTCACATGAGCTTGTTAGTAGTTTGTATCTATTTAAACAATATATTTCACAATCGACATTTTACATTGCAGCTCTCTCTAAAGGGAATAAGCCAGTGCACACTATCCTTCTAAATCCTCACGTGCATTTAATTGGAGAGAATGCGGCGTGCATCGCTTACATCCGTTTGACCCAGTACATGGATGGCAGCGGCATGCCCCGGACCATGCAGTCTGAGGAGACTCGAGTGTGGCACCGCCGAGACGGAAAGTGGCAGAACATCCACTTCCACCGCTCTGGTTCTCCAAGCATCCCTTCGCAGTAAGACACACACTAGGAAGACACACACCAGGAATAGACACACCAGGGAGACATGCATCAGGGAGGCACACACCAGGGAGACACACACCAGGGAGACACACACCAGGGAGACACACACCAGGGTGACACACACTAGGAAGACACACACCAGGAATAGACACACCAGGGAGACATGCATCAGGGAGGCACACACCAGGGAGACACACACCAGGGTGACACACACTAGGAAGACACACACCAGGAATAGACACACCAGGGAGACATGCATCAGGAAGGCACACACCAGGGAGACACACACCAGGAATAGACATGCATCAGGGAGGCACACACCAGGGAGACACACACCAGGGAGACACACACCAGGGAGACACACACCAGGGTGACACACACCAGTGAGTTACACAACAGGGAGACAGACACCAATGAGTCACACACCAGGTAGACACACACCAGGGAGACACACACTAGGAAGACACACACCAGGAAGAGACACACCAGGGAGACACGCATCAGGAAGACACACACCAGGAAGAGACACACCAGGGAGACACGCATCAGGGAGACACACACCAGTGAGACCCACCAGTGAGTCACACACCAGGTAGACACGTACCAGGGAGACACACCAGTGAGTCACACACCAGGTAGACACGCACCAGGGGGTCATACACCAGTGAGTCACACACCAGGTAGACACGCACCAGGGGGTCATACACCAGTGAGTCACACACCAGGTAGACACACACCAGGGGGTCATACACCAGTGAGTCACACACCAGGTAGACACACACCAGGGGGTCATACACCAGTGAGTCACACACCAGGTAGACACACACCAGTGAGACCCACCAGTGAGTCACACACCAGGTAGACACACACCAGTGAGACCCACCAGTGAGTCACACACCAGGTAGACACGCACCAGGGAGACACACCAGTGAGTCACACACCAGGTAGACACACACCAGGGAGACACACCAGTGAGTCAAACACCAGGTAGACACACAACAGGTAGACACACACCAGTGAGTCACACACCAGGTAGACACACACCAGGGGGTCATACACCAGTGAGTCACACACCAGGTAGACACGTACCAGGGAGACCCACCAGTGAGTCACACACCAGGTAGACACACACCAGTGAGACCCACCAGTGAGTCACACACCAGGTAGACACGCACCAGGGAGACACACCAGTGAGTCACACACCAGGTAGACACACACCAGGGAGACACACCAGTGAGTCAAACACCAGGTAGACACACAACAGGTAGACACACACCAGGGGGTCATACACCAGTGAGTCACACAACAGGGAGACACACACCAGGGAGACACACATGTAATGTTCTTTGATTTGTGGGGACATTATTGGCCTACATTAATTTCCTGTAAACGAATACTAACCTTTTTTTTTATTACTTGCCTTACTTAAAGGGCCTGTACCTGATTTTGAACCATGAGACAGGAACATGTTTTAGTTTGAACCATTAGCCCAGCCCACATAGTCCTTCCTTTCACTCAATATTGACTCTGTGCACAAGGTGTCAATTGGGTTGTTTACTTTTAAATTGTTATTTGCACTAGCATTAGCATTGAGACACAAACACGTCCCTTTATAAACACACAAGTTTCCTTTTGTGAAATCCTCGCTTGTTGTGTAAAGTCTTTAACATGTTTCAGAGACGTCCAACACAACTTACTGTTCACTGTAGGATCTGTCAGGATTTATTCATTTTAGTCTGACTGAGCGAAAACCCCATAGAAATGAATTGAACAGGAAGTTCTGAGCTAGCCATTTTAAAAATAAAATGTCTGGAATAGTCTTATGCAGTTGTTTCCATATAGTTTCTCTAACTCTTTTTACAATTAGCTTTTAGCTGTCATGGTGCAGCTGAAACTGCACTGCACTGATATAGATGGTGTCAAGCAGTTATTTTTTTCATGATTCATAGTGTACAATATGCCTGATTGGCTGAAAAAAGTGACCCTGGCAAAAATCAGGCACAGGGCCTTTAACATCAATTATCTCATAATGATCTAAAAGCATTTGATTTACACTTTGCTCACTTGTGTTTTTACTCTTTTGGACAGTTAATGAAATGCCAGCTTGAGGTCTATAGCATCAACAGTAAGGCCATCCACTAGCCAATAGCTGACCAGAGAACGCCCTTTTACCTCTGACCCCTCTGCACAGAACACAGCTACATTTTACTGTAATGGAGTTATCAATGGACATCATTCTGATCCACTACCAGGTGGCTGCACACTGTATTTGGACATTGAAATTAGCATATTAACATTTTTTTGTTTTTTTTTTTGTTTTTTAAAGATGTTTTGGTATGCATTTTAAATATGAAAATAGAGATGTTTAAAAATCTACTACTGTAATCGCTCTGAAGATTTTACTCTGTATTTTTATGTGTATTTATGTGTGTGCAATACAAAAACATTTGGAAGATCAGAATGTTCAAATCAAGCTTGCTTTATTTCTGGTGATGTATATAACTACATTGTGATTGTTGATCAAAATCAAAGCAGATATTGAAATGGATATTCTTGCCATCAGATAAATTACAACTTGACATCCGATCCAGTTTGTGAGCTACATTTACGTTTGCTATGAGCTAATTCATATTGTTTGAATTCTCCAGTTTTAATCATACTAGTCTAATTTAAATGTAAAGAAAAGCAAAGCAGCTTATACTTTGCATTAAGATATGTTTGCCTTTATTATCAGTGAAATATGAATTAAGAGAATGTAGCATATATGTAATATATGAAAATTCAAGACTATTGTGTAGTGCATGGGGGGTAATGTGAGTAAGATCATATGAAACTATACTATTCTGTTTGATTTGTGAATCACTGACTTGTTTGTTTGCATATGTTATTAATGTTGTGCATCAGTCCTGTTTCCAATGTTTCTAATGCCAATATCAAGGAACTGTAAAAACAGTTACAATGACTATATGACGTGCAAATCTGAATTATTATCAAAATCATATCAGACAATTGGAGGCTCAAGCATCCATACCACTTTGTATAAAACTAAAAGACAAAAAGGCATTTTCATAATGTTTGTACTGTACTGTATGAGTGTATGTACGGTTTCTGTTGTCATTTACCTCTTGTCATTTCCAGTGTGTTACTTTGCCAGTTGTACAAAGACTCTACTTTGAAACAGCAGAGGGAATTCTTCCTGGACATCCACAGTGATCAGTGGTCACCTCGCTGCTGCCATCAGACAGTGGTAGTGTCTTTGTAATCATTGCTGTATGCTCTTCAAAAATGGTCTGTCTTTTTTTTTAATGGGAAAATATGATAAAGATTTCTTTTGATGAAATGTATGATGTCAATGCAATGCACCGTTCCTTATATGGTGTGTGTACTGTTGCCAGCACGGCAATGGATGGCTTAACATGTTTAACTAATAAAATCAGCTCAAATATGTGATAATAAATGATGAAAGAACACAGTTTTCTGTTTCAACATCATTGTTAATGATGGTAATAATAAATGAAATGTAGGGTATAGATGTACCCAGTTCAGGTCCACAGATGCACATATTTGTGGACTGATACCTAGTGGTCGTTGAGGGAACTACATTTTAATTGGGCATATGTTGTCAAAAATGTTTTACTCCCACATTTGCATCAAGTGTAAATAATAATTATAATTAATATTGAAGGTACAAACATACTACTATGTACAGTGTTTTAATACTTTTATTCGCGGTATCAGCCATGGAAACACTGCAGTCGTTTTATTTTCATATATATTTTTTTTTAAGTCTGATACAGTAACTCATGCCCTAGATATTTATACATATGCATTTAATTTAATTATACATAACTCATCACAGAAGAAGGATGCTCAAAATAAAAGCATACCTGTCACAGTGAACTTCCACTAGTTTGCATTGTACATACGTATCTCTATGTCACTAAATAAACAGTGAGAGAATGAAATACATTAAGTACATGTTGTAGATACATACAGTATAAAGCATTGTGAATAATGGCAAACTGAAGCTCTCAACCTCAAAGCCTGTGCACAAAAAGCATGGAGGGTTTATTCTGACATTCAGGAGTGCCAATGCGTGTTCTGGTAAATACTCTGTGTCCATTTACGATACTGATAGAAACTGCTCACACATTCATACACAAAGACAGAATCATACAAGTTTTTAATAGTTTTTCAAATTGATGTTCCCGTCTGTAACAGATATATGAATCTCCTCCAATGAAAAAAAAAAAAAAAAAAATCCACATACAAAACACAAAGAAAATATATTCAGTGTATTACATAATAATAGATCTGACGTAAAATATGAAACACATGCATGAAGAAACAGTTATAGAAGTTGTCACCATCCATACTATGTGAATTATGAAAAATATACAGACATTATACATCACATAAATGAAAACATACACATAATGGAGGTAGCAGCAGTCCACAGAACTATGCGGCTAATATAATGACAGATGTTGATTAGTCATGCCTGCTCTACTTCACATGAGTGGCTATTAGTTTCTAGGCTACAGATGTCCATAATGCCTCTAAATAGATAATATAGAATTCAGATTACACATAGCCTACACAAAACACAGAAGCAGCAGCAATGGATATGAGCAATCATAAGGTCTACGTGACAGCTTCACCACCTGATTTTATAATGGTGAGTGGAGTGGTGAGAATCAGTGCACAGTCTGAGCACATTGAGAAGAGCAGTAGAAATCTTCAGTAGGTAAAATATTCTTGAGGATAGAAGAGGTCTGCATGTTACATGATGGATGTGTGGGTAATATTTCTTGGTGATTTTCTACCATAGTGACAACAACCTATTGCATGGAAATAAATTAGAGGAAAAAAAACAACAAAAACAACGTAAATGTTTTCTTTGGTCACGTAAAACAAGGATACAAAAAGAAACCAAAATGTGTTCCAAGACTAAATGGGAAGACTATGGTAGCTTAGAGGTGCCCTGGCACACCCTGGGATTGCATCTGGCTAATGCATAGGATTTAAGGGTAACTTCTAGCTTGGGAGTGGGTTCAAGCAGTACTCAGGGAGTCTATTCTTCCTCCTCGTTGTTGGTGTCTTCTCTGTATTTTTGTTCGTAGTGATGGGGAAAGAGCTGGTGGAGATGCTGCTTCAGGTCTGCTGACCTTGAACCTTTTCGAGGGCCCTCCACTCGCTCCAAAAGCACTTGTTTCTTCTGGTCAGTTCCCTTCACCGCGACCCGCCTCAGAGGGCGTCTTTTACGCATCTGGGCTCTAAGAAAGGGTACACAAAAGTGGAAAGAGTGGACAAACTAGTTAGAATTTGATAAAAGAGAAATGTTATAGCAGAAACATGGTCCACTGTAACTGAACTGTAAAACAAACACCAACAACTGTTGTTATAAAAAACCTTTTCAAAACACTATAATTCATTCATTTCTCTTCACTTCACTGCATATGAGTCTGCATATGAGTCTGATGATATTAGTAGTTACCCCAGAACAATGCTAACATAATAAATCTTTGTTAGACAATATGCATTGTTTATGTTAAAGGAGCATGCATATGAGTGTAAAGAGAAACTACAATAAAACATATATATAATGGAGAGACACTCAATAAGATCCAAATGTCAAGGCTCAATAGACTGCAAATGTTCTTTTGTCCACACACACAAAAATGAGAGAACATTTTAGACAATTTATTTTGCATATTCATGCAGGGGAATATGAAATCTAATTTCCTGTAAAAAAATATTAATTGCAATGCAGTTCTTTCAATACAATTATGTTTGAACAATTCAGTTAAACAATCTTTTTTTATGATCCAACTCAGCAAATGCAGGCTTTTAAATAAACAACTTCACACCTCCTCACTAGAGTCCCATCGTCTTTGACAGTCTGCCTCTCTACCACATGAGGGAGCTCTGCGCCATTAAAACCACCTATATATCCTAGAGCCTAATAGCATACAAAGGATTACAGAAACATTTAAAAGAAAGTGATCATAAAAATTGTTAAAACAAAATAATTTAGTGAAATAAATATTTTTGCCAACCTGTCTGAAATCATCTTGTGCTGATGGGACATCTGAGGCCAGAGTCACGTCATCGTGGTGTGCCATTGCCTGCACACCCTCCAGCTCCACTGTCTTCTCAACACAACGGTCTCTCCCGCCCTTAGCTTGGTCTTGCTTTGATACCCCCTCACATTCAGTAAATGTTACCTAAATAAACAAGAAAAAAAGTGCTCCATCATGCCATCATCAGTGCATATCGCATCAGAAATAAATGCTGCACACCTCTGACTGGTCCCCTTCGCTCTTCACTACGGTCCTCTTCATCACTTTGGAGTATCCATCACCCTTGGAGGGCCAGATGGAATGGGCACCTGCTTCGGATGAGAGCGGTTCTAGCTCAGCACCATCGGAGGAAGAAGCATATTTGCGGATTACTTTTCGGGTAACCTGCAGAAAATAGAAAAAAATGCCAACAACATTCTTGAATATATTAAAGTGGACTTAACACTAAATCACATTTTTGTGTACATGATGCTTTTATGTCTACTGTTTATAGTAATTTCTTTGCCATTTAGTTCAAACTACGACAATTGTCAGCTTTGTTGTCTAAAACTGTCAAACTGTAAAATTTAGTTTGCTGCTACCACTCGCCGTTACATTTGAAGAGATCAATGACATCACATGTCTCTGCTCTAAGTAGATACAGCTTTCTGCAGGGGTGGAAGTGTTTATGCCAGACCAGGCACACTGTTCTTCATATAGCCACACCGGTCCAGACTCCGTCACTCATCCTCACACTCCCCATCAGTTCTCCAGGCACAATAAAGAGCCATTTATTCTGACTTCAAATTCAAAAACAATTCTTGAAAATGCCATTTAAAAAATGTAGTTGGTAAAACAACCCAGTAAGGTTATCTCACTTAATGGCCGTCCAAATAAAAGAAAAAAAATGTAGGCCTACCTTTTTGACAACAATGTGTCCATTTTCATCCTTGTATGTTTCTTCAGAGATTGACTGAGGTGGGATATCATCCATTTCATCTGCCTGAAAGGACAAATATATATATATATTTAAATAGAAATTGTTCTGGCTGTATTGACCAGACTAGTTTCTTAAAAACAGTTACAATGGCACTCCAGACGTGCACTTGCATAAAAACAAAGATACAAAAAGATTGAAGAATTTAAACATGGAAAGAGAAACACAATACAAAATATCAATGTAGTTGAGTCAAACTAGTAAAATAAACAGGCTCAGCATTTTTCTTATTTGTAAGTTTTACACACTGCAAAGCAGTCACACACTGCAGCATCCAGTTCTGTACACCACTCATCATGCTAAAACAAATACCTTAATTATAACCCTTCTTCGAATTATCCTTGTGGTCAAAAATTCCTCATCAGAACTTTCTGACAGTGTTCCAAGTTCTGCTTCGATTTCCTGATTCATCAACATAAGTAATTTACGCACATTTACACAAATTGAACAGCAGAGACAGCATTTGTGTTTAAAGCAAAGCAAAACAGTGGTCAGAGTGTTATGGTGGACTTTCCAACAGTTGTTTGATAAGTGATGTTTTACCAATGCAGGAAAGTACATCATGGCAGGCTATATCACAAATTAATACACCATGCTAGTAGTAACATTTATTGGTGATGTAAAACAAATGGTTGGCGTGTTCATGAGCAAGTGAGCAAGCAGTGGTTATGGTCAGCAGTGACAAGCTTCTGTGAGTGAAAAAAATAAAAAAATAAATAAAAAATGGTGATAGTTAAAAGTTCTATCTACAGCCATTGTTAGCAGACATTCCTCTGTGAAGCAAATGGATTTTTGCCAAACGCTGGGATTTATTTCAGGATTAGTTTTCTGGCTCCATCTTACCCTTGAGATTGATTCATTTGTGTCATCTTCGTCACTATCTCTTGCACCAATTTCACAAACCGTTGTCTTTGGGGGAGGTTCACACAAGGAGAATTCCTCATCAGAACTCTCATCATTTTCCTCTTGTACACGATAAAGAGGTTCATAGGTGAAAGGAGAATCTTCATAATCCTCACTTCCAGAATTTAAGAGAGGTAAAAATCTTCGACTTTTCTTTGAATAATTACAAGGTTGTTGACATGATCCAGATTTAACCTCAGGTTCCTCAGATTCAGTCTCTGAGAAATCTGAAGTTCCTTGTTTACAGTCAAAATAAGCTTCTGTGTCAGAAAGCTCACAAATTGGAGTTTCTGCTGCAGTGTGCATAGCATTATCATCAAAATAATTGGAGACTTCATCATAACCCGGTGGGCTACAGTATTCATCATTTGAAGGGGATAATGCCTGTTCAGTTTCAAAAATCTCCAATGGTGTCATTAACTCTTCTGAATGATGCAAACTGATGTTTGGCTGTACAGGTCTTGCAACAGTCATGGGTAAAAGTTCCTCAAAACCAAAAAATCTTGATGATGCATCTGACTCAGCCATGGATGAAGCATGTATGTCAATTTTATTAGCAGTTATAGAGACTGGCACATCAAGTTCTTGACAACTAGATATATCTTCAAAAGGTTTGTTGTCACCCATTTCAAAAACATCAGCTGAATAATCCTCACTCTCTTTGCGAGATAGGTTGTCTTCTAGTTTTTTGGGCCAATACAAAATTGACAATATTTCAGCAGCACTTTTGTCAGTTTGACTAGTCTGTGTCAACAGCTCTTGATCATTTCCATCAAAACTCTCCTGATGCTCTGCAAGGGATGATCGGTCACCACCTGACTGACCTAAACCTGATCTTGGTTCATCTGATTTAGGGTGTTGATTTGATTGAACATTTTCTGATGAAACTGGATGTTCAGCTGTACGGTATATCTTTAAATCAAAAGAAGAACTGGTAGAGTCTTGATTAAGTGTGGTTATGTCTTCTTTTTGGTTAGCTTGACTCTCCTCTGTTTTAGTGAGAGGCATCATGGAAGATATTTCAAACGTGTTACTGTTTTGACTTGTCTGTGTTATCTCCAAATTCTGTATTCCTTCTAAAATACACATATTCTTCTCTTCAATTAAAGAGCCATGGTCTGGCTCTAATCTCGATTCATCTGAATTAGGTTCTTGTTTTGATATTGTCATCCCTGATGCACCGACACTGAAAACATGATCAATATGTAGGTTCAAATCTTGAGTAGTGATTACATTTTCTGTTTTGTAGTTGTCTTGTCTTCCACCATCCAAATAATCCCCAATATGCTTGTGATGAAAAGTAGACAATGAACCCTCAAAATCTTGGTCAGAAACAAAAGGCACAGTATCCATTTTGGAACAAGACTTTGATGAAGATGTTACAGCTGTGTCATTACTCTGGTTTGTCTGTGCTTCAGGGTGATCTTCAAACTTCACCTGATTCTGTGCGGATTGACATTCATCAATGGCAAGGCTTGACTCTGATGTAGGTTCTTGATTTATGAATTCAACAATTTGAAAGTCTTGTTTAATCTGTTTGGTTATTTGGGTGTCTGAATCTACACTCAGGCTTTTTTCTTGCTGGAAATATTCAGAAGATCTTTCGTCACTTGTTCCGGGGCTTTCTTTGCTGCATAATGTTGTCCATAATTCAGAGTGAGCCAAATCAGTTATTGTTGGGTTAGTTTCTGTGGGTGGATTGATGGGGTCAACTACAGAAGGATAATGGTCTGCAGTCTCCAAAGGGAGAATGGTGCATGGGGAATCTTCAGTTTGTTTAGTTGTTGATGTGATTGGAACTTCAGTCTTTGTGAGTTCAAAACATGCCCGAAATGGTGATTGTGTGTTAGTGGATAAGGTGAACTGATTGAAATTTGTCAGTTTTTCATTTAACTGAATGGATTGTTCGGAAGGTTCTGAATGATTTGACATGGATGATGTTGTTGGAATCTGCAAGAAATAATAAACGAAATGGTAGATTTTTTAAATGAATGTTATGGAAAGATGAAAAATAACCATGCACTTGATGTGTATAATGAAATGAGAGCCACATAAAAAAATTCATTTGTGTCCCATTTTTACATACAATTTGTAATCATTATTGTTAGTTAATAATATAAATATATAAACACATTTTTTTAAAGAAGGGCACAAATGGACTTTCAATATCTAAATCAAACAGTCAACAATATTTTCACTTGCCATTGTCGAATCTAATTCAATACTAAATAAGACAACACTATAGCAGCAGAATCAATATAAGCACATTAGTAATATTCCAGCAGAATTCTTTTAAAAAGACTTGCATATTAATTTAGATGATCAGACTAAACCACTTAAATGATCATCATACACAAGGTACAGATGTTAGTGTACCAAAATCAAAGCAGGCTTTTGTAGGTTGTGTTTATTAAAAGGCCATTCCTCTCTTATACATGCCGCGGTGTGTCAACTGATAGTAACACTGCATTCAACTGAGCTCTCTTACCAAAAACAGGGTATGTTGACTTTCTCCTTGATTTTAATCCAAAACAAATCTTACACATTGAAAGTAGAAAGTGGAGAGTCCGAAGGTGACAACAGGAATTTCTATTGTTTTCAAAACCCATATGCAAAGTTTTGTCCATCAAAGTTTGTATTTTAGCTTCTAGCTTCTACAGTTATCATGTGACTCAACATTATCAACATTATCTTACACACACACACACACGCACACACACACACACACACACATATATATAGTAAGATATAGTTGTAAGATAATGTTGATGTTTTTTTTTAATAAATAAAGACAAATCATATAACTATAACCCACACATTTTAGAAGAGGCAGCTGTTTAAAGAAAAAAAAAACCACCACACTACTTTTTTGCTTGTTGTGTGTGTATAGGTATGTGTGTGCGTGTGTGTATGTGTATGGGTATGTGTGTGACTAGTGACTATATTATGTTATTATATATCATTAACATTTATCTAGACTACAAAACCTATAATTTGCTAAAACCGGTTTTAGTGCAGAGAGCACTATAATTAGATCAAAATGAGGCAAGAATAAATATTTTTGGAGCTTTCCTTTTTAGCAAAAAATACTTTTCTATACAATTTGAAATTATTTAAAATAGCCTTTGATTGTCATTTAATTTGTCACCATTTTTGTTTAACATTGTATATGTGCTGTAAATACTGGGTACTTTTAAAATAACTTTTTGGAAAGAACCTTTAAAATGTAAAATAGAAACAATAAGCAACAATTAATATGTATTCAACTTAAATATCCATTATACAGTGGATCAAAAACATGTGCAATCAATCCTGTTCTCTTATATTTGAGATTTTTATGAGACGTTTGGTTCTCAAGGGGGTTAACATTGTTATGATTTGATTCTGTAACTGAGAAAGATGTGTGGTCTGATGAAATAGTAGTGCCTATGCTTTTAACCTCATTATGAGATGTAGATAAATTATGACTATGGATATTAAAGTCAGATTTCCTAGACTGATTTGAACAATCGAGAGAAAACAAATTGTTCAAATCAAGACCAAATTCAGGAACAGGAGAGTCAGCTGACAAAAGAGTGAATTCATCCACTGAAGTATATGATTGGGGGGACACTGATATATGACTATAGTATGGAATATTCACATCCACCTCATTTCTAAAATTAGGGGAACATGAAATATTATTACTGTTGATGGGCAATTTTTGTAGGCCTAAATCATCTGAAAGACTGTCAATCGACAGATCAGAAAAATTTGAAGACTGTGAAATTCCTGTACATAAAATGTGGTTATGAGATTGAAATGAATAGGGCGAATCTGAAAAAAAATCCTCAGAGGATGGAAAGCTATTAGAATAATTAAGGAAATAATTACAATGTTGAGTTGGCATTTGATCATGGAAATGCTGTTGAACTGAAACTTCTGACTCTGGAGAAGATGCTCTGAAGTCTAACAACCATTCTGGCATGGGTGCATAGTAAAAGTCTGATGACAGAGATTCTGGGGACAACGGTCTGCAGCTAAATAACATGTCAAGCTCAAGGTCTGATACATCTGATTGTGGTGACTGTGCTCTACTCTCGTCAAAGAGATTGTCCAGGAAGAAATCAGTGCCTTCCCAGTCAGAGACTGTTGACGAAGGTGTACAAGACCTATGCCCTGAGAAATGATGACGTTGACTAAAATCAACGGATCTGAACTGGGGTACAGGTGAGTCCGGAGACAGTGGCCTCCATTCACTTTGAGACGCTGCTGACTCAGGAGATGATGGCCTGCATTTAGTGATCAAGTCAGCCTCATCAATGTAAGAAGACTCATCAAACAATATTATGGGACTCACTGGTCTATCATGTAGCGAAACGGTTTCCAACAGGTTGGATGATAAATTACCATGGTGAATCCCTCGCACCACATCCGCATATGACACAGTTCTTGAAGTGAACAAGGCTCTGGTCGAGATTACTGCAGGTTTGTTAAGGCTAGCATTATTTTCCGAAGTAAAGGAATCTGGTGTATCTGGTCTGCTATGATCAAAGAGTTCTTCTAAATTGTATGTGAAATCCTCAATTTCTGACAGATCTGAATGGGGTGATGAAGGTCTACTATGAGAATATTTCAAGAAATAGTTACAGTGTTGACCCATAAACTGTTTTACATTTAAATGTGGGTCAGTGAACGATTCGTCAACAGAAACTACAGAATCAGGAGAACATGCTCTGAAGTCTAACAACCATTCTTGCATTAGCACATAGTCAAATTCCGATGAAATAGATTCTGGGGATAACGGTCTGCAGCTAAATAACATGTCAAGTTCAAAGTCTGATACATCTGATTGTGGTGACTGTGCTCTACTCTCATCAAAGAGATTGTCCAGGAAGAAATCAGTGCCTTCCCAGTCAGAGACTGTTGACGAAGGTGTACAAGACCTATGCCCTGAGAAATGATGATGTTGACTAAAATCAACGGATCTGAACTGGGGTACAGGTGAGTCCGGAGACAGTGGCCTCCATTCACTTTGAGACGCTGCTGACTCAGGAGATGATGGCCTGCATTTAGTGATCAAGTCAGCCTCATCAATGTAAGAAGACTCATCAAACAATATTGTGGGACTCACTGGTCTATCATGTAGCGAAACGGTTTCCAACAGGTTGGATGATAAATTACCATGGTGAATCCCTCGCACCACATCCGCATATGACACAGTTCTTGAAGTGAACAAGGCTCTGGTCGAGATTACTGCAGGTTTGTTAAGGCTAGCATTATTTTCCGAAGTAAAGGAATCTGGTGTATCTGGTCTGCTATGATCAAAGAGTTCTTCTAAATTGTATGTGAAATCCTCAATTTCTGACAGATCTGAAAGGGGTGATGAAGGTCTACTATGAGAATATTTCAAGAAATAGTTACAGTGTTGACCCATAAACTGTTCTACATTTAAATGTGGGTCAGTGAACGATTCGTCAACAGAAACTACAGATTCAGGAGAACATGCTCTGAAGTCTAACAACCATTCTTGCATTAGCGCATAGTCAAATTCAGATGAAATTGATTCTGGGAATAACGGTCTGCAGCTAAATAACATGTCAAGTTCAAAGTCTGATACATCTGATTGTGGTGACTGTGCTCTACTCTCATCAAAGAGATTGTCCAGGAAGAAATCAGTGCCTTCCCAGTCAGAGACTGTTGACGAAGGTGTACAAGACCTATGCCCTGAGAAATGATGATGTTGACTAAAATCAACGGATCTGAACTGGGGTACAGGTGAGTCCGGAGACAGTGGCCTCCATTCACTTTGAGACGCTGCTGACTCAGGAGATGATGGCCTGCATTTAGTGATCAAGTCAGCCTCATCAATGTGAGAAGACTCATCAAACAATATTGTGGGACTCACTGGTCTATCATGTAGCGAAACGGTTTCCAACAGGTTGGATGATAAATTACCATGGTGAATCCCTCGCACCACATCCGCATATGACACAGTTCTTGAAGTCAACAAGGCTCTGGTCGAGATTACTGCAGGTTTGTTAAGGCTAGCATTATTTTCCGAAGTAAAGGAATCTGGTGTATCTGGTCTGCTATGATCAAAGAGTTCTTCTAAATTGTATGTGAAATCCTCAATTTCTGACAGATCTGAATGGGGTGATGAAGGTCTACTATGAGAATATTTCAAGAAATAGTTACAGTGTTGACCCATAAACTGTTCTACATTTAAATGTGGGTCAGTGAACGATTCGTCAACAGAAACTACAGATTCAGGAGAACATGCTCTGAAGTCTAACAACCATTCTTGCATTAGCGCATAGTCAAATTCAGATGAAATAGATTCTGGGAATAACGGTCTGCAGCTAAATAACATGTCAAGTTCAAAGTCTGATACATCTGATTGTGGTGACTGTGCTCTACTCTCATCAAAGAGATTGTCCAGGAAGAAATCAGTGCCTTCCCAGTCAGAGACTGTTGACGAAGGTGTACAAGACCTATGCCCTGAGAAATAATGATGTTGACTAAAATCAACGGATCTGAACTGGGGTACAGGTGAGTCCGGAGACAGTGGCCTCCATTCACTTTGAGACGCTGCTGACTCAGGAGATGATGGCCTGCATTTAGTGATCAAGTCAGCCTCATCAATGTGAGAAGACTCATCAAACAATATTGTGGGACTCACTGGTCTATCATGTAGCGAAACGGTTTCCAACAGGTTGGATGATAAATTACCATGGTGAATCCCTCGCACCACATCCGCATATGACACAGTTCTTGAAGTGAACAAGGCTCTGGTCGAGATTACTGCAGGTTTGTTAAGGCTAGCATTATTTTCCTCAAGTAAAGGAATCTGGTGTATCTGGTCTGCTATGATCAAAGAGTTCTTCTAAATTGTATGTGAAATCCTCAATTTCTGACAGATCTGAAAGGGGTGATGAAGGTCTACTATGAGAATATTTCAAGAAATAGTTACATTGTTGACCCATAAACTGTTCTACATTTAAATGTGGGTCAGTGAACGATTCGTCAACAGAAACTACAGATTCAGGAGAACATGCTCTGAAGTCTAACAACCATTCTTGCATTAGCGCATAGTCAAATTCAGATGAAATAGATTCTGGGGATAACGGTCTGCAGCTAAATAACATGTCAAGTTCAAAGTCTGATACATCTGATTGTGGTGACTGTGCTCTACTCTCATCAAAGAGATTGTCCAGGAAGAAATCAGTGCCTTCCCAGTCAGAGACTGTTGACGAAGGTGTACAAGACCTATGCCCTGAGAAATGATGATGTTGACTAAAATAAACGGATCTGAACTGGGGTACAGGTGAGTCCGGAGACAGTGGCCTCCATTCACTTTGAGACGCTGCTGACTCAGGAGATGATGGCCTGCATTTAGTGATCAAGTCAGCCTCATCAATGTAAGAAGACTCATCAAACAATATTATGGGACTCACTGGTCTATCATGTAGCGAAACGGTTTCCAACAGGTTGGATGATAAATTACCATGGTGAATCCCTCGCACCACATCCGCATATGACACAGTTCTTGAAGTGAACAAGGCTCTGGTCGAGATTACTGCAGGTTTGTTAAGGCTAGCATTATTTTCCGAAGTAAAGGAATCTGGTGTATCTGGTCTGCTATGATCAAAGAGTTCTTCTAAATTGTATGTGAAATCCTCAATTTCTGACAGATCTGAATGGGGTGATGAAGGTCTACTATGAGAATATTTCAAGAAATAGTTACAGTGTTGACCTATAAACTGTTCTACATTTAAATGTGGGTCAGTGAACGATTCGTCAACAGAAACTACAGATTCAGGAGAACATGCTCTGAAGTCTAACAACCATTCTTGCATTAGCGCATAGTCAAATTCAGATGAAATAGATTCTGGGAATAACGGTCTGCAGCTAAATAACATGTCAAGTTCAAAGTCTGATACATCTGATTGTGGTGACTGTGCTCTACTCTCATCAAAGAGATTGTCCAGGAAGAAATCAGTGCCTTCCCAGTCAGAGACTGTTGACGAAGGTGTACAAGACCTATGCCCTGAGAAATGATGATGTTGACTAAAATCAACGGATCTGAACTGGGGTACAGGTGAGTCCGGAGACAGTGGCCTCCATTCACTTTGAGACGCTGCTGACTCAGGAGATGATGGCCTGCATTTAGTGATCAAGTCAGCCTCATCAATGTGAGAAGACTCATCAAACAATATTGTGGGACTCACTGGTCTATCATGTAGCGAAACGGTTTCCAACAGGTTGGATGATAAATTACCATGGTGAATCCCTCGCACCACATCCGCATATGACACAGTTCTTGAAGTGAACAAGGCTCTGGTCGAGATTACTGCAGGTTTGTTAAGGCTAGCATTATTTTCCGGTAAAGGAATCTGGTGTATCTGGTCTGCTATGATCAAAGAGTTCTTCTTAAATTGTATGTGAAATCCTCAATTTCTGACAGATCTGAATGGGGTGATGAAGGTCTACTATGAGAATATTTCAAGAAATAGTTACAGTGTTGACCCATAAACTGTTCTACATTTAAATGTGGGTCAGTGAACGATTCGTCAACAGAAACTACAGATTCAGGAGAACATGCTCTGAAGTCTAACAACCATTCTTGCATTAGCGCATAGTCAAATTCAGATGAAATAGATTCTGGGAATAACGGTCTGCAGCTAAATAACATGTCAAGTTCAAAGTCTGATACATCTGATTGTGGTGACTGTGCTCTACTCTCATCAAAGAGATTGTCCAGGAAGAAATCAGTGCCTTCCCAGTCAGAGACTGTTGACGAAGGTGTACAAGACCTATGCCCTGAGAAATAATGATGTTGACTAAAATCAACGGATCTGAACTGGGGTACAGGTGAGTCCGGAGACAGTGGCCTCCATTCACTTTGAGACGCTGCTGACTCAGGAGATGATGGCCTGCATTTAGTGATCAAGTCAGCCTCATCAATGTGAGAAGACTCATCAAACAATATTGTGGGACTCACTGGTCTATCATGTAGCGAAACGGTTTCCAACAGGTTGGATGATAAATTACCATGGTGAATCCCTCGCACCACATCCGCATATGACACAGTTCTTGAAGTGAACAAGGCTCTGGTCGAGATTACTGCAGGTTTGTTAAGGCTAGCATTATTTTCCGAAGTAAAGGAATCTGGTGTATCTGGTCTGCTATGATCAAAGAGTTCTTCTAAATTGTATGTGAAATCCTCAATTTCTGACAGATCTGAAAGGGGTGATGAAGGTCTACTATGAGAATATTTCAAGAAATAGTTACATTGTTGACCCATAAACTGTTCTACATTTAAATGTGGGTCAGTGAACGATTCGTCAACAGAAACTACAGATTCAGGAGAACATGCTCTGAAGTCTAACAACCATTCTTGCATTAGCGCATAGTCAAATTCAGATGAAATAGATTCTGGGGATAACGGTCTGCAGCTAAATAACATGTCAAGTTCAAAGTCTGATACATCTGATTGTGGTGACTGTGCTCTACTCTCATCAAAGAGATTGTCCAGGAAGAAATCAGTGCCTTCCCAATCAGAGACTGTTGACGAAGGTGTACAAGACCTATGCCCTGAGAAATGATGATATTGACTAAAATCAACGGATCTGAACTGGGGTACAGGTGAGTCCGGAGACAGTGGCCTCCATTCACTTTGAGACGCTGCTGACTCAGGAGATGATGGCCTGCATTTAGTGATCAAGTCAGCCTCATCAATGTAAGAAGACTCATCAAACAATGTTATGGGACTCACTGGTCTATCATGTAGCGAAACAGTTTCCAACAGCTTGGATGATAAATTACCATGGTGAATCCCTCGCACCACATCCGCATATGACACAGTTCTTGAAGTGAACAAGGCTCTGGTCGAGATTACTGCAGGTTTGTTAAGGCTAACATTATTTTCCGAAGTAAAGGAATCTGGTGTATCTGGTCTGCTATGATCAAAGAGTTCTTCTAAATTGTATGTGAAATCCTCAATTTCTGACAGATCTGAAAGGGGTGATGAAGGTCTACTATGAGAATATTTCAAGAAATAGTTACAGTGTTGACCCATAAACTGTTCTACATTTAAATGTGGGTCAGTGAACGATTCGTCAACAGAAACTACAGATTCAGGAGAACATGCTCTGAAGTCTAACAACCATTCTTGCATTAGCGCATAGTCAAATTCCGATGAAATAGATTCTGGGGATAACGGTCTGCAGCTAAATAACATGTCAAGTTCAAAGTCTGATACATCTGATTGTGGTGACTGTGCTCTACTCTCATCAAAGAGATTGTCCAGGAAGAAATCAGTGCCTTCCCAGTCAGAGACTGTTGACGAAGGTGTACAAGACCTATGCCCTGAGAAATGATGATGTTGACTAAAATAAACGGATCTGAACTGGGGTACAGGTGAGTCCGGAGACAGTGGCCTCCATTCACTTTGAGACGCTGCTGACTCAGGAGATGATGGCCTGCATTTAGTGATCAAGTCAGCCTCATCAATGTAAGAAGACTCATCAAACAATATTATGGGACTCACTGGTCTATCATGTAGCGAAACGGTTTCCAACAGGTTGGATGATAAATTACCATGGTGAATCCCTCGCACCACATCCGCATATGACACAGTTCTTGAAGTGAACAAGGCTCTGGTCGAGATTACTGCAGGTTTGTTAAGGCTAGCATTATTTTCCGAAGTAAAGGAATCTGGTGTATCTGGTCTGCTATGATCAAAGAGTTCTTCTAAATTGTATGTGAAATCCTCAATTTCTGACAGATCTGAAAGGGGTGATGAAGGTCTACTATGAGAATATTTCAAGAAATAGTTACAGTGTTGGCCCATAAACTGTTCTACATTTAAATGTGGGTCAGTGAACGATTCGTCAACAGAAACTACAGATTCAGGAGAACATGCTCTGAAGTCTAACAACCATTCTTGCATTAGCGCATAGTCAAATTCAGATGAAATAGATTCTGGGGATAACGGTCTGCAGCTAAATAACATGTCAAGTTCAAAGTCTGATACATCTGATTGTGGTGACTGTGCTCTACTCTCATCAAAGAGATTGTCCAGGAAGAAATCAGTGCCTTCCCAGTCAGAGACAGTTGACGAAGGTGTACAAGACCTATGCCCTGAGAAATGATGATGTTGACTAAAAATCAACGGATCTGAACTGGGGTACAGGTGAGTCCGGAGACAGTGGCCTCCATTCACTTTGAGACGCTGCTGACTCAGGAGATGATGGCCTGCATTTAGTGATCAAGTCAGCCTCATCAATGTAAGAAGACTCATCAAACAATATTATGGGACTCACTGGTCTATCATGTAGCGAAACGGTTTCCAACAGGTTGGATGATAAATTACCATGGTGAAACCTCGCACCACATCCGCATATGACACAGTTCTTGAAGTGAACAAGGCTCTGGTCGAGATTACTGCAGGTTTGTTAAGGCTAGCATTATTTTCCGAAGTAAAGGAATCTGGTGTATCTGGTCTGCTATGATCAAAGAGTTCTTCTAAATTGTATGTGAAATCCTCAATTTCTGACAGATCTGAATGGGGTGATGAAGGTCTACTATGAGAATATTTCAAGAAATAGTTACAGTGTTGACCCATAAACTGTTCTACATTTAAATGTGGGTCAGTGAACGATTCGTCAACAGAAACTACAGATTCAGGAGAACATGCTCTGAAGTCTAACAACCATTCTTGCATTAGCGCATAGTCAAATTCCGATGAAATAGATTCTGGGGATAACGGTCTGCAGCTAAATAACATGTCAAGTTCAAAGTCTGATACATCTGATTGTGGTGACTGTGCTCTACTCTCATCAAAGAGATTGTCCAGGAAGAAATCAGTGCCTTCCCAGTCAGAGACTGTTGACGAAGGTGTACAAGACCTATGCCCTGAGAAATGATGATGTTGACTAAAATAAACGGATCTGAACTGGGGTACAGGTGAGTCCGGAGACAGTGGCCTCCATTCACTTTGAGACGCTGCTGACTCAGGAGATGATGGCCTGCATTTAGTGATCAAGTCAGCCTCATCAATGTAAGAAGACTCATCAAACAATATTATGGGACTCACTGGTCTATCATGTAGCGAAACGGTTTCCAACAGGTTGGATGATAAATTACCATGGTGAATCCTCGCACCACATCCGCATATGACACAGTTCTTGAAGTGAACAAGGCTCTGGTCGAGATTACTGCAGGTTTGTTAAGGCTAGCATTATTTTCCGAAGTAAAGGAATCTGGTGTATCTGGTCTGCTATGATCAAAGAGTTCTTCTAAATTGTATGTGAAATCCTCAATTTCTGACAGATCTGAAAGGGGTGATGAAGGTCTACTATGAGAATATTTCAAGAAATAGTTACAGTGTTGGCCCATAAACTGTTCTACATTTAAATGTGGGTCAGTGAACGATTCGTCAACAGAAACTACAGATTCAGGAGAACATGCTCTGAAGTCTAACAACCATTCTTGCATTAGCGCATAGTCAAATTCAGATGAAATAGATTCTGGGGATAACGGTCTGCAGCTAAATAACATGTCAAGTTCAAAGTCTGATACATCTGATTGTGGTGACTGTGCTCTACTCTCATCAAAGAGATTGTCCAGGAAGAAATCAGTGCCTTCCCAGTCAGAGACAGTTGACGAAGGTGTACAAGACCTATGCCCTGAGAAATGATGATGTTGACTAAAATCAACGGATCTGAACTGGGGTACAGGTGAGTCCGGAGACAGTGGCCTCCATTCACTTTGAGACGCTGCTGACTCAGGAGATGATGGCCTGCATTTAGTGATCAAGTCAGCCTCATCAATGTAAGAAGACTCATCAAACAATATTATGGGACTCACTGGTCTATCATGTAGTAAACGGTTTCCAACAGGTTGGATGATAAATTACCATGGTGAATCCCTCGCACCACATCCGCATATGACACAGTTCTTGAAGTGAACAAGGCTCTGGTCGAGATTACTGCAGGTTTGTTAAGGCTAGCATTATTTTCCGAAGTAAAGGAATCTGGTGTATCTGGTCTGCTATGATCAAAGAGTTCTTCTAAATTGTATGTGAAATCCTCAATTTCTGACAGATCTGAATGGGGTGATGAAGGTCTACTATGAGAATATTTCAAGAAATAGTTACAGTGTTGACCCATAAACTGTTCTACATTTAAATGTGGGTCAGTGAACGATTCGTCAACAGAAACTATAGATTCAGGAGAACATGCTCTGAAGTCTAACAACCATTCTTGCATTAGCGCATAGTCAAATTCAGATGAAATAGATTCTGGGGATAACGGTCTGCAGCTAAATAACATGTCAAGTTCAAAGTCTGATACATCTGATTGTGGTGACTGTGCTCTACTCTCATCAAAGAGATTGTCCAGGAAGAAATCAGTGCCTTCCCAGTCAGAGACTGTTGACGAAGGTGTACAAGACCTATGCCCTGAGAAATGATGATGTTGACTAAAATAAACGGATCTGAACTGGGGTACAGGTGAGTCCGGAGACAGTGGCCTCCATTCACTTTGAGACGCTGCTGACTCAGGAGATGATGGCCTGCATTTAGTGATCAAGTCAGCCTCATCAATGTAAGAAGACTCATCAAACAATATTATGGGACTCACTGGTCTATCATGTAGCGAAACGGTTTCCAACAGGTTGGATGATAAATTACCATGGTGAATCCCTCGCACCACATCCGCATATGACACAGTTCTTGAAGTGAACAAGGCTCTGGTCGAGATTACTGCAGGTTTGTTAAGGCTAGCATTATTTTCCGAAGTAAAGGAATCTGGTGTATCTGGTCTGCTATGATCAAAGAGTTCTTCTAAATTGTATGTGAAATCCTCAATTTCTGACAGATCTGAAAGGGGTGATGAAGGTCTACTATGAGAATATTTCAAGAAATAGTTACAGTGTTGGCCCATAAACTGTTCTACATTTAAATGTGGGTCAGTGAACGATTCGTCAACAGAAACTACAGATTCAGGAGAACATGCTCTGAAGTCTAACAACCATTCTTGCATTAGCGCATAGTCAAATTCAGATGAAATAGATTCTGGGGATAACGGTCTGCAGCTAAATAACATGTCAAGTTCAAAGTCTGATACATCTGATTGTGGTGACTGTGCTCTACTCTCATCAAAGAGATTGTCCAGGAAGAAATCAGTGCCTTCCCAGTCAGAGACAGTTGACGAAGGTGTACAAGACCTATGCCCTGAGAAATGATGATGTTGACTAAAATCAACGGATCTGAACTGGGGTACAGGTGAGTCCGGAGACAGTGGCCTCCATTCACTTTGAGACGCTGCTGACTCAGGAGATGATGGCCTGCATTTAGTGATCAAGTCAGCCTCATCAATGTAAGAAGACTCATCAAACAATATTATGGGACTCACTGGTCTATCATGTAGCGAAACGGTTTCCAACAGGTTGGATGATAAATTACCATGGTGAATCCCTCGCACCACATCCGCATATGACACAGTTCTTGAAGTGAACAAGGCTCTGGTCGAGATTACTGCAGGTTTGTTAAGGCTAGCATTATTTTCCGAAGTAAAGGAATCTGGTGTATCTGGTCTGCTATGATCAAAGAGTTCTTCTAAATTGTATGTGAAATCCTCAATTTCTGACAGATCTGAATGGGGTGATGAAGGTCTACTATGAGAATATTTCAAGAAATAGTTACAGTGTTGACCCATAAACTGTTCTACATTTAAATGTGGGTCAGTGAACGATTCGTCAACAGAAACTATAGATTCAGGAGAACATGCTCTGAAGTCTAACAACCATTCTTGCATTAGCGCATAGTCAAATTCAGATGAAATAGATTCTGGGGATAACGGTCTGCAGCTAAATAACATGTCAAGTTCAAAGTCTGATACATCTGATTGTGGTGACTGTGCTCTACTCTCATCAAAGAGATTGTCCAGGAAGAAATCAGTGCCTTCCCAGTCAGAGACTGTTGACGAAGGTGTACAAGACCTATGCCCTGAGAAATGATGATGTTGACTAAAATCAACGGATCTGAACTGGGGTACAGGTGAGTCCGGAGACAGTGGCCTCCATTCACTTTGAGACGCTGCTGACTCAGGAGATGATGGCCTGCATTTAGTGATCAAGTCAGCCTCATCAATGTAAGAAGACTCATCAAACAATATTATGGGACTCACTGGTCTATCATGTAGCGAAACGGTTTCCAACAGGTTGGATGATAAATTACCATGGTGAATCCCTCGCACCACATCCGCATATGACACAGTTCTTGAAGTGAACAAGGCTCTGGTCGAGATTACTGCAGGTTTATTAAGGGTAGCATTATTTTCCGAAGTAAAGGAATCTGGTGTATCTGGTCTGCTATGATCAAAGAGTTCTTCTAAATTGTATGTGAAATCCTCAATTTCTGACAGATCTGAAAGGGGTGATGAAGGTCTACTATGAGAATATTTCAAGAAATAGATACAGTGTTGACCCATAAACTGATCTAGATTTAAATGTGGGTCAGTGAACGATTCTTCAAAAGAAACTACAGATTCAGGAGAAGATGCTCTGAAGTCTAACAACCATTCTTGCATTAGCGCATAGTCAAATTCAGATGAAATAGATTCTGGGGATAACGGTCTGCAGCTAAATAACATGTCAAGTTCAAAGTCTGATACATCTGATTGTGGTGACTGTGCTCTACTCTCATCAAAGAGATTGTCCAGGAAGAAATCAGTGCCTTCCCAGTCAGAGGCTGTTGACGAAGGTGTACAAGACCTATGCCCTGAGAAATGATGATGTTGACTAAAATCAACGGATCTGAACTGGGGTACAGGTGAGTCCGGAGACAGTGGCCTCCATTCACTTTGAGACGCTGCTGACTCAGGAGATGATGGCCTGCATTTAGTGATCAAGTCAGCCTCATCAATGTAAGAAGACTCATCAAACAATATTATGGGACTCACTGGTCTATCATGTAGCGAAACGGTTTCCAACAGGTTGGATGATAAATTACCATGGTGAATCCCTCGCCCCACATCCGCATATGACACAGTTCTTGAAGTGAACAAGGCTCTGGTCGAGATTACTGCAGGTTTGTTAAGGCTAGCATTATTTTCCGAAGTAAAGGAATCTGGTGTATCTGGTCTGCTATGATCAAAGAGTTCTTCTAAATTGTATGTGAAATCCTCAATTTCTGACAGATCTGAATGGGGTGATGAAGGTCTACTATGAGAATATTTCAAGAAATAGTTACAGTGTTGACCCATAAACTGTTCTACATTTAAATGTGGGTCAGTGAACGATTCGTCAACAGAAACTACAGATTCAGGAGAACATGCTCTGAAGTCTAACAACCATTCTTGCATTAGCGCATAGTCAAATTCAGATGAAATAGATTCTGGGGATAACGGTCTGCAGCTAAATAACATGTCAAGTTCAAAGTCTGATACATCTGATTGTGGTGACTGTGCTCTACTCTCATCAAAGAGATTGTCCAGGAAGAAATCAGTGCCTTCCCAGTCAGAGACTGTTGACGAAGGTGTACAAGACCTATGCCCTGAGAAATGATGATGTTGACTAAAATCAACGGATCTGAACTGGGGTACAGGTGAGTCCGGAGACAGTGGCCTCCATTCACTTTGAGACGCTGCTGACTCAGGAGATGATGGCCTGCATTTAGTGATCAAGTCAGCCTCATCAATGTAAGAAGACTCATCAAACAATATTATGGGACTCACTGGTCTATCATGTAGCGAAACGGTTTCCAACAGGTTGGATGATAAATTACCATGGTGAATCCCTCGCACCACATCCGCATATGACACAGTTCTTGAAGTGAACAAGGCTCTGGTCGAGATTACTGCAGGTTTGTTAAGGCTAGCATTATTTTCCGAAGTAAAGGAATCTGGTGTATCTGGTCTGCTATGATCAAAGAGTTCTTCTAAATTGTATGTGAAATCCTCAATTTCTGACAGATCTGAATGGGGTGATGAAGGTCTACTATGAGAATATTTCAAGAAATAGTTACAGTGTTGACCCATAAACTGTTCTACATTTATATGTGGGTCAGTGAACGATTCGTCAACAGAAACTATAGATTCAGGAGAACATGCTCTGAAGTCTAACAACCATTCTTGCATTAGCGCATAGTCAAATTCAGATGAAATAGATTCTGGGGATAACGGTCTGCAGCTAAATAACATGTCAAGTTCAAAGTCTGATACATCTGATTGTGGTGACTGTGCTCTACTCTCATCAAAGAGATTGTCCAGGAAGAAATCAGTGCCTTCCCAGTCAGAGACTGTTGACGAAGGTGTACAAGACCTATGCCCTGAGAAATGATGATGTTGACTAAAATCAACGGATCTGAACTGGGGTACAGGTGAGTCCGGAGACAGTGGCCTCCATTCACTTTGAGACGCTGCTGACTCAGGAGATGATGGCCTGCATTTAGTGATCAAGTCAGCCTCATCAATGTAAGAAGACTCATCAAACAATATTATGGGACTCACTGGTCTATCATGTAGCGAAACGGTTTCCAACAGGTTGGATGATAAATTACCATGGTGAATCCTCGCACCACATCCGCATATGACACAGTTCTTGAAGTGAACAAGGCTCTGGTCGAGATTACTGCAGGTTTGTTAAGGCTAGCATTATTTTCCGAAGTAAAGGAATCTGGTGTATCTGGTCTGCTATGATCAAAGAGTTCTTCTAAATTATATGTGAAATCCTCAATTTGTGACAGATCTGAATGGGGTGATGAAGGTCTACTATGAGAATATTTCAAGAAATAGTTACAGTGTTGACCCATAAACTGTTCTACATTTAAATGTGGGTCAGTGAACGATTCGTCAACAGAAACTACAGATTCAGGAGAACATGCTCTGAAGTCTAACAACCATTCTTGCATTAGCGCATAGTCAAATTCAGATGAAATAGATTCTGGGGATAACGGTCTGCAGCTAAATAACATGTCAAGTTCAAAGTCTGATACATCTGATTGTGGTGACTGTGCTCTACTCTCATCAAAGAGATTGTCCAGGAAGAAATCAGTGCCTTCCCAGTCAGAGACTGTTGACGAAGGTGTACAAGACCTATGCCCTGAGAAATGATGATGTTGACTAAAATAAACGGATCTGAACTGGGGTACAGGTGAGTCCGGAGACAGTGGCCTCCATTCACTTTGAGACGCTGCTGACTCAGGAGATGATGGCCTGCATTTAGTGATCAAGTCAGCCTCATCAATGTAAGAAGACTCATCAAACAATATTATGGGACTCACTGGTCTATCATGTAGCGAAACGGTTTCCAACAGGTTGGATGATAAATTACCATGGTGAATCCCTCGCACCACATCCGCATATGACACAGTTCTTGAAGTGAACAAGGCTCTGGTCGAGATTACTGCAGGTTTGTTAAGGCTAGCATTATTTTCCGAAGTAAAGGAATCTGGTGTATCTGGTCTGCTATGATCAAAGAGTTCTTCTAAATTGTATGTGAAATCCTCAATTTCTGACAGATCTGAATGGGGTGATGAAGGTCTACTATGAGAATATTTCAAGAAATAGTTACAGTGTTGACCCATAAACTGTTCTACATTTAAATGTGGGTCAGTGAATGATTCTTCAACAGAAACTACAGATTCAGGAGAACATGCTCTGAAGTCTAACAACCATTCTTGCATTAGCGCATAGTCAAATTCAGATGACACAGATTCTGGGGATAACGGTCTGCAGCTAAATAACATGTCAAGTTCAAAGTCTGATACATCTGATTGTGGCGACTGTGCTCTACTCTCATCAAAGAGATTGTCCAGGAAGAAATCAGTGCCTTCCCAGTCAGAGACAGTTGACGAAGGTGTACAAGACCTATGCCCTGAGAAATGATGATGTTGACTAAAATCAACGGATCTGAACTGGGGTACAGGTGAGTCCGGAGACAGTGGCCTCCATTCACTTTGAGACGCTGCTGACTCAGGAGATGATGGCCTGCATTTAGTGATCAAGTCAGCCTCATCAATGTAAGAAGACTCATCAAACAATATTATGGGACTCACTGGTCTCTCATGTGGCTCTATTCTTTCTAAATAGTTGGTTGATACGTTATCATGATGAATCGTTCTTACCACATCTGCATAAGTCAGTCTTACTGAAGTGAACACAGTTCTGGTCGAGAACACATCAGATTTACTAACACTAGCTCTGACTTCCGGATTTTTGGAAATGTTTTTCGAAGTGGATAGTTCATAATTGACTTTTGCTGTATTTTCAATAGGACATGAATCATTTGATGTATTTGACGTTTTTAATTTTCTTGAAGATGATTCTATTTTCTCTGCTTTTGTTTCATCTTTCTTAGAAAATATTTGTCCCAGAAAGTTCAACACATACTTTGGCCTCTTGATTAATTTAAACACATTTGGTCTAAAAGTATCTTCCTTTTTCCCCTGTGGATTAAGTGTTTTACTGGGAAGCTGGTTGGAATTGTCTTTGTGTTGTGCTTTTTGTGTGTCATGTTTGGCATTTTTAAATTTAAACAGCCCTCTTTCTTGCCCTGTACTCCTCTCCTTGTCATGATGGTCTGCAGTAGTTTCTGTGTGTTTTACTAATGACGTTGAATGAAGTGGTTCTTCATTATTTTTAAAAGCGATATTTGTAGTCCCTAATGGTTTAGGACTTTGTGACAACTGTACCTTTGAAAACCAGTAATCTATATATGAATGTTTTTCTGGTATGTTTGGTGATGGGAATTTGGAAGAGTTAACTGGAAATTGCATTTCATTGGAATTAATAATTTCTTCATTATATCCTGTACTGAATGTTGTACAAGTGTCTGGAATATGCTCAGACAAAAGGCTTTCTTTTGCATCTGACATTGTTGGTGTGCATAGATCTGAGATCTGTGTTGGTAGAGATGGACTGTCATTTGAATATAACAAAAAATAATCACATGTTTGACGCTTTAGCTGGGAACGGGTTGGTTCTGATAGAGCCAGTTCAAGAAATGAGAAACTACACAGGGACATTTCTGAGTCTGCTGAGCAAGCTCTACTGTGTTCCACATCTTCCTCTTCCCCTATAGAATTTGAAACATGCAGTTGTTCATTATTTTCTATAATATTCATCCTGTTAGCAGTGCTATAGCATTTCGTCTTAAAAATATGTGTACTAAAGCAACAAGTTGTCTCTGGTGATGACGAGGTAAAGCACTCCTTGCCAGTCAGCTTATCCTTACAATAATTTCTAGAGTCTTTAACTGGGACACTAACAGGACAGTTATCTGTTGAGTCACATGTCATAAATGCAGACTGTGCTTGTAGCTGAATGGTTTGTTGAAATGTCTCATTTAATTTCACTGTCTTTAGAGATGTAGAAAAAAGTGGTTCTGATGTGTGGGCACAATCTTCATCCTCATCAATAAACATCAAGTTCTCCATATATCCGCCTAGGTAATCTTGAGACTTTGACATTTCTTGCAGCTTAAAAAATGTAAAAACATTTCCAGTACTTGAATTTTGTATTACATTGTCATATGTTTGCTTGAGGAAAGAGTCAGCAACAGTAGTACTTTGTCTCTGAGATGCCAACGCTTCTACATTGATTTCATCTTCAGTCCCACCAAAGGGTGCACTATGAAGTTGCATTATACATCTCATGTCGTTACAAACATCCTCAAAGTCACGCTCAACCTGCTCTGACTCTACAAGGCTTAGACCAAAGTCTTTAATTGTTATTGATGGTGGTATATTCACACAATCAAGTTGTTTGCTGTGATCCGATGTAAAACCAAAATGTTGAGATGGGAGAGCCTGTTCCAAGTCATGTTGGCTTTGACACAGTGGACCTCTTGTGGCTTCCCCAGTCTTGAAACAATGTGCATTTTTCTCTTTGCATTTAGTAATAAATTCCACTTGGTTTTCCACTTCTGCTTCTTTTAGTGTAGGAAGTTTACTTACTTGCTCATCCTCTAAGGTATAACTTGTTGGCTCCTGTATATTAACATCATCAGGGTTCCAAAGGGAGGGATTCAATTCTCTGTAGAAAAAAACAACACATTTTTATTTCAAATGATGGCTTTTAGCATGCACAATACTGAAATAAACAATAACTACTGTGGAATCTCAAGCTCCTCCAGTAGATCGTGTATGCTTTCTGAATGAGTGTGCTCAACAGGCTCTGCCCAGGATGGAATGTCCAGCAAAGATGCAACTGAAAGGTCCTCTTCTGAAACAGCTGGAGGTGGTCTGCGTTCCCCACCTTCAACCCTTCTAACAACTCGGGGGCTATCTACATCTTCTTGCACTGAAGACAGGGCTACTGACACTGTCAAAGAATAAAAATCAGAGTTCGTTAAAGAAAAAGTTACTTTTTCTTTAAATTGCCTTTTCTTTATATTGCAAATACATTTGCATACCTTCACTGTGATCAAGTGTCTTCTCAATCTCAGCATAGGTCCTTGATGTTTGTTCAACTACTGACTTGTTCATTTGAGTTTCAATAAGATGTACTATGTCCATGCGGTTGATCTTCGTCAGTCTTTTTACCAAACAATCCTCTGACAATGACAAGACAATCAATGATGAAAGTATGTATTTATTGTCGATGCTTGATGACAATAAACATTTTACTTACCAGTGGCATGTTTTCCTTCCCTTTCAACCCAGCGCTGAAGCAAGGCGTGGCTCTGTTCCTGAAGTGAATTGGGATTTTCTGTTCTAATGACTTGGATGTCATCCTCACTAAATTCAAGTTCTCTTGCAAGCTCTGGGTGAATAACAGAAATAAATATATGAAAAGGTGAAACTTTTAGTTTTCTAAAATACATTTTAGTTTCAAACTTACCAGTCCAGCTGAAGCCAAGAAGATCTGCGATGATTGTCAAAGTTTCCTCTTTTCTGTCAGCATCATCCTGCCAATCTACTAAAAAGCCACCATATTATGTGAAAATGTGTATTATTTAAACAAGGAAGGCAAAATATTCTATACAAAGCAATAAAATACAAATACGATTTAATATAAACGTAATAAATAAATTGCTGTTGTTTTTAGCAACTTTGTCACAATGCATGCATAAAACAAATGGGAAAGTTTAGGGATGAATTTTGTTAGTATGACTGTAATAATTGCAGCTGGATTAAAATTTGTGGAGAAACAAGTCTATGAGAATAACTGTATTAGTATTAGTTTTATGCTGACAATTTAATTGCTACTGTTAATTGCATTCTTAGTTAGGTTATAGGATTTGTACAATGCTGTTATTCAATCTTGAGATTTTGAACACATAAAAACACAAAGGGCAAGTATGAAAAAATATAAATGAAATACATGACAAATATGCTACAGTTTTAACAGTATACCATATTCAGACAAACAAACAAACAAACAAACAAACATAAAAAACATAGAAGACAAATGGTGGTGGTGACCTAACCATACCTGGTGTATACTCTGGAGTTTGTTCAACGGCGACTCTCTGCATCTGAGTTTCTACAGTGTCATCCCAGGATGGCCTAGATTCAAATACATCCTCTTTTTCAAAAGAAGACTGGATAGAAACTAAAGGATGGGCATCTGAATCAGAGCTCTGCAGGGTTGGGATGTCATAAGTAAAAATAACAGAATCTGGACTCCTATGACTAGTGCTGCTTGAATCCAAAGAAAACCTAGTGGAGTGATCAGTATTCTTGGAAAGTTTAACTTGTTTTGTAACATTAAATGAGTAAGGGTGCACCTGTGCTGCAGGTTTCTGGCTACCTAAGTTTATAATGGTTTTGCTACTTTCAGAGTAGCTTCTACTGTTTTTACACAAATCTTGGCTTTTACTGTCACATTCAGTCTCTGATCTTGTTCTCCGATTTAAAACATGGCCTTCTGCTGACATAGTACTTTCGTTTATATGAATACTGTTTCCTGAGGCTGGCAGAGGATCTACCTTTTGCATGTCAATTTCAATCACTGAGCATTGATCTTCATCAAATTCTTCTTCATCAACTTCCTCGGATGACTCAGAGGATTCATTGTCCTGTTTTGAATGCACCATGAGACCGTGAGACTGTGTATCCAACTGAAGGTCAGCAATTGTAGTATCAAGATCCAGACCAAGGTTTTCAGTAATTTCACTATAATTTTGAATGTCTGAGACCAAAGCAGTGGATGATCCAAGCTGAGCCTCTTCAGAGTTGCCAAAGTTAGTTGAGCAGAGTGATTTCTGAGACATATCGAAAGCTGTAGGTTTAGGGGTTGGAACTTGATTATTTTCTGCATGAGAAATTATCGATGTGTTCTCTACACGTTCCACTTCAAATGTTTGCTCTATTTGTAAAATTTCAAAGGGTTCTATGTTTTCATCAACTTGTCTAACGGTCATGTCAATAGCCCCACCCCTTGTCATTTCAAATAGTTTCCCCTCTTGAAACTGAAATGGATCTGCTTCTCCCGTATGGAAAGTTGAAGCACTTACAAGGCCTGTACATTCAGACTGAGGATCAATGAGAGGGTCAGCATTTGACCCAGTCAACTGTGTTGAACATTCTTGATTGTGTTTCTCAGTTTCAACTTGTTCCATTTCATCAAATGTTTTAATCTGTGCAGCCATTTTGAACATTTCTTGTTCAACAGAAAAATCTTTATTTCTGGTATCATCAACATTGTCATTGTTAAAGGTGCCCCTTTCTGTCAGACTGTCAGAATAAATTGTGGTATACATATTGGATGTGGGACACTCATTAGTTCCTTCAGTTTCGATCTGTTCAGTTCCATCACAGTAAACTGTTTTGTCAAAAGCATAGCAGGCTTTAAGCTGTAAATCGTAATCTTCATACACAGCATACTTTGATTCAGTGGGCCTTGTTTCAGTAGGGCTTCCCTCAAGTGAATCTTGACAAGGTGACTCCTTAGTAGGACTTGGTTCAATGGAATCTGGAGATTTCTTTGAAGATTGATCCTCTATCACAGGACTTGACTCTAGGGAGTCCTGCTGAGAACAATCACTACCTTGTTTATTGAAGTCCTCACAGTGCAGTTTCTCTAAACTGTCTGGCCTTTGTGGCTTTTGGTCATATTCAGACACTTTGACATCTGAATGAGTATTAACTGTACTATCATATTTTGTGTCCAGACTGGAGTCTTTTGAACACAGCTGGGGTTTGAGCAAGTCACTGCCAAAAGTTGGGTCTTTGGTGTCTACGTAGATAGTCTTCTCTTGCGATATATGGGCTGTTGATCCTTCTGGAATATCGTTAGGCAAGATATCTTGTGCGAAGTTCTCATAAACTTCCTCCTCTATTTGGTGTGGCTGGACATTTGCTGCCTTTTCTTTTAGATGAAGATCTAAATCACAGCTGAGTAATGAGATCATACCTGACATATCTTTTTCTATTGCATGTGTCTTCGTTGTTCGTTCAATAATCATTTCTTTGAATTGTGTTTCCATTTCAGAACCCGGTGATTTACCACACTCAGAAAATTGTGCACCACTTACCCCATCCTCTAACTTCCTATTCTTAACAGTGGCTTGTACAAGGCTCTCTTGATGACAATGTTCATCTGGATAATTTTGTATTTCCAATGGATTTTCTTGCATGTATTGTTCCAAATCACAACTGAGAAGAGAAATCATACCTGACATGTCTTTAGTTACAGTTTGTTTTTCTGACACAGTTTTTTGGTTAATTTGTATTACTTGACATGGTACTTCCAAGACAGGGCTGTGTGGATGTTTTTTAAATTGTTTATTTGAATCTTTCTTGATGTCATTTTCTATTTTGTTAGTTTTATCAACAGTTTGTTCACAAACTAGTGTATCATCTGTATTAAATGATCTATCTTCCTCAGGGGTAGACTCTTTAATTTCACAATAAGCTTCAGACTGTGTTCGTCTTTTTGAAGCATTTAAATGCTCAGAGTTGTCCATGACAATATCTTCATCTAATAAATAACCTAATGCGGAAGTAGTTTTGAAATTGTTGTCTGTATCTGGATCCAGCACAAGCGGCATGCCTAACGACTCCTGGGATCTTTCTGGACAAGTTGCAATTCTTTCTTTGTTGGTAAGATCACCCTTTATTTTTTGGGTATCAATATCCGGTTCTAATGGCATGTGTTTTTCTTTTGTTTCTATGGTATATTTTTCAATCATAGATTCGTTTTCGTCATCTTTAGCATACACATCATTCTTGGAATCTCTGGCTCTTGGCTCTTCATTTCTATCAAAGGCATATCTCAAATGTTCAGGTTTGTCTTCTTTAGTTAAAATAACCTCCTCAAATGTCTCCTGAACTATGTCAATTTCCTCTTCTCGGATTGGTGTGTTTTTTAGGCATTCATCTAATTCTTTATCCAAAAGGGTTGCCATGCCTGACATGTCCTTAACTGTTGAAAAAAACTGTGCACTTCTGTGTCTTTCAATGCAAACTTCTTGAAACTCTGGTTCCCCTATTGTAAGTTTCAGACTGTCAACAACTGTATCGTTCTGTTTGATTTCATCAATATACATTTCTTCATTTGAAACAGAAATGTTGTCTCTGCTTCTTGAGTAACTCAGCATGTCTTCAGTAATCTGACCTGTTATAAGAAGCTGTTCATAATTTTCACCATCCCCAGAATAAGAGTCAATATCGTCAGTGAGTATTTCGGTCTCAGGTACTTCAATCCGGTACCCCATATCGACTGAAGTGGTTTTGAAAAGTTGGTACTCGGGATTATCCTCCAGTTCAGCTTTTATGTCGGCACTGAAGTCCTCCGAAGGTCTACGGTCTGGACTGATCTGCATGTCTTGGGAGTTTCTGGCAATGCTAATGAATGGTTCATCTAATGTCAATGAGCCACCATGTGAGTTTGACCAATCTCCCTCACCTGTGTCAGTAACAGCAGGCTCATCAATAACTGGTTCATGTTCAGTCAGTTGGGTCAAATCAGCATTTTCACATGTCACTGCTGCAATGCAAGCAACACTAATGTGCTCAAACAGGCCTTTAGTTCTTCCGGTGTTCTGTTCAATTTCAAATGATTTAATTCGGTCTTTAACAGACAATGTTTCATCCTCTGATAATTTTTGCGTTGCATTTTGAGAAGGTGGTTGATCACTAATATCCATCTCTTTATAACAAGCTGTTTCTAAAATTAAGGGGGTTACTTTGAGATTGTGTGTTTGTAGTTCTTCATTTGAGCAACTATGTTGATCTTGGATTGTGGTTTTCTTATCTAAGGGCTCTGTCTGTGTAATAAATGAAGAGGAAGACTCTTCCAATAACAGCAATGTTTTTCTTTGCACTTTAGCTGACTCTGACTCGTCCTCTGACAAAGGTAGGACGCCATCCTCATTAACCACGACAATGTCAGCAAATTTTACTTTCTTTTCTACTGGAAGTTGTGGCTCCTCACGCTGGTCCTTGTTAGAGCTTTGTGACTGAGTAATTTCGTGAATATCAGCTTGTATTATGAATTCTTTGGAAAGGTCTTGTCCTGCATTCGAGTCTCCATCAAGTGATTCAGATAATACAGTTGAAAGTGAGGTAGCCATAAGTTTTTGCTCAATTGGTTTAGCTTTTACAACAGTCTGGTTTGTCTGAAATGTTTTCCTCAGATCTTTAACGGACATGGTCTGACTTTTATCTACATGTTTTGCAGTCTCTGAGCTGTGAGTCTGATTAATAGAAGAAGTCACTGACTGATCAACTCTTTCCTCCTTTTGAATTTCTTGTAAGTGAATGTTTTGCTTAGCATTCTGTGTAGGATCCTCTGTAGCCTCTACTTTAGCTGGCACATATGATTCACATGAAGCCGGAACAGCTTTGTGTTCAAAAAGTCCAGTTTTATTTTTTGATGGATCTTGGCCAGTCTGGAAGGCTTTCATTAACTCTTTGACAGACATGGTTTCCTCTAATCTCTCAGTTTCAGATCTTGGTGATTTAGGAGACCTAGAAACCTTGGGCAATTCTGGCATGTCGTCCTCTGTTCTCTGCCCATCTTCTATACGGGAAACCTGTGTATGTGTATATTTTTGCATTTCCTCTTCTTCAAACTTACTCTGTAAAGCCTTAACTCTGTCACTTATAGAGCCAATAGAGGTTTCAACAACTAGAGGAGAAACAGGGGGTTCTGCAGCTGAGCTTGGTACCTGAAGCACAGAGTCACCATCTAAGGATTCAACTGAGCTCATACGCTCTAACTCGCCCTCTGAGCTACTGCATCCAGATTGCTCCCTCTCACGAAGTTTTTTGCGAATAGGTTTCTTGATATCGGGTGGCCGCCGCTTGCCTTCTTTACAAGAACTTTGGAAAAGATCATCTTGAGAGGCACTTGTTGATATGGACTTCTGTTCCGCAGATGGGATATTGTTGATGATATGTTCAGTGGTAATTTCTGGGTTTTTCTCACTTAAGATTTCCAGTTGATCACTATGCACCTCATTGGTATCAGACACTAAAGTAGATTCATCTTGATCATAAAATTTAGAAGTGTAAAATTGGGTTGTTTCTGTTTTCAGTCTGGACTGTTCCACAGCAACTAATAGATCATCCACCAATGCTCTGGCTCCAACTCTCTCAACATTTGTTAAAAGCTCTGTGTGGTCAGCAGGTATGGAGGACATTCTGATGTCTGACATGTCAGACAGAAGGTCAGGGCTTGCAAGTGTTGCAGGATCAAGAGTTTGACCAACTCTTAAGGAGAAAGTCTCTGTTGACTCAGATTCATCATCTTTCAACACAAAAACTTTAACCCAAAAGATAAAAAACAAGGGACAAATCAAGTGGGAGAAGAAAGACACAAGAGACTGTGATCAAAACATTGACATCAAACGTCCATCTTCATTTGTGAGAGCAGAGAGAGGAAAAATAGTCTTTGAGGGAAGGCCAAAAGGGAGATGAAATGGTGATCCAGAGAAGGAAGTAGAGAAGCGTAAGCAAAGGTTGAAATAACAAAACAGGTTTAACAGAGCCAAGAAGGATAACCTTATTTGGTTTACTTTAAGATGAACACTGATAACAAACAAACACTCAAAACAAATGAACCAACAGAAATTCTCAAGATTGTTGCGAACATGAAAACTCATGTTTTTTCAATAAATTATATTGGAATTAGAAATCAAGTTTGATAAAACAAGTAAATGATTTAACAAAATAAGAACATTCTATATAGTGTTTTGAATTAATATTACCTTATACGTGTTAAGTTTATTCATTTACTTTTACATATTGTTGTGTGTATTGAATGTGATTGTCAAAGCTTAGAGTGGTTTCACTGATGTAGATGTATAAATATTGTTCATGTAAATCCCTCGTCTGGGAGTGGTCCATGAGAGAAAATGTTTTAGGTGGTTTTAAAATCAAAACGTTTTGACTGCCGTCGAAAGTCAATTCAATCTGAAGGTGCTATACAGTGGAGCTAGAAATTTCTCTGCTTTTCTCTCCCTGTCAGTCTTGTTATGAGTCGTTTCAGCCCTTTTGTTCTCTGCCTGCCTCTTCCTCGATTGCCTTGATTTCTCAATTGAGAAAGGTTTGAGAATACTGTTGTACACAGAAGTTAGATTATATCTTAACCCTCCATTTCTGTTCAAAATTCAGATTGAAAATTACTTCCGGCGGTCGAAACATCTTGATTTAAAAAACAGTGTCCAGACGACTATCTTTGAAAACCTTTTGAAAACCTTTGAAACATTTTCTACCATGGATGAACATAGCATGAATGTCATAAAAAAATATAATATAATATAAATAATATAAATAATATAAATATTATTATTAATAACAGTAAAACCAGACAGTTGCCAACCGTATTTGTTAGTAAAGATAAGTAAGAGGAAGCAAGGTTAATCTTATGACCAAGAAATGAGGATGCAAAGCAATGCAGGCAAACATTTTAAGATTAAATTTATGGGTTTGTACACATGCAAATCTCAAGTAATCATAAGGATTGGATTCAATAATGAATTTATAGATAAAAATATACATGTTAGCAGAAAGGTTCAAAATAACTGATTTTCTAAAATAGATGTTTTTAATTTCAAAACTGAGAATATTTTGATTACATGATAGTATACTTACATTTCTTGTCACTCTTTTCACTCTGTAAAAACAGTCATAATCATCATGTCATCAGTATTGCTGATACTTAAAATATACAGTTTAGTAGCCTATTATAGGAAATATATATATTTTTCTACCTCTTCGTCAGCATCTTGGTCTGAATCAGATTCCTGTAAAAGAAGACAAAATTATTAGTGCAGAAACAGAAAACAAACAAAACTAGAAATATGTAATTCAATAACTAAAAAGAGTTCAGATAAAACAGACCTTTGAATATGTTGGTAGGGTGATATTGAGGTTGCAGATAGCATTGTGATTAAGACTGCGATAGGTGCGAGGTTCCTTTGTAAAAGACAAACGTCCACATGGCTCTTGAGAAGTGTCCCGAATCTGTTTAGTAAAATGACAAATAATTAGTAGTAAAATTGCTTAATATTAGTATTATTTTATATCGGTGAGATGACAGTGGTTCAGTGGTGAGGGTCAGTGGTTTGATCCCCACTTGAACCCATCTTATTTATTACAGTACACAGCACCAGTATCACAGTGCACAATTTAGAGTTGTGGTTGTGTGAGTGTAAGTAAGCAGCCTCACTTTGGTCAGTTTAATGAAAATACTTAAGTAAAAAGCTTTTACTCTTGACACTTGTCTGACACTTGTAAAGCTTGTAATGCACAACAATACACATTTAAGGCATTATTATTGATATAATTATAATCTGTGTATGAAGCATACTTTTATGAACAGGGCTAATCTGTTTTCCTTGAAGGCGAAGAAGCTGAAAACATGATGCTGTCCACTCTTGGTCAGAGGAACTAGGTTTCCAAAGCAGTCAGCAAATATGGGTTTTCCCTCCAGCACCTGCGTAAAAGCAAGATAAAGACAAAACTGGTGTAAGGTGTAATATTCAAATTGGGCTGGTTCAAAAAACATTTATCCTCAACATTCACCTCAACATCTCTGCTGCGTGCAACCTCTGTGAAGTTCTCTTGCTGTTCCAACGTCTTGTCCATCTTGTCGTCAGTCATACAGAAGCAGCGCAGTCGGGCCTCAATCGGGTCCAAAGTCTTGGCAAAAATGACAAACTTGGCCATGTAGGGCACACAAATGATCTCTCTGTAAAGCTGTGTGCCGAAGCTAACTGATTCTTGAGTTTGTCTGCAGTCAATAAGCCAGAACCTGGAAACATAAAATAAACACAATCAAGCTATTGATTAGACTTGGAATTTATTATTGGCTATACAATTATTACAATACAAGTGATATGAAAACATACCTTGCTGATACATTTGTGGTAAAGGAAACACATTGGTTAACAAAAGTTAGAGGTGTAGATCCTGTAATGTCCTCCCACTGAGCCGGAGTTGTTCCACCTGAAATAAGGTAAATAAAATAAAAGATGATAGAAGAAAAAGTTGTAAAACTATTGTAAAGTAGTATAGTATAAATCCAGACTGATTTATTAAATCTTATTCGATACCTACCAGTAATACTGCAAAGCAATCTCAAAGTTGGTGTCTCGCCACTGAGGCCTGTGTTCTGATCCTCGCTGTTGGAGTGCTTGGGAATGGGGATTGTCATAGTAATAGGTTTGTGGAACTTTCTTCGTCTTGGCTCTAATGTCACAATTGGACTAAATATTGCTTTATTGCCAAGGCATTTTCTCACTGTGTCAACCTCAATTGGCTGAGCCTGTGACAAAATACAACAATACTAAGTATACAATACTTCTATCTTAAAATTTTAATTTTCTTATATATCTCGTCTTCCGTACCTGGAGACCCACTCGTATCTTTTTGGTAAGTGCTCCTTCAGGGAACACAGCCTGGACCTGAGGCACCAGAGTGCTGCTGAGGACGCCTCCCTCTGGACCAATCAGATGGCTGTCTTGCTTTACCCGCGACACCACAGCAAAATACTGGGGGAAGTCTCGTGTGATTATTCGGCATATTCTTTTCTTCTCAAGTTCTTCAGGAGAATCAAGTTCTGTGAAGGTCAACATTCATGGTGTGAGCCAATCATGAACATTTTCTATGTGAAAATTTAGCCACTGTAAATCATACATACTTTCATCCATGCCATTAAGTATCTGGTTTAGTTCCTCTTCAGTGAAATCACAGTGGTGTTCCCTCCAGTTTTCTCCTGTTTCACTCCTCAAGATGACAAGCTCTCGCTCCGTACCTCGCAGTGCTGCAAAATGGGGGATCTCTACAATCACGGGCCTTAAACAACAAAAAGTTACAAAAACATTATTAATTGCATTCCTTTTAGATGCTAAATTTAGGTTTACAGATATAAAAACAACACAAATCAAAAAACAAAATAGTCAATCATAATCAGGTTCATGCAAAAATAAATTTATAAAAATGAACAAACAAACAACCAAATAAATACATATTAAAAACTTAACAATCTGGCAAAATCCAAACTGATAAATCAGATCTAATAATGTTGAAACACTTTGCAGCTAAACTGATTTAATGTGTGTCACATCAAAAACAAAGAAACAGAAATTATATCTTAGCATCACACATTCTCAAAAAGTAGTCATCAATATTGCCACATCTTGGTAAAATATACCATGTGCAATTGATGCAAACAATTCCATGGGAACCTGACAAAAGTTTGGGAATTAAAATCTGACAATGATCCATCCATTTTTAATGATGCAATATAAAATATACAGTAAAGCTGTAAATAAACAAAAAAGAACAAATATGATAGAATCAAGCTTCTGTGGTAGAGGGTGCCCCCACCCAGGGCCCTACCCGAGGAACTTGGTCCCTGGAGGACCCAGCTGAAGGATGCGACTGACCAGGCTCTCACCCTCATTGAGAGGGGGTGGAGCAGTGGGCAGATGCAGTTTACTGATCCATACGCAGCACAGAGATGAAGCCAAGAAAAACACATAAACACACAGATCTATGTAACAGACAGCTCTGATTCCCTTACTGCAACTCTGACTTACCCTAAGAACTGAGCTCCAGTGGGTCCCACTTCAATTATACGACCAGCCAAACCCTCTCCCTCCACCATAGGAGGCATGGAGGCTAGACGGTGTCTCTTCACCAGTCTACATGTCACTCTTGTAGGAGCAGAACACTTCCTTGGTGGGACAATAATACGAAGCCCATTGTGGCGGCAACCACGCATGGCTCCGCCTCTAGCGTCCACCATAAAACTGACCAGGAAGCTGAAAAAATGGCACCAACATGTTTAAGTCAGCAAAGCAAGTTACCATACAACAAGTATGATCTGTGGAGACATGTATATTGTGCAGCAGATAGCTCAAAATACTTCCAGGCACTAATGACTAATAATTAAGATCCAAGCAATATGATGAGGAATGTAATTTGACATGCCCCAATACTGTGTAACATTATTGTTGCATGACAACAGTGATTATAAAGAAAAAAATCATCATCATCGTCATCATCGTCATCATAACAGACCATCTCACAACTAATGTGCACCATGCATGTAAATGTCAAAAACATAACACAAAGATGCAAAACTTAAAAGCTTCACCTGCTGTTGTCATGGTCTAGACACGGTGTGGAGTGGCTATAGCAGAATACATCAACCCATACACAACCAACAAGACAGCCAAGTGACATAAAGGCAACAATAGACAACAAAGAGAAGAGAATAAAAGAGATGAGTTGAACCTGACACAGGACAGAATACACAGCACACACTACAATAGCAGAAAAGAGAGCTAAAGCACATGAATGATGGAGTCTTACTTCTAAATATAATATTACATATTTGCAAATGCATTTGTGCCTTAAGTTTAAATACCCAGAGTGTAGAAGTGTGGAGGACAGCACCACATTATCGAGGTGTTCAGCCCCCCAGCTCAGACGAAACGACTCCTTGTCCTCTCTCGACAGAGCTGATACCTTTGTAGAACAAGCAGCATTAAGAACATGCCCAGTAACAATATGGTAAAAAACTGACTGCAAATCAAACGTACTTGGTGGCTTGAAATCATATCTTCAATTAGAACTCCTTCTTTCTGGTGGAAGCTGTGGATTGTAGTAAACCTGTTAGAAATACATTTAGTGTTTGTGTGCCTGCATGCATATTACTTTGAAATTCAAATACATAACACCTGTCCAAATTGTGGCTCATGTAGCTGAACCCATCCAAATAATGCCCCGGTAAAGAATCATCTCCCAACTCTCTAAGATCCTCAGCTCTCAGATATTCACCTCCATCACCGGTCATTGTATCCTCACCTAGGAAATCAAGCAGTCAAAATTATGTCGAAAGTAGTGTTGTCACGATACTAAAATTTCAAACTTGGTTTTGATACTATCAAGTATCAAGCGTCGACACTGCAATAGTAACAAAAAGCTATTTTTTTTAGACAATAGACAGTAATAATAATACTTTTAATGTATTTATTTTATTTATTTATTTAAGGAAAAGGGGGAACAATTCATATTAATGAACATTTAAATAAATGTAAAAATGCCAGATTATAGCCTTAGGCTTATTTCCATCTGCAGATCCCCTGGCAGGTTAACAGAAAGATAAGAACATACACACAGCCTGTACACAGTGCACTTCAGTTACACGGAGACAGGAAAACAAGGATTTTTCATGTTAGTACAACTACAAATATTCAACAATACACAAGTCAAAGTACGACGGAGTATAAGGGCCAACTGAAAAAAAAAAATGCGGACATTACGAGAATAAACTCGTAACATTTCGACATTAAACTCGTAATTGTATGACTTTTTCTGGCTTCGACTTTATTCTCATACATTTACGAGATTAAAAGTCGTAATATTACGAGAATAAAGTCGTAATATTACGACTTATAATCACTTCATATGACGAGATTAAAAGTCGTAATATTACGAGAATAAAGTCGTAATATTACGAGATTAAAAGTCGTAATATTACGACTTTTAATCTCGTAATATTACGAAAAGAAGCTATTTCTTCCAAATCTGTTTGGTTCTTCCGACGAAACAAACCCAAACGTCTGCATTGTCGCTTCAAAGTCCTTAAACTAATGATAATGTGGTGATGCTGTGCTAAAAGACACAGTATTTCTTCGTGTGTAAACCCTAGTTCAAAGTATAACCGCACAAAATGCTCCATATCTCCATAACACAGGTACTGGCTTCATACACATTTTCGTCTGTATTCTCGTAATATTACGACAATAAATCTCGTAATATTACAATTTTTAATCTCGTAATATTACGACTTTTTATCTCGTAATATTACGACTTTATTCTCGTAATATTACAATTTTTAATCTCGTAATATTACGACTTTTTTCTCGTAATATTACGACTTTATTCTCGTAAATGTATGAGAATAAAGTCGAATCCAGAAAAAGTCATACAATTACGAGTTTAATGTCGAAATTTTACGAGTTTATTCTCGTAATGTCCGCATTTTTATTTTTTTCCCCCAAATGGCCCTTATACTCCGTCGTATCAAAGAGTGACAGACAAAACTATGTTATGTGGTCTTGTACTCGTTCTGAAAAAGCTCAAGATCATTCTAAAATAGTTTTGTCCTATTTTGTTAGTATTGATACCTGTTCAATTGAGTATCTAGTTTCAGTGCTAGTTTTCCATTTCATTAGCATCTGATTTTTGATAGTTTAACCCTCGTGCTCTCTTCGTTTCGAGCAATATACGTTTTCATATGAGGAAAAAAATACAATTTTATAATAACTACACCTTATTTTGCCTTAACAAAGCATTAACAAAGACTTAATTCATCATGAACAAATAGTTTATTAAGCATGATTCACGATTAGTAAGGTTGGGGTTAGGGTTGGGGTTAGGAATTAGGGTTGGATTATTAGTTAAATAGTTTCTAATACTAAGCCTTTGTTCATGCTTTATTAAGGCAGGAATATGTGTAATTATTATAAAGTGTTACCAAAAATACTTATTTTATTTTTAAAAATCGCATAAATTGTATGTTAGGTGATGTTTTGGACCACCCATTCATAGTGATGAAATAAAGAATAAAACAAAAAATCTAGATAGGGTCAAATGGACCCGGAGATAGAGGAAGGGTTAACTCCAGTCAAAAGTATAGTTTCCATCCACTAAATGCAACCTAAATCATTACAACCTAAATCATTACAGTGAGTAAGTAAGATTCAAGTGCATGAGAGTATTAAAACGGCTAAATGATAGATATGATTAGTTCATCACATTAAACAGGTTATATCATATATTATGAAAATGCTAAACTGACGGTTAAATTTGTCAGAAAACAATACACAGCAAGCTGGAAGTGCTGGGGCATTTTCTTTACCTTCCACTTCTACAGATCCGTCAGTAAAAGTCTCGTCATCAAGTCTAAAAGCTTTAAAACATATAACCGCCATTTTTAAAACTACATTACCCATAACACACTCATTACAAATGAAAACAGTGATTGGTTAAGGGTTATATTTTTGTGACGTGACTTACCTTCTTCGTCTGAAACATCTAAGTCCTCGGTCATTGTCTCTGGCACATTCAGCTTGTGTTTCTCTGTGACTGTCTGAAATGTCAAGACGCCATGGACAAAAGTCGCAAATAAGTAAGAATATGTTGTGTATGTAAAGAAAAATAGTTATCAAGCTTACTGTTGTGGTAGTGATGACCTCCTCTGTCACCACTTTCAGAGTGTCAACCACAGAGATGTAACCCAGGCGTTTGGCAATGGACAAAGCAGTGTTTCCATTCTAAGAAAAAAAAACAAAAACAAACATATTTTATTTTATTTAAATTATTATTTTCTCTAAGCAGTCCTATTTTTTCCTCTTACCACCGTTGTAGCATTTGGTTTGGCTCCATGTTGCAACAAAACATTTATGATATGTGTGTTCCCTTGTTGTGCTGCCTGGTGGAGCGGTGTGTATCCATTCTAAAAGAAAAAGAGATTTATTTGAAACATTTTAGTATAAATTATTTGAAGTTCTATGTTGACTACTTTATGATCACCTTTGTTTTGGCATTGACGTTGGCTCCTTGTTGCAACAGGAAGCTCACCATTTTGGCATTCCCATAATGGCAGGCCACTATAAGAGGAGTATATCCAAGCTACAAAGAGAAGTGAGAGCATGCTGAAGTATTGTGAACATACATTCTAAGTGTTGGTTTTGGTTAAGTTATGTTACCTTTGTTTGCTGATCTAAGTTAGCGTCATGTTTGGCTAGTACTTGTGCTGCATTTACTCTGTCTTCTTGGGCAGTAAGATGCAGAGGAGTCAAACCAGTCTGTAATCAAAGAATTTAAAGCTGATCTGTCTGCTCTTAACAATATATACATAGATTTGTGAACATACCTTGGTTGCTGCATTTACATGTGCTCCTTTGCCCAGCAGCAGAGCAGACATTTCAGCGTGTCCTTCCTGAGCTGCGAGGTGTAAAGGACTGACTCCCTGTTTAGTCAGGGCATTGGTCTCTGCTCCATACTGAAGCAGGGAAAGTGCTAGGTTGGTCTGGTTCTTTTTAGCAGCAATGTGCAGAGGGGTGTAGCCATTCTGTACAAGAAAAGGAAGCATGGTTAAACTATTTAAGATGATTTACACTGTTTATACTACAAGCTGGAAGTCTTACCTTTGCAGTGACATGAGGTGAGGCACCTTTATCAAGCAGCAGCAGAGCGACTTCCTGGTTATCATAGTGAGCTGCCACATGAAGTGGGGAGAGACCATTCTGAAAAAGACAATAAATATTTCTTCCTCGTCTTCTTTGAAAACTAAAAAGAAAACTGGGCATGTAATGTTATGTGTTTTTTTCTCTAGCTCACCTTTCCTACATCATCAGGGAGAGCTTTCTTTTGAAGAAGCAGTTTTGCTACATCAAGGCTTCCATATTTAGCTGCTACATGCAACGGGGTAAATCCTTTCTATAAATAGAAAATACAACTCTCTTCAATCTATTTAACACTAGCAAACACTTTCTGGGCTTAACAAAGTTCACAAAAATATTAAAATGTGTATTTATTATAACATCCTGTTTTGACCTTAGTGGCAAGAGAGTGTGAGGCCCCAGCCTCCAGGAGCACAGCTGCAGTCTCCACCTGCCCCTCTCTGGCTGAGATGTGGAGCGGAGTGTAACCGTTGGTGGTGGCAGCATCTGGATGAGCCATGTGCTGCAATAGGAGCTGGACGATATCTGTTTTTCCTAAACGGGAGGAAATGTGGAGGGGAGTTTGGTCCTCCTAGATGAGCATAGATAAAATGAGATGTTTAATTATATATTAAAAATGAAAACTATGCCATAGTTCTGTAATAAACTTGTATAAGATGATATTAAAACATACCCTGGCCATAGCATCTACAAATGCGCCATTCCTGAGCAAACAGCGAACAACTTCCATCTGACCGGCTCGTGCTGCCATATGAAGTGCAGTTTCCCCACGCTGATTTGCACAGACAGAGATGAAGTGAGTACTCCTTTCTTTTCTCGACATATGCATCATTGTGTAGGCAATGTTAATGTTTTAAATTACGGCACTCAATACACTATAATGTCTCCTCTTATAAGATACATTTTTTTGGAAGAAGCACTTACAATGTTACGAATATCCGGGGACGCTCCATTTTGCAGCAGAAGCAGAACAATGTTGAGGTGGCCCATGAAGGCAGCTACATGAATGGGAGTCAACCCAGACTAGAAATGAAAGATGACAAAAAATATAAAAAACAAACTGGCAAACATACCTGGAAAAATAATATTGTGAGATTGTTTTAAAATATCTTACCTCAGTTATTGCCTGGATGGAGGCCCCATATTTGACCAACAGCTCCATTACTTTGACTCTGTTTTTCTTACAAGCAATGTGAAGAGGAGTGAAACCATTCTGTTGCACAAAAAAATAATTACAGCTAAGCGTAACATGTAAGATCTCTGCATGAATTTCCACATATAGACAGAAATGTTCCAGTTTTGGCCAAATTATTGGGATTAAAATGGTGAGTGATTTAAATTTTCGGCACTCACCAAAGCTCTAGCATTAGGATTGGCCTTCTTGTCCAGTAACAGCTTGGTGACTCTGTAGTGGCCACAGTGAGCGGCGACATGTAGTGCTGTGAGGTAGTCCAATGTGACATCATCAACAGGCGCCTTGTGCTGCAGCAGTAGCTTCACGCACTCTATGTGGTCTCCCTGGGCTGACATGTGAAGAGGGGACAGTCCATTCTGTGGAGAGAACATATACGAATAAATAAAATAATGAAATGTTTTACAACCTCACTGCTACTACTTTTGTTGATATACAGTATATGGTGATTTTAGAATTTTCCATTCAAAATCATTTGGATTGCTACTGAACCAAAGTACTAGTAGATCCTCTGATAGTACCTTGGTTCTTGCGAGGATGGGGGCTCCTCTCTCCAAAAGGATCTCCACTGCCGGGTCATGCCCACTTCTTGCTGCACAGTGAAGCGGGGTTAAACCATCCTGAAAGACAATACACACGTGGATACATTTTACATAATCTTATTACATACTACTTCAAATAAAGTAGTTGAGTGAATAAATAGATAACTTACTCTAGTTTTGGCATCAATCTGAGCCCCTCGGTCTAGAAGTAAAGCCACCATGTTGGTGTTCCCGCGTTTTGAAGCCACATGAAGAGGAGTAATTCCATTCTAATTAAGGGAACATAAATTAATCCTGTGTCATTTATTTGAAAGAAACTTGCTTTTAACATTTGTGGAAGATTTTATTTTGTTGATGGTGCACCTTGTTACCCCTGAACGCACTTTAAAAATATACAGTTTTTTAGCAAAACATGTTGTTGTAAGTGGGGAAATGTAATTATTAAGTCATGCTGTTATACTTAAGTCAAATACAGAACATTCAAGGGGTCTGAAGGTAGGACGAGAGGACAATGTTGTACCCGGGCTGTGAAGTCCACAGCTGCTCCTCTGTTCAGCAACAAGGTGGAGACATTCACATTACCGTAGTGAGCGGCGATGTGCAGAGGAGTGAAACCACTCTGTTAGAGACACACAGGGAAACAGCAAGCCATCACACCATAAGAAGGAAGGAAAGACAAACAAGAGGAGGCAAATGGCCACAAATTACAAAGAGTTAAAACAATATTGTCAGGCAGATGCAAGAAATAAAAAGTAAAAGTAAAGGAATCCAAAGTTGTTGTTTTTTTAAGCATGCTCTAAACTAGTATATGCAACACATTCATGCATACGAGAAATAATCTACACATGAAAAGGAAAAAAAGATGAATTAAAACAGAAATTACATCCACATGAAGTACAAATAAATACAAAATCAATAAAACACATAAGGCTATGCTTTATGTGTACATCCTTCAATTTAAAATGAACAGACTACAAAACACAGTGGTGTGTGACTTCTTACCTTCCCATTCTGTGAGACATCGTGCAATTTAATTAAGAAACAATTATAAGTTAACTTAAACATCAAATCATATCAATGTTATAATTCTATTGTTTAGAACTTAAATGTTATCAACAGAAATAAAGCGAATGTACCTATAGCAGAATTATTACTAAAATGTATTGGTGTTAATAAAACTGTGCAATAAATAAATAAATAGATCTAAAATTAAAGACATTTAGCACTCTTGAGGTGTTAGCCATGCAGGTGTGTGTATAGAACAACATGTCATTTGCATGCATATAAGTGTGTTGTAACATGCATGCAAAATTTCTGGTCTGATCAGAGCGCATGAGCAGAAAAGGATAGTCAGACATAGGGAAGAGGATAATGGAGGATACCTCTGTGGTTCTATTGACCATCATCTGGTTAGGGATGCAAAGAGAGAGGAGGAATATGAGGAATCTAAGTGTTAGGGAAAAGGTTTTCACAACAACACACCACATCAAAGCTAAAATTGTCATCCTCTTGGACTTTTAAGGTTAAGGTTAAAGTGGACTTTATTGGCATGTAGGCAAAGTTACTCTCCGCATTTGACCCATCCTTCAAATGGGTTGCCGCTGGGGCAACCTGTCAGGAGCAGTGGGCCCCACAGTGCAGTGCCCGAGGACCCATCACAAGATCTTGAGCTAGGCTTGGTCGAGATTACGTAAATTGGATGTGCATGTTTTGGGTTGGGATGTTTTCAAGGTCCAACATCTCTTCATCAATTTTTTTCTTCATTAGAATAACATACTTGTGCAACAATGTATAGACTTAACACTTTTTTTTTTACTGCGTCATTGTGATTATCCTGGGGATTGTGTATTTGTTATTACCATCTTCTCTCTTGCACTTTCTTCTTTCTACTTACTTGTACTTAATGTAAGAAACAAATATCTCTAGGTGACACGTTCTATTTACACTAGCTGACTTTTAATTTTCTTTTGTTGACTTGAATTTAAACCTTCCCTCACCTTGGACTGGACATCAGCATTGTGGTCGTTCTGCAGCAGGAGTGCCGCTGACTTGGTGTCGTCTTTGCGAGCTGCGATGTGTAACGCAGGCAATCGGACCTTTCCCTTTGTGTCGTGCTCCAACAGCAGTGACACCACTGAGTTATGCCCCTGCTGCAGAGCAATGGCTAACGGAGTGAAGCCATCCTAAAACAGTTGAGAAAAAAAATAACATTTGCACTACATTTGTTTTAGTACAATTACAATTAAACGGTACAATTGCAATACACAAATTATACAGTACTAAAGTATCAACATACCTCCGTGGCTATACTTTGGTTTCCTTCATTTTCCAACAAATATCTCACCACTTCTAAATGATTCTCCTGTGCTGCCATGTAGAGCGGAGTGAAGCCATTCTAAATATGCAACAAACCAGACATGTTCATTCATATTTTTATGAATTTCATTAAGTAAGTTCTAACAAACAAATGCGTTAATAAATGCAATCCTACCTGTGACTGAGAGTTAACATTAGCCCCTCTTTTGACTAAGAGCCTCACCACTTCTTTTTGTCCTGCTAAAGAGGCAATGTGGAGTGCAGTGTTCCCTTTCTGCAAATATAAGAAAGAAAGACATTTTGAATACCTTTAAAATTTAAGAGTGAAAGTTTCTCGCTGGCTTTGAGTCATTCAAAGGACACGAGCAGAGTAATTGGTCTATTGCCAGCTGTTTACTGGTAGCTGTTAATCTTGAAGCATTTTGGGTGTCATGTAGCACACCCTCTGCCAAGCTGTTAATGCCCTCGTCTTTCCTGTCATGATGCAATCAGATGTACAGAGTGGATGCTCTTAAACTCTTAAGTAACAATCACAAAAGCATTTATTCATGTTTATGAGTTTAAAGATGAGAATTACTACATTATATATTGTATATAAAGCTTAACTATAACTCCAGTGCATTTTTGTGTGCATTCCACAATCTTAAATCTTTGTGACATACTGATGGACATGAATGGACGCCTTGGGTTTAAAGTTTCATTGACAGAATAGTATTTCAGGCCGACATATGCAAGACAGTTCATTTGATACCAATACATCTTGCTTGAATTTAACCCAGTTCCTCTGCTGTCATCTCCTTCATCCACTTTTGGGCCAACAGTTGTTGTTCCTCATATTTGTCTCTTACAAGTTCAAATCGTTTTGATCATATTCAAGAACACAGGTGCAGGTGTGTTTACCTTTGTGGAAGAGTCAACTTGTGATCCTCTGTCCAATAGTTCTTCTACTAAATCAGTGTGTCCCTCTTTGGCTGCCAGGTGTAGTGCATTCAAACCATTCTAGAGGGTTACAAAGAAAGACAGGCATTCATTAACTATCAATATTAGAGCATTAAATTAGGTCTGTGCAATTAATGACATTATAGCCGAGGTCAAGATTCACTCATATCTTTTTTTTGAAGGAAGAAATTGACTGATTTAAAGTCTGGCTTATTTCGGTCCAGGAAGTTACTATTGAAAGTTTGATCAAAAATTGTAATCAGTCCATCAATTTGAGAAAAACAACTTGATTAATCTTTTATCATACATTTTTGTCAAACATCCTTAGATAAATAATGCTGATAAGATCTCAGTCATTCAAGTTGTCTCAGTAAAAGCAATGGTTAGTTTTCATGACTATTGCCATAAAAAAAAAAAAAATCATATAAACAAACAAACAACTGCGTGACAAAATGAAAAATACAGCTAAGATGACATTCTTGAAAATGTCTTCCAAAAATGAGATAACTCATAAGTACGTACATTTTACATGACATGTAAAAGCCAAACAACTAAACAGACAATTTACCTCATCCTCTTCTTCCTCCATCTTGCTTCCTGCCCTGTTGTGCCACTCCTCAAACTTCTTTACCTTACTTTTAGCACACTATTTTCACAGCCTTATCCTCTATTTAAAATCCCTTCTTAATTATACACTTTTTGCCTATTGATGCTTCCAGCTCTTTCCTGTGCCACGGTCAGAGGAAAACACAACAAGGAGGAGCACCTTGCCTGTGTATAGCCCACCCTGTGACTGGTCAAGTTGCCAACACGATACAACAGGCACGTACTAACTGAAGACACTTGTACACATCACATGCATGCGCCTCCACGCACACAAACACACAGACACACAGACACAGGGAAATGCCAAAAGTCCAAAGGGGTGTCATGTTTCTGCACAGTCATAGAGGGTATGTAGGACACCCTCGGACACTCAGAAGTATGGATGCTCAGATTTAGAAATGGCCGAAAATGGCAACCTTTCAAGGAGGAGCAAAAGAGGGCATTCCAGAGAGGCCACTTCTGTGAGAAGTGGTCATGACTTATTTATATCCTAGACATGGATTTGTGCATAATTGTCTAATAAATTAATTATAGGTTACATTATATACATATGCATACAACTAATGCTTTTACGGAAAAATAGTTATATAAATATGGTGAATTAAAAATAAAGCAATCTAATCAGGGGGGGAGAGGGTTCACCGAAACAACACAAACAGGGTTGGCACCAGAAGCGAAATGCCACTGTGGCAAGATATGCAAGAACATAAAGGAGTTAAAGACACATCAAGCCAGGACAAAGTGTGGAGAAGAGGCATGTGCAGCATGTGCAGCTTGTGAGATGCAGAAGATCACCAGACAGGAAGAACCCCAACGCACTGTATGTCTCCAGAACAACACAACTGTCCATTTTGATGCCTCTCAACAACAACTCAAACCTGCAAAGGGAAAGGTAAAATGGCCAAGAATGAGTAACAACAAATGGCGACAACTGGATGACAATCTGGACAAGATCTTCAATGTGGCAGTAGCTGGAACAGTGGAGCAGAAAAGCAACACCATATCTACACTCATCTATAACATGGCACAAGAGTGGTTTGGTCTAGAGCGGTTTGTAATAATATCTAAGATCAGCCCATTGTGACACACTCAGAAGTAAAGATCTCAGCATCCACCCCAAAATCAGTTGTGCAGTCTCCTCATAAAGCATATCAGTGAGCAATCCTGGAAAGAAGTGGTGGATGTGGTAAAAAGGGCTCGAACAGCATCAGCCCCTGGGCCAAAGGGCTTGTCCTACAAAATCTACAAAAATGCCCATGGTTCCTGCACAGATTGTGGAAGCTCCTACGAAAAGTCTGGGCAAAGGGCACCGTACCAGCATCCTGGAAGGTGGCAGAGAGCTGTTCCGTAGCCAAAGAGAAGGGATCTTCTGCAATGAGCCAATTTCGTACCATCTCTTTGTTGAATGTAGAGGCCAAGGTTTTCTCTTCAATTCTGGCAACATGACGGAGAATGGCTATGTACAGTCGAAGTTTCAGCGCAGTGATTTTTGACAAAACGTACAGAAGGATTTTTTTTATATCTAATTCTAAAATTGATTTATTTTAACTAAACAAAATTAGGCAAAATTTAAATTTTTAGGACAATTTCAGTCATATCTAGTTTACTCAAAAACTAAATAAAATATCCAAAATCCCCTCTCTTAAGCAATTTTGTAACTAATATTTGTACAAGAAATTTAAACCTGGTTCTGTCCATTTTTCAGATTTATATGTCTCAAATATATATTTAATATTTAATACATTTAATACATTTATATGTAAACTATAAATTTCAAATTGATATCTTTAAATGTAAGATTTTTTCCTATTCACCCGCAGTGTCAAAAGATTCTCAGATAAGTGACGTATATGATGTGAAAATTGTCACTGATCAAGGGAGCTCAGCAGGAAGTGTTTTTGACGCTCGGAGTGGGGAGCATTTTCTAATGAACGTGCCTCGAAACAGCGTGCATGCAGCTGAATGCAACTCCAGGTATGTTTTTGATGACGGAACATTGTTGGAACATGGTTAAAAGTAAAAATAAAATAAAATAGAATATGTATCCTTTAAGTGCACATTTTATTTGTTTGGGGATTATGGCGGGGATTATAATACTGCGTCTTTATCTAAAAATAAATTTTCTTTGCGACTTTTAAAATTAATGATGAACTAAGGCTACAACTGACACACATTTTAACTGTTTCTGGTTAGTATAATAATAAAAAAATAAAAACATCATCAGCATGACTGACACAAATTTAGTAAATCACGTCACTAGGTAGTTACTGACTCAGCAGAAATAGCACAATCCTATTAAAGCTTTTCACGAGCCCAGCGACTACATATGTCACTAACACACATACACACAGACATTTTCTAACCTCTTCTCATACTGATTTAAACACATGAGCTCCTGAGAAAGCCTCATTTCACTAATGGACTTTAGGCTAAGCGCAGTGATCTCACTGTGAGTTCACTGTGAGGAGAAACCACCAGATTTGTGTCACCATGTACTGTCTGTAACAAAAGTTTTGTTTGGATGAATGACAGAAAAATGAGCAAATTAAGTGAATGGTGCAGATTAAGGAGCATTACCACTAACCATGGATTAACATTGGACTAAATTATAATGGAGCTAGCACGTGAAATAAAGTCACTTATATAAAGCACAGACCTATATTTTTGAGTGTAAATGGTAAAAGGGTTATATATTGTACTTTACTACTTTCAGCTATATCGGGCCGATATTTTCACTTTTTAGCGTTTCAGTACTTTTCAGCCTTAAATTTCTGTAATAAAACAGGGCTGTGGTTAATTTCTGTAGATTTCTTTCTCATTATACTTTTGTTATGGAGGGGAATGAAAAAGTATAGGTATTAGACAGTAACTAAGTTAGAAGTAATTTCAAATAATATATTTCGAGAAAATGATCAAATCTGCTTGTTGAAATTTTGATTTGAATTTAGACTTCTTTGTCAATCTTTAATCAGTGGCAAATACTAGTTCATACTCACAGAAACCACTCTGCTATAGCTTGTACAATGGCAGTATGTTGATAATGTATGTAATTATTAACATACCAAATTGCACATTTTGACCAGAGAATGGTAAAACAGTCTTGCATAGTAACATAATCTATTGTTTTTTCTCTATAAAATATAAAAAAACAGTATTTAGTGCACCACGTTTCATATCTTGTTAATAAAGTATAGAATATTAATAGAATATCAACACCAAATATACAATACACCATAATATTCTGGCAGAGAAACAAATATTCTCCATTGTACATCAGTACAGTTCCTTATTACTGGTATTTGTCATATGACATTCACAGACTTCAAATTACTTGGCAATCGGATACATTTTGTCTGTAGTGACAAAGATAGCGCTCAAAATGTCAACCATATTTCAGTCACCTGACTGAGGCTCAGATGTGAAGGGCAGGGCTCTTGTGTTTCACTGGTGTGTATCCAAACAGTCACGCCGCCTCACTGGTATGGTGCTACACAAAACACTGCACTGGTGCCCATGACAACTATCCTCAATTATAGTCAATCACATTGCAGTCCTACACACAAACTGGTCAATGCTGAGAACAAAGAGGTCAAACGGCACCTTATCAAACTGATCTCCCTTGTACACTACAGACATTGTGACTTCAAATCTAAGGCACAAAAGCAGTTGGTAGAGTGGAGCACAGAACAGGCTTATATACACTGGACCTGAGAAGAAGTGACTGTAGTTTGTGTGTTTGATATAGGAATGAGGGACAGAGGGGGAGCTTTTGAGTCGAGAGCAGCTGTCCGTGGGACAAGGCCATCAGCCTGAGTGGGGATTGGCGAGGAAAAGGGTGTGGTAGAGACAGGAAGACTAGGCTAAGCTGGTTGGGATGAGGGGCGGGAGAGCCAGGTGGGTGGGCGCTGACCTGGCTCAGCTGTGGGAGGTGCTGCAGTGACACAGCAGTCAGTGCAGTCCGACAGCTATGACCTACTGAAGTGTCATGTTTGGACTGTTTGCATTGTGGTAAACAGGGACTCACCCGTCATAACCTAACAAAAAAGGAAACTAATAGCTAGATTATCATGTGTAGTGCCAGTCACCAAAACCAAATACAAGTTTAATTTAATCACATATAATGGGTAGTTAAATAGGAAACATTTCTATTTAGCAGCACAAAACATTCACAGCAGAAATAAAAACATTGTACGGTGACAGTGATTGGTTTCTTACCTGGTTACAAGTGCAGATGTCTACACCATTTTTCAAAAACTCCAGGACTTTGTCAACGTTCCCTGCTCGGGCTGCTCTGAGAAAACTGGTGCTGCTGTCAGACTGGAATGATGAAAACATAAAGAATGTATTAAAATATGTAATCTTTATCTTTAAGTGTGAATACAAGGCAGACTAATTTTTAACCACCGCTCACGTTTGAAACATATAGTTTGACCTACTTACTTCCTATAGGTCGTAACATTGGAAGAGGTATTTTTTGACCTGGATAGTGTAAACATTTTAGGCATAACTCGAATGCCCTCCATGTACTGACATGCACATAAATCTATCCAATTTAGGCCTAAATTCACCGACAGTAGCATCCAAGCTGACATAGTTTAATAAAAGAAAGGAAACCAGATCAAACCAAATTACATCATTCAGGCCTACATTAGAATATTCCCTGTATTGATCAAAGAACAAACAATCAATCATGGCAATTAATTTCTATGGAAGGACACAAGATGTTTTCATGGGCAATGTGTGAGTGAGAGTATGTTGTATGCATTCTAAAGGTCAAAGGGCATCACACTTCCATTGTTAGAGTGTAATTATTTGAAACATGCAAGAACATGCAGGATCTCTAGGACTTTACAATCACTAGTGTTAATTTGTGTCCTCTGTGTGATCAAACACACAATCACATGTCTGGATTAAGTTCACACCCTCATGCAAAGGTCAAGCACACACATATGCACACACACACGTTTGGACCGCACATGCTTAAGCCACATTGCACACATGAGCGCTAAATCTTAAATTTAGCGGGATATTGAGCAACAACATAGCAGCACTACCCAATGTGTAAACACAGAGTCAACATATTGCATAGTGTATAAAATAACTAGAACAAGGTTCAAAAATCCAAAAAATAGCTCTTTCTTACCACACAATAATCAAAGTTTTCAGTCTCAGCTGTCCTGTTATTGTCCGTATGATGGTTCAAGTCATTCTCACTCCCGGCCCTTCTTAGAGATTTTTCTGATCCACAACTCTTACAAGATGCTGAGTTTCCCATTGTGGATATCCAAAACGATTTAGTCTACTTCTGAAATACTACTAATACTAGCACACTATCCCTACTCTGTCTGTCATCTTATGTCCTCACTACTTTGCCTCTATTTCTTTCACAAGAGTACTAGTGACTGTAAACACTATAGACTCTCTGGGGGCTATTTTTACTTAGGAAGGCCTGTCTTGGACCATACACCCAGCCCCTTGCTGTATGTGTCCCAGGGTGGGGTGTACGACAGCTGGGCTCCAGGCAGTCAGGAGACTGCATGGGCCTGGTGCTGTCAAGAAACAACCAGAGCCCTTAAACACAGTGGAAGTCTGGACATAGCAGCAAGATCAGGTTTCAGAGCATCTCCACAAAGACTACCATGGATTCCAGAAGAAATCAAATCTTGTCAAAATTCCCACAATGTGATGCAGTTGTAGGGGCCACAGTTTGGGACTGGGAGGGCCTGTGACTTTGCCGGTACAAAAACTATTGTGATGTTGCAGTTCATTACTAACTCCATACTTGTAAGCTCAGGTGTGATTAAGTGATGTATAGGCTAAAAATCTCTTCTTTAATTTTTTAACTTCACTTCCACTTATCTGGGGCCGAGTTGCGGGGGCAGAAATCCAAGCAAGGACGTCCCTCACAATATTGATAGTACATTGTCTTTTATGATCCAACTAGCTGCAAGTGTAATCACATTCAAAATTGTTTTAGAAATCCTTGAGTGAGAAACCATTCAGCCATATACTCCAAACCAACCAAGTACTTTTGTCTTACAAATATCTAACTAAAATATCCCATATAATATATACTTAGTGCATTATACCAGTAGGTCATTCATTTATGTTTATTACTTATGTTAAATGTAAGAAAAAGGAGAGACGATGTATTTCCATAAAAAAAAACAAAAAAACAATTTACTGTGTAGTGTATCTTATGGGATCATGAGTGTTATGCAATTACGCCTGTAAATTCATTACTGGTGATGCATGTGCTGAGAAAACTACACACAGAGATAGGATTGATTGTGGAGCAGATGTAATCTGTGAAACTCAACAGGATTTGTGTAGATTGAACTGCAGTCAGCCTTAAAATAAAGCATACAGTACTGTATTATACAGTAATACAATCCCATACAAAACACCTAGGAGAATGCAGTGACCACACAGTTCACAGAGTGAACATAATTTCTTTATCAACACCAACCCCTACTTTATTCTAGACACTACACTACTACTACTATAAAGTGTGCTTCTACAAAAAAAAAAAAAAAAAAAGAAAGAAAACTAAATGTAAGTTTAATTTTATGGAGGCAGTCATTCACTTATTTCTAAGCTTTTGGCATGTTATTCACAATTATTTTAGGATAAAACCCAGAATATGACATTTATGTACACAGTGAATGCATAAATATCACCACACTACCACAAGCAGACACAAAGCTAACAAAAGTTTACCTGCCGTTTTCGCCTCTCTCTCTGGCGCCTCCTTTTATCTCTGGCCTTCTGCAGGGCTTTGTACTCCGGATGCTGCTCAAGCTCTCTAGCTTTCTTTAGGTGAGCTGCTGCATGGGCCATGACTCTGCCTCAAATTAGTTTTCTCAAAAAGAAACAATGTAATGTCTCCACATCTAGAACACTAGCATAAAGCTGGGGAGCTTGGTGTCCAAACACACAAGCAAACGAAGTCAATAGTCCAACATTCATCAGTCGAAAGCAAAAATGCCATTCAGATGCATGTGGGCAAATACAAAGACAGATGATGACAGAAAAGGATTAAATAATGATGAGAGTAAGTCCTGCCTCTCACTCATCACATTTGACAACACAGGGAATGCCCTATCCAGATGTGCACAACAGTACATGAACAGATGTGGAACAAGCATGCTGCAAACACATGCAGTGGTTATCCATGTAAAAAGTACTCCATCATCACAGGACAGCAGATCAGTGCAGGCAAATTAACCAAAGCTAAATGTACAATCATAGACGTACATAAAGGTATGGCTATTTTTACACTTTTTTTTTTACACACAAAAAAGGTACCCTTGGCACTCCCTAAAAATCTAATAAAAAAGTAACCACGGCTACAACATAAGACAAGGGCCAAAAGGTTTAGCTAACTAATTACTCTACATTTAAATACAGACGATAGTTAAATCTGGACAAATGAGAAAGGACCTTACCATTACAACACAGTCACACTGTTTTGGAGTTGTGTGTCTTTATTGTTTTATTATCTTTATGCAAAATAAAATAAAATAAAGTAATTGTATTTCTCTTTACTGAGATCAATCAAGTGCACATTCATTCAGATGCTTTTTTTTTTTTTTTGCACCCAACATTTTTGCCTTTACTGACCCCTTGTGGATAGAGTCAGTTAATTTCAGGTTGCCCAATGGGACTCCAAATCTGCCCACCACCAAATACTACTGTTGACAAAATCATCTTTCAGCTTGGAGGTAATTTAAGAACCAAAAAGCGTAAACAAGTAGTAACTAATAGTATCATGACTCGGAAAAGTAGATCTAGGTTTGAGTACACACTGTTCCTCTGCCAGAGAATTATAGAATGCACCACTTATCCAGAAGGGGACTGTGAGGCTCCGCACATAAAAGTGACACTCAATCACCTGCAGTTCCAGTTTCCCCCTCGCACAGAGCACAGTGGGTCAGTCCGGCCTCAACTGCACTGCACCTCAGCAGCACTGACTGATTTGATGCCATGAGGAAAATGAACAGGCAACACGTTCACTACCCCATTCGAATGTTACAAGGTTCAGCCCTATTGGTGCGATTTGAGTCTGTTATTTCAGTTTGGGACAGAGATGCTGCTCTGACACTCCTGTATCTGTCTACAAATTAAGCCTGAGCACTTTTCTACAGTTCTCCATTACACAACTTCTATTGCTCATGGTGACTGTGTGAGGATATGTGCAACATTCCAATCTTTTACAATCCTGCTGACTTTGCATTTTCCTGTTTGACTTCGTCTGCTCTACCACCCTCTGCTGGTCATTACTGGAAAAAAAACACCTCAAAATCAATAGTTTATTAGTGTTGTAAACAATATAATTAGGCCTGTCACAATAACACATTATGATGTGCGAGCAATTGTTTAAGAAAATATAATGATAAATGATAATATTGAAACTACTTGCCACTGACACAAAAACGCATAAGTAAACCCTTAATCGACCATATTGTAAAAAAAAAAGAGCTGTAATAAAGAGCACAATGAAACTCTCTATATATATTTTTATGAGTTGTATTTGTTACTTATTCAATCCTCTTTTGTAAGGCTGTACAATATATCGAAAAGTATCAATGTCAAAAACAAAAACAACAATATCGTAATAACCCTCAGAGCCTTCATCAGAGAGAGAAATGTACTGTTTTGGAAATGAAAATAATGATTTTGATTCATTATTTTCCTTTTTCAGCCTAAATTAGTCTTGGTTTTGGAGTTTAAAACTGAAATAAAAAATTTAAAAGTGCATTCAAATACTGCAATATTGACATTGCAGTGCTTAAAAGCAACAACTTCCATTATGTGCAGCTACATTGCAGCTGAAATTTTAAGTAGTACCAAAAAATAACAAAAGTTTTCCTGCAAGAAAATATATGCACAGTAAATAGTGAGCTCCTTGACAATAAGTTGATAGTAATATAGTATATATAGGGATATAAATACAAGCCTAAATGTACCGAAAGGACATACAAATTTAGCAGATTTTTAGTTCTAGTTCTCTAAGTAACTTTGCATTGTCCAGCTGTAAGAAATGCTGATAACATTTGGAATTAAATTACCTTTCATTGTAAATCCCTACATACAACATAACATGCAAACATGACACATACATAGCTTACAGCTCTCAAAATCCATACTATATTGATTGCTATGTTACCTGATCGCAGTACAATGTTCTTACAGTAAATTTGTACGATACATGGTCTGTGCCCATCTTTTGATCCTATGACCATTTTATAGCTACTTACACCAGAAAAACTGATCAATATTATCTTATTGATCTTCTCCATCACTCATTTGGATGATGAGGATTAAGAGAATGCATAAAGCTGGGGTCAGGGCAGAGAAAGCCCATTTAGGAGTCACATTACATTAAGTCAGGGCTGAACTGCAGGTCTAGGCTCCTGTGTGGAGAGTTGGTAATGGTGTACTTTCCACTTTATAGATCCGAGGCTTTTATAATGCCCATTAGGACACCATGATAGACAGATTCAAGAAGGTTGTGTCATTTGACTTGTCTGCAAGTGCTGACTATATGCAGTCTCAGTTTAATATTTACTTGACACACATTGACAAACATGGACACAAGGCTTGGTCTATTCTCCAATAACAAGAATACAACAGTGACAGAAGAGCAGTTATAGGCGGCAGGAATGTGGTTTAATAGACAACCTGATTGCCACTAAGAAGCAAAACAGTTGTAATAACTAATTGTAAAACCTTAACAGTTTGTGTGTGTGTGCTGTGCTTGGCGTACAGTAGCTTTTGTTGTTTGTTTATCATTTGTTTTCCTCCTAATGGACTCAGTGCAGACTGGTTTATGAAAGGAGTCCATCATGTTTAATGGAGGGAGATGAGGGAGATGTTTCTGTTTTGAGACTCTGACCCACTTGGTTTTCATCTTTCTGCAGCACTTTACCTATCTACTTGCTCTCTGTTTGTTATGTCCAAAAAGGGTTTTCTGAAGCACAGTATCTTATCTATACAACTACCGATTTATTTTAGGACACATGGTAAAATTGTAAATTCATCATTTGCTGTTCATTACGTGTTGTTTTGATTTTATTTAAATCAGTTATATTGTAATAATGCATTTGATTTATTTAGCTCTTTTGCATTACTAATTAATTCCATACCTGACAAACACTCACATCACTCACGCACACACCAGATTTATACATATTAAGCGGGTGTGTCCTTAGTTACACAATGACATGTTTTACATGAGAGTGTGTGTGGTCTACGCAGTGGTCTCCCATCCAACCAGGCCCAACTCTGTTTAGCTCCCGAGATACAGATGAGATTGGACAATTTCAAGATGGTATGGCCAGTACAGCTGATTTAATGTCTTACTTCAGAAAACAAATCACAATAAACCATAATGATGAACCTACTTTTTGCTAATGACACAATAAAGTGGACAATTCCTGTAAACAGGTTTCAAATTGTATATGTATATCATAAAAGTGACCAGCAACAAAAAGATAACAAGCAATAAACAAATAAACAAAGTTATTTAGTATATATAATTCATTATTATATATTGCATATATATATATATATATATATAGCATTTATTCAACCATCTATAGCTCAAATTTTAGCATTGTACAAAAATATAACAAAACCTTTCCCACTAGTGTAAATAAACATATACACACAATAAATATTGAGCTCTAAAGAATATTGTTCCATCCATTATTTATCAATAACATAATTATCGTGACAGGCCTAGTCTTACTTACTACATACTAAGAATTTTTGTTTGTTTGCTTTAAGTACAGTAAATATATTAAAGACATCATAAATAGTAAGCTCCTTAAGCCCAGACAAGTTGGAAAATATCTAGCATATTTGTCCAGATCTGACAACCATCCAATGTATTCTCAAAAGCATTGTAGGCTGTGCTACAGGCTGTGTGAAGACACAAGGAAAGTAAATGTAACTGTAAAGTCAAATATTCAGTCTCTTAACAAATGCACAAATGAAGTAACTCAAAACGTCATTATCAGATTCGCTTCGAGCATATCAGGGACACAATTTGAGATGCTCCAGACAGCAGTGGGAGGGCCATACACATCAGACACACACACATGCATACACATCCAGCACATGCACCTTCTCCCTCTGGGTTATTGATTCTAAACTGCAGCTGAACCCTGCACCATGTGATTGCTAAGTGAGGAGAAACACCAACGTCACTGCTTCTGTCCACCTGGCTCCTATAGATATTTTTAATTTTCAGGGCTGACTAAAGTAAACATAACATTGCTTGAATTCTGCTTGAAAATTATAATATCAAGGAACCAAAACAGCAGTAAACAAATTCACAATATTGATTTTGTGTCATATAACCTTCTCTTGTAATGTTTAATGAGACAATTTAAAAGGTGGCGCAGGATAACGTCAATACAAAGTGACCATCTGCAAATATTCTGTACTTAGGAAATATGTAAACAAGAGATAAATCCATACCATTTGCAATAGTCTGCAGGGACATTGTGGCAATAGAGTTAGAATGTTGTCATGCTCGGTTGTCTTTATTACTGGTTAGGAAAGGTCACTAAGTCACAAATAGCATTTGAACTGTCTGTCTCGCTGTACCGCGTCAGTTGTTTTCCATCTAAGTAAATTGGTTAATATTTAACATATGCTTTGGTCATATGAAGACATGAAGACTCTGGCCTAAGAATGGAGGACAAATAGACACAGGACATTTAACCTTGATACAGTCATATGATATGCCAGAGAGGACCGGGCCACAGAGAGAGAAAGCGGAGACGACCACACCCCACTGTAACTCAGATGGCGCTGCACAAATGAACACATCTGATTTGTGACTGTGAAATCAAACTATGCCGGGTTTGAAATTTAAAGGAACTGCCATTGAGGACAGTTTTGAAATACACTCCTGGTGCTGGCACTGAGGGGTGAAGTAGTTTGAATCAGGCTATAAATCCCCTGACTTCTAATGTCGCAATAGGTGTTTAAACACTGAAATGGTCATTACAAGCCTGGTGCATGGCCTTCAAAAGATGAAGATAGTGGAGATAACCACCAGATGATTTTTTAAAAATGTGTGAATAAACACAAAACACATGCAACACCAGGTATGTTTGATGAACAAACCATTTACAACACTAATAACACGGTCAAAAATAAATAAAAATGCATGTACACATACCAGGACTTTATGTCCTCAGCTATTTTTTTCTGATATCTAAGTACAGCATAATGCAGCATCTGTTTTCATATATAAATAGATTGTGCACATAGTGCTCAAGCCAGGTGTACACTTATTTCATATGCATTCTGTCATAATATGTGAAACAACCTCTACTAACATTACCTTCTTTATGTTGGCGGAGCCCTGTGCAAAGCTTTGGAAACAGCAGTTACGCCACAGTAATTTATAGCATTCACTTATTCTGTTTGAAATGCTGCCAGGTCCCCTGAGAAAAAATATGACGTCAGTTTGCCATATCCATAAATGAGATAAGACTAAGAAACAAGCATATTTCAACAGTAATCCCACTGCAGTGGCAATCTATTCTCAATGCTCTGCAGGTCAGTCTAGTTTTGGCCATCACATTTCTCACTTTTCTTAACTGTATTTTGTCATTGTTTTATTATAATTAGATGTAAGGGTATCTAATTTCCTACTCACTACACTGGAAATTAGCCCTTAAAAACGAAATACAGCAAGGAAATAACAAGATTTCACCTCAAAGTTGTAATAAATAACTGGCCACGTGACGTAAAATGTAAAAATGCTGAGTGATGCCATGCACTGCAAAACACTGCAAATATTCAAACGCCCTTGGTTGTTGACATTACATTTAAACTTTTCTAATTCCATTAATAATTGAAAGTTACATTTATTGTATTTATTTCATTAGCTCCCTGGCTGTTACTGTGTGTGCTGTTCTACACAGTGCTATTTTCACAGTCAAAAGCTTTGATGTGTGTTCCTGTGAGGACTCCACTGTCAGCGCACATGAGAGGGAGGAGAGAGGGGAGAGAGGAGAGAAGAGAGAAGAGAGAAGAGAGAAGGGAGAGAAGAGAGAGGGGAGAGAGGAGAGAAGAGAGAGGGGAGAAGAGAGAGGGGAGAAGAGAGAGGGGAGAGAAGTGAGAGAGGGTAGAAGGGAGAGGAGAGAGAGGGCAGAGAGAAGAGAAGAGAAGAGAGAGGAGAGAAGAGAGACGGGAGAGAGAGGGGAGAGAAGTGAGAGAGGGGAGAAGGGAAAGGAGAGATAAGTGAGAGAGGAGAGAGAGGGGAGAGAAGAGAAGAGAGGGGAGAAGAAAGAAGAGCAGAAAGAGAGGAGAAAGGAGTGAGAGGAGAGGAGAGAGGAGAGAAGAGACAGGGGAGATGAGAGAGGAGAGAGAGGAGAGAGGGGAGAGAGGAGAGGAGAGGAGAGAGAGGGGAGAGGGGAGAGAGGAGAGAAGAGAGAGGGGAGAGGGGAGAGAAGAGAGAGAAGCGAGAGAGGTGCGAGAGGGGAGAGAAGAGAGAAGAGAGAGGGGAGAGGGGAGAGAGGATAGGAGAGGAGAGAGAGGGGAGAGGGGAGAGAGGAGAGGAGAGAGAGGGGAGAGAGTAGAGAGTAGAGAGTAGAGAGAGTAGAAAGGCGAAGAGCAGGGCAAATCCCGACTCCAGACTGAGAGCCTCATGAGTACATTAGATGAAGGGGTGTTTCTGAGAAGTCTATTGATCACAGGACACACCCACCATCCTCTCTCTCAGTCCTTTCCTGTTAACGGGAAACACAAGAGTCATAAGGCTGCAATAAATTATTAAGATGCTTTTAACGTTTATTTCAAAACACCTGCTCTCTACACAGCATGACAAAGCATCCATCTGCAGCATAATTATTAATCTATGTTAATAATATATACATTACAATCCATAATCTAAATATATTTTTCCAATTTAATGTCTGTATTGTCTTTATTATGTCTCAGCCACATGCCTTTTTATGTGCAGTGGTATTGTTATTTGGCCAAATGCCTTTCATGAAGAACTAAATTGAGGATAAACTACAGCTGGATTTTTGAACATTTGCATTTCAATACTCTTTCCTAGTCACTCACAGTTTTGAGCTGCTCTTGCCCAATCAGAAGGGTCATATTTAACATGGGTACGATACAGCCTTGTGTTGATGCTATCTGTTCTGATGTCAAATATAGATTCTGGCTCCGGACAGGAATACCTTAGGTTTTCTATGGACAACATGATACATGAACACATCAATATCATCATGTGACTGTTGCTGTTGCTTCCAAAGACTCAGCCACTGTGTGAGTATACTAGCTTTTATGACAATATTCGAGAGGCCAGCGCCCCCTAAAAAAAACAACACAAATTGTGACTGATAGCATTTGTCTGTGTTTTTTAGGATATTTGTCCTATTTTAACTGAATAGACTGCTTTTGAATAAAAAAACAACACATAGTTTTAGGCTTAATGGAGAGGAATTAATAAAGACAGGGAAGAGAGAAAGCCATGCCAATTGAAAATGTGCCAAATTCACGACAAGTCTATTTAGATTATTTCAGGGCTGTGCTAAAACGTATCATCTTGCACCTTCAGAAAAATGAAGGCGTTACAAATCCTATTAACCATTGCACTGTCAAGCCCTATATTCTTCATTAACAAAATAGTGACAATTATCAGCAGCCACGCCAAGTAATAATCTGAAGTAAATAAGTTCCTAGAATACACAAGGCGTACGCACTTGTAACTAACCCAGCCAGTGCTTTAAACAGCTCTGGTAAACACAGCTGTGGTGAAAAGTTATGCAATGCTTAGAGGTGACTTTAACAACTCTACACAACCACAGAGACCCTTGCAGAGTACACACTTGTATTGCAGTAGATAGTTAGTGTTTAAGAAGCTGCAGTGTGGCTCGAGCTGGTCTTAAGAGCTAATGTAATGAAGGCTCCATTAGGACGGCCTTCCTGCAGAATCCCATCACTGAGCTCCCAGAGGAGACAAAGGCAGACACAAAACACAGAGCTGAGGAAGAGCAGATGAAAATGTCAAAGCTCAGGATTGGGTCATCACACACTGAATCCAACATAGATTTTAAGATGCAAAAACTACATTGCTAATGATGCTGATACAAAATCTAGCGGTGGTGAGACCTATACCAATTACCAGTAGTGACCCAGCAGTTTATCTGGGCTGGTGAATCACAGGGTCCTTCACAATTTCATATCATAAATAAAGCATAGCTTGTTACATTTTGCAATACAGTGATCCCTCGCTATATCGCGTTTCATCTTTCACGGCTTCGCTACTTTACGGATTTTTTTTACAGTGCGGATATTTTTACAGTGCATCCACTGAACTTCAGCGCACGGCACAAGAACGGGACCCTTAGAGTCGTTCATTGCAGTTCTCAAATATAATCGAAGGTGGCATATCCGTTTATAAAAATCTTCTTGCTCAGAAAAAGAAAGAGCGCCAACAACTCCCCATAACCTGCGCCTTCAGTAGAGACAGACGCTACAGCGGAGCGGAGTCAGGACGAAGAGGCACAGACTGTGAAATACGCCAGTGACAATGTTTACAACCTTGTATTACTATATTAGAATTATTGTTTTAAACAAATTTTGGGCTGTAAAACAGGTATTGATTTTTGGTTTCATTCCATAGTTCAGTATTGCATTGTAAAATAATAAAAAATAAAGCTGTGACTACTTCACGGATTTCACTTTTCGCGTGTTATTTTTGGAACGCAACTCCCGCGATAAACGAGGGATCACTGTATATGCAATAACTGATATATCGCACTTGATATTCTGCGATATATCACAATTTTTTAAAGGACCAAATACTTTTTAACAACAGTAATTTTTTGTCTTTCAAACCGAGGAAGCTCGTAACAATTACATCAATAACATTTGTAATTTACTTTAGTTTAAATTAGAATATTTGTTTCTTCATTGCAAAAATGTAATTATTTTGTGAAAATTACAATTTCGGTTATATTTTATAGTCTTTATAGACCTAAGACTGTAAACTAACTGTAGACTGTTGTGTTACTGTATTTTCACTGTCCCCTGCACTCTGCATAATATAGCATAATAGCTCTGCTCTATTAATAAGAAAGTTAGGAGTAAACCTGTTTCATAATAAGCCTCTATTTCATGATTATGCTAGTTTTCTACATTGTCAGTTATTAAAAACATAAATAATCAAAATAGTTTGATTAATTGTCCAGCCCTAATATGCATTAAAAAGTACATATTGTGTTTTGTTTTTTTCCTGCATATCAAAATTTATGAAACCCTAACCATAAAGTTCAATAGAATAGATGTTTTATTGCCCTGAAGTAATCTTTGAAGTAGGGCTGGGCTATGAATCGAAAGATCAAGACTCATTAAAGTCTACTTGCCAATGATATGTTTGGGGTTTTGCACTCAAGAGGTTTACAGCCACCACTCAGTAAAAACATGTGGTTTGGAACAGAGGTCAGACTTTGATTATTTTTTTCTGTTAAATGGCACACATTGAAAGTCTGTGTACTTCAGGGTCATAAAATCATTTCTAAAATTACTTTTAATTTTGTTTTTTAAAAGACTAAATCAAATAAAATCGAAAATTGAGATCAATCAGTATGCCCCTTTTGCCAAGCATTACTTTGAAGGGGTCTTAGACCATGCTCTCTTAAGCAGGTGATGGATGTTGATGGGCCGGGGGTGTCCACAGAGACGACGGAGCAGATTATAGCTGTATATATTTACCTGACAACCGCACTAACGCTCAGTGACAACAGTCCACAAGGCAAACACAAACACTTGACATGGAAGTGGCTATTTTTCCAACTGAATATTTACACAAGCGACAGACAATCTTCTTGGTAATTCTATGTCTATTGTTGTCTCTTAAATGAATTTACTGCATCTCAGACAATGTCCCCTCAAATAGTGTTGCATTAAAGTATAAAAGACTAGATAAACTTTACCAATACACTGTCAAAGCTCCAAGGTTTCATTTTTTATAACACAGTTTAATTCAGTTCACATCTTCCAACTGTATGGGGCTCAAGGTAACACACTCTTTTGACTGGATGAGATCAGAGGCCCCACCCAAAGACGAAGCTTGTATGACTCTGTGTATTTCTGCTTTAGCTGTGTGTGTATGGCACTAGAGTCCATTACTGAAATCACATTAGTCTGAGAGAGTGAGCACAAGCAGGAAACAATCCACCATCTTCCATCTCCTGACTCCAGTCACCAAATCCACCCAGCACAGGATAATGAAGCCGTCACCTGCCCATCCTGCCCTGTGTGGTCTCATCATGTTTCATATAAGTATCTGTTTGAGAGAGCTGAGTCAGCATGGCTCTGATACATGAGGTTATATGATCCATATGTAAACATTGACATGAGGTGTCAACCCAGAGAGATATCAGGATTGTATTTAAGACACAGTTATTGTCTTATCAAAGTCAAGTGTCAAAGCTGAAGGTGTCAAACTAGTAAACACATTCAGACCTCACTCACACCAGCCAGTCTTGGTCTCATCTCTGTTACCATGAGAATTATCATCTGCATAAAAAGATTGAAACAAAAAAGCGCACCATAAAAAATTGTAGTGAAAGCTATTGAGATGGGTGAGTTTAACAGGCCTAATTGTAGTCCAATCAATTGTATATCTTTTAATAGTCTTCTAGTCAAGACTCGGGCATCTGTTCACCAAGCTGATGATGGCCAACTGCATGTAATTAAACAAAAACGTGGGTTTGGTTACTTTAAGTAAATGTATTTCTATAGAATGACAGCCTGTTTATTTTGGCTGCTGAGTCGCACATGCACTTCCCAGACCTCTACACTGTTGTTTATGAAAGCATGACATTTACAAAGCTGTTTGAGCTGTTGACCAAAGATCTATTTCATAACATTTAACAGTTATAAACCGCGACGATGTGCTAGAGCTAGAGCAAGGCACCGCCTTGAGAGCCAGTGGCCGTGAGCACTGCTCGTTGCACGGCTGACTGGGCCAGTCAATGCAGAGAGTGGACTGCAGACACCCACCTGCCGAATCCGGCCCTGGTGAAGGGGAGCGGGGGGCCCACCCTCCGGAGAAGTGTTGCTGGAAGAAGCCATCTTCAGGTCCCGGTCGGAGCCGCCGCCCCTGAAGAGACTTTCTTCGGATCTACTTGACATGATGGCTGGGGCTTGCAGCGGCAGCCACAGTCACGGGGGTCCTTTAGCCGGGGCAAGGTGATTTCTCTTCGGGCCTCGGAATCAAGCAGGTTCGCTGGGGCCCGGAAGCATTGTGTGCAGAGAGCACAGCTGCAAACAGGGATGTGTCCGTGTGTTGGCTGAAGGATGCTCCGCTGAGCTGCTGGAGCCTGCGTGTGTGGAAATGTGAGCGCGCCGCAGATGCGCTTCCCCGAAACTCCGCAGGATCTCTGCTGCTTTCAAGGGCAGTAGGAAACGTCACTGATACTGCCCATTACACTGAGTAGGCTTTGACCTAGCACCAAAGAGAAAGGCTTAACAAAGTGAAATATTATGCAGGTGAGCATTACAAGAAACATCGGTAATAAAGAATTTAAATAACATAAATTTAAAAATAAGTATTTGCTCAACCATGATCCACACAAAAATAAAATGCCCCATGAACGCAGCTGCGCAGTTTAGCGTTTCATAAAACCTTGCTTAACTGGGTACAGTTTTTATAGAAACGTTAGATAAGACGCACAAAAGTCTAGATGTACGCTACACAAAATACCCTTTATTATTACTCTGGTTGAGATTTAGTTGTTTAACTCAGCTGATAAAGTCAATAGTTGTTTGCAAAACGTTCATCTGCGTAGGTATACAAATCCTATTCCTCTTCCTGTAGGAATGATTAATTAATTTAAAAAGAGAGTATGAGTAAAAATATAAAATCTTTATTAGAAATTGATACTTTCCGCACAACATGAATGCATCACTGAAATGGTTCAAACTAATGAATACATCCCACAGATTACAGTAACAGTCAACACAGTCAAATGCAGGAGAAAAATGTACATTGAGAAAGATGTCTGTAAGATACAGCTTTTTATTTTAGTTTGACAGTTGGTCCACAGGTTCCTGACTACGGTTTGACAGATGAGCCTCTACAATTTCTCCAAACAGACTCCTCTTCAGTAAGTTGTAGGCCATTGGGAGAAGCTGTTTGATAATTTTATGAAAATACTGGTAGGGAAAATAAAAAAAGTTAAATGCTTAAAATACATAAAACAACACGCATATTATTATTACTATTCCTTGTACGAATACTTACATGGGATCCATAACAGAAGAGGTCCATTCCCAGTTCATAACCCATGCCATAATCACACTCGTCGTTAGCAAACTGTACAAAAGTGATCATCTCTTGTATAGGCCCAAATGCTTTAATTCGCTCTTCATCAGTTTTGGCTTCAGCAATGGCTTTGCAGATCTTTTTGAGCCCAGCTAAAGTAATGCAGATAGATTAATTCACACTCTAAAATACTGGAATTACCAACCATTACGCACAAAGCTTACCATCAGTTTCTGGTAATTCTCTGTATCCAACATCATTCTTATCAACGGGTACAACTATGCCAGCACCATGGAATGTTTTGGTAACTACCTGCAAAACAATATCTCTATAATAATTACAAATATTTAATTGTCAAGAAATGTAATCATCCATGTGTTGTCTTTAATAAGATTGTCCCGATCTCTGAAATTACCAATTGCGCTTGCGATCGTGACGTCACACATAACAGAATTTTCAGTTAGCCCAAAGTTAAATCAATGGAGATTTTAAGATGCTAAATACTAAACTTACAGTTAATTCAACATTATATTCATAAATGTATTTTCCAGAAGTGACCCAGCAGTTTATCAGGTTCTTCCATGGAATTTTTTTTTTTTTTTTTTTTACATCGTTTTGGCTAATGTTTTATTTAAGATTAACACATATCAAACTAGACAAGCACAAACTCTTCATCTCCCATTAAGCAAAAAATCCCAAGTGAAATTTTCTTTTCGACACAGTGGAGCAAAATTATGGAATGAGTATGGTCATTTTATGAACATCTCAATAGCAAACAGTAAAAAATATCTTACGGAAATATAGTTAAATAAGTATCAACTGTGATTATTAAAATGGTTGTGTATAATCCAAATAGTAATCAGAGCTCTATATACAACATATTGGAGGCCTACTTCAATACAAAATAACATAAAATAATAATAATAAAATTTACAAAATCCAGTACATTTTCATTGGAAAAATGTTTTGTTTTGTGGTTGTGAGGGCTGTTTTCTGTTCATCAATGTGATTTTCATTTGTAAATCATCTGACCAGACAGCTTTTAATTTGAGCTTGTTAAATAATCAATTAAAGGTGTGTGGTTTTAAGGATAAGCCCTTTCAGGTTTCTGCCACACTCCATCACGTTTTGTTTCATATGGACTTCTGTTTTTTTTGATTATGTGAAAATAAATCAAATCAAATCACATCAGCTGCAAACACGGCAGATTGCCATGATAACTGCTGTTTTTTGACGTTCTATCCCGAGCTCTATTTAAAATGACATGGTTGTTTGTGTACCTTTTTATCTCTTTGCTTCATATCTTTAGTTTTCTGCTCAAGTGACAACCCCAAAACCTCAGCTTTGTCTTGGAGTTTTGCCTCTAGACTTTCCAAACCTGGCTTCTGACTTCCTTTTTCCTTCTTTTTTCTTTGAAGATACAAACTGTTAACATATAGAAAATGCAGATGGGTTAACAAAGTACCGCACGGATCATACTGCAATCAGAACAAGCAGACAGGTTCAGTAGTCAAGTGTTAGTGAGCAACTAACTCAAAGTTAGTGCTAAACAAATTATGGTTATAAAAAGTATGCTTACTTAACAGCAGCAAACACATTGTCACCCATCTGTGTTATAGTGCAGCCCTTCTTGGCATCATTTTCTCCCACAAACGAAGGAAGTAAATCTGGAGTGTCTCTGCAGAGAAGTTCATACATTTAATTTGAGGTTACAAATTGTACTGTTGAAATATTCATCTTTCAGCCATTACCTGTAATAGCCAAAGTGAAGTTGGCTGCCATCACAACGGATTATGGTCTGAAATTCAGGTGGATCATAGAAGTATCGCCAGTGAAGATTTAAGTTTGGTTTGGTCTTCAGTTTTTTGTGAGCTCCTGCCAGAACATCAAAGGGACCAGACAGATGTAGACCGAGCGTGTCTGTCAATGCACCTGTAAAAAGAAAGATGACTACATTATAGACAACCATATATTATATTAAGCACTCAGCAGTTTTGGAGATGTGCAATAAAATATATAGAAATAAAACTAATAAAAATGACTTAAAAAAGGCGGGTGTAATTTCTCAAACAAGAGTATAAAGTGATATTTCTGTTATTTTATGTTCCATTTATGTTTTGTGCTAAACTTGAACCTCAACCAAGACATTTTAGCACATTTCTGATGAATGGTTAAAATATCATCTGAATATCGTCATCGAGATAATGCAAAAAAGATGACTATATTCATTTTTGTCAATTGCCGACTCCAATATGTACCACGGGGGTTGTCCGGACATAGTTCCTTGCAGAAGTCCCAAAAGTGGTACAAATCTTCAGGCATTTCAAGACTGTAAAGTTCTTTAATTTCATCACGTTGCTGAGAATCTATTGTAGATGTAGGTGCGTCCTTCACATCATTCGTGCGCGCTTTCTTCAGTTTTCCATTCTCTGCAACGGACTCCTGCAGAATGTACAGACAGCTGTAACATGACATGAACATTTACGCATAAAGTAAGAAGCCTATAGCCAACAAACCAATCAATCTACGGATCAAATTAGACTACATTACGCTAAGGGTCTAAAATAAGCTATGGTACAGTCATAATTGTTATGTATTTGACATTTTATTTATGCAACGCATGACAAAGCAGTATCGCGCACTGCTGGACTGCCATGTTGTGTCCACTGCGTGCATCATGCAAACACATCTACCCGAATCATATTACACCGCTAATTGCATTGTCTATAAACCTGCTTGTGCTTAGGATGTCTTCGTACTATCAAATGGTCTTGAAAACATAGGTACATTGATTGATAGAAGTGTCGGGCTTGTACATTTTACCTGAATAGCTTTAGGTTTTCTTTTTACGCGCCCTGCCATGTTTTCCTCCGTCTGTCCTTCACTTCCTCTGCCGCGCTCCCTGCAACAGTCAAGAAGAGATCTCACAGTGATGTGGACTGCTGCCCTCCACTGGCCAAATGAGCACACTACAACATGCCAGAAAAAGGAACTGGTGATTTACATAGCTTTTTGTTACAAAAAATGTACATACATTTTTACCCAAACCTATTTCAATATCTGTGAGAAATGTGTAATATTAAGTACCTATAATGTCATAATTTAAACTACTTTATTATAAAGTATTGTTGTTAAAATTTTAAACTTTATACTTTTATTTTATTGTCTGATTAGCACTTTTGATAGCTTTTAAACGATTGCTATTGTGTTTCTGTTGTGTCTTGGATATTTATTGGAGCTGCAACAACTGAATCATTTCCCTCCAATAAAGTATTCTCATTCTAAAACAATGCATTTCTCAGCACAAAACAGGGCTTTAACAGCAGTATTGCCAATTAAGAAGATAGAAAATAAGCAAGACAGCATCAGAAATAATGCTTATTTGCAAAACAAAACAGTCATGTAGTTTTAAAAAAATATTATAAATATTATTATTTGATTGAAACAGACATGCAAATATAGTCACATGACACATACTTAGATAAGAAACAGAAAAATAAATAAGTAAAAAGATAATTTTTCAAAAACACAAATATCAAATAAAAACAAACAAATCCAAGCAACATATTGAATCAACAACAAATCAAGTTGTTTATTCTCAAGGCATTGTGCACTTCTTACTTGCCCACAGGTAAATAACTAAGATTATTTCAGTCATACTGTTAAAAGATCTATGCATGTTGCAAACTGAAACTTTTTTTTTTGTCATCTTATCTACAATTTTACATAAATTTTAATATGTTGATATCAACATTGGCATATTGTAATTATTAGCCAAAAAACAAGACAAAAATTGAATGCAAAAAAAACCCCTCTAATTTTGCTCAACCTTGAACCTTGTCCTTAGGTTTTAGTTTGCGAGTGTATACACTACTGCTTGAGTAACAAGGATAATACTATCTTTCAAATGGCACAATAGCAGTAAGCACTGGGTGATAAGAAAAACAAAACATTTGGCATGAAAGGAAGGAAAGGTCCACACACCTGCTTTAAGCTCAAGATTACCTGCCAGCTCTGCCTCATCACTGCTCTGGTCAATCAGGGACACTGGAGCAGAGTGGGACGGCCCAAAGCTGTGTGTGTGTGTGTGTGTGTGTGTGTGTGTGTGTGTGTGTGTGTGTGTGTGTGTGTGTGTGTGTGTGTGTGTGTGTGTGTTTGTGTGTGTGTGTGTGTGTGTGTGGCAGATCACAGGATGGGGCAGGAAACAGAGATGGTCAGAGATTAGGCCTAAATGAGTGGGAGAAGTCTGTTTTCAGGCTGGTGTGCTGTAGGGGATATCCTGGAACTATAACACACTCCAGGTTCCACAGGTACATATATAGACACTGTTTTCCAGGGGTATTGGACATGGGCCCTCACCCATGTAATGTGCATCATGAGAACCTGTAATGTGGGCTCATTATGTAGTATCTAGGGCCCTACTGCTGATCTCACACAAAGAACCCAGTAATGTGGGACCAATCACAGTCTCTCTAGTCTATAGTGTGTGAGAAGGCCGAGGGCAGAGCTCAGTGACCAAGCTCATGCACCTGTGACCCCTGCCCAGCACCGCAAGCAGCTGTGGGCATCTGTCTGTGTGGCCAAAAGCTTCAGGCTTTGAGTGGAGGGATGAAGGGATGAAGGGAGATGGGTACAGCCTGTGTTCATGGAGGACACCGATAAGAGGAAAGGATGAGCCCCTGTAATCAGGACTGCTGTGGTTTAAGTTCACAGTCTGGTCTGGGTCTCTAGCGTCTAGTGATAGGACACTGAGGGGTGAACTAGAGACAAATGTTTTTCTCTGAGGACATTTTTGCAGGAGTTCAGAGAGGGCTGAGCTGTAGTGTGAGAAGGTGCAGTGGGGAGACTTCCATCATCAACTTCTAACTCCTAACTTCTAAGATTTTTCCTGGAATTTAAATAAATTTAACAATTTAAGGACAAAACTGATGCGAAGGATGACATTGAAGTTAACATACATTTTTAGGCTGTTTTTAAAAATTGCCAAAAAGTGGCTCTGTTTCCCTAACTTTACCCTATAGACCTACTTCCACTTAGACTGAACACACGGTATTTACGTTAGTTTTTTATATTTGCACACTCACTGTATTTCTAGCATTTTTCTATTTGTAATAAATAAAAAATTACATTCAGCCATTTTTCAATATTAAGTATTAAAAAGGCTTGCATACAAGTATATAAGGCTTATATTACAACAATATATGCGTGTAGCCTGTAAAAGGACAATCTTTGTATGCTCTACGTAAAAAGCAGTGTCTTGTAAAGTTAGAATGTTCATCGGTCCCAGAGGAGCAAGACTCCACGCGGTTTGCTGTGGATGGGGGAATCCAGCGCTTCAAAGTAGGAGCAGGGCATTCCCGAGCACAAATAAAGCGAGAATTGATCGATTAAGTGCTGCTTTTGCTCCTGGCAAATGAACTAAACTCAGCAAACGCTGCTGGATGACGCCAAAGGACACACTTTGCTGTGAGGTAGGTATAGGCTTAATCCATTTGATTTGAACTTGTTACAGGACGATGTTTTTAAGTGTGTTTCCGAGGAAGACACGTAGGCCAATGTTACCAATTCTCATCAATTGGCACATATTCATGTAAAATATGTTTTTTCGCTCGATTTTAGGCTAAATTGGTGTGTAAAGGATTATTAGATTATCGAACAGATAGATTATCATATATTTTTAACTTGTCAAAATGGTGATCAATGTATCAATGTACATTTAATTTCCGTGTTTTTATCATGTTAGAAAACATGATCAAATGCGCCCTCTGGTGGCTATTCCTGCGCCATCACCTGCAGTGGGAGTGTGCACCACTGACAGCTCCGCTCCAATTGGCTTGTGCAAGAGGAGGCTGCCATGACACATTGGATGCTGCACAGAATCAGTTCCACAGCATCAGCAGGCTCAGCACCTCCATCCTCACTTGTGTCCCTCTACTTCTCCCTTTTCTCTCTCTCATCCTTCATCCGCTCCTCTTCTCGCCACCATCCTTGTATTTTCTGATTTATCCTGCTTGTTCCATCTCTGTCGACGAGACGAGTCTCACAGGCCTGCTCTGGCACTGCAGCAGAGGACGCACAGGCAGCCGGAACAGCAGCAGTAGCAGCAGCAGCAGTGGCAGCAGCAGCAGTCCGACTGGTAGGTGTGCTCAGGCCTGTCTCCTTTCTCATCTGCACTATACATTTGTGTAGTCAGGTAGTCTTTATTTACCATTACTGACTAAGCAGTACATGTATTCATGTATTTGATGAAGGCCAGAGGTTGTGTCCGTACATTCTGCACACATGACCACCACACCCTGGCTATATTTACTACCAGTGTGAGCTATAGAGTGATGCAGAGCCATATTTTTATTCTCACCTCTGGTCATCCTTTACTTCTAATTAAAAGGATGCGTGTAGTTGTGTATTATGCTATGTATTGTTACTGTCACTCTGTCCACACTAATGATAATTGTCCAGTACCATTGTATATGAATATGTCTATGAATGTTAAGGATAGAGGTCACATGAGGCATACCTGCTTACTTCCTGTTTAACAGATTTTTTTTTTGTCTTTACAACATATCCCTGTTCTTCTGTACCAGTTCCCCAGACAAACATCTGACATCCTTCCCAGCCTACTCTCGACTCCTTATCTTCTGTCGCCTGAGATTTTACCCAGCATGCCTTGTTCCAGGCTGCTCCGTTAGGCCCCAGCAGCATGGGCAAAGCCTGGGTGGGAAGTGAAACTACGGATTGGAGCCTTCCCCTCAGGCCGGGCGTGCTGGCAGGTCAGCCTTCCCCAGCTTCAGATGGGAGAGGACGCTGAGAGCCCAAAAATTAACCACACCTTCCTACGAGACTACGTCACCGAAGGTATGACAATGATCCCTGTGTCAAAGTTTCAATGGTGTCAAGTATCAAACTGCTGTGAAGGGACAGTTTATGTCTGGTATGTTGCGAAATTCTTATCAGAAAAAGAGATCTACTAAGGGCAACATATTTATTTGTGATTACCAGTTTCAAATTAAGCTGTGAATATTAGTAAATGATACTATTCATTATAGTATCTGCAATATTTGACTGCTATAAAAAGGTTCTCCTGCAAATTCAAGTTCAAGGTTTTCCTCAGGTTTAAATTTCATTAGACTGTAATTTCTATTGCAACAAATGGTACAGAGTCAGCAAAGAGTTCTTTTTCATATGCTATTTCTTTGTCTCCGAGGTCTTTTGTTCACTCTATATTTATGCTGTATGACTCTTGGCTTTGTTATTTTCCTTTCTGCTGTGTTTCATACCAGCCATGAGACAGCATAATTAGAGGATAACTATCTCTGATATTTCTGTCCTCCTCCCTTTCTGTCAGCTGATGTCATCTCTACTGTGGAGTTTAACCAGACGGGGGACCTGCTGGCCACAGGAGACAAAGGTGGCCGAGTGGTCATCTTCCAGAGAGAGACTGAGGTGTGTTGTCTCTGACTTTGAAGGATGTCATTGTGTTGAAAAATCCAAAAAACTACACCACATGTATGACTCAGAATGGTTCGTCTTTATTTGTTGGTGTCATTTTTGTGTCGAACAGTCCAAAGGGGAGTTAGAGGAAATTGGAGAGACAGGGGACTCTGGAGAATATAATGTCTACAGCACCTTTCAGAGCCATGAACCAGACTTTGACTATCTGAAAAGTCTGGAGATCGAAGAGAAGATCAACAAGATCCGATGGTTGCCACAACAGAATGCAGCACACTTCCTCCTTTCCACCAATGGTATATATTTATAATAAGAAGCCTGTAATAGTTTGTGACATTGCTCAGCTTTGCATGGATACTCAAACGCATTCAATCGAAATAATACACCTGGAATATCAAGGTGTTTTGAGTAAAACCTCCTCTGTTCCAGTACCAGGCAGCAATATGGCATTTGAGCTAATTTTATTTAAAACTAGAATTGTAATTGTAATTTAATTGTAATTTTTCATTCATTTATGTTTGTACACTTAAACAACATTCAGTGTGTTATGGTTTTGCTCCTTTTGGTGTTCATTCAATTCAATGTAATAATATTGTATCATGTTATGTATCAGACAAGACCATTAAACTGTGGAAAGTGAGCGAGCGAGACAAGAGACCAGAAGGTTATAACCTGAAAGATGAGGAAGGAAGGCTCAAGGACATCTCTACTATCACCTCTCTGCAGGTACTCACAAATGCATACAGACATCCCACTGTACAAAATCACTGCGGTGGTTTTATTTATTTATCATGTTTTTTTCCTTTCAATTTCAAAGGTGCCAGTCCTCAAACCTACAGATCTGATGGTTGAAGTGCGGCCCAGACGAGTGTTTTCTAATGGACATACATATCATGTCAACTCTATCTCTGTCAACAGTGATGGGGAGACTTACTTGTCTGCTGATGACCTACGTATCAATATGTGGCACTTGGGCATCACAGACCGTAGCTTCAGTATCCTTTTTTAAGAATAACAATTTTTATAGGGAAACATTTTTAATATTACAAATTATGTGGTTAAAAGGTAAGTAAGACCCAGATTTACTAAGATAGCCATTCCCAAACTCTGTAACGTTGCGTCCCCTTATCAACCAGATGATACTTCAGGGCCGCCCAGTAATAATTTTCTCAATGTAAAAAAAAAAAAATATGTTTTTCTTCTTACATTTATAAACATTTAAAGTAGAAAATTTAAGAAATTATATTATATATATTGATTTTCAAGCTCAATTTTCTTTTATGCTTCTTGTGTGGATAACTTTTGGGGCCCCCTGCAGTGTCTCTGAGGCCCCCCAGGGGGCCCAACACCCCACTTTGGGAATCACTGAACTAAGCGATTGCACGGGTACAAAATGGGTTGCGCGAGCCAAACTGCAGAAAAAAGCAGGTGCAGTTAAGAGTCAAGTCTCTCTCAGTACGCAGCGCAAATTTAGCACTTGGGACCTAATGAATATCCAAAACAGGGCGATTTTTCCAGAATGCGCAAATAATATTGTTTTGCGGGCGCTGTTTGTTGTCTAGAACTAGGACTATTGCAGTTTACACATCAATGTGGTGTTAAAAATGATTTCAAATGATGTTTGGCTCATTGTTTAAATACAAATAGGCCTACTACAAAATAATAGTGTTGTTTTGACTTAGAGGTTTTTAAAAACACACTTTATGTGCGTCACGACCTGAATTCTCATCTGTGTCGCTTTGAACTAGAGCAGTTACAGAAACTGTCCCTCAAATGGATTTCAGGATTTTGTCCCAGATACTTTTAATGTCCTTAAACTGTGCGCTCTTTGAACATAGTAGTGATGACCAACACAGGAGAAGACGCGACTTGTCCACCTGTTCCTCGTCTCCCTCTCATCCCGGTTAGAGTCCCGGGCGTGTCCAAAGCCACGAGCGTCCTTGCTGTCCCATTATCCCTGGGCTATTTTAAAAATCGTGCGATCTGCGATCCCAAATTCATCATCCAGGCAAACGTCTGCAGGTCTTCCATCACATCCCTCTGCCTATACACAGTACGGCGCACATCTGAACTCTGAATAAGTACACAGAAGGACTGTGTTTTTCTTCCTAAATGTTCACAAACACCACGGTGTAGATTCAAATGTTTGATACGCTATTTATTTATGTATTTATTTATTGTTTATTTGATAGGGATAGATACAACAAACATGAATTAGCACGTAGCAATCTGATGCTGGTATCACAGTGTTTATAGCCATAGGCTAATTCGCAACACCAGCCCCTAGGCGGGTTTTTAGCAGATCAGATTTAAACTATTTACAATGTTGAATGAGTTTAACAGCAATAAAAGCAATAAATACAGTGATATGTCAGAAAAAACCCAAATATTAAATAGAACAGCATATACATTCACACAGCCACACACTCCTCTCAACCACACACAGTTTACACATGATCACATTGTTGTTTTTGTATGAGCCAGAATTTGGTCTGCTTTTTGAACTTGGACAGTCTTGTAATAGTCTTTATGTGAGCAGGTAAAGAGTTCCAAAGATTCGCTCCTTCCACTAAGAAGGTAGTCTGAGCGTCCCCATGTGCTGTGTTTCTTGTGGCCCTTGTGGACAGTCTGTTTACATATCTACAGAGTGGTTAAGGTGCAGTCCAGTCAGACATTTTTTACATAATTTAAATTGCAAAAGTTTGTAAAATTCAATACTTTATGTTTTGAATCAAGACATTCCATACAGCCTAAGATAAAGATCTCATTTAAAAAAACATAGATGTGTCTGCTCTCCCAAAGCAGCAGCAGCAGAGGCACATTTGCACTTCCTCTTCACCCTCAGTAAACTCATTTACATATCAGATTTGCGCCACTGACAGTGCGCACAGTTTCTGATGGTAAATATGGTGCAACACGCCCACAAAATAGGGTGTGCAAATTTTAAGTAGTACTCCCAATTTAGCACCTGTCTTAGTAAATCGGGGCCTAAGAGTTTGAAATATAAAAAAAAAAAGAGTGATTTTGTATTTAAATATTATCATCAACATTATTGTCAAGACAAACTCTAGACCAGTTGCTCTCAAACCTTTCACATTAAGTACCACTTATGATAATATCTGGCTTTCTGAGACTAAAATGAGACTAAACCAGATCTAAAATTAGACTAAACCATGGAAAGGTTGTTATAAATAATGATTAACCCAAAGTTGGGCAAAAGCCTTTTTAGAATTGTCTCTAAATTAAAGACTCTCAAACTGCAGGGGGCCTCGTGTACCACCAGTGACACATGTACCACAGTCTGAGACATTCTAGGCTAGACATAACAATGTCAATGTTTCTGCCCAAAACTCAGAAAAAGCCTGAAAGGACATGTATATACTAACATTACTCAACACTCACTATATCGTAAAACATGGAACACTGGGTTGAGGGTTCACCCTCATCAACCTAAGGCGAGGTACTTCAAACCTCATCCAACATTGAACATTGAATATGAATATTGCATCTGATTGAATTATATACGCTGTTTGTTAAGAAGTAGGCAGTAGTATGTCGGCCGGGGTTTGTGTAGTTGATTTCATTTTAAAAAGAGGCTGACCTAGAAATCAGAAATGCATCCATGGCAGAGTTTAAATAATTCACTCAGCAGTACACTTTCTTCTGAACCACACAGGGATGCCAGAAATAGAACAGTCAAGAGGAGCACTGCATGCTTAAGGGGATGGTAGGGGTTTCACTATTTTGAGTCAAAGTGTTATGTGTCATTATAAAAATGTTTTTCAGCCAAATCATAATTTATAAAGCCATGACAGTGCATCTCAGATATTGTTGATATCAAACCAGTCAACATGGAGGACCTAACAGAAGTGATAACGGCAGCCGAGTTCCACCCACACCACTGCCACCTGTTTGTGTACAGCAGCAGTAAGGGCACGCTGCGTTTGTGTGACATGAGGGCCTCTGCACTGTGTGACAAGCATGCCAAACGTAAGAATATGTTTTAATAGACTAAATACAAAATGGGAATTTATTGTTTCATGTTTTCAGTCTTAAACATTGGCTCCTCACGTATACTATGTTTTTTTTCCTTTTTCTGTTGTCCAGTTTATGAGGAACCAGAGGATCCAGGAAGCCGGTCCTTCTTCTCAGAGATCATCTCCTCTGTGTCGGATGTGAAGTTCAGCCACAGTGGGCGCTACATGCTAACCAGAGACTACCTCACCGCAAAGGTGTGGGACCTACACATGGACAAGGGCCCTGTGGAGACTTACCAGGTGAAGGAGCGCTGTCATTCTACTGTATAGTCATTTTTAATGAAGAGTCATTATGTCTTTCATTTCTGATCCATCCCTTTTAGAGTTCAATAGATATCTGGCTATTGTGTGCCGTTTTTGAGTGACTGAAATGAATATTACATTTAGTAGTCAAAACTTTTATAAATTTGACTGTTGATGTTTTTCTAGGTACATGAATACCTGAGAAGTAAGCTGTGTTCTCTTTACGAAAACGATTGTATCTTTGATAAGTTTGAGTGCGTCTGGAACAGCTCAGACAGGTAAGAACTAAAATAACAGCAAATTTTAATTTTAGGCTCATCCAAATGGAAGCATGCTTATAATGCTTATAGTTCATGGTTTTAGCTCATTCCATCTTTTATTACCATTTTTTATCATAATTATGCAGCTAATAAATAGTGAACATTTAACATTAGGACTATCACTAATGATTATTTTAGAGGTTGATTAGTTGATGATTATTTTTTAGTCGGCTTGTCATTATTTCTGTTGAACATTGATACTTGGTATCTGCGAATTCAACCATAAGGGGGAATGAGTAGTAAATAAGTCTGGCTGTAATAAAACACGATCATACTGTTACAGAATGGCCAAATTTAAGCATTATTTTGTGTGGCATGTGGCCATATTTTTGGCCAATGCAAGCTTTTAAACTGGAAAATAATTACAATAATATTATTTAGGTTACACTAGGTTAGTCGAACCTTTATTTTAGCCTGCTAAATTTTCTGCAAATAATTTACACCTCACGCTAATACAGTTATGTTTGAATTAATAAGCATAAAAAATGGACACATTATGTAGAGAAATGAGTGAAATCTCACCAGTTAAACCATGGATGAAGACGATGCAGATTCAGAAATCAGCGTGCTTCTGTCGTACCTCCTGTCACCATGTGCATACAGGAAATGGCACCTACTTATTACAGATAAGGCATGGCGAGCTGTAACTCCACAACATACACTTGTATAAAACTTTGTTACTAGGTGTATATATGTTTTTTCCCATAATGCACTGTAAAACACAGATAAAACAATTTTTTTAATCCAATTAGCTATTGTAAAACTTACTGTAGAAACTAGAGCAATTCGTTAGTGTCTTTGGAGTCGTGCACAAAACAAGCTCATTCAAATACTATACTTTCTTTTGTTTTAATAATTGTTAATGATGAGCTTCTTCTCTCTCAGTGTGATTATGACAGGAGCCTACAACAGCTTCTTCCGGATGTTTGACAGAGAGACCGGACGTGGAGTGACTCTGGAGGCATGGAGGGAGAACAGTAAGCCCCGCGCCGTGCTCAGGACCCGTCGTGTGTACACAGGGGGGAAGCGTCGTCGTGGAGATGTGGGCGTGGACAGCCTGGACTTCACCAAGAAAATCCTCCACATGGCTTGGCATCCGGCTGAGAACATTATCGCCATAGCAGCCACCAACAACCTGTACATCTTTCAGGACCGAGTCAGCCCTGACGCACATACGCAATGACAAGGACGGGAGCATTGAAGTACAAAACATGATATTAGTCAGGTGAATGCACTACTTTTTGACTTATCCACAAATTGCGATGTAAAATGTCTACAAGCACTTGTTTTTGGTTAAACTCTTGAATGATCTGACTTCTCGTGTTGCTGAAATGGTTCTAGTTGATCTAGGACCATCCTAGGGCCAAAGAACAACTGCTTATGTCATTATTAGACCATATTTCAGCATAAATGCACATTTGTTGCTTGAAATTAGAAACCTGTATATGTATTCCTTATTACCACATTAACGAGAAGTTATGTTGATTTACGTATATATTTTATTTATTGCAGCAAGATGGTTCTTTGTAGGGATGGTTATGGGACAACTAGATGTTTTTCAAATGTAATACTGCAAATGATCTAACACTTTTAACAATGAGAAATCAGATCATTCCTTCTCCGCCATTGAAAGAGAGATGCAGGGACATCTCTCATCACTGTTTAGCAAGTCTTTGATAAATGTTGGAAAGACAAAGAAAAATGATATGATGCAAAAAGGACTACGCTAAAGTACCTAAATAAAGACTCTTCACACAGGAGCAGTGCTCTTGGGGATCATAAGTTAATTGTCCTATTCATGTCGCAATAATGGCACTGCAGCAGACAGTATTTTGGACTCAAGTAACACACATGTATCTCTCTTTTTATTGTCTGCTCTATGTATTTGATGTTTCAGGGTTACCACTGTTCTTTTTGTGACCCAGAGAGACATAACAGGAAAAAATACTATTTATGATTGTAATAGAAATAAGATTGTAAAATTGGGCAATGCAAATGGAATATACTGTATGTGCAACCAGTATTGGGGAATGCAGTATTGAGGTTGTGGTTGCTATGTCAAGGTCTGTTCCTGTTTCCTTTAACAATGTGGCGATTGCAATCAAAGATAAAATGATTGGTTGGTCCATATCAATAGAGACTGATTTTATAACCCAGAAGCACATTTTGATTTAACAATCAAAAATAGCTCTTTAAAAATGGGGCTGTGATTGAATGGAAAGTAGTGGCTGAGGTATTTAGATTAGGTCCGATGTCATCAGTGCAATAGCTTTTCATGTATCTTTATTGTTAAACTGTATCATGCGCATTGTGTATACTCATCACATCCATGTAGCATATACCTCATTGCGCCACCTGCTTCTCTCGGGGCCACTCTAAAATGTACAAGAGTAAAGTGTAGTTGTGATGGACTAAATTATGTAACTTGAAATTTGATTGTTTACAGTGAATGCTCTATTGTTAAGTGACCTTGGCCCTAATGGGATTGTGGTTGGTGGTCCGGTTGTGTATGTGTTTGCACTTACAAGACTTTGTATCACAATTCAACAACAGCAGAAATTTTGATTGTGATCAACTGTGTTCCACCGGTCTTTCATGTATCACTGGCGTTTAAACAAACTTGATTTAAGTAGGGCTTGAATTTAAAGTCTAGTCTTTACTGTCAGATACATGTCCACACGTAATTGGTCGTTGAAAGAGCAATATCAGAGTCTGCAACATGATAATGATTTTGACACCTGGGGCAGGTCTCAGATTCCTATCAGCAAGCTGTAATTTCAGCTAAGATCTCATCATAGCCACCATCACACTCTATACATAGAGTGAGAGGTGCACTGCTGAAGCATGTTAACATTACTTAATGCTACTTGCGTATTTATCATACTGTAAAAAAAAGGCAAATCTAACAATACAAGAAATCTAAGTCAAAAGAGGTGAATGAAAGGAATGTGCATTAATAAAACTTGAGATGTGTCTAATAGTCATCATGTATTTGTCTGTTTAATTTTCAAATAATAATAACGAGAAATATATGTTTCAGTGAAAACTGTTCACTGCACTGTCACAGAAGACTCTCAAATTCTTTTCTCAAATTTTTCATTTTTCATATATTAATATGATGAAAGAACACACAAAATGTTTTTTTTTAAATCAGCAATCCGCTAATTTATAAAATATTATAGATCTCTGCTCAGAATAATGCATACAATTCAAAAACAGCAAAGCAATCAGTTTTATTCTTTAAAATTTATATTTGATATATACATGTAAGTTGTTATGTTATAGACTAGAAAAAAATATCGCAATCATGTTTCTGATTTTGCTGTTTCTATTGTGCATCAGTAAGGATGTAAACAATAGTAGCCTAATAATTGCATTGCAATGTGATTTTAGAGTTTTAAATGATCCTCGCCAAGTATTTCCTTTTTAAGACAAAAAAATAATTGTAAACAATGTCTTACCAATACTCATAATGGTCTTTTGGTATGTCTTCTTTATGAAGAGATGTTGGCAGATAGAAAAGGAGAGAAGAAAAAATCAAAAGCAAACTTGAGTGCTCTCAGTGTGGTGCGCCTCCAGTTCCTCTCAATCTTCACCTGCCTTCCTCCGGTCAGCAGTGAGGAGGTACAGTCCAGACAGTGGATCGCCTTCAGCTCAAAGGCCGGAGCTTTAGATCCTAAACGGCCCTCCAGCTTAGTGCTGAACTCCACCAGGTTCCCAGGGTCCAAATTTAACAAAACCTGCCTGAACTCATGACTGGCCATTAGAAGTATATCTCTGGCTGGATCTTCCCTTTCTGGTTGTCCCTCATAGATCATGCCCACAGTCACCTCAAAACGGTAACTGTCAAAGCGTTTGACATGGCAAGTGTGTTTGGCCAAAGCTTTTATCTTACAAAGCTCTTCTTCCTCCTGCATTCTGAGGAGAAATGGCATGGAAACAGTCTCAGAATCAGCCGCTAAACCTGCTGTTATATTGTCCACTGTTGTGTTCTTTGGTTCACATTTAGGATAGGATTCTCCATACAGACACCGCAGCCAGTCACCCATGAAGACAGGCAACATGTTAATGACAGAATGAGCTCCATTCTCTGTCTCTGCCACGCGCACATGCTTAAAGCGGCCAGTCCAGGTCACTCTGTGTCCATAGAGGTGGCTGCAGAAGATCTGAGTTTGAGCCATGCCTTTAGACTGCCAGGATGGTGGGCCACAAGTCTCGCTGTATTGGTGCCAAGTGAGAGTCGAGTTGTAGACTTTCTGTCCTTCAGCATAATACAAATAAACAGCAAAAAATATAAGCACCATCGAGATGTAGAGAAGGATGAGTTTAACAGGCCCACGGTGCGTCAGAGAGCTGAGAACATCTAGGATCGAGGTGCTGAATCGGGTCCAGAGGCGCAGGGTGACTGGGATGGCACACACGATAAGGGTGACAATCACTTTGGTCAGCTCAAGCTCAAGAAACCACTTGAAAAGTTGGATGAAAAGCATTGTAGCGAGACCAAATGCAAGAACAGGTAAGGCAAAGAGGAAGAGGAAGTATGCCACACAGGTGCGGATCAAGCCCACGGCAGACGAATGCTGGAGGAGCACCACAGAGAACTCACACCACATGAAGCACACCAGGTACGGCACCAGGAAGCAGTAAGTGCCTCGGAATCCACGCAACACGGCCATTCTGCAACGCAAACAAGTAAGTCAACAAGTATTCAGCTTGTCAAAACTTAATTTCAAGTTGAACCATTTACGGGTGTTTTATTATTTTATATTGCAGTATGTAGCCAATAAAAGGGAATCACACTACACAAGGGCTGTTCGATGATGGCAAAAATTATAATCAGGATTATTTGGATCATAATTGAAATCACGATTATTTCAAACAATTACTTCTATATTGTTAAAATTATTTTGTAGAGAAAATATAGACTGAATATATTTTATTAGTAAGTAATAAGTAGTAGAAAGTGCCTTTGCTTCAGGTTTTGAGTGAACAGAAGGCAGTTGTATTGTATTTTCAATTATATCATATTTTGTGCAAAATAATTGAAATCACGATAATATATATGATTAATTGCACAGCCCTCTACTACAGTATTCATACAGTGGATTTTTTACTATATTATTTCTATCACTATATTTGTCACTAATGATCAGACGTTGGTAGAGTGGCCAAAAAGTGTAATCAAGTAAAAATAAAGCTGTTTTTACTAATCAATCACTAAGTAACTAAGTAAGAGTTGAAAAGTATTTTGGGAAAGTCAAGTAGTAAGTAGTAGTAGAAGTCAAGAGTAACTGTAAGAGTAATCGCCTGCAACCGTTACAACATTTATAATTTTATATCAATGTAATTTGAATATCAAAACATTAAATACAACATTATGACATCTAGTGTTTTCGAAGGATAGACCACAAAATGAGAAAAACTAAATCATATCTGAAGGAGCGGTGCAAGAAATATAAATGTAATATAAAACTTTTGTCACTTGAAGATTTACTCACAGTGGGAAGAATAACAAAGAGTTTACTTAAGTAAGAGTATTTTTGTACTGGAAGATACATTACTCAAGTAGAAGTAAATATATTGTGTTAGAAAATTAGAAGTATCATTTACAAAAAAGTAACTCAAATAAAAGAAACTGAGTACATGTAAAAGTACTGCCTACCTCTGCTAATAATTATTTTAGTAAGTTTAGTAGTTTAAGTTAACTGGTCAGCAACCAACTTAAGACCTCTTGACAAACAGAATTACCAAAAGACAGTACCTTTCGGCAAAATTACAAAATCATCATGCATTTTGCACAAATCAATGTGCCATTTGAATGTATTGGCTGACTAATACGACTAATACAATCACTGAGTAGTTCTAACTTTTACTGCCATATTTTTGATTTAATGTTTGTTTTTTGGTAATTTGTGTTTGTTGTTTAGCGCTCTTACTTTGAAATTCTAGTAGGAACCATTGTTCAGGTATTTTAGTTCCGCTATACGCCTAAAAAATGAGACGCACGCTCAGCAAAGCATGGCATGCATACAAGAGGTTGAGCAATAGTTTAAATAGTTAAAAGTTAATTAGTTTGCAATTTAGGGCATCATTCTACCTCCAAGTATGGGTCAGCCAGCGAGGTATGTTTGTATTTATTTTGTCATATTTATGTCTTTGTTTTATACTTTTACGTATGTTAATTGTACTTTATGTTACTTGTTTTTAGTTCGACGGTGGCATAATGTGGCATAAAGTGGCAATACTATGGCAAATGTTGCAATAAAGTTTATTTGGAGCCATCAGTAAAAAGAACTCTTATTGACTACGAGGAGGTGGCGTGATACTAACTAAGCCAATTAGTTGCAGCCATAGCATGCAGTTCTATAGAAGTGTAGAGACCAAAGAAAAGTATAAATGGAAATATATTTTCTCACCTGAATATCAGAAAGAACAGATAAGCGTAGAGCAGACAGGGTAGACTGAGCTTCAACACAACAGATTCCCCCAAAGGCACTGTGGCAAAGGTGTGTCCCAGTAATCTCAATGCTGTCATTTTCTCTGGCAAAAACTGTGTCAGGCCACATAAAAATGATGCCACCTAGATCACAGAGAGATTATGAGCTAAGTTATGCACATTTTACGTGCATATGTTTCAAAATTGTGCAAGTACCTCTATGAGCATAGCTTTCCGTGCATACATTGCTGCAGCTGGGCTGAGGCTGTGATAGCTGATCACGGTAAAGAAAATGGCCACAGTGGAAAGCTCAGAGCAAGGAATCCAGCCCTTGTCAGCAACAGGAAAGGAGAAGATAACAAAGAAGACTGATATGATGAAATATATGTACTGTTCTAGGTTGTTCCAGCCAAAGTTGGTTTCAGCCTGCTCCACATCCAAACCCGGTTCAAAACGTGTCAGCAGAGAAGTCAGGGTTTTGAAATTTTCCCAGGTCTAGTAAATAAAAGAAGACACATTAATTAGAGCATCAGGCATAACATGATGACCACAGAAGCAATATGGTTGGTTTAAATGTTTACCGTACCTTGCTGCTCTTAAATACACGCAGAGTGCAGATGATCATTGAAATAAAGGACAGGTAAAAAACTAGCAGTGGGATGACAAAAGCAAACAGTTCCACGGTGAGATTGCTGATGATGAAGAAGAAAATAAGCGCATTGACATGTTGTGTTGGGATAATGGTGCTCAGCCACTGGACACCAGCTCGGGATGCCCAGTCCACAAGACGCTCCTTCATCTCTATAATCCCATGTAAAGGATATTGGAGCATCTAAGTATTAACATATAGATAAAGTCAGAGTTTTGATTTAGTCAAAGACATATATATATAAGCAAAACAATAATATACCACCAGGCGTGATTTCATATCCATGGCTCTTTTTAGGGCCACTGTCTGGTTGGTTTCTAGCATCATTCCACCCCATGTACTTTTGTGGTGTTTTCTGCTTACTGGATGAGCAGACTCAGCTTTACACTGTAGAATTAAGTAATCCAGAACCACATAAGAGACAAATGACAAAAATACAACAAATCAGTATTATCAACACTGTTGGGAAAGTTACTTTAAAAAGTACTTAGTTACAACATGACTACTAACTTTAAAAAGTAAAATTTGTAATATTGTACTTAATTACATTACTTGGGGATTAGTTTATTTTTTTGTTCTGTTCAAGAGATTTAAATGGCATAACTGGGAAACAACAATGCTGCTATAAACTGCTTATCTCTATCTTTGTGGTCTTACCTGACATAAGTAAGCATAAGTAATGTCTATGGGGTTTCTAGCACAATTTAAGCTGTGCCAATACTTTTGTTTGCATTTCATCCCAAACGTTGTTGTTGATGGTGAAAGTAATTATAAAATATAAGTATTTTATTTTTTCAGAGTAATGCATTACACTATTACGTCACATACAGTAGTAACTAAGCACTGAATAACTAAGTCACACCCAACACAAATTGACAGTCAAAGTAAGTATACTTAACTCACCATCATGCTTTTTACCTGATAACTGCTGCTTAGAAGTTCAGAACGTTTTGATTTATCTGTATCTTTGTTTTCATTTGCAGGATGAGACTGAACAATTCCTTGAGCATAGTTTTTAGTCATCTCGACAAAGTCATCTAAGTCCACCATCTGTTTGGCTGAGAGTAAACATTTATTATTATAAAACTGAAACATGCAGTAGATGATTCTTGAATCTTACCCTCATTGCTGACCATGCTTTCTAGTACTTTTTGTGTTTGACTGGAGGTTGGGGCATCAATCTTGCTTGCAGTGCCACCTACCGGTGAGGAATGAGCACAGCACTAGTGAGTTCCAAACATAGCAGCTCTGTAATGTGACACTATAGAGATCACAGCAGCTGCAAAACCTGAAGTCACAAATGGGTATACATCATGCACTTCACAGCAACAACATTTAAATATAAACAACAAGGCTAAATCTCTATAAAACTCATCATTTTATTTTATATAAAAGGATGTATACCTTGTGCTGTGTTGACCTGGCTGACATTCTCAAGCATTTCAGTCACTGCGACCTTTGATTTCCTGTCTGGGTTGAGCTTCCAGTACATCATCATGGCTGCTTTACGTACTGCCAGCTCAAACTTACTCTCAGACGACAACTTCCTCACATCAGCTTCATTCTCAGGTGTTATCCCTGGTACAGAAATCAGTCACAAAATAAACAGTTACAAGAGTAAATAGAAAGCCAAATGTGTGTGGTTTTTTTAGAATGCATTGTAATTGTAAAATACCCCTTTTCTGTATCCAACATCGCTGCAGTATCTTGGCAGCACCTTTCCTTCCCTGTTTTGAAGCTTTAATGAGCCAGCTGACAGCTAAACTGTTGTTTTGCTCTGTGTCCTTCTCATTGGCAAGAAGAAGGTAGTGCTGACCCAGCTTGAATAGAGAAACAAATACATTAGAACATATTGAAATATGTCATCACAGGTGAATACATTGCTATTTTAATAACGTTATTACTTTATTTATTTGTTTATTTATTTTTAACCATTTGGAATAAGCACTGCTGCTGTTAATCAACATCAGGCCTAGTTTCTTATTGAGCAACAGAGACCTCTGGGGCTATATCATGTAACTGCAGAAAAAAATGTCTGTTTATTTTTAGACTATACTTTTAAGGCGTTGTTCAGTATTTTATAATTTTTCAGTGTTGCAGAAAATCTCATAACTTACAAACAACACTGGTTATTTCACCTATGGACAAGACACCCCCTGTAGTTATTTTTACTCATGTCATACATGTCATGTACAGCACATACAGTGAGCAAATAATCTGCCAGAGCAATTTGCCCTGTCAATTTATGTTTTGCATGTACTGTATGTGTGTAAGGGTCAGCCACATATGCAAGTAAAAATGAGGTGAAAATTATATTTCAATCAGACTACATAGTGGTTCATAATATGCCTGAGGCAGTATGTTGTGTGTATGAGTTTAAAAGCCAGGGGTCATCTTCCAAGAGGACAAAAATAGTTTCTTAACCAGGCAGAGTGCAGTGAGTTTAAAAACAATACCAAAAACAGTCTGTACACAAGTGTGTGTACTCACCCGAGTCTGAGCCCTGGCATCACCGTCTTCAGCCTTCACCAGCAGCTGCTCCACAGTCATATCTTCTTCAGGTTCTTCATCTGCAGGTGAAGTAAGAAACTCATGAAATGCCTGAGCATTCTCAAAAACAATAAAGAACAGCTCAGTTGTTAGCTTATTTTACAAAAAAAAGTCTAAATTTCAATCACAATGTCAATCCTGTTACAGACTGTATTAGGACATCAACATGGCTTGAGGTTCTTTATACTTCATAGATAATTAAAAAAAAAAGGTCTAAATGAACAGGATGACCATTTTAGCAAAAGGCAATATTACACAAGCCTATTCTACTACTACCACTTTACTTGGCAGATGGCCAAGTTCCACTGTTAAATGCTTAGGTTCTTACCAACATCGTCTTCCACATCTTCCTCAGCTTTCCTCAGTCTTTCTTGTATGATCACTCTCTTTGCCATGGAGGCAAACGTGCGTTTCTTTGGCGGAGTCTTGTGAGTTTCAGTACATGATTTAGAATCAGAAGAGATTTTAGCAGGTGGTACGTGTCCATCTGAGGAAGCACATTGATCTTCTGGCTGTGAAGAGACCTGGGAGCCACCAGGGTTTGGTGCTTTGTCTGACTGAACATACTCTTGACCACAAAGGTCTGTGGGGTTGGTGTGTGCAGATGAGGGAGGGGCAGGGCTGTCTAGGACAGGGCATAACCCCTGGCTGTTGACATTACTTGGTGTAGATGTCAAGTCCATCTGCCATGCAAGATTTGTTTGAGATGAGAGGAGAAGAAGAAGAAGATATGTGTAAAACAATTTATATATACAACTTATAGATAAACTGGAATTAAATTACAACTTTTGTTCAGGTAAAAAGTAGATAAGATTATTCTTTGGAATTTGTTTAACAACTTTTGTTCAGGTAAAAAGTAGATCAGATTATTCTTTGGAATTTGTTTAATAAATACAAAAACCATCATATTACCTTGAATGACGATCCTGTTGTCGCTCTCTTTAAAGTTAAAAGGTAGCTGTATAATTCCTGTGGGACTCCATGTCACTCTGTTAGGCTCCATGAAACCAAAGACTCCGCATGTGGCTGCACACTTCGGTTTCAGGTCAGTGCATATAAAAAGAACTTGAAGTCCCGCCCCCTTCCCTAATAGGCTGTGATTAATGTCCATCACGTGGCTGCTTTACTATTGGCTGTGTGGGCGAACTGTGACAAGTTAGACTTCACTCGAGGAATCATTCGAAATAAAATAACAAAAAAATAAGACTCAAAACTTTATTTATGTATAATAAATAAATAGCCCTTGCCTCTACAGCAGAAAAAATTGGACAGCAACACAAAGGAGATTGGTTGCTCATCAAGTTTTCCCACGGTAACCGCTAAACCTAAATTCTCGATATGTCTTCAGCATTTTTATTTATCAGTTTTATTTGGTCAGCCTTCCCTTTGATGCTGTAAAATGTAAGGTTTTTCTTTTCAAACACATATTTTGTTTGAAACTATTCAAGATAAAATAATGTAGGTAAATACTTTTGAAAAAAAACGACTGCAATAATATGGATGTTTTTGTGCGGCATTGTTCATGGGAGCTGTCCACCAGCGCTAGTGCTGAAGGGACAGCTTTAGAATTGAATTGTTGTTGTTGTTGTTGTTGTTGTTGTTGTTGTTGTTGTTGTTGTTATAATCTAATATTTAAAGCAGGTGCTTCTCAAATACCACTTAGGGCTATCATGTGAACCTTTCACTTTCTGGTTTCTGGGAAGAGCAGGCTCGTGTTTGAGGGCTCAGCTCTGAGCTCCAGATGTGGGGGGTTTAATCTAATCCTTTGATGCTCTGGCCAACTGAGCGAGCACACAAAGAGTATCAGCATTTTTGCGAGTTGCATGTTGATCTTCTGCAAATTTGAGGCAACGCCTCTTTTAAAGCTGTCCGTGCATGCATTAACGTGCAAGACGCACTTTAGAGCAGCTATTGCTCACAGCAACGATTAAGATCGAGCACTAGACAAGCTGAGCAGCCGCGACCCGTTTCGACTAGAAACGATCAAACCAGTCCCTTTCGTCTCAGTTTGGAAGGAGTGGGTCCGTCGACAACGCCACACGAGCCATGTCGGACTGCAGGAGAGAGTGGAACCGCGAAGACGAGCTGCCGGTGTACCTGGCTGGCCCCATTAACACCGGGCCGAAGCAACGGAAAAGCTATGGCATGTTCAGCTCCGTCGAGGGCGCGTTTGACAGCAAGACTATAGATTTTGACGACTTTGCGGTTGGGAGAAAGGGAAGCCGCACCCCGAGGAGCGGCAGCCGGGAAAGGCTCCTGGACACCGGGGAGCCCAACAACAAGACCCCCGCTAACGCTCCGGAGGCCCCACAGAGTAACATACAGGCAGAGAACGAAGGAGGCGACAGTGCCACCGGAGTAAAAGCTGCAACGACAAATAATAGTTTACTTGGAGAGGTAGGTTTAAAAGGCGGGAAATGTAGGCCTAATTAATTTATCGATACAAAAAGCCTGAATGTAAGCATAGCTTAAAAGTTAACAAGGGCAAGGCTTTCTGGTAATTACTGTAGAATTGAAAGATACATTTGAGTTGGTTGATCCCTGCATTGGCGCATTGGTAATATTCAGTTGTTAAAACAGAAGCCTGCATAATAAATGATAATGTGGAACTGTCCATTTGACATGGTGCTGAAACCACGACGCACAGAGCCCGTCACTTGTTTGTGTTTTGACATAGGCCTCCACTACATCACTTGCATATCTCTGAGCACTGTGTTTGTTATGGGGCTTGGGGGGCGCTCTTTCTTATCCGTGTACAATACCAAGCACACGCACGCACAGAGCTGTCACCTGCGCGCTCCTGTCATACCTCTGAGCTCTCACACAAAACACCACTTTGCCCAGCTTTGAGCCCGAGCCGGAAACCAGTAAGCGACATTTGGGGGACAAAGGGGTTCGCGCAGCACAGCCTAGGGTAAAAGTGTCAGCGCATGTCAGAGGCTGGAGCCCCAACAAGACGGGATGTCGGGGGGTACTGTACAGGAGAACTGCATCCCCCATCTGACGGTAAGAGAGCCGGTTAGCCTGGTTAGCCGGCGTCCCACAAATCCCGACACAAGGGATTAAATTCTTAGCGTGGAGAGTGCAGGCAAAGAGCATAAGGCTTCTTCTGTTGCCGGAGTGGTTGAAGACAAAGAGGCCACACATCTCCGGGCTACGTCTGTCTCTATAATTGAGCGTTCACTTAACGTCGCCGCATGTCAATGAGATTATTTTTATTTGATGTGTAAACTGAACGAGTACAGTGCAGGAAACAAAAACAAGTGATATATATACACAAGTAGGTGTGAATCTATGCAAGTTAATTGCTTTCAAATGCATTGTGCTGGATGTGTTAGTAGACTATAAGATAAGATAAGATAAGATAAGATATGATAGGCCTATAACTGTTACAGTAGTGGAAATATAATGATGAATGAAGCTAATACAAATAATTAATCCAGCTACCATATTCTAAAACCATTAATGGTCCCACATTGCCATGGAAACATAACATTTGCAATTCAGTCCTCAGTGATGGAGGTGGATTATTCACATTTCCAGAATGCATGTGACAGCTTTAACGGAAACATGTTTCTTCATTCATCATAGTGGTTTTCTGTACTCACCTGTATTCCTCTAAACTACAGGGAGAAAAGTTACTAATCAAAGGTGGACGGGTGGTCAACGATGACCAGTCCATGTTTGCGGATGTCTACGTTGAAGATGGTGTAATCAAGTGAGTATTTACAATTTTGTTGGTGCTTACTATTGACATCTACCTGTTAGCATTAATTGCAGTAAATTAATCATATTTTTTGTATGACTGCAATAGAGAAGTAGGAGAGAACCTGATTGTCCCAGGAGATGTGAGGGTGATCGAGGCTAACGGCCGTATGGTGATACCCGGTGGAATAGATGTCAACACCTGCTTCATGAAGCCCTTCCTGGACACATATCCTGTGGATGACTTTCTGCAGGGCACCAAGGCTGCACTCAGTGGTGGCACCACAATGATTAGTAAGTCTGAACATATCATTATTTTTATGCTACATGCATTTCAATCCAAGGTAGGTAGAGTATCCAAACATTGTACTCTGGCAAGAGTAAGTTACTTCAAAATAATATTAATCAAGTAGAAGTATAAAGTTGTGTTCCAAAAATTACTCACGTAAGAGTGACTGCTGATTAACATCTGATTTATAATTTGAAGTTATTGTGATTGGAAGGACAAAAGATTATTAATGCACAAAATCTGGTATTTTCAAATGACAGACACAAAAATGGAGCAGTGCAAGAAACATTTTTCCAATAATCCAACATAAAGCTTTTATCATTTGCAGACAGGAACTAAACCTTTAAAGTAAGAATACTGTTGCGCCATTCAAAATATTTCTCAAGTAGGAGCAAAAGTATTGTCAGTAAATTACTCAAGAAGTACAATTTGTAAAAAACGTTACACAAGTGTTATACAAGTGTAACTGAGTAAATATAACTGAGCACTAACCACCTCTAATTTCAATCAAGAGAAACAAGGTTAAATTAGTCGGAAGGAGATCATTTATTGAAGACTTGAGCCTAAGACTTGAGATTGAGAAGTGGGTAAATTTACAGGATAGTAAACTAATATAAAAACTCACAATCTTCAGTTTTTCCTGATGTTATGCAGCCAGCTTCATTATAATTGACTAATTATTTGCTAATTAAATTTGAGAATAGAAGGTCCACTTTACATTCCACTACAGCATGATAAAAGAGAAATGAGAAAATGTTAATCGTGTTTCTTGGTAATTGACAGACATGCATGAGTAATTATCAGTCATAATTACACTTTAAGGTACCATGTTATTTCTTCTTATTACCATATACTGTGTCATTGTAATGTAACCCTATAAGACCTGACCCCTAAAATAATCAAACAGAATGTAAAATAAAAACAAAACAAACATTTGGAACAGCTGCCATTTTCCAACAATTTTCTTTAAAAAGAAATAATGGTATCAGTCAATCAATATAACTTTATTTATTGCTGAGGAGCAATGCAATCACATTGAGCAGTTAAATAGAAGTGTTAGTAGAATGACTCAAACAGGTCTCAATGCAGCCCAAGGAGAGTAATAAACCACAGGAGAAAAGTGTCCCTCCTCTCTGTCCTGCAGCCCGGGCATCAGAGTCAGTGTCCGGGGAGAGTCAGGTGAACTCTGGAGACACAACAATAAATACATAAACACAATAGAAGGTTCAGACTAGTCCAGACTGTGCTTGGATTTCCTCCGGGTGCTCCGGTTTCCCCTACCACTAAAACCATGTACAATAGATGATGAGAGTGTGTTTGTGAGCGTGAAGGCAGGACTACGGATGAAAATTGGCCCATGGTTAATGCCGGAGTTGCATGTTCATTAACATGTACTCTCCTGACCAAATAGACAAAAAATAAATAAATAAAATGGACTGGTTCAAACTGGGCTCATCAACTGGGTTTGTACTTGTCTGGACTGGGTATGGACACATTTTAAACAGTTTTTCAACTGGTCGAGTTCCAAGCTATGTTTCAACTAGTTCAGTATTAACATAATAAAATAATAACTTTTGTGAATTACCTTAGAGTAAGTCTTGCTTGCTGAAACATTTGTAGACGTTAAAGATAAAATCACTCTTTTAAAGGGAGAATATGCAACTTTCTAGAGGTGGAAAGTCTATATTCAATGGATATAGAATGTAAAAAAAAAAACATATTTTGGAACATTCTCCATGCAGATAGATACGTTTAATGCCATACAGTGGAATATTATAGCTGAAGGAATTATTTCCATGGAAAGAGTCAATTTGTGGAGATGCAAGCTCACTCACTTTAAAAAAAAAATTTTAAATACAATTTTAGTGTAATAGGTATAGTTGACCATTTTGGATTGTGTGTTTGTTTGGATTGTTTGGATGTTAGAATGATTGTAGTGCAAAAAATATGCTCCAGGGGGCAGAAGGCCTGTATCAAATTGTATACAGCAGATTTTTGCAACATTTTACTGATGAGCAGAGGCTTGGGGTCTCCGAAAGTATATATCAAATATAGTACAAGTATGGTACAGCTTTACTGCCAAAAATGTACTTAAGGCTTTCCATTGATATTAATCTTACTGTCATGTTTACTTGAATTTGTATTTACATTGAAGGTATTTATGTGATTTACCTTGCAGTCGACCATGTGACCCCTCAGCCTGACGAGAGTTTGTTGGAGGCGTTTGAGCGCTGGCAGGAAGCGGCAGATAAGAAGGCATGCTGCGATTACTCCCTCCATGTTGACATCCCGCACTGGCACGAAACAGTCAAGGATGAGCTGGAACTACTGGTGCAAGACAAAGGTACATTTAATTCTTCCCAAGCTAAAGTTTTTCCATAATTCTTAAGTTGTATTTTGGACCAGTGCTACGGAGCATTTGGGACAGATTTAGAAGCAATTTGGCAGAAAATGTGCTGAATCCTCTTACGGCAGAAGCCTAGTTGAGACCTTTTGTTTCATAACAGTGCTTTCGTGGTGGCTGGCTGTAAAATATGGTTGTAATCTGTTCTAAGTCAGACATCACTTCGGGTTTGGGCCAACTTTGAAACAACAGAAGCGCTCATGTGCCCAGTTTTCCTCTCGCTGCTATTTCAGTTGGATGCTTTTTGTTAATGTATAATATCTAAAAGAAACAGTAAGGGTGCTGTCTATATTCGGCCCACAATCCAACTACCATTGAAACTTGCTCAACTGAACAAACACTATAAACCAGGCAATCTACGCCCTATAGCAAACTCAAGCAACCACTCCGATTGCAGTCCGACTCTCTTTTTGTCCGTGCGGGTACCTGGCGACCCTGCGATGAACTCCGCTACGTTGCGGTGGGTGGAGCTGGGTCGTGATTGGCCGATAGGATTCAGTGTCAGTATCCATGCGGAAGTTCGTGAAGTGTGTTGCGATGTGATTGGCTGATGCCTACAGTGTCAATATCCAAGCAGAAAACTGGGGCCCAGGGCGATGGGCCTTTTCAACAGCCGCCCCCAGATTTCCTTAGGTAATCTGAAAATACAGAAAAGGCCCTGACTAGTCCGGAATTGGTGGAAGTCGAATAACCCGTGCCACAGGACGAATGTACTTGTGGTCTCCAACTTTGACTTCCACAGTGCGGATGCGTTTATCCTGTCCGGGATACACCTTGGTGATCCTCCCGACTGGCCACTGAGCCCTTGGCAACTGGGGGTCAATGATCATGACCGGAGCGTCAGTTTGAAGGTCTGGGCTTTCGGTCGTCCATTTCTGACGTGTTTGCAAACCAGGGAGGTAACATCTAATGAAATGTTTCCAAAAATGATCTGCCAGAAGTTGACTGTGTCTCCACCTTCTCCGACTGAGAAGCTCAGACTCTGGGTAGACAACCTGGGGCAGAGAAGAGTCCGGGCGTCCCAAGAGCAGGCTGTTTGGGGTAACCGGGTCAATATCAGCTACATCAGACGAGACATAGCCAAGGGGCTTGGAGTTTAGCATGCCCTCAATTTCGACAAGCACCGTCTGTAAAACCTCTTCGGTCACTGACTGGGCACCCACCGTAACTTGAAGCGCTTGCTTCAGAGAGCGGATCTCTCTCTCCCAACACCCACCGAAATGAGGCGCATTGGGGGGGTTGAAGTGGAATTCAACCTGTGCTTTAGCCAGCTGAGCTTGTAACTCTGGGTGCAGTGCTGTAAAGGCCTCACGTAATTCACGCTCTCCTCCGCGAAAGTTGGTGCCTTGGTCGGATAACAGCTCAAAGGGTCTACCTCGTCTGGCTGAAAACCTTCGGAACGCCATCAAGAAGGAGTCTGTGTCCAATGACGATAGCAGGTCCAGATACACTGCCCGGGTTGTCATGCATTTGAAGATAATGCCCCACCGTTTCTCCTTTAAATGCGTCCTATAGTGACCTGGTAGGGTCCAAAACAGTCCACACCAGTTGAGTAAAATGCTGGTCTATGAAGCCGCAGTCTGGAGGGTGGCATGTCTGCCATGCGTGGTACCTCGGGCTTAGCACGCCATTTACGGCATTCAATACATCCCTGCTGGTAGCGTCGAATAGCCTGTCTTCCTCGTAAGATCCAGAACTTCCGACGGACCTCGGCGAAGACCCGCTCCGGGCCAGGATGTGCAAGTTTTTCATCAACGTCTTTGATGATCAGCTGGCTGAGGGGGTGTTTATAGTCCAGCACAATGGGATGCATGGCCTCTGGGCTGAGGTGTGGACTGTGACGCAGACGTCCCCCAACTCGAATGAGTCGTGTCGGGTCCAGTTCAGGAGCCAGTGTGAGGAGACGGCTATTGGTGGCGAGCGGTTTACCGGCTTGGAGGTGAGCCAACTCTGTGGGGAAGCAGTTCTCTTGAGCTTGTCGGATCAGCTGCTCCTCCGCTTCTCGATAATCACCGGCTGATGGAACGTAGTCAGCCGCCACATGAGAAGCTTTGATTGTGGCCTCAATTAAGTCTGCCAATGATGAAAAGGCACTGACGTCAGGAACGGGGTTGGTGGTAAGGTGGCACAGAGTAGCCATTCTGTACTCTGCACTATCAAGGCAGGTAGCCGGTGGGGTGCGCGGCCAGTGTTCCTCGGGCCCATGGAGGAATGATGGTCCTCTGTACCAGCGGCTCTGTGTGTCCAGTGCACGTATGGTTTTCCCCCTAGTTATATCATCTGCTGGGTTGTTGTTGGAGTCAACATAGCGCCATTCGTGACCAGCAGTCAACTCCTGTATCTCTGCGATGCGGGTGCCCACAAACACTTTGAACCGGCATGAGTCCGACTGGAGCCAAGCCAACACCGTGGTAGAGTCTGTCCACAGAGTTATCTGCCGGAGGGGTAGGGTGAGTTCGGTGACCAGGACAGATGCCAGCTGGGCACCGGTTAGGGCGGCGCAGAGTTCTAGCCGGGGGATAGTCTGCTGCTTGCGGGGCGCAACACGTGACCTGGCGGTGACAAAGGCCACTTCAACTGTCCCGGTGCTATTCTCTGTCCTCAAGTAGGCCACCGAACCATATGCCTTTTCTGAAGCATCACAGAAAATGTGCAGATCTCTGGCACTGGATGTCGAGTCCAACTCTTCGCTGGTGTAGCAGCGTGGGAGAAGAATATGTCGCAGTCCTGGCAATTCTTGTTCCCACTCCTTCCAAGACTGGAGCAGGTCAGCTGGGAGATCAGGGTCATCCCACTCTCGGTGTTTCGCCCAGAGCTGCTGCACCACCACCTTTGCTCTGGTAGTGAAGGGTATCAGGAAACCCAGAGGATCATATTGACTAGCCAAGATCTTGTAGATGACACGAAGAGTGGTCTTAGGGTAGGAGGGGTTGCGCAGCTTGTAGGACAGGGTGTCTGACTGGACGTGCCAATAGAGGCCGAGGGCAGACTCCTGACCATCTTCCTGGCCATGGGCGATCCAGAGCTCAGATGTACCCGACCTGGCAGCAGTGGGGAGATGGCTGATAGTGGAAGGCCGGTTGCTGGCCCACTGGCGAAGATCAAATCCGCCGTCTGCAAGGTGGGTCTGTAGTTTGTCCACTAGCTGTCGAGCCTCCTCCTCTGATGACAAGCTGCGAAGACAGTTGTCAACATAAAAGCATTGTAGTACTGTCTCTTGTACCTCTGGGTCAGCCACGCAGCAGTCTCGGACGTGCCTCTGGAGGGCGAATATGGCACAGCAGGGGCTGCTGGTTGTGCCAAATGGCAGCACCCGCCATTCGTAGACCTTCGGGGGCTTCTCAAGCTGGAGGTCTCGCCATAGGAATCTGAGTAGTGGCCAGTCCTCTGGGAGCAGGCGGACTTGATGGAACATACCACGAATGTCACTGCTGATGGCGACTGAATGCTCCCGGAAACGTAGGAGGACTGCAAGCAGGGAGGGGCCTAACGCTGGTCCCGGCAAGAGCTGCTTATTCAGGTTCTGTCCCTGGTACTCAAATGAACAGTTGAACACCACCCTGTCCTTGCCGTTGTGTTGAGTCATGTGGTGTGGTATGTACCAGCTTGTGGGAGTGAGCTCCGAACCTGGTTCCAGTTCCACCACATATCCTGCCTCTGCCAGCCTTCGAATCTCCGCTATATACGCTGAGGCCTGCTCTGGGGATCTGGACAGTCTCTTTTCAGTGCTTCGAAGCTGGGGGAGCACTGCTTCCTTTGGAGCTTGAAGATGGGGCATTTGGGGAACACGAAGCAGGGGAGTGGCATATCGGTTTACACCATCAATGTCCTGCCGAACAGTATGTGCCTCCAGAAGATCAAGCGCATACTGGTCTTGTTTAGATCTGGTGCTGGCATTTGGATTACGCCAGGGTAAAACATCCATCTGCCACAGGCGCTCTACGTGCTTGAACAGGTTGTCTGGAGATGGAGTCGTGATGGTGAAGTAGCACTGTGATGATGAGCCCCACGGTTTTACCTTCTGCGCTGGCCCCTGCAATGTCCAACCTAGCCGCGTCTTGATAGCCGCTGGTCCACCGGGGGGGCCGAGGCGAACAGGCTCAATGGGGGTGACGAGATGGGGATAGTCCGACCCAATGAGCAACACTGGCTGAGCCCGCTCTATTCTCTGCAGTGGCAAGCCCTGGAGGTGTCTGTATTTAGCCATGAGTGTGTCGATGGGGTGGGTGTGCTCAGCTAGACCCAACTCCTTAGACGTGAAGGCCCGATTAATACTGTAGGTCCGATGCGGCTGGGCAACTGGAGACAGAGTAAAAGATACTGCCGCCCCGTGAAGAACCTGCAGGTCTTGCCGCACAGTTCTCAATGGCAAGTCCTCTGCTACTCCACTGAGTCCTAGCTGCTGAGCTGCCGAGTGTAATAGCAGAGTTCTCTCAGAGCCATCGTCCAGAATCGCGTAAGTCTCTAGGGACCTGTCCCCATTCCGCAAGATGACTTTGCTGATTTTCAGTAAAACGTTTCTGCCTTCAGGGGGTCGGTCAGCGTACAGAATCTGGTCGGCAGTGGTTAGAAGGCAGGTGTCTGGCTGGTTAGGCTTAGAGTCAGGTTTATCTACAGTCTCTCGGTTCTCAACGTTGACACTGTGCAGCACAAGGAGGTGGCGTTGGTTGCAGGTTTGGCACGTCATCTTCAGGTCACATGCGGCAGCTCTGTGCCCCCGTCCGCAGCGCCAGCACCTATTGTTAACTTTAACCCAACTGTGTTTCTGCGCTGTTGTCAGTTGGGCGAAGTTGGCACAGTTATTCAGTGAATGCTTGCCGTGATCGCAGTAGGGGCAGTACTTCTTCCCCTTTGCTTGGCTGGCAAGCGGTGTCCTGGGCTCTTCAGTTCCGATTAAGACGGTGGTGGACTTTATGGCTGGTTTCGCTGGCTTGTGCTGCTCCCGTCTGGCACTAGTCCGGGTACTATGGTGTGCCGTGTCCACTTGCACCTGCATTTCAAACTCCAGCCAGTCCGAGAGGTCATGCAGAGTAGGGATAGGTACATCATGCGGGTGAATGAACCTACGAAACCCCGCCCGCAGGTCATGTGGCAGCTTTCCTAGGAGCCGGGAGACGTGCGAGCCGCACTCCAGTTCTACCCTGCCCTTTCTCCCCAGCTGCTGCAGCGTGCTAACCAATGAGCGTACTTTCAGTGCAAATGTCCTAAAGGCCTTAACGTCCCCAGACCCGATGTTTGGTCCCTCCATCAACTCGGCGATGCGTTGAAGGGCCAATTGATGGGGCTGCCCAAACTGCTCGTTGAGAGCATCCATTGTGTCCGAATATGGGTAAGGGGAGTTGACATATGAGTCTGCAACCAGGAGGGCCTCTTCCAGTTTCAGGTGATCACAGAGAATTTGGAATTTGAACCTCTCCGTGGCGTCGCTGGGAAGGAGGTTCTCCAGCGCTATCCTCAGCCTGGCAAACTCTCTTGGGCTGGGATGGCTGAAATCTGGTATGGTGGGCGTTGGTCCTCTATAAACCCGCTCCTGGCCTCCGGCAGGGCTGGCAGTGCGGTAACTGGAGTGACGGCGTGGAGGGGACTCATACTGGTACTGGGGAGGCCAAGAAGATGTTTCCCCATGCCTTTCTCTGTGGTGTCGCCTGTGGGAGGCAGACTGTCTCTCTGCAGGGTAGCGGCTGGTCGACTGACGATAACGGTGCCTCTCTGGTGTACGGCTGTACTCTGGGGAGCGTGCTGGACGTCTCGGTGATGAGTCGCGGCGTGACGAAGAGTGAAGCAGTAATCCGTCAGACTGGCTGCTGTAGTCTGGCCTGCATAGAAGCTGTGAGGACCTGGAGGGCTTAGGTCTTGCCGGTGGCTTCCCCGGAGAGGGACTACGCTGGGGAGAAGGACTAGATGAAGAGCCGCTCACATCTGCACGGCGCCAGTGCCTCCGGCTGGACTGGCCTGCAGGCTGTGGCTGTATCTGTTTCACAAGGCTGCCCAAGAGCCTGATCTCTTCTCGCAAATCCATGCTCTGAGATGCAGCCTCTTGCTTTAGTCTCTCCACGGTCTTGTCACTTTGATGTGCCCTGCTCTCCAACTCTCTATTCCGGAGCCTCAGGTCTCTCAATGCTGCGAGGAGAGTGTCGTTGGTCTGCTCTTGGCCTGGCGGGAGCTGGTCCTCAGGCCTGGTGCTCTGTTGTACTGTAGGGGGCGTAGAGGGGGGAGTGAGGGCAGTGTTCGACTCATCCCCACTTAATGCCGCGGCAGGTGCAGCAGAAGCCTGGCGGCTGGCACTGTTCAGCTCGTAGTCTTGGAGGTAGAGGGGAAAGGCGATCTTCCTCTTTGGTCTTTCTCTTGACATCATGCCGCAGTAGGCCAAATATCCGGCTCGAAGGACCATAAAAGAAACAGTAAGGGTGCTGTCTATATTCGGCCCACAATCCAACTACCATTGAAACTTGCTCAACTGAACAAACACTATAAACCAGGCAATCTACGCCCTATAGCAAACTCAAGCAACCACTCCGATTGCAGTCCGACTCTCTTTTTGTCCGTGCGGGTACCTGGCGACCCTGCGATGAACTCCGCTACGTTGCGGTGGGTGGAGCTGGGTCGTGATTGGCCGATAGGATTCAGTGTCAGTATCCATGCGGAAGTTCGTGAAGTGTGTTGCGATGTGATTGGCTGATGCCTACAGTGTCAATATCCAAGCAGAAAACTGGGGCCCAGGGCGATGGGCCTTTTCAACAATATCTATGTGCCAAAAGGCTGTGGTCTGTGCTCCTGCTGTACAAGTAATTTAAATCTGTTCAAATGTATTCACTGCATGTGTACGTCTTATGTGAAGATCTGGAGACAGGAGGGTTTCTATCTTGTCTGTTTTAGGGGTCAACTCCTTCCAAGTGTACATGGCCTACAAGGATGTGTTCCAGATGACAGACTCAGAAGTAAGTTAGTCCAATCACAGTATAATTTCCACATAGGTTTCTGACACATGTTTTCCTATTTCAGTTGTATCAAGCCTTCTCCTTTCTGAAGAAAATTGGGGCTGTGGTTCTGGTGCATGCTGAAAATGGAGATTTGATTGCACAGGTACATTTTATTACAATAAACATATTTTTGTAATATATCAATTCTGTAATATCAGCATTCGAGCATACAGGGATGAGTTTTGTACATTTCTAACCTATTCCCACATTTAACAATCTACTTATGACAGGATTATACAGTCCCAATCAAACATTTTAGACCAGTTGAATAAATGGCAAAAGTCACATTTTGCATGGTTAGATCTTAACAAGGTTCCAAGTAGACAAGTAGTAACAAGAAATGGGAGTGAGATAAAAAAAGAAGTTTGAATTAACATTTTATTGAAAACATCAATTAAACTGAAATTGTTCTGCAGCTGATCAAAAGTTCAGCCTCAAAAAACAACCTCAAAACTCCCTCAAAACAGAAATCAAAGTCCCAAACATGAACTCAGTAATCAGTAGCGCCACCGGCTTTGTGAACTGTAGCGTTGTATTGTTGTAAAACCCAGTGGTTACCACAGACGAGGGCCTCATGAGGATGCTCTCTGCAACATCTGCACAGAGGCTCGCCCCCTCCATGTGGCACATAGAAAACATCTCAGGTGGATCTGCTTGTTGTGCCAGTAACTTTGGTCAGGCTCATCAGGTTAAATTTAATCTCATCAGAGAATTACATTTTTTTTTCCACTTTTCAATGTCCCATGTTTGGTGCTCTCTTGCAAAGCCTAAGCTGCAGTTCTATGGCATTCAAGGAGACGAGGCCCTTCAGTCACAGATGTGTCTGATGTTTTTGGGCTGCAGTCTTCACCAGTAACTGCCTTTGCATTTGGGTCGAGGATAGTCTGTTGTCTTGACGGGCAGTCAATCGAATCCTCCGGCTCACAGCTGATGTAATTTATTTGGGTCTTCCACTTGACTGTTGTTGTTCCATAACCCTCGGGATCTTTTAAGAAATTCAAAATGACTGTCTTACTGCGTCCCACCTCAGCAGTGAGCAGTGAGGCCCTGCTTATGCAGCTCATCAACCCGACCACGTTCAAAAAGATATGTTTTTTTTTTGCTTTTGCCATCAGAACGTCATAACAGTGTGAATACCTGACAGAAAATGAGACCAAATCCGCATTTTTGCACAGATTTGGGCTTTTAAAGGCATGTGGTCCTGAATTTTGGATCAGCTGCAGAACAACATATTTCTGTCTAAGTTTTCAATTTAGCTCTACCTCAAAATCTTGTTAAGATACAACCATGCAACATGTGACTTTTGCCATTTATTCAACTGTATTAAGTGAAAAATCAAGTAATTTAACAGGGGAGATCGTGGGGAATTCTCCTGGAAGTGTGCATACAGACATAACACAAATTTCCATAAACCTCCTCAAACTTTTCTTTTCTTTTCCTCTAATCACTGAAAACTCACGTGCACAAAGTTAATAATTTTTTGAATCATTTCCAAGTCAAGCTGATTTCTATAGCTCACAAACTTGACGTGGAAAGTGACAAACGTAACATTTATGTACATAAACATGCTTCATAAACAAGACTCCTGATGTTGTAGACTTACAAAGGTGTTCATTCATGTCCATTCCAGACAGTCCAGTCAGACCTGATATCATGAAAACATTAAAACTCAATCTTAATAATCTCCCTAAATTGATTTTTTAGTACGTTTTGTTTTAGTCCAGGATTTTACACTTCAGGACCTAATAGTATCACATTGGTATGCCTCTTGTATCATTCAACCTTAGTTCAAATATTAAAGAAAACAACAGAGTTACCAGTTGGAAGTTTTGTGTTCATCTGTATTCCTTCTGGCCCGGGCGCAGGGGAAAACAAATGGTGCTGCAGCTGCTGAAGATGACAGGTTTATCTGAGGGCACGGTTATTAGACTAATACTGATGATGAAGCATGGGTGCACACAGTGGTAAAGGTGAAGGTGCGAGCGATGCTGGCAGCTGTGATGAAGGGAGGCGGCGGTCACTGCGAAATAATGATCCTGATTAAGATGACAATTACTCTGAAGTCTATGATCTATGTGTAGATAAATGAGGCCAATAGATTATAATGAGGCCAAGTGAATTACAATGATGCGCTGCTTAATCAGAGAATTCAGAGAGCAGGAGCATAATGAAAAACCTTTAGCATCTGAGGCTGAGGACAAACAATGCAGGAGCGATCTGAAAGAGGTGTAACTTCATTCACAAATATCACATTTTGTCCCATGCCCTTTACAAACGAACTGATGTCTATTATAGAGACATCTGACTGGAAATAAAAATCAATTTATTTTGGTAATTAATGTAGCTTTCTCCGGGGTGTGCCAGAAGCCAGTCCTCATAAACTGTGATGAACAGACAAAAGCAAATTAATTAATGTGGATCAATCATTTTGGATTATTACAGGAGCAGAGTAAAATTCTTGGCATGGGAATCACTGGACCTGAAGGGCACCCACTGAGCCGGCCTGAAGAGGTAAGAGATAAATAGAATAAACTAAATGTAAGGTTTCTAACATGTTTTTGTAATTCTGCTAAGGTGGAGGCTGAAGCGGCGTTTCGTGCTATCACCCTTGGCAACCGCGTGAACTGTCCAGTTTACATCACAAAAGTCATGAGCAAGAGTGCAGCAGACACAATCACACAAGCCAGGAGAAAAGGTCTCAGAGTTCAAGGCAGCATAGTTAGTTCAAGTGATTCTAACGCTCTGTTTCTCTCTCTAGGTTCTGTGGTGTTTGGGGAGCCAATCACAGCGGGCCTTGCCACTGATGGGTCTCACTACTGGAGCAAGAACTGGGCAAAGGCAGCAGCATATGTCACCTCTCCCCCTCTGAGTCCAGACCCAACCACTGCCGATCACCTGAGCACACTGCTGGCCTGGTAACCAATGCACAAAACACAAACTTGTCTCGAACATAACAAATTTGAGTTCTATCATTTCAATCAAACTTTACTTGCAGTAAAGTGAAGTAAGCCGACCTGCAGACTTACTCACATGCTCTTAACACCCTGCTACTCACTTTTGACTGTCCTCAATTCCATAAATAGCTCCAGAACTACAATCCTTCATCATCTGTTGCCTTGGATACCATGTTCCTCCTCCTCTTTTCTCCTTTCTCGTCTCCTCCACTCCTGCCAGAAGCTCCTGTCTCTCCTGTCGCTCTTGTGTGATGATAATATTGGAAATAAAGAGACCTTTTAGCTACATTGTAAGGCACAGTAAAACACTTGTAACTATTAGACAAATTAAATTCACAGACTAATTAACAAAAAGAATGTAAGTGCTTGGTAATAAATTGTGACTATAATAAACCTAACTCTATCTTGTTCATAGTAAGATAAAGTCTGCAGAGGCCTTTTCATAAAACATTCCTCCTTTGTGATTTAGTTAATGCTTCAAAGGCCGTACTGCAGTTGTGTTGCACAACTCTGCCTCAGCGGCTGGTTTGTTTGCCCCAGGCCATGACAAGACTTGCACTTTTAATGCACATGCTCTTTAGGGACACCCAGTGGCTAAAACAGAGAAGCACCATTTTACGTAAGATGTGCAATCATACTCCATTCACTTGAAATTCCTCTTCACAGAATTTTGAGGATTTTCAGCCTCAGATATGGTTTGAAATCTAACATTTGTTTCTTCAAACAGTGGGGACCTACAAGTTGTGGGCAGTGCTCACTGTGCGTACAGCATGGCCCAAAAAGCCATTGGAAAAGACAACTTCACTCTGATCCCAGAAGGAACCAATGGCGTGGAGGAGAGAATGGGTTTTGTGTGGGACAAGGCAGTGGTGGGTGTGGAGAGTTAAAGTATACCATTCAGTATCTCTGCCCTTATCTTCTTTAATGCATATTTCAACTCATTTCTCTCAGGCAATCGGAAAAATGGATGAAAACCAATTTGTGGCTGTCACATCCACTAACGCTGCCAAAATCTTCAACCTGTACCCACGGAAAGGTCGGATTGCGGTGGGCTCTGACGCTGACATTGTCATCTGGGACCCAGACCTCATCAAGACAATCACTGCCAAAGACCAGCAGTCGGTGAGGGCTTGATAAAATCCTGCCGCAGTATACAATAAAATAATACAACAGGAGCAGAAAACTGCCTGAGGGAAAATGTTAACGGTATATAGATTTTTGCTGCATAAAGCATAAACTTTCTCTTTATTATTTATACATTCAATACAAAGAAATTCTTCATGTTACTGTAGTTAATATATTCACTCTGCAGTGGCAGTCTCAAATGCCCTAACCCAGACTGGTGCAGCTTTGAGGGATTATACCCCTCTAACCCCCACCTACTCCGTCCCATCCCCCCAAATCACTGTCACTGCTCTGCCCGCCCTTCTTCACCCCCATTTTCTTAACTGCCGCCTCTCCTTCCTTAAAGCCGTTTGATGCAGGGACCCTAGACACTACATGCTAACAGCGTTGTAAATGGTGTTGGGGGATGATAAAGCACGTTGTCTTTGTTCTCAATAATTTCCATTTAACATTTCTTCTGTCTGTGTTGCTTATCCGCTCTAACCAGGCCTCTGAGTACAACATCTTTGAGGGTCTGGAGTGCCGCGGGGGGCCAGCGCTGGTCTTGTGTCAAGGTCGAGTGGTGTATGAAGATGGAAAACTGCAGGCTCAGCAGGGCACTGGGCGATTCATTCCACGCAAACCTTTCCCTGATCTGGCTTATCAGCGCATAAAGTTCAGAAACCAGGTATAGTGAAAGAACAGGGATGTTTCTAGGATGCTTGTTGTCTTAAAGGAGACATATTATGCAAAACTTCAATGAGCTTTTAACCTTGTCACAGAAGTGCTTCCTCGTTATTGGTTTAGTCAAAGTTGATTTGGTTTGATTCCTGCATGTTTGAGTACTCCTGTATTTTCCTGCAACTGAGGCTTGAGTGCCTAGAAAATTCCTGTTTTCACCTACCCCCTATGCCCTCCCGCAGCCCTGAACTTAGTTGCGATTAACTGAAAAATGTAGACTCTTGGTGACACATGTAGGATTTTAAAATGCGATGTAGCCACTTTTCGAAAAAAAAAAGTTGTTAATTAGAATCGGCTGCTTGTTCCAGTAAAGTCTGAAGAGGCGGGGCTTATCAGTTCTGCAGTTTTGAACATGAAGTCAATGGATCAGTTTCTTTTAGTAAGCGGTTTTAGACTGTGGTTTACAATGAACAACATGATGATCTAACATGTTATAGTTCATTATTACGTACATGAAAAAGCGTCATGTTCGGTATCTCCTGTATTACACAAATACGTTTGAATGTTTTGATGTTCCATTTTGTGTAGGTGCATAACAAGCAGGGCGTTACTCGTGGTATGTATGATGGCCCTGTCTATGAAGTGCCACCCATGCCCAAATACATAACTCCATCTCCTTCTGCCAAAACATCACCAACTACCAACCAACCCCCGCCAGTACGCAACCTTCACCAGTCCAACTTCAGCCTGTCAGGTATGGAGCACTATTTCCTCAAACTACCACTACTATCTTTTTAAAAAATAATAAAATCTGTTGCTTGCAGGGGCTCAAGCAGATGACAATGTCCCACGAAGGTCTGGCCACCGCATTGTAGCACCCCCTGGTGGCCGCTCCAACATCACCAGCCTCGGTTGAATGACGCACAAATGATTTTCACCTCTCTTTTAGTGTATGTGAGTGCAAGCATCTTTGTGAGGTTAGTGGCTATGACTGAAAACTTTTTTCTTTTTGTTAAAGTAATCTTTTACTTTTTAGAACATTAAGTTTATATACCTTTGCCTTGTGTTCATGGTCACTGAGGAGCAGCACACTTCAAACCTGTTCACGCTGTGTGTAATATACAATCATTTAAGAATAAGCCAGCACTGTCACACTGAATCACACAGTATTATTGATATTATCATGATGGTGATTATAACAAACCAAGTCGCATAGCTTTGAGCATGACTTCTGATGCTTCCACAATGACTATCTCTCACTGTAGTCAGCTTTATAACATGGTGCTCTATCTATCCAAAGTTGTTTTAAAGCAATTTTTGGCTCACATTTTGCATGAACATAGCGTTGCACTTTTTGTAAAGAAATACTAGAGACAGGGCACATTGGTATTCAAGAAACATACTGTTGTATTTGGCGTCTGCTTCAACACATTATGCATATACCTGTCTGTAGATGAGGAATATATTTACTCCAACACAACTGTGAAGGTTAATAAGCAATGCAACTCTTTTTCTCTCACCACAAACATTATGCAAATCTATTTATAATGTTTCCTCAAGTATGGCTGAAGTGGATAACAGTTCAAACGAGTTGACGTTGTATTATCCAGCGAGATGAATTTCTAAATGGTTGTTCCTTCCATAATATTTTCACTATATTGCGTCTGTGTTGTCAGACAGAAGCAGATGTGCTTATAGATTTTTCTTACACTGACTTGCCATAATTTGCTTGTCCAAATAACAATCACGCTGCAGTTTTATACTTATTGTATTGTCTTGTTTGGTACGTGTAGTGTTTTATAATACTTTTGTCTTTTTTGCTTTCATTGTCTGGTGATTCAAGTGGATTCACAAATGATCAATAAATATATGATTCTTGTAAACCTTCATGTGTTGTATCAATGTTCATGTGTTTGGTATGCAGTAGTGCACGAGGTACTGCAGGGTTGTCCTTTAGCCATAAGGTTGCTGGTTCAATCCCAGACACACCTTGACAGCAGTGTTTGTGGCAGTAAGTGATGAATGCTGATGGATTGTCGTGTTTGGTGGTTAGAGAAGCTAATGAGGTGAAGAGCTTTGACAGATATAAATCAGCTTTGTGTATGTGTCAATTGGAATAGTCACACAAATCTGTTTTTACCTCTCAACTTGTTAGTGGCCCTAAAAGTGTCATAACGGCGTATGTCATTAGCTGTAGTATCATACACGCATGCAAAGTCCCAGTGGAGTGTTTACTTTCATCCACGCCTCTGAGAATAACAGCCAATTTACTGCAGCTGGTTTACATGTTTCATCTGGCAAAGAGGGCCTTTTCTTGCTCCAAAGAGATTCCTCATAGGAAAACTGTGGGACTTTGTTCAAAATTTAATTTATGCTGCCTCTTGAGGATAACATTTGTCTTTGAGCTGAGGCAGGTTGATTAGCTTAATTAAAATTCAGCTTTAAAACTTCTGTGCGTGCTAAGATAACATAACATACTTTTTTGCATTCCCATATTTCAAAGATAAAGCAATTTTAATCTATTTTCTTTGTGACAGTTACTTACTTTTAACATTTTTAACACAAAATTGTTTTATTCACTATTTTCAAGGCATTTATAAATAATTTGCGTAGATAAATGTTAAATAATTTGTAGTGTTCATGTCCTAGAATTTGATGACATAATCTCAGATGGTTAGATTCATTATTCTTACAAAGGAAAATACTGCTGTCCATCTGCAGTCCCAAGGCAGGTGCACGTAACAATAAAATGTATAGTACGGTGGGCAAGGACCTGTGTATTTGAAAGTTTTTTTTTCAGACCAGAGTTTGTTTTGTTTACCTGACAGTTTCGACTGCTCACTTGCGATCTTCTTCAGAGTGTCACTCGATGTTGTTGCGATGTGTTTTGTCAGTTGATTTACACAGGTTTTGGCGTTTTTTTCCTACCAGTTGAAGCAGAACGACAAAAAGAAAAAGAAACCTTTAAAATGAATTATCAGAAGACCAAATGAACCTCACAGGACTATATGACCTGTGGATCTCTAAGGGAGATTTATTATTTTTAGAGAAATATCCAAATGCTGACCCTTCTCTTTAGTTGTTTGGGATTACCTCCACAAATTTGTCATATTAATCTTAAAGTTTAAAGTTGTTTTGACAGAAAACAATCAAGCCTTTTGAATTAAATAATGTCATCACTTTCTGACTGAACGAAAACATATTTTTTGTTCATTCACGCTGACAGAGGAGCTGAACTTGGTACCAAATTTTGTTTCATGTGGATAGACCGCATAATTACAGAGATGATCCACAAACCAGGTCAACAAATATGTAATCTGACAGTTAAACAAATGCCCAACTCCACTAACATATATATAAAAATATAAATCATGATTATCCTTCCCAATGTGTGCTCTCAACAACTGCTGCACGATTGGCTGGACAAAAAAGTGTTTACAGTATTTACTTTACAGTTCTAGTAAACAAATGTCTTGTGTCTTCCCTTTCAAATACAGTACCTGTTCCTGGCTCCCAGACCTGCATGTGTCACTGCCATCTGTTCAGGGACGGCTGCGGAGCTTTAGCGCCCTGAGCTCCCCAGACCCTCCCAGAGCCTGTGAAACTCTGTTTGTGCACCTCTGAAGTGTAAAGCAGAACATATGAGGATTATGTGTTTTTGTGAGGACCAAGGGCTAAACAGGTGCTAACACAGAGGTGGCTGCTGCTCGGAGCTAATGCACAATGAGTGAGATGAGTGAAGCAGCTGTGCTCTCCCACGGACACAAAGACCCTCTGAATACGGCATCTGTATCCCACTTTGTTTGTTAAGAAGAGACAGAGTCCAACACTGGAATATGCTTGCTGGCATTTTTTTGGTTATAGACAAAAGACTGCGGACTGCAATTATTCACAGTAAATGGCCTATTCATTTGGTGCGTCTTATGCTGAATGCTTTACATAACATTGGATCACTTAAAGTACATATGTCAGGTTTTTCTTATAACTATATTTACCTATGATAAAACATTTCAAACAGGTTTTATGTCAGTCAGGTGGACATTTGTGAAGAAAAAAAATTGCAATGCAATTGCAATGGAGGTGAGTTCTAAAACAGAACCACAGAACAAATGTTTCTGATTGTGCAGTCATTAAACAAAATGAAGATGTTATCAGGTATTATTTGCTAAATCATAACTATTGTGGATTTTGGCCCGTGTTTACAATATGGTTCCTATGTTCCTATCTCACATCTGCTGTCCATGTGCAGGAAGTGACCAAGAAGTGACATTGAACTTGACCAGAATAGTAAAAATGTGGAAAAACAGACACAATTTCTAGTAAGAATTTCAACATAATCATGCTCCCAACGTGTTGTAAATTTGCAATCTAATGTGTCATATGCACTTCACGCCCCTCTATCCATGCTTCAGACTGGTATTAATAGTATGATTACAATGTCTGCTATATAAAGGTGAACACATCTTCCAATCTTTATGTTAGTAGAATTGAGGGTACACCATTCTTAATTAAGTTTACCAAGCAAATGTCATATTGGCCTTTTCTATTCAGCATTTTAATAAGCATAGAATAGGGGATAAATAGAAATGAAATGTCCTTTTGGTCAGCCACGGCGCTTGCTCTGCTGACAGAACTGACAGATGTTTTTGAAAACTAATTACTGATTTATTCACAAAATTACATGTTGCAAAATTATAGCTCCAGTATGATGACAATATCTATTTTCTTGGCTGAAAGCTGTGATTTTACCGAAAAACAAACAAAAAGTTGCTGTAATGGAAGTTAAAATGACACACAACAGCTGGGAGCGATGCACTGGAAACTGCGGAAGCCACACGGTTGTCATCTGTTCTTTGAAGTCAAGAGGCGTCCGCTCTGGTCCAATCAGCAGATGGGTGCCACCTCTGTAATCACTCAAACCCCAAAGCAGGGCCCGTCCCCACCTGCAGCCTGTGCCACCACACACCAAATACACTTCAGATCATCTGCTTGGAGCCTACAAGATTTACAAAGTCGCGTCATTATAGAAAGAGAAAAATATTCACTTTGTGGTAAATAGCTGTATTAGTTTTAAGCCATTCGCCATAGGGATTGATTTTTCTGTAAACCAACACATACTGCAGTGGTGTCTGTTAGCCGGAGTTGAGTATAGTAGCCAAAATGTTTACAGAAGCAAGAGTAACGCTGCTTTAAAATGGTATTACTCAAGTAAAATGAAAATGCAGTGACCTGACTAACTTACTAAAACAAGTAACACTTGTGCATGCAAAATTTGATTTACGTTTTGAGTTAATGTAGGCACAGACAAAACATTAAGTAATGCACATATGGTATTTTCAAATAACATCATCATCATTTTGACGTTAATTCAAACAAAATATTACCCAAGTAGAAGTAAAACTATGGTGCCAGAAAAGTGCGATTTCTGCAAGAAGTGAATGAAGAGTCAGTTTAATGAGCATTACGCAGCTCTGTTAATTTTCTTCCACAACTGTTTCTCCATTTCTAAATTGGCTGCAAAATGTACAAGTCATAACATTCTGAGCAAGTGATAAATAACCTGAATATTATTACAGGATATTGTTGTTATTGTTATATATTCTTCATGTTTCACACCAACAACAAGCTAAATCTAATGTGTGTGAAGGGAATGTTGGCAACTATCATTCTATAACTATAACAGACCCCCGTTGTTACAAAAAGTCACATTTATAGGTGGGGAAGATTGCAGGAGTAAAAGCTTTATCAAATTCCTGAGTGTTCTACAGCTCTCTTGACTGATGGCAGGGCTTTGATGAGTTCAGGCGCTGACCATGAAAAGAGGAAGAGACAGAAATGACAGCCCGCAGACAGAGGCAGGGTCAGCTCTGCCCCAGCGTCAGAGTGGCATTGCAGGCACGCAGGATGTAAACAAGTCTGCTGCCAGGCCTCCTGAAAGAAAAGAGCAGGAATCTGACGGCATTCATCACATTTGAGGAGGCGTATTCTCAGAATACAGAAGAACAGCTGCTTAATGGCAAGAGAGCATTTGGAGACGATATTTAATTACGGTTTTAAGACATGGCTGTAGATTATTTTGAAACTGTGATAAATTATAATACTTTAACATTTGCACTACTGTCAGTTTGAATTCACAAGAAATCTCCAATAACTTTGACACCTTCAGAATGTGAGGGTAGTCAGAAATTTCACAAAAAAACTCTTTAACTTTAAAATCCATGAAAGCTTCTCACAACTCCAAAGTCCATTTGATATACTGAGCACAGAGCACTGAGACTAAGATTCTGGGATTTATTCTACCATATGCCTCCTTCCAATCATTTCCTTCATCTCTTTAAAAATCAATAGAACCAGCTCTCAGGCCTGGAATTTAATTAAGAGTTCAAAGAATCTGACATTCTTTTTCGCACTGCAGACAATTTGTGTCCGTTTACCTGCCAAAACAATGTGATTTATTATTAACAAAGGCTTTCACAAGTATTGCCTTTTTGAGATAAATCCTGTCAATTTGATTAATCAGATAGGTTTGATGTTTGAAAGTGAGCCGCTAATATCTTTTCTTGTGTGTCTTAATGATTGTGCTTAAAGATGCCCCTGGAGGTAACTTTAATGTCATCAAGTGAAACAGAATCGGGTGAAGACGCATATTGTAGTTTACTCTCTATTAGTTCAAACTGAATCTGTGCTCTTACCAGTGATCCTTTTACAATCAATATCAAACACCTTTACTGTACACTGTTTAAAATAATGGATTCTAATCAGAACATAATTAAATGTTCTATGATTCGGGCCTGTCTTTCCTAAAACGTCTGACTAAAATGAGCCTCATTTCAAACTGAAGCTGTTTCTGAAGCCTTTGGAGCACAAACTATTGGCTGGACTCTTTGTGAAGCTGAGACTCTGTAGTTGTGTCCTTTGGTGTTTGAATTTGATTCTAATTACAAGTGGAAACAAGCTCTGCACAGAGGAAAACCAAAATTTAAAGTCTGCCTATATTTTCTTTGTTAAATATATGAAGAAGTGAAGCTGGTGTGTGTAGATTTTGCCTGATTGACACTAGTTTGGGTTTTTGTTGGGTTTCCTCTTTCAAATCTGAAGCTAATTTAACTAGAAATGAGTTTTAGGGACTTATAATAAAGTAAAAAAAAGTCCAGGGGGAATTTATATAAAAACATTTTTTGTGTACTTTCTTTTATTTGTGCTTTTGGAGTAAAAACAGATTCTAATTCATCCCAGAATGTTTGATTTGACTGTAACTAAGAGGGTTACAGCCTTCTTTTCATATCTAACATGTCCAGCAGATTGTTTCTTTTAATCAGACGGTGGATAAAAGGAAACTATCCTGCCAGCGGGACACCAGATTCACAAATGGTTAACTATTTATGATAAATAGGTATAATATTGACACTGTTTGTGGCAGAACATTTACATAACATAATTATATATAACTATTGTGTTTCTGAAACTGTACCTGTGAAGCACTTTAAACCGTGCTATATAAATAAATGTGATTGAGAGAGTACAGGTAAGTATACATTGTACACGTTGGTCTACTACTACTTCTGTAACTTCTACTACCTTGTTCGACTTTTGCACAAACCGTATGGAAAAAATAATTATAGATAAGGATGCACCATATGGGTCCTTCACTCACTGTCATTACTTGAACCTGTGATGTATCTAATGCTGCGTTTATGTGATCCTCGGGAACTTGTTGAAAAATGCACATGAACGCTCACACAAGTCGGAAAAACAACTCGAGTCAAAAATCTTCAAAATTTCGAAAAGTTACATAGGGCACCTTTAAAGCCCCATTACGTCATGTTTAAGCTAAAAAAAAACAGACTCAAATAAAAGCAAGTTGTGGTTGTTTTTATTGCACCAAACACGTAGAAAAATGTATATTGACCGTGTATGGGGCTGCAATTCCAAAACCTGCATCTCCTTCTGGTTTCCATGGAAATGTTGTGTCTTTCTTCAGTAATAATATCTCACAGTATGTCATAAAACGTATCTATCCCCATGAAGAATGTTCAGCTATTTCCATGGAATCGTGCAGGTGACGTGCCACCTCCAACAAGTTACTGCCGCTGTTCAGAAATGGTTCTTGGATAAATCAAGTCGTTGCAATTTCTCATGGAACACTGCAATACACCCTAGCAGCCACACGGTGTCACTGTTGTATACAAGCAGAGGTGGGCCACGGATTGCGGCTCGTTTGACATTGGAGTCCTTCACACTAATCTTTGCAGTGAGCACCTCGCACGTCACTTCATAAGCCTGACATTTGGAGATGGAGCGTGTCCAAAAACGGGGCTGTTTGAGAGGACATACAACCATTGACTGTTTTATTCTATTTTCTGTTTATTTGCATATAGAAAGATTACAAATGATCCGTTACAGTGCTGTTTGCAGTCGTTTAAAAACTTGCCAGACACAGATATGTTTGCCGTTTTTAATGTCAAACATTTACAGTCATCTTCATACCAAACCATTCGCCAAGATCTCGTCCTTCTTGTCATAGCAAATGCAATTAGTTCATAATGTAAATACAGTAAAGAGTCAGCAAAACAAAATTAAGAATTAAATAAAAAACAAACAAAAATCTCAGCCAGCCTCGTATAAAACAAACATTTTTTCAACCATTTTTCTCAAGTGCAGATTTTGTAAGCATGCCATAGTCTTGTTCTGGTTCCATTGCCTGGTTTCTACAGTGTAGTTTTAAATCTGTACATGGCTATTAGTTAATAACAGCGTATAAGGGGGGATGACAGACACACCATGTCCTCGAAGTGTCCTATTAAAAAAGTAGTCTTGATTAGTGCATGGTACATGATTGGTGTTCACCGTCTGTCTCCCCTCTTTATTTTGCAGTAGTAGACCCAAACATATTTAAACGTGCAAGTATAAAAAAAATAACACACGCCCACACAGATTTATATACAGGAGTTCTGCTTGAGGAGTGGTCGAAAGGTGCTGTAATGAACTGCCATAAAACAGCAGAATATGAAGTAAAATCTCTGCCACTTTTCAAGAGGCAGGGCTGCAAGGTGAGTCTATTCCCAAACAGACTTTTCTTTTAGTTCTCCAAAAATCTTCCATGGTTCCTGCCAGCCATTGTCCATCCTTACACCTACCCTGCTATGTTGTTGCTGATTGTTTATCACCAGTTTCTTCTCAGAGTCTGTCAAGTGGAGAGCGCTCAATAAGCAGCCGTGTTGGGACGGGGGAGGGTCTTTTTGGAGCTAATGAAGGCTAAGGGACTATACATCAGTGGAGTGTGTTCTTAAGGTATGTACACAGCAGGCTCATACATGATAGAGCGTAACCAGACGATGGGGAAATCATATTCAAAGTAGTCGTGTTCCAAGTTGTCTTCCAGTGTATAGGGACCAAGCAGCAAAAGTTTGTGGCAGTAAGAATGCCAAAGATTACAATTTAGAGTAGTAGGCTAAACATGAAGACAGTGGATGGATAGTGGACAAACTTGTTTCTCTCTTTGACCTGTATAAATAACAGTAAACTTTTCTAATTTGGTCAATGTTTGCATTATAATTACATTTTGACGCCTCTGACTTAGTTTGGCATAATATCAGAGATCGCCAAAGAAGCAAATGATTAGCCATCTGGTGTGGTAAAGATCCAATTTTGTGGAATCGGGCACAATATGCGCCCTACATCGCATGATATTACTTTCTGTGCGTATAAAGAAACTACCCCATTAGCACCAAGTCATAACTAATCTACCATTGCAGGATATGGCTTGACATAGTACTTGGTGTCGATCAGGATTTAAGAGTCAACTGTGAAGGATTTTAGTCAAATTTGGCTCTGATTAAAAGTTTGCACAATCCACTATCCTTCTGCTGTCTTGAACATTGTTGCTCATGTTTCCTGAGTCTTTTGCATCAGCGTGAATCAAGTAAATTCTCATCATGTATACCACCTGATCTAAAACAACCAGGAAATGCAAAACGAGACACACTTTTACTGGCATTCACAAGCTTAGTTCCTCTTTCCTACCCACACATTAAGGAGATCAGGAGAGTTGGAGGAGAAAAGGAAACTCGTTAAGACCAGGGGGACGACCTAACCCTATTATCCCCTATCAAGCTCCTGAACCGCTCGCTGATGATGAGAATTAGTATGGCCTGGATCCACACCCACTCACCAGTGCAGAGCAGTGGAGTGTGTCTGTGGCTGCTGGGAAGGGCGAGATCTGGAGGAGCACGTTATCTCCGCCAGTCAGGAGGAGCAGCCGTCTGGGCGTGCCCGCTGAAAAAGGGTCACAGCTCCAACTTTGTGCTGACAACATTGTGTTCGGTCGCCCGTAGCAACCTCCACACTTTTGGGTGATGGAAAAGTTAACGAATCCACTGAAGATTGTCTCCCTCGCTGCCGTCATCATCTCCATCCCTGTAATAGCTTTCAGTGTATCCAAAAAGGCATGGGACTGTATCCAAAAATTGTTGTAAAAAAGGGGAAAATGTTCCTTCATGCAAGAGTCCTTTTTTCATTTTTTTTTTTTTTTAAGATTTGGTTTCTCTATGAGTCTTACTTACAGTATGCAGAGTAGCACATATTCCTGTGTCGATACGTAGAGAAAATGCCGTTGAAATTCCCTTTAATGAAGCCCCACATATCAGTCAGAGAGATGAGTAATTATTTAAGTACATTTCATGTTTAAATATTAGCTGGAGTCTAGCAGGCAAAAATGCTTGAGTTAGTTTTAATTAGGCAATATGTTCAGAGTATGACGGCACATACACGCATGAGGTGAACAAAGTGAGAGTCTAGTTCTTCTTATGTCCTAATGTATGCATATCAGTGTGCATAATGTATTTGAATGTTTAAGCAATCAGGAATAACATTATGGCTTATACGCGTCCTCCTAACCCCCAACTGCACCTTCTACCACCTAACAAACGGCAATGCATAGATACTGACCATAAGATATCATGCAACAGATGAGATGCAATCATAGACCTCAATTCTAGCTCAAAAACATTTTACTATTTTTCAACAAAATATTCAGCATCTACAATTTGACTTGCTAACAGGTGGTGGGTTGAAGAGCTTGTCTGCTATTCACTCCAACATGTAATAATGTTATTCCTGGTTGGTGTATTTCTCTACTAAGTTAAATGCTCACTTGGTCTTGCGTACTAACATGGACTATTTCACTGTATTTGCATGCTTTCAGTGTGTACTTTTGTCCGTGTAGGCGTGGAGCATGTACTACCGATGACTGGAGAAGTAGTCTGGTGTAGTCAATGGAGGATGTGGTCTATTACACACATATGTACATACTGACCAATCAAGCAGGCCAAAAGAAAAGACTGCACTGACACTATGTAAACCTTGTGTCCTTGCTCGTGTTACAAAACTATTCACATTGTAGCAGTTTTTCCAGACTCCTTTGCGTTTTCCAAAGATACCTGACTTTTCCGGGATCAGCACATTTTTTGTGTGCAGTTACTGTACAGCACGCTCACTTTGTTGCTATTTTCATCCAGTACTTAAGACTTAATTCTCATGGGAGTTGCAGCTCTGATTGTTCCACTTTCCCAGTTTGTTGCAATAAAGGTTGATTAGCCATGAGAAAGTTATGTTTTTTGTAATGAATCGCACCCAAAACACTGCTATCAAAGTGGTGTTCTATTTTTATCTAATAAGACCTTGATGGTGCTGAGCTCATCCAAAGCTGGCATAGTGTTTTTATATGGGCGGTTATAGCATTTGGATTACCCACTATCTGTGTTCTTCACTCAGATCCCTCGGTTTCAAAGGGTCAAACATGCACTGGAATCAGGTATGAAGAGATGAAGATGTCCACCTCTATAGATGTTGATAGGATCATTGCCTGCAGGCAGTCAATAGTTAAAAAAAATCTTCTTAAGAAAGTTAGCTCCTGTCAGTCCATCTGCCACCTGCTTAAGTGTAAGTGCCTATAAATATTGGTTAGAATCCAAAAGGTTCAATTTGATACATGAAAAGCTTTCATCTCTGACATTTTCACAGCATTTAAAGGCTTCCCAAAATGGTGTTTACAAGCTTTAATGTCTTAATACTCGCGCATCAGTAAAGTGGTAGTTGCAGGTGATTTCTGTGTTGGACAGCTTGTCACAGGTACACTTCTCTCCGGGACAGCGTGAGGCAGGATGTGGTCTTGTAGTCTCCTCCTGTTCGGGTTAAGGGTATGACCTCCGGTGCTTCCTGGCTCTCCCCAGCTTCCTCGTCCCCCGGTTGGCGCCTGCCGAAGCCAGCGCTGCTAAACGTGTCGTAGGAGGCAGAAGTCATCTTGCGGTTGAGGAGATTGCGGTTGTGGTCGCCCATGTTCCTGTTGCCTAGCGTGCCGAGAGGATCACCATTAGCCAGCGGTAACCTCTGGCCCTCTACGCTGACCACCACACCGGGCTCCGAGCTGCCCGCGCTACTCTCACTATCGCTCTCGTGGTGGTTGTTACCACGGAGATTGTTGTTGTCGTCACCCGGTGCAAAGGTGGAGAGCCGCGGGGGGTCACTGCCGTGGCGTGGCCGGCGAGGGGAGGAGCGTACGGGCATCCAGCAGGTGTCTGAGTGACCAAACTCATCACACTCACGAGTGCACTTCCCAGTGAGGGCCACATCTGGCAGCTGCCTGGCATCTAATAAAGAAAAGAAGATTTGTGAAGTCAAATGGGCCAAAACAGATTATACAGTATGTAGACCAAATGAGGTTAGGAGCAGAGGTGGGAATAATGACTCACATTTAATCTGTTACATAAGTAGGCTAAGTTATTGAGTTAAGTGTTTGTAGACAGAGACAGAGTCGTTTTCAAATATACTGTAAAGAGTGCATTTGGTGTAAATTACATTTTTATAGATGCCCTTATTATCAATTCAAAAAATTATCTAATATTAATCCTTAACCATTGTACCAAATGCTTCTCATTTGAAAGCATAATACTAAGGACAGCATGGGTGTAATCAAGAAAATGTGGCTGTAACAGCTATTGGTACGGGTTAGTTGTAAGGTCAGATGAACATTTTAAAGTCTACAAAACGTATTAGTCATTTGCATGACAGTATTGAATCTTTTCCATAGATGCATTTACAAAGGACAATTTTAGATCACTTAGTGCGCCAATAAAGACCAGTATCAGAGGATATTTGTTATTATTTCATCCATAAATCAGGGCAGATGATAGATGAGATCCATTTCTAGATAGATCGGCAAAAGTCTTATACCATATAATCCAAAGCATTATCACAATTTATTCAATTATCATCTCCCAACAGCACAGAAAAATGCATGTGAATTCAAATAGTAAATAAATGTTGGAGATAAATATGCCTCTCCATCTGACCATGACCAAAAGTTATAAAAAGCCATAACATCTTAAAGAGTTTTTCATATTGGTGAAAAATTGTATTCAACAGGAAGGACATTTGCAGTAGTCCAGATAATCATCAGAAGGTCAGCACAACCTTGGCCAGCATTATCAACCTTTACAATGAACTTTTTAAAGGATCAAGAAAAAATAGCATACATAATTTTCTTTTCGTTTTGAATGCGAAATTGTGGTCAAGGCCAAAAATGTGGCAAACATTTTGTTTTTTATTATCCTTACATAAAAGGCTTTCATAAACTTGCATTTTAAAGTGTGTGCAGATAAATAGTACTTGGGATTTTCAATAATTGTAAAATGCCACTGGAAAAAAGCATTTTTCATCAAATAAAGATTTTTTTAATAATTGGGAGACAGGGTCAAATATTTAACAGGTAAAATTTAAAAGCATATTTAAGTGACATATGATCTAACCTGGAACTAAGACTGACAATGCATGCACACGGCCAACTGTAAAACTATGAGAAAGAGAATGTGAACAGCAGATTTTAGAATCAAGTGTGATGCATATACTGCACACATGATGCCGAACTAGAACATTTTCCAGCTTTAGTCCAAAACAGAGAATGTGAGTGTTTTAAAGTACAACCCATTTATCAAGCAGAAACACTGTATTAACACAAATGCATTGGTATGGAACAAAATGCAGCACTTTTCCTAAATAGAAAAGACTCCCGAGACAGATTTTTCAAAAAGGTGTTCAGCTCTGAAGTTACACAGTGTATTTATACACAGTAACTGGAAGCATCTAGACACCCATTGCTATTACGCCAAATGATTTTTATTGCCTGTTTATGTTGTGCTGTGCGTGTGAGACTGCTCTGACCGTTCTCCACATGCTCCTCTTCGCCCACGCTGCCCTCCGGAGTGGTCCGCTCATAGCCCTCCTCAGGCAGGGGTAACGCTCCCAGTCTTGGCCCTGATGAACTCTTGCTACTGGGCGTCTCAGAGTCCTCCAGACCACTGTCATAGCAGCCGCCATCTTGGGCCTGGTTAACAACGGAGAAGGTCACCCGCCGGAGGGTCCCCTACAGAAAAAAACATACAAACACAATATTGGTTTAATCATCAGGACTAATCTGAGTTGCTAAATCGGAGGGATTAGGCGTATGGGCAGGGCTGGTGGGCAAAGAAGTGCTAAGATTATCTGCGTGTTCGCCTTGATTATGGGTTTAGCTACAATGCAGGCAATAGTCATGGACCAATCATGGAAGTTTTTGTTTAAAGGTTTAATCCTGGTTACAGATGATTGCAGCTGGGTTTTAGGGTTGCTGTTTACGAAACCAAAGTCACTTATTTATTTTCTGTTTGGACCGTTGCCTGCTGCAGATGTGTAGTCTGCTTGGATGTAAATAGTGTCAAATAAGCAGAGTAGCCGGGTTCAAATCTCTGCCACAGATGGAAATTAAATTACAAATTTATTCACAGATTCAGTTGATTTAAAATGGTGTTATCATTAAAAGGAAATTGATTAAATAGGTTTAATTAACTGTAGTTTATTTCAGTAATTAGGGCCTGAATAAATATCACACTGTATAATACAAATAGTTCTGTTGTTTATTTCATATATTAGACAATAGAGATTCAGAAAAATCTCTTACCTAGAATTTACCTAGACAATATCGATATATAATTATATTCTTATTCTATAGTACAAATATCGCATGAACAAATGTCATGCTATTCCTGTTTTCTGGTGTAGATGTAATATTATTAGCAACTCATTGATGTTAAAGTAAAGACCCCCACAGTTTTTCTCGCTCTGCGCTGAGGACAGAGGCAGCAAATACACACTAACCGCTGCAGACACTTTGTTGGAATGTCTGAAATTCTGTTGCAGTCAAAAATAAAGTGTTTAAATTTAGACAATTGTAGAACCACTTTGACTTTGTGCAGACCATGGTAGTGGTGCCACAGTTTGGCCCAACAGCTGGATGCATTGCACCTCTTGTCACATTTGCTCTTTCTAATTGAATATGAGGCCGACTGTCATTAACGTAATGCTGTTTTGCCCCTTGTGGATCTTAGAATACATCTGACAACTATGTCCTTTGTTGTGTCTGCATTTCTTTTTTCCTACTAAAGATAAAGTGGCCCTACTGTATACTCCCTGTTCAATTACAAAGAAAATAATACAGCTGCTGCGCAAATACAGGCTACATTATGTTATCAATCAAAACTGCATGGTCAAGCTGGTGCCTCGTGGAACTCTTGATGCATGTTATGTGTCTTATGGGAGCAGTGACTTTGCTTGTTTACTTGCCCCGAACTTGTAGAAACTGATTTCAACAACACTGTCCGGATGAGTAGCATTGAAATTATGGACAACTATGGACAACTCCTGGACAAATGAGGGATTACATTGATTAATCCAAAGCATAATTTTGGATATACAGTTAAACTACTTAAAATGCATAATTTTAATTAACATGAACAATTTAGTTTAAAAAAACTGAGACATTTGTTTATATTCCATTTTGAACAACTAATGCATCTGACACATGTACTTCAATCTGAGGTACCCACAGAATACCCATGGAAGGATATTTTTGATATCACACCTGGATTAAACATAGGCCTGTTGCCGACTTCTAAAACCCACCAGACTCCTTTGAAATAAGTAAATCTAAATGTTCACCGGTGGAGCTAACAGTGGGCAGCTCGTACAACTGTTAATAAATGTTACCACCGCTGACATCCCCTACTACTCTTACAGTCACTGTAATGAACCACTTCATTTCCTTGGAGTGTCCTATACCTGCTGCGATCTACAAGTACAAATTATCACATCTAGTTAGCTCAGGCCTTTTTCATGAGAAGAAACAAAATACACACTGAAAGTTCATGATAAGAACATGATGGGGGAAGAATGTGTGAGAGAGTTAAATGACTCCATCTTGCCTGGAGGGACCACTCTGCACCGAGACGCCTTTTCCATAAAACACCCCTACAATCTTTCCACTAATTTATCTGGGGAAGTTACGGTCCTGCTAATTTGGATCTGCTTTGAAACACTCTGCATGTAGGCCCGGATTAAAATTAAAATTCCTGAGGAAAATCTAGAAGAACAGAGGATAGCCTTTATAAAATATAACCCTGATTTTAACCCAAAATCCAATAAAATGCAACATTTGACATTATTCAAAGCAGTAAAATAGATACATGTATTTTTTTCATGCAATTAAGCAATTTAATATTGTATTAAACATTATTGCAAGTTGTTTAGTCCTGATCTACTCTAGTTTTAGATTCGGCCTTAGTCTCATTTTTGACGCATCGTGTGTACTATGCCGCTGCAGCTACTACTATTTCAAGTATAGCTCGTTTGCATTTACTACAGCTTTGCAATTTACTACAACTATTGCTATGATTATTCTGCTTCATGACAACATTACATTTTGTTTTAGTAACATCTACAGTTAGTTTCTTTTGAATTGGTATTGCAAACAGAATTGGTAATGCAAACAGCACCGATCTACTTTGTATGTGCTCAACGATAAACATTTCACATAATGAGGTGTAACACGACAAGAGAGCAGAGGTACACAAGCTAATCAATTAGGCAGAAAAGAAAATGAACTGAGAGCTTCCTTCTGGTGCCACTTCTTAACAGTTGAGGGAAAGTTAGTGTGACAGCGGGGGACTGTGGGTACAAACACTGGTGCTGTGAAACGTATTAGAGTTGAAGCAGCAGAAGGCAACAGTTCTAGGAAGCACTTCTTGTTACTGCCTTTATAACTCACTATAGAGGCCCATGTATTTTTAGAGCAATCGCTAACATGGAGATGATTCAACCTCTTTCCCTCATTCCCAGTGCTGTGGCCCAATATGGGAGAATAGAACATGACAAAGCATTTGAGATTTGAAATGAGAAGTAAGTTAAACGTTTGCTTGTAATTGATTGTCTTGTATTTTGATTCAATGACTGAATATAAATGTACAAACATAGGTGTCTAACAATGTATGGTCACTGTTGTCTAATTTTCCAAGTTTAAGAATAGTAATAAGCAGAAGATAAATGTGTGGCTGACTAAGTTTTTTTGGTTTTGGTTTGGTTGAACTTTTAGTGATTTTTTTTTAGTAATCATTCATTCATTATATGATAAGGTAAAACACTATTGTTTATTTGCCAATTTGAGTCCTGCCATTTTCTCAAAGGACCTTCTGTTTTTGTTATAAAAGCTTATATCCCCATATTTTGATGTTGTCTCTCTTATCTAATAATTTTTGATACATTTCTGCCTCTGTGCCATCACTGGGGATTTACTATAATACAAAAGGCACATATGTCTGTCAGTTTATCGAGGAAAAAAAAAAAACAATTCCAGGAGTGAATGAGATTAGGATTGAGGCTTTGGGGATTACCATATGAATAAAAATCCAGAGTGTATCCTCATGGGACATGTTTTGATTGACAGCAGTTGAGTTTTCTAATATCTAAAGCTTGGTGCTAGTTGCAGCGTGCACCTTCTATTACAGACTATATTGGCTCAGGCATGATTCCATCTAATTCAATTTAACGCAAACCCATATCTCCAGGCCAAACACCGTGTGTTGTATTGCTCTTCTCTTTAATCATTTATTTCTCAGCTTTACCACTACTACTACTAAAACTACTTACTTTTACTTGCACTTGCTACTGTTGCACTTAATTCTACTTCCACAAATGTGACTGTAACAAACTGTTACTTGAACATCTACCACAGCATAACTGCCCTTACAACCAGTGTTAATTTTGATGAGAAATTATGATTTAGTTTAGGCCTTGGGCAGTTTTGTTTTTTAGTTTTAACATTTTTAGTCTTTTTAGTGTCTAGTTTTAGTGGTTAAAAAGTAAACTATACTCTCTACTATATTTTTCATTTTAACAATGATAAACTGTATAGCATTGCTTCATGGGATATGTAAAGGCGATTTCCTAGGACACTGAGTTTATGGTCTGGTTTGGGGCAATGGGATTGAAAAGTGGAATTCAGATCTATTCTCCACTCTTTCATATTCAATGACAATATAGTTTCATTTTTAGTCTTAGTTTTAGTTGACCAAAAAATATGAAATACAGTCACTATAATAACTTCTCATTTAGTTTAAGTCAATGCAACTACTGATCCATCAGGACGTGCTGCTGTGTGTTTCCGACAGAAATCTCATGACCAATCAGGGCGCTTCTTTGTCAAAGACATTCGCTGCCGATTACACATGCTGTAATTCGTCCTGTGCGGTCCTGCGAGACAGAACTGTGTCCTTGGAGGGCTGATGATGCGCTCCAGATCAAACAGACACTTACTGCCGCCAGCAACATACCTTCATACGGCCAACGGATCGGTGTGCACTCAGCTTAATGTTACTACAATGACTGCCATGAATAGTTCTTCTGCTGCCACTATGCTTTTTCTTCAAATACACCTCCTGTAGAGCTTCACGTATAACACTTGCACACAACTAAGCTTCTCAATGTCAAACTAAAAGTAATGTATAATTTACAAACTATTTCAAACTGCAACCGTATAAAACTTCTAGTACTTCTTAACTATTCATTAGAGGCTGTCTCCTCCTTGCATTATTATTAAAGTTGTTCCCTGCCATATTTCTTTCCATTCTTCTCCATCTGCTCACTCCTTCTCCGAACCAGTCAGCTTTATGATGTGCCGATCAATACTGTGTCCTTGACCTCATTATGGGTCTCTAGTCTTTCCCACACAGACTTTTATTGACCCGTAACTCCTCCACCATCCACCCCTTTCCCCCCATATTTTCACTGCTGCATTCAAACTTTTCTACCTTCACTCTATAGGGATCCACAGTGGTCAGCTTAGCATGCAGCCCTTTCACTAAGAAGGTCATAGGATCGATACCCAGCTAGAAAACCGATTTTGTGCTTTGTTTCCATGTCCCTAATCTAAACACACATGCATCCAGGATGAAGGAAATTGCCCATACAGAGAACGTGAGATTAACTGTCAGAATATAACAATGCAATTAACTGGTAATTGTCAGGAGTGTTGGGATAGCAACCGCTAATGTCCTAATGAGGAGACGTGTGAGACTATGAGTGAATGAATTACTGCAGTGGTGTCAGTGTACTCCTCAGTCGATTTAACTGTAAAGTAGGTCAGAACACATATATGTATAGAGCATATTCTTTTGGATATGAATGCACTATTACAGAATTATTATAACGGCTATTATAGCCTTAACAAGGAAGATAAAATATGTATTATTTTGGTGACTATTCAATTCTAAATAATGTTCAGCTCAGTGGCAGCAATCCATTGTGATCCAGTGAACATTGCTGGCTACTATTACGTCTTAATTAATCTTGCAGTTTCAAGCATTCTAAAAACAACGGAGAAGCATAAATAATCCAAGTTATTTTATAATTCTTAAGGGGCCTGTACTTTTTTTTCATGTAACAAAGTAAAATTAGTTTTGTCCCGGTACACTGTAGCCTAAAAGTAGCTCTTAAGGTCAAAATAATGTTGCGTTTCATCCATAGACTGTAGATATCAGTGGACTAAGGGATTGTGACGTCACCCATAGCGTTTGCCTCCAGCCAAATGAAGCCCATCGCGGCTAGCAGTTATAGCGGCTAAAGCGGAGCCAGACTCCATATTTGGAAATCCGGGTGCGCGTATCGTGGCAACCACACGGACTAATCAGGAGCGCCGGTTGCTAACGGTATCCGCCCCTCGGTGAGAGGAGACGGCGGCAACGCGCGGCGCTTAGCTGTCAATCAAACCTGTTGCTAACACGAGCGAAAACGGCCCCTGGAAAAGGAAGCACCTGATTGGTCAGTTATTATTGCTAATAACTTGATTTATGAACAACCTAACGAAAAAAAAACACCTGATTCATGTAGAGTGAGTCAAAACAGACGTTTTAGTTCCAAGATGGTGAGCTTGACAGAAACAGTTACAGAGTAAAGGGCACCAGTGTCCCAATAGAAAGTGAATGGCAGCTCGGCTTTATGGAGCCAGGAGCGCCTCCATAGCTGCTTCCTATTTGGAACGCGGCGGCTAGCATGCTAACATGGTCCACTGATATCTACAGTCTATGGTTTCATCTGTTCTTGGTGGGCGGAACTCTGACCTCAGTGAGACGTCTTCCCCCGAGTTTCTGTGTTCCAGTGTCACAATACATTAAAGTTTATGTATTATACTGACTCAAATCAATCAATCAGTATTGTAACAAATGAAATTAAATCAAACAATAAAACCAGGACATTAACAGTAGCAAAAGAGTGCATTTATATCTGCAGAGTGCTGTATCGACTAACTCGGATAAACTTTGTTCTGATATGTAAGTGTGTTCCAGTGTGAATTTGCAAGTTGGAACCCGGAAACTCCAAACTCCCGAGGAACGCAGCATAAGATAAAGTGGTTTATTCATTGATGAGTGGATGAGGAAGTAACGCTGATGTGCTGTTTGCAGACTGTTGTTGATGAACAGTGTTGCGATGACAAAACTCGGCTCTGAAAGTTGTGAACAGTGCTTAAAAGCTTGGAAGGCTAAGCGTTAACAAAGTGAGGAATACGTCTGGATCGCTGCAAACTGTTTAAAACTCTCCATTTTTAATCTTGGTTGTGATATGCATTTACATACATTTACCTCGCTGGCATTTAACTACACATAGACGCACTCAACCATAAAAAAGAAAATCGTCTGGAGATATTCCTGTATCAGGTATTGCATGCATGGGGTACTTTAATCATGCATTGATCTTTTCCAAAATCATAGCACTTCTCTGACTTTTTTACGCCTTCTCTTTTATGTTCGGATATTTTTGTTAAGCTTTTAAGATTGCCTCTTTTGTATCTACCTCAATTTTCTCCCCTGCGTTCCTCCTTCCACCGTCTCATTGATGTTTTTCCCTCGATTCACCACAAAGTGCGTTTTGTTTGTGTGCGCGTGTGTAAACTGGCTTCCTATTATTTGCTTGAGCTGCTGCAATTAAGATAGATGACTAAGTATTTGTGCTATGTCCCGAATGCTGCAATCCATACACACATGAAAACTTTGACGCGAGGAGCCGGCTCACCCACTCACACGCTTGAATTGGCTGAGGTCCAGGATGGCCTATGAATTCATGGCTGTTGGAATATTAATTGGGTTTGAAGGAGGACATAAAATACCTTCGCCTTAATCTGACACGGACCATTACGGTTCAATACTGACATGGGAGCTCCAGTCATTGCGCACAGCTGTAGTAACATAAGTGCGTTTGAGTGGGTGTGGGACAAACAAATAGACAACAGTGGAATATAGTACAGTCAAGTTCAATGATTCAAACAACGGCGGTAACATATTCAATGGTGTAGCTTAATGTAATCGTACTCTTGTCACTAAACTAAACTAAACTAAACTAAACTAAACTAAACTAAACTAAACTAAACTAAACTAAACTAAACTAAACTAAACTAAACTAAACTAAACTAAACATCAACAAGGCCAGGGTTGAACTAGGACTGCGTTCTACTGCTTCTCCTACATATACTACAACTTCAGCCATTGATAATAGTACTACTACTGCATTGCTATGACTACAGTCATTGATACTATACTATTAATATACTATACTGCTTACTACTTACTATACTACTACTATCTAATTAAATAACACCTTTTAGCCAGCTATCTTGTCAGCAACATACAGTCTTAATCAATTTACCAGTGTTAATCAATATACATGTAGGGATGTACAATTAATCGTATATATAATGGTGAGTTATTACTCAATTCAATTTACAAAAATGTTGTAATCGTAAAATGAATTGCCTTTTGTTCAGAGTTACAAGTGCACTCCTTTTGCCTCAAAACCTGGAGCAAAGGCACTTTCTAAAACGTTGCTAAAAATATATATATTCGGTCTATACTTCACAGAATTTTGAGAATATATGAGTAACAGTTTGAAATAATCGTTATTTCAATTATGAGCCAAATAATCATGATTATAATTTCTGCCAATCAAGCAACTTTAGATATAACAAATATTTCATCTTGTTACATGTATTCATGAATAAAACAAAACAAAACAGTAACTAGCTACTACTACTACTACTAATACTACTAATACTACTATTGCTACTACAAATACTACTACTAGGTCCACCCCAGTTTCACTTCGCTGTCTGAAAAAGCTCTTGTAATTCAAATTCTACTCTAAAGCCATGCGCTCGCCTGAAATTGAATGTGAATACGAAGGGTCTGTATGCGCAAAGAACGAGTTATTAAATTAAATTACCTTCTTCCCCCTTTTGTGGTTTACCCCAGCCGTAAGAGTCTTAATTAATCAATTTACCTGATAATCAATAAATAATTCTAGGATAATTTACTTATATGACCAAAACAACAAACTACAACTTCTACTACGAGAGATAGTGCTCCAGAATCATTCTCCAGAGCTGCACTTCATCAAACCAAAAGCCTTGATATACAGCACAGAATCCTACACTCACGCTAGATTAAAATGTATTCAAGTAAGTAAAGATTATGTGCTAGGACGAGATATAGTGGAACTGTTCAGTCAAAAGTATACTTATGGAAGAGAAGCATGCTGCCTGTCGATTTCACTCACTGAGAAAATCATTCTGAAGATCTTTATTTCACGGCATACACGTTTGAACTATTAACGGTATTGTAATTAACACGGCACTAGCCAAGAACAAGCCCAATCAGATGTGACAGAGCGAAAAAGTAGAGCGAGACATTTAGGAACAGCACCCTGACCTTTTAAAAATAGAGTAATTATTTCAGGCTCCATAAACCTCCAGCCTCCACATCTTCACAGCCCCACTGAGATTTTTATGTCATGCTCTATTGCTCTACTATATTCCCACTGTCTGTATAGGCGGAAATTTTACGGCGTGCCTGTGAACTTCAAATACTGAAAATAAACTTAACCGTCTGAGTCCTTGTGCTGTGAGGGATCCTTTCTCATTTAGGCAGCCAGAAATTTTTAAATAAATGTGCTCAAGTAAAAGTTAACACATAAAAGCCGGTGAGTATAGGTAAGTATTAAGAAATGCATTTGATTTGAAATTGTAAAATGAAATACTGGATGAAGATTAATGAGGCACTGCAGACTTTCTTCAACAGTGACATTCTATTTGAATTCAAAACCATTTATCTCGGATGTAAAACTTCACAGATGGATACCTGTGGAATGTACTTGTACACACACACACGCACACACACACACACAAAAGCAATTACAAGGAGATGGATGACAGGGACGGAGCCGACTGTCAAGGACTGGACTGAAATAACTTTATAACATTGAAAGACTAACTTTTTCACTGAATTGGACAATGGACAAATTTGCCGGACATTGGGACGTTTTATATTCTTGCTATGACTGAACGATTTTGGCAAATAACACATTTTTCTGATAAGCATTGCAATTGTGATTAAATTCACGATTATTATGTTTTAATTGTAGAGTTCTGTTGAAAGTTAACACTTTAAACACAAAAATGCAAAACTAATATAAGAATCACATTCCTTTCATAACATGTTTGTAGAGGTCTAAAATATCAAGGGTTAATAAATGTATACTTTTGTTATTATTTATACATGGTGTTACTTCATTAATTGCAGTCTTTGGTAATTGCGACCATTAAAATTGCATTTTTAATTCAGTTGCGATTAATATTGCAGGTCTAATTTTCACTCTCTGTGTCTTGTTCTGTTGGTTTTTGTTTTGAAATGAATGAATGAATGAATGAATGAATATATTAAAGCAATAAAAATAAGGGGGAAAAAAGCATAAAATTGCACCACTCCAATTCTCACCATTATTGCTATTACTATTATTAATTGTTACAGGTTGGATACTCTCTATGTCTATTCTATCATTGTGCAAGACACGCCCTTTATGTGAGTTCGACTGTTGTTTTTAGTCAGATATTATAACTATATTGAAGTACAACTGTCACAATTTAGCTTAACATTTCAGTTTATTGCTCACCAGGGTTTTGAACGCACTCGTTTTCATGCTCAATTGAGTGCTCAGTGATCCTTGTGTAAGTGAAAGCATGTAGCGTCTGTCTTTATCCAAATATGAGCCTTGATTTAAGGTCATCGGCAGGTTTCAGTACTTATGAGTACTTTCACACCTTAATGCTTAATATATGTGTCCGTGTGTGTGTGTGTGTGTACTCAAAGGCAGCGTGTCAGCGTGGTGTGTGAGTGAGTGTGACTGTGCAGCACAGGTTGGCTCAGTCAGCAAGGTAATTAGTGTGTAAACCTCCTCGCTGTCGGTTCAAAGAGAATTAACGAGCTCTAGTTAATTAACAGTCTCCCTGTCTCCTTGTTACATGTGTCAGAATATTCAGCACATGTGTTTGTGTGCTGCAGCTGTACCGCTCTCTGTCTCTGTCTCTGTCTCTGTGGACGGAGTCTGTTTATCCATGCTCACCTCCCTGGTCTCCATAATGTGGCTAATGCATGTACCTAAACGACAAATAGAGATGCAGCTGGAGAGACAGTTTGCCCTTGGCTCTGGAGTAACTTATTGTACAATATGTGTATATTATATATTTCAAACTCTATACTGATAATATGATACCTAGTTTCGCTACTTTTGGTACAGATAAGTATCTGGTTTTCAGTACTTGTGTGCCGGGGAACACTAGTGTGCCTTGAGATATTGGCAGGTGTGCCTTGAAAAAACATTTGATTTAACTTCACAAATGGTTTTAATTGAGCAATTTACCATTTTAGAGTGTCCTAAACATACTTGGATACCAAAGGAATAAAAAAGCAAACAATCACCATCACCGACGTCAAAGATCTAGGCAAGATATACTACATTTAAAAAAAAACTCTTTAAAAAGCATATATATTTGGGACTGATTTAGGTTGTGTGTTGTGGTATATTTACAATCTAAAAAAGTATGCCAAGACTCAAAAAAGATTGAAAAACACTGCTTTAGACAAACCTGTTTAGAAGAACATAGTGGCAGAGTGGTTAGTGTTCCATCCTTTCAGTGTTACTTCTTTTATGTACTCTTATATGTTTCTTTGTACCTTGTGAAAGCTTATGAGAATATTTATCAGCAGTCTGCCCATAGTTGCTACTCTTGCCCAGCTTGAACCGTGCACTTGCCCAAATCAGCAAAGGTGGTGGAGAGGTCACAGGTGAACGATGTCATTGTGTCCTTGGGCAAAACACTTAATCTGCCTCGCCCCCAGTGTGTGTGAATGGGTGAGTAGTTCCTTGATGTAAAGCGTTTGAGAGCCCACTGGAGGTGGAAAAACCATCTCTGTCAGCTCGGTAATGTTTACCCCTTTCATATGGAAGGCTGACTGTGGCATGGTTTCATTGAGCCATGTCTCAGTTAGGACAAATGCACAGCAATTTATATTTTAACTTTGATCAAGGTTATTTAATACAGCAAGGTTTTAAGTTTTATTGAGTGTCTTTTTTAATAAGTGTGTGATGAGACTTTCAGCTCTTTACTGGGAGCCCAAATGTTTAGAATCCATTCATATAAAAGAGCCATTCAAAAGTTCCTTTTGTAAGAAGCCAATCGGAAAATACATTTTATGCAATAGCTGGAAGTAATGAGCACGGTTAATATTTAATGAAAACTGTCCAAACTTAAGGTGGGACTGCTGTTGCCCTCTGAAATAATGTGTAGATCTATAATCGCAGACTAAAGCCCAATACGCACCAATCCGCCCTCCACCACTTATCAAGGATGCAAAGCAACCTTCTGTCGCCCAGCGTCTCCTCCCAGTGGAACCCAACTCCAAACAAGCCTGAGCATGATCAACCACACGGCCAAGAGTAAGTTCTGCATGTGCACATGACACAGCATCCAAGAAAACCTCATAAGGGAAACAAACCTTTTACTTTATCGGGGAATGGCTGGTTTGTTTTCCACTGTTATACTGTACCAAATAGAGACACAAAGTCAAGGAGGAGAATAAAGTGGTTCAATGGTCAAAAATTATATTCAGTGCTAATGGTCGCTATGGGCTATATCAATTATCATTATCACTATTATCAGTAATAGAGGTGTGCTATATTGGCAAAATGTATATCTTATATCTGGCTTAACACTTTTCAGGTGATATTATGTCAATCCAACAGAAATGTGCTAAACATGTTTATAAATGGATTAGTTGTGAAAAAATTATAAAATCACCACAAAAGTACAGAAATATTTCTTTATGCATTAAATTTGGACATTTTATACATACATTGTTTTTTGTTTAAATTTTGACCAGCTCTTTCTGCAGCATGTTGTATTATAAACACTATACCATGACATTAAATGTAATAAGCCTGCACAAATTTACCAAAGTGATTAACTTCCAAATCCAAATCTACTTTGACTAATTGCTCTGATAAGACTAACTTAAATGTAATATCTCTAAGATCAATATCTGCATATTGTGCTCCCTGTATTCCTCGGAGTGGATTCAAGCTAAATTCATTCCGACGCACTTTCTATAATTACATTTGAAATAAACAGCTCTTAGCTCATAAAAGATGTGTTTTTCTCCTTCCTCCTTTTCCCTTGTTTATTAAAAATGTAACAGACTGTGGCAGAGCGAGTTTGTACATTTTAATGACTAGAAATAATGGAGGCTGAGACATGGCTAATATTTTAACAATCATTCTTAAGTAGTGGTGTTGTTAGCTGGTTGGCCTACGCACTCAAGGACCCAACTTCACCTGTGTTCACCAAAGTAGCAGGAGTGCATTTTAAACAACACAATATCCTCTGCATTAGGCATAAGGAACAGGTGAAACTAGGACGAAGGATGGCTTTGTGGGACGGGCATCAATCAAGAGGACAGCCGACATCTTGTTTGTAATCGCTCCCTGCAGACACCCCAAATTCTCCTAATGATGATTGAGGGGTGGTCTTTTGCGGGCAAATTTTCCAAGTCAGTTGTCCTTCATTTAAGCTGCATTTCTTGGAGAGAAGAATGCTATGCAAATGACATGCAGTTCATTAGAGATGGGAGGAGAACTTATTCCCACCACCGAGCATTGTTACTTTTGTAATGGTAGACACGCTCATGTAAAATCAGAAGAATGAAACAAAACAAACAGCAATTCATCTCAAAGCCACAACCACCAATACTACTACTACTACTAAAATGTTTATAATAATTTAGATCATTTTCAACAGGTATGAAAAGAATGAAATAATGAATAAAACTATATACTTTTATCCTTAAATGTACTGTATTCAGTTTCATTCTGTCCGTGATTCAGAAAGACTTGGTGGCTTACTAAAAGTTGCAAAACATTAATTAGCTTCTTAAAGCATTTCAGCCGAAGGGGACTTGGATGACCTCACCACCTTGACAACTGAGGGAAAATGCAACTGTATAACGTTTCTGCAGGGAGGAAGTAGGCCCATAATCCCTGCCTCTTGAAGAAAGCGCTCTAGTTATTTAAAGCAACATCAATATTAGTCCAATACCAACATTTATAGAGGCTGGTCGAAAAAATGTTTCCCATAATATGATCTCCTCCTAAAATAATTGGCCCAATACAAATCTTGTGCACACAACAGAATATGAAAGTTGATATAGCGGCTCGCCATGGAAACACACACAGTGAAAGCTAATAGGCTAATGTTGACACCTCTCTATCGAGCATGCCTCCGAATGACCTTTGCCAAAGCTCGCCCGTTTTCATCCCACTAAACTGTACCAGTCACTTGCACTTAAACAGTATAAAGTACAAGCTTTGGATAACATTATACACAAACAGTTTCAGTAATGGCATAGGAACATGAATACACTGAATGACAACCCATCTGTCAATACAACCATACAATCCCGCTTTTGGATGATGGGCTTCCGCCCAGGAAGAATCCATGTAACACAAGAAGACGAATAAGATATGATGCATCAGCTGATCCAAGCATTCAACCTACTATCAGTGTGTAAATCAATAAAAAGTAAAATAAGCATAATTTAAGTTTTAATTTGTACAAGTTTATGTTGTTCTAAATTATCTAGAGAGACTGGAGGCACGAACATGGCACAGTTAAATGTAATACTATACATAAATCAGAGGTTTATAAGCCTTGTAAACAGGGACCTTTATGACTTGTGTGTTAAACATGGGAGTAATTTATGAGTAAATATAAGTCTCATCTCTCCTGCTGATTTTAGCTTTTACAAAACACGCTTTTACAATACTCAAACTATACTCCAGATGCCTAATCCTTTGTGGTAGTGCGAAAATGTTTTCTGTGAAATATCACATTACATTTGTGGTATTTTGTTCAGTGATTTTTTTTCCCACCTCATTTATTGACTAATAAAAAACACTCTTTTAGCACAACAGGTTACACTGTGCGGAAGAGGTTAAAACACCACAAAAACTAAAGTTTCACATATAAAATAGATATAAAGGTGGTCAGACATCTGTTGGGATATATTTGCCGACATTGAGAATAAAGTACCAGTCAGTAAGAGTTTTCTGTACAGGAATCAAAAAGTTAACCTTAACCTTGCAATTGTTTTAAACAACATTATGCAGATTGTCTTTCCTGCTCTCATCTTCATTTCATGCTACACTTCCTATCGAACAAAGCATACAGTATGGGCCAAAAAATCCTTAAAAAGAAAAGAAAAGTAGGAAATTGATAAGTGACAAGGGATGAGTGAAAGCATCTCCAAAACTCAAAAGGCATGTCCAGAATTCATCATAAGATGAAAGACATTACCTTTCAGTTCAGAGGATGGTCAAAAAGCTGAATGATATAGAGTACAGTCTTACCAATGGAGCTGCTGGAGCAAAAGGAATAAAAACCCAAATCTAGAGACAGAAAGCATCTCACTCGGGCTTGACAAACATGACAGATGTGTTAACAATTCATTTGACGATGATATATTTAACTCCATCTTTAAATATAGAAGTGCTCCATATTTCCAAGGCATTGTGATGATGTAACTGAGACGTGAATGCTCTGCGAATACCCGTCTCTCAAGACTATATGAAGTCAATGTTGACACAAAATGCATTAGTGGGTCAGGCCAACATGTACAGACAAGCTGTGGAGACTATGGAGAGACATGGGATCACCAACGGATGAGAAGGGACCAGACGGCACATGGTGGATCAGAATGTGTGATGTGTTGCACTGAGACAATAGACAGATGTGTTAAGTTTGCCTGACCGCAGACCCTGTCAAGTTGAGGGGAGAAGACAAGCACAGAAGCCTTGGTGGTATTTGCAGAATGCACAAAATGGTTGAGTACAGGTTGAAACTCGGTGTGATGAAGCAATATGAAAAGCATTTCTTCAGCAGATGTTGATGAGCCGGCCGAGCTTTGCCTTGTGTGTCTATGGCGTAAACGCACACATTAGGCACACCTGCTCGACCATGCACACTTTCACAGGCGCGCACACACAGCTCTGAGAATGCAGCGTGTCTGTTGCAGTGGGATCACCTCTGCAGTGAGATCAAGCCTCCCTCTCAATATTCCACACACACTAAAGCTTCTTTAACGCAGCTTTTTCATCATCTTTTTTTAGAGCCCGCATTCTGTTAATATGGTACTTTGGGAAAATATATGGGGGCTGATTTGGCTCTCAGGAAAACACTTTAAAATGTAAAAGCACGGAGCACATGCGGCAACACACCTTCTAAGATTTGGAAAGCATGCAAGACTTCAAGTATCAATGAGTGAATTAGTCATAGAATATCATGTTGGTACAGGATTGGGCAATTATTTTGAGAGTTTGTGACACTTAGAACTCCACCGCAGGAACACTTAAAACATATATTTATATATCTATATTTTTTACAATATTATTCTATGAACTATAACCAGCTGCAGATAATGAGATTATTATAAAAGCTCTTGTAATAGTTGCCACTGCAATCTGGTAATAGGTAAATAGGTAAAGTATTTGTTTTTCTCGTTGGCATTTGACCACACGAGGAGAGAGAGAGAGAGAGAGAGGGAGAGAGGAGAGAGAGAGAGGGAGAGAGGAGAGAGAGAGAGGGGAGAGACATTGACATTGTTTTTTTTGTTTTTTTCCCCCTTACTAGTATGCTCTATTCTATTTTAAATGCTGCTTTTGTTCTGCTTGTGTTGTTCAGCTCTTTAGTACGCTTTGGCTGTTTTAAACATGCCCTATACGTAAGGTGACTTGATTTATATTAAAGGCCCTTCCTAATGCTACTCTCTGAATTTCCCCAGACTTGGACCTGGCACAAATATACAACCCTTTTTGGCTGCAGGGTAAAGTATCTTAAATTATGCATATTTGTTATAACCTTCTTTAAAACTTCCATATAACACCCCGTGTGTCCTATATTTATCCTTGTTTCAGATATGCTCAAATGTTTCGAGTAAATAGACACCTACACCTTCGCTTGCAGGTGCACGCGTACTGTACACATATGCAGAAAGTATGTTGCAGTGGGCACTCCTCTGCAGTGAACCTCCCTCTCAATATTCCCTACACATGAAGTCACCTCTCATTTTCCCCCTTCACTCCTCATCCCTTTTCATCTCCATCTCCGTGCCATCCAACTCCTCCTCGTCCTCGTCCTCTCCCCCTTCTCTCTCTCTCCTCTTCTCCTCCCTGCGCTGCTCCCTTCCACAAGCAGGTGATGTAGAAGGCTGCTCAGCACTATCTGACTATCAGGCCCGACTCTGTGAGAGGAATGATAATCACTGTGGTGCACTGCAGAGAGAGGGAGAACCAGGAGAAAGAAGAGAGGAGGAGGAGGGACGAGAGAGAGAGAGAGAGAGAGAGAAGGGGGTATGAGGTAAAGAGTTAGAGGGGGGCAAGTGCTGCAGCGAAGGGTGGGGTGTGTGTATGCGTAGAGAAGGGAGGGGGTAAATTTAAGACCGGGGTTAGACTGCGGGACAGAGTCAAACGCAGAGACAAAAAAGAAGTGCGTGAAGTGAGCATAGCTTTAGTAACATCGACTTGTTCTGTCGTACTCGTCCATCACCGCCGCTACTCCCTCCCTTCCTCTCTTGCCTCTTTGGTCCCCCGCTGCATACACCCACGCGTGCACACACCTTCCACGACTGCCCATACTAGCACAATGGCTTGTCGTACAGGAGCCCCGTGGTATGAGCCACAGTCTTAGCCTTGTGTCTGAGTGCCAGAGAACATTAACTGCAGCAGCGAGGTCATCTGATCGGCACTATGCGGTCCTTTTCACTCTCTCTCTTTCTCTCGCTCTCTCTCTTTACTTCTCTTCACACTGCTGCAGTCTGCTGCCGGCCCCCCACTGGTCAGCGCCGGAATTGCCTGCCACGTTGTCTGCCATACTGATAAAAAAACGGTTATTAGGACAATGTATGTATGCAATTTGCTAATGCTCACGGAAAGTTAATCACTTTTTTCTTTACTGGAAGCAATTAGAGAGACACTGCGCTGCTCGTAATCATAATAATAAGTACAAAGTGGGACTGCATGGTTTGCTTAGTGGGAAAAACAATTGAGATTTTGTATAAACAGAGAAAATATCCGCTGCGCTGCCTTTACTACGGCTTTGTTAGCATCAAGCTGTCCATTCTGGCATTGTGAATCCTCCATTTCTTTGTCTCCATCTGGGCTCTCTATCCTGCAGATATAGGCTCAAAATCACTGACTATTCACTGCTTTTGAAGTGTTTATCCTTTTGTGCCACCAATGCAGTCTATAGGGGTGGAATCAAACAGAAACAAAAGCGATAGAGTGAAACGTAAAGGGACGTGCTTACACCGGACAAATGCCCCTGACACAGATTATGGTAGCTTTGTGATGGTGTGTGCCGTGCATCACTTTCCACGGCTTGTCTCTAAAACAGTCGACTCTTATAATATCCATGACAGCCAGCATTGTTAGGCAGGATGCAAACAGGATGGTGGAGAACAACTGGTCCTCTGTGTGAATGACTAAGTCAAGGCCATGCATATGTATGATGCTATTTAGATGGCATTTACAGTCCATTTTGCCACTATGTGTAAGGGCCATTATACTAATAAGAAGTGTGTTATGAGCAGGCTTTTCCCACCCACCTCTATTGTCCTTTGTCCAAGCAGAACTACTCAGTTCTACTACTACAGTCCTGGGTGATGTTGCAGCCAAATCTGTTACCTTAAGTGCTTCCAACTGCAGCACTTACAGCAAAAGTACAGATAACTCCCTTATTTTATTTGAAAGGTAAAGCTAAGGTGCACTTTGTCATTTTTCTGGTGGAGATTTCGCCACCGTCTTGTCTCCAATGGCATTGACAATGGCATTAAATGCATCTGACAGGTTAGACTACACATTTCACTAAAACGTAGTGAACATTTTATGTAAGATTTTACTTCAAATTTGACCTATTTCCCCGAGTTTGACAAGTTTGGTGAAGATTACAATGTTACTTACTGGTTGGACATGAGCAGTAGATGTGACACATAGAGGTAATTCCATAACTGTTACCTAGCAACCATAGTAAATAACGGCCAAAATCCATACACGTAACAGAATAGTTATGAATGGACACCTGATAATGCCTGATAATTTGTTTAATGATTGTCCATTGTGTTATTTGTTCCCGTCTTTTGGATGGGGATTTTGGATTCCGCTACTTACTTTTGATATTTTTATTTCAGCAAAGTGACTGATGTAAAACAATGCTAAATATTTATCACATGTACTATGACATCAAACTAAGTTATAATTAGAAAAACATGAGAATCTATCTTATGCACTTTAAACTTATATTTCTCCATGGATACAAGCAGAAGTCAACCCCAGAGCAAGTTATAAGTCAGATATGTGGCATGGAAAGTGTTTTTTTTCCAATAAAACACCTGTAATTGAATAAATGCAACAAAGATTAATATCATACTGTGGAATATTCCTGGCAACGCAATAACACACTTATTGAAATAAGCAGTTGGCTGACCCTCCATCAAATAAAGATGACATAGAGTTACTCCAGAGGTAAGCAGTAGCTCACTGTCCAATACCCGAAGGAGATGGTAGTTCAAACTATAATACTCTGTTTCTATTGTCCAAGATTGACCAGTGGAGAATGAACAATGGCTTTCCTATACGACACGGTAAAAGTGAGAACAGTGCTAAAGATGTCCCTGTCCACACAAGGCCAGTGGGCAGAGGCGCACACCCCAACACAGCCTCCCTGTTGAGAGTGATTAGGAGTGCTGCTGTGAACAATAGACAGAGTCAATAAAGTACCTCTGAGACATCCGGAACAAGGTCTCTATCCCTCACCTCCCCCTCTCCACCGCCCCTCTACCCTTGTGTTTTCTGCACATCCTGTCCACTTTCTCCTCTTTCTCCATCCCTACCCTCGCTATTTGTCATCTCTGATCCCGCTTCCTCTTTCCTGTTTCTCCGTCCGTCATTCCGTGTGTCCGTCCAACACGTCTCCCTCCTCGCCCTGCCTGCGTTCTTTTGTGCCCCCTGATAGGATGAGTTGACAGAGGTTGACACGCTGGAGTGCCACACTGAACCGAAATGCGTCCTGACGGTTTAGAATCAGCGTCAGTCACTTCACAGGGTTAAAGATAGTGCGGGCTAATGTGCTGTCACACCAGACAAACAGGTACACCATGGGCTTTTGATGCACAAGCGCTGTGACAGTCTCAAAGAGGACAGAGATGAGTATTAGCATGTTTGCAAATGGACTGAGAGACAATGAGAGCCGTTTAGATTTAGACGGCAGCTGTAGACCATTTAACAACAACAGACAACAATATAATATAATCTGTATAGAAACATTCAAAAGTTACAAGATTTGACACTGCACTGCTGTTCAACAAGACTTAGATATTTGTTTCCAAACTGTAGTAGTAGTGACATTGGGTGTGTACAAATGCATATTGACTGAAACAATACACTATCAGGGACACGAAGTCAACTAAGTGCTGCCAACTGCAACACAAAGCTCAAAGTGTCATTGAATGAATAGTAGCAAAGTTAGGAATCATTATTTTTCAGGAGCTAAGAGGCAGATAATAGCTACGCAAAACATGGTGTTTAGGTAATTGTTTTCAGATTTTCAGATTCTGTCCTCTATCTACAAGAGCGGAGGCAAAAACACCTCAGCTGTTTTCAAAAATGTGTGTTATGTGAAGTGAGATCTCAAATTCTAGGAAGCAGGGCGTTCTACTCTTCCGAAACAAAACTAATTAGAATGTAGATCCTGTTGCATTGTGCTGTATAATTACTATATGGATTTAGAGGTGGACGATATTGACAAAAATGTTTATTGTGAGATTTCCATGTGTTAAATCATGTCTTTAAACCAGTATGTTAAGGTTTAATTATCAAAGAAATGAGAAATGCCTGTTAAAGGGAACATATTACACTACAATGACTTAATTACAATGTTCCGTCATCAAAAACATACCTGGAGTTGCATTTAGCTTCATTCATGTTATTTTTGAGGAATGTTGGTTAGAAAATTATCTCCCCCAACCATCAAAAACACTCCCTGCTGAATTTTCTCCATCAATGACGTTTTTCAGAGTTTAGACGTCACTTATCCAAGAATCTTCTGCTGTTTTAAGTCATTATATCATTGCCGGACTCTTTCTGAGCATTTTTAACGTCTAAACATGATTGCTGTAACTGCTAGGCTCACTTGCGCTACTTATCAAAGGCTTTATCAAAGGTTTAAAGTCTAATAACAATATAAAAAATGCATAGTATTTTTCTTCTACATTAATCACGAAGGTGAGAAATATCACCTTATAGCTTTGTTTGAAAGTTTACTTTTTTCATTTGCATTTTTAATTAGCTCTTTTTGTGACATTTTGTGCAATAAACAATATACTCAGTATTCAAATGTCATATCTTCTAAACAACAATCGCAATATTATCTACATTTTTGATTGATATATTGCCTACTCTATGTATTAAGAAGAACGTATGGTTATTAGAAATCTGCCATACCAGCAGGCAACTAATTCATGAGTCAATGTTCTGACGAAACATGAAAAAAACAAAAACACCACCACACAATCCTTCTTATTGGTCACTGTTCTATCACTGCCCATGAGTCAGGCCATTAATTCAGCCCGCTGCAGTACACTAATGGAAAATGGTAATGTGGTACCTTCACATGAGAGCACGGGACCTCACCGCAGCCCTATCGACCCTATGTCAGACACTGTAGCTCACCCAATGTCTCCAGCCCAGCTCCTCTGCCCCGGCGCCCTCACAATCCGCCCACTGTGTGTGAGTGACAGAGGGGACGTTATACTGGGCAAACACGCACGCACACGTCAACACTCGCGCGCATCCCGAGGACCCCAGACACTGCACCCTTTCTGTCTGCGCCGCTTATGGGGCCCCCTCCCCTGTCGCACACGCTCCATCATTCTTGTCTCTTTTGACGCAGAGAAGAAACATAAGACATCTAGTCATATGTGTGGAGCGACTGTATAATTAATGAGGCCTTCAATTTCTTTGAGCTGTGAAGTATGCTTTTGGTATGCAAACAGACATCTTCCAGTGTTAGTGTGTGTGGGTTGGATACTCCCGAGACAAGAGTGCAGAGTTGGGCCATTGAGCGGAAGGAGGAGAGCTAATGAGAAAGCAGGGGAGACTCCGGTCCGCTCACATCGATAACCTCAAACTGCACTTCAGCCAAAAACACAGTATCAGATTCATTTTGGCCAAACCTCTTTGAAAACGGTGCCGGCGTATTAGGGTTAAGAGACGACTTCAATGGAGATCTATCCAGCAGAGTTTCAGAGAGCTCAGCCTGTGCAGAGGCCTGATTATTATGCTACAGCTGTTGGAAGTTCAAATATGCTAATGTGGCACAGTTAATCCAGTCGAAAACATGTAGCCTGTTATAACCACAGGTATAAGCGCGGATACTTTGCAAATATGTAGCTGACTCGTGGATGTTAGCTGCAGCGCACACAACTTAAACGAATCAAAAATATTGCCTTGATTCAAGAAGACATTCATCCTGGTAACTGCTGCAGGGGACAGCAAAGCATCAGAACAGTCAGGGAATTAAAACACTAAGTAAAACTAAATGTTACTGGACAGGTACTATAACTCATTTTGACAACAGTGTAATCAGCACAAGTGTTTTGTGTGAATAATGAAGTCGTCCTCTGAAAAAATAAAAGAACTGTCTCAGAAATCCCATTGAGACAGAAGGCTGCTTGAACCAAGAAAATGTTCAAAGTTTTGGAACAATGTTTCAGTCGATGTGTTTGTAAGTAGAAGGGTTATATAAAAATAACTAAAAGGGAGTGAGGCATAGTGTTAGAAGAGCTGTCAAAACAATTCAAATGTCCATAACCTGACCCTAGATCTGACCCAAAATGATAACGACAAAAGACTATACTAAGATTGCGAAAGTTCACTTAAACAACTTGGAATACAGTAAAGTACAAAGAAACTGCACAGAAACGGAGAATAAAAGTTGACTAATAAAAAGTTTGACACCATCAACCGTTTAATTGACTAAGCGACCAAATGCGTACAACCCTATAATTTTTACTAGAATGATCAAAAACAATATATTCAAGTTCTGAATTCCAACCCAAACCAGTCAAGTTTAAACTTTCATGTATTTACTGATTACCCTACTAATGTTTTTTGGGGTGTAATTTACAAATAATTCTTGGGGCTGTTACGTGATTGGCACTAATTGCTTGTTAAAATTTTACACCAGCTTTAAAGTTTAAGTAATGTTTGCATAACTAGACTACGCTGCTAAAAATACGCTGGATTTGACTCTAAAGAGCGGAAGTTCCTCCTCTCGCAAGTTGGGACATGGCGTGTGTAAATTGTCTGAATCTGAATGTTAGCATCACATAAAGCCCCAAGCGGGAGTTGAAAATGAATTATTAAACCATTCATAATACAACCATGCAATACGAGAGCGCCACCACTTTGTATAAGTCACACAGAGATGTTTGAGGCATGCTCTGGCCATCGGTACCACATGAAAACAACACCAGCTTCTTTGATATGTAATTAGTAGTTCTTCAGTCAATAGTTTTAAATGCAGTGTTTGATCATCCCTTCTACTCTTTCGCCTCCGCCTCTAGGATCGACTTAAAACGTGGCCATGCGTGGAGAGCATGTTTGACTTGTGCCTTGAAGAGAAAAAAAAAAAAAAAATCAAACCCGCAGAGAGCACGTCGAGGTAAAACAGTTGATTCAACAGATTTTTGACGGAAGGCTCCCCATGATGGCTCGGCAGGAATTTAAAAGCGGCCGTCGTCAGCAAAGGCCGGCATTAAGAAACACTCTGGCACATCAAATTCTAATCAAAGCACGCTCTCTTTTTAAAAGCCGTGAAAGCTTTCATGTTAACACGACACTGCGACCAAAGCTTTATTCACGCTTTTAAAAGGAGGCTGACCGGTCAATGAATGTGTGTTTCTAACAATGCAACCAGATCTGTGTCAACTGGCTCCTCTCATCTTACAGCGCGTGTCTGTGATCCACACTTACACCGCAACACAGGTGAGCATGTTAAACACCTACAAATATATTTTTACAAGCCTTATCGGTTTGTTCAGTAAAACAGTGAAATAGTTTCAGAATATTCATGACCAAAACAGAATAATCTGGCCAATCCGGAAATGTCTTTATCTTGATACAGTTTAATTAAAGATTTGTCATTGTGGAATCGCAAATATAATAAATCTATCCAGACATAATTAACATATTGAAGCGTCCAAGGGAAATGTTCTGAAATAAACTGTGAACGCAAGTGTGAGAGAAGGTAAACAGAAGAGAGATGGAAGAAGTACTTGTTACTTAAGAAAAAGTACAGACAAAACAATTACTCAAGTAAATAAAAGTAGCAGAAGTAAAAAAGTAAAAGTATTTTACATCGATTTTGAGAATTCTTAAGGTCAAAGGTAGTGATTTTGATGAAGAATGTTGATTTTGATCTTTTTCATCTAACCATTTTTTACTCCAAACCTTTAGGCAGTCAATATGAACACGCTAAAAATGTAACCTTTTAACTTTTCAGTCCACTTCAAACATGTTGTGGAGCAGAAAGTACAGATTCTTGTTCTCAAATGTAAAGCGAAAGTAAAAAGTGTCCAGTGTAACATGTACTAAAGTAAAGTATAAATAGCTACAGTAAATAAATGACTTAAGTATACTAAAAACAAACAAACAAAATAACTATGTACAGCGACGGTTAAAGAGTTTCCTGTGTCATCTGTCTCACTGCAGTCCATATAAAGTGTCTCTCGTCTACTCTTACACTGTCTGGACATAATTCACCGGCACTCCTCGCTTACACCGCGCACAGGTGGATACATTATGCACCAAAACATGTATAATTTCTTCCTGAGCCATCTCAGGTTGTTGGCTCAGATGTGAGACTCCTTTTATGCAGCCAATTAGCGGTTGCCATTTCATCCCCATGGAAACCTGTTTGGGCCTCTAATTTGCAGATAAATTTGCATGACTTTGATTACATCTTGTTTACGTACTGCTGTTTATGTTTGCCGATCTTAGAGGGATTCAATAAAAAGTGTTTGTTTCTCTAGTGCTTTCGTTGACATCTTGGTAATATCTCTTATTTGTGAAATGGGAGAACAGAGCCCCTTAAATAATGCATGTCTGGCTTATACCTGCACACAGCTGACCCATTAAGGGAGCGCTTTACTGTAATACTAAGCAATTACTGACTAATATCAAGAGGGGGCATAGATTTAAAGTGGAGTTTATTTTGTTTTGGTCGTCTCTAGTCCATGCTGTTTCTGAGTCTGTGTTTTAGGTGGAGTACAAATGACTAACAGGGGGGACATATGGAGGTGTGGGCTGGGCTTGTGTGGTCGGCCAAACATGCCCACACTATTGCATGTGTCAGGCTCTTGCTCTTTTGAAGCTTCTCCAGTGTCATTTTCATAAACATTTGGGGCACACGCTTTGTAGTATAAGAGGGATGCTTTTCATGTTGTTACTCTTGAGTTGTGTTTGTCATCCAAGTGTCACCGCCATCCAAATCAAAGGGGGCGCAATAGTTCAAAAGGCTAATTATCGCTTGTGCAGAGCTATATGGTGATAAAAACATATGAAATTGTACTCTTATTTACTGATATGCTTTTTTAATTCATGAGATCATTATATTCTGCTGCATTTAGCATTCAAACATAGCCACTTTTTCACTCTAGGTCAGCCTCTTAGTGAGTGACAGATGCATTCAGCCAATCACAGTAAACTCTCAGAAGCATCAAATGGCTTTAGTTGTAATGGAGGATAAAGAGATTCTAACTGAACGGTGATAAAATTGAAACTGTAAACTTTCCGCTGAGAAATTGTGATACGCTTTTTTATTTTGCATATCGGCCACAAAAAGCAACTGTATTCCAATTCCAACACTAAACATTGTCTGTATTGTGCCTAATAAAGTTAGATAAAAACATCCCTGCAAGCCGTTGACACTTTTGTCCTTTTAGATTACAATGCTAACAAGAAAACATGTTGAATTTGTCTCATTTTATTAGAATGAATTTGTAATTATATTGGATGACTCTAAGATTAACCTCTCTTTCCATTCTAATATAATTGGGGGCTTGCCAGGGATTGAATTAAGTTCAATTTTCGGAGCTAAAAATTGTAATGTTAACACCAAAGCTACACTAATGTTAATAATTATATGGTATTATACCATCAGAAACCTGAACTAATACTGGTCTACAATTATAAGCCATTAAGACCCTCGCTTTAGATTTACATAGAAAAACCTTTAAATATGGATAAGCCAACCACGGAGACAATCGACTCAAAACAAAAATAGATCACCTTGGCGCCTTGGCGTGTATGAGACGTTTGGTTGCATTTTATCCAATGTATTTTATTCATTTTATTTCTGTCACAGGGTTAAATAAGTTAAACACACACACAAGGGCTTCCTGGGTCATGGCTATAATATGGAGAAACGCCTGCGGGTGAGGACTGCCCACTCACCTTTATGTAAGTGTGAGTATAGAGGAGATGGGTACTTCTGACATTCTCTCTCTCAAACAGAAATAGCCCGTAGATACATAGCTGTCTGAACAGGCGAAGTGAAGCCTCTCCCTCCTCTAACCCTAGACCCACATACCTCATTTCAAGCCTTTTTATTCTGTCCTCTACCTTCTCTACTAGTGCTGCACCCCAAGGCAATACCTACAACCGCCCCACATTTTGTAGCCTCACATCTCTCAGCGCTCACTCAAAGCTTCGCCTTTTTCCTTCCTAGTTGTCTCTTCATCTCCTTACCCAATTCTCTCAAGTGCACCCACCACCACAGTCTCCACGCCTCCTCTCCTTCTCAACCCACGGAATCTCCAGCTATACTGACCAGGAATTTTCTTTCTTTCTTCGCATCCTTACAATTTCTGACTACGTTTCGTCTCATTTTCTTCCCTCTATCTCCGTCTTGATCTTCTGATTTATCTGTCTTCCACCAACAATCCCAAAACAGATGGTTACATTTAGCCCTGGGCAAAAACATTGGCTATGGACTACCGGGGCCAGTATTTCACGCACACACAAGATCTAATAAGCTGATATCCTCCAAGAACTGGGCTCTCTTTTGCCCATAGCAAAAATGCATAAAGCATATTGCATAAGTACAAATATTCACACCTTAGGCTGGTTTCTTGGTAGCATGCTTAATTGTAGGACTAGGCAATATGCTCTTTTGTAGCATTTGGGTGATATAAATTTTCTATATATCATTTATCCATGAGGAAAAATCTTTGCCATAGCCCTGGAGAGGCAATATATTATTATTTTTTTTGACAATTTTATCTTCTTTATGTTGTATTTGATGATGGAGGTTCTTAGAGGTTAAACTTGCAGCCGGCTATAAGACGGTTCATTTCCCACACTGACCCTGTGCGCTTGTACCCTTCAGCAATGTGGGTGAGAAGGCTGCACAATATATCGTCATTTCAGTATTGGCTAACGCAGTAACTGATTTCGCAACAATCAAAATATATTGCAATAACAACATCTGCACAGCTTTTTAAATTAAACCATTAAAAAAGGCATATTTCATTTATGCTTTTTCCATGTTACGGCCTAAATTAGCCGTGATTAGTCTTTACAAGAAATTTAACAAAGACAAAGCAAAGTAAAGCCATATTTGTTTTAATTAGGGCTGTAATCCTTCCCTTTAGTCAACTACAGCCCTCGTTTTAATGTGTCTATGTTAATATTGCAATAATATTAATATCACAGGACTCACATATATAATGTCCAACCGTATATTTCCTGTGGCATGTTGCAAATAAAGGCAGATAAAAGACATCCACTATAATTCTTTGTCAAAGCACATCAGCCCTTTCTTCATTCATCACTCTTCCAACACATTCTGGCAACTTTTGCACCACAGATGCTCCGGTGCAGGCTGACTGAAATGTGACATTCTTTACCACTATAGTCACACAATGAGACAAAAAAAAAATCTTGGCCATGTCTTGCCCAAAGACACAATAAGAACATGCATGCAAAGCTGGGAGCAGGTATTAAACAGCCATTTATTATATCTACATATATTATTCATATACAAAACTCTGAAAAATATAAATTCTTCCTGCCTGAGAAATACCCCGTCATAATCAAAGTAAAGAACAAAATTTGATTATAAATTGGTGTATAACTAGTATAAATGCTAAACGCTCAATTGAACAGGGATTGTTACTCAAGAAAATATTATCAATAAGACAAATTTTTTGATTAGGAAAACTATATAAGAACACATAATTATACCACTATTTAGATTACAACATCAACCTGCCCAGGGACTACAGATAGAAAGGAGCAATTTATGATGGAACCTGGTACAAGGCATCTTTCCATTTTTTGGCCAATGTTTATTGTACATTGTTCCTGTGTAAATAAAACTATACCATACCATTATTTTTTACACTGAGCATCAATATTTTATTGACAATCCAGATAGTGATATTATGTCAATCCAACAGAGACTTTAAAAGTATTAGTTGAGGTTTAAAGGTTGAATGGAGGATTTCTCGCCGATTTGAAAATCTGCGACTGTTAGTCCTTTTTTTGAAAAAGCGCATGCGCAGGTTCCCCCTCCCTCCCGCCCCGTTTCTCCTGACTGAACACCTACCAAACCTCGTGAACGAGCACGCCCAGCAGCACTGCCCATGCGCATTTATTTACAAGACGATTGGTGTCGCTTTCTCACGACAACCTCCGCGAAGAAGATTTAATAATACTCTCCACATACAATAAGCTAAAAAAAGAGTCAGATAAACAGTTACCTGTCCAGCAGAAAGTTTGCAGCGGAGGCATCCGTTGGAAGCCTGTTTTGCGCTTTCAACGCTCGCCAGCGCGTAAACGATTCCCCCAGAATAACACGCCTTTTGTTTCTTTCCTCTGCAGACTTTTGTCTCTTCTGTGAAAGCTCGAAAACAGTCTTTCTCTTTCGTCCCTCAGCCATTTCGGTACTTCGCGGATGAAAGTTTAGACTTACAATGACGGAACTCGCCGCTAACCTGCTACATAAACACACTAGCATATCAACCACGCATGCGCGCCAGGGAGCGGCGTTTCCCTGGACGAGCCTGCCGGCGTGCACCAGCACGCAGAGAATGATTGACACCTGAGCGGACCAGTTATTTGTGCTACCCACGAGGAAATGAGATTCTGATTTGTTGCCCGAAATCCTCCATTCCACCTTTAATTATCAGGAAATTGTTAAATGTGTGTAAAATGAATCACAAAAGCGCAGAATCCAAACAACCTTTTTTGAAAGTTTACAAGTTAACTTTCTAGTATTTAATAACCAACATTCACAATATCGTCTGTATTGTGATATATTGTCCACCTCTTGTTGAACATTACATTCTATTTAGTTCAATCTACAAGTAACAAAATCAGTGTCCAGTCTGTTCCTAAGCATCAAGATTGGTATTTTGCCGAGTTGGATTTGAGCAAAAGAAAAATGTAAACAGCTGGGTAAGTGCCATTGTAGAATTGAAAAGAAATTGGGAAAACGAAAAATTGAGAGAGGAAAAAGTTTTAAAGCCATTAAAGAAGTGTATTTTTAAAAGATGGATCCAGATGGAGAATGATGAAAAGAGATGCAACCACTTAGGAAGAACAGAGAGATCAATCAGTGGCAGGACAAAGCGAGGACTGAGAGTGTTTGTCTGATGTTTGGAGTGGGGGAGCGGGTGAGGGAAGGGCAAGGCGCACTGGAAAAATATGGCGTTTTATTGGATGAGTAACGCTGTGATGATTCCAGCAGGAGCAGACAGTGTAAGGGAAGTGGTCTATGGGAAATTCAATCTTCCGCTAACAATGTGCTCCAGAATAGATGTGTCCGTTTGGGTGCATGCGAGTTTGTACATTTATGTATTCTACCTGCAGACTCCATTTGGCGCTCGGAGGCCCTCGCAGCCAAAAAGTCTATTAACAGCGAGGGCAGCCTATTCAAGCTGGTGCTAATGAATTTCCTTATAGAGGGGCATGACAGGAATGATAGAGGGACAGCTGTTATAAGATTAATAGTGTCAAATACCTCAGCTCATGTGCATATGTTAGAAGTTATTGCATTTGATTAAATTATACGTCTATAAGGCTGCTTTTTTTTTTTTTTAGAAAGGTGTAAAATGTGCCAGAATGAACGAATAAATACATAAAAATAAGGAGATATCTGTTCCTTCTTCTTACTTGGTGACACACAAACAAACTGCCTCATGAAATGTTTTTATTCTTTAGCATACTCACTCAAAGATTTATTTCCAAATCTCAAATGGAATGCATAATTTCAATCATAATTCGTATTTCTACTGAACCAGAAATTGCATATTCGCTCAGAAGGCTGCTGACTCATTTATTTGAATATTGATTTTTTTCTTTTCTTTCATTGGGTGAGATGGAAAGCTTCATTTACAGACAAAAAAGTTAAAATGTTAAAAGGTTAAAGTTAAAATTCCAATTGACGTTGTATAATGTATAATTCTGAATTCAGTTGCAAAGCTTGAACTATATCAAATACAAATATTGCAATGTCTGATGTTATTGTACAAGATAAAGATTTGAACTGGAGATACATTAATACATCTAGGGCTGAAACATGTTAATCGGTTAATTGCAACTAATTTATTATTGCGATAATCGTCAACTAATTTCTAATTTGTAACTGTTATCTGGGTTTGACATAGGCTTCAAAACATGTCATGTGCTGAGAAAGAAGTTTTATGACTAGTACAAAGCAAGAAATACTTCAAAAAGACACCAGAAACATGGATTTTTAGTATTCTTGATCAAAAATCTATTTTGTCAGTAAATATAGACCACCAGGATGGAGTTTGTAGCTAATTCAAATACGATTTTTTGGGGGAAAATTATCAAAATCTGCCCAAAATATCGGTAGAACTTAATGGACATCAGTTTCTCTAAATTCTAAACAATCTGCATTGGCCAAGAAAAAACCCAATCCAGTCTATCTCTAATTAGAACCACATAAACTGTCTTTATTAATAAACTGTATCTAGCTGACTAATTGAGTTCAATTCAAAATCCATTCAGGTCAATTTTGTCCCGCCAGATTCAATACTACTTAACACACTGAAGACTCTTGTGTAGGCGTATGAAACCATTGGCTACCACTACTACGCTGTCTTCAATCCCTGTCTTGCGCTTTTGTTTTGCAATATTGGTTGAAATTGTTCAACCCACAGAAAACCATTAAGGTAATGCTGCAAGGCACAACGAGCAGAGTGCAGAGCTGTACAACACTGGAGCTGTCTTGAAGAGGAAAATAAAAGGATGAATCTCAGCGAGAGGCGTGCTGGGGAGCTCTTTTGTGATTTTTGTGCAAGAAGTGTGAAGGTGCATGAGATGCTCAGAGACACAGTGTACCCGAGGCTCACACACACGCCATACAATACAAATAGGATGGGAACTGATGTAACTGCTCGAAAACTTTCCCGCAATCGTATTGTTTTGAGAGTTTGGAAAATGATAGCAAACGGAACACTTGGCATAATGAGAGAGTTGGTTGTTTATGGTGAACAGGTTGTTTAAGAGAGTTAAATATGTTGTTTTATTGCAATCTAAACAATGCTAATCAAGCTGGGGTCAGAGGATTTTAATCAAGGCTTTTGCAGCTTTGACCCTCTTAAAACCTCTTACATTTCCGGCGTACCTGTACAGACCCGTTTGACATTTTCTGTATTTATTCCATCTTGACAACCATCTAATAAAAGAGAACTATCAAGCTCCTGGGAAGGTGAAATATGAAAAGAGAGCTATAACCCTTTTATTTCTCTAAATCTCGTTTTTAGTTAAATTAGCTTCCGCTTTGAAAAAGGAATTGTCAAAACCCAACAAATGCTCAATCTACAGTCTGTAAATCCTCTTTATATTTACCAAAGAAAATCTAGGTGGAATTTGAAATCTGATTTTACTTAGTGCAGAGCTTGTTTCCTCTTACAATGAGAGAAAATCAGACAACAGAGGCCAAAACTGTAGAGGGTCCAGCCATTCAGGAATTTGAGAGGAAATCGTGTTTTTAGGCAATGTCAACCCAGGTTTAAAGATGCCCAATGTTACTTTTCCAGTGGAGGGTTCACACCTGGTCGCCTCCAACGAGATGCGATTGCTTTGCCTGGAATGTTCCGCAGTATGACATTAAACTTCTATATTGCATTTAGGGCTGTAATCGACAAAAGACATTCTTGGTCGACTAAAGAGCTGTCCTATCGACTGATTAGTTGACTAAAAGGGGGTGTGGGAAACATACTGTTAACAATACGATACATGTATGTGACCCAAGCTGCACTCAAAAGGCAACAACTGCACAGGCGTTCAGGCAAAAACAACTATTTATACAGAAATGCAATAGGAAACAGTGTATTTATATGCTAGACTCCAATATCTTCAGCTAACTCACTCCATATCTTCTTGTTTTTGCCATATAAAGCATTATTAGCTAAATAAAATCATTAGTCGACTAAGACACCATCAACCGATTAATCGACTAAGGGATTACAGCCCTAATTGCATTGGAGTTTTTTATGGAGATAGATACGTTTTCTCCACAAAAAAGGAAATCAGGTGGTGGACCCTTGACCAAAAACAATTATGTAGTGCACCTTTATTTTAGTTATTTTTCTTTGCTCAGATACATTTAAGTACATTGCAAACACATTAAAACATCTGCAAACACTGAACCAAAGAGCGATGAAAATCTGGTCTAAAACTAATTTCCCCTGATGTTTGTTGTGTCCATAGAAACCAGCTAGGTGTCAGGTGATCTGATAATTTGTCCAGCACTGTCTGTATAATGATCTGGGATGTGTAATTATGGGTTATTATGGGCAGAGTGGAGTTTCTAAGTAATAGGTCTGACTGAGGCTTTGGCGTGTCGGAGCGTGCGTGGGGCCAAGACATTCCAACATTCCTCTCATTTCTGTGAACTTGAGACAAAGAGCGGGAGGAGGACTTGTTAACTGTGTAACATTATCGGTCAGTGTGTTATCATGGGGGAGGACAGCTAGAGAGGAGGCGGCCAATCACAAGTGAGCTGTGGGTGACCTTGATGTGTGAGGAAACAGACTATTCCTCTCCTTCAGATTCTCACTAAGACTGCTTAACCAGCATTCAGGCTTTGTCTCACAGTCATTGTCCTGCTGTTATGTGATCACACAATGGGAAATGCACACAAAGAAAACGTTACGAGCTTCCAATTTATGTTCACGTTCAGGTATGCATAAAGTCAAGCTCTGTTTATTTCAAATACAAAAACATATTTCCATTTTCCTGACAGTTTTCAGGACATGTTTAAACACACATTAGCATTGATGCCTGAGAGAGCAAAATACTGCTAAACTGGAAAAGATGTGGTCCAATTTAAGGCTGCATGGTTTTAGGAAAAAAATAATAATAATATTTGGGATTTTTCTGACAAGTATATTTTAAAAATGGGATTCTTTTTAGAAAAAAACAGGAAAATAAACTTTTATTATGAGAAGACTGAAATTTGAACTGAACAAGATTTCAGTCCATTTTGGAGGGGACTGAACATTTTATACCTAAATAATTGCAGTCTTTGTGGTTTGATAATTGCACTAACTCAAATTCCAATCTTTATTTAATTGTTGAGATATATTCATATTGTGCAGCCCTGGCGTAAATACACCACTTTTGACAAATTAAAAGTACTTAAGATTCAGTTTCAGTTAATCTCTCAGTCCTTTGAAGGGGACATATTATGCTAAATCAACTTTAATGAGGTTTTCAACTTGTTACTACAGTGTTTATTTGAAAAATTAAGGATCAGAATGATACATGCAGGGTTAGAAAATGTCATGTTCTCAGTTAAAAAAAACGATTAGTTCTTCAATTTTTAAGTCAATAGACCTGTTTCTATTATTAAGTTTTAGATCAATATTGCGATTTACTGTGAACAAAATGTAAAATGATGATCTACTTGTGTTATAGTTCAATACTAAGAACCTGAAAACAAAACAAAACAAAACATAATATGTCTCCTTCACTGTAGTTATAATAGCAGCAGGTATTCTAGACAGTCATTTGTCATTTTGAGTGAGCCCTGTTTAAAATGTCTATTCCCCATTCAATGGGAACAATAGCATCTTGCACCTTGCATCTTTATCAGTGTATGAGCTTCATACTTCACATACTCAGGGCAAGGTAACATTTCTCACTGCTTTACTCAGTTGGAAGTGTATTCACATGGCATACGGAATGATAAAGAGACCACAGTATTTATAACAAAGTTACTTCTTTCACATTTTGTTATGAGTTGCTGGTACTTTGTCTGGAACAAGATTATGCAAAAAACTACAGCACTGATTTCCATAAAAGACATAAAGGGTAGGGCACGGAGCAGAGACGAGCCTGATTAATCATTACACAAGCCCCCATAGCTCAAGCTTTTATTACATGACAGAGGTTGCATATTTCCGTAACATGATCAAACTACTGCAGCCAAGTGAGACGGTGAAATATAGTTAACGGTCATAAAAAATTTAGATAGTGGACCTTGAGTGGAACGTGCTCATTACGCTACTAATTTTAATGTAATGCTTTAGCTAAAACCAGATCTGATTTCAGAGACGATCGTGGAGAGTGCTTTAATTTATTATGCATCTATAAAAACATTCAATGAGACATGTTTGTGGAGTGTTATGGCATTAATAGATTTGGGTGTAAAATCTGACATCGAAATGATCTTCCATATTTGGTACAATATATGTGTACAGTACAGGCTTCACAGTAAGTTTAGTGGCTCAATTAAGTGTAATTTAAGCAGTGTTTTTGTTGCATAATTAATTTGAAAAAGTAAAATTAACTCTCAACATTATACTTTTTTTTGCAGTATAAATCAAAATTAGTATGAGTCAGGTCTAGTTAGTTCTTATGGTGAACATCTGAATTATTTAGGCGCTCTAAGAGACAGACTTAAAATAAAATATGGTTTCATTCTATATTAATAGTGTGGGCAAGTGCAGTTTATCAGTAGCATTTAACAGAGACACACCGCACTGTGGGCAGTGTGCAGATACAGTGCAATAGAGATATCTATATCATTCTGGTCAGAAATCAATAGTTCCTGGATACGTATGTGCTGGCCCCCACAGCCAGGCCAAGCAGCATTGACACATTTGCATCTATATTCCTGTAAATATTTCAACTCTCTCTTGTCGTCTCTGGTGGAGTCTGTATGGCTCCTCTGTGGCTCACGTTCCCCAGCAGACGCCCCCCCTCCTCTTTGTCTGCAGGTCAGTAGATCAGTTTTCAGTCTGCTCTACTGCTGATCCCTGCTTTGGTTACTCTGTCCTTCTCAGCTCCACACTCACCTCGCCTTCTACCTGCCCTGTGAGCATATGGCAGGCTGCGTGGCCTCTACTTGCCTCTGCTCTAATAAATACATCAAGGCAGGGGTACCATGATGACAAAGGGTCATTGCCTGGTTATAGAACGTGTGCAACAAAGACAAACTGCAGTAGGAAGGGAGAGGGAGGGTTTCTGTATCCGATTTGGCAGTGCCTTCACCTCTATGACCCTAATGCGCTCGGCACGCTACCACACTAACAGCATGTGAGTGCGGATGCGCTCATGTGGTGCGTCTGAGTGGTAACTGCGAGTCTATGACAGACGCTCATCATATTTAATCCTGGGGGGATTTCGATGAAATGAAAAGCTGCTTTTCAATTTTATAATCCAGTAGACCTAATCTCTTCGCCTGCGCCCGTCCATACAGTCCAATTAGATGAACAAGACTCACTGAATAAGTCCTATTCACCGCTGCAATCATCTGCTTTGCTTGTCTTTACAATGTCGGAAAAACACAGATTTTCCCTACTGCAGACATTCCAATAAAATCTATCTGGTTGTTTTGAAGACCAATCCTGCAAAGACGCAGTCAACTTTAAGCAGTGTTACAGAATAGCAATATCAGATTCCCTTTCTGTGTGAGATGTTTGTGATGACATCATGATAAAATGACTTGATGTTTGTTGAGGAACAACCAGAAACATGTTCCAAAAACGTCAGCACACAGGGACATCACATCATCCCACACATAGATATGTCAGCTAACCTGACCTTCACACTCCTGTAAAACAATGCAATGTAAAAGTCCCATCAGTCCACCTACAGCACCTCCACTGCAGTCCTGCTCCTGTTAACAGACCATTGATTAGACTCTGTGAACGTGTGTGTGTGTGTGTGTGTGTGTGTGTGCGTGCGTGCGTGTGCGTGCGTGCGTGCGTGTGTGTGTGTGTGCGTGTGTGTGTGTGTGTGTTCGATTGAGTTGCCGTGGAGCTCTCCTTCGCTCCCCCACATAAGAGCTAGGTCCAAGGAGAGAAAGTGCTCACTACAGTAAAAGAAGAAGTCACACTAGTTAAAATGCTGAGTCGCGCTATTCTCTGAGGTCAGTGAGGTGCAAAGGAGATGCAAAGGTAGCATCTACGGGGCGGTTTAGACTGGAGCCCACGCATATGGCATCAAAAGTGACAGAGAAGAGCTGACAGAAGCAACTGAAAGCAAAGCAAAGAGTAAAAATGGACTGTGCTGCACTGCAGGGAATTAGGGTAGTTACATATTGCGGTATTTGGGGGGCAAATAGCCAGGCTGAACACAAATTCCACTATGCCATTCTACATTGTGTTATTGTATGTTACACAAAACAACACAAATGTGACAGTGTTGTTACAATAAAACTCAATTTTGATACAAAGGAAAAGGCTCGATACCAGCTTTGATTCCACAATGTTAATAAAAAAAAACATTCTTTCTTTAGACAATATCATGTAATTTTCAACACTACAACCTTTATTTCAATTTGGTCTGATATAGATTAGGACCTTCCTGTTTTTTTTTTTCAGTAACAATATTAGTTCAAATGAGCATCTAGTTTCAGTACAAGTTTTATGTATTGATTAATATCTGGGAACTAAAAACCCTATTAATTGCCCGATTAATCGCAATTGAATGGAAACAGCAGTTTTACTGGACACAATTAGCAAATCGCGAAGGCTGCAGTTCTATCTTTTCCTCCACAAACAACAAAATATTGTGTTTAATTCTGCAAAAATGAAAAGTACCAAACCTGTAATTTAGATTTGTACAAACATGTTTTGTTTACATTGCAAATCTAATCGCAATAGCAATACTTGATATTGTTCCCAAATCGTGCAGCCCTACAGCTCTAACTGTGACGGTATATATGTACGGTATATGGTAAAAAAAAAAAAATCTACATGTGGGCATTGATTGTAGAGTCGATTGAGCCTAAAACCCAAACATTCGCTGTGAAAAATGCACACTTGTTGTTATCTTGCTAGTGTGTTTCTGTAAATCATCACACAGTTAAAAGGGATCTGGAGCCTCACTAAAAAACCCTTCCCTCAAAATCAAATTCTCCACACCTGCACATCATTTCTGCGAAGTACTCTACATGGAAATCACAGTTGTTTTAAAGTTAGTGAAAGACACCCTGGCATTTAAATAAATGCAGATGATGGCCAACAAGCTGTGAGATTCAGTTCACGCAGATGTCCTTGTGCTTGATGGAGGAGAGAGTGTTTGAGAGTGATGGAGGAAGAGGGGAGGAGAACGAGGCCACTTTGCCCATATTGACTGCAGTGCCATGTGACTGCTGTGATCATTAATGTGTCCTGATGCCAACGGGTATCCTGATGACCCACATCTCAGCGGTCCACTCTCGCTCTCTGGCTGCGGCCCAAACCAGACCTCTCTCTCTGTCTCTCGCTCTGCTCCTGCCCCTCCCTCCAGTCATAAGCACTTAGTACGGCTTTCTCCACTGCTCTACATCCAACCCAGGGCTATATACACTCGACAGGCAAACCTTTTCTGGCAAAAGTTCATTCAGTTTAAAAAAAACAAAAACATACAGTTAACAAATCAATCAATCAAAAAATAAATTTGTATATGTCAGCCTTTCTAGAATCCAACCCAGTGGCTCCCAAACTTTTTTTTTCTTGAGTACTCGCTAAGCTTTGTGAGTATCCTAAACTCACTTACTGTCCAAAGCTATCCAAAAAATTCTGTCATAAAGCGAGTCCATAGTCACTTTCCATTGTGTAGAATGTTGATTGGTTAAGCTACTGTTTTGTGGTCTTCTAGTATAAATTGCAATAAAAAACAGAAAGAGAAATGGTTTTGCAACTAGAATTATGAGTGAAAGGCACTTATTTTTATTTTTCCTAAAGCACAGTGATAATGGTGTACACACACTGGTTTACTGATATTTTTCAACAACAAAGTTCTGCTTCAATCGAAGAAAGCAGGAATAATGAATGTCATATTTCTCACTTTGGAAGCGCTTGGTTAGGCAGCATAAAGCGTCCCATTTGCAAGCATTTGTTCTGAGTAAACTCAAAGCAAATATGATACATTATCTAAAAACATGATTTTACTGTCATCCGATTTACGTGCGGTTCCCTGCCACTGAATAAATGAGCAGTGATATGGCACTCTCACACATTCAACATCTTTGTCTTTCATCTCCCATTGTGAAACAGTGTCTTTTTATTGGCACGCACCAAAACACACATCTCCACTCTCCCTTTGGCTAACCTTTTATCTCTCTCCGACTCTCGGGAGAGCATGTCCCCTCACTCACTATCACTGCCTTCTCTTGTCTGCCCCTGCCCATCTTCAGCTCTTCCTTCCTCTTTACTCTCCTCTGCAAACAAGTTGGATTTAAAACACTCACAATGTTGACTGAGTTTCTTTATCATCAGTCTCTTGGCTCTCTAGTGACTTCTTGTCGCTGCCCAGTTTTCATTAGCCGCCCATTTCCCCCCAATTAAAAATTCGAGCAGGATTAATCCATCCAGAGTGGGTTAAAGGCCAGTGTAGTCTAAGTTTGCACCGTTCTCAAACTAAGATAAATGGAGGGGGTTGCAACAGAATGGACATGATTGCTCCCTTTTGGATGATTATTTGTTGTAACTGAACAACTTTCAAGAAAGAGTATGATTTGGTTCCGCTTTGGGCTAATTAATCGGCAAACCACAAATGAATATCACACTGATGAGAGAAAAGAGTGCATGATGATATAGTTTTGCCAGACAACTTTATAAAGTGTGCTGGAACAAAGACAGAGCTTTAAACAGTTAGGTCTCAGGAGGTATTGATACTATGGATAGTATTGAGCGTTTTCAGAAGACTACATGGTTAAAGAACATAGTATTACATGTAATATGCTATAATTATGCTTATAATATGGAGATGAATGAGACAGGGAGTTCACGGTATATGACTTGCACATAATTGGATCTTTAGTTCATTAGAGTGTATCAATTTTTGCAACCTGCCGTTTATATTGATTCTACTTGCTAATGTAAACAAATCGGAAAGAAACAGGCTCTAACAGCTCAAACCATAAAAATGTAATCAGTTTTAGATGATTTTGAGCTTTTAGTTGTTAGATTAATGACCATCTGCCTGTTATAAATCAGCGAAAAGCCAGGGAAAGGCCATTAGAACCAATACAGCACAGACTTCCCCAAAAGTCAATGCAATATCTGCTCTGCACTGCCCTGTGTGACGTTATTTGGCAGAAACAGAAGCTATAATAGAAAATGAGCTTATATTTTTTGTATCCAGTAATATGTTTTACAAATCCATCTACAATTTACTCTAAGGCTTATAATTTGATATAGTTAACTAGAGCAGCATGAAAAAAATAGTCCAAAGCCACTGTATTCATGTTCTACACCCAAACCTGTGTTTAGTTATGCCCGGATGGATGTTATGAGATTTATAAAGAGCCAAATAAATGTGTAAATAACTGCACACTAGAAGGCAGATGGTTTGCGGTGGCGAAAGGAAAGGCGATTTAGAGCAGGCTAGTTGTTCTGATGATGCGCTGAGTTCAGATCAACACTTTTTTCAAGAGGGGAGTTTTCACTGACCCACTAAAAAGCTTTGAAATTCAAACTTCTCTCCGTTCGTTCCAGCCTTCCTCCCCTCCTAACCTCTTATAATTCTCATCCACTCCTCATCTCATGCTACTCCAAATTCTGAGAGCGTCCTACTTCCTACATTTGGCTCCTGCTCACCATCACCCATTACGGCTGGTAGTCTATCTCAGCATTGCACACATTTATAACGAAATAAGCGCTCCGTTAAGTGACAGACACCCACCGCCGACACAAAACTGCTCAAACATTTCGCGTTAACAAATCCTGACACCACAGTCACACATGAGCACCCAAAGTCCTATTCAGTGCTGCATATAGAACGATGGAATGGTATTTTGGAGTTGTGGGCTCAGGTGGAGGCGGGACAAGTGGGGGGCACCGCAGAGGAGTTAATTACCCCGTGCGATCAATAATTCATTATGCTGTCAGTATGAGTGTCTCGAGGTCTTTCCGTATGTGCGTTGGCATGTTTTGAGTGCACGTAAGCATGAAGAGAAAACTCCCCAAGTAAGCATTTTCTTTCCCTTAGAACGGCAGATTAAGAGGATTGACTCCGTAATGGATTAACCTCTGGAGTGTGTATGTACGGGTGCGTGTGTCATAGTGTGTGTTGGGCTGGGATCAGAGACTCTATGTATGAATTGATTAGCCTAAGAAGCTCCTCTCCCCTTCCTCTTTAATGACCACATCAGCACTTTTTCACCAGCGAACGGGATGGATAAATGGGGGAGCTGTCTGTCAAGGAAATGAGACGGCGGTCCTTTAAGATGGTCTTGCTGTCACTCAAAGCGCACTCTCGGGAACACTCCCCGTGGACTTGAGAGACCCTGCTGCGTCAGGGTGTCTACTGTGATAGATGCCGTCTATGTGTTTGTGCGTGCCAGTTTGAGCAACACTATGTGACTTTTACTCCATGTCGGCCTTTCTGTCTGCTTGCTTTGTCTTCAGAAACCAAATTTTGACAACACTATCAAATAAAAGGGTAGTGCAAGTCATAATTCATTCTTAAGCAATAACAATGTTTCAGTTACTTTTAGCAACTGCTTTGCTTGCTGATTTTGACTTGAGTGGTTTAAAGTCCATGTATTTGTTGTACATAAAAGAGTTGGGCACGATATTGAAATTTTATGTCATGTGTGATTATCATGGCCAAAATTGCTTCACAATAATGTCACAATAATTATTAAATTATGGATGTTGATGTTTCAAATTTTAAAACTATGAAATGTTTCGTGTTTCATGTTTAAAAACTAATATAGTTATAGGTTTTATTGTAAGTGAAAACAGCAATAATCTAGAAGAGAACATCATGGATTAGTAGCTTTTTTCTGCACAATCTGTTGGTATGAATGTGATTATCATGGTTAGCCATTATCACAATTAAAAAAAAAAGTACCACGAACAAATTATTGTCCATCCTTTATATCGCAGTAAATGATTATTGTTCATTTTCCCATTCCTATACGAGAGTTGTTTTTTGTTAGCTCCTTTCCAGTCAGTACTTCACTAGAGACTCTACAGTGATATATGGCTTATTGGGGATTGTCAGAGATATAAACTCACAGTAATTTGTTTCAAGGAGTTAGGAAAGAGGCAGTTCATACCATTACGAGTTCATCTATCGCAAACTGACTTTCACAACATGATTTGAAGGTCCAAATGCTGATAGTTTTGCTCTAAGGGGGTGACAGTCTCTATGCCTGTCAGCAGGACTTTGGTTTTACAACTAAGCAAACACCAAAGCTTGCACATTCATTAGACATCAGAAATTGAAAATCACCATATATGCTAAATGGGAGAGGGATAACTGCTTGACTAGAGAAACAGGGACAGAAAATGACCATTTACACAGTTGGAGGTGACGACTCGCCCACTCACTCTGTGTCCTCAGTGCGACAGAACTCCTCGGGGGATTTTACTCACACAGACACTCCCTAAAAAGGATTCAGGCGGTATGCACATTCACATATTGTTCAGCTCGGGCAGGGGGTGACTCATGTCCACTGCATTAGATCCTGCTAAACAGAGGCCTCATGTCTGCCAGCAGGAGCAGTAGCCAGAGTATGACACAAACTCACATGCAGCAAAGGCCGTGTGACAGCTCCTTTGTGGAGATAAAATGTATGTTAGGATGTTAGCAACGGGGAGTGTGCTATGGTATGTCAGCAGATGTGTGAATATAAAGGAGGTAGTGCAGTAGGAGGGCAGAGAGTGGAAGAAAACCTGTCAAAGGAATTAAGTAGAGGATAGTTAGAATTATGTGCAGAGGTAGTAGCTGTGACACTGTCAAAGCATGACAACTACTCAAGTTTTCTGCTGTTTTAAATGTTTTGAGTCTTTTTTAACTAAATTTGATAAGTAGACATTGATTATTTTGCGATGCGTACTCTTACAAATACACAGACAACTCTCATATTAATTCACTAGAGGCAGTTTGAGTATTTTCTGGACAGAGGATTGAACTCCTCCAATGGTAGCCAGGAGCACCAGTCATTCTACCAACATTCTCCACCAGAGCTCCTTCATTTTGGTTCAGAAAACAAAGCACAAGCAATGAAAATGAAAATGAGTAAACTCATGGAAGTCTTACCTGTTTGCTGTACTTGTTCCCAGTCTGGCAGCCGTACTCGGAGCACTGGTCAGACCCCAGGGACATTGCATCTGCATTGCCACTGCCTCCACTGCTGCTGCTGCTGGAGCCAGCACTGCCTACACAGCCCCCACTGCCCACAAAAGTGTTGGAGGGGGGCAGCTCCTGGACAGCCTGGTGTTTCTTGCCCTCGGCTGGTGGGGAGTGTGGCTGCAGGTTGACCGCAGGGAGAGGAGAACTGGATTTGTAGTGTCGGGCCAGATCTGGACTAGACTGGTGCCTTCTACCTCCGCCCATCCGAGGACTGCCGGGGTCCCCGTCCACAGCGCAGTACCGGGCCGCCAGACGCTCACTTGCACTGCTCATGTCCTCCTCGTCTTCATCATTTGGGTGGCGTCTCAGTCCATTCACAGTGACGATACCGCTGTACATGGAGCGGTCTGACTTTCCACCGCTGGTCGCTGTACTGCCTCCACTACCATTACGCTTGTCCCGCCGTGGTTTGCGCCCGCGATCTGATCCCCCGCCGCGGGCCCCTTGCGGCTGTGAACCAGGAGGGCTGAAAAAGTCCTCCTCTGGCTCCTTCTTACCTGCCTCATAGCCGTTTTTACCCTGAGCCCCACACTGGCGAGCTGTGACAACAAGAAGGATCACCAGGATGACCGCTGCGGCCCCTGCCAGGACGCCAATAGCTACACTAAGCCTTTGCTTTCCTAATGCACGCTCGCTGTCTGGGTCCCCTGCAATGTCCAGTGACAGAGGCGCCATCAAACTCTTGGCCACCTGGGAGGGAGACAGATAGAGGGGAGAGCAGAGCAGAAAATGAGTCAGTAAAGGATGACACTGTGGGTGTGAACCACAAAAAGACATCAAACAGCATCTCCAACTTAATTAAAGGCATCAGTGTGTGCTGGTGGGGGAGCTACTCCATTATTCCCCGACTTATAGAGTGTCACTAAATATATAATTGCTCTTGCTTCCCAGTTGCAACATTTCAAGTTATGCCTGTGATCTCACATCATCCGCACCGGTACAGCCAGGCGGCCTAGGATTAAACCTTTTAAAGCTGATTAAAGTGAATAATGGGTAAAAGAAGCCAAAGCGTGAGGGCAAAGGAGGAAAAGCCATCAAAACATAGACTCAGTGTTCACATGTAGACAACAACCAGGCAATAACAGCCTTCCCCAATATCTCACGTTCTGTCTCATCCGCGAACAATGTGCGTATTGTAATTGACAGTGTGGGCGAGCAATTGGTATCACAATTTTTCGCACTGACACTTAAATGGATAAATCATGACTAGCCCACTCTAAATATGTGAATTCCATGGCATCAATTATGTGGATTTTTTAGTCTTTCTTTTTCTGTTTGGCAGTGCAAATCGTCTGCCTCCTACTGTGCAGTAATGACATTTTATCCTAGGTGAGGTAAGGGATAATTTATTGTCCATAGGGATGGGCAATATGGCAAAAAAAAAGTTTGCGATTGTTTTGGACTCAGATCACGATTTCGACTGTATCACGATGCTTGCACACTTGAATTTGATCATCTGTGTTTTTTTTTTCAAGTTTACACTGTGATTAAATCCAGTTGTCACTCACATATGCTAACCAATATGAAAAATGTATGAGTATGTTTCTTCCCCTTTCTGGCCAGGACTCCTCTGAAAAGGAGATTCCTGCAAATAAAGGTAAAAAATTCCATTAGGAGGCATAGTGAATTACGACATGATGATATGACCACCATGAGATCACAATTTGATTTCCCTATAGAGAAGTTTGTTCCTGCATTTGACCCATCCTTCAATGCCGCTGGGGCAACCTGCAGCGCAACAGCTGGGGACCCATATCCAAATCTTCAAAATAAGTACTGCAACATGTGACCCTATATCAATTCTTTGCTGCAGTAAATACTGTAAGCTTTTATTTCAAAGCAGAACAAACTGAACCAGTCCACTGCAATTCGTTGAGTCTATAGCCCTCGCTGGCCTACAAACTTACTTTGCTGCAAGTAATAATCCATTTGAGCAATATAAATTCCAATATGCTGCTTTATTAAAAACCATTTTTTTAAAAAAAGGTAAGAAAGTGCATATTAGAGCAAGTTGCACTGAAGGATGGGCTCATACATGAATGCAGTCACCACGCATGCTTTAAGTCTGTACACTAATAAAAACATCATTACTGGGAGAAGTGCCTGAAGTCTAAGCATGCCCATTACTTACTATGGAAGCACGCATGGCAGGAGACAATGAGGCTGCAGTGGTGGTCTGTGCTAGCCATAATACAGGCTCAGTCATGCATCTGAATATAGTTAATCAATACCGAGAAACCATGCGGGGTGTTTCATTATCCAACTGCTCGCATGTGGTGATATATATATATGTGCTTGCTACCTACACAATCCCACACAAACCAGCAGGCAGGAGCTGTCCAGGAGACATCTCATTCACCGAGTCTGACCCCCGCATCTCACGGTCCACGCGACAATTCTTTTAACCTGTCAAAACTAGCTATTATACAGTCACGTAATCCCTGCTGCCGCACTATGTAATAGGCTTCAAGAATGAATAGGTAAGAGATACAAAGTCAAGGTTAAAAAAAAAGAAAGACTTCAATTTTCTTTTCCCAAGGATTGGCTCCGAAACAGGACTCCACACGGCAGAATTTGTTATACACAGAACTAGAGGCTTTAGCTCGGCATATTGCATTATCCCCAGCTAAGAATAGTGCTGTGTTAGGCTTCATTGTTTTATTGTTATCCATCACGGGGAGAAGTTTTATTGTTTTTAAGTGACTGGTTGTGTATTCTGTTATGGTTGTTTTTATTGCAGAGGACAGACCTCTCTCTGCCTGGCTCTGCTCTCCCAGTCAGTCTCATTGTTCTTGCTTGCCTGCAGTATTCTGCTTTCCATTCTCATTCTGCAGGGCATCTTCGTAGCTTACCACATCCTTGCCCTGTCTGCTGTATTGTGTGTATAAAAAGGAGCAGAGAAAGAGTGGAGACTCTATGCAGCTTCTATTCATTCGAGGCTGGAAGTGCAAGGTGTATGGGCAACTTTTACAAGCACGAGATATAGAGTGCTCAGTCTATGTATAGTACAGTGTTCATATATGGAATAGAAAGCCCATATATCAATGTATGCGTCCCAAAACTCCCAATGGAATCTTCAATGCAGCAGCTTTAGCTATGTCCCGGGCTCCGCTTCACACCACCACGTATCTGTTCTCTTCTCTAAGGATTTGGTTATCTTCATGTCACTGCACAAGCCGATGCTTGGAGCACGGATGGAAAATTTCCCAAGACCACAATATTGACCTCAGCTTTACAGGCCCTAAATCTTGCCTGACTAGTTCAATATACTTGCACTTGTGGGTGGAATGAGAAAAGAAACAAATGGATTAAAGTTGGAAAAGTAAAATACGAGAAGATAAAATGCTGAGATAGCAATTGTTTATGTTAGGATTAGGGGTGGGTGATATTGGCAAAAATGAATATAATAAAGTGATGAAATATAACCTTATACCATGTGTTTGTTTGTTGTTTTATCAGCTTTTTGCAGCAATACAATAACAAAAAATTGCACATCTTCAAAACAACATTCACAATATGATCTAAAGTTCAATATAGTGCTCTCCTATATTTAGTACTGAAATATTAAACAGCTTCTTAAATGGTAAAAAAACACACACGCTTGAATGGAAAGGGCAATTGGGTCTCCAGGATGAAAGTGAGATCTGGACTGGGATTTTCAAATGTATTAACTTTTGGAATCTATTAGGCAAATATTTGTTCATTTTTCACATTTCATTCTTTACATTTCAGCACTTACATTTGCAATTCAGAAGAAATACATTTAAACATACATCCTGCTCCTATTGTGATTATGGTTCATTTTTTCTATGTACCTGATTGTGTACATGCCCTCAGGAGAGAAATGTCCCACAAACAATCAGAGAATTACAGTTCCTGACACTACTCTAGACCTTACCTACCTCACAATCTGATCGTTTCAATACCACCAGCCACCACTTTAATATAAAAGGCATTACAAATAATAAACACGTCAAAGATCCTGCACTTTCAACAGCTTCCTCCTTATGCTCAAAAGCTTCAGCATCACATTGTCATTACAGCAATTACTCGACATGTGGTTCACCCAGTACTGGTGGAATGAAAGAGCCGGAGTCATTTTCCAGTGCTGTGCTGCAAAGGTAGCAGCAGTTTCCCTTCCCTAATTACGTCTGGCACCCATCCACGACTCAGTTTGACTTCATTATGAGATGGAGGTATTCTCTCCTCAATGACTTCAACTAAATTACTACACCAAGTTCCTCCTGACAATCAAAATCCACAGAGCACCGAATCAAAGGTAGTTTTCATACCAGCGTGGGCATATTGTGGTTAGATTCTGTGTCGCTAGTTGAATCAGTATATGTCTAGTTCTTGTAACATGTCAAAGTTATTTTTATATCGCTTTCTGACACTTGCCAGAAAGCCGTATACATATTCTTCTAGCGGCTTTCTATGCATTTCAATGTGAATAGATGCTAGAAATGCATTAGGTAAGTAAGCAATGTGTGTAGACTACTGCAAACTGTTTAAAATGAACTTGATCTGTTTTTCATATTTTTAAGAATAGGAAAAATTAAGTACATCGCTTTTAATTTGTGTACTAACAGTGCGTTTTACATTCTGGCAAAATGTTTTCTCAAGTTGTTGCGTTACTCTTTTGGAGTTGCCTAAGTGAAAAACTGACAAATCTATTCTTCTTTCACACCAAGCACCTTTCTTAGCTCTTTATCAACACTCTCTTTTGTACTGTAGTATTAATCTTGGCCTTGTTTCAGTCTGAAAAGCTAACAACATCCTTCTTATCCACTGTTTCCGTCTACATGCATGTCAGTTTGGATCTAAATCTACACAATCAAGATAATTAAATGATCATACACTGGGCTCAAAATGGTACTAAATGTGTAGAATGTAAATAGCATTTATAATAAAAACCCAAACAATTTCAACAAACTCTTAATAATGACCTGTAGTCACGTAATGGAATCTAATATGGATCAGCTGTCCCCTCTTTGGGCGAGATCAAATACCCTTTTCACATCAGCGTTTATATAATGATTCATTTCAATACTGGACATTCAACTGGATCAATCAGTGGTTAGAACAAAGACTATGCTAGAGCCGATTTTATATAGCCGATGTATTCATGAATAGACACTTGGATGGGTTATTACAGTGGACATGTAAATTTACTAAGCGATCTTGTTTGTCGTTGTAGTGCTAAGAGTACATACAAGTGGTGCTTCAAAAATCTCTTTAAAGATGTAACACAGGAATGGCAGGTATTAAATTAAATAAGGCCATTACACAGTTCCTAACTGCCGAATGCACGCTATGTAATTTCAGTTGCCATGAGACCATAAAAAACATAAAAATGTGCCTATTTTTAAAGCCATTTACAAAGTACATACAGCACATCCTGTTCCAACCTCAAACGCTATGGCAACTTTTCCTTCATCTGCCTCGAAAAAAGTGAACAGCCCCATTTACAAAGAGGAAGAAGGTGAAAGCATTTTATCCGCCAAATCTCTGTTTGCGAATGTCACAGTGTTTCTGACTAGCACCATGAGATGTGCTTTGTGATATTTGTGTCTTGTTTCTGACCTTTTCCTTTGCTTTTAGGAGGCACACGGGGCTCACTCTTAATGTCTCGTTTCATTAACAAACAGAGACCAGGAGACCTTTTCTTCAAAGACGGAGCGCGACATGGCCAGAGCAGCCTTCCACGTGGTGCCTTGCAAACCACAAAGCTCAAAACAAACACTCCAACCACAAGGCCACGGGGACAGAGCCACCATTAGTCAAACAGATTACAACACAGCATTCATTTAGGAAATAATTAACTGTCTGCATTTAGAGACTTAAACGTGTCATGTGTTTGATGAATTAGATGGAGATATTTGTCAGGAGCTGTTAAGTCATGCTGGGGAAGAATTTATGGAATGTCATTAATTGAATATGTTTGTAGGAGCTGGGAAGCAAAAAGCTTTATTGTTGTGCAAAGTTTTGAGGGATTTGTAACAACATCTTAAGACATGAAGTTGCAAACGGCCTAATATTGAAAATACTGAGTTGCTAAACATATTTATCTACATTTATTTAACAAACTAAAATGAGCAATTGCTTATATTGATAGAGTGGTTGCATTACAGCGAGAAACGGGATGTTTTAAGCCCAGTGTGAATGCTTTTGGCAAAATCTTTAATTGCAATTTTTCTGATAAAAAATATTCTGTTCAAACATTTCAAGCCTGTCCAAGAGCATAAAAATTTGAGAGAAAATTGAAATCTGTACTACTAAACTAATACAAGAATCCAATACATTTCAGAATGAATCTTTTATACAGAATACAATTTTGTTGTTTGGAACAGACTTAAATAACTGCAGTCTTTGCAGTTTGCTAATGGCAAAAATTCAAATTGTGATTTCAATCTGATTGCAAAATATCATGCAGCCTTACAGTGAATACAAGAGACTGTGAGTTCTCAGCCATGCAACTGAGTGGGCAGTGTGTAGGCTTAACTTTCATCATCCCAACAAGAATTTGAAGCAACATATAGAACACAAATAATTATTAATGCATTCATTCATTCATTGACCTATATCAAAGCATTGATACAACTACATTTATTTTAGACCTAAAAATAATAAATGATGTCAACATTACAATTTGCATAGCTACTTTTGAGAACTGCAATTACATCCTTCAGTGTTTTGTTTTGTTAACCTCATTTAGACTCAAGACACACCCAATCTCTTCCAATAATTGAGCTCTCTACCAAATCAAATCTGCAAAACTAGCTATTTAAACAAACATATACTTAGTTGAGCCTGTAATAGACGGAAAAACTGGGACAGGTCCATCTCTGTTTGTGGCTCAGTACCACACAATGAGCCATAATTCTCCCACTCTCTCACCAACACGCACCTAATGCCCCGAGTTCAATGTACCAGAAAAAGAACCACTTCAGTAATAACAGTTATTTTAAACAGAGTCATTATAAAAATGCATAAAAAAAAGACCCTACTGCAGTGTGTAGCCTTCAGTAGAAAAGAAAGAAACAAAGATTTTAGTACAAACATAGATGCAATTACTTCTCCAGTAAATGGGCAGAAAATTATAACACGGTGCAAGGGGAAATAGTGCACTTTTCTTATTCTATCGCCAAAATGATCATCCTACCAGTTCACTTTAACAGCTGTAATCAGTTGTCATTATTGTCTTGCCTATTGTGCTGTCGGTGCGGCCATTATTTGAATAGATCAAAGGCCGTATCATCACCGCAATTACTGGTTATCATTACCAGCTCTGCAGAACAATGCAGGTCTGCAGGCATCAAATACACTCTGTTATTCATTAAATGTGTCACATTCCTGTTAGGTAGCATTCATTTGAATAATAATTTTACAAAGCTGATAAAGTTATATAATATGAATGAACGTTTTACCTGTGTGTGTGGTCTGACGACATGTTTATTACGTAAAAATATAAGATTACTACAGCTGCTAATCGGCTGTGAAATTAATCTGATTTTTATTGAGTTTTAGATTCTGTCATTTGTAATTGTCAATGATATTGTGGTGGCCTTTTGTCTAAGAGAGTTATTTTACTCTGTCATTAAAAGCATATGGTTTCGAGCAGAGTTCAAACTTTGCAGGAAGACATTTTAAACAGCAAACATTTAGTCTGCATTGTTTATGTTCAGGAAATGTATATTTTAATTTAATTTTAATCAGACAAAATAAAATGTAATTGAAACTCAAGATAGATCAACATTTATTCATTTTTTGTCATGTAGCTTAGCACAACTTATTTATTTTATTAAACTTTAACTAACCAGACCCCAGAGGGTAGTGCAAGGGGAAACAGGAGCACCCAGAGGAAACTGGACAAGACATGGGCAGAACATGCAAACTGCCTACCACTGACCACATGATGATGATGGTCAGACTGTAAGTTCGGACTTGCAGTTTACTTCAGTATGTAAAATAATGCAATGTGTTGTACAAGCAACAACAGACTCGCTCCTGTAGCTCAAATTGCCAAAGGTGTTAATGCTGATTCAACTTGAAAGGTGTCAGAGTACAGCGCATCATGATCTGCTGCATATGGAGCTGTTGGCCATTAGGCCACTGACACTGCATTATGACCATCAATAATGCTGATAGTGTATAAGAAGTTTTAGAATAGGTAAAGCAGTGCACACACTATGCCCATCTGAAATATTCTCCAGTTGCTTATGATTCCTAATTAGTAATTGTAATATTTTTCATTTTGGGCTGCAACTAACGATTATTTTGACAACCAATTAATCTTTTTATTGATTTATTATTTTCTTTTTTTTATTCAACCTTTATTTTACCAGGAAAGTCTCATTGAGATTACTAATCTCTTTTTCAAGGGAGTCCTGGCCAAGACAAATTAATCTGATAACTGTCTTTAGTTTACCTGATTATCGGTTTAGATTGCAAATAGCAGGTGAATAGAGATTTTAAGCTAAAGAGATGCCACTTAAGAACATCTTCATGGAGTATATTTACCTTTTGGGGTAATGAGGGTCTGAGTCATAAAACATCTCAGCACATGGCATGTTTTGGAGCCTATGCACAGCTCAGAAATCAATTATTCGATTTCTTAATCAGTTGACGATTATTTCAACAACTGATTTGTTGCGATTAATGGATCTTGTTTCAGCCCTTATTCATTTGAAATATTAGTAAACTATTGAGGATTCTTGCTCTGCTGTATTGAAAGGCAATATATAACCTGTACACAGCAGCATTTGTGCATGATGGAAGGAGATGGTCTCTTATAGTAAAAAGGAAAGATATAGTACATATTAAGCTGATATATTGACACTGTTCCTTAATATAATTAAAATCTTTACCTGTGCATCTACCAGAGTGGCATTGGCGAGTGTCTCATTGATGAACACATGGACCAGGGCAGTGGCGCAGAGCGAGGGGATCCCGCTGTCGTTAACCCGGACCACCAGCCTGTGCAGTCCTCTGTGCCGGCGTTCCAGAGGCTCGGCCAGGGTGATGACTCCATTGGTGTGGCCGATCTCAAACAGCCTGAAGGGATTTCCGCCAACTAGGGCATAGCGGAGGTCTGCGTTTGGGCCTGTGTCCGAATCTAAGGCGGTCACTGTTCTGACGATGGTGCGTGCACTGCTGGCAGGAGGGAGGAGGGTGTATGACTCGTTGGCTGGAGATGTGACAGAAGGGGCGTTGTCATTCTCATCTGTCACAAATAAGGACACAGTGGCAGTGGCGGTTCTACGTGGTTCCCCTCCATCAACAGCTCGGACCCTAAAGGTATAAGTTGCGAGTTTCTCACGATCAAACGAATTGGATGAAAAGATGGTCCCGGTGTTGTTCTCGATGGAAAACACTTCTTGCTGTTCCTTCTCCTCTCCAGCTGCTTTCTCGCTTAACTTCTGCTCATCCTCATCCATCTCCACAAACAAACTAAGTTCAGCATTTTCACCTTCGTCTGCATCTGTAACTGTCACCATGCCAACAGGGCTGTTAGCTAGAAGATTTTCCTTGACGTAGAAGGTAAAAATTTCTTGGACAAACTTGGGAGCGTTGTCGTTGCGATCGGTCACCAGGACAACAACCGTAGCTGACCCTTGCAGAGGAGGTGTCCCCTTGTCTTTAGCGATTACTCGAAGTTCATATCTTTCCCGTTGTTCGCGGTCCAGAATTCCAGTGGCGCGGATATCTCCATTGTCAGGATCTATGTAAAAGGGCCCATTTCCGGCAGGATCAAGCGAGTAAGCAATCTCTGCGTTCTTACCACTGTCTGCATCAGAAGCTACAACTGTGATCACCCTCTCGCCAGGTGAGTTGTTCTCAGCAAAGTGGACCTCTACGACACTTTGGGCGAATGTCGGGGCGTGATCATTGATATCAACCACTCGGACCATCAATGAGCTATTGCTGGACAGACTTGGGCTTCCAGAATCAACAGCAACTATAGTTACGCTGTACTCTTTGGTGGTCTCATAATCCAGTAAGGCAGACGTGTGTAAGAAGTACTTTTTCTTGTTTCTGAAAAACAAATTATAATTGAAAGTCATTCAGTTCAGAAGATCACTCGACCATATCCTGTTTGAATTAAAACAGGCAAGACCAAACATCCATCTCATTGTGCAGATATAAAAGTTATATAAGACTTATTAATTTGACTTATTTTATCCATCCAAGTGCTAAGGGGAATATTTTTAATTTGATTTCAAAGCTGTGACATTTGCAATCTACTCCCACAAAAGACAAGTTATTAAAAAGTATAAAAATCCCTCTCTAATGAAGACTCCAGTTCACAGATTGCAGAGTGATATTCTGAATACAAAGCAGTCTGGTCAATATTTGTTTTTAAGTGCACCACTTGAACAAAGTTAACTGAGATCCTTATATGAAGATATCTCTTAATCTAGTAATCTTCAGTGTTGGAAGAAGAGCTCAAATTTATTTACTTTTACTGTTAATTAAAGACTTTACTCAAGTAAAAGTATCACATAAAAAATCGACCAGTAAAAGTATTAAGTACCAGTTGAAAAATGCGCTTGTACTTCATACAGATTGAAATCAGTGTCAAATGTAGTGATCCTGATAAAGGCTTGTTCTGATTTTTGATAACTTAATTAATTAATTAATTTTCTTTCTATTTATATGTTTTTGTCAAAATCTAGTTTTCAAGTGAACTTTTCAGCGGGTGTCAAGCCTTACTTTTTAAAAGTACTTTTTACTTTTCAGTCCAGTTTAAAAATGTAGTCAAGTAAAACATACAGATGCTTGCTCTCAAATATAGTTATGTTAAAGTAAAAAGTATCCACTGTAAAACTTAACTTAAGTATTGTACTTTAACTCTTGTACTTCGTTATTTTCCACAGCTGGTAATGTTTAATGGGACTGTAGTAAAGTATAGAACCTAAAGTATATTTAGTGGGTTTGCATTGGCTCATTAGGTGCAGAATAGTGCAATGAGAGCACATGGGGTAAAATGTGACTATGCATTAAATTAGAAGTCAGGACTGCTTCAAATCTTCATACATCATATATGTGGCATCTGCTTTTGAAGTGAAAGAAATGCATTCAAGAGAAACTACCTTTGTGGATTTTATGAACTATTAATGGGTGCTTAATGGCACACTGCAAACTTCTATCACAAAGCCATTAGTCAGAGTTTGGCCCCTCAGGTATGACATTCCACACCAAGCTGAGGTAAAATCAGAAATGCTTCATTACTTTCAGATTACTGGGCCACTATTAACAGCTTGCCACATCTGCAGTAAACAGGGCTACATGATTCAAATAAATGGGTATTATTCACAATATTTAGTATGACTAAACATTCCACAATTACCCATCAGCTGTGAGAAAGTTCTTAAGTACAGAATAGGCTAAATATGCTTCATAAATACTTTACTTTTAATGCTTAATACTAACCCATTAAACACATAAACGCTCTCCAGACATTTCTCTAGTTTGAGAGTTTAAGCCTGCTGGAACCATTTACAATTTTCTCTCCACAAAAACAAAAGTCTAAACCAATTAAACTTCACTAATGCAATAGCATTAAAGAAGCTCATTGTTCAGGTGTGCCCCAAGCTATAGTGAGAAATCAAATCAGAGCATCTTTTCGGGAGAGGAACATAGCTTTACAATTCAACATGGAGAGTCAATCTACTGCAGCTGCTTGAGTGAAGAGGCACGTTTATCTGTGATCGGAGGAGAGCTCCTTGTGGGTTGGCACAGGCAGGTGGATTAGATTCCGCCCATAAACACAGCACTACAGAGTTTGCTCTCCTCTCCAGACTACTGCTGTTGTTGTTGTGGTGTTCAATTTCACCACTAGGCCAAAACAAACCTAAGTTGACTGAAGTGGGGCTGGCAGGCATGAAAACAACTTTGAGACACTTTCAAGGATCTTATGGGCCTGTTTAAAGCCATATTTACTTTGCTACTTTAACTTTTTTACACAAACTAAGAAACTACTTACTACAAACTACTAAGAGCAGTTTAATTTTTTATGTAGTAGTAGGAATAAAGTACAAGTTCTGCAGTTTCATTTGTAATAACACTCATGGGCAATACTGTATTCACATCACAAGGATTTACTGTTTATTTCTTAACTTATTATATACATCTGAATTGGCACATAAATATCATGACAGTAATCACACCTGGTATTTTTTGTCATATATTGCTCTTTTGAAGAATGAACTATTTTGACCACTCTAACCCTCATGTGTTTCTATCAAATGTGTTGTGTTATAGAACTCACCTGTCAAAGGCTTCATCAGCGGGCAGCGGTGGGAGGGCAGTCTCTCCTGCTGGCTTTAGGGTGAAAGGCACATCCCCCACCACTGTGCACGTCACTGCTCCGTTCTCCCCCTGATCTCTGTCTGATACCTGCACCAGGGCTACAGGTGTGTCCACTAGAACATTCTCTGGGACCAACGCTGCTCCATCTCGAACAGGGATTCTTCCAATTTTCCTGATCTCCACACTGGGGACATTGTCATTCTCATCCCGGACAGACAGGACAACAGTGGTGCGGTCAGTGCGTGGGGGCTGACCTCTGTCTCTTGCGGTGACTGTGAACCTCAGCTGGGCTACTTCCTCTCTGTCTATCCTGTGGAGGACACTGAGCCAGCCTGTAGCTTCATCCAAACGGAGCAGGCGCCGCACAGACTCAGTGGCAGCCCCAAACACATACTCCACCTGCCCGTTCACGCCTATGTCTCGGTCTGCGGCTCTCACCTGGAGGACAGGTGTGCCTGGAGGGGCGTTCTCTGCCATCTCAGCCTCGTATGTAGCACGCTCAAACTGTGGGCTGTTGTCATTGACATCAGTGATGGAGACCCGCAGCAGGGCCTGAGAGGAGCGGGGCGGATTCCCCCCATCTCTCACACGCAGGTAAAGTTCATAAGAGTCTTTTTGTTCACGATCCAATGTGCCCTTCACAATGAGCTGTGGTTGCTTCTCACCATCTGGTATATCTGCCACTTGGAGCTCAAATACACTGCTCCTGGGTCCAGCAGTATCTCCACTTCTGCCTCTTCGGTCCCCTTCTACACGGGTGCTAGTGGGTCCTCCCACAGTGCGCCTGGTGGATGTTGGGACAGCTGCCCCATCTTGAATGAGCTCATATCTGTCAATGCCATTTTTGCCAAAGTCTCTGTCTGTGGCAGTGGGCAGGAGATACAGAGTTCCTATTGGCCGATTCTCCTCAACAGAAAGTTGAAGCACAGGTGATGGAAATGAAGGGGTGTTGTCATTGATGTCTGTGATGACCACTCTGCCCTCGAAAAGGTCAACCCAGCTCTGGAGAGGCCCAATCACTGACACCTCAAAGTCCAGAAAGCACTCGTTCTCATCAAAGATCATCTGACACTGTGGCAGTTTTTCTCGGTCTATGCGCTTTTGGCCAGTAGTCAGCTCTCCTGTCACATTGTCTATCTTAAAGTATTCAGAGCCGCTCTCCAGGGCGAACGTCACGTCCCCGCTCCCTGTGCCCGCAGTCAGGCCCAGGTCTGCGGCCACGTTTCCGATCTTGACGTCAGGGGGGCCCTCCTCCGCCACTCGGTACCGGAGAGCTGAGTCGGCAAGCGGTAGCTGAGTCAGCAGCTGCAGCGCGAGCAGCACGAGGCTGCGCGGAGGCACTGCACCAAGCCTCTGCATGGCTCCTCGTGGCTGTAGTACACCCCTGTCTGCTCTCGTGTAGTGCTCCGTGTAGAGTGCACCTTGCAGCGTGGGCGGAGAGACTTTTATCCGCTCACACAGCGGACTTCAGCTTCACTTCTCCGCACGGATCCTCTCCCCGTGCACTCTATTGTGCCTTATAAAGTTCTACAATAGAAATCCTTTTGTTTTACCACAGCGCTGGTGCAATACATGAATTAAAAAATACATCCCGCTGTGAGAAGAAAGAATTGAAAGTAATTCGCCAGTCTTTGATTAATCCACCCCAGCGTCTCTTCTTTTGCCTTTGTCAATACTGCAGCGCTGTCCCGTTGTCGGCTTATCGCTTCATAAAGTCATTTGAAACTTATTTTTATTCCAGTCACATTTGGGACAGCGGCTTTTTCACAGTTCGAAACTGCAATGCAGCACCGCTACACAAAAGAACACTGTGCCTTGCTTTCCGGACAGTAGCGACAAAATCCTCTCATCTGCAGCGTGTAAGAGGCAGAGAAACACAAAAGTCTGTGGATTTGTGCTTCTTGTGATCTGTTCTTACCTTCAGATCCAAGAGCCTGTTTCAAACACACCGCAGTGAAGCAGCGTGCCAAGCCGACGGATTCCTTCACGCAACTTAAGCGCAGACTTTCTTCAATGAGATTTCCTTCTCCAAAACGAAAGCTTCTCCCGTTCTAGAGTCCTCACTCAAACCGCAGATCCTCCAGATTATGGTTTCACTGTGAGCGGAGCATAGTCCTTGCGCAGCGCTCACTCAGGATACATGTGTCGAGTGTAGATCATGCGTCTGTTTTCCGAAGAGTCCCGCATTCTCTCTCTCTCCCTCTCTCTCTCTCTCACACACACTCTGACTTCCTCCCTCTCTCTCCCTGTCTCTCCTCCTCCCCGGGCTTTTTTGCCTCTCACCTGCACGGCTCGGGACCGCTGCTGCTGCTCTGAGCTCTGTGCCGATGCTGCAGTGTCTCCCTCTTTGACTCGGACTCCTCTGCAACACTCGCCCTGGCGCGTAACTCGAGCGCTCAGCTGAAACGAGAGAGGCAGGCGGACTCGTATCATCAGTGCATTTGTGTGTGCGCGTATCTGCGTCGGTTACCGGGGGACAGACCTCACCCCCCACCTCCTCCTCCCCCATCCCAGCCCCTCTTGTCCTGTCATACAGTGAGATTAAATGGCCCTGTGTCCCGGGCCGCTGACAGCTCCTGGTGGGAGAATATCTTTGTTCACAATATTCATACAATGGACAAAAGAGGAGCGAAAAGCGGCGCTGCCTCTAATACCAGTCACTCACTGCTCAGGCAGATTCTTGCTGCGGCAGCTCTTTTAGCCGGGACAGTAGAGCTTCATTCACTGTTTTTTTCTGATGGAGACGGATACTGTACCCGCGTTAAGGGGGTTTCTATCGTTTTAAGGGTACAGAGCAACTTGCAGAAAGACTCAATTTATAGCCTCAATGGGGGTTACAGTGTCGTTTCTTTCAATTAAGCTACATATATTAAGAAAGAATGAATTAACTATGTCTAAGTGAGTCATTCTTCCATGATTGCTATAATTGTGTAAATTGTGTGCCTATTATCCAATTAGGCAATACCATCAGAAGTAGGGATGAGACATTTGCATGCACGCCTTTAGCCTTTATCATGGGCCTACAAGCCCCCAGCACATGTGCCCACAAATAAGCCATATATCCATCCAATCTATAAATTAATTAACACAAAACAATTGCATTGTGGAAGAGCTAATAGACCATCTATATACACAATTAGTTTACATACATTATATTTTAGTAGCCCACATGAAAAGCAATAAAGCCAATGTATGGTATTATTGACTGTTCCGTGCTGTTTCCCTCAGCACCTCCCACTCTCACTAACTGTATCGGCCCATACACTGCTGCCTGTGCCTGTGTGTCTCAGTGGAGCGCCATGCTCCGAGGAGCGCATTGCAGCACTGCTCTGCCTCTGCTGCTGTATTGAACAGAGCCGGGGCTTCCACACCACTGCTCTCTCTGCTCTGTGTCTGTGCCGTGGAGCTCTCCTGCATGTATAATGTCTGAGGCAACAGCAATGCACGGCTCCTGCTGCTACAGCTGGACTGTTGACAAAATCAAGTAATGTCTCAAGTCAACAATAACTTCACATGCTGTTGGCAATAATACCTCAACATGGGAACCAAAAAACAAAACAACGCCAAACAATATGTAACAAAAAAGATGTAACTCACTAAGTTTTTGGTTAGATAATGCAATATACTGTACATCTCATCTTGACACAGTCCTCTTTAATGTTCTTGGCTTGGGACTGGCACAAACTTCGTATTCAGTTTTGAGTATGGAAACATCACTTCTTTGAGTAGTAAACATTTTAAACATGTAGGCCTACTTATATTGAATTTAGCATACTTTTTGCCATGTCATTTATAAAATAATGCATAGGTCTCAATCATCCCATGGCAGGACAGTGTCACCTCTGTCTCTGCCTCTGTCTTTTGGAACGAGATGCATGGAGGGACATACCTGGCCTCACGTGCCGTCAGTGCCTGATCTCATCTGACCTGGGAAGCTAAGTGGGTCGGGGCCTGGATGGGACCGCTGGAACACCAGAGCTGCAGTGGGACAGCTGGAGGAAATGTGCTGTGTCCTTAGATGAGACACTTCTCCCACATTGCTTAGTAAAATGGTTTGTGCGTGAATGATTGGTAGTTGTAGGAGATTAGCAGCCTTGTTTCTGTCAGTCTGCCCCATGGCAGCTGTGGCTACATACGTGGTTTACCACCGCAGAGTGTGGAGTGAAAGAATAATGACAACACTGTAGTGCTTTGAGAGACTTCGACAAGTCTTTAAAGCACAATAAAGTGTAATAAAGTGTAAAGCATTATTTTTATAATGAATGTCAAACAATGTTACAACAGTGTTTCCCAACCAGTAGTTTCTAGAAGATACTTGGAGTGATTTCAGATTTAAAAAGAAGGTGGCATTGAATGTTATTTGAATATAAAATTCACTTTGTACTACATTTTACACCCTTACGAATGTTGTCGGATAATTTTGGTGTGAATATTATTAAAACATGAAAATATAATAGTTATAATTGGCAATACAGTAGTAAACAGATTTATAATTATTAAAATTCATGATAATAGGGTAACTCATGAGAGTGATACTACCAACTGAGATATACTTAATACTAATTTTAGCAACAGACCAAAGAAGACCAATTATAATATGTGATAAAACATCAGAACAAAATTCACAACAATATTTCAAATAGAAACACTGAGAGCCCGTATCTACAAGGAAAGTAAACCCTGTCAGATGGTCAAACATTTCTGTCTTAACTGGTTACAAATATTTATTTGATGCATAGAAATTGATTTAGACACAAATGCACTTCCTGTGTGTAAAATGGTAAATGGTCAATATTATATAGAACTTTTCTATCTCAAATGGACATTCAAAGCGCTTTACATCAAGGACTCACCCATTCACACATTTGTACATCAGTGTATGCAGACACTGGAGGTGAGGCATGTCAAGTGCCGTAGAACACAATGACAGTATTCACCCGTGAGAGCTGGATTTGAACTGCCAACCTTTGGATCAGTGGACGAACACTCCACCAACTGAGCACTGTAAACACGTGAAGTCCTCTCCTTCAGTTCCCTCTCTCTTCTGACCCACATGGTTGATGTACTTGGCAATCAATCACAACCACCCTGTGCTGAGTCTACGTCTCTCCACCAACTCCTGCATAGTACACATCTGCGGAAGGGCATCCAAGTCTGACTGAAGACATAAACGGGAGCTTGCAAAACCAGCTGCAGGTCAGGTCACTTGACTTTTACCTCAATTGATTTGCGACATTTAAGTCACATTTGACCTAATGGGAGAAAAATCATCCAATATAAATCTGTGGCCCTGTTATATCCAAGCCATTAAGATATAATTGAGCATGAATCCTCTTTCATCAGCAAATGAAGTGCAGTTTCAATTTGCATATTGAATGAAAAGTGAATTGTGTGTGTACGTGTGCGTGCAGACATGCTTGTGTGTGCTCTAGTTAAAGACAGGATGTTCTTTGGAGAAACATAACCTGGTGTGACATCTGCTCTCGCCTAAAGGCCTAATCTAAAATGTTGATGCCGCCACAAAAAGGATCAGAGCCTCGCCACCTGCCCAGCGGGATGACAGATAAGGGCCATGCAGTATTCAGGGGAATTTGCACCCGCAACTGCCAAATAACAAACAAGCCATTTGCTCATTTCATAAATATTAGATGATAACGTGTTTACATGTAACCTTTTAAAGATGCCCCGAAAGTCAGAGCGATAAGGGACTCCTATTAGATGTTATTAAAAAGTCAAAGCATTTGTACATCACATTCTGAAGTCATGTGTATACAAATATAAATAATCATAATGTAATGTAAATTTTCAAATCTGTTGCCCTTTCCCAATGTTTCACTATGTTAGTGTCACTTGAAAAATAAATATATTGTAAAACTAGCAAATTTATGTTTACATTTCAAAATCACTATTCATTATCAGTATACTCTGAAAAAAATAATTGCAACAAAAAATAAATAAATTATCTGAGCACAATAGGAAATTGAATATTTTAGGATATAATTTTAGGTTTATTTTTTAATATGGTCCGAGCCCTATGTTTTTTCTCGTATCTCAAAACACAATGATTCACCGTGTCCAAAGCATTTCAAGCATTTTACAGTTGCGTTCATGTGGAGAACATCGCCACAGTCCAGTAGAGGCATTAGAGCGGCCGATATCTGACGTTTACGAGCTTCAAGGGTAAAAGATTTATTACAGCAAAAGAACCCAAGCTTTACCTTCAATTTATGACTCAATTTTTGTAGATGATCTTTAAACAACAGCTCTTGTCTAGAATTTATCCTTTGTTCCTTCTTCGTGATTGAATTCTTGAGTTGTAAAATTGAAAAAAAATCTTGAATGAATGGAAGTAATTATGATTTTGAAAAACAAACAAACAAACAAACAAACAAAAAACTATAACACTAATGTGGATTTATGAGATTTAAGCGTTTTCATTTTGTTCTTATTTAGGTTTCTTACTTTTCCATTTTGCAAAATCTTGTATACAATATTAACAAACATTTATACACACACTGTAAGATACAGCTTCAATTGTATGTGACATATACTAAAGTACTATCATATATTGTACTTTAATATGGTGGCCAGAATTAATCCTGTAAGGCTGAGTGCTGTGAGTAAAATGACTAAACCAATATGTAAATGGCTCTGGGCAACTTCTCAGGGCCAGATCTGACTCTCACAGTGTCTATTCTAAGCCATCCACAGCACTGCGTTAAGACACAAATTCACTGTGTAATACCCTCTAATCTGCTCAATTCAACTTTCCCTTTCTCATTAAGAGTGTTTTCACCATGTCAAATGCACAGGCCACATGGGGCCTAATTCGCTTTGAGTGTGTTTTAGTGATAATGTTTGAATATATAATTTGAATACAATCTTGATAATTAATATACAATATAGGGCTGTGTTTTATAATAATAGCGTCTGCAGATATGTGAGAAATGGAACAGAAAGAGCACTTACTCAAGGCCAGTGCTGTCTTCCCAAGGACTCAGCTCCTGTAGTTATTGATTGTACAAGTCTGTACCCCTGAAAGGAGGAAACAAGGAGCAGTGCTTCAAAAGATCTATCCTCGTTTAGGAGACTTTTGGGCAGAGAGCTGTCTGCGCCTCACACTGTTGGAACAGTTTCTACACAACATGCAAAAGTTCAAAAGATCAGAGCCAAAAATATGTATTATCCTTCAAGCGATACATCCTTTAACAAGACAGCACTGACTATTAGATTATTATTAAACTGTATCTAACCAGATGAGAACCCGTGGGGAAAATTGAGAATATATATAGAAGAGATTTTTAAAGAAAAACATTTAACATTTAAGAGCGATGACAAAATTTGAAAGATTCTCTCTCTTTGTTTTTTTGTTTTTGTTTTATTTTAATTGAGTAGAAACCTCTGAGACCAATTAACGCAGTATCAAATCTGACTGGAGGGAGTTCCAAGCCGCAGGAGCAGCATTAGAGAATGCTCACTTCCCCCCAGTCGGTCCTCACATGAGGGACAGCGCAGGGCATAATGACCCTCCACTCTCAGCATGAGGACACATAATTATACAGGGACGCACTTACTTATTACTTCATATTCAAAAACATCCAGTGTGTGAGAAGGCCACACAGCCCAGGGATAGCCTTTACAGTTATGGGCGAACCTGCCACAATCTCTTGCGAATCTCAAAGCACAATGATACACAATGTCCAAGGATTTCAAACATTTTTCCGTTGCATACATGTAGCGAACATTGACAGTTGAACAAGATGCACAAAAAAAAACAAAAACAAATCCAAATGGTTTTAGTTGAACTATAAATGGATATATCATGCATTCTTTTTATTGTCATTGGCATTTAAACATGTTTGTGAGTGTCATTGCATATGTATTTTATAAGTTTATAAGTTTCTATAATTTTCTGAATGAACCAGTAGAAACAAACACAAGCAGCCATTTAGCAACATGATCAGCATCTTAGTATATCAATGTGTTCATAATGAAGGCAAGCCCAGTAATAGTTTATGGACCCAAAAACTGTGAAACACGGAAGTGTCCTGTAATATATTAGGCAACAATTTTGGTCAAACTATCTGCGTAAATCTGAGAGTGGTTTCTGAGCGCTCAAAAAAGACTACATTTTAAACATGGTTACAAGTCAATTTTGCATGATATGCTCGCTTTTCATATAAGAATTGCATACTTGTTTTGGCAGATTTTGGGCTTACTCTGACAACTTGATGCAGACAAAGTACACTGTACAAGAAGTTAGATTCACATTTGCCTGGTGCTCACAGAATTGACATGACGTGAGTTCATTAGCCTGCTCGTGACATCTTTTATATCTTCATCAGCTCAACATGTGGTGTATTATTCATTCTTTTCTACAGAGCTCCACTGGTAAACACTATTACTAGAAGTCCATTAAAGTGCGTATCACGTCTCAATGGATAGTCTAGAACTGTTAGTCTTTGCTGAGGTAGTTGAAAGTCATCTTGCAATGACACCCACAGAAACCTGAGGCAGACGTGTTTGCGTGTATTACATATCACACTACTGCATGTAACAGCAAATGTGTCCGTCTCGAGAACCATACAAACTCAGCTATACCTTTTAGAAGTCTGTGGTAGCTGCACTGGGCCTTAGGCAGAACGCATTTAAACACAAACAATAAACAAATTTACCTGTTAAGGGTTTGTCTCCCATTCACCCTGTACACTGAAAAGGGTCTGTTCTTTTATTTAAATGTCTTTCATGGTCATTAATCAGTGCTTTTTTGAGCTTTTAGCCATGTTCTAACAATGTTCAATCAAAAACATACCTGGTGTTGCATTTAGCTTCATTCAAGCTATTTTGAGGAATGCTTCTCAAAAAATCCTTTCCCCTCCGACTGTCAAAAACACCCCCTGCCTTGATTTTCGACATCTCATCTAAGAATCTTCTGCTGTTTTAAGTCCTTATATCATCACCAGACTCATTCTGAGCATTTCTGATGTCTAAATACGATCACTGCTACTACATTAGCATTTCACGAAGTCCCTAAAGTATAAAGATAACTAAGTGCTAGGCTACAGACTACTACTACTGGCTGCATACACCCAGTAAGTATCAAGGCAAACAGCAGAGAATCAAATATTCATTTAGTTCACAAACATTTATTTTTTTAATTTCAAAACATGAGATTGAAAATGTATAGTACCCAAGAGCATGTTTAAAGGCTTAAAAAATGTAATGCAATGAGGGAAAAAGAGTATCATCATATTAATGGGTCAATCAATCAATATTTTTTTCCTTGAGAGTCATAATCGAAAAGCAAGTGGTGGAGGGCTGGAACGCAATCACTCGTCATCCCCTCGTCAGGCCCCTCAGAGGAAACACTGGAGAGTCTAAAATGAATAAAAGAATAAATAAATAAATAAATATGAAGAAATAAATAGATAATTGGGTAGAAATATAGTAAGACTAAGACATAAATTAATCTAAAATAGTAAGCCTAAAATAAGTGAACACAATAAATAGATATAATAAATAATACACAGATATAGTGTATTATTAGATATAATAAATAAATACACAATTAAATATTACTTAAAAGCTATGCTATAAAGGTAGGTCTTGAGCCTGCTCTTAAAAAGCTGAATGTTCTCTGCGGCCCTGAGGTTCTCCGACAGGCCGTTCCACAGACGAGGGCCATAGTTCTGGAAAGACGCCTCGCCGTGAGTGTGTGTCCTGACTTTGGGAATGACTAGGAGCCGGCTGCCGGAGGAGCGCAGGGGCCGCGAGGGTTCACATGGTAAAAGTAGTTCTGAAAGATAAGAAGGCCCAAGACCATTAAGACATTTATAAACCAGTAAAAGAACCTTAAAATCGATCCTGAAACACACGGGGAGCCTATGCAGTGATTATAAAGGGGTATAAACTAGTTCCTCAACCACATTTTCCTCAGTTTTGTTTATTATTCATGTGCACTCATGTCAGGAGGTTCTGGTCCTGACTCCTGTCTGAAGTAGTTGTTCAAGTATTGAACCTCATAATAATAATATGAGATTGAAATCGGAGGATATTTGTATCAGATAAAAATGTATTAAGGAGCAGAACAAGTGCATTAAGGAGCTGAACAAGAGGTGGGCAGAGTTTTATGAGCCATATGTAAAGAAGAGGAGGAGAAGGCTGAAGCTGAGGACTGCTCAAACTCACAATGAGGCTGAAGGTGAGGAGACGTGCATAGGGAGGAGTTTGCAGGCTTATTAAAGGGGTGTTCAAACTCTGACCCAGGGGCCAAATTTGGCCCTCAGAGCAATTTTTGTTGGCCCCCAGGCTCCCTGCTAAATTGGTCCAAATTACCAAAATTATTATTGCAGTTGTTACTGCAATAAAGAAACAATGCATTACTTGCGTGTCAGTAACATAAACTGACCAGCAGGTGGCATCAGCAAATTAAAACATGTATTTAATTAATCATTGGTATCTTTTTAATACATATTTGGATCAATCTAGGGATAGGATATCATGTAGGATTACACATGATATCATATCATCAGTGAAAAAACAAACAAATTATTCATAAATTTAAATTAATTATTTCACAGATTTCATTCACATGCTCCGTGATGTCACTTCATTTCGATTGTAGATTTCGCTGTTTGTGACCAGAATAAGTGGATGTCATCATCAGAAAAGACGTTTTTCTCTGAATCTATGCTAAAATTAAACATGGAGCAAGCCAGGAATCTCCAATACTTTAAAACATGACCTGCACTGGTGCCATTTACTCTGTAACTGTTTCGGTCAAACTCACCATCTTGGAACTAAAATATCCAATTTGACACACTCTACATGATCCTAGTGTTTTTTTTTTTTCTCGTTAGGTTGTTCATAAATCAAGTTATTAGCAATAATAACTGATCAATTAGGTGCTTCCTTTTCCAGGGTCCGGTTTCGCTCGTGTTAGCAACAGGTTTAATTGACAGCTAGCGCCGCACGTTGCCGCTGTCTCCTCCCACCAAGGGCGGAAACCGTTAACAACCTCGCTCCTGATTAGTTCGTGTGGTTGCCACGATACGCACTTGGATTTCCAAATATGGAGTCTGGCTCCACTTTAGCCGCTATAACTGCTAGCTGCAATTGGCTTCATTTAGCTGGAGCCAAACGCTATGGGTGACGTTACATTCCCATAGACCATCAATATGTACAGTCTATGGTGAGGACAGTTTCGGAGAAACAGTAAAAAAATGTCCAGTGTGACAAATCTTTCTGCCCATATGGATTATTGGTCCAACATTGCGACTAAAGACAGTAACTTTTAGAATTGTCCCTCATCAATACATTGTGTATCAATGTAATTTCAAAACTGTTTCAACCCAAAAATTCACACATATAGCCCTTTTAGAGGAAAAATATTATGCATTTTTCCTATTGTTATTATCCTTTAAACATGCTCTTGACTACCTTAAACTTGCCATCTCATGTTTTGAAACAAAAACATGTTTATTGTGAATTGAAAGACAGGATTGATCAGCTTCTGTGAACAGACACTTACTGAGTACATCCAGTCAGTGGATGGCGCCTAGTGCTCAATTTAGTGAAGTTAGCTGTCAACAAACACGGGTTAGCAGCAGCAGTGATCTGGTTTAGACAGCAGAAATGCTCAGAACAAGTCTGGCGATGATTTAAGCTTCTCGAATAAGTAATGTATGGAATCTGAAAATATATCCCAGAACCAGGAAGTTCAGCAGGAAGTGTTTTTGATGTTCGGAGGGGGGAGGATTTTCCAACTAGCATCCCTCAAAACAAAAGCTGAAAGCAACTCCAGATATGTTTTCGATGATGGATCATTTAACATGGGTATAAAAAAGTCACTTAACGAAATGTTCAAAACTTTTGTGATATTTGTTTGCCCACATCAGATTTATACTACGCAGAAAATGGCATTGAAACTACATTCTGTTCTCTCATCTTTTTGAGACCTGACATTGTACTTCACTTAACTGTATTTAAAAGCCAATGCACTTGATTCACATTACTTCCTCTGGCATGACCTGCAGACCCTGATTATAACTATGGGTGGGTACTTTTGACAAAAATTAATATATTGATATTTTTTAGGATTTTCTTGATGCTCATATTTAGATTATATTTTAACAATGCATCAGGAATGTGCTCAAATGTGCCTATAAATGACTTGATTGAGCTTCAAGTCAAAATGTGAATGGACCACAAAACTAACCAGAAATATAACTTTATACACTTCTTTGGGAGATTGCACAAGATGTTTCTGTTAAATTTATTTTCAATCCGCTGTTTTTGCTGTCATTTTTGCCATCACCAAAACAACAATTTCGACACTATTTTAAATACACTTTTCAATATGTCTCTCACCTATAACTGTATAGCTTACCTCACAAAGCTTCCACATCTTCTATTTGTATGTCTCAGAATATATCTCATGTCAGCATATCCTTGACTGCATTATCTGAGGCTATGAACTCAACAATAACACTGCAGTAAATATGTACATTCATTCTCACACACACACACACACACACACACATACACATACACATACAGATGAAATTAAAGTCCGCCTCCAGCGCAGGCTCAATAAGGTGGAATGGCAGTGAGGCGTACTAACTAGCGTAACACGGTGATATCTTTTCAAAGGAACATGAGACAGCAGCTGTAATGGAGCTGTAAAGAGGCCAACTCATTTGTGTCCTCACTGCAGGACAGGGCTATGTGTCACACCGCTACTTAAACTATTGAATGTGTCAATCCAGGGAATAACAGGCCATATGCCATGTCACCAGGGAAGACGGAGGAAAGTGATGGAGGAGGAGATGTTAGGTTCATCTTGTTCAGGCAGTTACTAGTCTAACAAAATTACAAAATTCCATATTTTTCATCATCATTCAGTTTATTATAATTATATATTAACACATCTGTATTGTTGGGATATTGCACAACAGTACCAACAACACTCAGGTGCTAGAGGAACTGTTAAGTTGGCCACCATTATCATGTGTTTTGGGAGTGTCCTGCAAATCTTGGTCTGAGATCAACAGAGCAGTGCAGATTGGCATTCCACTGGCCTCAAAACTCCTGACGTAGACACAATAAATGGATATCTGTGGAGAATACTTCTGACTGCAGACCATCGCAAAAAAACCCACACAAAACAAAACATGACACAAACCGAACGAACAATCAAGGACATGCAATGATAATGTAATGGATATTAGAAAAATGTGGAAAAATTGGAAAAAAACGCCAGAAACTGCAGGTGAATAGGAAAACAATTTAAATTAATAATTACTAATTAAGATATTCACTTAAATTTTCTTTTTAGTTGAAGAAAAAATGTATTACAAGTTTTGTCATGTAATGTTTTCACAGAGTAATAAGGCATTTTATATGTAAAAACGGTGAAAATGTCAAATATTTGAGTCTGAAAAATGAGGTTTAAATTTCTTGGTTCTTTTTTACAGATACAAAAAATATACAAAGGGGATTTCTTTGTTTTTGAGTAAAGCAGAGCTGACTGAAAATTGGATTAAAATTGTGCCTTAAAACTTGTTCTTATAAATGTATAAATCAGGATTGGAATTAGATGTCAACAAATTCTTGTCAATTCCCTTAAAATCTTGTGAAGCGCACAAGATTTAGCAGGTGCTACTTTAAGAGCTCATCTTTAAAGTTACAATGTCCCAGTGAAATCTATGGATGAAGTGGATTAAATTAAATAATAAAATATCTTTAGCAGCAGATTGGACAAATTTGTTGTCTCCCCCTCAAAAAAAGAAAGAAAAAAAGAACTTGATGGGACATTTATGTTGTAACTTCATTAGATGTCCTTTGTTATCTGTATTGCGTTTATTCTCTCTCTGCTTCATGTTCTGTATTCTGTTGTTCTATTTACATATAAAAACTGCATGACTATGGTGCTCAGACTACTGGTTATATGTTACTTTTTACACTGTTTTAGAAGGATTTTAGATCAGTCTCCAAAACAAAACTTGGACAATAAAACTAGTGTAAAACTACAAAAAAAAAGTACAGCAGCACCAAAAAACATGGGCGATTAAAATAGTAGTAGAGCAAGAGTATTTGTAACTTTGCAGAGAAAAAAAACGTTCTTGTGTTTCCAAAGGACATTTTTAGATGCTATTTGATGTGTTTACATTCACATTGCATCATGTCTGTCCATTTACATGTACTGTACTAATCAAAAATAAATAAAGAAAACAAGAGAGGAAGTATAGCTTTATTAAAACCTCTAAAACACTTAGCAATACATTTACAATTTGCACAGTTATATTCAGTAAAGACCATAATGTGCACACCGAATTGCTGAAGTGGTTATATAAAAAGTGAAATTTTATCAAATAGGTTTGCCACAAGAGTAAAAAGTAATTATAAATTAATAGCAGATGTAAAAGGCGAAAAATACTCACATATTCACAACATCAGCAGCACCAACATCTCAAACCCGGAATGACACTTTCACGAAGGAATGATTTATTTTTACATTTTTAAGTTGCAGTTACTTTTCTGTGACAAAGAACAAATCAGAAACATTGTGTTCCTGTCCAGAACAAAGCGGCGGCTCGGTGGCTGTGCCTGTGCTGGGTGTTTATGAGAAAGTTGCTGGGAGATTTACTCTGAGCTCCAGAGAAAGTGGAATGATTGTGAGGGCTTTGGCGATCATCAGTGGGAATCCTCAGGTCAGTCTGCCCGTGAAGCACATTACTGTACCTGTCTTCCTTCTGAATTCACCACTGAACATGACATGAAAGGGCTGTGAGGTGTACTTAGTTTATAGATAATGTAAGAAAGACACATGAATGTATCTATGGTTATTGTTCAATTCTCAAATGGGAAGTGCATACAGCCACAGCATCTTTAACCTTTAAGATGCAAGATATTGCCTGTGCTATTGCTTATTATTCTTTCTGTTGTCAGTTTACCATTGTTATCTTTAAGAACACTAGAGAACAGCATTCCTGTATATTTGTAGCATTGACGAAGGAATAATCTATGTCTAAAAGAGGCTTGATTCCTGAAATGCCAGAATATTGTTTGTGTCAAATATTAAAACATAATTATTTCTTTATATGTCTTTAATGTGAGATATTACTAATGACTATAGCTTGTTTAATACTATGTAACATGTCAATCCTCCACAACAAACTCTTCAAACACAGGCATTCCCAGCATCAGCACCATGGACAGCAGCTGGAGCTGCAGTTATTAAGGTCCTGTGGTTCTGCAGGCTGCTGTCCACTGTGCACAGTAATGGCTCAGCTTGATAACTGAAAAGACAGAGGAAAACAGTAAGTTACTGAGAGGTTGGCAGTTCAACCCCAGCTCCTTCTATGAGCCTGGAATCACAGATTCCTTGGCAGGGATTAACTTGTGTTTCTGAAACATTGTAATGGGGCTTAAAATAATGTAATAAATTACTGTCTGTGCTTTGAAAGGGTGATTTTAATCTACCAGAAATGATTACCCATAATGCATGAGTTCCCTATGAAATCATCTTGGAAAATTAAATTTGAACAAAAAGTATTCATTATGTACAATGATGATTTGTTGTAGTAAAAGTTGTGGACTTTGTGATGGTTCTGAGAGAGAGGCTGTACTGAGGTTGAGGATGAATCTCAAACCAATTCAAATTAAAAGCAGTGGAAGAGAGAGAAAGATGGCTGCCCAACAACTCGTATTCATTATCCCCTTCACCTGCAGGTAAAGTCACCAAATGAGCTCTTTATAAGTGTTATACCTCATTCCTGCACGGACACTTCACATTTGATAATCTGACATTCTCACTGCAAAAACTGGAAGTACTACACCAAAAGCTCCAAAAGTACCCATTAAAAACATGAATATGAAGTGTAAAGGTCAGTCAAGTAATCACTAGCAATTTGGTAGAACACTTTAACCACTAATACTGGGTCGTACTTACATTGTTTCCTCCTGCTACCACAATGTGTACAATATTACATGACGGAAAAGCTTTATAATTTGCACTGCTGCTTTTGTTATGAGTACTACTACAACTGCCACAGAGATTTAAGAAATGAATGCCTTCTTTGTGGGTATGTAGGAAGTCAAAGCAGAGTGTCCAAACTTGCAGGGTCACTTAGCCAAACAAAGGCTACATGAAGCAGAGGACACTGATGGTCAACACAGTGCATCGTTCAAATATATGCTATTAGGACAGGTTTGATCAAGGTTTGACGCAATGAGCATTACAGTGGTGAGACCAAACAACCATAGAACAAAAGACAGAAGGCATTCAAATTCTGGTTTACAATTGGCTGTCCATCTTCATCTAAAAGCTACAAATGACACTTTTGAACAATGAGGTTAAAACATTTTAAGCAGGGAGGAGAGATGGCTTGAAAGAGAGTGAAGGAGGCCATTTTTGTTAAGAAAGAAAACTCTAAGTTTAGGAATGCTCATCTGAGATACAACTTCCCCTTAAGTCTGCTGCACACCAGTAGACCACATGGAGACATTTTGCAACGGTCATTTGTCTCAAACTTGAGAGCATGAAGCAGAACATTTATAGCAAAGGAGAGTGCATGTGTCATGTGATCGAATGGAGTGTACTGCCTTTACATGCACTCTTATTTAGAGTTCAAATGAAACCAAATGAAGAAATGCGTGCTTATAAAGAACACAGGAGAGCGTGACATTCACTGGAGGTAAGGAGCCTGCTACAGCCACTGTAGTGGTGATGAATAATGAAAAAGTTGGCTGTGCTGGTTTTGTTTATGTTGTATCTAATGTTGTCACTAGGCTGTGATAAAGTTGGAACCTCACAAACTGAGGTTTGGGAGTTGCAACCCGACAAATCGTCGTAACAGAATCACAATTGACTCCAGACATGAGCAGTGAGAATGCACTGCTCGGGCCACTCTTCCACAAAGTCGTGGAGAGACTAATTGGCCCTAAAATCAGGCAAAAAACTCCTCTTGTGTGCAGAAGGCTTTAGAGTACTATAACCTCATAGCACCTTGGCAGAAATCAAACCTGTCAAATGCATTATTTGTCATCTCTGAAAGAGGCCTTAATGTTTCAATCTATCAATCTATCATCCATTCACAACACCTAAAGTGACTTTCCAGAGCTTTCCAATAAAAATTAAGGCAATTAAAGAAAACAACAACAACAACAACAACATAAAACAATACCTTTAACAGTGTAAACAACAAAAGAAACTGTACAAAAACTGTTGTGCTTGAAAATGTAGTTGTGAAAGAAAAAAAAAAAGAAAGGAAAGAAAAGAAAAGAAAAGAAAAGAAAAGAAAAGAAAAGAAAAGAAAAGAAAAGAAAAAACAACCATCTATATTCTATCCATTACGGCCTTTAGACTCCACCTGTCAGCTCTTGAACCTGTATGTTAGTGAGCAGGTCCTGACAGCGTGTAATATTCACACACGCACAAATCCTGTTCTGGCTGCTTTATTTCAAACACTCCCTCTTTGCCATCCGTCTCCACCTCAGACACACATCTCAGTCTATAAAGATGTTGGCATTCTTTCCTTCTCCTTTCTCTATTTCTGACAAGGCGTTGAGCAAGGTTTGAACATTTCTTGACTCTTTAGAGCTGGGCTTACACAATAGGCTCAAGCACGGCTCTTATTTCTCTCTGAGAATAATGTATGAAAAATGGGAATCCCTCTTGATCCGACACAGTGCCCATTTGTTTTGTTAATGCGTCACAATCCAGCTTTGCCTCGACGCTGCGGCGGAGGGGAATAAAACAGCCATCTGAGCAGAAATGTCGGTGTTATGGTACAAAGTGGATGTCAATACTTTGTGTGGGGCTGTTAGGAGATGTTATGGAGATTTAAAAGTCACACAGACAATGAGGTGGAGGAGTGGGAGAAGGATATCGGTTAGAAATATATATATATATATATATATATATATATATATATATATATATATATATATATATATATATATATATATATATATATATATATATATATATATATATATATATATATATATATATATATATATATATATATGTCAGACAGAATTCAGATTATATCTCTCGATGTAGACATATTTTGGGGAGATTATTGCCTTAATAACTACTCCAACCAAAGGAATCCAAGAGCTTACGTCACCACTCCAAGATGTATGCTGGCACACACTCTGTTTGTTTTCCCAACCAATATGGTGGCTAGAACACACAGTCATGTGACATCTGCTTTATATGAAAATAACCTGGCACAATGTCTTGAGCAGGAAAACATTGCAGACACTTCACTTTTTGGGAGAAGTATCTACTTCAGTGAGCAGAGCAGACGTAAGTCAAAGGTGAAATTCGTTTTTCCAGACACGTTTGCTTAGGTAAACTTAGATACACATATTGCCATTTGTCAGCATTGTGAGTAACAGACTTTCCAGAATGAAGAAAGATTTTCTCCAGTCTATTTATCCACCTTCCTTGTCTGTATGTCACCCCGAGACTTTTGCTGCAAAGTCAGAGAGCTTTACTGAAATAAATAAATAAATAAAAGACTGTAAGAACATTGTCATGTGCTGGACAAACTCAGTGCCACATGGTATCAGCCTGAACAGTGCAAACACTGGTACAACTGTTGTAGTGTATGGTGTGGGAGGAGTGGGTTTTTTACCTCTGAACTCCAAGTCTTACATGAAAGTTTGATGATTATGCTGCTGATGATGAAGTAAATGAAAGCAATCTAATTAGGAATTGACTTACCCAAAATGAAGGGCTACAAGTATACGCACATGGTATAAGGTATTTTGGCAGAGCGGTTAGCTCTGGACACTTCTTCCTGTTGTGAAAGAATGCCTGATTGAATAGTTTCCTGCTGGGGTGAGTTGATTAGTTGTATGTTCCCCCTCATGCCCTAAGCTGCAGGAGTTAAAAACAATTATTTTGAATAATTAAAGTTTTGTCTAGACCAGCTGCACTTTGTCATTATAAGGCTTGCATTATATTGCATTATAAAGACTGATGCTCTCATTCATTTCTGTGCAGTCTACTCTCCTCATGTGGCCTCTGTACTGACTCAGTGTGGCTGGAATCCTTGTCTTCAATCTAGGTTGTGTTATTGTACCTAAATGCTGTGTAAATGTATGTTGGAGCATGCAACTAAATAATATAAATGATGACTGTTGTCAGTACTTCTGACCTTCAAAGTTAAAAATAACTCAAAATAACGGGAAGAATCCGCACCTGAAGACATTTTCTGTCCTCTCTTCCTCCTTGTGTGCCCAGCATGCACACACAGCACTAATAGTTTTATTCAGAGCAGCTTTAGTTTTAAACTCTCAATTGGAGTGTTGAATAGCTCCCACAGCAGCGGCAGCAGCACCCCTGGAACGTCATCAGCCTCGGAAACGCTGACGGACTGAAAAAGCCGCTGAGTCATTCCTAATGAATATCAGGAAGCTTTCCCTCTTTCCCTGCTTTCCCTCCATCATCGGAATAACAAGCACGATGTTGGCAGACACAGCACAGGCGAACCCCGCTGCAAACGTACCACTGCAGCAGCAGCTGTCAAAAACTTACTCACCGTCGGCAAATAAAATGCAAGACTGGAGCTCATTTTGGGTCTCCACACCTTATTTGTCTTAGTGGTGCATGTAAATACATTTGAATAATGTACATAAATAATCCCCAGGCCTTTAAAAAAAAACATGTTCTTTGTCAGAAGGCCATAGGTCATTGTCACAATGTAAAACTTAAAGCTTGATTTGTTTTTGACTGACCCCAATACACATTCTAATGATTTGATTTAAACTTGTTTAATCACATTGTTTACAAAATAATGCAAGTTTGCAACAAAACATATAGCGCCAGGGATAGGTCAATGCTTTAAACGTTATTAAAATAAAAAATAAATAAATTAAAAAATCATGATCATAACATCTTCACCACTTTTTTTTCTGCAGAGCCCTCTTGGTTACAACCTCGTAATCGTATCCTGCTGCTGGACCAGACGGTGTCTCCCCCGCCACCCTGAGACACTGTGCGGACGAGCTGACTCCTGTCTTCACAGACATTTTTAACACCTCCCTGGAGTCATGCCATGTCCCAGCCTGCTTCAAGTCGTCCATCATCGTCCCTGTTCCCAAGAAGCCCCGGATCACTGGACTTAATGACTTCAGGCCTGTGGCGCTGATGCCTGTCGTCATGAAGTCCTTTGAGCGCCTGGTCCTGCCCCATCTCAAGTCCTTCACCTCCTCCGCCCTGGACCCACTGCAGTTCGCCTACAGAGCCAACAGATCTGTAGACGACGCCATCAACCTGGCCCTCCACTTCATCCTGAAGCATCTGGACTCCCCGGGAACCTACGCCAGGGTCCTGTTTGTGGACTTCAGCTCTGCATTCAACACCATCATCCCTGCTCTGCTCCAGGACAAGCTCTCTCAGCTCAACGTGCCTGACTCCATCTGCAGGTGGATCACTGACTTCCTGACGGACCGGAGGCAGTGCGTGCGGCTGGGGAAGAATGTCTCAGAGACTCGGACTATCAACACAGGAACTCCACAGGGCTGTGTACTTTCTCCTCTGCTCTTCTCCCTGTACACCAACTGCTGCAACTCCAGCCACGACTCTGTAAAACTGATCAAGTTTGCAGACGACACCACCCTCATCGGACTCATCTCGGACGGCGATGAGTCTGTCTACAGGAGGGAGGTGGACCGGCTGGTGTCCTGGTGCAGCACCAACAACCTGGAGCTCAACGCCCAGAAGACAGTGGAGATGATCGTGGACTTCAGGAAAGTCTCAGCCCCTGCCCCCTTGCCCTGACAGACTCTCCCATCACCACCGTGGACTCTTTCCGCTTCCTTGGCACCACCATCACTCAGGACCTCAAGTGGGAGCCGACCATCAGCTCCATCATCAAGAAGGCCCAGCAGAGGATGTACTTCCTGCGGCAGCTGAGGAAAGCCAAGCTGCCGGCGCAGATGATGGGGCAGTTCTACACGGCCATCATCGAGTCCATCCTCACCTCCTCCATCACCGTGTGGTACGCTGGAGCCACAGCCAGGGACAAACAGAGACTACAGCGCATTGTGCGCTCTGCTGAGAAGGTGATCGGCTGCAGCCTTCCATCTGTCCAGGACCTGTACGTCTCCAGGACTCGGGGACGAGCAGGTCGGATCACAGCTGACCCTTCTCACCCTGGACATGGACTATTTGAGCCACTCCCCTCGGGCAGGAGGCTACGGTCCATCCGGACCAGAACCTCCCGCCACAAGAACAGTTTCTTTCCCTCTGCCGTTGGACTCATGAACACTTTGTAACACCTGTCACTTCAACAATAATACTATTTAAGAACAATCTATTTGCACTACTCATTTGCACATTGCACTATATGCCAACTGTACATTCTGTATATAGTCTATCTTAGTCTATTTTATTCTTAATTTTATACATGCCTTTTTATATATTTTTTATATTTTATCCTTTGCTTTATGTTGCACCTACGCCGAAGCAAGTTCCTACGTTTGTGAATTTCACGGACAATGGCAATAAACAATTTCTGATTCTGATTCTGATTCTGATTCTGTATTGATCAAGACACTTGATGCAGTTTTCAGGCAGCAATGTGTTTCATAGACATTTTTTGGGAGTGTGGATCATGGATACATGGACAATTTTTTTTAAAGTTGGCTTCAAGATGATCCTGATTTCTTTTCTTTTTTTTTTTTGGCCAGAGGCTTTATTGGACGGGACAGTGTTGTGTAAATGGGGTGAAAGAAGGGGAGGAGATTTAGCAAATTATCAGAGCCAGGAATCAAGCTTACGACGCTAAGGCCAGCTGTACAGAGCATGCGCTGCTAAATTAACCAGCATGATAATGTGTTTTTAATTCATCAAAACCTTAAAGGGGAGCAACCAACACAACTGTTGACCTCCGATGTTGAGCTGGATGAGAATTTATAGGGATTCTATTGCAAAAAGAATCAATATAAATGGACTCTTTTTACAATAAGTATGTTTTGATTAAAATTGAATGACATTGTGCGCACAGAACACACAAACATCCTCCACTGAAAAATTCAGAAAAAAGGCCTTGATCAATGTTTTCAATAGACCAGATGTGGATATTTGTCTGTCCAGTGCCGATACATTTTGACACCAAAGAAGCGCCCTTGATTCACCCAGGTCCTGGGTCCAGGCGACCCGGGGCTTTTCTGTGAAGAGTTCACATGTTCTCCCTGGGTGCTCCTGTTTCCCCTACCACTAAAAACATGTACAACAGGCCCCTCCCCTCTGGGGCCAGGACTCCCCTGAAAAAGAGATTCTGAATCTCAGTGGGACTTTCCTGGTTAAATGAAGGACAATAAATAAATAAAAAATACTGTGGCAGTGCTAGTTTGGTCTGGTGATAGAGTCACATGACAGAGACTATAAAGGTCAGAGGTTGGTCAGAGGACATTACTTACTCAGGCTCACCTTAACCTTAACCCAAATAATGTTGTGTTTTGTGTTTTGACCTTTTATGAAAAAATATTTGTAGTTTTGTATCATTGAATCTAAAGGGTCCTAACAGTGCAGATGTTCATGTAGTAAAGGTATGCTTTCAAACTATGATTTTATTGTAAATGTAATTGTGTTTTAAGAATAATATTAACTGTACTGTGTTTATAGGCTCAGTGCTGGTGGCCGTATATTATAGTTTAGTTTGCACGCTTTCATTTATTCAGAGATAATCTAATATTCCTGCAGTTGGTGTAGGTCCTATGTAGCTCGGGGTGGTGAGGGCTCACTTTATTTATTGTTATTGGTGGTAGATGCAGTCGTAATTGGGTGTTTTCTGTTACGGAAATGAATTTGTTTGTGTTTTAATCGAATTTCTTCTTCAGTGGTAGTGTGCTTCCCTCCTCCCAGCTTTAGGGCGGAGCCTCACCACTGCCGCAGCAACTCAATTGCTCAATTCATCAAGTTTTGTTCAATTTTTGCTTGTAAGTAAAACCTGCTTTGTGCTGCTGGACCCACACTGATATACTTGTACTATATGTATGATATAAATATACATGATGACACTTATGTCATGTTACTTTCACTTCACACAGGCCATGGAATCATTTTTATACATCTTTGTAATTAACCTTGATATATTTGTGAATTTTGTAAAATCTTGACACCGCTTATTGCTGGCAGTATGTAACCCGACTGGATAAATAGAGGTTTGACAAAAAAATTCCTCTTCCATTCATTCTCTCATAGTTGCTTTTACACTCTCTGTAATTTTAATCTTTTCGTTTCCACTGTCTTTAAAAAAAATAAAATACCAGTGTAGGATTTCACATAATATAGTAAAAATAAGCTTTTGAAGATATCGATTTCCTCCACTCTCCACACATCTGGCACGTTTGACAGGACAACTCATGAGACAAAACTAAAAAGAATTACTGTAATGAATATATGCTTTAATTTGAAATAAGGATATTTTTTATTTTGAAGACACACAAACAAACAGTTAGGGTTTGTCTCAGATGTGAAACAAAGTGTTCCTTTACAGTTTCAAGGAAGCACACTGAGCAGCAGAGCACATTTATCTCTTTATAAATGAAAATCCTAATGTCATTTCATTTCTTTCTGAGCGCTTTGTGGTGAAGGCCGATGTGACTTTAAAGCGCACACTGTGGAAACGGGGGAAGTTGATGGAAGTTTCATTCGGGGTGGAGATTATCTTGTTTGATAGCGCCAGAGAAGGGAGTCAGTGGTTGAAGGCATCAGATTAGGTGCTGTAATGAATGTGCTCTAATCTGGCTGGGCAGACAGGGTAGATCCGGCGGTTATTTGTTTGTTTCTCCTCCTCACACCTGCCTCGACGTGCCGCACCACGACGTTTCCGCTCTTCATTAGACTCGAGCCACTTGCTGCGCGCTAATGCATGTACGGCGCTCGTGTTCATGCCTTATGTTTGTGTCTCTGTGTACGTGGTGCTGCACATATTTCCCCCCCTTTGTGATTAGACTCCCGCAGCGCAGCAATTCCTCCTGTGTCTCCTCAAACTCCTCCTGCCCCTGACCTTTCTGTCAAGCTCTTCTTACGCGCACTAGCCTGGTCACAGTGCACTGATGGATGGCGTTATTACCTGTAGCTTTTAAGGGCTTGAAAGGTGCTTAAGAGAACAAACATGGCTGACTCCTTTGTGCTTTATCACTATAGGGAGGCATGCGCACACACATACATACCAGCGCGGACGGACACGGCATTGACATATTATTCATTCTTCGAAAGCATTAGCATTTAACCAGCGCTGAGACAATGTTTTGTTTGGAGCTCTTCCCCTGCGCTACGCTCTCACCTGTGAAAATTATTCATTAATGATTTATTGAGACTCTGCTATCCGAGCCTGAGAAATGCGCTCTTGCATTTGTAGCAGTGAGATAAACCGTCGCACACATACACAGAACATACACTTTTAATGTATTTGTTGTTACCGGATCTGAGGCGAGGCGTTTTCGAGCACTCTGCATGACCTTGCGTTGTTGTTGCACACTGTAAATAAGATCGGGGGAGGAAAGAAGTTGTGTTTCGATTACTCCTGGGAAAAGGGGTGATTATTCAGAATATAACTTTTGAGGCAGATTTTGTGCGTCTCCTCTTTGTAATAAAGGTTTTCATCTTCCATACATTCTTCCACTTTGGCTGATTGTTTTGTCATTATTCTATTGCAAGGTGCCTTTCCAGATAGCGAGAGCGTGTGAAAATCTTTGAAAATATAGTGATGCCAGAAGAGTGAATGTGAATATCTTTGACCTTAGTGCCACAAAAGAGAGGGCCTATTTTTTCCTGAAATGCCTGACTAAAAGGACACCCAATTCAAACTGACGCTGTTTCTGAACCCTTTGGCTCTCTCTCTCTGATTCACACTAATTGCGTGGTAACAAGCTCTGCACAAAGAAAAATCAGATTTCAAATCTTGCCTAGAATTTATTTGGTAAATATTGGGCGTAAAGCTGCTGTCTGGAGGAATGGGCTGATAGACACTAGATTGAGCATTTGTTGGGTCTTGACAATTCCCATTTTAAAGCAAAATCACATATCATTACAAATTTAATTTAAGACTTGTAATAAAGTAAAAAATAAAAAATAAAAATATCTAGGCGGAATGCCTAGTCTAATATGTTTTTAGGTGTTTTTTAGGTGTATTTTTTGGTTTGGAGTACAAACTGATTCTTCCCAGAATATCAGAATACTTGATTTGACTGGAAATAAGTGGGTTACAGCTTTTCTTTTATGTTTTAATTGCCCAGTAGCTTGATGGCTCCCTTTTATCAGATGATGAACAAAAAAGATTAAATGAAGAAAACCAGTATGCCCTCCACATCTTAAGAGGTGTACTAGTAATTCAATTAGTTTTCTTTTTTATTATTGCTTGAAATACATCCATTCTGACTGTGAGGGGGCTGGCGTGTCCACAGATCTGACTTGTAACCTGACCGTCGTCACCTGTTTGTCTTCATGATAGATGAGAATAATGCCAGAGTAAAGCGTGGCGTAACTCCACTGCAAAAGTTACAGTGAACCTTTCAGGTCAAAATACAGTCAGATAAAGAGATATTCCGTTGATTCAGCCTTGTTTTTCAGACGGCTTTTGCCCGTCAAGCCTTTGGTGATAAAGCTATATTGTTTTCAACATCTCTACTTTATCGTCTTTCTTTTTCTCCATTTCCCCCTTCTCCATTTTTGCTGATTGCTTTGCACCATTAATATTTCATGTGTAATGTGTCTCTTTTGGATAGCGTGAGCATGTGCATATACAGTCGGTGTGCTTGGCTGTTGCCGCAGTATCAAATTGTGCCTTCACAGCTGTGGGCCAGTCGAAACTCTGGTTGTGATCCGTCTGTCTACCTCTCAACCTTCAACCTCTCCTTGTGTTCTCTCTCTCTCTTTCTTCCTCCTCACACGGGCGTTTCATGTGCGTCTCTGAGCAGCGCGGTCTTCCTCTCTGCATCCTCCCTCTCTTTCTCTCCGTCCTTCCCCTGCAGCGATTTCACCCCCCTTTTCCTTTCTTGAGCATTACTTTCAATCTCGGTGACTCACTCCACTTGTTTTCATCTTTTAACCTTTTTCCTTTTATAAATACCTTCTCAGTTTTAAATCTGGGTGTTAGAGAGCAGGGAGTGTAGAGCACAGAACATTACTTTTGTTATTGTGTGCAAGTACATCGGATTTTGGTGCAACTTTCTTTTTATGGGAATGACCTGTCATTTATCTTCTATAACGGATTGTGGTTACTGGAGCGCCATGGTTGACGTAGCAACATAGCCACACATTTGTTCTCACATTTTTTTCACTATAGGCTATTTAAATTCACATACATAATTACTGATGCCTTAATGAAAGCAGTTTGGGCCTTTAATGCAATAAACTGAACTATTCCTGCTTTGAAAAATAAAACGCTTAGCATTCAAGGCCACTATTCAGTCTCAGAGCCCATTAATCCTTTGGTTCAACTTAACATACATGTCTAAGAAACTATTGTAACACTGAATATCCATGCAAAATCTACTTAGAGGAACTGTTGGCAGTCTGCCTGGAAATCCACAATCTACTTTGTGTGAGGGAAAGCACAAACAAGTCTGCAGCAAAGTTTTGTGTGTGTACAAGCAAAAGACAGATGAAGTATTGATGTTGTCAATGTGACTGATAGCTGTTTATTGAACTGTTCAGTTTGTGGGCTTGCCTCAGCCACAATGGTATTACTATTTTGGTGCTTACATGAAGAAGGTTTCTATCCAATAAAACAAAGGCATCACCGCAGTCTGCAGGCTATTAATGATGAATAAGGTGCATAGGTAAAAATACGAGAGGTAAATTGCACAGTTTGTTGTTGTAGAAGATTCAAGAGCCTTGTCAATAATGGAAAAAACAGGTTCATTTTTCTTTGAGCAATTCTTTCTTTATTTGGAGTACAAACTGATCCTGATTCTTCCCAGAATAGTTGATTTGACTGGAAATAAGAGACAAGTTTTTATTGCTTAAAATTGAAATACATCCATTCTTACTATTAAAAAAGATGAATTTTCTCAGGGCATTTCTTACAAAAAATAGCACACATTTCTAGAAGTATGATATTACATAGAAACTGTACGCATTAAAGTGCACATGACGGGTTAGACCACACATTTTACTAAAATGTAGTGAAGATGACTATGTTTACTATTATTCTTCTAAAAATCATGCCCCCTGCTTGACAATTTTAGTACATTTTTTGTTGGTAAGTGTTTGGTAAGTATTGTTTCTTCCTGGTTGGACATGAGCAGATGGTATGTAGAGGTTCCACAATTGTTACATAGCAACCATATTATAAACAAGGAACAAGGAACAAAATTCATGAATTACACAATAAGAATGATTTGCCAAATGATTCCTAATAACATCTTTATTTATTCATTGTAAACTGTCCCTGCATTTTTGATGGAATGTCGCTTATTGACGACATATAGAAGAGTCACTTCCTGTAATTTTCAACTTTTATTTTTGAAATTTACTTCACAAACTGCCACTTGATTAATGTAGAAATGTGACTTTTTTTTCTTTTCTATGGGGACTATCCCACCAAACGAAGTCAGAATTAGTACCCCGACTAAAGCCCAAAGTCACTGGGATAGGCTCCAGTCACCCGCGACCCCTGACAAGAACAAGCGGAAGAAAATGAATGAACTATCCCACCAAACTAAGTCAGCATTAGAAAACTATGAAAACCTGTCATATGCACAAATCTTTGCCAATTGACTTGATTTTAGCATCACAATTATTAACTCACTGTTAAATAAAAATAAGATACTAAATAAGTTACAGTTACTAGAAGTATACCTTTGGAACTATTTCAAGATGAATGAAGCTAAATTTGCACATTTGCTCTGTACATAAAACAAGAACCAGTCTAAGTGAGTGTCTGTCATTCCGGTGTCATGCTTGGCTGCTCCACGGTGCTCCCGCTCCATTTGTGTGCAGCAGAGGAGAGGCCGAGTGCAGCGCTGACAGCCTCATATTAAATAAAAGTGATCTGTACAGAGGCCACATGCCTCTCTATAGGGCTCCTGTTCGGGCTAAATGAGCGGGGACACAACTTTGAGAAAACTTGGGCTCGCCGAGGTGCAGTTGGTCCACTTGGTATGCAAAGCTCTCAGTGTGAAATGGTTCCAATAAGGCGGGGAAAGTTCAGAGGTTAAAATTGCTTTATATTAGCTGTCATAAAGCTTCTTCAGATGTCTCTTTAGGCAGTCCTCCCGTCTCTATGTGTGCGTGTGAATGTGTGTGCGCAGGTAAGTCTTTGAAAAGCCTCCCGCTGATTACAGGCACACACTGTTCTGGGAGCCTTAATGAACTCAACCACCAGCGACACACACTTTCCATTTATCGCCCTCATCTTTCATTATAGAATTGGTGAGTGTGTATGTGCGGTCCCTGTGGTATGTATATGCGCGCGTGTTTGCTCTCTCGTGCGATTGGCTGAGGATGAGAGCTAGAGGTTGGCACGGTAACATTTCCGCAGAAGGCCGTAAAGCAGTGGGCCTGGAGCGCGGGCAGCATCTGTCCCTCCTCCGCTGCCAATGCAATCACACACACACATTTACACACACTATCAGGGCACAGTCTGACATGCCCACATGTAATAAGAGACTAATAATCACAATTTACAATTTTCCAGTTGGCCCCGTGTCTTGTGTGCCAATCCGCAGTGTCTCCTGGCATGACCTCTCCTGGGCTTCCCTCTCGCAGTCTGTTCATCATAAGTCACTGAGATGTTTTGGGAGATTAAACTAAGATGATTATTTATTTATTGACATTTTAAAAGTATAGACAACTCTTCAAACTGGATTTAGCCTCACAATAACCTTAAAGTGTATATAGTGTAAGTGTATATTTTTACTAAAACATAGTGAACATGAGTATATAAAACAATTACATCAAATGATCATGTTCACTACACTTTAATAGAACATAGATAAAGATATATATTTCCCCAGATTGAGACTTTTGGGTTTTATGATGTTACTTCCTGGTTGGACATGAGCAGCAGATGTCACATTGGTAATTCCACAACTGTACCTCGATGTACATATATAAATACATACAATAGTTAGGATTTCACAAATTGTAATACCTGATAACACCTTTATTTTGTTAAATTATTTAACTTTTCGAAATATTTCATCATGTGTAAATTGTCTTTTCATTTTAGATGGAAAGTCACTTATTGACATAGACAGAGGGGATTCCTTTTTAGAAATGTCTCCTTGTTATTTTCAACTTTTATTTTTCAACTTTTCTTTACAAACTGCAGCTTGACTGATGAAAAGCTCTGATAAATATTTACCACAAGGGCGACCCGACCAAACAAAGTAATAATTAGAAAAACACAAGAATGAGGCTCAGGCATTTTAAGTAATTTCATTTCATTCCGAGAGCATTTCAGTTTTTAAAATATGACTGTTTTAGGCAATCTGTGAAAATAAACCTGAATATCTTAGAACTACTATGTAAAATCATGATGTATTTTTCGTTTATTTAGGAATTTCTGTTCAAGCACAGTGTTTGTTAATTGTGTGCTTTAATTCATAAGCCAGCAATAAGTTAATTAATTGATCACGACTAATAAATTATAGAAATAGCTGCCAACCGATATAGTAATTGAACAATCATTACAGGACTCAAATACATATCATGAGCTGAGTGAAGAGGTTTTATTACTAGACAAGGCAGGAATCGCACAAAAATGACAAAGTTTAAAATGATGAAATGTAAAGTTTGTGTTTTTGATGAAAACACTCTTCGTCTGACATTCCCCTTCACCTCAGCTTTATCTTGGTAAAATTAATTAAAATGTCATATTCACTGGCCTTTCGTGTTCTAAACAACTAATCCATTTATCGAAAGAATAATGGCTTGACTAATCGATTATCAAAATAATCATTATTTGCTGCTTCACAATTCCCCCCACTAGCCATAATTAGTGTTAGGAAGAATACTTTGAAAATGTATGTAGTTACAGAATACTGAATACCAGCATTATTTTAGTAAAATATTCTGTTCATTCATTCATTTTCCACCGCTTGTTCCCGTTAGGGGTCACAAGTGACTGGTGTTTCACCATTTGTTATAAGAGATGACATCCTTTATCACAAATTCGAGAAGGACACATGGACTCACTGCTTTATGTTACACTATTTTAGAAAAGTAAATGTATTCTGAATACTACAAAAAGCAAAAGAAAGACTGGAATACAGTCAAAATTAGTATTCTGAATGCATATTTTTATAAAAAGTTACTTACACGGTCCATAATCTCCGTGGGCATATACGTCCCTGGCCCCTTCACTCTATTCTTCATATAGCAACCTCTCACTCTATTTGTCTTCCCTTTATAGCTGTCCTTTTCGATCGAACGCTCTGAGCTAAACAGTTTCTTCAGACGTCTCTCTCAGTCGCCCGATGCTCATTTTCTTCCCTTTGCCACCTTTGCCTGGGCCCGTGACAACAACACACACTCATTACAGGTCCGTGCCCCATCCCGACAAACACACCGAGGCCCGGGCCACCCACGCTCGGCTTGTTGTGGCCAGGAGATTCTGTCATAACTCAAAGACTGACCTTTCATAAGCCGCAGCTCCAGACAGATGAATAGCCTGGCAGCCCCATGTGTGTGTCCATGAAAGAGGGTGTATTGTTTGCGTGTTCCTGGGTGTGGGGTTTTAGGGTTAGGCCAATGCATCATGAGAGTTGTAGATAAGAACAGACTAGGCTGACTGAAGATAGTGCCTTTATGTGTCCTAATTTTGATTTGAAGTGTCGCAGAAATACGCCTTTTCCATGGGTTCAAAAATTAGCTGTAGTGTCACTAATTCACAACAAAATGATGCCTATAAACAGAAAGCTGAAACTCAGGAACTTGGGAAAAGTAGAAAAGTAGTAGTTGAAAAATGATTAATTTTTTTGCAATATTATTGGATGAGAATCATGAGAAGCAAAGGTAAGTGACAGGTTATTTTAGGCATGCAGCTGTCTGTGACCATCAGTTTCTCTGTCATGGTTCAACATCAGAATGAGAGAAGGGACTACGTGGGCAGGGCTTATGGTTCATTCTGAAATATGATATTCACTCATGTTTTCTGTAATCGGCAGGAATTGTACACAAATGTGACATTTTTCAATTGAACCTTTTTACGTATGTGTGGGTGTGACTTTTTATTAAAAGCAACTCAGGCCTTATCCAACCACAGTCCTTAACTTTATTGCATTCTTATACCGTCTTTCTGCAGATTATTATTTATTTATAATTTTGTATTATTCTATGGTCATATTATGTGCCTGCAGCGTTAACAGTGGTGTTTTTCTTGTAAATAAGATGCTAAATGAATTATGAAGTCTTTTTGTACAGGATGGAGCGGAGAGCCGCGTAGGCTTGTTTATTTCGGCGCATGGGGCTACTTTATTCTGAGACACTGTTGTTTAAGGCCCTTAGGACATGTTGGTATGCTATTGATAATCAATACGGCTTCTGCCTCACTACAGCAACATCAAAGGTTTTTGTTGTTTTTTTTCTTCCTCTTGGCACACTACACATGTGTCTCAAAATATTATTTCAACTCACGTAAAACATGCATTGTCATTTTGTAAATTTAATAAAACAAAACACTTCAATAATATTTTAGGGTTCTACTGTATTTCTTACTCTTAAGATGAGACACTACAGGCAAAACTCATTACATTATTTTTTTGGTTTTGCTCTCAACATATTGGCTTTCATGTGCAAACAACAAACTTGTCCAATCTGCTCCTGAAGATACCTGCAGTGTCTCACCTTAAAATGTAATTTATTATGTTTCCATTTAAGAAACAAGCAGTTGATCAGTAACCTGCTTAAAGTCAGACTGATTTGGTAATCAGAAAACGAAAAGTCTTTGTCATGATCTCCAGAAAGTTACTAATGCTAATCTATTCCGTATTTCGGGGTCAGTTCAGCTGCAACCACAAAAACTCCACAGCAGTGGTTTTGACTCATCAAGTCAATGGTTGTAACTGACCAAAACATCTGTTTGTCTGTGGCCAGAGGGACGACTGCAGGGGCTGGTTGCTCATGAGCGTGCACTTGCTGCTGAGTGTCAGCAGATCAGCTTATCTGCTTATTGAGCTTCCCGCTAATTTCTTTCCCTTAATGACACACCCTCAACAGGACACAATAAAAAGCTCCTTGCTTCCAGTGAAAATGTCTGTAAAGTTATACTTATCAACACTTGCACATCTGACAGCTCTGCTGGGTGCTGAGCGCTGTCCTGAAGAGCCCTGTGAGGCCATTTCCACAGTCCCAGAGTTGGACCTACAATGTTCTGTGTCTATTATGCCTCTCAGCAGCTGTAATGACACCTTTTGAACTTTCTCTTTTTTCCTGTCCCAGTGCTGACACATTAGGTACTGCAGGCCCAAAACTAGGACAATTGATATGACCTCCACCTGTTCTCACAGACTATGTACCAAATGGTGACTGCATGAGTATCATACAGTGTGCTCTAAAACTTTCTTTGAGTCCCAGTGCTGCCATGACAGCCCTTCACTGCTCTGCTCGCCACGTGAGCAGTCGGTCCACTGTGCACATGTGTTTGTGTGCTTTGTGTCCCCTCAGTATGTGTAACTGTCTCCGCTAGTGTGATGTCACAGAAAAGTATGTATGCTAGCTGCTATCTGACCCTAAAAACCAATCCACTCAATAATCCTCACACATCGCTAACAAGACTTTGGCTTGTACAAAGACATTGGCTTTTGTTTCAAGTGTAAATAAATGCATTGTAACTTCCCCACGCGTACACCTTTCAAAGAAACATGGCATCCAACTGCATCTCCCACTTCAGGTCTGTCTGCCTTTGCCTTGGTGTGATCTACAAAAGCCATGGTAACAATGTTGCCATGACCACCTTAAAACCACTGGCAACACTGGATCATAATGGAAAGTAAATGTGAAAAATAGAAGATGCAAAGATTGTTCATTTAGAGGACTCAGTGTGACTTTTTTTATCCAAAGTGTTGTTTTTTAGTATGTCTTTAGGCAGGAGTCATGTAGCAGACACGCACTGACATCAAAGCCACGCACACACGCAGCAGTGACAGATCGGCTTTCATAAGTAGAGATAAATTATAAATCATGTTCCCACTCAGCGCGCAGCCGACAGACACACTTTGGTTGTAAACTGCTGATACAGGCTGTTTTACCATCTTATCTCGGTCAAAAGTGAAGGAAAAGGGGGCCACAGATGACATTAAGATTGACATTCACCCTGACACATGCATCAAGATTCTCTGGCTTACTTTTATTTTAAATTAGCACACAGATGAAGCCCGTCGCAAAAAGTCTGCACAGCTAGTGAAAGATCAAATCAGGATCAATGGCTTGTGTTCACACTCCGAGGCAAATGACAAATAGATGTGAAGACATGAAGCAGTAAGGTCTGTCCTTAACTGCAAACTAATGCAACACCTGTATTAGCTCTCCAAAATAATCTAGTTCACTGCAAATAAGTCTGCCTCTTCAAACACTTGTGGACCCTGGTATTGTGTTTAGAGGTCAGGTGGGGCTTTTGTATGTGGAGTTTGCATTTGCTGCAGTGTCCCCAATCAACTTCTACAGCTAAACACTCCTGTGGATGAACCCATGTGAAGGACTAACACTCAAACAAAGAAATACATCTACCATTAAACTGATGCATATTTTCCCTTTTCTACTACATGAGAATATAAAAATACATGTCACTACTCTTACCCTTAGTGTACAAAAGACTCAAGGTTTTTCTGTAAAGTAGTAAAGCCTTGGACAACGTAAAATCTACACATCAAACTGAAAAAAATAAATAAATAAAAAAAGCCAACATTCAATAAATACTATATTTTTCACTCCCATAACAAACACGACAAACATCCAAAATAACATAATACAAGACCTCCTTCGAGGCTTATTTTGAGGAAGACAAAGCATTGTGAAAAACATTGTGTGTTTGTCTTTGTGGCATCCCATTTACTTCAGGGAGTGAGTCCACATTTCAAAGCAGTGATTCTTTTGTACTTTAAAGACAAAACTCTGCGGTGCATTTTTTTTGGGAGTTTTCCAGGTCTTTTGGGGTCAGCCTGAGTCTGTCTACGCATAAATTTGAAGCAGGTGCACCGCTGCACCAGGTGTCATGTCATTGAGAGTTGTAGCACACAATTTGCCTTTGTCACCTGAGCGAGTTATCAACGGCAAAAGATATTCCTATCAAACTTTTGTTATTGTGTAGATAAAATATACAGCACATATTTATCCAGGGTTTATATAAGGTTGAATTAATCTGGAGCAAAAACGTTCCTGAGCCAACTGACCCCAACTCCAATCTGATTCTCTCATTTTACATAACTTAAATGTAACTTAAATGGAGGAGAAAATGTGTCCAGAATTAGTACCCAGGGTCCAGAATTTTGTGTTTCACTCCTGATCCTTCCTGTAAAAATATAAACCCTTCCAGGACATGTTTAGAACAACTGAGCACTCAGCCAATTACCAATATATTATTTCTAATGAGGCAGTGATAAATAAACGTTAAATATGATGTTTTTGCACCACGGAAACAAATGGTTGTTGTCTGTATGTTTGTAATAGTTGCAATGTTTGGTAACTCTCCCTTTGAAAAATGCAGTAGAGCACAACATATAGAACCAGCCCTTTGCCTTTAGTACCAGCGTTCTGTTTACTAACACTGGAAGGGTCTATATATCATCCCCGTGGAATTATACGTTTCTATCTGACGCCAAATCGAGGTATTCCCTTATTCTTGTTTATGAACACCAGGTCATTTTCAAAGAGTTTGGTGCATTTTTGAGGATTTTATGAGCAAATACGTTTGATCTATTTTTATTGAACTGCATCTAGTCATATTTGTATTGTGCATTGAATCGCATTGCATTAATCCGTGCAATATATTTCGTCGAAGCAAAAATAACCTTTCTGTTTGGCATCTGATGAAGCCATCCCCTGTCAATGCTGCGGCTCCTGTGTAAACCGCTGAGTCGGCACGGCTTTACATTGACCAGTGTTCTAAATATAGCAGGGTCGTGAAAGTCTTTTGCTCATAGCTCATTGTGCGCGTCCTTGTTATGGCCCACAGCTGACTGTATACGTGTATTTCTTTTAGAGCACACGTGTCCAGGGTACTGATGTCCTTTTTAGTTGGTCCAGTGCAGTTATTCCACCCACCATTGCGTGGAACTCTTGTCAGATTCATGGGCCTTTCACACTGTGTTGTATCATCTTCATTAAGAGAACCGTTACATCCCCTTTCACTTCCGATAGTAAACAAGATACAAGTGTGATAAATAAGCCTGGGGCCAAGTCTCAATCATCAGTTTAAATCAAGGTCAAAAGTAAACATGACAAAAAGTAACATAAAGAATAAATACATATGAGTTGGATTATCATTTAAGGTAAGCAGCATTTTAACTGTTAAAAAATGTTTTTCCCAGAGGACAGTTAAAGTGTGAAAAAACAAAAACAAAACATGCAGCAATCTTTGTCTCTGGAGCTAACTGTTCTTTCTTCGTTGAGCTATCGGCATAATAAATTCACCCAATTTGCACATCTCAAAACTCTCTTGTTTCTGATGTTTAAAGTGAACAATCATAGTATAAAAATGAATGATTGCTTATCTGTGTTTGAATAAATATTTCTATACTTTACAAAGTTACTAAATTTAGCTGCATTATTAAAGGAATAAATGGTGGGTTGATAGGCTATTTATACAAGGCTTTGTCAGTTGATAATTGTCGTACGTGCAGGTTTCTTCTTGTGGAAATTACAGTAAAAAGAACATGATTTAGGATCTTGTTTGACCTGGTATATGAGATCCCCTTTAGTTTGATCTTATACATGTGTTCTGCTCTACAGTGCTGCCAGTCTTGTTTGGTCCTTACTTCATTTCTTCTATTCTATGTATTTTGTCTGCAGCCGTTTTATTGCAACGTGTATGCAATATCCAAGATGACATGGGAAGGTTTCTCAATATTTTTCTACAAGAACAGACAGGGAGCTAACTGACTACACCCCATTACAGAGTGTACAATTGGAAAAATGGATAGAATTTTGTGTGACAGCTCAAGTTGATGACCTCAAAGTAAAAAAAACGTGGGATGAGGAGGGAAACAGATGGTGGCGGAGGCGAAAATAGAGGTGTGGTGTGCAAATTTGGAGAGACAGAGTTGAAAAGCGGAGCGTGGAGCAGGGAGCATGATATGGCTAGAAAAGTCAGAGCCCAAGAAGAGAGAGAGAATCAGGCCATTCATCCGAGCCTCGGGAGACGCACGCACTCAGAATCCAGGATAACTCATTCAAAAACGCCAACTCCACTTTGTCCCACAGCACCTCTGTCAGTCTCTGCTATACTTACCAAGTGGCTGGGACACATCCAGAATACCTTAACATCATGACTGACAGCAATTTGCAGTATGAGACACCCACACACAAACAGTCCCAGCGCAGAAAACACCAAAACAGAAAGAAATCCCTGTACACCCAGTGTTGAAGCTTTTTGGGCAATGATCAAGATCTGAGCAATGCCCTGGAAAGTCATGTGACTTGGTAATGTCTAAGCTAATAGGGGTTTTGATGACAAATAGTCAGTGTTTGTGAGCGGGTATGGCGAACGCACACACAAAACAGAGAGAAAACGCCGGAGGAGGCATGCTGGAGCGTTCTGGCTTCTCCTGCTCTGCACACTTTCCTTTACCCTGTCAGATAATTGGTCTCCAGGGAGCCAGGGAGGCTTTAAGCTAAAAGGTAAACCATAATAAGGCAGTAAACACACATGCAAAGCGAAATGTTGCATGTGGAAAATATCTGAAACATAAACAGAGACAACACATGTCATAAAAAATATAATGTGAGGGATGACACATATTTGTTTTTTCATGTTATGTCAATAGATGTGTACATGTAATAATGTCTGTTTTCTCTCTTTGTTTCAGTGTGTTATTTAGACACTATTGATTGAGTACATAAGATTAGTAACAACCAGCACACCAAGAGAAAAAGGCAATAATCCAATTTAACCTTATTAGAACATCTTATGGTCGTAGTTAACTCAACATTCCAGATCAGAAATAAACTGATACATGATTAATAAGAATTGTCTGAATGATTTGAATGGGTAATTGAAGATTGGATCCTGATCCCAAAGGAATCCTCCAAGGGTACAGTCTCATCCAACTGTCGGAGAATTACCTGTCTCTCCACAACATGGACACTCATATCAGGAATCTTCACTCCTGACATAAAGGAGTATATAGATAATTACAAGAGCACAGCAGAGAACGGCATCAGCAAAAATACCAGAGGAGCCAACAGTGTATAACATGTACAACATCAACATTACTCTAAAAGTCTGTGCAAAGTCAATAAGATTGTGGAAACCTACCCTGGAGGCCTTTGGCAAGCCACTTGAACAAGTCTTCATCAAGGAGATGCTCTGTCCCCACTGCTGCATAGGTCTGAACCACCAGCCAAATAATCAACAACACCACCAGTCACCTCCTCTACAAGGATGACAGTGAGCAGGGCATCCACTCACTGGTCCACACCACCAGGATCTACAGCACTAGAAGAAGATGAATGGTGACAAACCAAGCCAAACAAGCCAAATACCTACAACAAGTAAGAGACTGTGAGTATAAAAATATAGCAAATGTTTACAGCCATCAAAGGTCCTAACCTACACTTGATCAATGGAAAAAAAAAAACGTCTAAACTCTTTAATTGTTTCTTCATACATTTCTCATAAAAAAGACACATTTAAAAAAACAGGGGGACCAATATCATCACTAGCTTCTCAAAAGATTCCTACAATGTAGCACAAACTGTCCCTTGATACTTCACTGAACAAAGCAGAAGAATTTGACAAATAGTGACAGTTATTTGTATCAAAAGGCTTCAATCTTCTCTCATTTGAAGCCCTCAAGAAATATAGTTTCTGTTCATGCTGAAGACAGAACTATCATATTTTGAACAAAAAAGCTGACCACAAACGTTTTAAATGGTCAGACCTGTATTCAAGGCTTCCATAGCACCTTTCAGCTTGATAATATTGTTGTGCACCATTCAAACCAAACACAGTATCTCCAGCTATCTGGTCCACTGACTTATTTGGAGTTTGGTTGATTATTAAAATTTAAGGCACTTTGCAATGAACAAATACCTTACAAATACTTGGCTGGTGCGCATGAATGATGAATCTGGAGAACGCAAAATGTTGATCTCAAGTTTTGGCCATGAACCAGGGTTAACTCAACTATTTCCATAAATAAAAGTGAAAACTATAAAGTGAGGATTCAAAAAAATGTGTGTACATGGTAAAGTAACAAAAATAAGAACAGGTAACACTATTTTGACACCAGTGTGCAATAACAAAAATTAAATTACCCTTTCAGATGCATTCAACCAGAGAGCCCCACTTGGGACACAGGACTTCTCAATATGACAGGGGGCTTTAATGTTGCAGAGGAGCAGCACATCCCACTGCTGTGTGGACCCAGTGCCTCTGTGTGTGTGTGTGTGTGTGCGTGTGTGTGTGTGTGTGTGTGCGTGTGTGTGTGTGTGTGTGCGTGTGCGTGTGTGTGTGTGCGTGCGCATGTGCAAGCCTGTTTGACCTTGTCAGGAGCGTTCCTATTTAATCATCTCAGGGAAATCTCAAACATTCTTTTAAAATTGAACATGAAAGGTAACCTTCTCTATTTTTACTCTGTCTCTGCAGAGAACCGGGGAATTATCTTTTTCACTCTGCATCCAATCCGTGGATGAGAGAATGGGAAGGAGAGAGTGAACTGGCAGTGGGAAGATGGGAAAGAGACAGGCACAGAGTGAGTGGGTACGGAAGAAAGACTATAGGAGAGAGCAGCTGTGACAGAGACAAGGAAGTAAGGGAAGAAGTTAACACAAATGAGTAGGAGAGCACCAAAGGACTTAGAAAGAAGACAAATATTTGGTGTTATGCACAATGTATCAACGCTGAAGTGCAGAATAACATGTCCATTAACAAGGCACAGGCAGAGAAACTCTAATGAGGCAGCAGTGCACTGGAGCACACCGCTTCATAGTAGGAGAGGGTGGGATTTGCTTTTTACGGCCTGACAGAATCTTGATAATAATGTATACTGTACCTATGTTTGTAATGTGATGTTTTGAATATTTTTTACAAATCCATTTGCAATAGTCTGAGGAGTTCTGGAGACAATTCCATGTTGTAACTGTCACCCTTGGCTTGCTCAAGGGAACTTTTGAGACTTGTTAATCAGCATGGGGTGAAAAATGCTCATGAAACAAATATCTGTCTGAAATAGAATCTTGTGTAACTAAAAATGAATAATTGGCTCTAATTTTTAACTAGTTAGGTTGACAGTTTTTTTTAACAACAATGCCTTCATGCTTTGATCACCCAGAATCAGGGTCATCTCATTGCACAAGTGATAAATGGGGGCAGTATATTAACTCTCACCCACATATTTTTAAATAAACCACCTATACTTCATTCAATGTTTCAATCCTGGTGGGCTACACATTTGTGCTGTATACCGTTAATCCATGTCGATTATAAAAACACAAGTGTGTCCAACATTCCCTGCGGCTGGGTGCTTGACCCGCTGATTGCTTGACAGCACTTTAATGACCACTTGTCATTGGGATCTGCAGCTGCTCCCCGATGGACAGCCCTTTCACACTAACGCTGACACCTCCATGTTAGCATTATGCACATATTCTGCAGCCTGCTAATCAAACACTGCGCTGTATGTCCATCACATTGCATCTGTGTTTCTCACTGCTGTCAGACCAGAGGGCAGACGCTAAGTGCTGGTGCCGGCTGAGCCTCGGGCAAAAAGCACGGAGCCCTCACGTTTGGCTGGCCTGCAGTATTTAAGGAAGCCATCCAAATCTGGTTTCCCTCGGTCAGTACCCAGTTGGTCTTTGCCATGAGAGACCAATTACAACTGCTGCTGAGCTACGGATGAAAGAGTCAGTCATAGAAACAATGCCCATGGACAGTAAGTATGAGGTACGTTTACACAACCTAAATGTACTTTTACTCCCAGTAGTTTCTATTGTCCTCTCTCTCCTGCACGCTTCATATGATTGGTTTAAGAAGAACCTGTATTAAAGTGCACTACCAAATCCCAGAGGCTTTGCAACCACACTCACCTGCAATGTGCCTAATATCCTTCTCCCAAACATTATGTTAATCAAAACATTTCCTGTGTCAGACTCTCAAGGACAAGCAGGGGTGATCCTGAGCTCAGTCATGTTGCACACAGAAGAAGTATTTATCTGTGAAAGTAATCAGCATTGCCAGTGCAGAAAATGTGACAAGATAATTTATGCCAACAATACTCATCATAAAAACATAAATCCTACAAAAGGTTTCTGAGGTGGTTTTATTTGTGTCCGTGTTGATTTTTGTGGTAAAAGTACTGTATATCTTGTATCATTGCATTAGCAGCAGAAAAGACACTTTGAAACCCAACACTGGTGGTGTCAGCGCTGCCCCTCACTTTGACATGCTCACACACAGATACACATGGCAGCACAGTATAAATCATTCATCCCCATCATTAAAAGGCTAGAGAGGGGGAAAGGTGGGTGGTGTAGGTTGCTCCTTAAGCCCTCTCTCAGAATCATACTCATGTGAAGTGACAAGACAGCAGATAAGGAGTAATTACCCAGCGCCATTTGGGTGAAGCGGCATGTGCACGTATAGTCCAACTGTGCAAAAGGCCAGTGGTAGAAGAAGTATTTAGTTTTGTTACTTAAGTAAAAGAACAAATCCAAAAGCAAAGAAATCATTCAAGTAAAAGTATTACATTACAAGGTGAACATCTTTTTGCACAGATTGACTATCAAAGTGTCAAATGTGGTAATCTCCATAAAGAGTTTTATTCAACAAAATTGATAAATAATATTAATAATTTACATGGTCGTTTTTTTCCCATACATTATTTGCAAAACCTTCAGGCAGGATGTCTCTGTAAGTGTGCAAAAATATAACCCCTTGGCCATTTCAAGTAGTCTCAAATCCCAAAGAAAACTGTAAGAAGACTTTACAGCCTGCTCAGAGTTCCTCAAGCCAGCTCTCCAGATTGGAAATATCTTGATTTTTAAAACATTGTCCAGGTGACCACCCTTTGAAACTTTTTCTATTATAGTACAGTACCTTTATACTTTGTTACGTTTAACCATTCAGAAACATCACTTAGAAAAGTAGTGATAGACTGACCTCAAAACCCCACTGTGGATACAGGGGGAAGGAAAGTTAGAAAGCTTTTTTAACTTCTAACTGTGCCAAGCCAAAAACATGGCTTTCCAAGCAGAGATTTCACACATTCAAACTCTTTGTCTTAATAGAATTTTACACTTTTCTGCTTCAGTGTATAAAGAGCCACAAACAAAGAACTAAATAAATAAATAACTTTAACAGTGACGTGATTTCTCAGTCAGTCAGTTTTCAGGTTTTTTTTTGGCTTGAGGGGCAGAGCTTCTGTCTCTTACTGTCTCTTTTTTTTCTGTAAACTCCAGGGACCAGAAGCACTTAAGATAACAGAGAAGACACGTGTATGAGCGAGGCTGCAGCTCACATACGGAAGCACAGGCGAGGGGAACAAGAGCGCTCCATTCATATGCACACAAAATGGCTTTCTCTTGACTGGCAAATGACAGGCCCAGAGGCAGGGCTGAGGTGGAGCAGCTCCCTCTGTGTGACTTTAATGACTTGTCGTTTTGAGGCAATTCTTTTTTAGGTTGTTTTGAGTCAATCACTTGTTGCAAGGAAAATCTGGTCGTGATGTCATGTCTTAGTGCATTTTATTTTAGCCCCAAAATGTTTGATGTGGTTTTCTTATATATATATATATATATATATATATATATATATATATATATATATATATATATATATATATAAAATAAAGTCTAGACATTTCATGTTGAATCTGTGGCACATGTTTCAGGAAAATCTAGGCTACACGACTGCTGTATGCTGCTCCGCGCTCGTAAACATCAGCCGCTGAGTGATCTGCGCTCATCTACGTGAGGATTTATGGATTATGTGTAAAATGAACTGCGTGACTACAGTGCTTCCCCTGTACTTCCTTCGCTGTTACCAATACCGTACACACAATAAAACGGCAAGGCAAAAAACCTGCAAAACACTAAATAATAATCTCCTTTCTCCTGATTTTTAATAAAGAATACTCCATTTACCTTGAGGTAAAAACTAAAGATACCATTAAACATCACATTCTGCACATTTCATTTCAAAAAAGGATCAGAGTCGTTTTGCAGACAACCTGCAGCACACAAAAGGTTTTTGAATTGTAGCATAGATGGAGAAATATCACTTTTATCATGGAGAATGATCACTTATCCATATAATATTGCTTTTTTTTTTAATTTTTTAAAGCCAATGCCATCGTCTGTAGCAAATACGTTATAATGTCACCTGAAAATCTAACATGTATAACAGCTACATACAGCGTTCTTGTGACTACAAAAGAACTCTATGTTACTTCATATACTTTATAGAGACTCGTATTCATATAATGAAATACATCAAGTTCTTTTGTAGTGGGCATTAACCCTTCAAATTATGGCTTTATTTTCCCAATAACATTGAAATTCTGGATCCATTCCAATGATGTGACAAGCTTGAGGACTTGCAAATTACTTTTATAAATACATGTTTTGCTTTGCTAAAACCAGATTACTTGTCCCACCATAACCCTTTCCTCTTTCCACTGTGCCAGCCCCATTCTAGTGTGACACATCTGGGAGGAAAGTCACCCAAACATGTCCCAAACATGCACCAGAGCATGTGAGTGTGACACCCATGCTGGGGGTGACGCTGTGGAGCACCCTGAGGCCAACACCAAGATGTGAGGGCGGGCTAAAAACATTCAATAGCATCGGCTGCTTAACCAACTGCAGAGTCAAATGGTGCAACGTGTGACCTTTACAGTGCTGCTGGGCTAATACAGAAATGAAGAGTGAACACAAGGGAGAAAATGAGTGGGAAAGCAGACCGACACACCCAGCTTCACACACTCTGCACATTTGTATTTAAAATCAGCTCCTCCAGGATTTAGGTAACACCAAACATTAATATGGGTTATTATGGGATTTGATCAATTCTTAATATTGGTTTGATGCATTTTGCTATTTTCTTTTTTAGTATTATTTTTTTCTTCTAAGGAAGTAGAGTAAAGCTGTTATTATAATTAGATAACGTATAATCAAAGCTGCCATGGGTTTCAGAAGAACGAAAAATTATCATCATTGCATTGCATTTAAAACATATTAGTATATCCTTTGAATCATAGATGCCCCATTAATGAATAGTGAACCAAATCCCCAGTATATCCCCAAGTATATTCAGTGTTTATTTAGTTTATATAGTCTTCTCACGTGTAACATGTAAAAGAGGATGTTTAGTGTTGCTTGATTTTTACCAGAAGCAAACAAGTTCAGAAATCTCAACTTAATGTTAATTAGCCTTTAACTCTGATGTCAGTTTTACGCACTAATTAATATCTAAAATAAAATACCTAAAGGCTTATAGATAATGGCTTTTAAGCAGGTTTTGGCCTCACCAAATAGTGGTTGATGGGTTTGTACCAGCCCAAAATCTACTACTACTAATGTCTGTGGGGAGAATACTGGGGACCGGCTCAGCAGCCCCTCAAATCTAACCGGGCTAGCTGAGTTGCAGGGTAACTTCAACAGCATCTAAAAAACAACAACATTTGAGTCAGGTAAGGTGTTAATATGATGCAGACCTGCCCAGACAGTGTTGGCAGAGATTTAGAAAAAGGGACACATACCTGCCTGACCTGGACTGCCCTGTTACAAAAGTGCAGGTGTATTTGTGTGTGACTGTGGTAAATCAGGCGGTTCTGCAGTGGAAGTGACTGTCAGAGTGACTATTGCAGGGATGTGCTGATAGAGAGGTTTTAGAGCAGTCGACTACCGCCCTAGGACTCTGCAAACTCTTTTAAAAAAAAAAAACAGGGAGTGGAGAAAACAGCGGAGAAGGAGAAGAAGTAAGGAAGATAAAGAAAAGAGGATGACTGCAGCAAATAAACAAGGTTATAGAAATTGGGAAGCAAGGGATTTTGATGGAGGTGTGAACCAAGGTCAGGCTAGCGATGCAGGGAAAGGAATGGTAAGAAGGCGGGACAAAAATGATTGACAGCGTGAGATAAAGCTGGTGAGGGGAGGGGGAGAGAGGGACTTTTGCATGATAATTTGTTCATTAAGCAAGACCTTGACCGCCAATTCTCTCCTCATACGTCCTGATCCCTGCACTCAATTCCTCGCTCTCTCCTTGTCTCCTTTGCTTGCCCCCTCTCTCTCTGCTTAGTTTCCTCTTTTTCTCCCTCTAAACGTCAGTGTTCTCTCATTATAGAATCCCGACTCAGCAACTCTCATGGAGGAGGGGGGAGGGGGGTGGAGAGGGTAGGAGGTAGGATGGGGAACCAGGATGACTGCGTACCATCATGTGACTTCTCTTTGTTCACTAGAGTGCATGCATGTGTATGTAGGCCCAGCCTCTCCACCGGGGGATTGGAGTGCCCTGAGCCCAAATGAGATAAATAAATCCTTTCAAAGGTAAACCAGAGAAGTGGGGGGAAATGTGATTTTTTTTCCTAACAGGCGCACACTTCGGCAAACAAATGCGAAATCAATAAAGAGCACCCTTTAGAGATGTAAAGTGTGCCCTGACTGCATGCACAAAAGGCAGGGATATCGCTGGGCGCGTGCAGTGAAAAATGATACGTTTGAGTGAATTTAGCTAAAGGAAAAGTCGGGTTGACACTAAGAGTACACTCAGCCGCAGTGGTCTGTTTGAAATCTGAGAGGCAGTTTAGATAAAAGAAAAGTGGGATTTGAAGTTACTGAGGTGAAATAAAGAAACAAGGCTGCGGATTTCAAAGGGCCACATCAATGGGACATAATATAATGTTTGATTCTAGTTAATGTATGTGGTACAAAGATTATTATGTGTTTATTTTGTGGGTACAGTGCATGTGAATGAACATGAGATGCATGTTAACATAGCTGTATTTGCTATGGGCTAATTTCCACCCTTTGTTCATCGTAATTCACTCCCACAAACGTACTCTCATTCAAACCCAGTGTACACCGACACTAAGAGGCAAAGCAAGGGTCATGACACGACAGTGGGGTTCAAACTGCTGGCCTTGGACCGGACACCAAAACAACAACATTCACATACCGTACAGCCCTTCACATGGGAATCAAACTCATAACTTACAATGTATTAGAAAGCAAAAAAAGAAAGAAAAAAAGAAAGAGGTAAAAAAAGAGAAGACATTTTCTATGTTCAAAATTCAACATATTCTGAGACATACATTTCTGGCTCCAAATCCAAATGTATTTGTGCTAAACATCTGAGCTTGAAATAAAGGTGACATCTGGAAGATTATTGTTATTATAATTCTCATTGCATGGTATATAAATGGAGTACATAAAAGATGTATAAAAAGGATGTTACCATGTAAAGTAACACTAAATGCCATGAGGAATCAAGCTTGCATAGCTCTGTTTTATACAGTCACACGTGGATGACACAGCCAAATAATATGAGTAAAAAATATACACTAGTGAGTACCTAATTACATTTCTACACTCAATATTTTACACCAACTTATTTTACACAATATGTGTCCTTTGAGAACAGAACAAATTACTTGTATTCTACTTGTTTAATAATATTGATCAGCTTGGTTTGTACAAATAAAACAAAAAAATATGCTGTTTTATGTTCTGGCGGTGGACATAGTTCAAAGATGTTGTTATCCAGGATAGCATTTGGTTTACCAATTACACTGCAAGACTTCTATTAAATTGGTCAACAACTAGAAAGTATATTACACTGTTGTTTTGTCCACATAGAAACTGCAAAGAAAAGTAGTCAACTAACTGCATCTTTCTTCCCAGTGGATGTTTACGAGGACTAGACTTCACCAGAATAAAATATGTTGGACTGGACAAACCAGGCAGTGTAAGAAATTGCTTATATGAGTGGGAGAAGCACATGACAGAGCCTGCTTGGCAATAATGAGACTCCAAACAAAGCAGGCATCACTATAACAACAGTAGGGACAAAGCAGACTGTATACAAATTAGAAGATTCATTTGTCAATTAATTAAGTAGTAGGTGGATGATAAAGTTTCCTCCATTATTATCTAGCAGCGTGCACACACCTCTGCATTTGATCGATTCCTAAATGCTGCTGGAGGAGCAGGAGCAGTAGACACCCTGACACATCTCCCGATCTTCAGCTAGGTTTGACAAGGATTACCTTATGCTGGAAGATTTTGAAAACCATCCAGACATAAGGAGAAAATGCAGTCTCCGCATAGAAAGGCGCCATCCAACTGGGGAACCTGAATCTTAATGCTGTGAGATGTGCTTTCCACTGCAGCCAAGGTACCATCAACTGCTACCTTATCTTCATTCTTCTGATAATTGCATCTACAGAATTGCAAAGTCTTATGGTCCTGGAATTTGGAAGATTTGACTTTAGAGAGTAGTTGTAGTAGCATTGATAGTTACGATTATAGCATATAGTAGTAACTAGAGCAGCACAATTTGGAATAAATATCTAATTGCGAAGTTCACATTTTGCACACAACCAGGAGAATTAATAAAAAGACCCAAATATAAACTAATGAAAGAATCAAGTGTTTCAGAATGTTTCTATCACTTTTTGTAGCACTTGAATTATTGTTTTTGTCACTTTAAGATGCATTTTTGTCACTTTTTGTTGCGTTTTGTCACTTTCAGATGCATTTATTTGGCACTTATTTTTGTAACTTTTACGTTGTGAGTAGAGACTTTTTTGCTGCTTTTTCAGAACACGTGTTAACAAATCCAAACTACAGGTGTAGCAGTTTTTATGCAGAATAAAACAAGATATTTTGTTGTTTGTGAAGGGAATTATTGCACTTTTAATGATTAGCTAATTGCGTTCAAAATGCGATTTAGAAACAATTTTGATTAACTGTACGCAGTTCATTTTACACATAATGCAAAACCAAGTAAATAGGAAACCAGCCATCATACTATGATACACCACACATTCAACCCGTTTGCTGCCTTCCATTTATGACAAATTCTGTCTGTTTTATGGAGCACAGAGCTGTACCCCAACATGTTCATCTGTCCGCTCTCACTGCCAGACACACCGCCTCTTCCTAGAGCGTTCCAGCTTTTCCTAAGGGGGATTCTGTGCTCTGCCAGCCAGTGTCCCTATGTCGCCTAGTCAGACACATGTCTGCTGCCCATCACACAGCGCTCATGCTTGATTTGTCACTCACCTGCTCACTGCCCACCCACTATAACACTTCCAGCAGCTACTGTATGCTTTAAATTAACACACATACTCTTTTTGCGCCTGTCCCCCAAGGCCCACCTGAGAACGATGGCCCTCAGACTGGAGAGGCTTTTAAAAATTTGATTTAGGTACCATGGCTTTGGTAGACAGTTCATTACAGCAGTGGTTTTTACTTGTATACTTGCTGCCAATAAAATGAATTGAAGCCATTGTCACTTACCACTAAATATTTGTAGTAGCAGGAGTTGTAGCAGTAGTTTTTTGCAGCAGTGATAAAAGTTGTATTGTATAGTTTGCCATTCATTTATACTATAGTTCCTTCTGTTAGACACATAAGCTTTCACCACTCATGCAATACTAAATCTTTTTACACAAACCTGTACGACGAAATTGTCACAAAAACTATGGATGGACTATGGATGAGGTCTGAGGCAAGGCCATTCTGTTGTGTTGTGTTCCATTAAGTGTTCATTCTTCTTGCGTTGCCTGTGTTGTGGAATGAAAGTTTTGTTGTTTATTGCATGTTCAAGGATACCTTGTGTCTGAATCTGACCAGCCTTGAGATCCGAAAGCTTTTCTGCTGTGTTTGGTCAGTTCTCTGGTCATTAGAGGAGTCCTTTTGAGATGGCTCTAAACATTCTGTTTTAACCCAGAAAGCAATTAAACTAAAGGTCAATGCATAGTAAGAAGCTGTGATCAAAGAAGGTAGTACTCAATTCTTGCACTTAAACATTAAACATTATCAGACATGTGCATTGGAAATAAGTTAAGATGTACACTTGAGGATGTAATATTTGAAAAAAAGATAAATTGTGTTTTTTCTTTTTTTTTCCTTTTGGATATTCGGTGTGGAACTATAACATGCATTGATCATCACTTCACATTTTGTTCATTGTAAACAACAATGCTGATCTAAAACGCCCAGTTCAAAAGAACTGATAGGTCCTATCTCTTTATTTTGGGAACACTGCTACAACTGGCACTGCTCTAAACTGGTTCTATCCTGGTCCTATCTGGAAGACAGGGAGAACCTTTAGGGGCCCAAAGGGTCAATCCTGGGACCCCTTCTGTTCAACCTTTACATGCTGCCCTTAGGTCAGTTAATACGGAACACTTATGTGTCTTATCACAACTATGCAGACGACACTCAGATCTATGTCTCACTGATGGCAGATGAATATGGACCAGTGGATTCACTCTGTCACTGCATCCAACAGATCAGTGTGTGGATGCAGAACAACTCTCTCCAGCTGAACTCACACAAGACTGATCGTCTATGGCCCGTAGAAACAAATAGAAAGTTACCATCTAAAAAACATTGCCTAAGTCAAAGCTATAGTGTCTAAACCAGACTTGGAGAGACTTATCCATGCATTTGTCTCCAGTAGGTTCGAGTACTGTAACTGCCTGCTCCCTGGCCTATCCAAACGAGCGCTAAAACAGCTGCAGTACATCCAGAACGCTGCTGCTCGAGTCCTGAGTAGAACCAGGAAGTACGAGCACATTAGTCCTGTGCTCAGGTCTCTGCACTGGCTTCAGGCTCAGAGAATAGACTTTAAAGCAGCTCTGCTTGTGTTCAAGTCTCTCCACAGCCAAGCACCAAAGTACATCTCTGACATGTTTGTGCCATATGAACCATCTCAGACTCTGAGGACCTCAGGGACGGGCCTCCTGCTGGTGCCCAGAGTCAGGACTAAACATGGGGAATCATCATTTCAGTTTTATGCAGCTAAAATCTGGAACAGTCTCCCCGAAGATGTGAGACAGGCCTAGATCCAGGCTAAATACTGTCTTGTTTAGATGTGCATATGACTGAAAGATCTATCTGCACACTTCTCTTTCAAGCGTAAAAAAAAAAAAAAAAAAGATTCCGTATGTCTTTATGTGTTTTGGGATTCTAATGCCATTTTTCCTGTTACGAGAAGCACTTTGAATTGTGTATAAATTGTTCTCTACAAATAAACTTGCCTTTTTTTTACAACATGCCATGTTCAAAAGACTATATTACCAAATATTTATATATATATATATATATATATATATATATATATATATATATATATATATATATATATATCTGGGCTCAGTCAGCCTTGAGCAGTTTACATGTGAGTTTCTCTGACCATATTTACACAGATTGAAAATGACTTTCGGATAGAAGTCGAAATGTCTTTTATCACTCCTAGACAAAAGATTATTTTACATAACATGTGTCCTTTGGGAACAAATGACTTGTATTCTACTTTTTCATACTAGTTTGATGTTGTTTAAAGTTGCTTCTGCATTTTAAGTCATGGAAATCCGATAACATGATACAGCATCTTATCTTTTGGGGGGGGGTTTATTTGGTTTGTACGAATAAAACAATGACAAAATATACTGTTTTACGTTCTGGAGGTGGAAATAGTTCAAAGAAGATGCTGTCATCCAGGATAGCATTTGCTGGGTTAGCGGCATTCAAGCTCTCCTGGGAAATTCCATTTTCAGACTGCAGTGCTAAAGCTCACACATATTGCTGTGAGGTGTCCATCTTTGGGTTTGGATCAATAATGCTTATAATAGCGTGTTTGGGAACGTCTCCAACTGCAATCTCTACTCTTTTCGTTGTACATCCCTCAGCTCAAGAACAAACTGACAAGGAAATATAGCAAAGAATTGTACAATTTACTTTCTAACTATAATTTGCAATGATTTTTGTTCAGGAATGACATCCAGGACTGATGCAGAGCGGTTGTGTGGTGTATCAAATAATAACATAAGCTAAAAGTAATTTAACTGTGTGGCCTGCTTTCAAAGTGCCGTATGCTCAGAGTTTTGTATTAGAGGCCCATAGTTTTAACTCATCCTGATGATAAATGGCCTCTACATTTCTACATTGAAATGTGGCTGTGCTGATGCTAGCTGCTTTCAGGGCCAACGTAAGGTATGTGAAATGAGGACACCGTGCTGAGGGATAGGGAAGTAAATCTATATTTATGCAGACAAGAACTGCACTGTGCAAAACTTATTTTATTTAAACAGTTCTTTTTGCTAGACTAGACTTTTATTTTGTTAACCAAGTATGGAGCCAACATTATTAGCACAGAGGACAACAAATATCGTTGCTGGATTGAGGAGGCAATTCAAATATGGAAACATGCCCATGGGTATAGACCGGGATGAGGGGGCCTTTTTACGCTCCCACACCTAGAAAACTGTCCTGAAGAAGTCAGACTGCAGAAGGCGCTGTCGTCCTACTTCTAACGTTTGGAAGACAGCACCAAAACATGTGTAAATCAAGATAAGACACGCCTCAGCAACATCATATGACACTATGAAGAAGATTGTGAGTGAGCAGTTGAAACGTCAGGTAAACAAAATAAAAGCCCAATCTGAAAAAAGAACCTTTTAAATAAATTCTGACCAAATGAACCTTATTTGACTAAGATGACTCACTTTTTAATAAAGTTCACCATATGTGCTTACAATGCTTTACTCAAGGGTTACAAACGACTTAATTTGGTATTTTATGCTTTATACCATGTAATAATGTATTGACCTTCATTTTGTACAGACCAAACCTCCAATAGTTCCCATGCCCTCCAAAGGAGGAGTATAAAACATCTTAAGTAGATCAATAAATAAACAATTAAACAATTAGTTATTCTTCCAATCACTACATACATGTAAGGTTATGGCCAAAGGAGGTGTACACACAGTTCCAGTGGCTCAGGACTAAACCTCCATCTATCTAATCTGTTAAAGAGTGAGATGGCCTCAACATGCAGAATGAATATACATGTTTTAGCTGAAAACTTCAGGAAAAGACGATACCAAGAAAACCTCTCAATCAAGGTCACAGTTAAAGTTTAAAGTTTAAACATTTTCTTCAATCGTACGTCTGACTTTGTCCATTATCCTTAAATCAGCTTTCACGTTTGGGCTTGTGTTTATTTTTTGACTTGGGAAGCTTTCACCTGCTTCAAGGTCCTTTTCTACTCAACTCTAACTGCTGGTTCCCATAGAAACCATTAATTCCACTGCTGATTGACAAAGAAATGTTAACAACAACAGTACACATGCAGATATGACATGCAGGAAAACCTTGAAACATGGCTAAAGGTCATATGAAACATTTTATAAGACGTAGAAACATAAATGTGAAGCCATTGAGGACATGCACTTGGACATGCCCCGGGGAACCAAAGAAAACATCATATACTGACGTGTCAGAACCTTCCATACGTGCATCCACAACAGCACATCTCAGCCCCTGTAATTGGCTTAGTCCGCTGACCTTGTTGCATGTTTGTCTGCCTGCATTGATGTGCCCATGTGGGGTTTTCAACATGGCCTACACTCCTCGGGCAGGTCTACGGGAATGTCTCGATTAGCTGCGCAAGCATCTTTTTATTCCAACCGTATTAAAATTATATGTAATGATGGATAGGCCTCTAATAGCTGGAGCCCCTGGCCACATGGGAGTGATTCTGTCGATATATGATGAGTGTGTGTGTCCATGTGTATGTGTGGAGACTAGAGTGAGCCACAAAGAGAGACATAAAGATAATAGCCGTTTACATGCACAGAGAACTCCGAGTACGGCTAAACAACCGAACCCAATTCCAAGTCAGACTGCTCTTGTTCCAGTCTAAATGTGACTAAAAGAACTGAAAAGGTGCAGAGAAATGTTTAGAGGTGTCTAGTAATTTAGAATTAGCACCAAAACTTTGCAGCTATAATTGCAAAAAAATGCATACTATGTTTGCAGACTTTTGGCAAACATACAGTAGATAGGGGACAACCCATTGCAAAATTTGCTACTAACCCTGGCTCTTTTCAAAATATATGGCAATGTGAAATGTTTTTATATTTAATTGTACATCCTTATTTCATTAAAAAAGAAGAAAGAAGAAGAAAAACAATCATCTTCTTAAAGGATAGATATTATGCTATAGTTTTGAGCTTTTAACCATGTTCTAACATAGTTCCGTCATCAAAAACATACCTGGAGTTGCATTTAGCTGCATTCACACAAGTCTGAGGAATGCTATTAAATCCTCGTAGAAAATCCTCTCCTTTCCGACCATCAAAAACACCTCCTGCTAACTCCCTCGATCAATAACTTTTTTTCCGATTTTAGACATCCCTTATCCAAGAATCTTTGACTCGCTCTGAGCATTCTGCTGTCTAAACACGATGACTGTAACTGTGTGAAAGCTTAGCATACCAACATCATATCAAACCATTGCATACACATGTGTAATTACCTCTGCCACAGCTAAGTTAATAATAAAGACATATTGTTCTCGGATAATATACATAGATTTTTACATGACATGTCATACTCAAGAGAATGTTTAAAGGGCAAAAATGATGCACACAATGCATAATACTGTATTTGTCCTTTTCACTAACTAAGTGCATTTTCATAAGAGAGCTACAGGTGGAGCTCTGTCGCTAAAGTTACTTAGTTCGGCTTTAAAGGTATTTTCTCTCCGCATCGCAAATAAACACATTGAGCTCCTGTAGTTTTTTATTTTTTTTTACTTTTCATTTGAATGCAGCTGATCACAATTAAAACAAGGGGCGGAGGTTTTTTTTTTATCTCTGCTGATCTAAAGTAAGTGAGTACATGTTCAAACACATGTCTAATCATTTCCTGGCTGTTTCTTAACCGGTGCTGTTGAATACCTCTTCTAGTCTGTCTTAATTGGACTGCACTGTTACATGCCGCATCAACAAGGCTACGCTCAAACTTCTCCTCATGAGTTTAATGGGATCTTTGAGATTAGAATCAAGACGCCTCAATTCTAGTTCCTGGTTTCACATGCATTCTCCAATAACTGTTAAAATTGGACTAGGCCAGCCTGGCGTACATGTAAACATAGTGAGGTTGCCTCTTAACTTGAAGGCGGGTTGTTTGATATCAGCTAAAGCCAGTCCATACGGTTCTGTAATTAAGACATTTCACTCATCTTCCCCCTATTAATAAATCAATTTTAAACAGAATGTGTGGAAAACCAACTGAATTCCATACATTACATTGAGCAGTGATATAGTAGTCCATTTTTGTCTGCCGGGAATAGAATGATCAAATAGATTTCAAACCTTACTCAAGACTTTCATTGACCAACACCATTAGTCCATGTACACACTTACTGTTACCTTTTACATTTCGGCAGGAATTGCCACTATGAATAACTGAAAACTATCACTTTAAGTATCCAGGAAGTACCATTGTAAGTACTAAGGAGTAGTCATTTAAATATCTAGGAAATACTGTTTTAATAGGGTCTTAAATATTGTGAAAGTACCTAAAAAAGACCATTGTAAATACCCAGACATTACAACTTAAATTATGGGATTTGCTGTGAAACTAAGACCTACAACTGTAAATACATAGGCTATATTATTGTAGAAATTGAACTACAGTACATATAAGTACCTTTCTTGACACACAGTTGTTTAAGAAAATGTAAGTTTAATATGTTGAAATAAGCCTCCACAAAAGTTATGTTAATATTGTATGAAGTAATAATAGCAGACTCAATTTTGCATCCCTGCTGCATTCATGCTACAGTGGGAAAATGCAAATGCACACCTGGTCAAGTGAGAAAAAAACAACTGTGCTTTCAATCCATGATTTCCCATCATCTACATAAAGTACTTTTATTAGTTTGAAAGTTGAAAGGTTGTTTAAAGTAAAATGAAATCACTTTACTGTCAATCATACAACAAAACGTGTAGAAATCCAAATTACTACACCTACGAGAAATATTTGTAAATGTATTATTGTTATGATTTTATCTGTGAAAATCCTAAAATGTGTGAAAACTGTAAAATGGGTACTTTTTGATAGTGTTAAATATGAATAAATACACAGAGCAAATATAAAGCTCTATTAGAAGCACATTAATCCTGCATCATTTTATGTATTCTATATTGTGTATCATTAGCTGGCTGCATAACTAACACTAAACTGCAAAGTAATTGAGCTGTGAGCATCTTTTGTTTGTTAAATACAAACATACATTAGTGGTGTGTTAAATGTCGGTAAGCGATTTGAAAAAGAAAGTACTTTGACCTGGCCTATGTATGAAATTTTACAACAGAATTGTGCTTGCATGACGACTGTAGAATCAATTCTTTTTCTTACAGTTCACATATGCTGTATGTGCATGTATAAGGCAAAGGTCTACAGGGTCAGTTTCTTTAACATGGAAACACAATGTGCTACAGAATGGTGAATGTATTTATTTCTTTACCACATAGGTCTTTCTAAATGAATATACAGTAATAACAATAGAATGGAAAAAAACAAGAGACAGTATGTCAGGGTCCAGACTGCACTGCAAGCTTATTGAGTGGAGAGTAGAAAGGCTCTTTAAAGATACATTAGGCCAAACTTTGCAGACAGTATCAGGCACACAGCGAACAGTATCCAGGTACTCACAAACACACTCACACAAGCCTTCCAAAGCCCACACGCCTTTGGATGTGGAGTTCTGAGAGGAGCATCGCCTGCAGCTAGAGTTGTCCTATCTAATAACCAGTCTAAAAAGAAGAATACTGGAGAGAGCGAGAGGAGCGGGGGAAAATGCTGAATATGTATTTTGATATGGCTGGTTGGGCAGGCATGAAGGTAGCGCATGCATCACTGTACATCCACATGCATGCTCCTGGCACCAGCAACTGACAGACGCATATTCAACTGGACGTAGCCCCGTTTAAACATTCTTACAATTGGTCGGACAAAGAGGGTGGTGTTTTGATCTGAGATTTTCAGAACTCTGGGAATTTGTATGATTAAAATGATATAGCTTTTTATGTTGGGATTATGCTAACATCTAAACAAATTACAATGTGGAAAATGCATTATATTGTGTATTTTATTTGGAATTCCTCATCCATGCAATTGATTTGAGCAAAGATATATCTTGTTTCATGAATCTTTTTTTTTTTCTTTTTTTGATAACTTGAAGATTTGTTCATTTTGTCATTAAATTAAATAAAGCTTTTATTTGTTTCATTATATTTAGGTTTCATTTTAGTATTTGTATAGATTAACATTAAGTTATCACTGCCGTATTCAAATTTTGATTTATTTGCTTTCCTCGTTTCTCAAATATGGTTTTATGGCATTAGCTCGTCAGTATTCCGTTTTTAATTATTTTTTGGATTTTGGATTTTACAATACATTATCTGATATTTGTGGAAGTACAATCAAACTAATAGACAGCGGCTTCTCTTGTGGAGGACAATTTAAACGCATTTACACAAAATGATTCAGTGAATGACTTCCTTAAAGCACAAACACGCTGTGGTGCTGTTTCTGTAGATGAGAACATGCACAGAGGCATTTCTCCATCCAGAGGAAGGCACTGATGAATATTCTAACATCCACAACAAAAACATCACAAATTTGTTGGCCTTGTGTGCTGCATCAACACTGTTTGCAGTCTGTGTAATCCTGTGTATCTATTTCACATTTTGCATTCAAGCAACTAATTAGTGTGTAATGGTGCCAATTCCTCTCCATTGTTATGTATGGGCTCCTCACTAATCTTTCTCCGTTTGAATCTTTTAGTTTCTCGCATTAGGTCCCAGAGAAATCAAGGGTGGGAAAACGTGATTAAGATTTGGAGAAATGCCAAGGTTTTCATATGAAAAAAAATATAGATCAGTCCAAATCTTTTTAAGAAAAGGTGACTTCAAAACACAGTGGACATAACAGATTTTCTTAAGATGCCTCTACTCATTGCAGGCACTTTACTCCTATATATTGAGTAGTGTGTGTTTGTACGTGACACCGGCAGCACTAGCAGGAGATCTGTTATTCATCCAGAGGTACAGCTTAGCCCCGGGCTGTAATCTTGACACTTGTAAATGCTGTATTTGTAAATCAAAGCTGTGGAAGAAATCTGTTTAAAGTAGTAAAAGTAGTAGCTGTAAAAGTATACAGTACATTACAGTATATACTGTGTGTGTGTTAGTTATATGTTTTCACATATATACATAAATATGTATATATCTACATATATACACACACACACATATATATTACTGTGTTTGCGTGTGTGTATGTATATATGGGTTAGTTTTGTGTTTCATGAAGTGAAAGTGTATTTTTCTTTTTCTTTTTTTTTTTTTTTTTAACAGGATGAGTGACTTCTTGACTTTACATGTCATTGTGTACTTCCCTGATACTGTCTGTATTCAATGCTTTTTCTTTTCGCTCACAAAGCATTGAATGAGTGAATCCTACAGAGTTTAGCGCCCCTTCTATTCACCTATACAGCTTGGTTTCCTGCAGCGTAATGAGAAGCTCTCTATAACTGACAGCTATAGAGTATTTCCTTCTAAAAGGTGCTGACATTATCTTGGGGAAAATAGCTTTTTCATACAGTGTCCTTTCTGACCAGAACAAATGGATATAATGCCCGTGTCAGGAATCGGGAAAAAGCAATATCTTAGCCTTGCAGAAAGTCTCCCTAAAGATTTGCACAACCACCATTGGAGGAGAGAATGACTTTACATAAAAAGTTGTGTCAATATCTTTATCATGCCATGCTGGAATTAAGTTGTCACAAAAGACTGGTGATTTATGTTTTCCAGATTTATTATTTATCACTCGAGTGGAGACAATGCAGTAAAGTGAGGCTTTTCTGAAGGGCACTGCTGTCCCAAGAGCTGACAACATCATCGTTGATGGTAAATTTATACTTTTAATAAACATAAGGTGATGTCTGCAGCTGAATTACAACCATAACTTATATAGGAGTAAGACACTATGTAAAATGCAAAACCATAAGCATGAAACAGCATTGTTGATAGCACTAACAAGAAATAGGTTACTGTGACAAATTGTTTATATTGTTTTTATTGCTTTGTAAATAATGTAATAAGTAAATAATAAATAATCTGATTACTAATAGATTGGTCCTTCTAAAAATAATCTAATTGCTCCACTGATTACATTTTTTCAAAAGTAATTAGATGATTGATTACTATACCAACAAAAAAAGGAAATGTACAGCTGAGGACAGGAACTCGCAAAAATATTCCAACTTACACTTTATTACAGACACTGCCTGGTCATCTTTTTTACTGTTTTACGATATAGTTCTATGGTAACTGTAATCTAATTATTACATTTTAAATTGCAGTGTTTTACTAAAAAGTAATCTGATTACAGTAATTCCTTGTAACTAGGCGCTGGAAACGGCTGCTTCTTTCTGGAATTTCCCCATTGTGGGACAATTAAAGGATCTCTCATTCTCAACTAGTTACTGCTGCACACGGGCCTTGAGCTGCCTGTTGAGGACTATGTGTGGACCATCCTTCATGTGAAAGCTCAGAACCTAAAACTCATTCTTCTTTCTGATTGGATTTGTTTCTTGAGAACCAAAACACCAAATGACATAACATCAACAACTTAGCCATCATGTCCAATGATTGTGTAGCCTATAATAAAGCACCAACATTACAATTGTTATAAAAGTAGCACTTGATTTGCCATGTAGCTGGGAACACATGCAATCTGAAATCCAAATTCTACCCTGCCTTTAACACAACTTTACTTGTAGCAGCCTCAAACACAGACCATGAGAAAATGATGTTTTCTTAGTGTGGCATGGTACATTTGCCTCAACACAAATGATACAGCGAATGCGTAAATATGCTGTGTTAAATGGGATGGTAAATGTTCTGAAGGTATGTTGAGGCGCGTCCCTTGAGACATTATGATATTTCATGGCTCATCGTCTGGCAAAACCTCTCTTATTCTTATAATGCCTGCAAGAATGCTTACAATGTAAGCACTGGATTATATGTTCGCTGTGTGAGTGTGAAATGTTCAGCTGTAGTGGGGCATTTGCGGATTCAATGCCAGAGATAGTGTTCGGCATAAATTATTGCACAGGCTTTTGTCATCCGCATACTCCAAAATGTAAAAGGTTTTAAGCAGAGCAAAGATGTCAGCATGCCATGGGCCAATGTGTAACCAGCGCACATAAAAGCAAGCCAGTCACTTTGCAAGGATTTAGAAGAGCTGACATGCAAGGGAGAGTGGGGAAAGTAAGGGGAGACCAAATATGATTTAATACTGTATATGTTAGCCCAAATGGTGCCCTCTTTAACATTATATTGTGACAATGAAAAAGTGTCAAACTGTCCATTTTTGGGGGATGGGGAAGGAACCTGACATGTTTTTAAAACGGCAGCCAAAGTATCAACAACCCAAATTATGTAGACCATGTTTACTTTATTATATAGTGACTTTTATTTTATTTAAGACTTTTCCTTCGTTCTGCACTTGAGTGAATGGAATTCCCGCTCAATGCCAAAATAATGGAAGTGCTGATCCATAGCAGAAAGAGGCAAAAGTGGACGGGGTGGGACACGATGAAAATGACAGTGACATAGATACAATGCAAAAAGTATTATTTGTTTTTAGTGTACATTTTGTAATATATATTTGAATACCATCCTATCTGCAATATTTGGTTGGGCCGTGTGAAGACGTTCACAGTGACAACCAGACAGGGGCAGGTGGAAATCAACTTTGAACTGGAAGCACATGATTTTTACAGTCTTATTAATGTGAAAAACAGAACTAGTTCATCTTAAAGTCTTTACAGCGGTTACCTAATGCCATCTTAGCATCCTAAGTATTCATGCAATGAGTTTACAGTAGAAGCACTTTTCACAACTCTTTGAAGCCAGAGCGAGTCACTGACAGTCGTCATGTAAATGCTAACAGCGCATTCCTACTTTGCAGAGAATAAAGTCCTCCATACAGATGCAGACACCGCACAATAGACTCATTGCTTTCACAATGTATCAGTAGCGTGGCTTTGCTATGCCCATAGCCATAAACAAGTCGACACGGCATTCGTTGCTCATGCTATCGATCACTTACCAACCTAGCTGGTGCGGTATGATTTGAAGGCTTCAGTTGGCAGTATTTTCCCTATAGCCATTAGCATTAGCCTGTAAAACATGCATATCATGAATAATCCAGATAGTGTCAGCTGGTACCAACCCATCGACCACATTTACGAGAGGTCAGAGCCTCGTTAAAAGTCACTAATGATTGTGTAAACCTATGGGTATTTTGTTTTAGATAATAATTAGTGCGTAAAACATCTCAGCTAAAGGCTAACTGACTTTAAATTGAGATTTCTGCTCTTGAGTTCTTTTAACTATCTAGTGAGCAGTGAACATCCTCTTTTACATGTGACTGGTGAGAAGACCAGACGAATGATCAAGAATGTTTATATACTTTAAAATGGAGATGAGCTTCATTTGTGAAGGAATGTTTGATTTGAAGTCAGTTTGGGGAGCATCGGAAAGTGGTTGTGTCTGAGCAACAGGCAGAGAAAGAGAATTTTGCATCAGTGAGTCAATATGGTTACGCCCATCTCTGTACTTGATTGCGATTATTTCAAAAATGAAAAGCAAATCTGCTGCTTGTTACAGTGAATTGACTCTACTCTAAGGCTTATCAGTTCTGCAGTTTGGAACAGAAGTCAGTGGTCCCGTTTCTATTATTAAGCCATTCAGGATCAGGATCAATATTGCATCTTACAATGAACAAAAAGTAAAATTATGTTATAGTTCAATTCCACGTACCTGAAAAACACCCGAAGAAGTTTTATTCATGTTTATTTTTGTGTTGATGTGAGTGAGCAAAGATTATTGTGTGCTCTTCTAATGTGTGTGTGGCATGCGGCGCAGACATGAGAGGCACAGTAATGCGTGTTTTCTCTCTGACTGAGGATGTGTGCCTAAGGGGAACTCCCTCAGCAGGACGCCTCTCTCAAGCCCGCAGGCCACGCACACACACGCACACACGCACACGCACGCACGCACACACACACACACACACACGCACACACACACACATCCATACCAACTCAGGCCACAGACGCAAACACACTGCATATTTGGTTTGTTCTGTTGCAATAATATGTGAACTCACATTAACAAACTCACAAACTTAAAATGGGGAAAGAAAACAAAAGTTTGAGTGTCTTTTTCTTCTTTCAGTTGTCATGAAGTGAGTCACTATGAGACGAGAGGCGGTGAGACAGATAGATGTGACGTATGACAGCTTCGCACGAACTGGGCTAATTGAATTCTTCAATACTATGACTCAACAATATATGCTTCTATTCTCTGAGTAAACAATATATTTAATTGGAAAGAAGGACCTAAGAAGGTAAGCAGTACTAAATGGAGGGATTAATGTTGTAAATTATAATTGATGATAAAGATTGTTTTGGCAACTGACAGCAAATTAATATGGCAATTAATACAGCAATGTTTACTGTTTTCAGTGCACGCTCATAGGTTCAAATCCCGGACTAGACCAACATCATATGATCTCTCTGGGTGGAGTCTGCGTGTGTGCTGCCCGTGTTTCCGTGGGTTCTCTCCGGGTTCTCCAGCTTCCTCCCACTATCCAGAGACATGCATGTGTGCGTCACTTGGCTAAAATTGCTCTGATTGAATGTGAGAGTGAATGGTTGTCTGTGTCTCTGTGTTAACTCTGTGACTGGTCCCTGTCCAGGGTGTACGCCGCCTAAGGCCCAAAGTCACTAGGATAGGCTCCAGTCACCCGTGACGTCTAACTGGAACAAACGGTAGAAAATGAATAAATGAATACATGTTTTTTGATTGTTCTGAAACAGTAGTGTTATATAAGTCTTTGATTACATACAATAAAATGCATGGCTGTGTATCCTGCTCTTTCCATATCATATATGTCCTTTGGTAAGACATTTTTACATTAATGTGTTATATTGGTGGTGCAGAATGGTCCACGGGGCAGTTGTGGCTTCAAAAGTAGTTCTCCATCACCACCCACTGTGAGGGAACGAGAAGTATCTAAATAATGCCCTAATTGACTAGTCGTCTAATTGTGTCTGTAAAATTACTTTGTACAGTATTTAAGTTGTTAGGGCTGGGACAATGTATTGTTTTGCACTATATTGTCACAGTTTTGTTCTGATACCTGTCTTGTATCGGATTATAATAAAGCACAGTTGTAGTGACATAAATTCTGCGGGTCAGGAGAGAGTACTAACTTTACGTGGTCTGCCAAACACTATGACATGATCAATTCACTTTCATGTGGTTTTATGTTTGTTGCAGACAAAGCTGATGTTGTCATTAGTGTAGTTACTACCATTTTAAGTTCTTAAATTCATTCAGGGCTGTTAATAATGATGAGCCATAATAGTTTGTGTAACATATTGTATCATAAGCGTATCGTCCCAGACCTGTTAAATACTTATTATTATCTATTTATTGTTTGTTTTTTTATGCAAAAGTAAATCGGAAAAGAACTACAACCAACATTTTGATTATGTTACTCAGTCTCTTTGTCTAATCTTGGTTCACAGTTTTGATTGCATCTGGCAGTTGCAAATATGGTTTAAAAAAAAAACAAAAAAAAACTTGCAAGGAAGGCTGCAAATCACATTACATTCTAAACACAAAAAGGTTGACAGTAATGTGGTTCACAGATGGACAGAAAGCCACAAGACACACATCCCTGACACCGGCTGATTGATTATCCTCAGAACTGAAATGAGCAGCGATCAGAGGCGCAGGCCACTCCGCGTGTCCCGTTGCGCTGCTCTGGGTGTTGAATAGATAAATGACAAAATTCACGGCACACTAAAATTTACTATTCTGACCCCTGCCTCCTCCTGTCTCTGCCTCCGCCGCACACGCATACACAAACACAAACCAGTTGTAGATCAGGTTGGATCTGTCAGCAGAGCATGTCTCCTCTGTCAGTGTGTGAGTGTCAGGAGACGAGCAGATGTCTGGAGCTCTGGATGTGTGTGCACTGGTTGGACTCCAGCTGCTTTATAGATATGTCCGCCTAACAAGGCTTCAGAGCTCCATCAGCGGGATCTTCACTCAGTTAATCTCAGCGCTCTGTCTTCACTGGGTTATAGAGGGGGCTGTATCTGTCCAATTAACAAGTCCTTTTGTAAACAGACTGCAGAGACAGACTACACACTGAATACCTGCCTCCACCATTTGGTGTCTAATTAGAAATATGTGCTACTGGAAATGTCAAAAAAATGTTTGTCGGACCAGTCTAGAAGTTTGTCAAAAATGACATTCTAAATTCCGAAATGGAGGCAAAAGTGGAACATAATGTGATTTCAGTGGAGACTCTGGGACTAATCTCAAAATATAAAAAAGGAAGGTTTCACAAATGAAAAACCACTCACATGTGAGTGATGTCAGAGCCTGCGTCAAACATATTTACTGCATACAGCTAGATAGCAAGATACATACTGCACCACAAATTATACTTTTTTGAGACTTGAATATCATTTTAAGGCTAGAAAAAGTATAATTCAATTACAAAAAAAAAAAAAAAAATCAAAGTATGATGGATATTTTTGCTGCTAAAAGTTAAAACCATTAGTATTTAAATCTCATGTCAGTTCAAATGTTTTATGGTCGACTTCACTGTACCTCCATGTCTGATTACATAGTTTCTCTGCACATGACCAATATGATGTTTAATACCAATATAAAAGTAAATAAATAAAAATCAAAGCATATTTTGTCATTTTGCACTGAATCTGAATTCTGTTTACCTGTTTTCCATACATACATTGCTTTAAGATATAAAACTCAAAAAAGCAATGCTTCGGACTCAAAAACAATCCTGAGTAGCACAACATCCATAATACAATGGCTCATTATTGCAAGATGGCCATGTTATTTGATGCTGTCATCATCATTGTTAGTGTGTTGAGTCAGCTCTGTGGACATGTCCAACATGACAGTGCAGTGCATTTCTCCTGCACAAGAAACACACTGACCTTTGCTTTGGACTACAATTGCCTTAGTGAGTTGACATTTCTGCAAAAACAAAAAATACAGTACTGGACTGTGTTTGGATGCAGATACTGCAGCATAAACTGCATTCAAAATATTCTCAATCTAACCTCACTATGTAACTATGTAAATAAAGTGTGTTATTTTTTTATTTTACATTTACCATCATCGATTTGTTTGGTCCTTCTTATGAGTTCAGTACAATCATATTACACAGGAGGATTTACAAGCTTCAGGATATGAAAAATACAGGCTCATTCACCAGATGTAACACAGTAATGTACAGTAAATATTTCTGTCTTAATTGTTTATTTTATTCATACATTATTGATGGCTAGACATCTCTTCAATAAGTTGTAGCGCAGCTGCTGCTTGCTGTGATGCCAAACTCATCATGGAGAGGAGCTTCAGATCTTTGAAATGTTGGCCAATGTGACAGCTGACAGTGACTCATGTGAGACCTCTTCATTTCCAATGGCCGCAGGTTGGTGGCCCGGGTCCTAATGCAGTTTGTGACTCACACAAATCTAATATCTTCAACTCAACTGGAAAAAGGCTTCCACATGGACTCTAAAGACCCTTTTAGGGGGAATAAACTATTTGGCTGCAGTCTAAATGAAGCTACAAAGAGCCTATACATTCTGTAGACTGTGGCTAAATACTAAATACTTACAGTATAAGATCAGAGGACCAGTGAGATCACGCACTGGGGACCAGGCAGAGACATTTAACAAAATGTCTGTGAACCCACTTTGTTGAGAGGAGCTGTTGTTGTGTTTATGAGCTATAGTGTACCACATTTGTGTATCGATCATATTAGTAGACACAAACATAAATGATCAAGTTGCTCTTGGCCCCTTCAAATCAATAAACCACTTGTTTTATGTGAGCGTCTTAAAGAAAACATAACCTGCCGCAGTGCGTTTTAGTACTGGGATAGTTTGCATAATGCTGTGATAATAAATAATGTGCGTTTAGTGATGAATTATGTCTCTAAAATTGCTTGTTGTACAGAAGCAGTTGCAGAAATGTGACACAATAGTTAGTCATCCCACACTTGATATTTTACTGATGAATCCATTTACAATGATTTAGCCCTTGCAGAGAATAAAGGAGACCTACACTCTATTGAAATCCTTTTGAAATGATTTTGACCATGCACCACCATTTGCTTTTTACACTCCAATTAAAAATAACCAAATGAAAACATGCTCCGTTTGAAATGTCCCTTTCATTCTGATGGGCAAACTACAAGAAACTACAAGTAACATTTGTACAATAGAATTTCCAATAGCAACAAGACAAGCGGCGGCTGTCTATTTATATTCTGTGTAAGTATTTTTCTTTGAGCTAAAAGAACATTACAGTACTCCCACTTCAATAACTTATTTGACCCACTGTTACAGGCAGACGAGTGAGGCAGAATTTCTTTAGTGTCAGGGAGGTCACTTACAAAAATCTCCTCACAGCTTTGAGTCAGTGAATGATTAAGCAGCTTGTCCGAGACACTGGTGGGCGTCACAAGTCTCCTCCACCTGAAAACAGTAAGAAAACATGTTTTTTAACTAAATCTCACAGCAATTAGACATTATCACCAAAAGCAAAAATACTACCACAAGCACGATTTTACTGTTCCCACTGCGTATTGAATGAAAAAAATTGCCTTTTTGTGTTTTGGGCCAATTTGTTCCGATGGAGCTCGTGGCAGTCTTTGGTCTCTTTAAGCCGTTAAAAGCTTATGAAATATTAATGTCAGTCCAATTACCCGGCCTTTGACTTAGTAGAGAGGGTTATTTATTACTGCTTTTTGCCCCATTAAGAACACTACCTGGCAACAATTGCACGCTTGTATGATTTAAACAGTTAGTTAATGCTTTTCCCCCCCTTTTTTTTAAATACTGCAATACTTTGGCTTCATAATAACTGCTTATTTTCTACATGTCAACAATTAGACTGTATTGCCAAGGATTCATCATGGTGTAATTACAGTAGAAATTACTGATAATTTATGTGAAGTAGATAATGGACAAATATAAATGTGAGAAACCATGAATAATTAAAACTCACGTCTGTTTTGTTTAATTGCTTCTACTTTAGTTGTGTGAATTATCCCAGGGCTTACTTTGCTTACAGAAATATCTAGCCTGTCTGCAGTAGCAACCATTATAGAGAATATATTCTCAAAGCTCAGTGCAATCAGTTTGTCTTTTTGTGATTTGATTCATCTGATCATAAGAGAGTGCCTTGGTCAAATTTATTCGAAAATGTGTTGTGGCAAAGCACTTGTAGTAACTTGTGCTAAACTGATCTTAGGTTGAGATTATCTTTGCACCATCGTGTAATAACCTCATCAAAAACATATGTGGAGTTGTGTTTTGTTTCACATTGCGCTTATTTAGCCTGCCTCCCTCTCCAGCGCTTACCCCCTCAGGTATACTACACCTGCATGTTGTGTTAATGCTCTGGAAATCAATTCACCTTCACCTCACTTCATGAAAGCCCTCAAATTGCTTTCACCTCATTGTTAGCAACAGAAAACACTGTAAAATACCAGTGGTGTATCTAAGTTTCACATCTGTAGAGGGCACTAAATAATAACAATCACAAGGTCCTGGTTCACTGTTTCTGGGCTGGTGCTGGTCTTGAACTGTTGCTCAAAGTTTTGATCACCACTGCATTCAAAAATGAATGAGTCGCGAATGAGGTGAGGAGAGCAAGAAGCGTGTTATTTTCTCAATTTACTAACTTTACTCCATTTTTCATTCATACACTTATTTACTGTTAAATATTTGAGCAAATAAGATTAGTTTACTATCCAGCACTATCCTGTTTTTCTCCAACCTCCTCACTCTTTTGTATTTCAGTGAAGACAATGTTTCATGTTGCAGACGTACAATAATTATTGTATTTGAACAATTGTTTTGACCCCTGTACGATCATTTCAAAGCTCTTCCAATTGTACAATCATTTTAAAATGCCAGACAAAGTGTCTGCTGTGCTTGTCTGTTGGTCTGATCTGGAGTCCAGCTTGACAGTACATTGACACTACACTGTATTTCTCCCATCTGACACAAACTGACAAACTGACCCAGGATCAGTAGTAAATGGCCATGTGAGCAGAAATAAATGTGCTGTGTGCGTATTTTGTGACATTTGATTGGTCACCACTGAAATGTGCTCTCTGCGCTCCCCAAAACACTTCACAGTAATTGCACTTAGCACACATACACTGGAACAAGTGTTGTGATCTTGTTTTATCTGAAAGGGAAAGTAGAAGTTGCCAAAGAAGCAGCTGCGCAACTCTGACAACAAAACATGGATAACACCATAAGTCCCATGGGTTAATGTTAGCAGTTCAGTTCTGTGCAAGTGTCTTTTTAAGTTTTCCAACAGAATCAGTTCTGTTTTGGCCCAGGTCTTAACCAATGAAGAATATAACTTCACTAACTTTACCATAGCTCACTGTCTTTGTGTATAACTTAAACTGGTCCAGAACTAGCACTGGAAACAGCTTGGTAGAAAGTCTTGTATAATGTTTTAATTATTACGAGTATCCATCGCAAATGAAGGAAGATTAGAATTGTATTTAATTTGTTGCTTTTAAAAATAATATAATAAGCAATAGCCCACACAATACAATACTGTAGGTACTAAACTATAAGCTTGACTTATTTGATTTGGGCCAATTTGAAAATATTAAATGACTCTCAGTAAAAAAGGAAGCTTAACTCTACTGCTCAGTATATTTATTTGGCTTGAGTCTTCTTCCTACCCCTTTGTTCTTACACTTGTTTGACACTAAAGCTGGTGACAATTACTGTCTGAAAGGACACAGCGATATCCCTGAAGATTAAGTGGCTTTATTTTGTGACAATTAAACTTTATGCACTCTCTTCGCTCTCACCCTTCTTATCTCTTCTTTTTGTCCTTAAAACCCCATCGTCCAGTGTCCCCTCTTGTGCCTCCTGTTCAGTCTTTAATTTAAATTCACTCCTCAAATCTGTCCTTACATCTGACGCTATTTTCACTCCCTGTTAAACATTAATAAAGTCTTTTTTGTTCAGGCTTGTCCATATCTGCCTCACTGTGAGATTTGAGGCGCCGTGTAAAGTCAAGTAATTAAGATCAGGTTAGAACTGCGACACACCACACACACGCACACTTTAGATTTATGCCAGAATGTATTACGTTTAGATAGTTATTGAACTTATTATGTACAATTAAAGATAGCAAATGGGTTGTGCTATGTGGGCAAAAAATCCACTATTACTTAGAACCTTGATCCCTTGTACATAGGAGCTTTATTATGGGTTTGTGCCAGACACGTGACCCATACACTACCGGCAGCCATGTTGGTTCTAGTCGCTCCCGTAAAACAAATGTATACTCCAAAAAAAATCTGCATAAACTGCTCAAATATCAGAACTATTCCGATCTTTACTGTTAGCTGTGGCGCTAACATTTATACAACAAATTAAATCGTAAATAGAACAGCTGTATTTTAAAACGCAAATTTGGCTTTGACGAATAACATAGGTTTTTAGCGTACAAGTCAAACATAACTGACAATGAGAAATCTTTTAAGAACAGAAACATGGACTGCAAGTGTCGGAAACTGTCCTTGTGTGTGGTAATAGTGCTGCACTAAGTATGAATTTTTTAAGTGATTTCGAGCTTGTAGTACTTACATTGATGAGCGTCTTTGCTTGTTATAAGTCTGTGTAAAGCCGTGGAAAAGCCGCTCAAAAGTCTCAATATTTGCGCTAAGTGCCTAGTAAGAAGTTAATTGGCAAAAACCGACACCTTTCAGGCAGAAAGTGGGTATATCAATAAATTCCAACTATTGTAGTTAGTTGAAAAGACTTCATGCTATAAGAATAATATAGCAAGTTTGAGGAGCCAATCCCAAACAAATAATGATAAGGTTCAACATGTATGGATTATGCATATGTATGGCTATTTCTTCAAAATCTTCCACAGAGTTACATAAGACTGCACTCTATCTGAAATGTAATTCTAAAATGTCAATGCAGCCTAACTATGAGTTTCGGAATAATGACAATCCAGCACAGTTGTATAGCAATTAACAATACAAAACAAATGTAGTCATTTTGAATGTGCCCCTTTTGTACTGGAAACTGTTTTTGTATATTTAGATTTACCACTCTTATAGTGTTTTATCACTTTCAAAATTTGAGTTAACACAGAAAAAAACAAATAACAACAGTCACGTAGCCCCTCAAATGTTTTAACCACCAGTCTAATGTAAACTAAGATGTTTCATGACCGTTAATACATGAGTACGCTCATTGGGGCTGGAAATTGTTATCTTAGAATAGATTTTAAAAGTATAGGGTTTGGAGCTTTCTGTTGGCAATGTTTTGTGAGATAAATTCATAAATATTGCTAAAAAATAAAATATTAAACGTACACTTTACATACAGATAAGGTTTTAAAATATGTTCTTTCTGCTTGTTGAGCTGTAGGTGCGAAAAGGGTTTCAGGTGTAACAGGCCAGATTAAACCCTGCATAGACTAACCCATAGTTTGGCCAAGGCTAGAGTAAACCAGGGTTAAACTGCCCTAGGTCAAACTACCCTGGGCGGAAAAGTAGCCCAGGCCAAACTCTACCTCTTTGGGCCAGAATACACCCATCTGTTTGCCAATCTCATGTCTTGCTAATTAGACTCAATGAAGCCTAAATGTAATTATTTATTCAATATTTTACATGGCTGGTCATCTAAGAACATTGATTTAATGACACTGATGTATACATCTGGGCTAGTTTGTCATTAGAGAGGTGGAGTCTGTATAAAATCTTAAACTAAATCAACTTCATCTTTACACAGAATGAGGAGGAGTTTATTAACTACAAAATGTGTGAAGAAAATATTATGCATTTTTCATATTATTATTATTATTAGCCAACCAACATGCTCTTGAGTACCTTAAATTTGCCATCTCATGTTTTGAAACAAAAAAAAGATGTATTCATTAAATGACGTTAATGATGACAATAATTTCAGCCTGAATGAAACACTTACTGCACTGCACTGAGTACAACCAGCCAGTAGGTGGCGCTAGTGCTATATACAATCTTGTGAACTTAGCGCTGACAAGACGCTCTAGTGCGGGTTTGCTGCAGCAGTTACCGTGTTTAGACGGCAGAAATGCTCAGAACGAGTTTGCCGATTATTTAAGGACTTAAAACAGCAGGAAGTGTTTGACACTCGGAGGGGCGAGGATTTTCTAATGTAAATTTCTTAAAACAGCGTGAACGCAGCTGAATGCTACTCCAGGTTTGCCTGGAAAAATCCAGACTCACCGCTGTACCAGCGGATGAATCAGGTCGGCATTTGAGTCAATTCGACTTCTAGGGCGGAGCAAACCTGAGCAAACAGGAAGCCGAGTAAACCAATCAGAGCTATCACTGTATAGCGGTCACGCATTTTTAGTGGTGTCCGAATGTCCAACAGGTGAAAAAGTAGTGCACTCAAAATTTCCCACAATGCAACTTGAAAAGTAGTGTCCAGCGGTGGTCACTAGACGGGTCAATATTAACCACAATGCATTGCGAGGGTCGGAATAACTACAGCGAACTGAATGAAAGCAGAAAGAGGAGCTGTTTAAACGAACTGTTGAGCCGAGATTATGAGCAAAACACTTTAAACAAACCGTTAGCGGCAGAGTTCCTGGCGTTAGCCACTTATCTCAGCTTCAGATGTGAATAGATCGCTAATCTCCGGCAAAAAGTTGAATAATACAGTCCGTTTGATATTTCACATGTGATCCGTGATGAATAAAACTTGTATGATGTTTATTAGTCCATAAATATGTGCGTGTCAGGCGGATTTGATCCATATTCATTACAGAAATACATTTCTGACTTTTTTTTTCTCCCAGGCCAGAGTCACGTAACGTGCGGCGAGGAGAAAGTAGTGATCTGTGTGTCCAAACTTTATGTTTGTTGCAGCGTTAGTACTAAACCTACATTTATTTATCACTGAGTGGTAGAAAATGACAGGCACGCACGCTGTGTTTTCTTTGTCAACTGTCTGTCGTGCAGTTCAAAGCCTAACTTAGGTGATCAAATATCACAATGTATTTCCTTGAATGTAATCTGAATATCACCAAAGAGATGGGTCTTCAGAATACATCTTTTTTTAATGTTTTAACATTCTTGTGTTTTAAAGTGCACTGTACAGGGATGTCAAGATTATTAGGATAATCAATAATTGTGATTATTCCAACAAGTCCAAATCAAAACGACCAAACAAGGCGTATGGAGGTATGCTAAAACAGCGCCCCTGCAGGTCATATCTAAATTACAGTTATTAAGCCAATAAGACGTGAAAACAGGACTCACCACGAGTGTTGGAGATTCCAGATTTGCTCCACGTTCAATTTTAGCACAGATCCAGAGAAATCGTCTTTTCTGATGATGACATCCACGCATTCTGGTCACAAACAGTGAAATCCACAATCAAAGAGCTAGCGCTAAACTTCTGTGTGTATCACCCATGGATGTATTAAATGAACTGGATAAGGTACGCCCCCTCTGTCAGATTGATTAGTGGCCGTGCGAGGTACTGCAGCCTCTTGGAACCAGCCTTTTTCTAAAATTGCACATTATGACTGCAGACAGTACTGAATTATTATCGGTATTTAAATAAAATAGAAGGAAATGTTCTTTTCTACCGTTTCTAAAATCACAGAAATTACAGTTTTTCTATGAAGTGACGTCACCGCAAACATGTGCAAGTCACGTGAACGAGCACGTCGGACGATACAAACAGAAGCACGAGGAAAAGGCTCGACTAGCGGTACCTGTAAGTTGTATTTTATTTCATTTCAGACGCTTTCACATGTGTCTAACATGAAGAATACAATTACAATCACACAAGCTAACGTTAACATAAAAACTTGCAAGCTGCGTGGTCGTTCACGTCACTCAAAGCATCATGGGGGATTGTCGTCACGTGGCGCCCTAAAGCAAAGATGGCAGCCTCCGTTTCAGGAAGTAAAACAAAGATGTCAGCCTCCGTATCAGGAAGTAAAGCAAAGATGTCAGCCTCCGTATCAGGAAGTAAATGCGGAAGTGAGAAATTTTTTTGGGGTCATGCGCCAATGAGCACACTCATAAACAGGGCGGCCATTTTGGATTCATCTTCCAGGTTTTATTATAGTTGTATGGTATCACGTGTGTATTCGCGACAGGAAGTGACATCACGGAGGAAGGAAAGGAAGGAAATATATATATATTTCTAAATGTATCTAATAGCAATACACATTCAGTATTAAAAGATGCAAAAGGAAAAGCTATTCTTCTATTTTTAACAATCCAAAATATGAAAATCACCAATAATAAAATAAAGCTTTAGATCTGATTTAAATTCCTTTCCTCTGTTTGTATAAGCTTTTGCAACACCTTTTAAGACCAGAGATTGAAAATGTGCATTATTATTATCTCTACAAAATCCAACAAACTTCATTAAAATAATAATAATAATAATAAAGTAAAAGCAAAGGAAAAATACTCTCACCATGTTGATGTGTCAATCAGTCTTTTTTTTTCCTCGAAAGCAAAGTGGTGGAAAGCTAGACTGCAATCACTGATGTCCTTATCATTAAGATCCTATTTCTGTAAAATATTGCTAAAGCATTTAGATAGATAGACTTTAAGACAAAGGTGTTCTGGACATCGCAGACATCCCACCGGGGCAAGATGAACTCTGGGAATAAATCAGGTCATATCCTCAGCATCTTACCCTTAAATACATCGTTGTGCAGTGTCCCTGTGCAATTAGAAGCATATCATACCATATTTTGCACACAAGGCTGTAGGAAATACAGTGCAGAGATGAATCAGGATGCATACAGCACAAGGTTATCTAAATTAGGGTGAGTTGGTGAATAGTTATGATGTCTTGCATCATTCACTGTGAGCTCAGCTGGAGCCTGTGAGGAGCTCCTGCCTCTTCATCGTCCAGTGGAGTGGGAGCAGTTTGTGTCCTCAGGTTCATGTCACAAACATCTTCTGCATACAGCAGGGCTGTTATATTCTGAACATGATTCACAAACACTCATGTTGGGAGGTTCTGGTCCAAACTCCTGCAATAGTTCAAGTATTGCTGCATCCTTTTTCCATGGTGTAATCTGCAAATTGTAGTGAGACGTAGCATTGGCTACATTGCATTATTTCTTGAAAGATGATTTTATTTATGAACCATTATTTAAGTAGAAAACATATTTAACAATATGAGCTCGAAACCGGAGGATATGTGTATCAGATAAAAGTGTCTTAAGTGTGAGGAGCTGGACAAGAGGTGGGCAGCACCTCAGAGGTTTATGAGCTGTATGTAGAGGAGGAGGAGGAGGCTGAAGCAGAGTGGACTGTTCAAACCCGGCTGTACAATGAGGCTGAAGCTGAGGACTGTTCAAACTCAACTGTAAGATGAGGCTGAAGGTGAGGACTGTTCAAACGGTCCTCAGCTTCAGCACATAAGCTATTTTTGTTGGCCCCCAGGCTTCCTGCTAAATTAGCCCAAATGACCATGACTGTTTACTGCAGGTTTCATCATAACTTAAATAACATAACATAAAATGTTCTGTTTGGTCATACAGACCTAACCTTCTGTTTATTATTTAAGATCACATCATAAGCCATGCACTACTTGTGTGTCAGTTACATAAACTGACCAGCAGGTGGCATGAGCATATCTAAAAATGTATTTGTTTTTATAATGTATCTAGATCAATCAGGGGATAGGATATGTAGGATTACGCATAATTTCGCTGAAGAAAGTGAAAAATCAAACATAAATTAATTAATAATTAATTAATAAAAAATGAATCACAGACTTCCTTCAGACGCTCTGTGATGTCACTTCCTGTGGCGGATACACACGCGATACACACAGAAGTTTAGCGCTAGCTCTTTGATTGTGGATTTCGCAGTTTGTGACCAGAATGGGCGGATGCCGTCATCAGAAAAGACGTTTTTCTCCGAATCTGTGCTAAAAGTAAACATGGAGCAAGCCTGGAATCTCCAACACTGGTGGTGAGTCCTGTTTTCACGTATTATTGGCTTAATGACTGTAATTTATATATGACCTGCAGGGGCGCTGTTTTAGCATACGCCTATACACCTTGTTTGGTCGTTTTGTTTTTTTTAGTGCTAAACAAACAACCAAATAGGTCGTTCTTGATGTGAGGACAGTCTAGATTATTTTGTATCTGGCTGTTTTTGTCTCTTAATTTTGTCACTCAAAAAGTTCATAAAATTAGCAATGAAAGAAAATTAACAATTTCTTGTTTGGTCACAAGCTCAGTGATCATGAATATAGTTATAATATAGTATAGTTAAATTATGGCATTTCTTCTCATAATAATCGTACCTGAAAGATTTGATACCGTGACATCGCTAGCATTGGGCTTCGAATTTATTCAAATGTGATTAAGAGCCGGTTCTGACTGTGACCATTAACACACACCCATTGACACACTTGATTCATTCCTTCAATTATATCAATCACATATTAAACAGCAAGTGTTATCTTAATGCCTAATTACCAATTAACAATGAGGGATTAACTGACAGTGGTGCTCGCACAGACACATCTCCACAGAGTTGGCTAAGTGTGTGTGTGTTCGGTCCGTGTGTGTGTGTGTGTGTGTGTGTGTATGCCTGATTGAGCTCGGGCCTAATCAGCTGTACTGGGCTGTAGTTCTGGTGCAGCTCGCCACCTCCAGTGCAGATCCATCATTCCCCACATTGCACAGTGTCGTCACGTTTTATCTCAAGACACGCCTGCTCCATTAATGGGGATGGGAGTGAGGGCAGCCTTTTATGTCATTAGAAAAACATGATACGCCAATGATTTAAGACGACGCCGGAATTGTGCTTAACACGTTCGACAATACACTGCGACTAAATAATGAGTGGGTGTCGTTGCATCTTATCTTCTAGAAGTGGGAGTGGGACTGACGCCGGCTTGATTTAGTAAGCCAAAGGTAAGCTCATAAACACATTGCGCTACATGGCTCAATTAAACAAGCCTTACCTCAAAAGCTTTTGTTTCCCTGTAATGCTTTAATGTGTTTTTTTTTTCTTTTGTCGGAAAGACGTTTTAGCTGATAAGAAACCAGCAGGAGGTTCGCCACTCTGAAGGTTATATTTATGCGATTTATCCGGAGTATCTGTTTGTTTAGCGGTCACGAAAGCAGGCTTACATAGAAGGACGTGCTCGTTTTGTAAGAGCAATGCGGAGAGTGCGAAAAGTCAACCTTACACGACCGTGCGGACATTATTTGCATCTCATACTAATTGGGCTGCGGCGTATATACACAGCCACTTTGATGCAAGTTTATTCCGATGGAGCGCTGGTAAGCATTGTAATAGCGCATGGTGCATATATTTACATATTCCTTCGTGGGTTTAAGATTGAGTTGAAATTGAGCCCGTGGAGTTTGTGCCTCTGGTGAATTTAATTTGTTATGACACTTTTCCTGATGTAGAGGGCTGAATTATCTGGAGTGTGCGGCTGCGCTGGCCGACCCACTCGCACGTTCAGCCGGGGAGAGAGTCCTCAAAGTAAGGGGCAGAGGAGAGAGAGGGGGAGTTGGTAGAGGGAGGGAGAGATCAAAGAGAGAGAGAGAAAAGAGAGAGGGTAGAGAGACCGTATCTGCAAACAGGGCAGGTATGCAAGTGTAGGACTCAGCAGGAGATAACAGACTTCTCCTTTAGTCGACTCTCAAGGACTTTGCAAAGAATGAATGCCACTGGGATTTGGTCCTGGCCCACGTTAAAATGAAATAACCCTTGCATGTTCTTTTAGTTTGTTCATATTCTGAGGGAATTTTAGACATATTTAGCACTATTCGGACTAGATTAGTTTTACCATACAGTCAAAGGCTTTAATAAGGGACCTCGGGTTAATTGTTACTCCTACTCCCGCGCAAATTTTCTGTGGAAATGTAACTGAAACTTCTCATGAATTTTACATCCTGTAATTCAGCAAACTCAGAAGCCCTCGAGTAAGTTTGGTCCTATGTCTGTGATCTGGGCAGTTTTTAGTCCGTGCGTTGTAGCTAAATAATAATTTTAAAAAGTGCATTTTATTGGAACTAAATAATCATATTTATTCACCACAGACCATTATCCAATCCAATGGTAAAGACATGACCCAGAAGTACAACCCCAATTTCACATTCTCAAAGGCATAAAGTAGTATTCTCCAATACAGTAGATGGTGGAATACACTTTTCTTGCTGGTGTGTAGTCCGCCAATACACTCAAAGAAGAAGTTTTGAGTTAGGATGCTTTTAATGCACAGTTTGTATCGAGGGATCGTGTTGGCGTGAGTGGATCATAAAACAGAGACTACGGTAGCTCATTGATAATATGATTATGTGGATGTCGTTCAGATCGCCATAATGTAAAGAAGGTCTCGTCGCTCTACATTGCAGTACAGGTACATAATGGTAAAAACAAACCAAAATTTTTTTTTAAATAGAAGTAACGCAACCAATATGAATGAAATAAAAGGTTCTTGTTTCAGTGTGTTTGTCAGTTTACCAATACGCCATTTCCAGATTAAAGTTTGTAAAAACAAGTAAATTACTCACAAAAACAGAGGTGTAATTTAAATTTGACACACATCTCTAGGTAAAACTAATCCCTTCCGAATAGGGCTTTTGTTGAGTGAAATGTTCCGAGAAGTCACATTTGAAGATTTCTTTTCAACTTATTTCACAAGGATTGAAAGATGAAATCATATTTAGATGCAGAAAAGGTGTGTTGATATAGTTGTTGAAATTGATTTGGGGAAAAATAGCACGAGGATTTGATAGTCAGTCCATTATTCAAAAGTTAACTTATTTTTTTAAAGGATTTGTAGTGACTGATGGATTCAATCTGAGCAAACACTGACAAACAGTTGTTGTCCAATGTCACTTTTCTGAAATTACCTGTCGAGCATAAAACTGGACCAAAAATACCTTATTCTAACATCAAATAATAATGTATACTGTATATATAATGCACGTCTTCATCTTCTCAGAAATGTATTTGATTTGAGACATATTTCCTTTTTTTGTTAACTCAAACAATGACCCTTCACGAATGGATTTTTTGGTGTAACAAATAAAACTATTTTGGTGACTTATTACAGTCAACAAATGCAATGTAAAATATAAAATAATATGAATGATTTATATTGATATTTTGTTTTTCACATTTTGCAGACTTTATAGATCACAGCTCAAGCTTTTTAAACTATGTCTCTGCACTCATAAAGCAAACAATGTTGATGCAATCCAGCCCAATGATGCCTTCCTAAGTGGGAGCACCATAAATGGTCCATCTTTTCAATAAGCGCCTGTTGTGCCTCAAATGTGACAGCTGGGCAGCAGTCTGGAAGGACAACTGCGCTCATCAAGTCGACCAGGGATTCTCAACTATCTCAGCTGGGACACAAAGGGTCCAGTTTGTGTTGAAATGGATGACCTCTCAGCCTCACATGTAGACACACAAACACACACCGACACACACCGACACACACCGACACACACCGACACACACCGACACACACCGACACACACACACACACACACACACACACACACACACACACACCTGCAGTCTCTATCACTGTGTCGCTCTCCAAGGTCCTGAACACGTTGCTAGATTGTCAGGGCACGCAGCGCTAATCCTGCCGGGGCCCATTCTTCTGTCAACATTGTGCAAGTTTAGAGGTGCAATGTCATGGAAGAGGAGAAGGTGGAAGATATTATCAGAACTACTTCCCCCATGAAAATAGTTGGCAACAATTTCCAGTACTTGTCCTTCCGTACCATGGGGAATCTGGAAAAAAATTAACATCACAATTTCAGTTTTATCATGATTCATGTACGCTTTGATTTTTCTACTGCCTTTAAGAGGTAAATGAAGTCATCTGCGTCATCTGAAAATTCACACTTCACTGTGATTGAACCCAGCTTTCAAGAGCCTTATCGAGTCTAATCAATAAGAGAAAAAAAAAGAAAAAAAGGATGTTTGAGGAAACAAACTGCATTAAGGAGAGAAGCAGTGAATCACAACATGACAATATCGCCAAAATAGCAGATTGGCGCAAGGATGAGATCATGCTTTTTTACTAGGATATTATTCTGGGATACATTCTGTCAGTCTGGATCTTCACTCGGTCATTCTCTACCACATTTTGGAGGTGTTTCCCATTTTGAACATGGGGTTTCCAGTCCAAACTCTTCACAGAGTATATATATATATATATATATATATATATATATATATATATATATATATATATATATATATCAAAATTTTAGAACTAGTTGAATAAATGGCAAAAGTCACATTTTTCATGGTTGGATCTTAACAGGGTAGTAGAGCTTCAATAAGCAACAACAAATGAGAGTGAGACAAAAAACAAAAGTTTGAGTAAACATTTTATTGAAAACAAATTAAATTAAACAGAAAAAGGCTGTTCTGCAGCTGATCAAAAAAAAAAAAAAAAAAAAAAAAAAAACAACCCCTAAACCCCCAAAACAGAAATTAAAGACTTTTGGGGGTATTTTGTGTCTTTTTGATTGATTACATTCAATATACTTGCTATTCCAATTCTGCACATCACCAAAATAACAGATGCAATATATTTTTTGTTGTTGTTTCTCTTGGGGCGGCAGTAGTGTTTGTGTCAACAGTTGTATGAATGTGTGTGAATGAATAGGTGAGTGGTTCCTTGATGTAAAGTGCTTTGATGGCCTTGAAGGTGGAAAAGCACTTTATAAAAATGTGACCAGTGACCATTTTACTATCTCTCATATTTACAGTTCCAGCCTACTCCTATTAATATTGCTAATCAATTACAGCCCCAATGTTATTATATGTAATTGAGTAAAGGTTTATTTTTTCCCTCACAAAGAACATATGGTACATCCCAGGACTCATGTTCAGGTTGTGTTTTTACTTTGACTAATTTGATCAGGCCTGCTTGCTGCTTGTTAAAGCTTGTTAGCGCCTCAGCTTCTAAAGCAGCTCACCGCATACATAAGCAGGTGTTTCTGTAAGGAATGGGAGAGACCAAAACACAGCTAAAACTTCACACTCTTCTCAACATGAAATTTGTAATTGTATGTTCACCGAAATAGTCTTGAATAGAGTATTGAGTATTGAATAGCATTTTACCGCTCTTTTGTGGAGCTGAAGTTGTGACAATCTTGTAAAGAATGTCTATGTTTTGCTCAGGTGTTGCCTTTTCACTGTTGCTGAACGTTTCACATAAAACAAACAAATGTTTTTTGGACCACCAGGAAATCCGGCAGTTTGTCTAGTTCATGTGAAGTAAACATCCCTGGTCAGTGGACAACAATAGCTAAATAGTTGTTTTCAAATCTGATTGCTTTTCTAAATACAAATGTGTACAAATCCATTTCGTGCACTTATATTCACCTTATTCCAGACGTTGCCGTGGGCGCCGCCATCTATTTTATTTTTGTATTAGCTTGCACTGAGCAGGCGAGCTCAACTAAGTTCTACACGGACTACAAAGGCCATCCAGGAAATTGGTGCATTTCTTGTTGATGCACGTGTACATTTTACACAAATTTATTACAGTATTTTAGCAGCGAGACTTTTTCCCTTGTTCACCGTTTGCTTGAATGGAGTTAACGACAACCTGGAAGTGCCGTTACACGTGAAGTGAGGATCTGTAGCAAGAAGAGACAAAAGTGGGCGGGGTATAAGGTGAATAAGCCATTCTTCAATCAGAATGACGGAATTCTGACACATTTGTCAAAAACATGCAACATATTGACCCTTTGTACGTGTCATCACGGAAGGCCCACTTTGCCATGACGGATAGCAGAAGAGCCATCTGTGTACGAAAAATGATGGAAGCTCTGTTGAAATCTGCAGATTTGATTGATTTTACAAGTAAAATGGTGATCCCCAGGAGTGAGGCATGTACCAGGATGTGCACGCTTGTGTTTTACACTCGATCTATTCATTCTGACTCAGCAGCAAATAAAAAAAAAAAAAAAGAAATAATAATAAGAAGAAGAAACTTACAAACAAAACAAAATATACATTTTCCCGTCAAACTGTTGTCACCTGCTGTGTTTTTGGAGCATTATTGCCCAGATCAAAACAATTTCAAATTGAAGAAATATTTATTATGAGATTGTTGGACTGTATGCTAATTTAAAAAACTACACAAAACACTTCTACATTTGGTAATATTTTCTTCCGAGGCTCTGGTGTTACTCACGTGTGCTCCAGTGGTTGTCAGTTGTGAAAACAGCCCTGGTTTTTCATAGTTTGTGATGTTTTGAGGCTAATGCTAAGTCCCCCTAGTGCTAAAATATGTTAGTACCAGGCTATGGAATGCAATGTTTTGTTTACTTACGCCGTAAGTGTCAGCAGTGATTAGCAGTGATAAACAAAAAGAAGTGGAAGCACTCAAAGTACTGCTAATGTTATAAAACGATCATGAGACGATATGCGATAAACGCCTATCGTCATTTGCAAAAGCCAAAAGAAAGAAAATTAACTTTGTATTTCGTTCATTGATTCTGTATAAATCTGCAATGTTTTTCAGTCCCCTGGGTCAGCTTTCAGATGTGCAATATTTACTTTCTCCCAAAAAATTAGCTTTTTGAGCATCTAAAAGATGTCCCACTTCCACTGACAACTGAGATCAATAAGCACTAGAAGTAGCCATCACCCAATTGCGGCTTTTTGCAATGCAGCGTTCACTCTTTTCTGCCGTCCGATAGGGCGCACCCACGTGATCATTTGACAAAGGTGCAATGGGTCAATACCAAACAAGGCTAGACACTTCACCCACCTTGCCTCGTATGGTTATTGTCAGTCTGCCCCAGTGAAGCTGGGGCTACAATAGCATCTTACCACTGTTGAATGTGGAGTAAAAGAATAATGCTCCCATTTGTAAAGCGGCTTTGAGCGTCTGGAAAAGTGATGTTTAAGACTAATGTAGCAATATTCATTATTATGTTATGTTGCATTGAATAGCAGCCTTAACTGTAACCCACACTTCGAGAATCTAGTTAGAGCGAAAAAAAGATGACAGTTGAATAGACAGTCTTTGTGCTATAAATACATTTGCATTCAGCTCCTTTGCCTTTTTATGTTACATTTCTTCGTTTTTCTCTTCTGTTCTATTAACACAAGCAGGTGGAGCACAACCTGACAGAGCTTGCTTATGAACGACACCTGCTATTCTTTCAAACAAATATTGTGTTAAAAAAACACACAAACTAACACACACACACATCTGAATAAATACCCTGCCCAGTGTGAGAGCTTTGTCGGCAGTTACCTTATTGGGATTGGCTCTTCCTGAAAGGCTGCGAGCATGAATACAGTGGCCTTTGAAATGAGCATATTTTTAGATCCACGTCAAGCCCTTCCACCCTGGGACACCATTAAGTCACACATTGATCAGGGAGATTGGATTTTCTCCTCTACATCATTATCGTGTGCGGTGTTGTTCAATAGCCGGGCCACATCCACACACCTGCCTTGTGATGATTCTGCAGATTCATAGAAAGGTGAGAATTGAATTAGACTTTTATTTTTTCACTAAACAAGACGGCAATATTAAATCTGCGCAAAATGTCTTGGAAAAATAAGGTTCAATCAATGCAGCCATGTTAACATAATGCTGTTTAATATTCTCATTCAGCATTAAAAGCAAGATATAATTTCATAATGTTATACTTGTTGTTAAATAAGTCATGCAGGTCACCCGTGGAAATAACTTTATTTATTGTATAGTGAGAGGTCAAAAATGTGAATGGTCTTTTACCGGTTAATTTCCTGTGTGACTGAGTCTGATGTTTCAACACAAAACATTTGGCTGTTGAATTCCATTACCATATTGTCTTGTTTAGAAAGGCATTTTATGTGGAAACAAGTACAGTAAAAAGCTTGTGAAATAGAAAAATTTAAAAGTAGAACATTTTCTCCCCCCTAATCAATTTTTGCCTTAGTAACAATTCTTTTTCACTTGGCTTGGCTCCTCCCACCAACACCTTCAAAAACGTTTGCGCTGGCTAATCTCTCCAACAAACAAAGGGAAACGTCTGCAAAAGCATTGTTAAGGTACATATCTTCTGTTTATTGGCAGATTTGTTGACTTAAGTCATGAGTTTGTGTTACTTTTGTCTGTTTGAAAGACACGAAGGTTGTGAAGGCACCTAAAAAAAATGTGCTGAGGACAAATCACATTTTCAAACTAGCAGAGTGCTTAGAGTTTATTTTGGGTGTTATGCAATTAACAACTTTTCATTTAACTGTAAATGTGTTTTGTGTTCCAAAGACCTGATGAGCAGCACATGCACTGACTGAACAAATTGGAACGTTGCACAAACTGATAGAACGAGTGTTAAGACGAGGAGGAGCTGCTGGAAAGATCAGAGAGATCAACAACACACTCCATCAGGTTTGCTTTTCCTTTTAGTTTGAAAAAGTTGCAAAAGAGGCAAACATTTGTTCCATCAGAAACAATACTCCATCTCTTTAATGTACGTGACCATTTTTGTTTTTAAGTTATGAATAATTACAGAATATTGACACTCAGTACCGGTACATATGGGATAGAAATGTGTCACATTCTGTTTATTTTAAAGGAACAATGTAAACTTCTAAGATTGTTCAGTATTGCCATGTGGAGATGACCACTTGAACCTCACTAGAACCAGCTCCATTATCACTGAGGGAACGCAAGTAAACAAGGTGCTGTGCATAATATGCTTTGGTCTTCTAAACTCTGTCTGAATTTAGACACAGGGAAAAGTGCTATAATTCCTGTTCTGTGTGTGTGTGTGTGTGTGTGTGTGTGTGTGTGTGCGTGTGTGTGTGTGTGTGTGTGCGTGTGCGTGTGCGTGTGCGTGTGCGCGTGCGCGTGCGCGTGCGTGTGCGCGTGCGCGTGCGTGTGCGCGTGCGCGTGTGCGTGTGCATGTTTTTTTAGGGAGTTTCTAAGTTAATTTTCAGATCACAATATTATGTCAAACCAACAACAGAAATGTGTTAGACATGTCTTTAAACATACTAGTTGAGGTTTTTCAGACAAATACTCTTATTTGAATCACATTTTGCATGTTTTGAAAACAAGATTCATGGTAATATCAAAATGTTGATATATTACCCACCTCTACTTTGACATGTAGTGGTTAGATTTGCAAATGTTACAATGTATAATCTGTACATGTTTACAGGTAATAAAATCTGTCAAATTGAATGAGTTTGTTTGAGATAATTTATTTTAATAATATATTACAAAAACATGTTCAGTCAATATAAAAACACTTTATTGATATAAAGAAAAATTAAGTTCTTAGTACTTTAATATGCTACAATCCTAATACCAACAACTCAAAAACTTGACTTAAAAAAGGTGTTAATTAGGGGAAAAAAAAATCAAATCAATCAATCAACCAAACTGACAAAATGACATTGGTTTAAGTCTATTGCTCTCTTGTTGACACAACGCAAAAAATTGAGTGCAGAGGGTTCCATCAAATTTTCTTGTTGGCCCAAGTCATTAGTTTTTGTTATACTAGAACGGCCCACTGCTTAAATGGCTGAATATTATTCCTGGGAGGATTATTAATTATAATAGGATGATTCTGCAAAGAATGCTCATCAGTGATGGTCCACAGCAGACGATCTCTGACCTTCAGGATGCACTGTGTGAACACTTAATTGAAGTTTATTTAATGTTTGAATAATAGGGCAAATGATCACAATTGACTGCTGGTGCATATATACAACAGACTGCAACTATAAGGCCAGTCATTAGGAATCAAAAGAGACTGACGTGATGAAGTCACTTACTTGACCTTTTGACCTACCTGTCCATATTTGGTGAGTTTTTTTTCCCTGTTCATCATCAGTTCCAATAACAACTGATTCATGAAACAATTACATATTTTGCAAACAGTTTCTGTGTCCTGTGTTGTTTGTTAACAAAATCTTGGTGTCATTTTTAAGACTCCTTTTTCTTTTATTTCCCATCTGTGCCCATCTTTTGATTAACTGCATTACTCAGATGATTAAAAGGCATCTAAAGCACTTTGAGCATAGTGAGTTTATAGGAAACATAACAAAATACAGTTTTAATAATGATCTCATTTAAATTATGTATTTTTAACATAGTGCATTTTCATTTCAAATGAGTGTATGCAATATTGTATGACCACAGCCTATTGTAAAGTGAGACTCACCTTGTGCTCACTTTTTGGCAGTAGTGGAAAGTAACAAAGAACAAAAGTAAAATATACAATACTATGGTGGATGCTTTATACTTTTACTTCACTACATTTGAGAGCAGGTGGTAGTCCATTCTTCTTTACTACACTACAGCTGGACCAAAAAGTACTTTGCATTGTTTTGGCAGTTATTTTTAGCACGTTCATGGTAATATTCTCCATAGGATTTTAGAGCAAACAAAAATATATAAATGAAATTATGTAGAAACGTTAAGATTTTGACTTGAATTGCTACTATTGACCCAGGATCAGCACAACTCTTTATCAAAATCACTACATTTAATTTATAGTAACACAAACTCAAAAGTAAAATAAAAAATCTAATCACCTGGTGTCCATCCATTTTTTACCCTGACAAAGATTTTGTAGAGGAGTTTTAATCTGCACATGAAGACTGCCTCAGATGTTTTTATGCTTCGTCACTAAATTGAATACTTTATTAGTTCTCAAAATCCGTAGGAGCAACTTTTACTGTAACCCTTGAAGTAAATTTTTAAACGGGTACTTCAATACTTATACTTGCGTTATGTCTGTATACAGATACTTATATTTAAGAAACAAAATTGAGTACTGCATTTGGATAAACGTCTGTGCATGATGTAAGGGCAACACTGGGGGACAATGTAGGCTGAACACACAGTGAACCTTGCACACGCTCTCTGTATGGATTTAATTGCTTTCATGTTTGTAATTATGTCTCGGCAGGAAGCAGAACGGAGCACCTGGAGCAGTGCAGTGGACTTCACCTCACCCAAACCCATTACATTCAAACCATTCAAATCAGACAAATAAAGGCTGGCATCCCTCTTGTGCCTGATACTTAAATGTAACTCTAAATAAGCAGTGCAAATTGTTTTTAAAAGCCATTTATGCTTTTCAGAACAGTCAAATTCAGTTTCAGATTGCAAAACACCAGCGCTGCAGGCATCGTAGTGACATTCAAAAATGCCAGTGTTGCAAAATGGTTAAATTGCTCTCAAACTGTTTTTGTTGTTTATTTGAGCAATACAATCACTCTAGGTCTTTGTATGTACAACGAGGGTCGTACATACAAAGGCAAAGACAAACACACATAAACGCGGTGACTAACATACTCATCTGTTACCACATTACACCTGTCAGGGCAGAGATTTCCCGCACTGTGTTTGATACAACTCTGGCTTTTTCATTTGGGGTTCAAGTGGTTTTAATCAGAGGTACCGGCAATGGGTTTTATTTCGCAATCGCTTGCTAGTCCATTTCAATAAGAAAGGGTCGTTTTTCAATGTTTTGGAGACTGTGTGTAGGTACGGATTGGTTTCTGGGGACTTATTTTTGCAGGAAGTCATTTTTGCAGCTCACAAAACTGAGAAATGATTATGACAAAGAAAAGGAGCAGACTGAAATCGCAGTTAAAAAATAAAACATGCATACATTATGACATCCAGCCTCTGGGGGTTGTAAGCTATTTTTTTAATGCCAGTCTGAAAGGGTATAGTGTTAAAACCTGGTTCTGGTACAATGCAAAAGGTGAAGAAGTACTCAGTTTTGTTACTTAATTAAACATACGGGTACATGAACAGAATAATTACTCAAGTAAACAGATTTCAATACCTTTTAAGAGTCAAATTTAGTGATTTTGATCATGAATTGTGCAAGTCAACAGCGACTGAATCTTATTTATCAACTTATTTTTATTGTAGTTTTTTGGTTGCTCAAAGCCGGGACTGGAACTCAAAACCTTTTGGCAGGATGTCATCATGAACATGTTAAAAATAAACCGAGGAAAGTACTTTTTACTTTCCAGTTCAAAATTAGACAGCAGACGTAGCAAATGTAGTAAAATTAAAGTAAAAAGTATCCATTGTAAAATATACTAAAGTGAAGTAGAGTTACCTTAAAATCTGAAACGACTTTTGTACTTTGTTACTTTCCAACACTGTCTAATACAGGGGTTCCCAAACTTTTCTGGCTGGGACCCCCAAAATAGCCATGCAGCTGACTCAGGACCCCCAAAGCAAAATGAAAAAGAATTTTTAAGTGTCAAAGCATGTTAAATCAGGTTTAATATTGGTTATTGGAATAGTTTATTGTCTTATTAGACCATATTTCACTAAAATATACTGTTTTTAATTTGAAAAATAGAGCAAATACAGTGTCAAGTATATTCAAATTAGATCTTGGAAATCATCTCGCGATCCCGACTTTGGGAACCACTGGTCTAATATACCCTCCATAATTCCACCCATTTTGACTTATCACTACACATTAGAAAGAAGACCATTTACAATACCAGAGGAAAAAATAAAATGAAGAATAGTGAAGTATTTGCCAACTCTAGCTGAAATATATGAAACCAACCTCAAATATCCCTCATAGTTATTTTTAAACAGTGGCTTTGACAATAAAACATTCCAATGTCAGTGTCAAGGTCTTTGCAAGTTGTTGATGAAATAACAGCTTCTTGCATCACTTTCTATGACACAGATGGAGATTGGAAACACATCTGCCTTATTTCATATTCCACCTGCAACAGTCGTCACCCAAGAGCAGTTAATGAAGTGCACTTTCATTTGCCTTTACTCACCCAGTAGACTACTTTACATTTGCCGTGTTGCTTACTCGACGTTTGTTTGTGTTCATCTCTGAAATGTTAAGAGCACTGGAACTTAAGGGCTGTATGTAATTAAAATACCTTGCTGATTAACTTCATGCTGTGACTTTTAGCTGTATATGTTTGTGTGATATTTATGGGTTCATTAAAATTTTCATCACAGCTACAAAAACTCTTTTAATTGGACTAAAATAGCTGTGGTTATTTGCAAAGATATAGTTTATGGATTGCTCTCCAATATTCTTTTACAGTTGTTTTTCCAATCACTTTGCCATTAAGGGGTACATTTTGACACGAATTCCGAAACTTGCAACATGGGGAGTAAACACGCTCATATTGGCACAACTTCATTTCCATTTTCAAGCCTTAACTTTTATTTCAAAACGACAAAAACAATACTTGAAACACAAAAGGATGTTTGAGCTGAAATGCGCCTTCTGATCTGAACATGGCGCACTCCGGTTAGATTTCTGTCCTGCTTGCTCTGATGTCACGAATACGTTGGTAACGGAAAGCTCGTGAGATCCAGACAGGACAGTTGATCAGCACATCTGTCAGCAGTGAACGTGCAGATCATTGGTCTTTTGTGCTCAGTCATCTCCTACTCCAGAGTCTTCAAAGCAGCAAAGACTCATGATCATTCCTAGGCTTCACGTGTTGCCTAAAGCTCATCCCAAGTTGAAACCATTTACAAGAGAGCCGTCTATTTCATGATCAGCAACTTTTTGTTGTGAGAGGCAAAAGGGGGCTTTCAGACGTAGGCAATACACGAGAACCGTGAGGGAAACTTGAGGCAGAGGCAGTTCTCGACTTGTGAAGTGTCTAGCTTGAGCCGTTTTCCCATGCCCTCTGCAGTCTCAGTCAACTCGCGCCAATCATTCAGGTGCCACAGTTCTCCCAAAGAAACCTATGATAATCAGTCTTAATTCTAATCAGTCTCTGATTGCAAATGTAAAAACTCTCTTTGCACCTGTAGTCTCTCTAACAACCAAGAACTACTTTTTTTTTTTAATCAAAGCCCATTGTCTAAAGACACATGAATCACAAATCAAAGACATAGTGTATACTAGAAAGGTCTTGATCTACAAACTCCATTGTCCCAGTCCAAAGCATGACCGGTGAGGATTTTTTTGCTTTGAAAAATGTACAAAAGTGTAAAAAACAAAAACGGTTGTTGTATTTTTTTCTGGATTTTGAGTCATTTTGGGCCCTGTCCCAATGCTCGGTCTACACACTTGACTGAAGTGTATGTGTGCATCTGAAAGTGCATGAAATGTGTGAGTGCTCACGTGTGGTAAATATGACAGTTGGGACAGTCCGCACTTCAGGAAGTTGTGAATGCGATAAATAAAGAATAAAGTGTAAAATGGCTGTCAGCGTGTTGTTAAACTGCAGTTGAATTAATCAGAAAACCACAGTCCAGTTTAATTTGGAGAATAAGAACAGCATTTAACATGAACAGTACCCATATGTATTCATCAGATTATCACTTTTAATGTTAAGACATTCCTTTCCATTGTATCCCGTTTGCGCTAGCTGCTAAATTGCTAATGTTCAAGTGCTAGTCCTAACCCTTTGAAAACATGACAATGAAATGCAATGTCGGGAATGTACTTCGCTCCACACTTGCTGAATATTCACAGAGAAAGTTGTGTTGAAGTGCAACATTCTAAAGAATTGGGACACCCTGCACACTTAAGAACTTTGTCGTGACGCTCATTTGAAGAGCCCAAGTGGGCAGGCGAGTATTGGGGCAGGGTCATTTGTGCTGAAAGCAACAAATTCCAGCGCTGGATTAAGGAGGCCATCGAGATCCACAAGCAAGGTCCAAAGAACATAAACCATGACGAGGAGCCTACACTTTATTTCACACATAGGATGCAGTCATGAAGGCGCGAGAGAGTAAAGAGGAGTGAGCTGTCTGTCAAAACCACGTCAATACATCGTCCTGTGACGCTTCTGAAGGCTACTGGAAGTAGCTAAAACATGGAAATCAGGTAAACAAACATTCCTGTTTCACCAAGAGAAATAGTAGACAGAATTAACCTTCACCAAAGATAATTAATGATAGGCCTTAGCAGTGCGCTGTAGAAATTCTCACTAGACTTTCACAGATTAGTTTTAAAGTGATGTGCCTGCTTTTTTGCTGTCTTAAAAACGTGAAAAACAGTCCAAAGTTATTTTATTCCTCCATTTACTTATGCTTTTCACAATTTTCCAAGGCCAGAGTGGAGTTTTAATTATAAAACACTTTATAATTGGATGCAAACAGGCCAGAGCAATCTCATTTTGACTTTAAGAGGTGCTTTGAGTAGTTGAAGTAGTTTTCTGCACCTGAAATGGCTAGTTCATACAAAAGAAGAGGGTCAATATTTAAATACAGATATTGGTGGCAAAGTTTAGATGTAATTTGAATTTAGCTATTGGAAGATGGCAAATAATGTGGGACTTTCCTTACATTTTATAAGAGAAATAACAATAATTCAGACTGTTTTACACTTTAATGCGTTCTACTACATCATCCTACATACATTTTTTTTTTCAAATCATATGTATGCACGGTACAACAAATGAAGTCAAAAGCTACTCCCACACCTGGTGTAGCTCCATTCACAGCGTGATGACATCGCTTTTTAAAACAGGAGTGGTGGAACAGTTACAGATTCTTTAATACATTTTACCTGTTTTGACTTATATTTTAATGTTTTTATCTTAAATTAAATTATTTATGTTCTTAAACATATGCAAAAACTTTCTTAGAGACTTAATGGCTCACACGGCTACATATGGTTAGCTCTCTAAAGTGTTCTGAGAACTCCTGCTCCAGCACTTGTCCACACGGAGCTCTTCACGAATCCTGTCAAAAGCCTGAGAGGCAGAGGTCCACCGCTCAGAGGTTCAGTCGGACTCAAGCTACCTCCTGACAGTCGAGTGGAAGTGTGCTGGCCTTTTTGTGCATTGCAGTTCTTCTGAAGCTCTACAGGTACGAGTGTGTGCTCAAGAGAGAGAGCCACAGAGACGCAGAGAGAGAGAGGCTGCCTTTGATATTTATTTGAGATAGTATTCCCATGAGGCGGTCTGGGCGGAGGAGTAGAAAGAGGAAGAGAGAATCCTGGAGTCAGAGATGAGCAGGAGAACAGCACAGCCCACTGCGAGAAAGTACTAATAAGTTCCACCTCTGTGCAGTACCTGTCTGTATGTATTTCTCAGCCCGACGGCACTCCACTCAACCATGTCAACCAGAACATGGCTGAAATTTGTTCTCAGTCAAAACCTCTTTCTCGGTACAGAACTCCTTCCTGTGCATTGCAAATGAGAGAAAACTGTTCGGAACAGATGAAGAAAAAAAAAATCCTGTCGAGCTAAAAAGGCTAACATTTACTAAAATGTCTTCCTTATAAAGCACTATTTTGATCATTTGAATTTACTTTTGATATACATATTGTTATATTTATTATGTCTTTTGTCTTTTATGTCTACATTTCTCCACTCTTTCATCAGTAAAGTTCTATCTTATCTTTGTGTAAGCAGTTCCATACAAACTGTGGTAGATGAACTGCAGTATAGATTACAGATACAGGAGCAAAAATTAGTAAAAGTAAAAGTATCACATAATAATCTAATTATATATAATAATAGCAGGAAATAACCTTTTGAAATTAATTGTAAGTGTAAATAAGTGTTTTCCACACATTTTGAAGCTTATTTAAAGGACAAATATGTGAGGTCATATTGACAAATATGTAAGTGTGGTCAGCGATCATCTAGTTGACAATTGACTTCACACATTGAAGGAGTTCAGAACGCAGTGTTGGAGGGAGAGGATTTTCAATCGAGCATTCATCAAACAAATCTGAATCAATCTTTTTTTTTTTTTTTTTATATATTGGAAAAGACGAGATTTAAACAGAGTAAAACTTACAACGCTGCCAGACACAGCAGTGAAGCTAGAAAGCGTGTAAAAAGTGAAGTTTTACAGTTAATTGATTTTGTAAAGTGCGATAAAGATAAAACTTGAACTTTTTGGGAGCCACCTCTCAAAAAAAAACTGATTTGGGGAAAAAAACGTATTGAACAGGTTAATCGTTGAAAGGGTTAATCTTTTTGTGCTTACATATATTAGAAACATTATATTACTTGTTGAAGACATTATACCACTTAAAACAGTGGTTCTCTAACATTTCACAACAAGTACCAACAAAGATGATATTTGACTTCCCAAGAACCACCAGAGCTAAACCTGGATTATATCAGTTCTAAATTAGGACTGAACATGTTCTAAAATGAGACTAAACCAGGTCTGAAATGAAACTAAACCAGGTCTGAAATGAAACTAAACCAGATCTTAACCGGGTCTAAACTGAAACTAATCCTGGTCTAAAATGAGACTAAACCACAGATAAGGTTGTTCGTACATGCGTGGATAAATTGGTAAACTGTTGGAGGAACTGAGGTGAAGAGGAGAGTAGCCAGGTGAAAATCGCTGTAATGGGTAATAGGTAGGGGGAATATAACTATATCTACTATAAATTAGATAGAAGAGAGCCAGGAAAGGAAAGAGAAAAAAAAAGACAGGTATGTTTTTGATGATGGGACAATGTTAGAACATGGCTAAAAGCTCAACAAAGTCAATTTTGCATAACATTTGCCCTTTAAGAGTCAAATGTAGTGATCTTGATTGAGAATTTAGCTGATTTTCAGTTAACAGAGGCAACTGAATCGATTACTAATAAAAGTGACAAGGAAAATTAAGTTAACTTGCTATGATGTCAAAACCTTTGGGCAAGATGTCATCATAAATGTGCTTAAAGGGGTTGTACCTGATTTTGACTGTTTTGAAATGGGAAAAACAGAACTAGTTTTTTAGGTGAGACACCACAGGCATTTTCATTTTTTTGTTCAGTTTGCTCTCTCAACATATCGGCTGTCAGGTGGAAACAACAAACGTGTTCAATCTGCTTCTAAAAATGTTTTATCCACTTCATCCATAGATTTCTCTGGGACATTGTAGCTTCAAATGCCATTTTCTGAAAATGCATTTTTCTCTCCTAGAGACATAAGGATTACCACATAAAGTAGATCACACACACACCGAACTGTACAAGCTTGAACTCAACAAGATTTTGATGAAACGTACAGAAGGATTTTTTGATATCTAATTCTAAAACTGCTTTATTGAAGTTTTAAACTTCAACAAAACGTATAAAATCACGTTAAAATGTACTTTAAAAACTTATGCGAAATCCAAAATCCTCTCTGTAAAGTTTTTTGTTACTAATATGTGTACAAAATGAACCAAGAAATTTAAATCTGGTTCTGTCCATTTTTCACATTTATATGTCCCAAATATGTGCAATTTTTATACATGCAGCGTCTTATTTCTACATGGAAACATTACATGATGAAAAACCTTTAATATATTATTTTCTTACATTTATATAAGTAAACTACAGGAGATGTTTCAAGTTGATATCTTTAAATTATTATTTTTTTCTTATGCAGTGTCTCACCTTAAAGCAGAACTAAGTAACTTCAGCGACAGAGCTTCCCCTGCAGGTCTCTTGTGAAAATACATTGCCAGTAAAAAGACGCCAAAAGGTTTTTGTTTTTTTTTCTTTTTTCCCCTTCCTTTTTATCGAAATAAGGAAGTACAGTCACTTACAAAAACATTTAACAAGTAAAGTGGAGATACCTTAAAAAAACCCTTCCTTATAGTTCCTTTCCACCACTGCGTACACACACATTCATATGACGAGCGAGGTCTGAGCCACTGCCGCGCCAACAGCAACAATTAGAAGCACTTCACTTTCGTGAAAAGTTTGCCACACAGAGAAGATCAGATGCCGCCACCCTCCGCAGCTCTGTAACCTCAGCAGTATGAGGGCGGCATCCTGAATATCTCCTCATAAGATGCTCCATTAGTTTGTCAGCACCAGCGGCAGAATGTAGCAGAGGAGTGAGCGGTATGAACTGTGCTAATTGAATAGCAAAGCCCCAGTGGAAAGATCAAGTGTAGCCATCTTATTAGGAAGAATTAGCCACCCTCTCCCACTGGTGCATATGTTAGGCGCCGTACACAGTGCAGCAGAGTGGGTGAACAAATATGGCATTTTAGACAACACATATGTCTTATCATCCTATGGAATTATAAACACTGCATAAATTGCCTTTTCTCTTCAGCCCCAATCACTAAATGGTACATAAAGTGGATAAGGTAAGGTTGGTTGATGAACCTATGACGCACGCCAATCTGTAATACATTGAACTACATTTAGTTGCAATATATTGCTGTGCCTATACGTTTAGCTCTATATGAATATGCTGGTTGATTTTTCCCCCGAAAGATAAGAGATAATAGGTTTTTGGGAGGTGCACTAAAAGATACTGAACAGAAAGTGGCCCGTCGCCCGATCTACTTTGGTGGGAAGTACTAAGCCTTTCTTCTAAATGAGTCAGGTGATTTTTTATCAGCATTGCTAAGCGCCAAAAAACTAATGGATAAGGCTCATTGTGTGTGGTGCACGGGCATGCTCCAAAGACGCACTGCTAAAATAGGTTGTCTTTTACTTGCAGCATTAAAAGCCTATAATTAGCTTTAGCAGAAGGACATTACAAGCTGTTATGGCCGAGTGGAGATGCATGGCTCATGTTTTTGGATGGGTTCAAGCATGTGATGGACGCCATATATGAATGGAAGAAATAAATGACATTCTGTGCAAATGTACGGAACCTAATCAAAGTGCTCTTCGTCAATACATTGGTGACTACATAATCTCTTTTGCTATGATATTTTTTGAAAAGGCTAAATATGTTGTTAATCAAGTGATTTGTGTCCTCTGCTGGGGAAACACTTTGATACATGTCTGCATCTCTTTGAAAGGAACCACTCAGTTCAAAGCAATCTTTGATCTCCCTCCTGTTTGCCAAAATGCTTTAGATCGAACAGTATCATGAGATTTTGCTTATGATTTGCACTTGGATATATTCCTGTTGCTTTACAATTTCAAAAGACATGATGACGATATTGTAACATACAAACTAGATTCTAGAGGTATAGGCGGAAAAGGTTGCAGTCACTTCTCCAATGTGAAGTGTAATCAATTATTTTCACAAGTAGTCCAATGAGGTTCATTTCGTCTTCTGAACTTGTTTTTAGAAGGTCATTTTTTTCAGACCAGAGTTTGTTGTTTACCAGACAGTTTCGACTACTCTCTTAAAAATGTTTTTTTTTTTCAGATTGTTACGTGGTGTTGTGCTGTGACGTGTCTTGTCAGGTGATTTACACAGGTTTGCAGTCCGACTTCTTCAGGAGAGTACTTCAGGTGTGGGAAAGTAAAAAGGCCCCCTTCGTCCCGGTTTAGTCTCGTGGACATGTTTCTGTATTTCAAGTGCCTTCTCAAACCAGCAACAATGTTTTTTGTCCTCTGTCCCAACGATGTAAACAATGATTGCTCCATTCTAGTGCATAATGTGGTTCTGTCTTTTACAATGATGAGAAATGGTTGTTTTGAGTTGTTCCAGTTCTGACAACTGTGAAGGAGATTACGTACGAGCAGTCAAAACTGTCAGGTAAACAAAACTGATCTGAAAAAATGACCTTCTAAATATATTCACAGGTGGAAAGGCTGAAAGCGGTGAGTCTATTCTGCGTTTGCGAGTTGATCGTTCTCCACACTTTATTGTTAATCCACAAATTATACAAAAACTATCTTACCCTCCTACACATAATTGAAAGTTTAATTGCTCCCTAAACAACCCGGAGCCTCATTTAGCTCACTTTGTTCAGTACTTCGTGGATTAAATCCCCCCCCTGCCCGCTAGCATCAACCGGAGCTAGCCTAGCCGACTAGCGCCATGGCTGGCCCATCCTCCGCCTCTTTCGCCCTTACCTGTTCAAGTTGTCATATGTTGAGTCAGAACCCCGCTTCCTTCACTGACGACAGGGAGAGTTGCGTGAAGTGTAGCGTAGTGGTAGCTTTGGAAGCCAGGGTTACAGAGTTAGAAGCGCGGATCCGCATTGTGGAGGAGCTAAAGTCTAGCTATAGCCAGGTCGTAGCATCAGGTTTACCGGACCGCGCCGCAGGTAGCAGTGTTAGCATGGTTAGCAGTGTTAGCGGTAGCAAGGCTAAGCCTCAGGATAAGACCAGCCCCCCAGCGCCTCCCGCGCAGCCGGGACCAGACCAGGAACAAGACAGGGATAGATTTGTGACAGTTCGGAGGGATCGATGCGCTAAACGCCAGCCTTTAGTGCACCATAAGCTTCCCGTCTGCAATAGGTTTGCCCCACTCGGCGATCACACGCCCGCCGAACCTGACACTCTGGTGATTGGAAGTTCCATAGTCAGAGACGTGAAGCTGCCAGCAGCCTCAGTTAGGTGTTATCCGGGGGCCAGAATGGGTGACATCGAAGGAAACCTTAGGCTTTTAAAACAGAGTAGTCAGAGGTTCCGTCGTATCGTGATTCACGGAGGTGGTAATGACACCCGGCGGAGACAATCAGAAGTGCTCAAATTGCAGGTTGGAGCGGTGTGTGAATTGGCGAAGTCGATGTCAGACACCGTAATATTTTCTGGTCCCCTCCCCAATCGGGTCAATGCTGAAATGTACAGCCGCTTTTCAGCATTCAACTGCTGGTTGTCTAGTTGGTGCCCCCAAAACAACGTAGTCTTTGTTGACAATTGGAGTGCGTTCTGGGGAAAGCCCGGGCTCATACGCAGGGATGGCATCCATCCGACTTCGGAGGGTACATCACTTTTAGTTCGGAATTTGGCCGATAGCCTTAGTCGCCTAAAGTGACGCTCTAAATATGAGTCCCGGGTGCAGAGTCTCTTCTCTGTCGCTAAGCTCTCGCCCGCGCTGTCACAGATCAAGTGTTCAGAGTCAAAGCAAATAGAGACTGTGCGTGTCCCTCGTGTAAATAACGCCAATAAGTCAGATCCAAATACAGATAATTTAGGTGTCAGACCAAATAACTTAATACAAATAATCCCTACACATGATACAAATAAACTAATAAATAAGCATGTAAAATGTGGATTGCTAAACATTAGGTCAATTTCCTCCAAATCACTTTTAGTTAATGAATTAATTAACGATTATAATATTGATCTTTTAGCTTTAACTGAAACTTGGCTTCAACAAGATGATTATGTCAGATTAAATGAGGCCACCCCACAGAGTCATGTTAACTTTCAAGCTGCCAGGAGCTCAGGCCGGGGAGGTGGGGTGGCAGTAATTTCACATTCTAGTTTACTCCTGAGTCCTAAAATTAACAAAATTAATAATGAGTCTTCCTCATTTGAAAGCCTTATCCTATCAATCACCTGCCCAAACTGGAGAAACCAAAAAGCTGTTCTGTTCATAATAATCTATCGACCTCCTGGTCCTTATTCATTGTTCTTAACAGAATTCTTTGACTTCCTATCAAATTTAGTATTAGACTGGGAAAATATCGTGGTGGTTGGGGATTTCAACATTCATGTGAATGAAAATAATTGCCTCAGTAATGCCTTTAGCGCTTTATTAGACAGCATTGGTTTCACTCAAAATGTAAATAAACCAACCCACAGTCACCAGCACACTCTGGACCTGGTTCTAATTTATGGAATAGAGATTAGTGACCTTAATGTCTTCCCCCAAAACCCAATAATGTCAGATCACTTCCTAATTACCTTTCAGTTTATTCTTAAGGACTATCCAGCTCCTCAGACTAAAACTATAATGAAAAGGACAATATCTGAAAAATCTATTTTAAAGTTCAGAGAAATAATAGAACCAATATTTAATATTATGTCATGTGATCCTGTCGTTAACAGCGCCAGTCCCAGTGCTATTGATAACTCTGTTGACTCAATGGTCAACTCTCTAAAATCTGCTCTTGATGTTGCAGCTCCACTTAAACAGAAAGTAATCAGGCCAAAACGAGCCTCCCCCTGGTACAATGAAGAACTACGTTCTCACAAACAAAGGGTAAGAAAACTAGAGAGATCCTTACGCCGCTCCCACACAGAAGAATCCCTGAAAGAATGGAAAACTTTCCTTCTGTCTTATAAGCAGGCTCTGCGTAAGGCTCAAACCAGATATTATTCAAATTTAATAGAAGTAAATAAAAATAACTCTAGATTTCTCTTCAGCACTGTAGCCAGGCTGACAAACTGTCACAACGCAGTAGAACCCTCAATACCAGTTACTCTAAGCTGCAATGACTTCCTTCTATTCTTTAACAGCAAAATCACAACTATTAGAGATAAACTAAATGCAATTACTCCCACTATCAGTACTGAGCAAGCCCAGACTGCAAAGCTAGTGTCCCACACAAATCCTTCAGTAATACTAGATAGGTTCACTGCTGTTGATCAGGCAGAGATAACTTCAGTCATTATGTCCTCCAAAACATCAACTTGTATTTTAGACCCAATCCCAAGTAGACTCCTCAAAGAAATTCTGCCCCTAATTATAAATCCCATTCTTAATATAATAAATACTTCACTAGAAAGCGGTTATGTCCCTCAGTCCTTCAAATATGCAGTGGTTAAACCACTTTTGAAAAAGCCTAATCTAGACCCGACATACTGGCAAACTATAGACCTATTTCTAATCTGCCCTTTGTCTCTAAAATCCTTGAAAGAATTGTGATTAAACAGCTTTGTCGCCACCTGCAGGACAATAATTTATTTGAAGTTTTTCAGTCAGGGTTCCGTGCATACCACAGCACTGAAACTGCACTAGTTAAAGTCACAAATGATCTGTTATTAGCTGCTGATGATGGACAGGTCTCAATCCTGGTTCTGTTGGACCTCAGCGCAGCGTTTGACACCATCGACCACAACATTCTACTGCAGAGGTTAGAATGTGATGTAGGTGTCAGTGGAACCGCCCTTAGCTGGTTTAAATCCTATCTATCTGATAGGTACCAGTTTGTTAATGTAAACCAGAGATCTTCCCCATGTTCTAAAGTAACCTACGGTGTGCCGCAGGGTTCAGTACTCGGTCCAGTTCTGTTCACTCTTTATATGCTGCCCTTAGGTATGATCATCAGAAAGCATGGCATTAACTTCCACTGCTATGCAGATGACACTCAGCTGTATTTATCAATGAAACCTGATCAGACCCATCAAGTAGACAGACTTAGTGCCTGCGTGAAAGACATAAAAACTTGGATGACTCTTAATTATCTGCTCCTTAACCCTGAAAAAACCGAGGTCATTTTGCTGGGCCCTAAGCACCTGCGAGACTCCTTATCTGACCAGATAGTTTCTCTGGACAATATCACTGTAGCCCCCAGCTCTACTGTAAGAAACCTTGGGGTCCTATTTGACCAAGATCTCTCGTTCAAAGCTCATATAAATCAAGCCTGTAAAACAGCCTACTTTCATTTGCGTAACATAGCCAAAATTAGAAAAATCCTGCCCAGAGACGATGCCGAAAAACTCATCCATGCATTTGTCACATCCAGATTAGACTATTGTAACGCTCTGCTTACAGCGTGTCCTAAAAGCTCTATAAGAAGCTTTCAACTGGTTCAAAATGCAGCAGCAAGATTATTAACAGGTACTAGAAAAAGAGATCATATTTCACCAGTGTTGGAGTCTCTTCACTGGCTTCCTGTTGAGTTTAGAATCAAATTTAAAAATCCTCCTCCTGACTTATAAAGCTTTAAACAATATGGCCCCATCCTACCTCAAAGATGCAATAGTAGCGTACCATCCAAACAGAGCTCTTCGTTCTCAAAATGCTGGACTATTGTTAGTCCCCAGAGTCTTTAAAAGCACAGTAGGAGGTCGAGCATTTAGCTACCAAGCTCCTATGTTATGGAACCAGCTCCCTGTTCATGTAAAAGAGGCCGACACAGTCTCTACATTTAAGACCAGGCTCAAAACGTTCCTCTTTGAAATAGCTTATGGTCAGGCCAGTTAGGAACAGAAATAAAAACCTACAGTTTTAGCTACGCTGCCCTTGGAGCAATTCTGCTGGGGGAAGTATGGCAGCTTGAACACTATCCTCTGGTTCTTCCTACTTTATCTATTAACAATATTTAATATTACTTCAACTGTAGTCTGTTCATTGCTGTTCACATGTTTCTCTTTCTCTCCACTTCCCCCGGGGAGTGGAGACTGTTTCAGACACTGCGGCGGCTGCTCCAGTGACGACCCCCCCCCCCCCACCTGTCTGGACGATCTATGCGCCACCCGCCTGGACAGCTGGATTAGCCACACCTCGTCTGCCTGGACGAACTCCCTCTACTTTAGATGAACTGTTCCTCATCTCCTGCTGGAGGATCTCTCTACACTGGGTGGACTGCTCCTCGTCCGCCTGGAGGAACTCTTTAAAGCCACCTCCCTCTTGAGTGGTTCTGGCTCCACAGTCCAAGTGGATGCGTCAGTCCTAGTTCAGCTGCAGCCTGTCCGTCCGTGGGAGTAGGATCTCTCCTTCACTGTGGTTCTCCCTGAGGTTTCTACTTTTTCCCATGGGGTTTTTTGTAGTTTTTCCTCGCCGCGAAGGAGGGTCAAAGGACAGGGGCATTCTGGGACAGTTATCTGAACTGCTTTTACCTGTGGCCCATCGAGGCAACTGTTGTTGTGATTTTGGGCATTATAAAAATAAATTGATTTGATTTGATTTGATGTGGAGAGCATAAATACCGCAAACCATTAGCCTTAATGCAGTGGTAAAGGTGAGAGGCCATAGCTGGACTTGAAACAATGACGAGTACAGAAGTGTTTTATTTTTATGCCTGTTGGTCAGGATCACCCCTATCTCACAACTGAACAAAGAGTATCTCCCCAACCGTGACCTTGTAGCCTTTAAAGGAAGCTTTGAAGGGGGAGGGAAAAGCAGCCAGATGACAAAAGTTATCTGGACAAGACTCAAAAGTGAGATTTATCATCACAAAATAAGCACATTCAAATCATGCGAAACAATACCTGATTAGTGCTGTGGGAACACTTTTAACTTGAACTGTAAATCTTCTAAAAATGCTATGATGAACCGACAACATATTTCTCCCCATCAGGATCCATCAGAAGCCACCCAGTCTCCTCCGGTCCTCGCCCGAGCTAACGTTACCTCCTGAGCCTCTGCTGTTCGACCCATATTGGTTTGCGTGTGTGCTCTGTCACGGCTCCAGCTCATCACTTTCTGGCTGTGCTGCAGAAAATGATAGCTCCAGTGGCTCCCCTCTCCCCCGGCCCACCTTGGCACACATCCACTCCTCAAGTGCTGTTCAGGTAGAACATGAGCACAGAGTGAGACTGCTTCAACCACTGCTCTCTGAACAAATCCATTGCTTAACACAGTGTAGTACAAAGTAAAAAGTTCTCCTCTCAGACCACACCTTTAGAGTGCCATTGAAGAGCCTGAAATCTGGCATAAACAAATGTATAAGATAAGATTGAGCGCACTGAAACTTTTTGGGACCTAAATGGAATGATTTGTGATAGGAAATTCACATTACAGAAATCACTGCATGCAAATTGAAGGCATTGTAATTATAATTGTAATCTATTGTGGGCATAATTAGTCCAAAGCAACAATTTGCAGATGTTACAAACTATAATGCGGGAATCTATTACAAGATTAGGAGGGAAGTTTCCGAGTTTCAGAACGGCTAATAAACAGTAAAAGTATGCACATTTATAGACGTGGCTTCTAATTCTGGCCTAATTGCTCTGCCCATGTGGGACTGAATATTTGAGTGAACCTCAGATCAGAAGACTAGTAGCTAGTGTTTACCTTTTACCTGCCAGACTGCAAATGTTTTAGTTTAACTCTGTAAATACTGGGCCTATCCACGAAGCAAAAAAACTGACGTAAACTTTGATGTCTTCTCTGTCAAAGTAAGTAAGCTATGGTGGAATTATTCATTTACAAAGGTGTGAGCAGGGTTGACTGACTGAGAGGGCAAAGGATGCTGGTTTCCTCACAAGCATGTGATTTTTTTTCCTCCATTGCATTTTTCTATGCTTTAATCTATTTTTGTTGAAATAAATACATTGTGGTTGAGTAAAGTCCTCGAGAGACTAAAGAATTGTGCATGACACCTGAGGGCCCCATCACGCCTTTAAAAAAACATTATTCACATATTAGCCAAGGATAAATAAATAAATAAAACTGGTGATTTTATTTGCAGTTAGTGTATTTTCTTAGGTTTCAAGATGTTTGTGAAATTGGTCTGGTGGTTATTGCAAAAACAAGCAGTACTGTGTAAGTGTAAGCCGGTAACTACACAAGATGTCCCTGAAGTAGCAAGTTATTGTCGGATGTATATAGAAACTGCATGGTGTATATCCTACCAAGAGTTGAATGAAAAATGCATTTGCTGGGATTAAAAAAATACACACACACACACGCACGCACGCACATGCACACACACAACAAGAGTTATAGTTATGGCTTTCAAGGTTCCAGATTATAAGCACCACAAATTAACAGTCAATTAACAATTAAAAGAATATATCATTTCTTAAATTGCGATGGCAACAGTGCTCATTTTTCATCACACTGAAACCCATGCATAGTCCCCTGTCCTCCACCTCGTTATATACGTTGTGAATGCAGCCTTTTCATGTTGCTATATTTAGCCTTGTGAGAAAATGTGATGCATTTCCCAGGTACAGTGCATGATCTTGTGTACAATGAGAATGTTCAATCTAAGTTGACAATGCAAAACAGACTTTCCGACAAGTCTATACAAACAGCAGATAGAGCAGATGACAATGAAATGCTTGACTCAATTTCACTTACATTGTCTGATCATCATTCCTCTGTGACCTGCTTTATTAAATCAAACTCTGCACTTCGAATAGAAAAAAGTCAACCATTCATTCAAGATTGTAAAGAGTTTTGACAATTATCAAAGTGTTTATGCTGCTTCTGAATGTGGACACTATTCTCCACATGGTTCACTGTTTCTAGTGCTGTCCAAAGGTCCAGTGGAGTACTATGCACCAGTGTCCAGCGATGGGCACTAGACTGGTCAATATAGACCACAATGCATGATGATCAGTACCAATACCAAGAGTTTATATTATTATTTATATTTACAGTTTTCTGCCACAGCCGCCCTGTGAATGTCAACCATGGGAAAGTGAAAATCTTTTATTTTTGTAAATCTGGGACTGCAGAAACAAGCTATTTATCTCTAATCTGGTGCAATACACCTTTTACCTTTTTAACATGACTTTAATGTACTTTGTCCCTTCAAATGAAGACTAAACTGAACCAAACTATACAGCCTGCTGCTTTGTCTTGACGGTTTTGCAGCCTATGGTTACTTGCACTGTATTATTAAATGTCTCAATGAGAACATTAAATGTACTTTAGCTTTTATGGCTACAAATACAATACTAGTGTGGACACTGCCAGTTGCCATTACCTCCTGACCATACCTGTTCACCCTTGTGTTTTTAAATTGTATAAATTCTAATTTTAATCCAGTGGCGTTGTTGCAACCATTAAAGCTTATTATTTAAAAAAATCATTAAATCCTCGCCATGACAATGGTATGTGCAGAATGTAATCCTACTATCAAAACCCATGTTCTCTAACCTTCTGGATCCACAATGACTCTTGTTACATGTTAAAGTCTATATGACAGATTAGACAACACAACTAAAACGTAGCGAACATGATTATATTTAATATTTGACTAAACATTTTTCCTATTTATGCTCAGCTTGACAATTTTTGTAATGTTCAAATTGTTCCTTCCTCGTTTAACTAGAAGTAATTGGAAGTAATTCCACAACTGTTACCTGGCAACCATTTTGAAAACAAGGGCCAAAATCCATATAAATTACACAATAGTTATGATTTGACAAATAATAATACCTGATAACAAGTTTATTTTCTTGAATGACCATTTAAACTGTCAAAAACGTGTCAGTTGTGCGTCAATTATCTTTGTCTTTTCAATGGCACGTTGCTTTTTTGATGACATCACAGGGATTCCATTTTAGAATCCAGCACTACTCCCTATAATTCTAAACTTTTTCAAATTTTCCTCATGTAAAACTATAATAAATAATTGCCACAGGTGCCCTTCCTCCTAACAAAATCATAATTAGAACATTTTGAGAATCTGTCATATAGACTTTAAGAAAACAATCTGAGTTAGTGTTGCTTCATTTGGTAAATTTAAATGTGTCTGAGGGGGATTTCAATTTATAAATCTTTCATTGAATTTTCAATTCCCTGAGCTTATTTTGCTGCCATTTGTTCGGTTGCTCAAATTAAATTATTATAATTTGAGTCCCAGATCTGTCTGGTAAGATCTAATAAAATACAATAAAGTTTAAAATGAGTTTATTAATCTCTGTGCAGTCTAAGATATCACACTGTTCACAACTGTCCCCAGCTTGGCAGGAACGCTTAACTTTTTAAATAAGGGCAGAAATATGTGGATCTGAACTGTGCGGAGTTTGGTGCAGTAATTTACTGTGAATTTAATCCAAATCTAATCTTGACCTCCTGTTGTATAACATAACATATTACTTTCTCAAATTTGAAGGCAAAAGGTGTTTAATAATTTAACAGACTCTTTACAATCTCACACAATCAGTGTCAAAGTGAAAAATATATTGAGATCGATTAAGAGAGCAAGAGGGATGATCAAGCTTGTTGTTTGAATCGTCAAAATATTTAAGCAAAATTCAAAAATGCTGTGACCCCAGCTTGAAATATTCATACTTCATGAGTTGCTGGAGACTATTCAATTCAATTCAAGCGCCCAAAATCACATCAAACACCCAAACAACATCTGTTGCCTCGATGGGCCACAGGAAGAAAGCAGAACAAATGATGTTCTCAAGAGAATTTAGCAAATACCTAACTGTCCTGGAGCATCCCCTGTCCTTGACCCTCCTTCTCGGCAAGGAAAAACTACAAATAACCCTGTGGGAAAAAGTAGAAACCTCTGGGAGAACCACAGTGAATGAGAGATCCGATTTACACGGACGGACAGGCTGCAGATGGTCCAGGATTGACACGTATTTAGACTGTGGAGAACCACTCAGGAGAAAGGAAGGTGGCTCATCTAGAGAGAGTTCCTCCAGGCAGACGAGGAACAGTTCATCAAGTGTACAGAGAGTTCCTGCAGGCAGATGAGGAACAGTTCATAACAAGACCGATTAAAACACTAGCATATGCATCAAACACAGAAACATTTACACTGGTAAATTAGAGGACAGTCTTAAATAAAATGTAAAAATCTGAGTTATTACAATTTTTCTGACATGGGCAATGCTTGTTCTTTATTCTCTAACAATACAGTACCTTAAGGTTGTTTTCTCTGAAATAAGAAAAAAAAAATCCTCTGACTCACAGTCACAGGACAAAAAGGGTCAGAGCCTTGATGTTGGTTGCTATGTCCTGGGAGGAAATACTCTCTCTTATCAACCTTTTAACACAATCTCTGCATCTATTTCTCCGGAGGTTTACATCTCTACCCACTGTGTTGCCAAAATACATTGATCCCTTGTGGCAATCATACATATTTATCTTGCATACATCCCTCACAGCCTGATACAGATCTTTTATCTATGCGCAATTGAACAGATGTGGCCCTCAAACAATAATGCTCCACTTTGTACACGCATTGAACGCACGGCAAAGTGACAACATGCTAAACGCCACTCGTGCTGATTAATGCCATGGCAATTGTTGTTATGCATAATCTGATTTATCAAAGCTGTTGACTGGGTTTTTATGAAGTGCAGCGTATGAAACAAGTCACTAGAGAGCCATTTTTTACCCGTGTATTTCTGTGCTAAGCTGGAGGAGGAGTTTGGCTCATTATGCATTGGCTTTTTTAAACAGGAACTGAAGCAGATGACACAGCTATAATTTGGTTTCTCAGATTCTCCATTGACAGTCATAGCACACTCTCTGTCACTGATGGAGAGTCACGACTTCTCCAGTTGAAGAAATATGCCACTATATGCTCACATTTAGCTGCACACACACTCTCAACTTTTCCGTGTCATTTTATGCCTTCTGAATTAAAAAGCTCGCGCACAGGCAATACACTATCACACACATAAATTTAAAAAGACTTCGGATCCATAAAACTACATAATGAATAGTAATCATAGGCATTTCCATAACGCAACACATAATCCCTGGTGAAAATTCAAATGGAGAAATGAATTATAGACAAAATCAGCCAAGCACCAAAACAAGTGCAATAAGGTAATGAATGATAATGTTAAGTTAAATGACTTCTGTGCTCGGGGTAGAGTCTTTGACTAATAGTGGATGATTCATTTGTATGTGGCACAGCTTAATGCTTTAATGGTGCATTGTAGCCGAAGTGGAGGGTCCACCTCCTAGTCTCCATAGACATGTTATTGTTTATGCATGGAATGTTTTTGTTTTCTTTCCAAGATAAGTTTAATGTGCTATGGAACATCCCATGCAGAGCAATAGAGGTTATGCACATGACAACACAACATTAGGAATTTTGCAGTGAGGGGCAAAATGTACGAGTGAAAACGGGGGATAATGACATTTTCTTCTGTAAGAGCTTAAACTACATCTAAAATATTAAAGAGCTGCTAAAAGTCTACCACTTTGCTAATATTTAGTTTGTTTCTGACTAAAGCCAGCTCTAGGTATTTGGTGGCTGTAAACAAGGTTTTGGTTGTGGCCCACCATTTGACAAAAACTGTTTAATCAGAGGCGGACTGGGAAGAAAAAGTGACTCAGGATCTCAAGTGGGCCATTTATTCAGTTCATCAGAATTTGCATTTGTATTATACTCATTTATAAAGCCGGGTTTGGGGGTCCTCACCCAAGAAAATTTTAATAAATCATGTGTCATTTCCAGTATTCTGGGGCATTTTACGCGTAATATTTAAACACATTATTTGAACAGGCTACACAAAATGATACAGGCTAAATACAAGGTCTCATGCTGTAAAGATACACTTATGGAGCATACTTTTACGTGCACAAGTTTTCTGTTAACAACTCTGACGCCTTACTCACCCTGCACCTGGTCCTACTTTGGCTGTTGTGTATTTGCTTTGGATGCCTCACCTCAAGCCCAGTGTTCTTGCGGTGTTGTTGGAGTCACTGGCTTTGATCGCGTGCTATAATCATTAATATAGGGAAACATCCTCGGGTACAACCACACTGCACAGCATACAGTCTGGCACCTCTCGTACTTTTAATGCCACAGAAAGGCTGCAGTCACTGCACTGGAGCTGAACAGCGTGCAATGTGAGCAGTGTTGGGAATAACGGTGTTTAGATATAACTCATACAGAAGCTGCAAAGGTTGTTTTGGGAAGTGAACCGGTGAACACACGAGGAAATGTGTCAAAGAAGTGGATTTTAAGAATAATATATTGTTATTTTGCGACTCTTTGTGGACAAAGTAAAAACAGTGGGAGTTCCATGTTTGTTTTGAGTTTACAGATCTCTAAAAATGTGCACGTGGCGAGTGTGGATACAACCATGTGATTTCTCGTAAGTCCAGTTATTTTAATATTTTTATCAATCACCAAAGTTCAGCTCTGGTTTTAAAAGGGCACATAGCGCTGTCATGTAGTGTGCGCATGTGTGTTATGTTATATTATGCGTGTGTTTGGTAAATGCGTTGTTTGGTCTGTGTCTGCTGTATAAAGGTGACAGTCCTGTACTGCTTGTTGTGACTGTACCACGTGTGTCTGTTTAGGTGCTTCTGAGCATTGATGATTTACTGAGAGATTGACTCTCAATTTTTACTTGAATGGCAGCAGTGGGTTTATTTTTGGAGCATTTTTTTGCTAATTGAATAGTTACTTTACTTGGTAATTAGTTACTTTCATCGCCCAATAATGCAGTAATAAACAGTAGACAGAAAACCAGTTTAACAGGAGCACTGTAAGCTATGCTCACATGTATCACTGATACAATGGGATCACACACTATTGAACTGAAATCCTTTAAATAACAAATCATGACAAAGAATGTGTGACAACACCTCTATTTTGTTAAATGGTCGGAAAATGTGTTTGTTGTGTGTAAATTGTTTCTACATTTTGCAATAGAATATTACTTATTGATGACATAGGCAGGGGGCTTCTGTTTTACCTTTATACTTCCTGCAATTTTGAACTTTTATTTTTCAATTTTTTGTCACTATGTTACATATTTACCACAGGGAACTATCCCACCAAACTAGGAAATAATTAGAAAAGCACAAGAATATTACAACAACTTCAAGTTAAGCACTAGTTAAGCTAAAGTTGTTGCTGGATGTGATAATAAGCTGTTTTTGTTCTAATATGTCTTGTTCCAGGTTCCTTTTCCTGTATTTGGTGTCCTGCCTTATGAGATCACATGACCTAATGTATCACCACCCTCCATTCACTAGTATTTAAGCCCCTCCGTCCCTTTGCCTTGTGCCAGTTCGTCAGTTCCGTTTTTGTCTTAGTTTCAGCTTCATTTATTTTGTCTTTTTCTGTATGGTTTTACATTTCCCTTATTATTTTTTTTTTTAATCAAAGTCAATTCTGCTCTCTTTTTGTCAATAAATTCTGTTATATTGTTCTGGTGAGTTATGCATTTTGAGTCCACATCCTGGAGCCCCCGTTACAGTATGAACTGACCAAAGATGGACCCAGCCGACTCTAACAAGTTTCAAGCCGTACTCCAGGCCCAAGGTCAGTGCCTTCTTCAGCAGGATCAACAACTGGCTGCTTTACGGGAAGATGTGGGCAAGATTTCTGTTCGTCAAGAAAACTACTTCTTAACACTGGGTTGCTTGATGAAATGCAAAAATTGACAAAGTCCATACCTGCCACAAAACCCTCTGATTCATCACCAAGGCCAGTTCTGTACCAAGCACAATCTTCTACAGTCTTCCATTGTTCCATGCTCTCCTTTGTCCCCTCCTCACCTTGCTAGACCAGAAAAATTTCCTGGAGACTCTGGAGATTGTTGAGCATTCCTGACCCAGTGTGGCCTCCATTTTGAACTCCAGAACACTGCATATCCTACTGATCGTGCCAATATAGCCTGTTATTTCCCACTTGAATGGTTGTGCTGAAGCCTGGGCCACAGCGGAATGGAGCCACAATACTCTCTTTACTCTTTACCAAGACTCTGGCACAGATTTTTCAGCATTTTAGACCAGAATGAGAGGCTGCTCTAGGCCCTTGTCAATTTGTGCCAATGTAAAAGACAAATTGAGTTCCACACTTTGGCTGAAGAGATTGGTTGGAATAAGGAGGCTCAGTTTGATGCCTTTTTGCATGGTCTTTCACCCACATTAAAAGACCAATTGGCTCCTCTTGATCTCTCTGTTGACGTCGACTTGATCAAGATTGATCAACAGCTCATTGAGAGGGAGGGGGGCGGTTTTCGCCTGAGTTTTCCGTCCATCCTGCAGGGGCGAAATTTTCAGTCAAATACCTCTGGCCCCAACTCTACAACTGCTTCACCTACTCCGACCCCAGTTTTGGCTCCTTCCCCAAAGGAACCAGTGCAGTTTGGAAGAAAAGATCTTGGCCCAGAGACACTGCCACTTTCCAAGCCTTTGAGTGATACGGCTCTAATTTGAACCTCAGAAGTGTTCAATAAGGCCAATGCTACCTCATTCCTCCCACATCATCCCTATGATTGTCCGATCGATCTTCTTCCAGGTACTTCCCCTCCCAGAGGACATTTGTATTCTGTCCCCTCCAGAAATGGCAGCCACGAAGGATTACATTGACTCTGCTCTCGCTGCTGGCATTATATGTCCTTCTACATCACCTGCAGGGGCAGGGTTTTTCTTTGTGGACAAGAAGGACAAGTCCCTTTGCCCCTGCATTTACTATCGTGCCCTAAACTCTGTCACTATAAAGAGTCGTCCCCTCTCCCTCATCTTCTCAGCGTTTGAACTTCTTCAAGGTGCAAGGATTTTTACTTAGCTGGACCTTCGCAACACATACCATCTGGTCTGTATCAGAGAGGGGGACTAATGGAAGACTGCTTTCAATATTCCTAATGGCCATTGAATGACATTCTTCGTGATATGTTGGATATTTTTGTATTTGTGTACCTTGATGATATTTTGATATTCTCTCCAGACCCAGATTCTCATGTTCAGCTTGGTTTTGCCAGTTTTTATTGAAATTCAATTTCAGTGTTGTTGTTGGACCATTACATGTTCTGACTTCTGCTAAGGTTTGGTTTCCAGTGGACACTCCAGGCAGATGCTGCTTTTCAGAGACACAAGGAGGCCTTTGTCACTGCCCCTGTTTTGATTTTCCCAGATTCGTCAAGACAATTTGTTGTGCAAGTGGACGTAGCAGATATTGGCGTGGGACATGTTCTTTCCCAATTGGACCCTAGGGATGGCAAGCTCCACCTTTGTGCATTCCTCTCTCACAAACTTTCCCTTTCAGAACGCAATTATGACATTGGCAACAGGGAGCTTTTGGCCATTAAAGTGCCCTTGGAGGAGTGGCGACACTGGCTGGTGGGAGCGAAGCAGCCATTTCTCGTGTGGACTGACAATAAGAATTTGGAATATCTGCGCTCGGCCAAACAACTTAACTCTCGGCAAGCCAGGTGGGCATTGTTCAGTCGTTTTCAATTTACCCTGTCTTATCGTCCAGATTCTAAAAACATTAAGCCTGATGCCCTGTCTAGACTGTTTTCCCCAGACTCCCCATCTGATGCTCATGCTCCCATTCCCTCTCTTTCTTGCTTGGTGGGAGCTTTTTCCTGGGAGGTGGAGGAGAGAGTCAGGCAGGCAATTTCCTTGTCTACTGTTCCTGCAAGCTGTTCACTCAACTGGTTGTTTGTTCCCTTTGTTGTTCCCATTTTATTGCCTTGGCCAAATCCTTCTGCTAAAGAGACCGCCAAAAGAATGCAAGGTGTTCAAGGTGCATGGTTTTCCCAACGATGTGTCTGATTGGGGATCACAGTCTAATGGGCAGATGGAGCGACTAAATCAGGACCTGGAGACAGGTCTACGCTGTCTAGCTTCTCAAAACCCTACCACCTGGAGCAGACAAGTTACCTGGGAATTTGGCCATAACACCTTGCCATGTTCTTCTACTGGTCTAACTCCATTTGAGCGTGTCTATGGCTATCACCCTCCCTTGTTCTCAGCTCTGGAAGAAGAGGTAACAGTTCCGTCTACTACTACTACTGCTACTGCCTTGGTTCGACGATGCCTACGCATTTGGTCTCGAGCTCATCAAAGTATGCTCCAGTCTTCAGCCTCATACAAGAGGGCTCATAGGGCTGTGTCTGTGAAGATGAAGCTTCTCAGCTCCATGAGAGTGCACCTGACCTTCCATGTCAGTCGTACAAAACCAATTACGGTCAGCCCCCTGGTTCCTCCCCCGCTCCTCCTCCACCACCACCTTGGCTTGTTGATGGTAACCCTGTCTACTCAGTTAAGAGACTGTTGTCTTCCAGAAGACAAGGTTGCCAGTACCTTGTTGACTGGGAAAGGTATGGGCTTGAAGAGAGGTTCTGGGTTTCTGCCCGCAACATTTTGAACAAGAGTCTGATTCAGGACTTCCATCGCCTGCATCCTAATTCTGCTAGACCGCGTGGGCTCAGCCTTAGAAGGTGGGGTACTGTCACATCCAGCACTTTATCTTAAGTAATGTTTGTATTTCCTGTTTTATTTTGGTTCTAATATGGCTCCATCTAGGTTCCTTTTCCTGCATTTGGTTTCCCACCACATGTGATCACATAACCTTACCCACTGTGTTCCACCCACTGTGTTCCATCAGTGTCTTATTGTCTCCACTCTCCCTACGTATTCAAGCCCCTCCTTCCGTTTGTCTTGTGCCAGTTCGTTATTTCAGTTTTTATCTTAGTTTCACACTCATTTACTTTCTGTATGGTTTTGCATTTTCCTTGTTTTTTGGATCAAGTTAATTCTGTTCTCTTTTTGTCAATAAATTCTGTTATACCGTTCCAGCAAGCCCCTCGTTACACTTATCTCCATTTCAAGTAGGTCATTGGGTGACAATAAATTGTCCCCACTGAAAGTAGAATGTATGTATGTATGTATGAAAGAGTAGAATGTAAGCATTACATTAAGTCTCAATCAGATAAACACCACCACAAACCAGTACACACTTGAACAGTTATGCCAGTGCTTGAGTCAACAAAATTCAAGCGTAATTACATCTCTGCCTTTTGAGTGTGGGCCATGAAACCACTTTAGGAATACAAATTGTGCTCTTAAAATTAAGTAGAATTTTTAGAGAAGGAGGTTAGGAAAAGCCAAAACAAGTGCAATAAGGTAATGAATGATAATGGCAACTAGAACGACTGCTGGGGGGTGTGAATGGGGACGTATTTGCATGTAAGCAGACCTGCCTTACATTTGTTTTGTGTGTGATCAGAATAAAGAGTCAGCTCACGACAATGTGTCTTTAAAAGCCAAGGTAAATGCGTGTGTGTTCAAGGGTGTGCGTCCATGTAATCTTCGGGTTTATGCAGCGAAGTTGGAGCTTATTAAAGGCAGTGTAAAGCAGAGAGAGTGTAATTACCAAACATAAATGAGAAGCTCTCACCCAATGCATTAAATTACCCTGAGAGAAGGAATGCCAGTCGATAATTGGACTTTCTCATCTGGGCGTGCATGACAGAATACCATCTTCAGTTTGTGGAAAAGTGTGATGATGTGAGGAGGGGCACATGAAAAGACCAAATGTATATCTGATGTCCTTCTCACGGTAGGAAGGACTAATGTTCGAGTTGCATGTTAGTGCAGTAATGAATCCTTTGAGAAGCTTGTGGTGATAAATAGTTGTTCATTTTCAGCCTGTCTTACTCATGGGATGGTAATTACAAATACTCATATTACTGTAATTGAGTACATTATTTGGGTAATCGTACTGTAGTAATAATCTATAATGTGAAATAAAAATGTATAATGTGTCATAATCACAGTTGGTGGGCAACGACCTTGGAGATTCCCTGTTTTTGAAAAAAAATCCAGAAGAGAAATCAAGAAGTACAAGTTAAAATGCACAAAACACACTTACAAAAGGCAAAACACGCAACAATATGACAATAAAATCAGTCCTTTAGAAGTTAAAAGGCCCGAGCCAAAAAGAAAGTTTTGAGTTTGATTTTGAAAGAGTCAACAGAGTCTAATGAGCGCAAGGAGAGCGGAAAACCATTCCAAAGTCTGGGAAAACAAGTGTGAGGAACCATCGGCAGTTTCTGATCCACAGACCTCAGTGTGTGAGAGGGAGTGTAGAGTTGGATCAGATCACTGATATAAGAAGGTGCCTGACTGTATGTAGGGCTTTGAAAGTTAGTACCAAAATTTTTAAATGTATCTGATAGGAGACGAGCAGCCAATGAAGAACTTTCAGAATAAGGGAAATTTGAGCCCCTCTATTAGTGCGGGTCAAGATCCTCACTGCAGAGTTCTGAACCAGCTGCAGATGAGACACTCCTTCTTGTTTAGACATGAAAACAAACTATTACAATAGTCTAAACGTGAAGAATCAAAGGCATAAATTATAAGTTCCAAATCTTTTTGTGGCACCATTTTTCTGAGTTTAGAGATTTTCCTCAACTGAAAGAAACAGTTTCTTGTCAACTGAGAGTAATGCTCTAAAGACATGTCTTCATCAAAGATAACACCAAGGTTTCTAAGGCCTAGTTTAGCAGACTTGTCTGGGTCTCCCAAATACTGATTTATCTCATCAGGGGCAATAATCAGTGTTTCTGTTTTGTCTGCGTTAAGCTGCAGAGAGTAGTTACTTAGCCATTGTTTTATTTGCACTTAGCAATTGACAAAGAAGTTCAACTTTTGGACCTCAGAGGGTTTAAAAGAAAAATATAGTTGGCTATTGTCAGCAAATGTGATAAGAGACATCAATAAACTGGAACCCTGAGGAACACCACACAACAAATGGTTCAAAAACGAATCACCTTGCTATTCATGATCCAAAGTCTAAGTCTGGGCTACTGATTTGATCATTAGTCTATAAGTCTTTTTTCACACAAATCACTGGTTTGTGATTTACAGCCTGAAAATTGATAGTGTGTTATATAATTTTGACGATGATTGGCATATAAAAGTCAACATAACACAACAAACTTGAATTTATTTAACATAGTTTAAATTCTTTTCCAAAAATCTATCTTTTCTCTTTCATTTACTTCACATAATTTTCTTGCCCTTAAGTCTTGATGTGCCATCAGCTTCACCTCTGCTTCCTACTCGTCATTTAAATGCACATGTAGATTACACTCCACCACAAAAATATTATAAACCAGATGTTAAAAGCAGAATTCCACAAATCAGTGGTCAACAGAAAGGTCAGTTTGGAGTTGAAAAAGAAGCAGGCTCCGCACATGGGCCGCATATTAAGAGCATGTGTTCGACTGCTCTGGGCAAACGAGATTAATTGTGTATTGGTGTTAGTGTGTCAGCGGAAATGGGGGCTTGTGTTTCTCTGGACTGTCTGAGATAAAGACTGATTGTCCATCGATATATGTGAACACCGGCATAAATTTAGCCTGGTGGGTGGCTTTGAGGGTATAGTAATGTATATCGCGTCGCATTTCTTCATGCTCACTCCAATTTTGCCTCTGCACTGTCCTTGCAGCGTCCTTCTCTTAGCCTATCCACTCTCTCGCCACCGTCATCTCTCCGGTCTTGCTCCGGTTTGCTCTCCTCCTCCTATCTCACTGTGTCTTCTATATCCCGACAGGCCTTTTTGCACACACACACACACACACACACACACACGCACACACACGCACATACTCCCCTCTCTTCCTTACATCCTCGCTTCCTTCTCTGAAACTTTTTAGCGCCGGGGGAATAACATGCTTGGGAGCTTTTCAGATGGAGACAGCAGAGAGAGTGGAGCTCCAATCACAGCCGCGGCAGGCCTCTCAGAGTAAACACACGGAGGATGCTATCACACAAAGTCAAATGGTGGTGCGCGCTACAATATCAGCTGAGTGAAGGGCAGGTGCCAGTTGAGATAGAAAAATACAGGAGATTAGAAGGAGGTGAGTAAATAGAGCCGAGAATAAAACGGTAAACAGAGAGGGTGTGAGAAAATATTGATTTCGAAAATGTGTTTCATTTTTGATGATTATTCACTAAATAAATTTGAATTGATTTATGTAACTTGGCTTTTTTTCTTCTCACACCTTAATACTTAAAGGGGCTATACCTGATTTTTACTGTTTTGAAACGTGGAAAACAGAACAAGTTTAATTTAAAGTCTTTACAGCAGTCACATGCATCACTCACTAATGCAGTTCCTGCATCTAAATATTCACTGCGATGAGTTGCAAACTTTCCAGCAGTCTCTGAGCCCTGGGTAAAGCGAACAAACCTTAGCGTGCTAACTGTGCTCTTTTTGTTTCTAGTAGAATAAAACGCTTTATAAATAGATACAAATAAAGTGCTGTGGTCTCATTTTCACTGGAATAGATGCTTTTACTGGGGCAAAACAGATTTTACTTTAAAAAAAGAAAAAGAAAAAAACAGTAAAAATCAAGTACAGCCCCTTTAAAGTGCATATGACAGATTTTCATGTTTTTCTTATTATTACTTAGTTTGGTAGCGTAATCCCTGTGGTAAATATGTACCATAGTTTTACACCAGTCAAGAGTCAGTCAAAAAAAAAGTTGAAAATTACTGGAATTAGAGATGAGTTCTGAAACAGAATCCCTCTGTCATCAATAAGCGACATCCATCAAAAATGCAGGAAATATTTAAACACAGCTGACATTTTTTTCTAACTGTTTAAAGGACGGTTATTGACTTTTATGAGCTAACAATGTTCCGTCATCAAAAACATATCTAGAGATGCATTTACCTCCATCATGCTATTTTGAGGGATGCTGATTAGAAAATCCTCTCCCTTCCCTCCCATCTGCTTAGTCTTAAATCATTACCAGACTCGTTCTGAGCATTTCTGTCGTCTAAACATGTTCACTGCTGCAACTACTACCTTGATCATCGCATGTAACGCAGTCCCTCAAAGTGATACCAAAACTAACTTTTGTAAGCACTAGGCACCATCTACTGGCTGCGTACACTCAGAGAAACATGTTCATTCAGTCTATAATAAACTTTTTTTTGTTTCAAAACATGATATGGCAAAGGCGAATAACAATACAAAAAAAGCATAATATTTTTCCTTTAAACATTCATCTAACAAAGTATATAAAATAAATCACAACCATCATGTAATGTATATGAATTTTTGCCCTTGTTTACAATATGTTTGCTTGGTAAGTGTCCATTGGTGGTCCAGACTACTTCACTTTTGTATCTGACAAAGCTGTTCTAAAACTGTTGAAGTGCCCAAAAAACTAATTTGGATTGTGCTGAACTGTTTGTGAGAGCATTGGAACAAGTTGTGTAGATTTAAATATCTACTTCCTTCTTTCGCTATTTGAAAAGAAGGTATCCTCAAAAGTGCACTGCCTCCGAACTGAAAGCTTCATGGTTAAATTCACAGCACAATTCATTATTGTGTGTGCTTGAGCAGCTTCACACACATTGCCTGTGACTGGAAGAGTGCACTGTGAAAAAATATGACAATATATCTGAATGTCAAAAGACAGTGTTATTGATCCATTTTGGTAGTTGTATGAACATAGGAAATGAAAATGTGAGTCAACCCCAGATCCGGCCCAAGCAGTTTTCTTCATAATTGTTCAAAACTTTACACTATAAATAGAACATTCAGTACTATAAAAACTGCATATAGTAAACGGCAGCAAAGTGAAATGAAGATAATCACAGTAGAAGGATGAACGGAGCAGAGATGGAGAGACAGAGGCACAGTGAAGAGTTAGTTTGCTAAATGGGTCTCGCTTGATAATTGTGTTCTGTGACAGCTGACAGTAGCGGCACTTAATTAAAGGCAAGAAGGAAATGACTATTTATAGAGGCCCCATCCCATCAGCGCTAAATGACACGGTGTTTTATTTCCTCACCACTGACGAGCCGCGAAGAGCTGGCTTTATTTAATTCGATAAGTGCGTGATCAGCGGGGGAGGGGCTACATGGTGTAAGTGGTGTGGTGCGTATTTCCCATTTTATTTTTTTATTTAAACTTTATTTAACCAGTAAAACAGCTACAACAAACATTAAAATTACAGTAAATTACATTAACATTAAAAGTTATGTAAACCAATTGCACATCGTGCGGCCTCTAATGCTTTCAGCTTGGTTTTAAACACATTAAAGACAAAATGTCTTTCTGCAACATGTTCCAAGCAAAAGGAGCTGAGAAGACAAAGGCCTTCTTCCCCAGATCTGTGCGAGCGAAAGGAACCGAGAGCAACAGCTGATCGTTTGACCGCAAGGAGAAGGAGTCAACACTTCTCTTGTGTGATTAAAGTACAAATGTAGGGAGGCAGTAATCCAAGCATTGCCTTGTAAATAAAAGTGCACCAATGTGTACCTCCTAGTGGCCAGAGAAGGCCATTCCACTCATGAATACAAATCACAGTGATGCGTCAGGGCTCTACAGTTAGTACTGAACCTCAGAGAGGCATGAGGAACAGAGTCCACCATTTGAATACATGTAGAAGAAGCATTCATGTTAAAAAATATCACCATAGTCTAGCGCAGATAAAAAAGCTGCAGTGACAAGGCGCTTTTTTACCTCAAAAGAAAAGCACAATTTGTTACGGAAGAAAAAACTGACATTGAGGACTAGTTTTGGTTGAAGAAGTGAATGCTGCACAGTTCCAAATGCTTTCTGCAGGGATTCGATGATCTGAACAAGAGATGATCGAAAGCAGTAAATAACTGTGTCATCAGCATAAAAATGCATGTTAGCATCAGAGACATTTTGACCAAGATCATTGATGTACAAAATAAATAAGAGGGACCCAAAAACCGAGCCCTGTGGCACTCCCTTGTGGACAACTACAGAAACAGAACAGAGACCCTCATATTTAATGCATTAAGTCCTGTCACTCAGATAATTTGAGAACCATGCCACTACATGTTCTGACAATCCAAGGCAAATCTGACAAATCTATAAAAATGGAAGCACAATACTGTTTATCATCAAGTGCCACAATAATATCATTTATCACCTTCATAGTTACAGTGATAGTACTGTGCTTTTTTCTAAAGCCTGGTTGAAATCTGGAGAGGATGTCATTCGAGTACAGGAACTCTTTCTTATCTCTTTCAATAAGAGATTCCAGAATTTTTGATAAAACACATCAATTTGATATTGGCCTATAACTAGTCATAACTGCTGGATCACCTCCTTTTAATAAAGGCTGTTTTCCAAACTGATGGAATTTCTTTGGTTTTCACTGAAAGATTAAAAGTGAAGCCAACTTCAAAAAGTAAGGCTCCATCAAATCTGGTCCAGGGGGGTTTCTGTGATATGGTTTTAGAACCTTATCCACTTCCTGTACACTAAAGGGTGCAAAATTAAAAGGGCCTCCAAGTGTTCACTAAAGCAATTCAAGATTTCAGTTTTACCATAAACTGGGACTGAATCTTTGAAAACAAATGCAGGAAAAGGCTGAGATATTTTTTTCACTGAAAGTGACTTAAATACTTTCTAAAATTTCTGTGGATCATTAAGGTTCTCAGTGGTGATAGACAAAAAATATTGTGATTTTTTCTTTTTGATAAGAGAACTGCATTTATTTCTTTTATTAAGTCTTTTGAAAACAGACCAATCAATCAATAGAAGAATCTGTTTTTCTTGCCTTGTCCCATGCTCTGTTACGCTCATGTAAGGTATCTGCCAATTTTGGTGAAAACCAGGGATTTTCTCATTCCTTCACTGCAGTTCCTTAAAGGGGCATGTTTATTTACAATTTCCATAAAACTTTCCTTTAAAAATGTCCAAGCTAACTCTACATTTGGTAGTAGCCTGACAAATCATGATGAAAAAGCTTGTTCATTAAAATGTTTAAGGTTCCGAGTGCAAACAATGCGTGGTTTACATTATGGAATTTTAGTATTTCTGTAGCACTTATGGTCAGATAAATGAACTTGAGAGAGGTTTTTATTTTCTTCCATTTATTGCCGTATGCACTGCAATACAAGAGACACAACTATGACCACGCCATTCACGTCAGAGCACACTTTATAATATGTTTGTACAACAATGGACGCTTATAAAGTATGAAATTATAATATCTGAAGAAAGAACCATGCATTAATTGACAATTCTCACCTGCAATACAAGAGACACAACTATGACCACGCCATTCACGTCAGAGCACACTTTATAATTAGGACCCCCAAGGCCCCCCCAAGTTGCCTTTTCCTGCCTGCGTAGGTCCCCTGTGTATCTCCTGCCTAAAACATTCTTGTGCACAGTAAAACAAACAAAAAAATTACCATATTCTTTAACTGTAGTTACGTAATAATAATAAGAAGAAAATACCGTGCCTGTCCACTATTGGTCCTACACTCTCCCCTGCAAAACTAATGGCGTCCCGACACTACACAGTACAGTGACACAGATTTTCTCCGGTGCTATAGCCACAAGAGTGGGAGTCAGTCAAGAAGGTACCACATGTCCATCAACAGTATGTTACGTGGTGTATCTCCCGCTTCAACCACGTCCATAGACAGACATCACTGGCCAGGTGATATCTGCTTAAATGCTCTGCTTTACAGGCAAAGTACCTCCCCTGAAAGATATTCTTGTACTCCTGCCCATGACACATTGCGCAAGCTTCTGATAGGCTGTTACCTCCATGTTATTCTTGTCTATACTCAAACTGTGCAGTGTCTTAAGTTCTCTAAATTGCAAACTTATAATCTATGTGCATACGGTGAAACATACTACTGAACCAAGTGTAGAACTAGTAATAAACTATTCAAACATCATTCTTAAGCTGTTCTATGTGTAAGAGAAGGCTGACCGAGTGTGTTATACGTAAGTGTCTGAGGTGGCTTTCTGTATCTGAAAGGATATTGTCTCAAGGTAGCTGGCCCGTCTGCTTCATCAGATGACACTGCTGGGCTTTCATGTGTAGCAGGGCCGTCCTCAGCCTCATCACCCGCCGTCGCCTCTAGCTCGACCCTCGCGTTGTCATCACCGCTCAGCTGACCTTCTGGTTCACCGCCAGAGTCCTGTCTCAGGCGTTCCCCTCCGATACTCGTGTCTTGGTGTCCAGGGGTTGGTTGTGGATGGAACTCCTCTGCAGTCGCTCTAAGTTGACCTCTGGTTGGGGTGGGATCCTCTAATGGCCTTGAGATGACAGCTTGCCACTCTGTTTCACTGTCAGAATCGTCTGTGCTTGAGCCATTGTTCTCTGCTTCCTTTACACTTTTCTGTTTGTATGCTGGCTTTGGGAGTTTTACAATGACATCATCATCAATGGGCAAATAATCGCAGGGCAGCAACAAGTTTCTGTGAATGACACGTGTCTTCCCTGGGCCTCTTTCAGGTTTGATCACATAAACAGGGGTGTCAGGTTTCTTTGCAACTACAACCTGAACTTTATCCTCCCAATAAGACCTGAGTTTCCCTGGGCCGCCACGCTGAGAAAAGTTGCGTACTAGAACCCTGCTTCCTGGTTGTAGCTCTGCACCATAAGCTTTCCTGTCATAATAGTTTTTTGCTCGGGCCTGCCCTTTACTATCACTTTTGGACGCTATTTTGTAGGCTTCTGACATCCGCCTACGCCATTTGTCAGCATATTCACTGTGGGACATGCATTCTTCAGTGTCTCCACCAGGGGTCAGACCAAACATGATGTCAATGGGCAGCCTTGGACTCCTACCAAAGAGCAGATAATAGGGGGAAAAACCAGTTGCTTCGTGGCGTGTACAGTTGTACGCATGCACCATTTTATCCAATGAACCTTTCCAGTCAGCTTTAGCTTTTTCAGGTAGGTTCCTTAGCATGGAGAGCAATGTTCGATTGAATCTTTCTACCTGGCCATTCCCAGCTGGGTGATATGGCGTTGTATGTGAACCCTGAATGCCACAGTATGCTTTTAGTTTGTAAAACAGCTTGTTTTAAAACTCCCTGCCCTGATCGTGGTGCAGCTTGCAAGGGAATCCAAACCTGAGAACAAAATCTCCAAAAATCTTATCAGCCGCGGTCTTGGCTGACTTGTTTGTGCATGCGTAGGCCTGGGCAAACCTTGTAAAATGGTCCATGACTACTAATATGTATTCATAACCCCCTTTACTTGGCTCTAAGTGTAGGAAGTCTATTGAAACTAGCTCAAAGGGATGGGTGGTCACTATGCTAGTCAATGGTGCCCTGGTTGGTTTGTTGGGACGTTTACGTTTTAGGCAGCTACATACCTTCGTCACATAGTGATCCACGTCCCGCTGCATGTGTGGCCAGTAGAATCGTTCTCGAATGAGGGCCAGTGTCCGCTCTACCCCATGATGACCCATTTCTTCATGTAGCTCTTTATACACAAGTGGTTGGAATACTTTGGGTAGGAGCAGTTGGGAGCCAGCAGCAGTTTTCCTGTAGATGAGTCCATTTTTGTCAATGTACAGTCTTTTCTTTTCCTTTTGCAGCACAGTTAACTCATTATGTTGCCCCCTTCCTTTACTGTGAGGCCAATGTTTTGTCTGAATGTAGTTTTTCACTTTTCCAAAAGCTGGATCTTCTTCTTGTGCTCTCTCTAGCTCCTGCTCCGAGATGGTGGCAATTGAAGAACACACACGTTCGTTTTGTGCGCAAGCTGTGGAAATTGTGACAGGACACATCCACGGATCATGTTTTTGTGACTCGGCATGTACAGTTTGGGTTATAGCAGCTATGACACCTGGCTCTACCTGTCTGGAACATGTTAGCATATATTGGTCCATGTCAAGTGGCATTCGCGACAGCCCGTCTGCATCCCCATTAGATCTTCCTGGCCGATACTTAATAGTAAACTCAAAATCAGCGAGTTCGGCCACCCACCTGTGCATCGTGGCATTGAGTTTAGCAGAAGACAGGACATAGGTTAGGGGATTATTGTCAGTGTAAACGACAAATGAAGGTGCATAATACAGGTACTCCCTGAACCGCTCACATATTGCCCATTTCAACGCCAAAAATTCCAATTTGCCGGAATGCCAATGATAGTTCTTTTCAGGAGGGGTCAATGTCCTAGAGCCGTAACCAATAACTGCTAATTTTCCCTGCTGTCTCTGATACAGTACTGCCCCAAGACCATCCTGAGAGGCATCACAGTGCAGCACAAACGGTTTCTCAAAGTCAGGGTAGCCTAGTAATGGTGGGTTCAGTAAGTGGTCTATGAGTTCACAAAGCACACTCTGATGCTGCTCGGTCCATGTAATGGGCTGACTTGAGGGTAACTGATTCGTCTTGTTTTGTTTCCTGCCCGTTCTTTTGGTTGTGAGTTTGTGCGTGGAAACCTTGGGTGCGCCTTCAGCTGACAGCAACCTGTACAATGGCTTCGCAATACGCGAGAAGTTACGAATATAGGGCCGATAGTATGAGATGAACCCTAACATCTTTCTTAGTTCTCCGACATTTGTAGGCTTTCGGTCTTTGAGAGTTTGTACAGGTGCCAACTCACTTGGGTCCATTGTATGTCCATTTTTGGACACAATCTTCCCCAGAAATTTCACCTGGTTTCTGAAAATCTCACATTTTTTTGGGGTTAGTTTGACTCCATGCTGCTGATACCGGCACAGTACTGTTCTCAGGTCTTGCAGATGTTCATCAAATGTTTTACTGTGTACCAGATTATCATCCAAATATGGCTGGCATGTCTCATCCCTCAACCCTGCCAGGCATTCCTCCATACTGCGCTGGAATTCTGCAGGGGCTGTGGAAAGACCAAAGGGAATCCTGATCCACTCATATAGGCCCCATGGTGTTATGAAGGCAGTGAGTGGTCTGCTCTCTTCTTCCAGGAACCCCTGGTGGTAGGCCTTCCCCTGGTCTAGCACAGAAAACCAGGCACTGCCACACAAGCTATTGAGGATGTCTTGCACACGGGGAATGGGGTGTCTATCTGGTATGGACTTTAAGTTTAACTCCCTGTAATCCACACATAGACGCAGTGACCCATCTTTTTTCCGAACACATACAAGTGGTGAGGAATAAGGAGAGCGAGATGTTTGTATCCATCCCCTATTCAGAAGATCCTCCAAATATTCCTTCACCTCCTTGTGGAGTGGTTTGGGTACTGAGGTGTAGGTGCGTCTCACTGGGGTGGTGTCTTTGAGCCTAATCTTTAGCTTTAATGATGGGATACATCCAACATCTTGATCTCCTTTAGAGAAGGCGTCACACTCTTCCCTTAATACTGCACGTACCTTGTCCTGCTGTTCTAATGTCAGATGGTCAAGAGCAACCGGTGGATCCCACAGTTCCTTGTTCTTGTCTTGGACTGGGTTAACACCATCTTCTTGAGTCTTGGCACTAGTACAGTGAGCTTCGTTAACCTGGTCTGCCTGCAGAGGTTGGGCATTAGCTGGATAGATAGCTTTAACTTGTTGGAGCTGGCCTAACACAGTACGTGCCGTTAGAGTAATGTCACGGCAGCTTTCATTAGTAACTGGAACAGATACTTTCGACCAACCTCCCTTATGCAGATTTAACACCGTCTCTGTTAAAGTCAGTCCTTCAGGCCACATGGCGCTGTCTACTGGTTCAAACAAGGCATCTTGTTCTGATGCACAGGGGTATCTGCGTACACTACATTTCACTAGTTGAGTTTGACCAGGGGGGATAGTTACTCTTGGTTGCCCTACTCTCACTATCCCCTCCCCCCTGTCTTCCTCACTTTTCTTTACCAGCTGAATAAATATTTCAGTCTTCCTACAGTCAAGTGAAAATGCTTCCTGCACAGCTGCTGAGGTGAACATTGGATATTGCGCCATTCCATTTTTGACTAGCTGTTCGATTATGTTATAGCCTATTATGGGTGGCTCAGCAACACCTGGCTCATTTGAGATCAACACTGGAGCTAACAGTTCTTGTGCACCTTGGTTTGTGGTACTGAGCCTAAATTTTAACTCAACCCAGCCTGAGAACGGGATGACCGTTTGGTTTGCTGCTTTGCCAACAAGTGTCTCACCTTCCTCCAGAAGCTCTTGCAGATTACGGGTCTCCATGTGTGGAAGGTGAGCACTACGCCAGCTCTCATTAATGATGGTTACCTGCGAACCAGTGTCCCATAGTGCTTTTATAGGTATTCCCTCAAAACAACAGTCCACTAGACATTTCTTGCCTATAAGAGCTTGCAGTTTGGCATGACGGCGTGAGGATGTTGGACCTGCATAAGTGGCATTCACCCCTTGATGTGTTTTGTGACTATTTTCAAGCTGAGCTTCCAGTTGTCTGATTCTCTCCAACAGCAATTCTTGCATTTGACCTCCAGCTTCAGGAGAACTTTTTGATGACAAGGATGATGGTGCCACCTTGTGGGGTTTTACATTTACTACACCTGACCTGTGTGCAGCACCCCGAGTTCCCCTGCACCCTCTTGAAAAATGACCTGTCAATCCACACTTGAAACAGTGTTCACATTGATTACTCTGGCCACTTTCTTCACATGCTTTGCATGCTCTACGTTGACTGCGCTTAAGGCCTGGAGTGGTGCACGGCTGGTGACTCTGCAGATTTTTTTTTAGGTCCGCCATTTCCTCCCTGAGCATGTGCACTGTCTCATACAACTCCGCATCTTGAGAACTGGGAAGTGCTGGAGCTTTACGAGTCTTTGGTCTGACAGCTTCAGTTTGATCGTGTATCCCCACTCTCATTTCTGAAACTGTTTTACTTTCAGTCAGTCCTGTTGGTGCTCCTGCCTGCAGCTCATTTACTTTTGGAGCACGGCTTATAGTGTTTTTACGCTGTTTGGATTGGCGTTCAGACTCTACACTAGCAGCTTCATTCAGTTTATCGATGAGGATCTCATCAGTTACTGAAGCGTCGTCCAAATATGGCTTTAACTGAAACTTGATGTGATCACTAATGAGTCCTGTGCTGACTGACCTCAGGAACTTCCTTTGAATCACTTCTGGGCTGTACTGATCATCTGAGCCTGATTCCTTAGAAGCCAGAAAAAGTCTTTCTTTAAGTTCTATGGCCCTGAAAAGGAAGTTTTGGGGTGATTCACGGCTATCTTGGGTAACATTGACAAGCTTGTGATATAAATCCATGGAACTGTCTTCCTTAAAGTGCCCCTTTAATATTGTCTTTAACTGTGGTAATGTGAGGTCACTTTTGACTTCCAGCATGTCTCGTAAACTCAACCCTGGGCTGATGGCTTTGACAACTGCTTCAACTACGTCATCTTCAGTGTGTCCCTTAACTAATCCTTTCTCAATCTGGTGCATTAGATTGGTGAATGAGAGTTTATCTTTCTGTCCCCTTTCTCCAATCTGGCCACTTATTTTGAATTCTCTTCTTATTGTGACTTCCTGAAGCCTGTTGGTGGGCACACTGGCACTTGTATGAACAGAGTGCTCATTTTGTAGCGACAGATTGCTTACCCTGCCACTTAACCTTTGTGTTTCATTGACCGGAGCTTGATTTGGGATTGAAACTCCATTTGTTCTTTCCTGCTGGTTTTCTATTTCAGAAGCTATAGTTTGAACAGTGATCGTCTTGGTTAGACTTAGTAGCATGTTCAAATATGCTTCTGCCACGTCACTTTCCTCTTGTTCTATGGCGTTGTCTATTGACTCCATGATGGCTTTAACTACTGCCCGCCTTGTCGCTGCATTTCCGTAGTCTATTTTGGCACGGACACAAACTTCCTTGAGCTCATCCAGTTTCAGGGTCCAAAGCTCCTGTGACACTTGCTCTGCGGACTCCTCGAGGTTCATCTTGCCGTGCGTCGCGGTGCCGCGCCCCCGCTGTTAATGCGCGTGACTGTCAGCGGAAGAGTTGCTTTGCGGAGGGAGTTGCGTTGCTCCGCCGATGGAAAAACACTCTCATAAGTCAATATCCATCCCGGACGAGCCCCCAAAATATGTAGCACTTATGGTCAGATAAATGAACTTGAGAGAGGTTTTTATTTTCTTCCATTTATTGCCGTATGCACTGCAATACAAGAGACACAACTATGACCACGCCATTCACGTCAGAGCACACTTTATAATATGTTTGTACAACAATGGACGCTTATAAAGTATGAAATTATAATATCTGAAGAAAGAACCATGCATTAATTGACAATTCTCACCTGCAATACAAGAGACACAACTATGACCACGCCATTCACGTCAGAGCACACTTTATAATTAGGACCCCCAAGGCCCCCCCAAGTTGCCTTTTCCTGCCTGCGTAGGTCCCCTGTGTATCTCCTGCCTAAAACATTCTTGTGCACAGTAAAACAAACAAAAAAATTACCATATTCTTTAACTGTAGTTACGTAATAATAATAAGAAGAAAATACCGTGCCTGTCCACTATTGGTCCTACATTTCTACAAGCAGCAACAACACAGCGATCACTTAAATCATTACAGAAGAACCCCAGAGAGGAAAACTTTTGCGGTACATTTGTTAAGATGAAATCCATCAAAGTAGACTTTTCTGGAATTTTGAAATTAGGCCTGGTGGGTAGGTTGACTGACTGGGTAAGATTAATAGAGTCAAACAACCTTTTAAATTCATCATAAGTAGTTCAGTGTAATTTAAAGTAGCCAAAAGATGCTGTAATGAATATAATGCCTCTTTGGAAGCAGAAGGAGGTCTGTAACACCCTACAACTATAATAGAAAGGGACTTTGCTATTTCTACATTCAAGGCCAAATATTCCATTTCAGAACACAAATAGGTACACCGCCTTGGTCTGCCGGTACGATAAAAATTGTACCCAAGGATGTTAATGTCTTCATTACTAATAGATTTAGTCAGCCAAGTTTCATAAACGATAACAACATCTGCACCTTGACGATGACTTTTGGATAGAAGTCGAAACGTCTCGATCTTCAAACAGCATCTGGATGACAACCCCTGAAACCTTCTCTACGAACATCTGCACCTGTTGATTTAACCCACATTGTGACCATGTCCATCTTTGGTAGTAAGCTGCACACAGTAAGATGAACATATTTAAGACAAGATGATTTAAAATAAAAGTAGTCTGGGAGTATTGCAGCTCAGGGCCAGGGTTTGGTTGCACATTTCCAGATAAAAGTTGAATGAAAACAGTCAACAATCTCTGCTTCACATTTAATTTTGATTAAATTCTTTGATATGTAGAAGCCAGGAAGAGATCTCCATTGAGTGAACCAGTGAGATAGTTAAACAAAGCAAAAATAGTTTGAAGTTTAGATAGATCTTAGTTTATATCCTGATATAATAAAATTGGTTGTTGCTCTGGATTCAGGAAAGTGACCTAGCAAGTGCCTGTATCTGTTTTTCAAACCAGGGTTTCTACCCTATGTCCTGGAACAACTGCTCGTTCTGAGATCCCAAAAGCCCAATAGGCATATTATATGGCTGAAAGAAGTTAATCGGTTAATCACAACTCATCGATTATTGAGACAATCGTTCACTATTTTAGTAATCAAATAATCGTTATCTGGATTATACCCAGACTTCAAAGAATGCCATGTGCTCAGAAAAGAGGTACAATTATTCAGAGAAATCAAGAATTACATCAAAATGACAAAGAAAACATCATCATTTAGTGTTTTTGATCAAATGCCAGATTTTCAGAGAGCCACAAGTGACCAAGCCTTTGAAAAACAACCCAAATCTATTGATTTAAGATTCATAAAAAAATAAGACAAAAAACAAAACAAAAAAACAGTCAACTAATTGTTGAGTCTGTATTTCAGTCATCATTGCATCCATTAACACGAAACAGCTCTGAAACGTGAAAGTGCTGCTCAGAAGCAAGCGCAAAAACCTGCAACTTATGACTTATGACTCTTATGATTTAGACTAATTGAGTACCCAAATAATCGTTAGTTGCAGCCCTAGCATATAAGAAAAATAAGTAAGGCCGTAATTCACAACTTTAGCACAATTTAAGCGTAGTGAACAATACAGACCTCAGAAGAAAAAGCTTGCTATCCCCAGAAGGATGTAGCAGGTTCAGGCCTATCTCCAGGAGGCCAAAGCAGGCTCAGGCTGAAGCAGGTTGAGGATGAAGCAGGCTGAGGATGAAGCAGGCTCAGGATGAAGCAGGCTGAGGTTGAAGCAGGCTGAGGATGAAGCAGGCTGAGGATGAAGCAGGCTGAGGATGAAGCAGGCTGAGGATGAAGCAGGCTGAGGATGAAGCAGGCTGAGGATGAAGCAGGCTGAGGATGAAGCAGGCTGAGGATGAAGCAGGCTGAGGATGAAGCAGGCTGAGGATGAAGCAGGCTGAGGATGAAGCAGGCTGAGGTTGAAGCAGGCTGAGGATGAAGCAGGCTGAGGATGAAGCAGGCTGAGGATGAAGCAGGCTGAGGTTGAAGCAGGCTGAGGATGAAGCAGGCTGAGGATGAAGCAGGCTGAGGATGAAGCAGGCTGAGGATGAAGCAGGCTGAGGTTGAAGCTGGCTGAGGATGAAGCAGGCTGAGGTTGAAGCTGGCTGAGGATGAAGCAGGCTGAGGTTGAAGCAGGCTGAGGTTGAAGCAGGCTGAGGATGAAGCAGGCTGAGGATGAAGCAGGCTCAGGATGAAGCAGGCTCAGGATGAAGCAGGCTGAGGATGAAGCAGGCTCAGGATGAAGCAGGCTGAGGTTGAAGCAGGCTCAGGATGAAGCAGGCTCAGGATGAAGCAGGCTGAGGTTGAAGCAGGCTCAGGATGAAGCAGGCTGAGGTTGAAGCAGGCTGAGGATGAAGCAGGCTGAGGTTGAAGCAGGCTCAGGATGAAGCAGGCTCAGGATGAAGCAGGCTGAGGTTGAAGCAGGCTGAGGATGAAGCAGGCTGAGGTTGAAGCAGGCTCAGGATGAAGCAGGCCCAGGTTGAAGCAGGCTCAGGATGAAGCAGGCTGAGGATGAAGCAGGCTGAGGTTGAAGCAGGCTCAGGATGAAGCAGGCTCAGGATGAAGCAGGCTGAGGTTGAAGCAGGCTGAGGATGAAGCAGGCTGAGGTTGAAGCAGGCTCAGGATGAAGCAGGCTGAGGATGAAGCAGGCTGAGGTTGAAGCAGGCTCAGGATGAAGCAGGCTCAGGATGAAGCAGGCTGAGGTTGAAGCAGGCTCAGGTTGAAGCAGGCTGAGGATGAAGCAGGCTCAGGATGAAGCAGGCTCAGGATGAAGCAGGCTCAGGATGAAGCAGGCTCAGGATGAAGCAGGCTGAGGTTGAAGCAGGCTCAGGTTGAAGCAGGCTGAGGATGAAGCAGGCTGAGGTTGAAGCAGGCTCAGGATGAAGCAGGCTCAGGATGAAGCAGGCTGAGGTTGAAGCAGGCTGAGGTTGAAGCAGGCTCAGGATGAAGCAGGCTGAGGATGAAGCAGGCTCAGGATGAAGCAGGCTCAGGATGAAGCAGGCTCAGGTTGAAGCAGGCTGAGGATGAAGCAGGCTCAGGATGAAGCAGGCTCAGGTTGAAGCAGGCTGAGGATGAAGCAGGCTCAGGTTGAAGCAGGCTCAGGATGAAGCAGGCTCAGGATGAAGCAGGCTCAGGTTGAAGCAGGCTGAGGATGAAGCAGGCTCAGGATGAAGCAGGCTCAGGTTTGTTAGCTTCAGGAGGAAGAAGCAGGCTCCAGAAAGCTAGTCCTTGAATTACAAGAGTCTACAATCCAAATAAACCATAAAATGCAGACTGCCATGTTCAAAAGATTTTGTTTAAATGCAATAAAATCCTTTAAAAATGGCAAAACACAGAGAAACGCTTAACAAACAAAAGACATGATGCCATCTTGAATTAGGGGCGGCCAATCCAAGTCAAAAAGTCACATATATTTTACTTTCTGTTTTGTTAAGGTGAGATGGTTGCTGAGGCTGAGATGTCTTTGTTTAAAAAATATATTTTTTTATTTTACAAGCTGGCTGGCTGGCTGTGGAGACAAGAAGCTGGCTGGTGGCAAGGAGCTGTAACCTGGCTCACTCCAGACTAATATGTGTATCACTTTGAATTTAGTTCTACACATTATCAATCTGGACAGGCTCTTGCCGAAAGCCGCCAGGAAAATACGTCACATCATGACGAACATTTGAACTGATTGGTCGCAGCATCACAAAAGCAGAACAAGCCTAACAAGCAGAGAAATCAAGAAATCCAGTTGAGAGAAAAGCACTTCTTCTTCTTCCCCATCTTCAAATGCTCAAAGCACTTCTGTGTGCATGTTTTCAAAAGCAAAAATAGTCCATAAATGTGTTGAAATAGGCCAAAGTACGCCTGTCGGTGTCGCCCTGTTTGTTTAGGTTTGTTCTTTTTACTTCCACTCAAACCACAATGCAGCGCTGTGATTGGTCCAGCTCACAGCGGCTGGCTCAAACAGCTTCAACCCAACAACGGGAGACCATTCAGAGGAATTCTCAAGTGTTTGGCAGGGCCAGGTTAGAGGAGATGAGCACAAGACAAAGACAAGTAAGTATCAAAAATGGTAGATGTTATAGGCACAAGCAGCGGTTCTGCAATAATGTTTGACACAGAATTTTCTGGCTGCACAGTGGAGTGAGAGCTGGGCTTTTTAGTCAGAGTGATAATTTTCGATTTTAATTTAATTTAATTTATTTACACAGGGAAAACTCAATGAGATAAAATCTACTTTTCATGAGTACCCTGTTAAAGTACTTATATATGAAAGGATAAAACAAAACTATATATGTTATAAAACAATCAATAATATCAATAATAACATGAACAATTACATTAAAACACTCTCACACAAACATTATGGAATAAAATCATTCAATGGTTGAACAATATACACTGAAAAAACGGAAAATAGGGGGTTGCTCGTTTTGTAAATGAAAATCATGCTACCATTTCATATTTTATTTAAGATCTTCTTTGAGCATGACTTTGTCATAAAACAGCTGAATAAATCCCATCGATGCTAAACCTGCATGTTTTAATCACGACAGCGCTGCATGAAAAAGTTATGCTGCCAGTGCTGCCAGTGAAGCCACACCCCACTTTTCAAAAAATAACTCCCTCCCCTTCCTGTGACCGGGAAAAACGTTTAACAGAAGACGCTGCAGCAGCCATTTTTTCCTTCTCTTTGCTGTATTTTGGGACTTTTCGACTGGTTTAAGTTCGTTCCTGGAGTCCTCGTGATTTCTAAAGGTAAACTTGTTTTATTTGGTCCTAGGAATGCAACGTTACTACGTTAGAAAATTAAGCTGTTAGCATTTGTAAGTTGAGAACTATTGGAACAAACCAAGTCAAGGTTAATGTTAACTAAACAGGTGTAATGTTAGGTGCAACAGCTCCACCTGCTACTTTGAAGTGTACAAATCAACCTTTTGAGTGTTACTAAATTTAGTAACTTAGCTGTTATGTTTAATTCATTAATTAATTTAATTTTAGAATGTATTGTGCTAACTGGACATGGACTGGATTAAGGGTGCGCACAGCAGAACTCCGTTTATGTCATGATACTGTCATTACAGTGTGGTACACCAGCTGCTGACGCTGAGCTCCATCCATGACGAGAGACGACACCGCGCTCTGCTCAGTCCAGAGGTAAAAGTTAACACTGTTCACCCAGTTCAGAAAGTTGCTTCTCTGTGTGCTAACCAAGCCTCCATTATGACTCTGGTATGGATTTTTGCCATCGCTCTCATGTTCGCCAAGAAATTACAACTCATAACCACAAGAAATAAAATGAGTTTAAAAAGAGTTTAGATACGCCACATGTGGCGGTGCCTCATCAATGATTGGACCACAGAGAACACGAGATAACGCAGACTGCTGCTCTATTATTGACCAAATGACTGTATCATTGTTAGATTTTTCTAACTTGGTTTATACAGTAATTACTATTCTATTCACCTTTATTGCAATTTTGAACATTTTAACATTTACCATTTTTGTCTTTTCAGATAAATGCGGAGTTTAAAAAAATTACAACCCTCCCACTCCAGTCCCGGTTCGTTCCACAGTTAGACTTTTTGTCTTACCAGCTCCATCAAGAGGAGAGGACTCATGGGACAAAAACTGAAAAACCTCACAGATCTGATGACAGAGGTAAGATGAGAGAAAGAATTTTGGATACCTTCAAACTTGCTGTCGAGAGTCTTGAGTGGTCCCCACTTTTAACTGAGCCTGAAATCTACATAGATTAGTGATATATATTTTTTGTCCTTTCAAAGCTAATTTTGTTATTTATTGAGCAAAGAACATTTGTGAATATGGTATTTATGGTTATTTTTTAAAGGAGGTCCCTGTGGTGACAAATGTGTCTTTTGTTACACATTTTGAACTGAGCACGTGAGATAAAAAAACACTGACATTTTTAAATTTGAGTAGTTTCATAATGCTTTCCTGATAGTGACTTCAACCCTGAGAGAAATGATCATCTTTCTTATACAGCTTTATATTTGTTGTCAAGAAATGTTTCTAATTAAGTCTTTACCACGTCACCAGAATGAAGAAGTAGACATTGGATGGGAGTTCCCTTTGAAAGGGTTATGCCTTTACCTTCATGAGGAGCCTCAAAGCATGTGGTGAGTATACTTGATGATGTTATGATAAATGTTAGATAAAAGTTCTCCCCAAGCTCCCAACAACACTTTGAATTCCCCAGTTCTGTGACGTTACAGGCAATGAATTGAAGCTTTCATGTGAATTTCATTGTGCCAATATAAATTTATAGAAATCAATTAAATAATTGTGGGTTCGAATCCTGGGCCACCCTAACATCACACGATCTCTCTGGGTGGAGTCTGCATGTCCTCCCCGTGTTACCGTGGGTTCTCTCCGGGTTCTCCGGCTCCTCCCACCGTCCAAAGACATGACTGTGTAGGTTAATTGATAACTCTAAATTGTCCCTAGTGTATGAATGTGAGAGTGAATGGTTGTCTGTCTCTGTCTCTCTGTGTTTGCTGTGACGAGTTGGCCACTGTCCAGGGTGTACCCCGCCTAAGGCCCAAAGTCACTGGGACAGGCTCCAGTCACCCACGACCCCTAACGGGAATAAGCGGTAGAAAATGAATGAATTAAATAAACATTTCAAGCACTAGGACCTCAAACACCCAACATCTGACTAAACACAGAGCAGAGCAGAGAGGCAGGCAGGGGCAGACAGGAGCCGACAGGTGCGATTCACCTGGGCAGATTAGCCAACTGCACTGCTTTCAGCTAATGGTATACAAAAGGCTCAGACATCAGTTTGTAATACACAATTCATTCATTTCTTTAAATTCAAAATCACCACATAATACTTGATGATATTTTTTGTAATGTAATAAAGTACTACATCGAACAACATAAATTCATGTTTTAAAGTCCTTTTTTCAGGGAGGGCATGGACATACAAGTAATAATTAATGATCTTTTGCCTTTTTTCTACGGAAACCATGAAGTCCTCTTTGAGACATGTGGAAGATTGAACAGTGGGAGATTTCACCGTACGACAAAGTGAGGGTCAGAGGAGCCTGGACCAGGTCTGCACTGGGCGGAGGACCAGGTTGTCATGAAGTGGACATTGCTCTTCTGTTTGATCTCTGCATTGAATATGGACTTTCCACCACATGGACTTTGCACCAAACCGGAGGTACTTTTTTGAGGTTCTTCAGAAAAGTGTTGATGGAACTTAATGGATCCACACGATCAAAAAAAAAACTTAAATGCTGAAGAAGTGTTGAATAGAGCACTGGATTGTGACATCTCACCTAGAAGTGGGTCATATAATAAAATGTAGATACTATTATAAAAGGTGTTTTGAAGATGTGCACAATTTGAATACAGAGTATATTGTTGTGCAAATGCAACAAAAATAGCTGAATAAAAAAATGAAAAAAACGTTTTTTTTTTTTACTTTTCAAATTAGAGGATAATGTGATATGCATTTTTTGATAATTAAACGTCAACTAATACGTTTAAAGACGTTTTAACACAATGGTTGGATGAATGTCATTATCAGGAAAAAGAAAAGTCTTCATTTTGTCAACCTGTTTTGTTATATCTTTGACCTTGCTATACTTGTCTGCTGAGTTTGGTATGTGTTTGCATGAATTTGAACACTTTTTATTGTTGACAAATGACATTTTTGTGTATTGCTGAATTTATATTTTTCAGAATAAATTAAGTAAAAACAAACATGTTGTAAATATTTGAGTTTAATGCGAAATGGTAACATGATTTTAATGGAGGTTTAGTTGTGAAAAAGTCATGCTTGAATGGCATATATTAACAACAATTTTAAACATATAAAAGTCATGCTCACATGACATACAATTCTATTCCCAGAGAGCATAAGTAAAATGTAAAGCAGTAGCATAATGTTTTTGAAAGTTGTGATCATTAAAAAGTCATGCTCACGTGGCATGTATTAATATCCATTTTATTACTTAAATTTGTCTCTAACCAAAACATGACTTTATTGCTTGCAACCGCTTTCCATATCTTTTTTATGCAGAGCTAGTAACCTTTTTTTTTCAGTGTAGTATGTGTCTCAGCAGAAGTGCCAGCCAGGGGACGCCCTGTCACACACAAGCCCTAAGGAGAACACAACAAATACAAAATATACAGATCCCAAATATGTTTGTTTGTCTGTTTATTTGTTTGTTTTTCCAGTATATCAGTCCTCTTTACTACACATGAGACATCAGGTACACTGAGGAGCAGAGCTAGCCCCGTTCAACTGCACACTTCCAAGACAAAAGGAATGGAGGTGCATCCTGTAACCATCAAGTGGGACACTGAGAAAAGTTGTGCAGACCTAGAAGTAGGACCACAGACTGGCCTGTGACTGTGGACATGCTCTACAGACAGGGACTGAGGCTGTGTTTCTTCAGGAGGCTGGAGTCCATCAACATCTGCCATGAACTTCTGCTCATGTTTTACCAGACAGCCATCTTCAGTGTTCTCTTCAAAGCTGTGGTCGGCTGCGAATAAAGCCTCAAAAAGAATCAAGTCCTATGGATGGATAGGCTTGTGAGGTTAAGGTAAAGGTACACTATATTGTCCCCATGGGGAAATTTGTCCTCTGCATTTGACCCATCCTTCAATGCTGCAGGGCATCTCTACAGGAGCAGTCATTGCTACTGTGCAACGCCCGGGGACCCATTTCCAGATCTCTGTGTTTGGCTTGGTCAGGACTATACCTTCACTGGATGATTTTACCCATAGTGCATGTTTTGGAAGGAAGGTAGGCTCTGTAGTGGATGCAAAGCTTGACTCACAAAAAAATGTGGCAGAGAAAACAAACAAACTCCTGTCCTTCCAGCATCCTCTGCACTGCCCCTTCAGCACACAGGAGGACACCTATGGAGACAGGCTGTTGTCACTGTTAGCTCAGCTGACTATCTGTCTGTCTCTCTGTCTGTCTGACTAACTAACTAAACAATTCACACTGCACTGTTGGATTAGGGTCCACTATCCTGCTTGTCTCCTTGGGAAGGTTATTGCTTTGTCTGGAAAGTTCCCTATAGGGCATTTAACTGTCCAAGTCTTCAAGGACAAGCAGTTGATGCCACCAGCAAAAATGACAGGTCAGAGCTGTGGAGAGGTGACCCCATTCACAGTAAAAAAGGATTTTGAAGGGGTTTAAGGGGTTAAGCAATAAATACACCTGTAATGAAAGATATGCAAGATATGTATGTGTAAAGCCACATTGTACAACACTGAAGGAAACGCAACATCATTTCAATGGAGATAAGCACGTGGTGACGCCCCTCCAAAAAAGCTACATAGTGCACCTTTTTATTTCAATATCCCATTTCAACACATACATGATGAATAATACAGTATATGCCTCTGTGACATCTGCGTTACAGTGCTTTATGTGTGTGTGTTTGGGTCGAGGTTTGTTTTTTTTTTTTTTTTTTTTTGACAAAGTGTTAAGATATTTTAGTCTTGAGTTTGTTCATAAAGAAATAAATTACTGTACGTTTATAAGTTGTCACCGTTGTAGTCCAGACCAAAACATTGGGCTACACACTTTGGCTCTTACAGAGAGAGTTATACATGGGTCGGTCCCACCACAATGCACAGTGTGATGACATCCTGTGTGACAGTTTGAAATGTCAGCTCTGAGTGTCGGCTCCAGTGTGCACATGAGGCTGTGTGAAGATATATGTGGAGTCGCACTGGCGCCTTTTCAACTGTGTCAGCTGCACAACACTGCACCTTGTTTTACTTCTCTAATGCTCAGCCAACCTTCTACAAAGAGAATATAGGGCCTCATGTTGTCAGAAACATCTTTCACTAAAATACTTCTTTCACTTGTTCAAATTGTTAAAGATATACCATTTCTCATGAACTGCTTGTCAATAAGGATGTCATTGCTTAGAATGTTCCACATTAAGGTGTTCCCTACACCACAAGTACACCAGGCCAAGTACAGTTCAGGGGTCTCATTTATAACAGTACGCAGAACTCTGACTAAAAGAGGACGTGGGGACAAACACCAAAGTTCACTTAGTATGAAAAATATTCAGATTTATAAAAACCACCATCCACGCTCCATCGGGTAATTTCCTCCTCACAGATCACACCTGCAGCAGAAATCTGCACAGATGAACCTGCCTCACGTCAAAGCCCCTGCTTGTCTCCATTTCCCCATGTAACAACATTGCAAAGAAAGATTTACCTAAACATGAGGCAATAATGAGAGCGTTTGATTGACACGGAAAGCAAACGAGAGGAAGAGAGCGAGAGAGACACTGCATCAGAGACACAGGCACGTGAAAAAAACTTGCTTTTTTGACGTATCATTAATGACATCTGTCATTAAAGGACACATTTTATGCTACAGTGACTTTTTGAGCTTTTAACATTGTTCTAACAATGTTCCGTCATCAAAAACATACCTGGAGTTGCATTCAGCTGCATTTACACTTTTTTGAGAAAGTCCTCTCCCCTCCGAACGTCAAAAGCACTTCCTGCTGAAGAAGCTCATCAGTGATTATTTTCAGATTTCATATGTCATGAGACGTCCAAGAATCTTTTGCTGTTTTAAGTCCTGAAATCATTGCCTCATTCCAAGTATTTCTGTCATCTACATGATACATTTCAAAATAAACTGATACATTTAATGCCAAGAAAAACAATAATATCTCTATGGAGACAAGCAGGTAGCATATTCCCACCAGAAAAGTTACATAGTGCACCTCTGAAACCGCCATTGTAGTTTTACCATAGTAGAAAGCTAAGCTCCCTTATCTTGATTGTGCTTCAATTTCTTCTTACCAATAAGTCACATGTTTGCATTAGCATTTGTTTTCTAACGTATTCTGACACCACATGGATGGGCATTGACATTGAATTTACATTTTGAACATTAAGTCAAGTTTGTTCAAATAAATAAGATATGAGCAGACATTTGATCACATCACATTTTCAGATGTCCTCTGATTTGGCTGGTGCAGATCCTTACCACAGGGAGGGAGTCCAGTGGGCACATGATCTGCTCAGGCAGATGGCCTGGCACTGCTGACCTCCAGTGACCTTGTGATGGAGATCAACAATGTCACAAGTTTGGTTTGTGCACCCACACTCAGATCCACACAGATGGACACAGTAAAATAAAATCATTTCATATCATTTCATCAAATTTGCCATTAAACCTTTGTGGTTATGTTTGGCAAGAAAATAAAAAGGGACTTTTTCTTACCAGGCAGAAGTATTGAAATGTACAATCAAATGTAAAATGTGCATTTTAGTAAGCGGCGTGCAATGGCTAAACTGTTTGCATGAGTATTATTTCATAATAATGTATCAATTACTTTTAGTACTTTACATAGCAGGTACTGTACAGTTTTGTGTGTGTAAATGTCTAACACCAGCTTCAGCAACCTCTGTCCTGAAACTATCCCTGTCTTTTGTCCAAATCTCCTTGTATATTTTGCAACAGGATGACTTGCGTGAGACTCCATCTCTACGATTGTCTGCTATCTGAATTTTTGTGGTTTTCACATTACACAAATCATTGGAAGCATGCGAGTTATACAAGATATTAAATTCCAGTCTCATCCCCTGGAAAAGTATATGTCTGGTGGGTATTAGCCAGCTGCTCCTTGTGGCTCCAAAGGTTGGTGTGTCTATCTATTATTATTATATAATCTCATATATTTGTTTAAGTTCAAAGGCTCAGGAGGTTTCGCCCCAGACTAGGATATTAAATACAAGTGGCACTGTGAAAATATTGTGTTTCTAACCAGAGACATTTAGACCTTTAGAATAATGAAATCATTACCAAACTTAAGCACAGGACCTGTATTGGGCAACATACAAAGAGAGACTCGAGAAAACTCAGATTTTGTTATCAGTCATGCAACACACAAACATAATGTATATTATGTGTATATATTAACAATATGTATATTAAAATGATACTGGAGTTGGAGTGTACTACATTTCTTTCACTTTTCATGGACAGGAGGCGCGAAGAAGTATTCACATTTGTTTTTCATGGTTGTATTGTATTTTGACTGGCTAATATTTTAATGTTCATTTGAAGAAAGAAAACTTGTTTATGTGACAGAGATAACATATTCACCATGCTAATTTACAAAATCCTTTCTATCAAAATTGCATTTAGTGGGTCATGGGAGGGATATGCTTCATTCATTGATATTAAGTCAAAATGACTTGACTTGATCAGTTTCAGCACACACAGGGCAGTAGTTCATTTGTTAATACAATGCCCACTTGGCACTCTGCCAGTTTGATCCCTCATTCTGACAGTGTTCTGGAGTAAGACGACGCTTGAATACAGTACCAAGCACTGTGTTTTAGAAAATCGAATTAATTGTGTAAAATGTGATGACATTTAAATTGGAGTACACCAAATTAATAGCGTACATACAGCCCACATACACAACACAGTTGCGTGACTGATAATTGGAAATGACATGAGGTAGAAATGTACAACTTGCTGCTCAAACCCATCTGGATATTTGACAAGGTAACATTCATTCCAGTTTAAGAATGAATCCAGCTTTTGTCTCTGAACATTACCGCAGATAAAAATGAGGTTAAACTCAGAAGGACAATGAAGATCTAAAGCAGATAAATTGTGTTTCCTTCACTTGGAGAACCATGCATCAATATTTTCTCAGACTGGCTCAGCATAGTTCTTCTCTTCCTGCCAGCTCTCTTGGCAGAGGAGAAACAAAATGCAAAACACATAAATGTCTACAGTTTTTTCTACACGCAATGTAGGCTCTTGAGTCCGCTCGCTTCATGCTGGACCTGTCTATTTCTGTACATGTTGCTCAATTCACCAGTTTTACTGTACTCTCTGACTTTATGTTCACTAACTCCAGACTCCACTGCTTATGCTCAATGACAGGAACAAAAAGTCAAAGGTACATTGATATCTGATTACTTGAAGAAGCACTGTTATATATAAATATGAACATTTGAAAATTTGACATGTTGTGTTTTCCAGCTTGGTCTGTGAAGATAATTTTGTAGCCTTTATGTTATATAATGTATTCACTGAGATGTATGTTTTGACATATAACATATTTAGGGAGCATAGACTTGGTAGGTTCAGAAACAAATGGTAGGGTTGGTTAGAAGCCCAAATCCCCCTGTCTGAAGTGCAAAGTGAGAACACCAGAGTTGACAAAGCCAAAGTCAAAAGGATTTCTAGGCCTAGATGCTTCAGCATCCCTAAAAAAATTTCCAGCACCCTAAAATTAAGTGGTATTCAATGTAAATGTATCTGATCATTTTGAGTCCGGGAGGAGGTTAAACTGCAGTGTCTGCAGTTAAATGTATCTCCTCTGAGAACCCTTAAACTTGAAAGTCTAGAATCGCCCCTGGCTATTTGCCCATGTTTTCTTTGTGGAGCGACTCCGTGACAGGTGCCCTCTAGAGAAGTTAAGTATGAGGGGGGGACCATGTGTGTCCTAAATCCATGAGGGCGCTGATGACAGACACTGTTAGTGCTGTCCACTGACAATGTCCAGAAGTTTTTCTTGAGTTCAGTGGATAATTGCAAGATGTCTTCTTCAAGTAAAGAGATTTCCTATTACCTTCATTCACATTATCCTGTTTTAAAGAAGACTGACTTTCTCAGGGTGGTGTGGCTGGCAGTCTATGCCACACCAAGGCTGATTTTCCACAATAGTCAATCAACCCCTAGGAAATATAAAATTGACCTGGTTCCCAGTAACTAACAGCCATCTCCATTCTCATTACAATCCTGAACTGGTTTTTGAGCCTATACTTACACATTACACATAAAAAAAGTATTTTCCGTCAAGTATAATCATGTATTTGAAGTGGAGTTATTATTTTAGTTGATGTCTAAAAAGGAACAATGATAATCATGTACTGAAAATAGTTCATATAATGGTACTCTAAGAGATGTGTTTGTACTGCTGTTGTCATGGTAACAGAGTTTTTCAATGTCAGAGAAAAGTGAATCTTTTCTACAGATCCTTCAAAACACTAAAACACAGCTCCTCATTAATTGCATATCCGACTGATACAAGCAGTGTCAAGTTCATAATATGACACTTCCATTGTATTCATTTACACTTTCTTTTTCTTATATGTACTGTATCATCAGCCAACTATCTCTGACACCATTACTTTGCTACCTTTTGTCTTACTTCAATTTTCATTAGTGTATTCACCTTATTCCTGAAGTTGCCTTACGCGCTGCCGTCTTGTTTCCATTGTATTAGTTTACATGGAGCAGACGAGCTCAACAGAAAATAAGTTCTACTTGGACTAAAAAGCCATTTTCAGACTGACCAGGAAATCGGTGCGTTGTTGACTTGTTGTTGCTTGTGTTCATTAAACATTTTACACAAATCAACCTACTTTATGTAACATTTTAGTGGCAAGACTTTTCCCTCGTTCGTCATTAGCTTTAACAGAGTTCTCGTCCAATGGAAGTGCGTTTACAACAAAAGTGCAAAAAACTGCAAAAGTGGGCGGGGCAGAATAAGGTCAATACCTCGGGCCAAGAAGTTTGTGGTCTTTTGTTTAAACTCGACCCCTGTTTAGAACCAAGTCTCCGACACAATTTTGTCAATGCATAAAAAGAGATGTGAAAAATAATGGAAAGAAATTTTTGTAAAAATACTTGCAAAGAACTTTGAAAATGAAAATCTGAAAATGGGCTAAGGGTGCTAAATATTAAGATAAAGATAAATCATTCTTGTCTTTAGGAGACGTATAAAATCACAGTACTTTGAGCTATTTAGTATCTTTGCATTTGGTTTTGATGACAAAAACTGCCATTTAGTAAAACTATTTTAGGCAGAATTGTGTATTGTTTTGAGCTTTATTCGTTGCTATACTGTCCTGCTAATACAAGGAGTCAGGACATGTGTGTCCAACACAAAGACACGTACATGTGGCTTTAATATGTCCAACAACAACACCTGGAATCTGGAATATAAAAGCACATGATACAATATATTGTTATAATATATTTTTTTAGTTTATAAATTTCACCTTTTTTTTTTGTAACAGTGCGTACACACATGTCCATTCGTTGTAGTCCTTTACATAAGCCATAACATAAACATAAACATGACTTCAAGTTCAATTGTTTAGTTTAGTTTAAAGGCAGAGCAGATAAGTAGACATTCTGTTGTCCTGTGACCTGCTGCTGACGAGCTCTGGACACTCATGACAGGCATAGCCACCAGAGCACAGACCAGGAGGAACCCATGACGCTGCACTAAAATGAAACATGCATTAGTGGCTGTAGAAATACATTACAGAAGCAGACAATGGAAACAACCTGAGGACGGGGCGTAAGCAATAGCCCAACCTGAGGCAGAAATGTGTGAGGCAGAGATCAAACGTACACAGTAGTGATGGATGATGAAACCATTTTTGATATGGATACGATACCAATACTCTGGGGGTCATTTGTTCAATACCGATACAATACTTGACACTGGTCTTACCTTATGTTTGAAAGCATTTCAATAAATATATGTGTTTAAAAAAGGGTTTCAAATAGTGTAAATGACAACCAGAACACTAGACACAGATGGTTCTGTCCAATCGGCTGCTTGTGAAGTGTGTTTGACATTCACACAGTAATGGGCCCAACATGTCTAAAATGAAGGCAGATTGTGCAAACAGAACCTCCAGGTTTCATGTGTTGGTCTGAACTTGCAATCTGTTGTTGGCTTAGTCCAACAAGGAGTGCAAACAAATACATTTCTGAAACTATAATATCTTCGATATAGATGTAAACTAATCTCTGTCCTCCACTTTTTGTTTTCACTTCCTTGCGCTTTGTCCAGCTCAGCTTTTGTCGTGCTTCTCTCTGCAGCAAACTTAAAACAGTTGACGATGACACTGCCTTGTCTGAGCGGTTGAAGTGGCAGTGATTCACAGTCATCAACACCTGCTTACTACAGCAACAGCACTGGACCTGCTCAGAGTTTCTACTTTTTACATCATTTTGCCTTTGTTTTTTTTTAACATAGCACACATCTTTTTCTCTTCACAAAAGTACTTTTATTCTGTTATTTTTGCAGCCACCTCTTATCCTCAGTGTTGCGCTTTCCCTTTCTTTTCTGTTGCACAGTGGGCCAAATATCAGCCTTCATTATGTTTCATCCCTCTTTCTAACACTGCTGTGGAGTCTTAGAGGAAAAAGCTGGCAGCATGTGCTCCAGATGAGACAGTGTTGTGTCATGTGCTAAAGCACTGAGCCCTGCATTGCTGCATCATAGCATCATTATTACAAAGATAAGCCCAAACCATATTGGAAAAAAAGCATGTTTGATTGGTTTATATTCCAAACTGCAGATTTGGAGTATTACTGCAGTGATGCTCAAGAAGGTAAAAGGCATGGCCAAGTGTTCTGTTCAACAAATGAGCCTCAGAAGACAGAAGTGCTTGTCTACATTTTGACCGACTCAAAAACAAACTGGCATAATTGTCATGTGATTATAATTTAAAAGCTGATTTGAGTTGGTCACAAGATGTGCATGATGTGTCAAGGTCCCGCTGTTGTCTGATCATATTTGAAGAGCAGCTCCTCCTTGATGTGGCTTACTTGAGATGTGGGTGTAACGACACACAGAGACTGCTAAACCGATGAAGCCAATGGCTTTGAACACTGACAACCCTTTGGCTGCTGTCTTCCTCTGTACAGTGGCGGACGCTCAAAAGTCACTATGATGATTGGCAAATCAAAAGCACAGCGCTGGTGCTCATGTGCAGTGGAGATACATTTCATATGGTAGACCTCCTCTCTATTAGGAGAGGGTGCCAGTCCCATTATGAAGACACCAGCTGAGAGAATGGACTGATTTATTTACTTAAGCGCTCCGTGAACACTAAGTTTGATGTCTTGGCAGCTGCTACTTTTCCAAAACATTTCAGACATGCGGTGTGTATATTTATGTTTTTTGACAGCCTGATGGGACTGTTGTGAATGTTCTGGAAGTATTAGCTTCTAAGGTCCTCCTCAGGGTTGTGTTGTGATAAACTGTCATATAATTTACATAATAAATAGCTCTGGAACTGGATCTCCAACAAACATATCCGGCTAAGGCCCACCTATTTTTCTTCCCATTTTCACCTTGTGTCTTTTAATTGTAATTTTCCAAATTAATATGAGTATTAAAAGAGCTCAACATACATGTGTTATACACCATTTGAAAGGTAAGAATTTCTACTTTCTGTTGATGAAAATGGAACCAATGTAAGTGTACACAGGCAAAGCCATAGCATTAAAAAATTTAACAACAATTTTGAATTTTTTATATAAAAACTAATCCTTGATTTCAAATGGCTCTATCAAACACATCATCACTTCATGAAACTCCACATTCACCACCGGTATTGCCCTGCTTTTCATCCAGAACTGTGTGAAATTTCAGAGCCTAAGTATATTGAAATGGTGCTTATTATAATGTATTTGTGCTTCTAATTGTGAAATAGACACACATGTTTAAATTAATTCTGCCTAAAAATGATACTGCTTTACCACCATATTCCACAATTTACAATGTAAATGATGCTAATTAGCATATGAATTAGCTGTTCTGTTGTGCACAGCCTCCCCTGCGCCCCCTGGAGGCTTAGAGGGAGAAATCGTTTTTGTGCTTTATCATACATTGTTTTTTTTTTTTAATTATTAAAATTTACATTTAATCTGGATTTTTTGGGACAAAATTAGACCAACCAACCCATCATTGGACATCTAATAGCTTGAATAAAGGCAAAAAGAAAGAATTATTATTATTATTTAAAACTGAACTTTAAAACTAAACAAATAAAAAATAACACATATGTATATGTGTGTGTGTTATTTTTTATTTGTTTAGTATATATATATATATATATATATATATATATATATATATATATATATATATATATATATATATATATATATATATATATATATATAAAGCATGCATCTGTACCCTTTTTTTTCCTCCATTGGATCCATTGGATAACATTTTGGATTTTAGACATGCCTATGGCAATACGTTTTTAATGAAACCATCTTTTGTGTGGAAGAAAAAGGTCAAAATTGGTTCATAACCTCATAACCTTTTGAGGCTCTTTTACAGTGGATTTTCACAAGGCAGCTCTACAGTTTGTTTGTAAATGATATGCCATATGTTCTTCAAAAGGCATGTATGACTGTATGATACAACCATACATGTTTCTTCTGCTAGCTTGGATCAGGTTAATAACATGCAACAACTAGAGCTAATGTTATATGAATATTATGAATATTATGAAAAAAAAGTGTATGCTGTTGGGATCAACACAATCTGTTTGGGGGAAAAAAAACAAGTTAAACATATTTCTCAACAATAAATTGCTAGAACACCTTACAGAAGTTAAACTTTTAGGTGTCACATTGGATCAAACTATGTCATGGACTACTCATATTAATTATATCATTAAAATTAGTCAAAATATCTCACTAATTAAAAGACATTCACATTTTATGCCAACTTAATCAAGAAAACTTGTAATTCAATCTCTTGTCTTATCTCCTGCACTACTGTCCTATTGTATGTCTAACACTGAGAACAAAGACCTAGACACACTCCAGACAGCTCAGAATCGAGCTGCAACACTAGCTCTTTTAGAACCAATGTTAATAATATACATAAGCAACTGTCATGATTGAAAGTCAAAGACAGACCGGCCTGCAGTTTGGTGTTGCCTTTGTAAGTATGGACAACACACAAACCTTTGACCTGTTTTCACACTTACTGCCTGCTGTAACAGACATGAGTTTGATACAAGACGAGACACTTTCACTGCCTAAACCAAGAACTAACGCACTGAAAGAAAAAAAAAAATCTATACAGAGCCATTTCTCACTGGAATGTGCTGCCGCAAAAATTTATGATAATAAAGAACCATTATGTTTTTAAAAGAAGCTTTAAGAAATCGCTGTTGGAAACTGTAATATTGCTAAATGTTTAAGGTAAACTGTGTCATCATTGAGTTGTGTGTGTTTCATCAAAACATTTTATGATTGAACCTAAGCTTTAGTGTCTGTTTTCTGATTGTTAATGCTTGTATGTGCTGTCTTATTAGTATAGTATAGTATAGTACAGTACAGTACAGTACAGTACAGTACAGTACAGTACAGTACAGTATAGTATAGTATAGTATAGTATAGTATAGTATAGTATAGTGCAGTGCAGTACAGTACAGTACAGTACAGTACAGTACAGTACAGTATAGTATAGTATAGTATTTTAAACTGTGAAATTGGACCCCAGGATGAATAGTCTCTTCTGTTGTGGAGACTAATGGGGATCCATAAATAAACAAATAGTGGTCCAACTCACTCCTCTCTATCAGCCTAAGCATTGCACACAGTAGTTGTACACAAACCTTAAAAAGCAATTTGACTGTGCTGCCCATCAACCATAGCCTTTGAGTTAGAATTAGTCCTGAAAAGAGAATATCATGCCATAATAAATAGGGATGCCTTTGAAAAGGAATCATTTTAACAAGCCAGACTAGCACGCTAAGGCCCCTTTAAGAAATCTTTGGTCCTGTCCCAAAAATCTGCTTTGCCTGAAGCCACAAGAGCCATCAGGAACACTCCATGGAGGGTGATAAATGGCTTGAGTGTCATGCATGAGAGCCCACAATGCCATTTCATTGATGCCATGCTCCAGCAGTTGATTAAAACTCCATCGTGATTGCCAGCTCCAGATAAGCCCAATGTTCAGATAGTGAACAACTGGAGGCCATGACCTTGGCTGTGCACTGGAATGGGGTAAAATTGAAAGTGTCAACTAAATGTGAACCATGAACCAAGAAAACATATATGTATCACTGATAGCTGAAGTGCAAAACAGATCAGGCTTATTTGTCCTGGTGCATTCTGTTTGTGACTGTGAGAATAGAATAAAATACATCTGGGATTGTGAGGTACCTGCACACCTCACAATAAAACATGTATCTCAATACTCACACCGTGCTTCAAAAAGTGTCCCGATTCATATGTAGCAGAGAGGTCAATGTTGTACCCATTTTTAACACTAGCCAAACAACGCCACTGAGATAGGCTCAGGACCAATTAGAATAAGGCACGCAAATTTGTTATTGAGTAAGAGGCAAGGTTCAGTTAGCTTGAAATAATTTAACAGTTTGTCTTCTTGTACAATCCATTTTCCTCGTCGTTCCATCATCACAGTTCATAGTTTCACAAAATAAAAGTTAGTCCCATTCACAAAGTTGTGCCACTGAAGGATTTACATGATGGCGATCCAAGGTAACCAACAGCAAAAGGCAAGAAAAGCCAAGACGGCAATGACACCTCCCGGTATCAGTTGCACTGGATATAAAGATGGATTAGTATTTAACAGATTAAGGTCTACAGTAGGCTACGCGTTGACCACGAACCAGTAGCCAGACATTATGCAGCTCGGACTGGAGCGCACAGCTCAGGTACACGACGGAGCCAATCCACCGAGCTCGCAACACACGCGGGCACACAACTGCACAATTGCACCTTAAGCATTTAGAAACCTCATTTAATGCCACAATAAAAGGTGCAACCTTCAGACAAAGTGAGGTTTCTTTACTACCTGGAGACAAAGCGTGACGCGAGACAACAATGGGACCGGGAGTAGGTGAGGCTTAAAACTGGTGTAAAAAACTGTACCAGATTGATGTTTTGATTATGTAGATTAAAAAACGCATTGGCATTTTATGTTCACAATGTTAGAAAACAATTGTCCTCTGAATAAGTTGCCTTTTCAGACCAGCAGCTTCAGCCTTTATGAAGTAGTCAGCAGTTTAATAAGTGTAGAACTTATTATTTTTTGTAGTTTATCACAATATCTGTAGCAATACTGCCATATCGATCCTTTGAGTAGAGTCCTAGAGTGTATGTAGTTAAACTTTAGAACAGGATGCATATGACTATAAGAGACAGTACAGACTGCACTGCTCCAGGCAGATTGTTATAATGTTATGCCTGGTCGGTCTATTTATGTGTGAGAGTCTGTGTACCAGATTTTGTTATTTTCTCTCTGCATCCTCCCAGACCAGCACAGCTTTCATTTGATATCCTCTACAATTCATATCTCGCTTTTTATTAAATTCTCTACGCCCTCCATTCTGCAAATTATCTATTTACTGCAGGCGGCTAGTGCGGGTCTATGTGTGCGATTGTGATCTAAGTGAAGCTTTGCAGAATAAAGCAAAGTCAAGGGAGGCGAGACAGTGGAGCAGCGAGGTACTGTAAAACAGACAGGGGAGATGAAGAATCGACGAATGAGCAGATGAAGAGCAAAGAGGAGGGGGCAGAGACAAGGGAAATGGAGGGGGACTGAAATCCTCATGGGACGCCGAAAGAAGAGGAAACACTTAAGATGACTCAATTCATCACAATCACTGTTGCAAAAGAGAGAGAGGACGGGATGCAAAAAAGAGCAAGAGGATGTACTGCAATGCATTAGCAAGAGTTGAGTAAGTGTATAAAGAGGCAGCACAAATATTATCAGTGGGCAAAGGGACACAAGTGTTGCTCTTAATGTTTCATGCGACTTGAGGGAGATAAGTCGTGAGTTTTAAGGGAGGAGAACAGAGGGAGCAGACAAAGTGACTTTTTAAATTCCCGCCGCAGTAATCCCACCAGAGAGCACAAACAAGTGTTCAGGACATGAAGGCCGTGTAATTCAATGATAGTAGATGAGGCTGTTCTGAAGGTTGATAAAAAAAAAACAACAACAAAAAACGTCTGTCTGAAAAGACATGTTTAGTGTGATTATTTTGATCAAGGCAAAGCATTCAGCTTGTAATTGTCTGATTTTGACCTTTGTCAATTAACTTTAAATTCACTTTATTATTGATGCAAAGGATGTTAATAAACTACAAAAAGATTTCAGGTGGTGAAGGAACTTTGACATAAGGCCAGTTTTACTACTGGGTGACAGGGTAGTAGTGGTTGGCACTCTCACTTCTAGAAGGCTAGAAGGTTCTGGGTTCAATTTCAGGGCCTTTCTGTGTGGAATGTGCCAGTTCTCCCTGTGTCTGAGTAGGTTTCCTCTGGGTGTTTCCCCTGCTACTAAAAACATGTACAAAAGGCTCCTCCCTTCTGTGGCCAAGACGCTCCTGAAAAAGAGGTTTTGAATCTCAGTGGGACTTTCCTGGTTAAATAAAGGACAATAATAACAATATGTCAGAAATGACTAGTACTCCTCCTAATAGCATATATTCGGTGGCCATGTTGCACCAGTACCATTAGATACGTGCGTGGTGTGTGTGGAACAAATCTGATATCTAAGTGAGTGTACTGCACGACTAGAACATGTGCAAATGTGTGTTTCTCTGCTGTTGCTTCTTTGGGAGAACAGTCTTAATCATAGCCTCATAGTTAGGCCACAGTTTTATTTAAAAATACATTGTGTATTATTTTTATTTATTATATGGCAAATCAATATTTTTTAATGAGAAAAATCTGCAGCTGCCAAAAAGATAAATCTGGGACAGAGGATCACAAGATTGTATTTTATATTGTTATTTTATTGTAGTCTTCTCAAATGCTTAGTTTGAAACGTGATAACAGGACAGCACAGACACAGCTTTGGCTAGACTAGCACACACACACGCACGCACGCACACACACACACACACACACACACACACACACACACACACACACACACACACACACACACACACACACACACACACACACACACACACACACACACACACACACACACACACACACACACACGGGTGGTCTCATCTGTGTCCGAGCTTGGGTTCTCTACCAGAGGCCAGGGAGCTTGAGGGTTCGGGTCTAACTGTTCCACTGCACTTTTCTGGACTGAGATGTATATATAATGCTCAGCTAAAAAAAAGTTGCCACCAAAAAAAAGATCACACTCTCTAATATTTAATATTTGGTTGGACCACATTTAACTTTGATTGCAGCACACATTCACTGTGTCATTGTTTCAATAAACTTCTGCAATAACAAAAAATGTATTTAAACCCAGTGTTTCATTTATTTTTCACCAAGATCTTGTAACCACTGCCAAAGCCTTCTCCAGAACATCTCAAAGATTTAGGAGTTAAGATTTGGTCTCTGGGGTGACATATCCATGTGTGAAAATGATGTCCCCTGCCCCCGCTCTTTCACAACGTGAGCCTCAATTTTAGTAGTTTGTGCATCTCCTCAGATGTTTTCTCTGCTTGATGCCAATGATTTGACCCTTCCCAAACACAATGACATCTTTTCCACGACCACAGGATTTTTTTGCCCCGTTTGTTACAAAAATGAGAAACCACTCACTGCATCAGTTGGGTTTAAGTCTCATGTTGCAACTGACAATCGCCCATGCAGCAATTATCTAATTGGAAGTTCGTACCTATTTACTTGGTTGAATCCAGGTGATGACTTTTTTGGGGGTTAGGCGGCGTATATACATGCTGCAATTTGAAGTAGTACTCACAATTTTGCACCCGTCTTATCCTAATTTGGCCCCATGTATTTAAGTTGGTATTGAACATACTGTGAAAGGTACAGTTCCTATTGACTGGTTTGGAGTGCACTCAACACCTTCTTAAAGGGCAACAGTGGCTCAAGTGGTGGAGAGCTTTCTTTGATCCCTCACCTCCCTCGACAGCACGCATCGTTTAATATGACTTTACCGCACCCGACTCGTATTAGGTGTAAACTTAGTGTTAGAGCCGTGGAAAATACCTCCTCCTTTTAGATCTTAAAACTGTAAAATCAAGTAACTGACCTTAAATTGCGGAGGATTCTATGTTAGATTAAAGAGTAGAAGTTTATGCGGTGAATGTTTTAATGCATCATTATCTGTCCACAGTTTTTCAGTTAAATAATAGCTTAATACTTTTTACTTTATTCACATCTGTTATGAGTAGTCTCTCTGTGGGTTCAACACAGAGCTCACACTTGGCTTTGGGGACGTGTGTGTGACTTGTTTACCTGCACAGCTCTGCCCCTCTGCCAGCTTTTCCTTCTGTTCCCCTTGTTTTGGTGTGCAGGATTTATTCAAGTGCCAACCCCTGGCCACTGTTCGTAGCCCACAGCCAATACCAGAGCCGGATGAAGTGACTGTGCCATGCTTTGTCTGGATTTGTCCCTCTGATATGCTGATACAATGGCACGCAGGCCACCAGAGCTGCATGGGACAAACAGCTCTACAGATTGGCATCCAAGAGACACTGTATTTCATCATGCTTTGTTTTTAATATTGGTGCATGATGAGCAAAAAACAACGAGCTTTGACTTGTTTGTAGATTGTCAGTTTGAACAGTGTTTTAAGTTTTTTTTTACAATTTGCAGTGTGTTTTTAGAAAGTATTTGAGATGTTTTTACGTTGGAGTTTCTTACAAATGTGCCTGTTTAAATGTCAATGTGATTCCTGTTGTTTTGGGTGAACACATTTCGGTGTGTTTTTGTTGACAGTATTATGAGTGGAACAACAAAGACTCGCACAGCTGAATGTTGATTCTGAGTTCAAACAGTTGCTTCTGCATCAAGGTTACCTTCCACAGGGAAAGCGATGTAAAAATTTAATGTGACTGAATGTAAATGGTGGTCACAGAGATGCCACAATGCTCCTCATACCACTTTTGGATAAACAAAGATAACTTTTCCAATAAACATGCTTCACTTCATAACAAAGAAAAAAAACTCCAGTTGCCCACGAGTTCTTGAGCTTTTAAGTTGTTTAACGTTGATCAAGATTTTCAATGTTGATAAAAGGTTGGAAATCTAGCAAAGAACATTAAAGGACACTGCAACAGTGACTCTTGAGCTTTAAACCATGTTCTAACAATGTTCCGTCAGCAAAAACTTTCCTGGAGTTGCATTCAGCTGCATTTACACTGTTTTCCTGAATGTTCATTAGAAAATCCTCTCTCTCCAATTTTGTACGTCACTTCTTAGATTTCATACATCACTTATCTGAGAATCATTGGCTCTTTTAAGTCCTTAAATCATCACATGACTTTTCTGAGTATTTCTGCTAAACACGATGACTGCTACTGCAAGGCTAAATCGTCTTGTGTCTAATATAGTCTAACAGAAGTAAACTGTGTAAGCTCTATGCGCCATCTACTGGCTGGATGCACTAGTAAAGGCCATAGTAAACATTTTCTTGTTTCAAAACATGAGATGACAAATTTAAGGTACTCAAGAGCATGTTTAACAGTATGAAAAATGCATCATATTTTTCCTTTAAACTTTGTTATTATTGGTTTTACTTATTTAAAACCCATTGTAATAAAGGGGGTAAAACTCTTTTAACATTTAAAGCCTTTTACAAACATGACTGCTAAAATGCTGAGCAACTCTGAGTGGGAAAAGTCATGCTATTTTTCCGACCCAGAGTTCATACTTCACAATAATGCAAAGTGCGGGTCGGCTGTTTGCCCTGAGGGGGAGAGGCCCCTCTGGTGCACACCAGGCATAATGTCCTGTGCTCCACCACATGCTTTATGTTAGTTTATGTCTCTGTTAGCTTTGAGCTGATTGGCGCGGCGCTGACACATCATCATCCCCTGCTTCCCCCGCTGCACATGGACGTGGTCTCTTGACAACTGCAAAATACCGCAGACTTTACTGACATGTATGTACTGCATAGGACAGGAGAAGAGGGACAGAAGCAGTGACTTTTTAAAATGTGAGAATGGGAAGTCTGCAGGCTTAACTGAGAAACACTTAGTTCCTCTCCCCCAGACACATTTTCAGCTGCTTCAAGCTCGTAGGCTGAGTCTTTTCAGGCCCTCCAAGAACATGTCCTCAGGGAGGTGTCAGAGGGCGTCTGTGAAAAGACCTGGGCCACTGTGGCTCCTCTGTGTGTGCACAGGAGCACCAAACAGAGCCACAGAGCTTCACACTTTTTCTGTAACGCTGTCAGGCTTGTGAAAGATATTGTATTTATTTATTTGAGCATCAGTTGGGAATTTGGGAATGAGGCATTATATTAATATGACATTCTTAAAATAGCAACATAAATAAATAAATAAATAAAATAAACAAAAAGTAGTAGGAAGATGTTTTGTGTCTGTGTCTTAACCCTCTTGTCTAAGATGTCTGAGATTTATTCACCTAATTTCTGACAGCATAATAAAATGAGTGGACAATCATTTCATTTTCACTATTTTTTCATCTCCCTTTTTGTGTCAACATTTTCCATGTACATACCAAATACAAACATTTCGATGAATACACGGCCATCAATATCAGTGTATTTTGTGAATATGTTTTCCGTATCATTTCTTTGAGGTGGATTATGTTTTTTCTTGACAAAGTTCCATATTGCTTTTTACTGTACGTATTTCTTCAACTTAAGATCCTCCTTCTCTATCTGTGAACATGGACTTTACTTTACTTGCTTTGAACATTATTTGTGTGAGTTCAAATGTCACAAGATAATCGAGTTTGAGGATTTTGACTGTAGGAATAACTGATGAATGAGTTCATAATAACCGGCATTTGTGGACCAATCGCTTCTGTAATGTATGTGGTGGTTGTAATTCATTTTGTAAGTATTCCCCCAGACCTCTGAACAGTATGATTAATACAGTAAAATGAGAGAACTGTACATTGGACTATTGGTGGTCCCTAGAGTAAAAGCACAAAATGCATTTATACCAAGTCTTGTGGAATGAGCTCCCTGTCCATGCCTTAAAACGTTTCTCTTTGAAATAGCATAATAGCAATAATAGGAACAGAAGTAAATCCACAGTTTAACAACGCTGCCCTTGGAGCAATACGGAGGAAGTATGACAACTTAAGCATTATCATCTGGTTCCTCCTACTTTCATATCATCAATATTCATTATTTAGTTCACCTTTCTCCCACTCCCACCTGTGATGACTGAACTGTAGAACATCCCGTCTACTGTTTCATTGCTGACTCCCTAACCTTCTGTTGGTAACTTTTTTTGAAAAGCTGTCCTGTTCTGTGATTTGGTTTGGTTTACTAAGCTAATGTGAATTGAATTGACTCACCACACCAAATCAGTCGCTTGCATATATATATATATATATATATATATATATATATATATATATATATATATATATATATTGTACAATGGGCAATTACCATCATCCAGTGTGGGTCCTTAGGCAAGACCCTTAACGCTACTGCCTACCTCACACAATGATGAGTGACAATGAAACGCATGAGATGCCGGCTCAGACGTCGCCCGGCCAAACAAGGTCTGCGTCAGGTGCAGGGGAACCAGTGCACCTTGATGACAAATGGGCTACTGGAACAAGGCACAGATGGGCGAGATGCGAGAATAAGGCTCTGTTGGAATGCTACTACTCAAGTAACCCTAGTCAGAGGGGTTACATGCAAAGGATGAAACAACTAGTAGCCCAGTGTTCCAACATCCACAAACGGCAACTGCTATCACAACTTGAAATTGACGAGGTACAACACAATGAAGTCAAGGCAACCCCGACGTCGATTACAACGGCTGAGTGAAGTACCATCAGAAAGTTTCCTAGAGGATGTGAATGCAGCATTGAGAGCGATCCCTACCATGACCATCACTGAAACCAATGAGCTGATATACACTTCAGCATCAGTGATCCTAGAAGACGGTTAGAGGCTAAAATCAAGATGGCGCGGAGAGAAGTGAGTCAGCTGACTGAGGCTGAGAGAGGTGCAATGAAAAAGCAAGTACCTAAGAAGTACAGCCAGATGCCCATACCTGAAGCACTCGAAACTGCCAAGCAAAGGCTCCAAGCCTTGGCCAGCCGCCTAAAGAGATACACGAAAGATAATGAAGCCAGACGAATAAACAGGCTGTTCGCAACTCAACCTGCGAAAGTGTACTCTCAATGGCAGGGTAATAACAACAGAGCAGACCCACCAAGGCTGGAAACTGAGGGATACTGGAAGAGTATCTGGGAAAAGGAGGCATCACACAACAGCGATGCAAAGTGGCTCGTGGCTCTGAGAGAGGACCACAGCAACCTCCCAGAACAGAATCCAGTCACCATCACAGTGGCAGATATCCAAGAAAGAGTCTCAGGCATGAAAAACTGGACAGCCCCCGGCCCAGACATGATCCACGCATACTGGCTAAAGAAACTCACTGCTCTCCATGAACGCCTAGCAGCACAAATGAACCAGCTGCTGAGGGCGGGACTCACCCTGAATGGCTAACCGAAGGCGCCAGGATCCTGATCATGAAGGATCCCTCCAAGGGTACAGTCCCATCCAACTATCGGCCAATAACCTGTCTCTCCACAACATGGAAGCTCATGTCAGGCATCCTCGCGGCTAAGATAAGTGGGCACATGGACCAATACATGAGCAAAGCACAGAAGGGCATAGGCAAAGACACCAGAGGAGCCAAACACCAACTCCTGGTTGACAGAACAGTCGCCCAAGACTGCAAAGCCCGACACACCAACCTGTGCACTGCCTGGATTGATTACAAGAAAGCCTACGACTCAATGCCACACACATGGATCACTGAGTGCTTGGAGATGTACAATATCAATAGGACACTAAGGGCCTTCATAGCAAGCTCAATGAAGCTGTGGAAGACCACCCTGGAGGCAAATGGTAAGCCACTTGCACAAGTGACCATCAGATGTGGCATATACCAAGGAGATGCACTGTCCCCACTGCTGTTCTGTATAGGTCTGAACCCCCTCAGCCAGATAATCAACAAGACTGGCTATGGATACCGACTCAGGAATGGGGCCACCGTCAGTCACCTCCTCTACATGGATGACATCAAGCTGTATGCTAAGAGTGAGCGAGACATCGACTCACTGATCCACACGACCAGGATCTACAGCACTGATATCGGGATGTCATTCGGGCTGGAAAAGTGCAGTCGGATGGTAACAAAGAGAGGGAAGGTAGTCCACACAGAAGGGGTCTCACTCCCAGAGGGAACAATAGCAGACATTGAGGATGGGTACAAATACCTTGGAATACCACAGGCAAATGGCAACCTCGAAGGGGCAACGAGGAAAGCAGCAACTGCCAAATACCTCCAGCGAGTAAGGCAAGTCCTAAGAAGCCAGCTCAATGGCAAGAACAAGTCCCGGGCGATAAACAGCTACGCCCTGCCAGTGATCAGATACCCTGCAGGCATAATAAGATGGCCAAAGGAAGAGATACAGACCACAGACGTTAAGACACGAAAGCTCCTGACCATGCATGGAGGGTTCCATCCCAAATCCAGCACCCTGAGACTGTACACTAGCCGTAGGGAAGGAGGCCGTGGACTAGTGAGCGTGAGAGCCACTATCCAGGATGAAACATCCAAGATCCACAAGTACATCAAGGATAAGGCCCCAGATGATGATGTGCTCAGTGAATGTCTCAGGCAATGGGGAACAGAAGGTGAGGTGCCGGAGGAGGGACCATCATCAGAATCAGAATCAGAATCAGAAATTGTTTATTGCCATTGTCAGTGAAATTCACAAACGTAGGAACTTGCTTCGGCGTAGGTGCAACATAAAGCAAAGGATAAAATATAAAAAATATATAAAAAGGCATGCATAAAATTAAGAATAAAATAGACTAAGATAGACTATATACAGAATGTACAGTTGGCAGATAGTGCAATGTGCAAATGAGTAGTGCAAATAGATTGTTCTTAAATAGTATTATTGTTGAAGTGACAGGTGTTACAAAGTGTTCATGAGTCCAACGGCAGAGGGAAAGAAACTGTTCTTGTGGCGGGAGGTTCTGGTCCGGATGGACCGTAGCCTCCTGCCCGAGGGGAGTGGCTCAAATAGTCCGTGTCCAGGGTGAGAAGGGTCAGCTGTGATCCGACCTGCTCGTCCCGAGTCCTGAGAGGCGTACAGGTCCTGGACAGATGGAAGGCTGCAGCCGATCACCTTCTCAGCAGAGCGCACAATGCGCTGTAGTCTCTGTTTGTCCCTGGCTGTGGCTCCAGCGTACCACGGTGATGGAGGAGGTGAGGATGGACTCGATGATGGCCGTGGAGAACTGCACCATCATCTGCGCCGGCAGCTTGGCTTTCCTCAGCTGCCGCAGGAAGTACATCCTCTGCTGGGCCTTCTTGATGATGGAGCTGATGGTCGGCTCCCACTTGAGGTCCTGAGTGATGGTGGTGCCAAGGAAGCGGAAAGAGTCTACGGTGGTGATGGGAGAGTCTGTCAGGGCGAGGGTGGGCAGGGGGCTGAGACTTTCCTGAAGTCCACGATCATCTCCACTGTCTTCTGGGCGTTGAGCTCCAGGTTGTTGGTGCTGCACCAGGACACCAGCCGATCCACCTCCCTCCTGTAGACAGACTCATCGCCGTCCGAGATGAGTCCGATGAGGGTGGTGTCGTCTGCAAACTTGATCAGTTTTACAGAGTCGTGGCTGGAGTTGCAGCAGTTGGTGTACAGGGAGAAGAGCAGAGGAGAAAGTACACAGCCCTGTGGAGTTCCTGTTTTGATAGTCCGAGTCTCTGAGACATTCTTCCCCAGCCGCACGCACTGCCTCCGGTCCGTCAGGAAGTCAGTGATCCACCTGCAGATGGAGTCAGGCACGTGGAGCTGAGAGAGCTTGTCCTGGAGCAGAGCAGGGATGATGGTGTTGAATGCAGAGCTGAAGTCCACAAACAGGACCCTGGCGTAGGTTCCGGAGTCCAGATGCTTCAGGATGAAGTGGAGGGCCAGGTTGATGGCGTCGTCTACAGATCTGTTGGCTCTGTAGGCGAACTGCAGTGGGTCCAGGGCGGAGGAGGTGAAGGACTTGAGATGGGGCAGGACCAGGCGCTCAAAGGACTTCATGACGACAGGCGTCAGCGCCACAGGCCTGAAGTCATTAAGTCCAGTGATCCGGGGCTTCTTGGGAACAGGGACGATGATGGACGACTTGAAGCAGGCTGGGACATGGCATGACTCCAGGGAGGTGTTAAAAATGTCTGTGAAGACAGGAGTCAGCTCGTCCGCACAGTGTCTCAGGGTGGCGGGGGAGACATCGTCTGGTCCAGCAGCTTTCCGGGGGTTTGAATTCCGAAACTGGTTCCTTACATTGTCCCTGTGTAGTGAAAGGCCAGTGGGGGAGGTGGGGGGACCCGGGGTGTGATTGGCAGAAATGTCTATTGTAGTGAGATAGGTGGGGGAGGGGGTTGAGATTTCGAATCGTGAATAGAAGGAGGCGAGCTGTTCAGTGAGTTTCTGGTCGTCAGCAGCATGGGGGGCTTTGGGCTTGTAGTTGGTGATCTGCCTAAGTCCCCTCCAAACCGCCGAGGCGTTGTTAGCAGAGAAAGACTGCTTTAGGCGCGTGTTGTACAGAGATCTAGCTCTTGACACCTCCCTGCTAAATCTGTACTTAGCACCTTTGTAGCTCTCTCTGTCCCCTGCTCTGAAAGCTGCCTCCTTCTGCTGCCTGAGCTGCCTCAGTTTGGGTGTGAACCAGGGCTTGTCATTGTTATAAATCACCCTGGTGCGTGTGGGGATGATACTGTCCTCACAGAACTGGATGTATGCCGTCACAGTGTCCGTGTACTCATCCAAACCATCCGGGGCAGATTTGAACACATCCCAGTCTGTAATGTCCAAACACGCAGTAGTTCCTCCACTGCCTCGCTGGTCCACTTCTTAGAAGTCCTCACTACAGGTTTGGAGAGCTTCAGCCTCTGTCTGTACGTGGGGATCAGGTGGATCATGGCGTGATCTGAGAGCCCTAGGGCAGCGCGAGGAACCGCGGAAGGACCCACTCACTGTAGTGTAACAATGATCCAGCGTGTTCTGCTCTCTGGTCGGGCATTTAATAAACTGTCTGTACTTTGGTAGTTCCTGGCTGAGATTACCCTTGTTAAAATCCCGAGGATGATCAACAAGGAGTCCGAAGTCCTGCTCCGTATTCAAAACCCGCTCCGCTAACACGCGCGTTGTGCCTCGTGTACGTTCGCGCATGGCGGGATGTAAACAGCGGCGAGAATGAATGAAGCAAACTCACGTGGAGAGTAGAATGGTTTACAGTTAATGAAGAGATATTCCAGATCAGGAGAGCAGAGTTTGGAGATCACAGTCACATCGGAGCACCAAGCGTTGTTGATGAAGAAACAGACTCCACCGCCTTTTGTTTTTCCCCCGGAGAGATCCCTTTGTCTGTCGGCGCAGAGGAGCTGGAATCCCTCCAAATGGAGCGCGCAGTCCGGGATCGACTCGCTGAGCCACGTCTCCGTGAAACACAAAACAGAAGACAAAGAAAAGTCTCTGTTCCTCTTCATCAGCAGCGCCAGTTCGTCCATCTTGTTGCTGAGTGAGCGGACGTTGGAGAGGAAAATCCCAGGTAAGAGGCGTCTGGCGTGCGCGTTTCGGCGCCACGAGAGCCCCAGCGCTTTCCGCTTCTGCGGCGTCTCACTTTTGTGGCCAAAACTAGCGCTAAGTCTGCAGCAGACACTAAAAAAACTGGAAATAAGTCCGTGGGGGCAGAAGTTTTGATGTTTAAGAGCTCTTCACGGGTGTAAGAGCACGCGGACACACGATTAACGCACAAAAACAAACAACATAGAGCGCACCAAACGCCAGGGCATCCGTCAGCGGCGCCATCTTGGATATCATCATGGGAGGACAAGCCCCTACATGGGATGTACCACCGGAACATAACTGAAGTGGCTGATATCAAGAAATCCTACCAGTGGCTAGAGCGGGCCGGACTAAAGGACAGCACAGAGGCACTCATCATGGCTGCACAGGAACAGGCCCTGAGCACCAGAGCGATAGAGGCCCAGATCTACCACACCAGACAAGACCCACGGTGTAGGCTGTGCAAAGAAGCTCCTGAGACAGTCCAACACATAACTGCAGGGTGTAAGATGCTGGCAGGGAAAGCATACATGGAACGCCACAACCAAGTGGCTGGTATAGTGTACAGAAACATCTGTGCGGAGTACGGACTGGAAACCCCAAGGTCAAAGTGGGAAACACCTCCAAAGGTGGTAGAGAATGACCGAGCGAAGATCCTGTGGGACTTCCAGATACAGACTGACAGAATGGTAATGGCAAACCAACCAGACATCGTGGTGGTGGATAAAGAGCAGAGGAAGGCCGTTGTGGTTGATGTGGCGATACCAAGTGATGGCAACATCAGGAGAAAGGAACATGAGAAACTGGAGAAATACCAAGGGCTCAGAGAAGAGCTGGAGAAGGCCTGGAAGGTGAAGGCCAAGGTGGTGCCCGTGGTGATCGGAGCACTTGGGGCAGTGACCCCCAAACTGGAGGAGTGGTTACAACAGATCCCTGGAGGAACATCAGACATCTCAGTCCAGAAGAGCGCAGTGCTAGGAACAGCTAAGATACTGCGCCGAACCCTCAAGCTCCCTGGCCTCTGGTAGAGGACCCGAGCTCAGAGATGGATGTGACCACCCACGGAGGGTGAGCAGGGAATTTTTATATGTATATATATATATATATATATATATATATATATATATATATATATATATATATATATATATATATATTTCTGAATAATCCAGAGAGTGTCAGCTGGTACCAACCCACCAACTACATTTACAAGAGGTCAGAGCCTCGTCATTGTTGAGTGTGTAAACCTTTAGGTATTTAATTTCAGATAATAATGAGCGTGTAAAACTGTCTAAAGCTAAAGGTTAACTGAGCTTGTGCACTTCTGGTAAGCACTCATTGACCGCTGAACATTCTCTTTTACATGTGAGTGGTGTGAAGACCAGATAAGTAGCATAAATATTAATAAAGAAAAGTTGTATATACTTTAATACAGGGATTAATATGTGAAGGAGCGTTGGATTTGACGTGAGTCTGGTAGCATTGGTTAGCAATGTTTCTGAGCAACAGGAGAGAGAGATGTCGTGTCTATGAATGTCTGCAGAGAAACCTTGCAACAACCACAAAAAACCCTCGGCTTAATCCTAAAATGTTATATTATAGACAAGACCCCATAATTCAAATATGCATATGTATGATTCCTTGTAATACAATAAATCAGGCACATTTTAGTGGTTGCAACAATCGCCTGAATATCGTTATTGAGAAAATATCAACATATACATTTGTGTCAATATCACCCACCCCTACTGCATTTTACTGTGACGGAAGTTGACAATGGGGGTTAAGAACATAATAATTGGTTTCAAGTGAGGATTGAACCGGCAATCTTCAGCACATTAGGCAAACAGCATGAAAATCTGTGCACCTTAACATCATGGGGACCCGCTCGCTTAATAATCAGGTCATGACATATTTATTATGAATGATGTCTTTTTGATGGCATGAAGTTTTGATGGCAGTTAAAAAAGGTTAAGGTTAGGGTATGGGGTGAGACAAGTATAATTATGGTCAAGACTTTTCAGCTGATGTAACGTCCCCAAAAAGCATTGTGTGTGCGTATATGGCTGCTCCATGAACTGCTGCACTGAACTTTATGAGGACACCGCTTTGTGCAGGAAGTTCATAACTGCACCAGATAAAACGCCTGTCTATATTAAACCACATGCACTCCTGTGAGAGCCCTCTGTCTCTGCCTTCCACGCACACACCGAGCGCATTGTGCCGAGAATGAGAAGTGAAAGAGTGACAGGCAGGTGACGAGGTTCATCCACCAATCTCCGATTAGCTTTATTAAAAATGTACCAAGGACAACCGGAGGACAGGGCCACGGATCCCTCAGGAGACCGTGTGAACTCTGAAAGGAATGGCTGCCTTTCAGGTTGAGCCACACATCTCTTCGCATACACACATACACACATACACTCACAGTACAGGATAAAAACACAGCGGAGAGGGAAAACTGTCTCCGCGTACAATCTTTGAGAGGCAAAAATGTGCCGGTGAGACTCGGAGATGAGAAAGGAGGTTATGGAGGCAAAGGCGGCTGGTCCCCAAGAGCTTACAGTGAGGAGGAGACGACAGGATGGAGGAACTAGAGGGAAGAGAAAACAGAGGAAGTTGTAGAAAGGTTAATTGAAGGTTGCTGTGATGATATGATTCACTGAAGATCATTAGCATTCCATTGCTAAATATTAATGACGCCAGAGTCGGACCTGCAGCTGGAGGGTCCCTATACTGCAGGTAGCGCCCGGAAGTCACAGGCGAGGAGAATAGAAATGCACAGTTTGAGGCGTTTAGAACTAGGGGGACATAAATGTTTTACAAAGTCATTAACATAATTTGACGGAGGCTTTTGTCTCTCTGTCTGCAGCAGTGAAAGTCCACTGAGTGCAAATGAGGGAAAAGGAGAAGTGGGCTTAATTACTGAAGTTTTTGAGTCAAATTTCAACCCACTTCCAGCAAATATTTAAAACGAGAAGTTTCCAAACAAAAATAGGCAAATTATGCACTTCTTTTTGTAGGGTGTAATGATTTGCAAGATGTTTGTTGGGCCAAGATTTTAGTTAGTTTGGAGAGTGGTAGAGACACCGTCTGGAATCAAATATGGTCACTGCGCCTTAATAACAAATAAGTTTGGCCAGTATGCTGTGAAAGTGTAAAAGCTGCTGGATTTTAGACTGATTTCAGTTTGTGGTGTATTAATAAAAAAAATCCTTGCTCACCTTAAAAACTGTGGCTTATAAATGTACAAAATCTATTAAAATGTAGCATCCTGTCAGCATTTCTCGATATGCAAAAAACGAAAGACAACTTGTTAACATTCCAGACTTCATATCATTCAAGACTTCAATCATCAGGTTAGGTCAGGTCAGTCAAGTTTCTGCCCTTTCAGACTTTCAGAACAGTAAAGACTCTTTTTTATTGTGTTTTACAAGGTTGAGAAGTTTCTCAGGGTGCTTACTAGCCTTCCATCTCTTCATTTGTTCACTCGTCACACTGTGTTAAGACACTTCTGTGGCCACCGTTGCCCAGGGCTGACTGACATGACGTGGATGCTCCTATACTTAGCCAAGGGCCACTCTGACCACAACCACTGACTCTCTCATCAACCCAGTCCCACCCAAATGTGCATGTACTAGGGCTTCACGATATTGACAACAATCATATTCAGATATTCTATCAGAATGAAATGTGTTAAACATGTCTTTCATTTCATATTTATTCAACAGGACAACATACAGTTACATAATGCCAGAGGGCAAAGATGCTTGTACCAGATGCCAAAGCTCTTTTCCATCTGCCTTCTTTGAACTTATTAGTTGAGGTTTCATCATCAGAAGTGAGCAATGTCTGTAAAATGAATCACAAAGGAGCAGAAACATCACTTTATACCTTATCTAAAGGTTTATAGCATAACACTTTTGATTTTTCTTGAAGCTCTTTGTGTAGCATGTTTTAATGTAAATATTTTTAATGGGATAATGAACATCTGATTTGAACAAATGTAAAAGCCATAAAATGGCTACATAGTTTATTTATTTACATCCACAATCCTTAGGCAGGTAACAAAACAGTACAAAATACAAACTGACAAGAGATTAGTACAGCAGAAGGAAATGTTAAAAAGTATATTTTTTGGCTAGTGATCACATGAATGGTTTGATTTTGGCCACAGTTAAGTTGAGTTTTAAAGCTGAATAATGTTGGGCACTCCCTGATTTCAAGATCTTACTGTCCCCCGCTGAGAGCATTTTGTCCACAGGCTGTTCTACTGTGGGGCCCCACAGTCTCCTCTGGGGGAGGCCCACCAATATACTCGGTATTCAGAGTTTGATCTTCCCATATATTGCCCTGCCCCAGTATATACTGCATGATAGATCAGACAAGGTGAGTGTCCTGCTCAAAGATACAATGGTTATATGAATCAACTGGAAGAGGATTTCAATATTCCAGTTCTGAATAACTGCTCTTCATCAACCACTGTCTACCAGGCAAAAGTATTTAAAGAGACACCCACTCAAATAGCAACAGTTATTAGTCCTATTCAGCATTATTCAGTGCATTTCTGTGACACCCTGACAATAGGTCTTTGGTGCAAACATTGATGTGATACATTTTGGATATTGAGCTGAAGGTCTGGCAGCCTCTGTGGCACTGACAGATACAGCACTGAAGTAATTAATCATAAACGCTGAGATCAAAGTTCCTCTCTGGAAACTCCTGCAGACGGGACTGTTTAGTATTTTGTGTGCATGATCCTGCAGTTCCATGCGTCTCTCTCTGCTCTCTATCTCCCCCACACACATGTATTCTGCCTGCACCTCCACTTTGTACAAATATCCCCTGTGGGTGCCGCAACCCGCTCTCTTATGTGCCTTATTTATGGCAGTATAGATTGAGGTGCCCTGGCCTTCCTCTTTTTGAATGCATTCAGGAGACATGCGAACTACAGTAAGTGGCTTTGAAATCCACAGTGGCGCGGTATTAAAGAATTTCCCCTATTAGTGAGCTGGCAAATGCTCACTGGAATGGAGACAGCTTACATGAATCACAGCCTGATCTCCATTGTGTGTGTGTTTGCGTGCACACTTGGATATGTGTAAGTGTGTCTATTTTAAAAAGCCAGTTTAAAAGGCAGACTAAGGATGGAAGAAAGAATTGGATGAGGAAAAAAACACATTACTCTTGAGGTAGCAACATACGAGCACATCTACAAAACTATTAATCTCCTCCTCACTGCCCCCTCCTTCCAGCTCTCTACTCGCCTTTCTCCCTCTATCCCTTTTTCCTCCAGAGTCCTTCTCTGCATTTATTTCATTAATCCAACGCTCCCTTTCACTTACTTTCAAATACTCCATCCATTCCCTTCACATTACATGTACAATAAATGACAACCTCCCTCCCCCAAGACACTTCTCCTTATTTATATTTTACTCCTCTGACCTGATCCCGCTCTTGTTTAATCGCGCTTTTCAGTTCACGGCCGCTCTTTTGACAAGCCCTACCTCTAGTTCTCCGCCTGTCCATCGTTTATGCACTCACACACACGTCTGACTGCAGTGTGCAATGCAGAGAGATCAGACAGACCACAGGGTTTTACATGTGGTTCCTCAAAGCCGCACTTTTAAATACTAACATGCTGGTGGTGTAACGTGCTGTTAAAGTGACGCACACGCTGGCACACACAGATGCAGGGGTTCTGGCTCGGTGGCTGAGGCTTCTCGGGGGTTGCTTTGTGGCTGTGAGGAGCTGTATAATTCTGCAGCAGTGGCTTTCTACCCCACCACACCCCACCCGCACTGTCTGTCTTGCACTTCCTCACTTTCTCGCTCGCTTTCTCTCGCCGCTCTTGCCTTGCCTCGATTGCCCCTGCGTCTACATAACAGCGCCTCAACGCTCCGTGTGATCGCAAGTCACAATCAGCTCCATTTGTGCTAATGTGCACTTGCGAATCTGAGTTCCACGGCCTGATATACAGTGCCTTGCGAAAGTATTCGGCCCCCTTGAACTTTGCGACCTTTTGCCACATTTCAGGCTTCAAACATAAAGATATAAAACTGTAATTTTTTGTGAAAAATCAACAACAAGTGGGACACAATCATGAAGTGGAACGAAATTTATTGGATATTTCAAACTTTTTTAACAAATAAAAAACTGAAAAATTGGGCGTGCAAAATTATTCAGCCCCCTTAAGTTAATACTTTGTAGCGCCACCTTTTGCTGCGATTACAGCTGTAAGTCGCTTGGGGTATGTCTCTATCAGTTTTGCACACCGAGAGACTGAAATTTTTGCCCATTCCTCCTTGCAAAACCGTTCGAGCTCAGTGAGGTTGGATGGAGAGCATTTGTGAACAGCAGTTTTCAGTTCTTTCCACAGATTCTCGATTGGATTCAGGTCTGGACTTTGACTTGGCCATTCTAACACCTGGATATGTTTATTTGTGAACCATTCCATTGTAGATTTTGCTTTATGTTTTGGATCATTGTCTTGTTGGAAGACAAATCTCCGTCCCAGTCTCAGGTCTTTTGCAGACTCCATCAGGTTTTCTTCCAGAATGGTCCTGTATTTGGCTCCATCCATCTTCCCATCAATTTTAACCATCTTCCCTGTCCCTGCTGAAGAAAAGCAGGCCCAAACCATGATGCTGCCCCCACCATGTTTGACAGTGGGGATGGTGTGTTGAGGGTGATGAGCTGTGTTGCTTTACGCCAAACATAACGTTTTGCATTGTTGCCAAAAGTTCGATTTTGGTTTCATCTGACCAGAGCACCTTCTTCCACATGTTTGGTGTGTCTCCCAGGTGGCTTGTGGCAAACTTAAAACGACACTTTTTATGGATATCTTTAAGAAATGGCTTTCTTCTTGCCACTCTTCCATAAAAAGCCAGATTTGTGCAGTATACGACTGATTGTTGTCCTATGGACAGAGTCTCCCACCTCAGCTGTAGATCTCTGCAGTTCATCCAGAGTGATCATGGGCCTCTTGGCTGCATCTCTGATCAGTCTTCTCCTTGTATGAGCTGAAAGTTTAGAGGGACGCCAGGTCTTGGTAGATTTGCAGTGGTCTGATACTCCTTCCATTTCAATATTATCACTTGCACAGTGCTCCTTGGGATGTTTAAAGCTTGGGAAATCTTTTTGTATCCAAATCCGGCTTTAAACTTCTCCACAACAGTATCTCGGACCTGCCTGGTGTGTTCCTTGTTCTTCATGATGCTCTCTGCTCTTTAAACGGACCTCTGAGACTATCACAGTGCAGGTGCATTTATACGGAGACTTGATTTGTTACAGATTACACACAGGTGGATTCCATTTATCATCATTAGTCATTTAGGTCAACATTGGATCATTCAGAGATCCTCACTGAACTTCTGGAGAGTTTGCTGCACTGAAAGTAAAGGGGCTGAATAATTTTGCACGCCCAATTTTTCAGTTTTTTATTTGTTGAAAAAGTTTGAAATATCCAATAAATTTCGTTCCACTTCATGATTGTGTCCCACTTGTTGTTAATTCTTCACAAAAAATTTGAGTTTTATATCTTTATGTTTGAAGCCTGAAATGTGGCAAAAGGTCGCAAAGTTCAAGGGGGCCGAATACTTTCGCAAGGCACTGTATGAACGTTATGGCTCAGTACTGCACAATGTATGTAACTTTAAGAGACAGAAAGTGTCCAAGTGCAGTGAAACGTAAAGGGTGCATGAGGTAAAGTTGCAGAAAAATGTTGCTCGTGCTGTATTCAAACACAATCACCAGCTTTATAATCAAGTCTTGGTCTTAGTGTTTAACAATACCAACAGTTTAAACTTGATTTTGAAACAAGGATTAGGCCAGATATTCGGTATCGATCTCTTTTTTTTTAAAACACAAAATAATAGTTCCTTTATGTTACCGTGGGGTTTTATACTAGTTCTGATAAAGCTAAGGATCATTCTACACAGTTCATATCAAATTTATGACAGCCCTTTTTACTGTACATTGTTAAGGAACAGCAGTGTTGCATTACTGTGAAAACACTTGCAGTTAAATTACAATTACAAACCAAATATGTGTTACTTGCAATCAAAAATCAAAATCAAAAACAGCTTGTAAGGAGTGTAAAAAAACAAAAAAGGAGTTTTTAAAAGTGCTAGAACTAAGTACTAAAAGTGCAAATCCATTGACATTACTTCTGCTGTTAGGTAATCACTCAAAGGCAGAGATAAGCAGTAGTTTTAACCATTTCTATTTGGTGTTAAACATTTGTTGTTTACCTCTAATAAAATGTCTTGAATAAAACATAAAAGGGTTATTAATTTATACAAAATTATACTAATCCCCAAGAAATGTTGGTTTCTCAAGGCAGAAAGTGTACTCTGTAACTAGTTTTTCAATAACTTCTCCTACACTGTATATAGAGACCTTTGATAGCTTGAAATGGGTTCATTTTAGATATTTGCCAATGATTTATTCTGGAAAAGTGGCCAATCAGCCATGAAAAGCCTGACTCTTCAGTGTATCTTTATCAGTTCATGGGTTGGGGAAACCAGAGCAAGAGTAAATGAGGCAAGCAGCCCACATGACCCGCACAAGGCAGGTGTTTGACAGTGGAAAAATACTAAAAGTATGGACAGTATGCAGTGGAACACCTTTGATCCTGTTGATGCAGAGGGTGTGAAGACTCAGGGTGACTCAAGGGGCCACATATTTGAGGAAGTCGAGCGACAAAATGACTTTTTAGTTTGATGTAACAGAAAGTAAATGAAAACAGCAATAAAAAATAAAGAGCCATTCAGTTCATTATACCAAATAAATCATCAATACGCTAATTTTTGCACCATCGCGAACCGCATTCTACCTTCAACACAAAGAGCCAGTATTGCAAGACCCAACGTATATCTTTGATGTTGTCTAGCAATGCCTGAAAAATTTTGCAAGCACCAGTAAAAAAAAAAGACAGACCAGTGCTTGTTCATGAAGTCTTGCTCGGAGGAAATGGATTGTCCCATTGCATCCATTTATTATCCTCCTCCACAATCGGCACTGTTTGTATTTTTTGTACCGTACGTGCAGCTGTCCATTCGTCACGCCCCCATCCCCAGCACCCCAGTACCCCAGCACCCCTCCTCCCCTCTCCATCGCTGTTCTTCTCTGGTTTTAACCCCCTCAAGAGGCACTCAAGCGCACAGGGCTATTGTCTGTCTGCACAACACTACAGCTTCTTATTATTCGGCCTCTCCAGTGTACAGCCCCACCGCCTCCCGTTGTCATGCACCGCTCGCATTTATCCTCATCACTTCCCTGCTGCACCTCGGTACACCTTACACACCCACGCACACACACACACACACAAACGCACGCACACAAAGGAGCGTCCCATTCTGCACCGCGCCTCTTCTCGGGCCACTAGTTACACCACTCAAGCACTACTGTGGCCATGTATCCCTCCACCGCTCCATTCTTATCTCCCAATGGACTGCTTTTTCTACTGGCGTGCGTCTGTCTTGCCTTTCACCCATGACCACTTCCTTCAGCCATCCAACCTCGGACATTTCCACAGCAACTTGCCAAAATGTAATATAACGTCTTATTCTTGAAGTTTATGGCATTTTTTTCCCTGTTTTATTGTTTACCGTATCCCAGAAGTTACCACAGGCGCCATCAGTAATTGCGCCCCTCCTTTTGCTTGTATCATTTTACACAGTGTTGACGGTCTCAACAGCAAATAAGTTCTATAGAATGAAAACACTTATTATGACAAAATGCATTCAGTTTGTGAACTTACCTCCCATAAAAGGTGTTCACAATTGTCCTGGTTTGGTCCTGTTTTTGAGCCACAGTTTAGACCTGATATAGACTCGGTTTAGTTCGGTTAGTCGTGGTTTAGTTCTGATCCTGTCCAGCTCCCAATTTTGATGTGTTTTTTGTCTAAGTCCTTTGATCCGTTCTGGAAGGAGAGATTTTTAGGATGGTGGTAATATGCAGTTGTTCCTTTCAAAGCTGGGGAACCAGATTTTCAATGTATTTTAATCAAACTTTTATTAAAACTATAACAAACCTTTTGGCATATCCTTAATGTTAAATGTCCTTAAAACGTGCATACATTTTCCAGCACATCCACAACTTTAGCACAGCTTTTTCAGACATAAATGTGAAACTGGGGTGGACCACCCAAGAGCAGCCAATCAGAGCACTGCTTTCAGCTCCTACTTCCTGTGACAAGAAATAAACAAGTTTATTATCATTGTGCGAAAGATCAAGTACCTCAGCTTTAACCTGCAACAAAAGAAACTAAAATGTTATTCTCCTTTTTGTCATCTTTAAACACATTTTTTTTCATTCATTCTTTTATTCATTTATACATTCATACATTCTTCTCCCACTTTATACTCAGCACATTTTAATCCCCTGAAGAAACCACAGCATTTGAACAGTCTATATTTCAGCCGTTTTTTAAAAGAATAAGCTGATGTTGAACTTTCCTTGAGGTAATTAGCCACCTTTACTTAATCGTGGAGAGGACATATTTCCTTGAAAATTGTAATTACAATGATTAGTCTCCATTATTTTTTCAACATGTTATTCCTATTGTAAATATACAGTACAAAATTGCTTTCATTTCCTTTTCGTAAACAACATTACACCGTACAAATTAGGTTACAGTTAGGAATTTGCTGGCTTGGGTTGATTTGATTGTTAGTTAGTGAAGAGTGAATAGTGAAAGAGCATAGAGACAGGATGAGAAAGAACAGAGCACCAGCATACTAAATAATTATTCAAAAAACAACAGACTTTCATGACCACAAATAGTCATGCGTTTGTACACAAGTGTGGTGTTTTAAAAGAGCATTTGCTTAACACGTTTCATTTTCTTTCATCAGTTGCTACGAGACAGAATTTCACCAACTTTCTCTCGCTGCAAATTTAATTGACTTGCCTTACTTTTAATTGGAAAACATGCTCCCTATATATCAGCTTTGTCGATTTCATTTGTTCTATCTCAAGACTCTCACCTTAGCGCTCTTTTCTCAGCGGCGTGTATACTTTAGCCTCTTGCTCTCTCTGTATTCTCTTTCTCTCCTCCTCTCTCTCCACCAGACGCCAGCCTCCTTTACCTCTGCAAATGCTGCATTATTAATTGAGCTGCATTGGCCATACAAAGAAAACAGTCTTCCTTACAGACACAGAGGCAGGCAGATCTGAGCCCAGAGCACACCCCCCTACACACACGCACACACACACACACACACGCACACACACACGTACACACACACAGTACAGTGGACTCTTTCAAAGGTGCCATTACTGTTGTTGTTTTGAATCTAACATGCATATATTCTATCTGATCCCGGGTGTACATGTTAAGTAAAGCCTGGGGCAACTCCACTCTGATTCTGTGCTATTACCCAAGTCCCGACCACAGCTGGGGTCTCCTGTGAGCCTCGCAACAAGGGAGTCAGTCTGCTGCCCAACTTTGAAGTTGTCTCTCAAAACGTGTGAACAATGTGCCTTTGTCTCTTTGGTTATCTTTGTGATGAGGTTGGGAAATTCACCAAATTACTGTTTTATAGTTTGAGTAAACACAGGTAAGTTATCCCCATATGGAAATCTGCTCACTGCAGTGGATACACCCTTCAATGCCACACCCACCAAGAGAGAAAAGAGAAAAAACATAAAGAATGGAAGGGAATCTAGCCAGACCTTCTTTCTTCTTTCTGTTTACAATGTAAATTTAGTATGTTTATACCAGTAATTTAGGTGATAAAAATACAGATTGATTGTATTGTTTTTACTGTGATATTATTATTCATTTTATTTATTTATTTTTAAAATAACTCTCTTTGGTTCTGTTGGTTGGTTGCATGTCTGTAACAATTTACACTTAGGGATGAATAAAAGTAATTCTGATTCTGATGTACCTGATAAACCTGTATGTTTCATTATAGTTTTAACGATTGTGTCAAGTAATCATGATCCAGTACCTCTTAACCCTTAGTTCATTCGACGTGTATTTATTTGATTGGGTTTACAGCCAGCTAGCACAAACATACCCTCCTTTGCTTTGGTTAAAACAACCAGAGATAGGTCTTTGCTGTCATTATTGTTACAAATAGCCAATAAATGCATGCATTAGGCTGCTAATACACACTGGGCTAAACCTTGACTGATTCCCTGTGATTTGAATATATAACATGCTTAAATGTGATGCATATTCCATCGGACGGAAAGTGCCTGTTTTCCACTTCAGAATTTCAAAAATTATCAGTGCACTTTGTTTACCTGAGTGCGATGTGACTAGTTATGGAGATTGTCGATTTGCACGCTCTGTTAGCCAAACACAAGCTGAAATATGCTACAGACACACACTGTTTAAAGCGTATCATCCCCATTGGACACGCCTGCATTCTTTAGTCTGTGATTTGGCACGGAGATATAGCTCAAGTGCTTTAATTGCTTGAAGGGCTGAATAGATGTGTCTTTTGGCCACAGGGGAGTTTGTGTGTTCGCGCTGTGCAGTGTGTTCACAAGTTCAGCGGCGCATGAGTTCTTTTTTTATCCACTTTAACACACATAGCCAAGAGACATAAGAAGTGATTATTTACAGCAATTTATTCCCCTCCATGCAGATAAGGCACACTACCATTTGGCATGTGGCTGTAGTTATGGTGAAAGATTTATAGTATTTAATTGAACATTCCATGCATTATAATAACTTAACATGTTTTTGGTCACCTTTGTATTTGATTTGTATTTCATGGTTTCAAATCCAAAATGGTTTGAGAGGGAGTGCCCTTTTAATAGGTGCTACCTGGCAGCAGAAAGCAGCAGGTGTGCCATGCCATGCTACATTTTTATCCTTTTAATACTTTATTATTTACTAATACAATTTTCTTCAACTAGACATCATCAATCGATTAATCAACTAACTGACTTAAGGCTAACTGAGGTTAGCTATAAATGTCACATTACTTAGGACACATCATATATCAGCACTTTTGGGTTTTTTGCAAACTACTTTCAGTCATAACCTGGCAACCTAGTGTGAGGAGCTCATTTGGAAATCTAATGAAATATTCTGGTTGCAAAAAGGTCCATCAACTCTTTACACAAAAGTCTCATTAAAAATGGAAAACCTTATTATTTATTGTTGAACATATATATATAATTTGTATTTTATATATGTATATTCTTGAATGATATTTGAACTTAAAAATTCAACGTGCTTTTTAAACTCAAGGCCCATTAGTAAAGCAGCATCAGAAAACCTTGGATCCAGACTCACATCCCATCATAACCATGTAAATGAAAGTGGGCCATATACGCTGACATCATCGCTACGTGACGGACAGATGGGTGTGACAGGGCCACCTAATGTCCTCACTTTCACCCTGCTCCTCCCTCAGCGCTCGCCTTCACCCCTCTGAGAGTGATAGAGCACTCCCTTTAATATAAATCAGCAGAATCACAGCACGTCAGGAGTCCCAGTCTCCTTGTAGTCTCATCAATCTCCAGCACAGTCAGCCCCGCTCCCTCTCTCCTCTGTCTGCTCACACTGCCGCCACCCGCCCTGCTCCAGCCGACTGGGCCAACCAACCTGATTGCTCCTGCATGGAGAACAAGGTTAAGGAAAATCTTTTCACAGACTTGATTCAAATTTTTAATTCAAATGTACTTTTTTGTCATTTTGATATGTGTTTAATGTATTAATGTATTTCTGGTCCTATTTTTTATATGAATTAAACTATTCACCGAATTGGTCAAAGCCATACAAACCAGATGGATAAATAAACTTGCTTTGCTGACTCATAGAGATAGAAACAAACTCTAAACACATGAAGCTCAGACTAGAGTTGTTGCTCCTCCCCATCAAGAGGAGATAGTTTTGTTTTTGTTTTTTTTCCAGGTATGTCCTGAATGAAACAATAAACTGGAGAGAGATTTCCACTGCCTCTGACAGCTGCCCCAGATGCATAAAAGAAACAGGGACCTATGGGGACAACCTGGCACTTTGCTGGGGTTATTCACAGAAGCAGCTCCAGAGCTGTTTCAAAATAATTTTGAGAACTTAAAATACCCAGTGCCACTAGTGGTATGTGATCTCCTTCATGTTGTACAGTTTTCTCTGCACCTAAAGTGGCTAAATCCTTGTTTAGAAATACAGTAGCAATGGTGTAGTCCTATTTTTAGTTTAGTCCTAGTTTAAACCCTGCCTACTCCTGCTACTTGATTTTTGGAGGATCGGGAACACCAAGGGGCTTTAGAACTTTCCAAAGCCCATGCATAGAAAAGCCCACTAGAACCAAACAGCCAAATACAAGTCCATTTGCTGTGGCACTAGGATTCTAGTCACCATGCTGGGCTCGAGTATTCTCAGACCTTCGTTGCCTCTTACTCATACTGCCAATTATTATGCATCGTAAAATCCACAAGTACAGTACAACGAACAATCGAACTAAATTGTTGCAAAACTTTAAAAGCTAAGTTTAAACTTACTTTCAGGCATACACTGGGCATGAAACATTTGAGGAACACCCAAAAATACACGGCATCACGCTGTAAACAGTGGTGTCAAATGTCCTGTGCTTTGTGCAAGCCTTTAGTACTGTACTTTCACAACAAATCCTTAAACAAATGCTTTTCTCCCACAATGTCCCTTTATCTTCATCCAATTTACTTCATATCCCTTTGAACACTGTTTACCCTCCGCATGCTCTCCCTATCTCTCCTTGGCTTCTTGCACACCTCCGTTCCTCTTTCTTTCCCCCCTCGGTCTGGTGACAGGGTGAGAGCCGCTGGTGATTCATGTACTGTAGATACATTGCACGCACACACACACAAACACACACACACACACACACACGCACGCAGCATATATATTTATGTTGTGCCGACAAGGACACGAACCAGCGGGAGAGGAGCTGATTGCTTTAGGCAGTTAGTTTGTTAGCGCCGCATTACCTCGCCTGCTCTCTTGTAGTCATCTTAACCCAGCGCAAGGTACAACTCCCAACAACTTTTCAGCTACCATCTGATAAATTCACGGGTTTCTCGTGTATTTAACAAGACAACATGAGATCAAACCCGGCTTTGAGGTTTATCATCATCAGCATGGTCTCTCATTAAAATCAGGCTTTTGATACACCCGCTTTAAGACACGTCGCACACTGGGAAAGGCAAAATAATGGCTACGGGGGCAATGTATAACTCCGGACAGCTGGGAACAATGATAAAGTACAAGTGAAAATTCAGGGGGGAGATATCCACGGGAGCCATAGCGTCCACCTGCAACTTTTGCCAGCCAAGCAGTAAAAGCATATAGAAGTGCCTATACTTTCTGATAACAATGTACTTTGGTTAAGTTTCCTTTCTGCTTGTGTAGCATTATATTTCAAGATTTCTTGGATTTAGAATGTTTTGGAATAATTAAATTAGGAATAAACAATAAAGTGCATCCTCTGCTGAGCCTTCTTGATGAGGGAGATGATGGTGGGCTCCCACTTGAGGTCCTGAGCGATGGTGGTGCCAAGGAGGCGGAAGGAGTCCAGGGTAGTGGGAGAGTCTGTCAGGGCAGGGGGGTGGGCTGGGGCTGTGACTTTCCCAACATCCACAACCATCTCCACTGTTGTCTTGAGCTCCAGGTTGCACTGCACCAGGACACCAGCCGGTCTACTTCCATCCAGTTGGCAGACGCATTTACACACATGCACGCACACACACACGCACACACACACACACACACACACACACACACACACACACACACGCACACGCACACACACACCTACACACACACACCAATAAAGTTACCCACAATGTTCACTTTTAACAGGAGAGTTGGAAGTTAAATGCAAGCCAAAAATACCTTTGAGAGACAGTTATGGTCTTGTAGGGTAGAGTCACAATGCTGTACGTTTTGGAACCCCCAGGGAATTCCAAGAAATGGATTATGGGTAAGGTGCGGTGTAATTATTGTAAACAGACCCTGTTTTAATAACGCTGTAATGAGATACAAAGATCAACTTAGCAATGACTCCTGCATCGTTATGTTGTTATTAAGCAGTTGATGAGGTGTTCAATTGTCTTTGCACAGAGATGTTCTGTCAGTGTGGGGGCCCAAATACATTTACAAAGCAAAGACAGTATGCTGATTGTGGTATGGGAGTTATTTGTCAGGGCCGGTGGGCTGGAATGCTATGCCAGTATCACCTGTACTTGCTGATTGATGGAGGCAGTGAATGGCAGCTTCATAGAGCGGGCAGGGTAGGACCAGCCAGGGGGCACCGGTGATTGGTTCCCTCAGGCACTCATAACAAATGGGTTGGCTCGGAGACTAAATTGCTGTTGGGCCCGGGCTGCTGTCCTTACGTGCCATAGCGGTCCTGTATTTTGGCTTTGACCATCTCCACAAGCTTGTTATCCAATGGTTTTACCTCCTCTGACTAATGACAGATGGGATATTTTTAGAAGCAATGGAATTAATGTCATGTTCTCAAACTGCATCGACTGCCTGAGTGCTTTGTCTTTGCAAATGGAGTGTGAGTGCATTGGACTCATTTGGAAGTATGTTTGATTAATAATACAATTGGTACAAGTAGTCTACAGGAGAGACACCTGTTTTTTCAAACCATGTCTTCTCAACTTGACAAGACATTAACAGCTGCTAGCTTAACCTCACAGTAAAAAAAAAAAAAAAGTCATGTGTCAAGTGGATGATGAGCTTTCTCATTGTGTAAACGCAAAGTTAACCAGGTATTTGATTTTGAGTTGGATTTCCCCTTGTACCATTTGTGCCATATGAGAAATTCACAAACCAAAGCAGTTAAGATTCATTTATTTATTAACCTTTATTTAAGCAGGTAAGTAGCCAATGAGATCAAGACCTATTTTTCAAAGGTGACACGGGGCAAGATGACGGCCTCGTGGCATCAGTTGTTGGTAAGTGTGTGTCCATCTACTAACCAATGCCCAATCTCGTCAGATTTTAGAAGCTATAGGGCCTGGTTAGTATTTAGACGAGAGACCACTGGGAAAACCAGGGGCCTGGGCTGAGTCACCACACCTCAGGCTAAGAACATTAATGTTAGGTCTGTATCGCTCCACAATTGTGTCATTTCAGTTATAATTGCAAAATATTTAAACATTTGCAATAAGTGGTACGCTACAATTCGCCAAAGAGCCTAAGGGGCCAAAAAACATAATTTGGACACCCCTGGTCTAGTGCAAACTGTTGTTGTTTTCACATTGCTTTTTAAGAAACTGGTGTGTGCGTCATTATTGGTGGTGGTCGAAAGGGCCGATAACATCGCAACACAATTACTGGACTGTTGAACGAAAAAATAGTATGCATTTTTTATATTGTTATTAGCCTTTAAACAGGTACCTTACCTTAAATTTGCCATTTCATGTTTTGAATTTATTTTTTTTTAAATTATGGATTAAATGAGTCTCGTCGAGCAGGCCGGATCACAGCTGACCCTTCTCACCCTGGACATGGACTATTTGAGCCCCTCCCCTCGGGCAGGAGGCTACGGTCCATCCTTTGGACTGATGAACACTCTGTAACACCTGCCACTTTAACAATATATTATATGAGAACTATCTATTTGCACTGCCAATCTGCACTACTCTCTATCCAACTGTACATTTCTGTATATAGTCTATTCTATTCTATTCTATTCTATTCTATTCTATTCTATTTTATTTTATTTTATTGTTAATCTTATGCATGTCTCTTTTATATATTGTATTATATTTTACTCATTGTTTTATGTTGCACCTTACGCCGAAGCAAGTTCCTATATGTTTGTGAATTTTGATCACTGACAATGGCAATAAACCGATTCTGATTCTGATGAAAGGGTTTATCTGCGGTGTGCAATAACATTTACTGAGTGCATCCAGCCAGCAGATGGTGCCAAGCACTATATGCAATTTAGTTATGTTAGCACTTAAGAGATGCTATGATGTGGTTAGCAGTAGCAATTATCGTGTTTAGATGGAAGAAATGCTCAGAGTGAGTGTAGCAATGATTTAAGGACTTAAAACAGCAAAAGATTTTCGGACAAGTGACATATATGATCTGAAAAATCTTCACCGATCTAGGGAGCTCAAAGTGTTTTTGACGAGTGGGGAGGATTTTGTAATGAACATTCCTCAAAACAGCGGGAATGCAGCTGAATTCAACTCCAGGTATGTTTTTGATGGTGGAACATTTTTAGAACATGGTTAAAAGCTCAAAAAAGTCTCTGTAGCAGAATATGTGTCCTTTAAGACAGCGTTGGCTGGATTGCAGTTTTGAAAACATGAATGAGCTGAAAGGAGCTGAGAGTTTCTTTGGGTTCATGCTATGCAACCAAAAAGAGATTAGATGTTAAGGTGCTGTTTTATTCTTGTGCTGAGTTGTTTATTGTTCGTGAGAGTGTGGCATTTATTTCTCCACAGATGCCTTGATATTTTGTCATAAAATGAGTCACAAATACGACGTTATTTTTTACCCTCTTCTTGTTTTTACATTGACAGCTGCTGAATAATTTGTGATAGTACTACATTGATTCTGTGATCCTGACTCCTTCCACACCTCAGCTTCATGTAGGGGGTGTAAATGATGTCACCAGTTCGTGCCAAACGAATGTGTTAAAGCCACTGCTGAGTCAATGAGATCTTCAATTAGACCATTGGTCTTTTGTCAAATGGCGTGACATACACATACAGTAGCTCATAGATCAACGAGGGGGCATAGAGAGTGACTCATACTTATTCAAAGTATGCAATAGACAAAGCAGATCATGATGTCTATTCAGCTGTGGAGAACAAACAACTCTGTAATGGTACATTCAGAACATCATCTTTTCATTTGAGGGCAGATGCTTTAGACTCCTCTATGTGGTCAGACAATTGATCAGACAAGAAGCTGTGTCTTGAGAGGATCTCTGACTGAACTGTCTGCTATTCAGAAATATATTATCATTCGCATATCCAGGGCAAGTCACCAGTATTTAGGATCAGAAGCATTTGCAGAAACACTGGGAAATGGAGCTGCTATTTGAGTGACTCCAAATAAAGCCCATAATTATATCGCGCTACTGGGCAAGTTATTGGTAAGTACAAGTTACAACTGTCCGTTGAAGTTTAAATGTGTTAAATACTCTATTAATGCAGATACTACAGCTTGACGTTTAATAAAGTTAGTTTGTCCTGGACACGCCTACACGTGCCTACGAGAGATTATGCATGTAAACTTTGTAAAGGTGCGTCAGTCTGAACCATAGACATAAAAATAGTGGACAGACGGTTGTCGCTCCGCCCCATTCATGATAATGCGGCTCAGTCATGGAGAATTCAAAATGGCCACGGGTTAGCCCCCACCACTCCCCCCTCGGTGGGGAGGCGGGGGGAGGGCGACTTTGGGGCGGCCTTTTGCTGACGTACTGCCGTCGTTGCCTCTACGGTTACCGCCCACGTAGGTGTATGGCTGCGCCCTGACATTTCCGGCGCGTAAAGCCCGCCTTCTTCATTAGATATGCACGAACTTTAAAAAATCACAGCGGCTAAACCAGCCTGGTTCAAAAAAATTCACCCCCCTCACCGTTGTCACAGAGCCGTAAGCTAACGTTTGAGACCAAAGCCGTATTTTGAGCCAGACTCTAAAGTAGGTTTTGAAACGTCTAACTCCCCATTGACTTGCATTGAAAAATTCTACTTCCGCAGCCAGCCCCTAGCGGTCAGCAGCAGATTGCAAACATGGCAGCCTACAGTCGGCGGCTCAATTTGAGCGCGGTAGCCTCGCCCACTGGTCTGAACGCAGCATATGTGATCCTAACTTTACACCTGTCGATACTATCAGCGATTGGAGAGGCTTCAATCTATTAATGGATTGGAATAAGGCCATGAAGAATCTTTTACACTTAAATGCACCCTCTCAGACACACACGCACAGGCCTCCAATTAACCATCATATTGATCGAGAGCTTCAGCCAGACATGTGTCAGTGTGTATTGGACCCTCTGGACCGCAGTACCCTACTGAGCAGCAGGGCTGAGATTAGTCCTATGGTGCTAGGAAATTACAGCTGACTTTAATAAACCGCCCTCAAATCGATGCACCAAGGCCATTTCATAGAACTAGTAAAGGTATGTGTCTTTGAGCTAATAAATTAGAGCATTTACACAAATTATTCATGCACATTTTGGATTTTCAGTTTTTTTTTTTTTATTATTCAGGTGTGACAAAATTAGTGATGCGGAAATTTGCCCTCTGCATTGATCCTTCAGTGCTACCGGCATCTCCTCAAGAGCAGATGCAGTGCAGGGGACCCATCTCCAGATCTCAAGGTACTACCGGAGCTGGGGGATTTTACCAATGGTGCATGTTTTGAGTTGATGGGGGAAACCGGAGCACCCAGATGAAACCCACTAGACTCAGAGAGAAACATTCAAACTCCATGCACACAGAAAGGACCTTCTTGCTGTGAGACGAGAATGCTAGCCACTTTGCCACCGTGCAGCCATCAGCATAATAATTGGTAAAGAACGTTTTGGTTAGTTAAAAAAAACAAAAAAGAGCAAGACAATTCCTTTTCCTGCAGATGTAACCAGAGGTTAGAAGTTCGTACAGCTATGAGTCAGTGAACACACCACAGCACGATGAGTTAATGGTGTGCATGTCAAGTGCCAGTCAGTGCGGGCTGTTGGTGAACACTGGTGTGATAAATGTAAGTAGGCTTCAGATGATTTATTTATTAGATTTGTAGGCTATGTGCTGATTGTTATCTGGCTTTAAGGAAATGGAAATGTGGTGACAGTGAACACCCAGAACCCTTTGTTTTAGTGTCATTTAATCACTGAGGTAAACCTCACTCACTTTCATTTTTTAGTTTCATTTGATGCAATGTAGGCCAGTCATCAACCCCTAAAACCTAATCATAGGCACTTTAGCACAACCACTTTAATTCAATCCAACAGTGGCACTTTAATTGTGACTTGCACAGCACCAGCACTTTGTACTTTTGTTAATGTAGGATTTATTAGATTTAGTTTGATTCGACATTTGGTTAAGTTTGGTTTACTAATTTGAGGTTTGATATACTAATTTGAGTTTATCAACTTGAATCCATTCTTTGAGTTCTAAATTTACAAATGACAATGTGTAAAGTATATAATTTCATAGCCGTCAACAAAAGATTTGCAAAGTATTACTATTCTGCCTTTGTCCCCTAATTATTGCCAGAAGTACATTTTAATAGGAAAACCCACTGCAAAAGAAACTAAATTTGTTTTACTTTAGACACACCAAGTTACACAGTATTTTACTTATCTTTCTTCTACATCTACACCAGGCTCTGGAATGATATCCTTCTGTTTGAGGACAAGCTGCTCTGATGTCCATATTTTAAAAGGCACAGACTCGCTCCATGGCTAACAGCTACACTTGTAATCATTGACTGTGAACTGTAGTCTCGTGCGGTGGATGTTGTTGCTTTCTGGAGTGTACCTTAACCTTTGTCCTTTGCTGCAGAACACACAGGAACTGGCTTAGACCGTTTTAACTGAGTCAGGCCAGTATATAGTATTTTAATATTTTTTCTATTTAAATAAATAAACTGAAATGAAATAATTATTTATGTTTACTTTTGTTTGAATAATATAATTTTGAGTAAATAAACAGTTTTTTAATAAAGGGCACCAAGTTCTTTTGTGTTGATCTTTATTTCCATTTGTAAATCTTTCTTATGCTTAATGACGTATAACCGATTACAGACACATAGCTACACATGAATCCTAAACACTCGGGTAACACCTTATGGTAGATGCGAGCTAACATATTTGAACACAGATGGCGCTCCCATCCCCCTCAAACCTTTTACTTTTATCACAGTTGAGTGAATTATGAGGCACGCTGTACTGACGATGACTTTGAAATGAGATACTAAGAGGCAAAACACTTAAACTGGCTGCACTACATCAATTCTGCCTTTTTACTGTTGTAGAGAGGCATTGCATGTTTCATCTACACAAAAAAAAGATCTTTAGTTTAAAACAATTGATCAAATGTATGACTCAGTGAGACACATTTGATACCATCATTCTTTTTTTTGTCATTTTAGTTTTTAAGATGTTAACTGCTAAATACTTGAGATTATTACAGCAACAATATCATTATCATAAGAAAAAGAACATTTAAAAATGCCTGAAAACCCAAAGCATATTAACTAATAACTGTTTAAGCTATGTTTCATGAAAGAAAGAAAAAAAAAATCAACAATCAGTTTATGTTATGGATTCTGTCTCGAGGTGTACAGAAAAAGTGTTCATTTCTTGTTCTTGTACAAGCTTTTCTTTTTATTGACAACAAAGGTTTCATAGAAAACACAAAGAAGTAACAAAACCTTGGGCAAAAGGTGAAAGCTCTTCAGCTGGAAAAAATAGATGACTACCTTTGAAACCTTTGTTACTATGGACCGATCCTGGATGAATGAAGAATGACATCTATCCCACTGTTAGCCTTGGTTTTTCTCAGTTTTAACCAAGAAAAAAGGCATTTCCAGGATAAACATCAGCTCATGAATGCTTCGAAATAGCTTAATAAATGCTCAATTTGATGTGAAAATGAGGGTAGTCATGTAATGTATGGTTTCTGGTGGATAAGATATTCGTTCATGGCTGATACATGAGTTAGTTTTTTCTGTTGAGCTCTCCAGGTGACTTTGACCTCACCCTCTTCCCTATCACATCCCGCTCAAACGTTGAACTATGTATAACTCCCGCGCACGCTGCTCTGACCTGGCTTGCTTCCGTCGTACAGTGACATGTGTACAGCTGTGTGCTCTGCCTTTCTGGGTCGTTGCTGTTTGCCCGGGCCATCCCAGTGGACTCTGCAGACATGAGGCCTGCTCCAGACAGTGGCCAAGACCGTGACTTTCTCTGCTCCATCTCACACATGCACACACACACACCCCCAAGGAAAACCAGCTGACACCCCAAGTTGTTATTCATACGTTTTTGGGACAAAGTCAACCTCAGTACAGTCAGACATTGTACTTTTTCGTCACTGTCCTTGTCAGTCTTCGTTTTATTCGCCGAGTCCTCTTCCTTTCACCTGATTCCTGCGCCCTTACGACAGATTAAAGAAGTGACAGAGTAAGCGTGCTGTTCCCTTGTATTTTGGAGATATCAAATGGAATGGATTAAGCTTGACTACAGGGTATTTAACATATTAAGGATTGGGCCTATCGCATGCTGGGTGCAGTGGCTCTCCTTCACACTCTTTGGCTTTTCCGTGTGGGCTTGCACGAGGTGACAGATGTACGTACTACCTGCTGCGCTCCTCTCTGACCCCACTTTCTCCTTCCAGTCATTCTTTTAATCATCAAATCCCTTTTCGCAGAGTTTGTGCCAAAGTCATTCAGAAACAAGACTCCTTTTATTGATTTGATTGATTGGTTTTATTTCGAGCTTATGACAGAGTATAAAACATTTGGTTTACAATGTGTTATACGTCATTCTTGTACACCTACAAACAAACAGGTGCATACATAAGTTCATACGTGGTTCCACCCACATTTGAAAGTCCATATTTCTCAAGTAAATGCAAGTAAACCATGTTAGCTCAAAATGAAGTGGGATGAAGAAAACCTTATAAACTCCCAACCCAATGAACATCATTTTGCAATGTGTGGTTGCAGTGATTTTGCAGTAAAGTTACATTAATTTCTGGGAAAAAAAAGCCCCTCCTTTATCACTGCTGATTTAATTAACATAAAACTGTTTGGAAAATAGTGTGTTTCAGGCTACATTTAACTTTGTATAGCTCATGGGTTTAAGACTAGAAAGATAAAAAATGAGCACATTTGCCATAAAAATTCCTCCAAGTCCTCGACATCCAGTTTTTATTACCTCTTTTCTGACCCTTATCCAAAAGCGTTACACTGCTACATTCAATGAAGATGTCAAAACATGGGACTTACCAGTAATTGTGGAGATTCACAATCCCAGAGTTTCTCAGTTTGTTGTATAATTTGTAACATAATACAGGGAATATGTTTTCCCGTAAAATCCTCAAACTTGTTACAAAATGGGGAAAATACATAATCCACAAAAAGAAGGATTCTTGTTTACAGAATTTTGTGTTTTGGAAAATGTTTTTATTGTTTGTAAAATGGGTTCTGGACAAAGACTGTATCCGTTTTGTTTTTTGTGTGAGGATAGTCTCCAAAATATTTTATCTTTCAAAGGATGGTAAGTAATCAAAATGGCGCCTTTAGCCTATAAACCAACAGATTTCAAGTTGGTTTGCAGTGCTCCATGGCCAATTACAGAAATATATCCATTGTTCCCGTTGAGCCGGTCCCATGTATGGATAAATGATGTGTAACCCGACCAAATCAATATGTGAATCACTGCACCCTATAGGAGGCATATGGGAGCCGGAGGCATATTATTCTCAGCGGCAAGCAACCCCATTGGGGAAAGGCTATACGGAAAGATGAATTTCTTTGATCAAGTTACCAGCCAGTAATGATATTATTTCCCAGAGAAAATAAATATCAAAGTAACAACTCCCCATGATCTGACAATAAGAAGTAATAAAGGAAGTGAGCTTTGCTTGAGCTTGGCTTGCAACACAATGACACACATTAAAGGACACACATTAAGCAAAATGTATTTTAAATCATGTAATAACATTGCTGCCTTACCTGTTGTATTTAGCTTCATTCATAACAGTTTAACGAATCCTGGTTAGAAAAACCTCTGTGCGTCAAAAACACTTTTGAATTTCCCAGATTTGTAATGTCATTAGAGGTATGCAAGATCTTCTGGACTGTTTTTAAGTTCATAAATCATCGCCAGACTCATTCAGAGCATTTCTGACATCAAATACCAAACATTAAGCTACAACTGGGTGGCTGCATTTGCATGTCAGAGACAAGCTAGGTTTGTTTATCCCACCTACGGAATTCCCTCTGCAACCAGCAGATGAAGCCTAAAGTCAATTCCTGCCATGAGAAACACCAGAGAACCTGAGATTGGCACACTGTACTGAAAATCATTTTAAAGGCCAATAGGAATAGATATGCGTAATAAATGTCCTTTAAGTGAGTGAGGGTTGTGGCTCTACATCGTCCCCAGTTACTGATGGAGAAAGGAAAGCCATAGTTGCCTGATGGGATCAAGGATGGAGTCACAAGTAACCCCTGAGGGTAAATGAAGATAAATACAAATAATAATGACATGATAAAAGGATTTTCCCTGCTCAGAATATAATTACCTCACATTTGGGTGTGCGGTGTGAATGCCTTTGTCTTTGTCACAGTAAATTAGATTCAACCTGATGTGTTTATTATTGTCATTTTGTATTACTCATGTCATGTTTGTACTAAATCCTGTTATTCTGTTAAAATCTTTGTCTTTGGGCTTTCTCAGAAATTGCACAAACAGTCTCTCCGGCTCCTGTCGCCCTCTCTCTATCTCCTCATCCATCCCCCTGTGCTCCTCAATCTCCTTACCCCATCGTCTTCTCCTTCCGACGCGCAATATGAGACGTATTGACTTTGTTCCCTGGCGCCGCACACTTCCTCCTCCTACCACACAAACACCCACATGTGACAGATGCACCCTTGTACCTGCCATCCATCTTTCAGCTGTCTTTTCTGCCTACATGGCCTGCACAATTCAGTTCAAATGACACCTACTAAATGTGCGAACACAAAACTTCTTCTACACAAGAAACCTCGCCGACTCCACGGGGTGAACAAAATGACAGATGTACCTTTCCTTATGCACATGCCGCAAAAGCAGATTGCTGCACTCCTCCTGTTTGGGGGCCCAGCAGGTACAGTGGCATCTGCAAGCCCAGCCTTACTCATAGATATTTGATGTTATGGAGCGGCAGTGGGCCTCCGCACAGTTGTTGGTAGGCACACCAAAGCTGCGAAATATAAGGGGACCCATGCTGAGCTCCTCCACAGCAGCTGCAAGTCTTTGAGGTGGCCCACACAGTCAGGAGTTCTGCCTCAAACTAGACACTATTACACCGATAAATCAATTCAGAATTATTAATAGTTAACCAAATACTTAGATGTCATCAGTGAATAAAATTAAGTATAATATATTGTGTTTGCCTATCCTTTGGAGTTGACTAACAAAGCAGAACCAAGAAGGAATGGTTTTTATCCCTTACATGTATAACTCTAACCCTAACTCTACACTGCCGGAATGACTACAAAGGATTTTAGATAGCATGGATTACTTTATACTTATACTTTAAACATGGCAACACCTTAAGACAGAAATTGGCTCAGCTCATCCTACAAGATGCCCAGGCAAAAACAGCACTGTAGGGCAGTCAGTCCAATGCAGGAAGAAGACTGCAATGAACGCTACGGGTGAGACTAAACAGCCATTGCACAAAAAACAGTATCAAAACAGAAGGCACTCGAATTCTGGATTGCAGTCAGATGTACACCTTTACAAAGCACCAGTTTGAAGACAGTGAGGTGAGGTTTTAAACAGGGAGAAGAGATGGTTTGAAAGAGGTGTGAAGGAATACATTTTTGTGAAATGAGAGAATCACTCTTTGAACAGAAATCAGTCAGCTCTAAAGGAAGAAATATAATATAACCAAGACTGTTGAGATGAAATATTAAGTGGTTTTAATAATTAACAAAGTAATTGTGGGTCACGGGCAAGATCAAATGATAATGATGAAAATAATATTCACAAGACCGACTACAAGTCCACTATCAGTTAGTGTCTCACACAAATCTACACAACACGAAGATCCATCTGAAAGGTCCAAAGGCGAACAAGATACTGAGTCTGAGCCGCCCCAACAGCATGAGGGCAGCACTTCTGAAGGTGGAGCACAGGCAGGTGACTCAGGATTGGCAGAACAATCCTGAGTCTATTACATGCAGAATATAGCACATAATGAAACACACATGAGCAGGGAGTGAAAGCAAGGCAAGGCTGGCCCTGGCCAACGCCGTAACAATGGTGGTCAAGACCTAATTTGCTTGGTCAAGTGAGAAAACAACCCAATCAAATGCTGAATGGGGGTTTAACAATGTTAAAGAAAAGTTTGTCCGATTACAAAAGGACTGTAAGGTTTAAGCAGTGAAGAAAGGTTAGTGTCAGGGGAAACTCCTCCCAGAGGGCAGGGCTCAGACAGCTCAAAGCAGCATAAAGTCGAATTTCTGAGACCAGCTTCTCAGACTGAAAAAAGTCAATCATTGTCCAGATGACCACCTTTTAAACTTTTTCTACAACAGATCATTCTGGACAAATGAGGAATTACACCATTAAAACCGTTAAAAATATTCCAATAGTAATGCACTAAAGGTATAGCATTACCATATCCTTTTTTACGCATGGTATTTTAAATAACAACATCTATTTACAAGAACTCAGTTTATTTTCAATTTCTTTGAGTTGTATCCAATATTTATTTTCTGTGAAGTATGGTCTATTCTGTGCTTCTTTGCTTAATTTGGGTGGGAGTAAATTGAACGCTCATGGTATTAGAATAATTATTTATTTGGCAGAACTAAGAATAGATAATGTATTTGTTTGAATTAGATACAATATTTGTCACCACACAACAACAAAAGAAAAAGTAAGAACAGAAAGGGTCCAAAGGGTAGAGTGGGTGCAGTGATGAGAGCTAGCAGCCCTACTGTATGTACTTAGAAATCTGCTGAACATGCAAAAGAATACATCTCTAAAAGGAGCACAAAAGTTCAGGAGAGCGGGAGAGAAATTATATTAAAATATTATGCCTACAGGACAGCATTAATTTACTCTCTGCAATTAGAATGGAGGGCTTTAATATGCAAGTTTATTATAAATCCATTCATTAAGTTTGGATGACTCACACTGTACTATTACAATCATATACTTTTGGTCCCTTCAGCTCAAGACATAAGCTGAGACCACAGGGTGATGATTGTAATGATTGAAACATTTGACAGATCATGGAATTTTAGTTTAGGAGTGAACTTTTCTTTCAGAATATTATTGTACCCTGTAGCTGAAGTGAGACAGCACATATTTGCTACGAATGACCTCAAAAGTCTAATTCCCGGCTTGACCCATTTTGACTTTTTCAAAATGAGACTATGTTTATCCAAGAACTATAGATAACTAATGCTACAGTGTATTGTCTATGATAGCCAATGGAGTGAGCACAATGAAAACTAGATTGATTTAACATTTCTTTCTCTCTCTCTCTCCCTTTGGTCAGCGGACAAGTTGAAGTGCCCACCGAGGGAGAGAGAAAGGACTGGCATGTGTTCTTTCTGCCACTTCACATTAAATAGAAGCAGGCACGGCCGGTCAAACCCAGATGGCCCCAGGGAGGGAGATTGGTGCAGTGTTCGGAAGACTTTTATTAAATATAACCACCGTGCCATATAGCTATCTGACTGCACTTAAAATAGACCCTCCTCTCCCCACTGCAGTGCACTCTTCAGAAATATGAGATCACAGACAACACAAAGGAGCTGGTGATATTTAAATGCTCCACTTTCAAAACTGACTGAATTTGAAAGTGCATTGATATTTTGAATTCAGAGGGTACGTTTGTGCATTCTAGAGCGTCGGTTGAAAACTTAAGAATAGATTCATGCTAGCCATAAATGTCACTGCAATTGACTTGTCCAAAATGATTATAGTTCAGAGTGAGATCCATATTAATCAAAGGCATCGCGTAGCTCAGTTAGTGCAATGAATGACCTCTATTTCTTGTTTGCTTCTTGTCTAATTTATTACAGCCATCACGATATGCCAAATCTACGAATCTAATTTAGAACCATGCTATTGCGGTCTCTTTAAAACTTTTGAATGGGTTTTCAAGAGTTTGAAAAGGTAATGAGCAGGTCAGGAATTGAAATCTAAGACGAAAGACAAAGGCTTTGTTAGACTATGTTCCTGGAATTGATACTTGTCTCAGATGCGATTCCAGGCACTGTTATGGACAACGAAACATTTCTGAGCTTAGGCATTGTGAGCCAGAGCTGTCAAGTTTGATCAAAATATTGGATCTAACATTTTTAATTAGAGTTTCAAATAACAGGGCTTTCTCAACAAACGCTTTTGTACGAGCTCATGGTTCAGATTCAGATCAAGTCAGAAATGTTACCCCAGGTGACTTGCAATGTCAAAAAATTGATACTCAGATACTGATACTAAAACAAGATGACTATAAACAAGATACTCAGGGAATACTGAAAATAAATAGGACCAATTTGAACTTTTTCTAGAAAGTTGAACTTGAGGACACCACTTTCTATTGTTAAAACTATTATTATTTAGTTTGTAAAATGACACTATACTCACAGAGAATACTAGCTGCTGGAACTGTGGAAGCCAGATGGACCATGTGCTTTGGGAATGAAAAATTGGATTGAAATTAATAAAGAAAAGCAGGTTGTATTTGGCACTGGCATTCCACTTGACTTCAGAACCATGTATTTGGGCCTCAAAACTCCCGCCATGGACACAATAAATGGACACTTTTGGAACGTATTTCTGGCGGCAGGAAAGAAAGCAAAGAACAAAGAAATGAACAAAACAAACTGCACTTACAGTCACGAACGAGAACAATATTGTAACTGACATTCAAAAAATAGAAACAAATTATATTTGGACTTTGGAAAAGGTTTGAAACTGGACAGAAAGTGCTGTGATTTTTTTCACTGAATGTGTTTTATTGCTTGTATTTCATTGTATTTTTCTCTCTCTTTCTCTCTCTCTGTTAAATTCTGTTTTGTCTGCTGAAATTTTAAAAAGAAAATTGCACTAGAATGTTCAAAATGTGTTATCAATACAATATTATCAAAAACCTCCTAAATATTGATATACAACACTACAGATGGCACACGTACAAAAATCCAAAGGTTATTCACTATTTAGTTTTCTAGTGCGAGCTTATGCATGCATAACATATCAACTTGTCTGCGCCTGAATATAGCGAGGGCACTGGATAAGTCAAGGCACTTATGAACTCTCATGAAAGCATAAAACCACTTGTTCTCCTTGGCAGAGCATCACTTCAACCAGAAATAAGCTAATATTTGTAAAGAGAATCAAACTCAGGCCACAACATAATAGCCCTTATATTTTATGCATCAGTGTCACATGAGATTTTAGACTCCACTGTTACAGACTGTAGAGTGCAGCATGTGGGTTGGGCAAAAAGTGTCTCAGTCCCCAGCTAGCTGACAATCATTCTTCCAAGATATAGCTCTTCATTACAAATATATATAGCACAGTAGGGTAGATACAGCATATGCATTTAGAGAGCCACTTTGATACACAGAGCCATCAAAAACCACAGTGCATCAGCCAAGATAGACGGGCCTTTCTGCTGCCTATGGGAAAAAAAGCTGACAATAACAAGCTTGATAGCAGTCATAGCCTCACTGGAGGGATGGATGACAATAATATGAGTGTGCGTGTGGGAGGTAGATGTGTGGACGTGGAGGAGTGAACAGGAGACATTTGTCAAGTCCATGAGCTAATAGCACCGCAGCCAGAGAGGAGGACGAATCATATGAATGCGTCACCTCTGACCTTTAAAAGGAATGAGCATTTACAGAACAAACTTGTGCATTTTACGGTTGGTACATTACGAATCAGTTGGTTTATATTGATAGAGCTGTAAAATAAATTGTAAATAACAGCGGGAATTATCAAAATGTGACCTTTCCATCTGCTGTTTTTTGATGGGATCCAGAAATGTTCCCATGCTACAGTAGCAAGTAATCACACTGACTACCGATGCCAATACTGAAAGATGCTGCTATTTGTAAATGATCTGGCACATCGTTAGTTATTAGTCAGTTAATCCAAACGGTTCCCAAAGCAATCCTAAATCAAGTCTTTGACGTTCACCAGACAGGGCCAGGATCATTTGGAGTCCATTTCAGGTCATGCACCAGTCACTTCCAAACAAAAGAAAAACCAATCACCACGTCCAATCAATATTCTACAAATTCAGCAAACGATGGATCAAGTCCAAATCAATAAATCTCAACGTTAATTAAATCACAGATAAACATTTTGGCCAACACCACCTCTTCTTTCTCTATAGCCTTAAAGGTGCACTCTTTTGGTGGGGGGTCCGCCACCTGCGTGTCTGCCTGTTATTGCTTTGATTTGCTTGTTATTGCTTTTCATTAAACTCATTTATCTCCATAGAGACCATCTGACCATAAGAAAGATGATCACAGTAATAATGTTTTTTTTTTTTTTTAAGTTAATCAATAAATTACAAGGCAAGGCAATATTTATTTTTTATGCAAGGCAATTCGAAGTGCTTTACATAACAGAATAAAATATCATTAAAATCACAAAACAGCTTAAGACATACAAAATCATTATTAAAAAATACTTTAAATGAGAAGAGTGCAGATAAAATCTTTCAGTCGTATGCACAGCTAAACAAAACTGTTTTTAGCCTGGATTTGAACCTTGTCAGAGTGGAGGCGTGTCTCACATCTTCAGGAAGTCCTGACTCTGGCACCAGCTGGAGGCCCGTCCCTGAGGTCCTCAGAGTGTGAGATGGTTCATATGGCACTAACATGTCAGAGATGTACTTTGGTGCTTGGCTGTGGAGAGACTTAAACACAAGCAGAGCTGCTTTAGAGTCTCTTCTCTGAGCCTGAAGCCAGTGCAGAGACCTGAGCACAGACTAATGTGATCGTACGTTCTGGTTCTACTCAGGACCCGAGCAGCAACTCGGGTTGTGGATGTACTGCAGCTGTTTTATCGCTCGTTTGGATCGGCCAGTGAGCAGGCAGTTACAGTAGTCTAACCCCTTGATTTTCAACCAGTGTGCCATGGAACACTAGTGTTCCTTGAGGTATTGTCAGGTATGCCTTGACAAAATGTCCAGCTTGGATTCACACATGGATTTAAATAAAAAAAATACTATTTGAAGTGACCGGAACATATTTCTACAAGAAAAAAGAAAGCAAAAAAACACAACTGCAAAATTTAAAGAACTAGACAGTGCACAAACACTTCTTGACACATTACACAGTATATCAGATTTTGTTTACAAAAAGGTGTAAAAGGTAGTGTGCCGTGGTAACTTTTTAACCAAAAAAAGTGTGCCGCAACTCAAAAAAGGTTGAAAATCACTGGTCTAACCTACTGGAGACAAATGCATGGATAAGTCTCTCCAAGTCTGGTTTAGACGCTATACCTGACAATGTTTTTTTTAGTTTAAGTCTGAGTCCATTATTACCCCAAGATTTCTAACTTGATTTGTAGGTTTTACAGCAGGAGACTGGAGGTGACTGCTGACACTTTCTATTTGTTTCTACGGGCCATAGACGATCAGCCTTGTGTGAGTTCAGCTGGAGAGAGTTGTTCTGCATCCACACACTGATCTGTTGGATGCAGTGACAGAGTGAATCCACTGGTCCATATTCATCCGCCATCAGTGAGACATAGATCTGAGTGTCGTCTGCATAGTTGTGATAAGACACATAAGTGCTACGTATTAACGGTCCTAAGGGCAGCATATAGAGGCTGAACAGAAGGGTCCCAGGATTGACCCTTGGGGCACCCCACAGGTCAAGCTCATGTGGTCTGAGACACAGTTTCCAATCTTAACAAAGTACTCCCTGTCTTTCAGATAGGACTTCAACCCATTTGCCGCAGTGCCAGTGCCCACCCAGTCCTCTAGTCTCTGTCAGAGGATCCCATGATCGACAGTGTCAAAAGCAGCACTCAGTTCTAACAGAATTAAGACTGTGACATTGCCCACATCACTGTTCAAGCAGCTGTCATTTGTCACCTTGATAAGAGCAGTCTCAGTGCTGTAATGAGGTCTAAAATCTGACTGGAAAACATCAAATGAGTTGTTTATTAACAGGAAGTCAGTGAGATGTTGGTAAATAACCTTTTCTGTAATGTTTCAATATTGTGAGAGGCTTAGGAGAGGGTTGATGAATGCACTTTTCAAGGCCTTTGGGAGTGAGTGGTGCCAACAAACTGCTCAGTTCAGAAATCTGGTGGTAACACATTGAGGCAGCATGTAGAAGAACTCAGGCTGGTGATGTTCTCTTGAACAGGTTTGTCAGTTACAGGTGCAAAGTGAGTCAGCTCTAAATGTGTAGGTGATTTGGGGTTATTATTTGCACTGTGGAAATTATGGCATTTTTAATGCCCTGAACCTTGTCATTAAAGAATACTGCAAACTCATTGCACTTGAAATTACTTCTAACTAAAAATTAGTTTTTTTAATGGTCATATATAACAGGAAGAAGCGGTAGAAAATGAATGGAACTAACAGGCTAAGTGGGAGAAAAAACAGAAACCAGAAAAAAAAAAAAACTAAAAAAATACTCAAAGCCAGTGTTGTCACTAATCTTTGACATGTCCAAGACTGTATTAGGCTGAAACAATTTCAACCTATATTCATATTTTATATGCAAAATTTGCAATTTAGCTTTTTCACATGACCATCAAAATATCCAAAATCTTGGATTTTCTTTTTCCTAAATTGAGTATTTTCAGAAAAAACTGAAGTAGATTAACAGATTTTTGAAATTTTTGAAAAAAAAAAAGTTTGAAAAATAAATTATCTATTATATTTTTACAACTGTCAAAATGGAGTAAAGGGCACTAACTGTAAATAAGGATGGATTTTCCAACAGGTCACAAGGGTTAATCAGCGTGTTCCCAAAAAAAAAAAAAAACAGTTGATTAATTAATTAAGTTCTTGTCAATAGGTATTCAAGTTCATTATCATTTGGATGTGATGACGCTCAATGAAATGCCAAGTTAAAGTGCATAACGGGTTTTCTAATTAATACTTTATTTGGTGGTATAGAACCAATAGTATTACATCAGTCAAGTGGCCGAGTGTGAAAATGAGAAAAATTAAAGAGATAGAAAGCTGAGGTCTGAGTTCTCATCAATAAACAATATTCCATTGAAAATGCAGGGATAATTTACACGCAACAGACATATTTTACAAAATAAAGACCTTATTAGGTATTATGGTTTGTTCTAACTATTGTGTAATTTAGGATTGTGGCCCTGGTTTACAATATGGTGGCTAGGTTACAGTTGTGGCTTTACATCTACCTCTGTCACATGCCCAACCAGGAAGTAACATTTTAAACACCCATATTGTTCAAGTGATGAAAAGTAAAATCTTGAATATAATCATGTTCACTACGTTTTAGTTTAAATTGCAAGATAACTCAAAATGTTAAGACATTTTCAGTAGGCAAAGCAAGGTATCTAGTTTTTTTGGGAGTGACTACGGCACATTATCTGGATTCATGAATGAAAGACATAATTGCTCAGGTCATTTAACCCTGAACTAGCTTCACTCATCTGAGCAATCTATTACTCTGCCGCTTGCTAACAAAACAGTTGTGTCTAACCATAGCACTTTTCATGTTATAATCGACAAACAATGACTGGAGACTGAGCGGTCTCAAATCTATGAAAAGATCTATTAGTGGAGGTTATAAGTGCTGTGTGCCTTCTTGAGCAAAGGTCCAGACCCCATTTAGTCCTGTAGTCTGATAGGGGCTAAACACTCAGGTCACAAAGATATCACCTCTTTCTTTTTGGGAGCTGACACCGCCAAAAGAGAGGAATTGCAGTTCTGTGAGATATGAGTGGTTTGGGGGACTATTGTACCGCTGAAATAGAGAGCATTAACTCCCGCTGTAGATAAACGGGCCATTCTGAAGGGCTAGAAACAGCAGGACCTGGTCAGTGCCAGGCTGACTGGAACATCACAGATTTATTGGGCTGTGAAGTGTAGTTTTTCGCATTGGAAACTTGTATCTGTGTTATGAATCTTGTACCTAAAATTTGCAGTCGATAATGCAATTTGACAGCAACAGAAAATCTCACAGTGTAGTGCAGTATGCAGTCCTCCTATTATCCTAAAATAGTAATGAATACTTACTACTTACTACTGACAGCAACATAGTGATTCTTGGCTTTTTTGTGTGACTTTCTATTATTTCCTATTCTGTATTCTATGATCATTATCATATGATCACCACGGGCACGTTCCAGGCCTTCACCAGCTCTTCTCTGGTTTCTCTAACTTCTCGTGTTCCTTTCTCCTGATGCTCTTTATCCACCACCATAATATCTGGTTGGTTTGCCATTATCATTCTGTCTGTCTGTATCTGGAAGTCCCACAAGATCTTTGTCCGTCATTCTCTACCACCTTTGGGGGTTTTTCTAATTTTGCCCTTGGGGTTCCAGTCCATACTCCACACAGATGTTTCTGGACACTATGCCAGCCCCTTTGATATGGTGTTCCATATATGCGTTCCCTGCCAGTATCTTACACCCTGCAGTTATGTGCTGGACTGTCTCAGGAGCTTCTTTGCACAGCCTACACCGTGGGTCTTGTCTGGTGTGGTAGATCTGGGCCTCTATCGCTCTGGTGCTCAGAGCCTGCTTCTGTGCAGCCATGATGAGTGCCTCTGTGCTGTCCTTCAGTCCGGCCCACTCAGTTATGTTCGTTATGTTATGTTAGGCTGGAATATTGTACAGTTTGGCATTAAACTTATCTTAAACTGGTTTATTGACACATGAAAAATGTCTATGATCTCCACAGATCTGCCCTACAGACGTCACTGAGTAGTACATTTCTGGCAAAGCATTCACTGCATTGTGACAAGCAGGCGGTGGACTCACCCCAGAAATGTTACATGATGTACCTTTAAAGAACAAATATTAGGCATTATTTGTATTTTTATTCCCCTTTTAACACGCTCTTGAGTACCTTTACGTTAGCGTTTTATGTTGCAAAACTTTTTTAAAAATTATTCACAATAAAAACATGACTTCATATCCGCCTGGGGTTTCCCATTTCATGAATTGACTTTGGGTTCCATCTACTGACAACAGAGGCAATTACACAAGTGAGATAAAGAAATGCTAGCCTGCCCCTGACATGCTTATGCAGCCACACGTTTGTAGCAGCAGAAATGCTCTGAATGAGTCTGGCAATGATTTACGAACTTAATAACAGCACAGGAGAGCTCAGAGCTTGACCTATGACAAAACTGAAACAAAATGTGTGTTTTTGACACAGGATTCATCAAACAAACAAAAATTAAGCTTAATACAACTCCAGGTGTGTTTTTGATGAGGGAAAAATGTTATATGGTTAAAAGCTCAAAAAGGTTGGATGGAAAGACTTTCCAAAAGCATCATCAAAATCCATGAACAGCAGATTACTGTACAATGTAAAACAGGCCAGAATGTTTTTTATCGTTGTGTTTGATAAAATATGGAACACAGACTTGCCTTCAATAAGTTATACTGACGGAGATGCAAGCAGGCAGCTGATAATACAGTCTGAGTAGAGATTACACACGCAGATGCCCACACTAATATACTGGGTTACTGCAGAGCCATCAGTGCTGCTGCAGTCCTCGTGCAGCCCTGCCCCACACACGCACACTGGAGATGGCTTTCAATTACTCTCACTCTATTCTTTTAGCTCCGCGCCCATTTACTGTGTCCTTCCACGCTTACTTCTTGACCTCTTGTCTCTCCATCTCAAACCAAATCCCTCATATTTCATTCTAAATCTTTCTCTCTCAGTCACCCCAACCTGAGCCAACCCTCTCTGGGTATTTCTGTGCCAATCCTCTCCTCTCCATCGCCCTCATTGCTTTTGATTTGTATTCCAGCACCGTGCCTGTTCACTGGGTTAAAATAACACCAGCGCTCTCCCTGATCCGAGCACAATAGCAAACAGCCATGCCAAAATGATAATAGAAGAATACAAGGAGAACAAACAATTTGGCTGTGATTGAATGTAAACACTGATTTGAAAATGATACTTAGAAGTAATGAAAAAACTCCACGTGAATTTGCATGGACATTATTCCACACATAATTGTATATTGTTGTCAGAATAACAGCAAAAAACATAAGATAAGGTCAACAAAATACCAGTCTCATAAAAGACTTGAAAAGTAAAACTTCAATAAAGCAATGCAGGCCAACCTCGGCATGATGTTATATTTAATATGTGTAATTGTGGATTATTATGAACAAATTTGTGTGGTTAGATGAGTATATACAGATTTTTGGTAAGCATCAAGCATGCACCAAAGCCCTTGCACAAATTGTGTGTTTCCCTACAATGATGCAGCCCACATTCCCATACATTCAAGATAGGGCTGTTTGGCTGCACTTGTGGTAAACAGTGATGTGCATCTAAAAGGGTTGGAGTGTCAGTGAGGTGTCAGCCTGGCACGGTCTGCGCGTCACTCAAATCAAACAAAGGCCTGTGGCACAGTCTCAGAGTGTGTGTCCTAACGCTCCCTGTAGAGCACACGCCACTCAGCGTCTAGGCAAAGGAGCAAAGCAAATGAAATATTGATCCCTAATAAGACATGAAGTGCCAAGTCCACAACACTGATATGTGCTCTGTGCTCATAATCAACTAATGGTCATGTATGACAGACAGAGCCCGATTTAAACATGTCTGTCAGCAAACCAGAAGCTCTTGTTTGTGAAAAGGCACCTATTAAAATAGTTAATAATCAATGGACCAATTGAGTATCTGAAACAAAGTTTATAGTGACAATGAATTAGTTTTAGTTCAAATAGTTGTTTGTTCTATAGTAAAAAAAATAATAATAATAACTGTGCCGAGTAGTTTCTGTATTTTGTGAGTCTTAATACAGCCTAACATTCAATAACAAATATCAGAACAGTCATTACTGTGCTTCTGAGAATTATACAACAACAGATGACATCGTACAAAAGCACAGCTGGATTTTTATAAAAAGGTAGTACAAAAAGTAAACACTTCCCTGTCGCTTCCCATAGAAACAATGTCTCCGACCAGCCGCAATTCAACCAAATTCAACACTATTCTTGATAGTTAATGTGGCATGAACTGATTGTACACACAGGGATGGTTACATACTGAGCTTTGAATATTTACAGGAATTATAATACAAGCAGAAACTTGGAAAATAAAAACTTGGCTAAATTTGGCACACAAGTCACATTTGAAATATCAACCCATTTCCATTCACGTAAACCAACAGCATGGTGCTGCACTGGTCAGCACTGCCAACATCACTGAGAGTGAACTCCAACAGCTTCAAGCCCGGATCACTTAACTGACCACCAAAGTCTTCATCGTAGTTTTGACACTAAAAACACATCAACATTTGGAGGTCAGACCAGCTTTGCTTCTCACTTGAAAATAACTAATAACTTTGTTTTTACATTTTGAATTACTTGAAACCAGGCTCTTGTATACAAATAGAAAAAGTAAAACCGGCAGAAGATGGAGAGATGTGAATGAATATTCTTACTGACTTCATTTGATATGGTATTAACTATTAACGTTGAGAACATTCCTCGATGAAATGTTTGTAGTTAAGACAGCTAATTATTCAAACATGGTGTATTCATTAAATGTGTAAATGATCATAACAAGCCTATTTCCACTTAGAAGAGAAAAGTTAACGAAAAGGTGAAGCAGCTGCAGCACGGAGCCTTCATGGATCACACACGCACAGACACTGCAGTGTGTGCAGTGACACAAGTGTAAGGAATAAAGTAACAGTTTAAAAATAGTTTATGAAGAAGCACAGGCTGGAACAGAACTCTCAGCACTGTGTCTTCTTCTCATCATCACTTACAAAGGTTAAAGATAGCAAGAGTCACAGTCTTAGCACTGGCACGTTCAGCAGAAGTGAAAAGCGTATAAAAGCCTTTTCACATGGTCAAAACATGCAGCTGCATGATGTGTTTCATGTGTATTTTTATGAAACACATTATTTTTTCCCCATTGTTGTTTTATGACGAAATCTAATCTATTATGTATCCACAGTCTGCAGTTCTGGGTAAGATCCAAAGTTAATATATGATCAAATATATCAAACAATATTATATCAAATAAAAATGAACTGATATTAAATCATAACATTTTGGACACTCAAAGTTAATTTACATTGCATTAAGGAATCACACTCTGGTGAGGTCTGAATATTGCCGCAGTTGCCCTGGAGAGAAAAACCTGTGCTTCTCAGACCATCTCAATCACACCCTCATTCAGATGAAAGAGGATGAAGTGGACACAGTCAACTCTGACTCCCTAAAATGACAAAAATTCAACTGCTGCACTTTGTTTTAATCTAGTTATAAACCTTTCTCACTCACAAACTTAGTAAGAAAGAGCCATGAAGCCTAAAGCTACACAAGTGGGGGGAAAAGCACATGCATGTTTTTGCATTTATTTCCGGCACAGAAGACGAGATGAGTTGTCTTTAGTCTCAAGAGATGTTTATTTTGCCACAACAAGCAAAAGAAAGGTATTTAACAGCTCCCCTCTCTGACCCATGCCTGCGATATAAACTGTACAACTGAAGTCACAATCAAGGCATGTCAGGCTAAACACCGCGGTGCGTTCATGTGAAGCTCGTAAATAATAGTGCTTTTCAGAAACATTCTAAAAGGACAACAAAAAACAAAGGAGGGTGAACCACAAACATAAATAGCAGTCTTGTTTTAATCAATTACCAACAATCATGTTCAACAATTAACAAATCATATCTTGACGGTAAATTAATTATGTTTCTTGCAAAATACTTGGAATTGACTATGTCTCTCACAATGTTAATACAAGTGTTTCAAAGGGTTTGTGAGAGCAAGGGCTGGTTAGAAAGATTTAAATACCAACTATGCTGCTCCGTGGTGACAGTGAGTAGCACCATGTGAAGTCAGACTTCGTGAGTTCCTTAAAAATCATTAAAAATATAATAATGAATACCAACTTCCTCCTTCTTTTCCTTCTCCTACTTAAAACTTAGGTAAGCCGTAATGTCTAAATAAATGGGCTGATTCTGTGTGTGCAGATGCAAGATAACTTTCATGTCTCTGCCAATCTATCCAAATGTTTGAAATGAAACTGAAAATGCTTTGAGACCTTGAATGGTTGGAAAGTACATCCTTATTATCATCCGGTAATACTATATAGAAAATAAAGGGCTCTGTTCAAACTGATCCTTTCTCACTTGCAACAGTCAAAGAAACCCTGTATGCCGGTATCTCGCTCACCTCTCAGAAAGGGAGATTTTGTAAGCGTTTGGAGTATCAGTGTATTTGGCCAGGCTCTGCTCTGTATTCATGTCCCGGGCCGATTGTCCTCTGAATGGATCCCGCTGCATAGATTTGGGGGGTAGACGAAAAGGTAGGGGCTGGCTGGATGAAAGTGCATAGAAGTAAAGCAGGATTATAGGAAGGGGGCATGGGGATTGGAAAGTGCATGTGCGGGGGATTTCTTTTCTCACTCCATCAGGTGCAAAGCAGAGGAGGAGGCGTTAAGATCTGCTGAATTTGCTTACCCATAAGCCTTTGCTGGTGGCGACGACGGGGTCACAGTCAAGGGCAGAAAGTAGTGTAGTTATTGGGAACAATTTATGTGAAAAAAGACACCAAGTTGAATAATTTCACACGATGATGTGCTATGGATTTTGTTTTGTTTTTTGGAGGAGATTATCAAGTCTGAAAGAATGTGTGCAAGGTTTATTCATATGAAAGAATAGACCACTTATGTAACTAAAATGCCATCAACATAATACAATTTAAGATTTTAGAAAATACTGTATGATGTGATGTGTGGGGTTATCTTGCACTTTGTTAAAATTAACTTTAGCACAAATTAAATAAACCAGCAGCTGAAATCATAAACATAAAACTAAAAGATTACAACACAGAGGTTTGTTACACTGAACAAGGCCCGGTATTTTCCATTTTGTTTTTTTATTTATTTATTTATTTATTTAGTCTTGTTTTTCTTATTGTTTTTGTAAGTTACATGTAGATTTATTTCAGTTTCCATGCTTTCAGTTGATTGACATGGTTTTCACAGTTTGATTTACATACAATCCCTTAAAGAAAGAACAAAATGACAGAGATGGGCCAGCCCTGGACCTAAAACAGAAATGTATTAACAAGATAAAGAAATTAGGTTTACCACGTTACTTGAGTTGAAAATGTAGCACTCTTGGTAAGAGTACGCCATCTGCATTTGGACGGCGCATGTAAATCAGCTCTGAAGGATTCCAGCCAGGGATCTGACTACCTGAACGGATGGCTTCAGCAAACACTGGCTCCTCAAGACTGATAACAGTTGAAGTGATGAACTGTGACACAGTACACAGAGTGGAGCGCCGCCAGGCTCTCAACCACTCGCCAGGCTGTAAAGAGACTTGCATTCGAGGCAACGCAAACTCATTTGAACAAGGTAAGTTACCTGTCCATATGGGGGACAGAGCAGAGGGCAGACCAGCCCTATGCCCGGCAGAGCAAGACGGAAATGAGAGAGAGAGAACAACAAACGGAAGAAAGGGGCTTTTATAATTTAATCAGCAAGTCTACACTTCAGATAATGAGTAGAGAAAATGATATGGTGAAGCATCCAGCAGCGTAAAACAGCAATCAGCTGTGCTGCTAACTGCAGTTAAATTAATCAGAAATCCACAGACAAGCTATACATTTTGCTGATTGGTCCACAAACAAATAAGAACAGTGTTTAAAGTTTTTACAGTGTTGTTACATGGACAAGCCGCATATGTATTTAAAATATCAACCATTTAACTTTAAGGCATCTCTTTCCATTGTATCCTGTTAGCGCTTGCTCAGGTACCAGCACTGCGCTGTCTGATAACAATCCAGTGAATTGCATTGTGGGAAATATACTTGCCTGAAGTCCGCATTAGGCGGAGAGAACTGATAAAGAGCGGATCAAAACATTCTAAAGAATTGGGACACCCTTCACACTTCAGCTCCTTGTTGTAAAAGTGCATCTGAAGTGTTGTTATTTGACAAATACATATAAATGACAGCAACTTTATTGTGTTAAACAAATGTTTACATAGATAGAGAGATTTAAGAACTCAGAGCTGCACTTGTTTTTTGTGCTTTTCTGCCACTTTCACTTGCCACTTGCCACATGTATAATGATGATAACTATTTACCCCATGCAGCCCAGTAAACCACCAAACAAAGCGGTCATTGGAAAATACATAAAAATCTGTCATATGCTTTAATTTTCCACATTATCCATAGGTTTCTATGGATAATTAGTTGTAGTTGTAGTAGTTAGTAGACCATTAGTTGCCATAGCAATTAACAATTCAAAATACATACTCACCCGTTTACTACTTATCTTTAGTCCACAGTTAGACCTGTTTATTAAACAATATAACAAATGTGTGTATCAGGATTTTTTTTTTTTCAACAAATGGCTGAAACAAAACAAATCAATAAAATAAACTATTTTCAGCAGAAGAGTAAAGCCCCTATGTTTTGCTCAGTGTATTGTACTCAGTTCCCTGTGAGAGCAATGTTCACTGTTAACATTCCATATAGAGATTATGTCATTTCCCTAATGTGTCAGTGGTCATTGTGTTGTTTGACTTTTGAGAGTGTATGGTGTTTAAAGATTGCTGAAAAAGAGAGAGAATCATATCCACAGCTGAAGCCACGATCGAAACCCTAAAATACTGGATGATCCTATCGAAAAGCTGTTTTGAAAATAAAGCCCATCTTGTTTGGTGCAGGCGCTGTAACCACATTGTTTTTTTGTTTGTTTTTTTGAAAGCTCATTATTGGATCCACTTCCGACACCTGCCTGTGGGCAAAAAATGCAAAAGGCACAAATTGGAATTATGACATCAAAATGATATGTAGTAATTAATAATGTATTAAAAGGGATCTCAAGGAAAAAAAGGGGTTTAATATTGTCAAATGTATTTCCTTTCCAGTCAGCATTTCACTGGCGCTGCACCTCTCTGCCTGTGGGCATAAACAGCTCCTCTGCATTACTGTAGCTTGTTGGCCCTGATCTCAAAGAAGCCCATTAATGTTTTAATACTTTAATGAAACAAACAGTATAGCACTTCTTAACTTCTGAATCAACTCTGCAGTAGAAGGAATGACTTTCAAAAACCACTTAACAACATCGCTAGAGAGTAAAAACACATTCGTATAATTTAAGAAATGCAAAAAGTGACCTTGTCGAAATGCTTGTCCACGTCTTTATATTTGCCCATTTTCAATTTCCCGTCAGCTAAAACAGCATGCGCAATCTAAGTCTGTGACAATCTTGAGCAGATGTATCTCATTGGTTCATTCATCAAAGGGCCGCTTCCTGTCCTTCGTCTCCCACCGGAACCAATTTGTTCATAACCCCATGAATTCTGGCACCCTCGCCCCCAGTGTGGAGACAAGAACTGCTTCGCACATAATTAGTCTGTAGCAGGCATTACCGTCACAGTGACAAAAACATGACCTTATCCAAGGATGGTTGGTAATTCTGGGATGCGTTCCTTACAAATGCACAGAGGGAGTTGAGCGGCGCGAGGAGGGAGGTGAAAGAAGTGAAGTGAAATGAGTGAATGAGTTAAAAAAAATGTTATAATTAGGAGCTGTTAAGGACTGACGAGATGGAATAAAGAAAGATATGAGTGGAACAGAAAGTTTTAAAAAGGACAAAAAGCATCAGAGGACACTTTAGTGAGGTGGCACACAAGGTGAAGAAGCCATCTGCAGGAGAGCCAACTAAATGGGATTATTTGTTAAAATAAGAACAACATGTTCAGGTTTGGAGACAACGGAGCAAGTGAAATTTAAACAGTGCGTTTGTTGTATGACACAAAGCTTGTTCTGAGTTTGTATCCTTAATGAAGGTAAAGCATTGAGCCCACACACGCAAAAAGAGAAAATCATCTTTTCAAGTTGAATTTTTCTTAGCCGCAATGTAGTGAACCAAACTTTCTCTTTATTTGTTGAAAAATTCCTCCTGGCTTGATCATGATGAAACACGTTCTTCTCCATTAACTTAATAAGTAAAAATATGTGCTTCTGGCCTTTATCAAATGAGTAAATTCAACAAAACTTTTTTCTTTTTTTTTTCTGAGTTGATATTAACTATTGTGTAAGTGTCATGCATGGTTTGATTTGGCATAACAAATCAATGTGCCAATTGCTGCACGCTAAAAGGAAATGGATATACTCAGGGGCGGACTTACCATTAGGCAACAGACCACAATTGCCTTGGGCCCTCAACCTGAAGGGGCCCCCAATCAGATGCCCAGCTCATCATAGACACAAGGAAACAGTTGCTTTTCTCACAGTAATGTAGTGCAGTGTACTTTTAAACAAGAAAAAGACCAATAAAACAGTTTGGAATTTGTCACATGTTGAAATCAAACTAAATAGTAAATAAAATATGACATTATCAAAATTCAAATAAACATAATGTATTTAAATCAGCTGAATATGTCTTAAAAGGCACCAACAAACAGAAAATATGGTCTGATTTCTTAAATATTTTTCTGGGGAACGACCCCCAAACCCCCCTTTTTAAAACTGTTTAAACATACAAGCTTTAAAATAGTAAAAAAAAAAAAAACAACAACAAAAGCTTCCTTCAAGTACAATTCAAGAGACAGGGCAGAAAAGTTATAGAAAATCACACTTGAGGAGGAGGGGCCTAGACTTAATTTTGCCTTGGGCCCCCAAATTCCTAGGTCCGCCACTGGATATACTGTCGGAAAGATGCTCGGGTCGACCCCCAACTAAGATAAAAGACTATTCTGGGCATCATTAACAGTCACACAATGGTGATGAAAGTCTGGAATTTAACAAAACTCAGTAGGAAATCACGGCGTAGTTTGGATTTAAGTATTTAAATAGTTAGGCTTTGTTGAGAGGTAATCACGTTATATGGCAGTGTTAACGCCATTGTTAATTCTGATGTTGCTTGAGCGATAGTGAGCCGTGTTAAAGAATAACCATGTAAGTGAGACTAAGTGGTTGGATATAATTAGAAGTGTGCGGTGTGAATGACAGAGTACACGTGCCCTGCAAATCAGCGGCTTCACGTGTGGAGCTTCAGTCCTAAATGACAGTAATGGCAGGATGATGAGGAGGCGTGCCCATACCTGCCTATTAAAACCATCCCTCTCTCGCTCCCTATCAGGGCATAAGGTGATGCACGCCCCGGTCCACATAGGCGCTGCGTACAAGCACACAATGTGAGCGTGTGGGCGAACCGCACGGCAGATCCTCATTACGCTACTCTAACATCAGTTAAATAAAAAGTCTAATAAGGAAGTAGGGTGGAAAAAGGTTAATAACTAGCCTTATTAATTTTGGATTAAAAATGCAGTAATGAAATCACAGTGCTGTGCTCAATAAACTGTTAAATGTTGCACTTCAGAGGAGCAAACGCATCGCCTTCTGATCTCCCCCTGCAGCTGCTGTCTTATCTACCGCCGCACTATTTCATTTATTTATTTAGAGACCAAAAATGAGCTGTAATTGGAAAAAGGAGAAGTCACGTGACCTCAAAGTTGTTGAAGAAGTTTGTTTTTTTTCGCTGTAGCTTTAGGCTGGACGAAATGTACGTTATTGAACTCAAGGTTAATAAACAAAGTGGAGCTAATATGGCATCTGTGTGTATGAGGGAGTCTGTCACTGGGGATGAGCGATCTGATTGCGAAAAGTCAATTATGGCGAGTCACATTTGGAGGAAAATGCCAATGAGACAATTGAAGATCACTGTTGTGCAATAAATATTTATACAGCATCATTAACACGTGTTTGGTCCAACAACAACAGTGTCATCGTCATCAGATTCAAATGTTAATCTGTTCTGGAGAGAGTCTTTACCTACAAGAAGCTCTCCAAGGCAGCCTACCGCATATATATGGAAATATCATGCTAATGGACATCTATCGTAATATTGTCAAAGTGCTTTTTGTTTTTGAGGTTCTCTGACTGTATTCTTGTAAACACGTGTCATCCACCTGTAGCAATGTGTGCACTGCTCTGTCATTATATGAGTCACCCGCACTACCATACAGTGAAGACGGTTTACCTGCTTTTGTCATACGCTGCACCTTACATAGTCACAGTTATAGTCACTCAATGTATAGCATAGTTTGTGTATAGTTTTTACTCTGCAGTTTCATTTGATCATTGTTGTTTAGTCCGCTTTGGATCTTAACTTGATTTCAATTTAATATTCTAGAGAAGCAGTTTTAATAGTTATTATCTTGATTTTTGACTGTATATTTTTAGGCCCACGTTAAAACGTTATTTAAGACGGTCTTTTATTAACTGGTGTTTAACACACAGAGAGCAGTGTGACACATTTGAACCCTGTGCAGGATTATGTTTTATATGTTGTCATTTTTCTGTTTTATGTATTTTAGTGTGTGAAACTAAACCTGTGGAGCACTTTGGTTGTTTTTCGTCTTCGTCTTCTTCCGCTTATCCGGGGCCGGGTCACGGGTCGGGTTTGATTGTGCTATATAAATACATAGAATTGACTGATTCCCTTTGTGGGACAAATAAAGATTTTCTTATCCCATCCTCTGATGTCCACTTCTTGTATGTAAATACTGCTTTACTATGCACATCCTTCATTCACTCCACACAGCAGCTACATCTGTCTAAATACAGCTGCTTTGGGATTTACTGATGAAAGTGAGGCTATCAGTCTGTGCCAATGGCCCCTCATCCTCCCTCCCACCCTCCTGGTGAGTGATCCGCAGATGGCGCAGATTGGCAGCCTCACCTCCATTAGTCTAGGGCAGCTGTGGCTGCAATAGTATCTTACCACCACCGAGTGAATAACGTAATGTAAAGCACTTTGAATGTCCAAAGAAGCGAGTGTTATACATTCTTATTATTAAAAGTATGTGCACATATTATATAAACATTTTTTTTGCACAATAACATTTAAAGGGTCTATTCTTGGTCATTTATGTTATAAGTGCTCAAACATCCCTCTATCATTAGCCTATTAGACAAGCTAAATAAACTTTTAGGCTGGAGTCATTCCCGTGCATTAATTATTCTCCAAATATGTTGTGTCTTTTTTTATTCTGCAAAGTGCCATAGCAACAACATTGTGCAGCACTTCTTTTCAAGGCCTCTGTGAAAAGAAGAAAACTCCCTCCAGTGTTTCATTAGCCTGGACTCAAATCCCCAAACAGTCACAGGGAGCTCAGACGGAGAACGTATCATCTTTGCCAAACCAGATTTGAATAATGAACAGGAAACCAAATCATTAGAGAATGAGCTAAGACTTGTAATGTGTACATCACATATATACATTTGGAAATAAAATATAAAATGTGAAAATCATTGCAAAATTACAAATGGCCTGGATAAAGAAACATATTTTACCTCCTTTAGTTTGTCTACAAAAAATAAATAAATAAAAAATAAAAATAATGTTACGTGAGCTTTAAAAAATTCAAATGTTTCCCATAGTTCTGAAGTAGAACATATCGGGTCTAAGGCCTGGCATAATGTTGAATATGTTCATATTCCAGGTAATTGTGCTTTTTATTTATATTTTAAGTTTATAATTGTGTCTAACTTAAAATTTATGAGAATGAATTAAATTGCATATAGATCTGTTTATTCAGGCAAGAGACACAAAGAAGCGTAGCTTTGGTCATTTTTGGGACTCTTTCTAATCTGCACAGAGAATGGATTAAACTGTCGCTTAACCTTGATTAAGTACAGCAAAATAAATGGTGTCTGAAATGCAGTGCTGTGTTCAGGGCTATGGAGCCAGACTGCCTATGTATCAAGACTATTATTTATGGAGGATGTCTTTGCCATACATCATGATAAGATATAGAGCTTATTTTATTTTTGTACTTGCTTTCATATACCTGTGTTTTTTCAAGTTCTACGGCAAGGTCGTTGTATAAAGTGACTGACTGTAATTTCTGATGATGTGAAAGTTAGAACTTCAGATATTACGCTGTGTGTGTGTGTGTGTGTGTGTGTGTGTGTGTGTGTGTGTGTGTGTGTGTGTGTGTGTGTGTGTGTGTGTGTGTGTGTGTGTGTGTGTGTGTGTGTGTGTGTGTGTGTGTGTGTGTGTGTGTGTGTGTGTGTGTGTGTGTGTGTGTGTGTGTGTGTCTGTGTGTGCGTGCGTGCGTGTGTGTTTATTCTGTATTCTGTGTGTCTTTTTGTGTTTGCCTTGCCTTTATATTTAAATTTAGTGTGAAAAGCATTTCGTGCACTTGAGCTACTCTTTTCAAGTAGATAACAGTGCCATTGATTTGGAAACTCAAAAATATCTTAAAGTTCTGTTGTTGCTGTAAACTGTAAGAGTTTGTTTTGTTTCATCGAGGCTTAGACTTTTCTATTTAATTGCTGTTTGGCGGTTTCAGATTATTTACACCTATGATTCAGTTGTCACGCGGAGAAATATCCCCATATTTCACCTGAGAAAGATACTTCTCAGCTCATGTGTGGCAATGAGATTCAGTGAGAATTTTAACAAAAAAAATAAAAAATAAAAAAATAAAAACATAGCTCAAATATTTCTATTGAGAAAATACATGTTATTATCAAAAGTCAGTAACATGTATTGGCATACCTTGATGAGCCAATAACCTCATGTGGATGAGTAAACATTGAGGGATAACTTGATAGAATATGAAATATTTTTATTTAAAACTGCATGCACAACTTTGTGGCGTAGTGTTTCTTACGATTCAGCTCTGACAATGCTTCCTCTACACAAAAGGTTGATGACATGGCGGCTGACTCAGCCCGACGGGAAAAGAAATCTTCTTTGTGCTAATTAGCTCCTGGCTGTCTGTTAAAGACTGTTATCTGCACATCTCCATAGCCTCTATCTAATCTGCCTGTATCTGAGGCCCATCTCAAGGTGATCGCTCAGATAGGGCCGTCATGGACTTAAAAAGAGCAGCACTGTCTGACGGAGCAGAAACAGTGTCTCATTTCCCTCAGTCAGTCTTGTCCAAAGTCAGTGTTTGTGTGCACAAACGGTCTGTTTGAGCGTGAGTGTTGTCACCATCACCGTGGGGAACACATTCACAATTTGTGCAAAATGTCATTTTGTCACTGCAGGCCATCACGCAGCAGACAAAAGCAAGCGCACACCCAGAACAACACACAATAAAGTTAAACAAAACCACAGCTGGTTGTTCAAACCCAGACAATTGGTTTTGTAGCAAAATAAACATTTTTCCACTGCGTCTAGCAGCTGTGTGCAGGCCATTTTCATTGTTTTATACTTTCACATTCGGATGTTACATTTGGAGCACCTCAGGGACTAAAACTCTGTTTTTGGCACAAATAAACAGAAGTGTAAAAAAAACTCCCCATGACTTGGATGTGGCAGGCTGACTGCATGTTGACAGTAGTCGGTGTTCATTCAGTGCAGACAGCTGAGCACATGAGACAAGGCGAGCTCCAGCTCTACAGTGAAGCCTTCTGCCTGCAGCCTCAGTATGGCGGGCCTACAGCGGCCGACTGCAATGACACAAACATTATCAACAGCTGCGCCCCAGGAGCACAGCGTAATCATTACACCACATTAGGACTAACAGACTGCTTTAAACAGCCAACCTGTGATCTGAAACAACGCTGCTCTCCACCATCCAACAGCTGACGCCACACATTACTGTTTAAAATCAGTTAATTGAGCCAGGAGAAATGTACCCTTTAAAACAGAGCTACAAAGATCAGCACATACAATAGGAGCAGACACCAGTGCAGCAAATGTCAGCATGACGTGTGATTCAACACTGGAGTGTACTCAGACTATGAGACATCCAAACCAAAATATCAGAGCTGCAAACCAAAAACCTGTGACCACTCTCAGTGAAATTTTAATCAAAAAGAAGAGAGGAGAGCAGAGCAGAGTGGGATTTTCTTCATTTGACAAGAGCCTGACAGTGTAATCCAAAATTTAAACAAGTCCATGATTGTGGGCAGTTTGAGGGGAAAAAGAAGTTCCTGCAGAAGAAGCTACATGCCAGGCAGATGTGATTCACAGAACAAAATAAGAAGAATTTCAAATAAAAACAGAGTAGAAGAGTTCAAAATATACATTTTTTAATTTGCTTGGATCTCCATAGCATACCCTCGAGCTAGCTATTCTTTTTATGGGGTCCAGATAAGACCTGTCTCAGAATTCGGTCATACATGACAGAGTAAATCCATCAGTATTATTAGTGAAGATTCTGTGTCTTACTTTTGATGGAGAAGAAGAAGACGGCCATAACATGCATGCAGCCATTTGTGTATATATTTGAACCAAATTGCCCTTGAGGACAAAGGCATAATATGTACATGCAAGGCATGCAAGATATTTTCGGCCAAAATGTGGGTAAAAGAAATTTTTTGAGACACGGCTTTAAAAACTATTTAATGGAAAACAAAGAAAGAAGAATAGAATCAGAGAAAGATCAGCTTTTTCAAAGGGATGTGTTGGTGTGTTAAATTATTTTTAAGAAAAGAAAGTTAACAAATAAATAGAACTACAAAACAGTAACGTGCTTGTGATGGGAAAGTGCATTATACTCATTAAGTCGTTTAGACTTCACTAGTTTAACAATTGTTCGCATAAAAGACGTTTGAGATGGTTAGATTTGCATTTGGGAATGTGGCGTCTTCTTCCTGATGCTCACATGTCATACTTCTCTATTGCTCTTGAGGGTCTGCAATAATCTTGGTCCCTTGTTTCCCCTTTCCTTTATGTCCTTGTGTCTAATTATCTTCTCAGCCTCTTCTGATTCTAACGCAGTGTTTGTTTGTTTGTTTGTATTGTTTTTTCTCATTCTACTGTTCTGTTGCAGTCAGTGAATTTAAGTTATATAGCTAATAGAAAACAAAATGTCCATATGAAGAAGAAGTGAACCTAAAAGTGATACACAGTAAGTAAAGGCTGACTTGTGCGACTCAGTAGTTCAGTCCCCTGTGACTGAAAGTCATTCTAATTCTGATAGAAATTATTCATTTGCTTACAGCAGTGTTTCATAGAAGACATTGTTTATTGCTTTGTGGTAAAACTGTCTTCCCACAGACTATGGTTGATGTATGTGAGAGAGGGCACATTTATGTGAGGATAATTGATTTGTTACATTATCTCTGTGTGGGGTTCACATTCAGGTTGAATTCTGAGACAGGTCTATTAACATTTTAATAAAGATAATTAATAGGTTACCTTTCCTGATTAATGGCTTCATCATTACAACTCAGCTCTTAATTTAACATTAGCCCAAGTGGCCATTGGCATTTTGCTTTTGGTTTTCTTTGTCACTGCGGTTGGAGAAATACTGACAATTTCATTTGACATTTCTATTTCAACAGCTGGAAAGACCAATACAACTGATTTGATTTCGCAAACACTATCTAACCAGTTGCAGAAAACCTGTCTTATAAACACAGCTCAACAATAACAACAATGTCCATGCAATGTACATAATAATATTTTGCAGTTAACATTGAGGTGACCATACAAGCCCATCAAACATGGTCATAATGTACGTATAACATACCATTTTAGTTCTAACAAGATATAGAGAAAAAAGGTTCTTTGTGGTTATTATGCATGCATTCATTAATACTTCAATTTGGTCAAGCAGTGAGACAATGTCAGCCAACTTCACTTAATAGTACATTTTTTGTGAACATACTGTATTTTGTATAAAATACTATTGGAGCAGAACTCTTTGACGCCAAATCAAATCCAAATCCGCTTTATTAAAACAGCATATTTTATAAACAGAACTGTTTCCAAAGTACTGCACAGACATAAAACATCAAACAACAAACCAAATATAATAACTGCTCAATTTGATCTACCACTACTATTAAAAACAGTAAAACCACTAAAATCAAATCCAGTGTTACTGTAAGTGCTTCATTTGTATATAGAAAATATACTGTGTCCCACTTTAATCCCAGTCTAGACTTTGTCATTTCTCATTCAGTTTATCAGAATTGTTTTCAGAAGGACACAATGGCAGAATGCACTTGTGACCCAAGCTACCTCATTAAAACTTCTAGCAAGTAATTAACCATGATAAAAATAAATAAAATACCAAGGACACAGGTAAGGATGTAAAAGAGGACAACGACGTGACAATATGTAATTAAAATGTATTAAAAGATTGAATAAGAAGTAGCAATTGCACTTTAAAATGATTATTTATTATAAAGTTATTAAAAAGGCCAAATTCTATTAAAAAGCCCCTGAGTGAAGGAAAACACAAAAATGCTGGAAAACAACAGAAAAAAATGTTAATAAATAAATCAACAAGGATGACCTAGCCAGCCCCACCCAAAACGAAACTGAAACTGCAATGTGGTGTTTGGGCAGAGGAAAGAATGAAACAAAATACAACTTCAGGTGTGTCTGGGATTAGGGGACAAAATATCTCTATATTAAAATTAGGGGACAAAAAAAAGTGTGTGTGTGTGTGTATATATATATATATATATATATACACACACATAACATTTTGCATGATATGCATCCTTTAACAAGTAGTTATGTCATCTTTCAGGAGCCATTTTCAACTGTGGTGGCCCAGGGGTGGCACCAAGGCCAGTGAGAATTTTCTGAATTTTATAATCACTGGCATTTAATGTGTATGTATGTATTTCCTCTTTCTGTTATAATTTTGAGGGATATTAGTAAAAATGACACAGATATTATTATTTATCTGCCAAGACCGCCTTAGCCTTGGTGTCGAGTGACACCTGGGGTGGCCAATCAGATTTCGGGGGTGGCATATGCTCCCGACTATTCTCTACTAATGCCTCTGGTTCAAGTAAAAAATAAAATAAGATGACACTGTAACATCTTGAAAATAAAAATCCTGTCAAATGTCCAATTTTAACTGATTTGGAAATATTGTGCAAGTCAAAGATACCTTAATTGTTCTATAATTCTACTTAAAATTCAAAGGATAATTATTGATGACTTGTTACTGCTGAAGGTTGTAGATGGTGCACAACAATGTGAGCTTCCTCTTCCCCAGAAATATGCCGTTGACTCTGTGCAGCTCATGTATTCTCAATGTTTTCCCTCCAAAGGTTTACGCTTCATGTGTTTTTTAATATAGAGATATTTCTGTGAGCTGTTTGTGTTGTAGGAAAGGTGAAATTGTTCTGTTATTGTGACCCAAGATCGACTTGTCCCCTCTGCTGGTTCCCTCCTGGGATACAGGTGGAGCAATGTTTTGCCATCCAACCTCATTTTTGCTGCAATCTACAGTAAAAAAGTGAATAATGCCAGTGTTACAAAGACAAGACCATACCCTCGCTATGTCAGCAGTAGATGTACTTATACCACAGGGAGGCAGTTACATAGAAACCATGAGGAATAGGAGATGCACTCATGCATTTGGTTTGTCTCCAGTTTCACCAATGAGTATGTTCAACAACAATACACTACAGCAGCTAAAGCAATGTCAGTGGAATTATTCTGATGGAGTGGCTCAGTATATAGTATAGCCCATGCATGTATGCATGTAAACATTTGTAAAGTACTAAATAAAGCCCCAAGAACATGCTCATTTTATTGACCTTATTTCCAAAAATGTTGGAATTTAAGGAGGATTCCTTAATATTTATCCTTTATAATATCCTTTGTAAGATTCTGTCATATTATCCAACTTTTGCACATTTTCCTTTGATCCTTTGAGATTTCCCATCTCTTTTTGTTTCAACAATACCCACTAAATGTAACGTTGAACCAGCTCAACAGAAGCAAAATACTGTCAGCTGTAGATGGGAAAACTCATTTGTTAGGGTACATTATGTATGTAATTTGCATATATACTATTTTTATTAGGAACTCATTAAAAACCCATTTCACTTCAGTCTATACTGTGCATGTTACAGAACCACACACTGAAACCATTTTTATTGTTTAAAATACTTTTTCTAAAATTATATAGTTCTTAAGTCTTAGGATAAGCTGCACTTAGGTTAACTTACTGCCATGCTGACTGTGTCTTCAATAACTAATGGTCGTCCTTATCTTATCATTCACAACACGGCAACCTCTACAACATATTTGCCATTACAAGCCATGCATCAAAAATTACCCACTGTGTAGAGTAGAACCAAAAAAAACTTGAAAGCACATAATCATGTTAAAATTTGGTAAAACATACTTTTTGCCTGTGGCTTTGATTTTACACAGAGTTACTTCCATCCACATCTCAAATCTTTCTCTTTTCACCATTCGACAGTGGCTGGCTCTCAGCAGGGGGTGAGGCGTTATAACACAGCAATTCAAACACCAAGCTTGTGTTGTCAAAAACGTCATCTCAACAGAAAAGAAGAACACGCTGTACAACTGCTTTTGTGAGGGAAAACATGGACATATGTCTTTCTGGACACAAATAAGTAAAGAAAAACACATTAGCACTTGCAGGTTTATTTTTAACCAGGGCCTGGGCCATGATCCAAAGGCAGCTCTGCTACTTCCACTTTATTAGCACTCAGACAACTTGTACTCAAAGCTGGAAGACATGTTCTTGCAGTCATATTTTTGCACCTGTGATCCACACAAATTGGTCTAAGCTGGCCCACACTCAAGTTCTCAGCATTAGTCACTCTACGCGCCGATACCATGGCCTTCCACATCCACCTACGGAATAAAACAAGATCTGATAGTACGAGAATAAATAGCAATGTGTCAAGATAAAATGACCCTAATGTTTCAGCGGGGAGGCGGCTTGACCATAAAGGTTATAAAATACACTGGAATTATAAGGAGGAGCCCTGACTTAACTTCAACTATCACACTCTGAAAGTCATAACACCAAACAACACCTTTGGGAGTTATGCAGTGATACTTCTCCACCTACACATTGTTTATTACAGTAAAGGACAAAAACGAAGCTCAAAAATTGTATTGGTGGTGCTTACAGTTGTGCCGATTGTATTTATGTTTTGCTTATGATGATCATCTATTGACCTGTCTACCTTATCTAATGTATTCATTTTACATTGTCGGTGCATGCCATAAACCACCACTGAAATAGATTTCTTGCAGGTAAAATACTGTCTGTCAAATTAAAAAATATGTGCTTAACCTTCTCACAAAGAAATGATTGAAGATTTGAACGGTGGATGTAGCTTATGGTTATGCAAATACCAAAAACATCCAATAGGTCAATAAGGACAGATGTAAACACTGATATTCTATTGAACAGGTAAAGCATGGTGCATAGTAGACTTGTTTGTGTAAATAGATACTGTACAGCGGCTGAAACATTTCAGAAGAGATAAAGAGGTTAAGGTGCTTCTCTAGAGCTTGATGGATTATTTATTATGAATCGTCTTGAGAGGTGACAGTTGACTTGAGCTGTCACTTGCTGAATTTGAAAATGCCACTGAAAATGCCCACTACCTGGCACTGCAGACTGTCTTCAGCGCCGACATTCCATTTGACTTTAAAATAGACTTTAAAACAATGTATCTTGGCTGTAGGACTCCAGCGATGGAGGTGATGGATAGATACCTGTGGAATTTACTGCACTGCCCTAATGACAAAAAAATGAATGACAGGGATGGAGCCAACTATCAAGGACTGAACTGAAATAACGTAACGCCCGGATAGCAACCGTAGCGATAAAATGAGTGTGAGCTCTGGCCCGTGCTCGGGAACAGTAGATGGCGGTAAAGTTCCCTTTAAGGTGGTTGCCAACTTCCATAAAACAAAAAAGAAGAAAAAGACATAGACACAACAGCAGGTGAACACTAATTTAACAATATATCACATAAATGCATTTATACTTTAAACTTATCTAAAACATTTTTTGTAAGTCACTTTTCTGAACACAAAGAACCAATGAGTTAATTAATACATATTTAGAATTTTATATTTGTATAATTTTGTGCACATTCAGCTAAACCTATGATCTAGCACTAGCTACATTAGGACAGATGGGACCAATACATGCATACTGTATGTCTCACTTACACACTACCTGTCCACTACCTGGTATAGTTTCAATAAACATCTGCAATGCTAAAAGATTTATTTCCAGCCAGTGTTGTGTTCATTTTTCACCCAGATCTTGTATAGATGTGACCACTGTGCAAAGCCTTCTTCAGCACACCACAAAGATTCTCAATCGGGTTAAGATCTGGGACAGGGAAAACCTGGACTCATCAAACTACATAACTTTCTTCTATTGCCCCAGAATATAATCTTTATGCTCCCTTCATGCAATATAGAGCCTTTTTTGCGGTTAGCCTCACTGATTAGTGGTTTTCTTAGGCCTGCACTGCTTTTCAGTCCTAATCCCTTGAGTTCCCTTCGCTTTGCTCTTGTGGAAATGCTCTTACTTTCACTATCAAATAGTCCTGAGTTGTATAGTTGCTTTTCTACTACTTGATTTTGTTTCAGTGATTCAGTTCGATCACAATCTCTCAGGATTTTTTTCAGAGCACGGTTCTTTCTCAAAGACTGTGATATTCCCACACTATCTATCCAATTTTTAATATTGCTTTGTTGGACAATTCTTAAGCCAATTTTAGTCTCTGCTTCTCTGGATGCTCTAGATGTTTTCTCTACATGCCAGTGATTTCAGCATTCTCAGACACTGACATCTTTTTCACAACTACAGGTTTGTCTTTCCACATGGTTGGTACAGAAATGAGAAGCCAATCACTGCATCAGTTGTGTTTAAGTACAGTGTTGCAGCTGAAACACAATCACCCACAGCGATTATCCAATAGGAGGCTTGTATCTATTTGCTTAGTTGAATCCAGGTGGTGACTTTTTTTGGACAGGCAGTGTATATTATACTGACTAAATGTATATTCTGTTTCCTTTTGATTTGGTCTTTTCATTCTCTGTCTTGTTTTGTTTGTTCTATATGTTTTTTAATATTTATTTTGTTTTCATTTTTATTTATTTATTTTAAGAAAAAGAAAATGACCAGAACGAATTTAACTCCAATGAAACAACAGTATTTGGGCTTGTCTTGTCACTATTGCTGTCCAGAAATCTGTGCAGACTGCAAAAAGTAGAATGAAGAAATAGAATTGACTTTCCACGGTTCAAATTAGCCTTTGATGTGCTCACCGCCTCTCAACACTTCCTGAAGTGGCAGTTTCCATTTTAAGTGTAGGTCATGGAAGTGTACCTCGTCGTGTCATGCCAAATCCCTTCTGCTCACACCAGGCCATGGCCAGGGCAGTAACACACAATACCTCCTTTTGCACAGTCATAAATTACTGCGACTCACTGTGCTTGTACTGGACTCCAACACACAAAAACCTTATTCAAGCACCTACGATACATCTACCTTAAGACCTATTTATTACAGCGCAGAGTCTGCAGCATATTAGTGCTTCTCATTACTCACACCGCTTATTTTGCACCAAGAAGCATATTTTTTCCCATGTACTTAAAGCAGAGCGATCCCCTTAATTTATAGCCACAGAGGATGAGGCAATGAAATTGTGTCCATTAAGCAGGGTTTTCAGTGATGAAATTAGTTTTCATGCAATTATGATACTCAACTAATTCTTGACACACAGCCTCCATGGATGGGAGCGGGGGAGTGTTCAGTACGCCTCCATGTGTTTAACACCTGCATGCACACGCACACACGCACACACACACACACACACACACACACACACACACACACACACACACACACACACACACACACACACACACACACACACACTTTTCCTCAGGCGTGATTGAGTGTCGTTGGTCTTGTTAGTACCTTGTCGTCACCAGAGAATGTAGCTAATTAAAAGCGCATGTGATGTTTATTAAGATTGCTAGCGAGACACCCGCCCACCTTCTCCAAATTTCTTTCTTAACTTTGCTTGCCTGCATTGCACAATCACACACAGCGCACCCACAATTACTTGAACGGGAGCACACTGAATAATTAGTTTTAAATATCTGAAATGAAGGCTGCAGATTGTGGCTCCTATTCAGATGGGAGGCTTAAGTGTGAAGGTCCTTTGATTGAGCAAGTCAAAGGTTGTCGCCCACGTGGTAATTAGAGGTGTGGTAAGAAATGTGTTTGTGGCCGTAATGTTATTGTGGTTTTTCTGAAGGAGTTTTTAACAGTGGTGTGGAGACAGCTGCTGCACATTCATTACAGTGTGAGAGGTTAACACATTTGAAGGCAGCTTTCCATGTCTGCCACCTCCTCAATCAAAATCACCTCTCTACCGCTTGGCCCAGTGACACCGCACAATGAAATTCTCTGATGAAATACCTCAACTCGACACAAGCTTGTCTCTTGAAATATTTAAGAATGACATGCCATAAACCATAGACAACATGGCAGAAGTACGTCAGTCCTCAGCAGACCAAGGTAGAGAATTAGTGCCAAAAAGTGCTATCCATGAGATTCCAATATTATTCAATGTTGCAGGTAAAGCATTTTGTTGCCTTTTGCATTTGACCAGAGAAGCTGACAAATATGTTTTGTTCAAAAAGAGATCGCAATAAATTAATAAGGTTTGTGTAATGTAGATTTGCAAACCAGTGTATTCAGCTTTTATTTGAAACTCTGTCACAACTTAATTGTATAATTATTAAACTGTTATAATTTACACTCTATTATTACAGCATTATCTATTCTACACAAGCAGCAAATGTGTAGTTGTTTTTGCTTTGTCTGCACTGAAAGGAACCTGCCTGGTTGTATCTGGACCAATTACAGCCAATGACAACTTATGTTATCGCCACAAGGACATAAAAACTCATTAGGCATTTACCACTATAGAAAGTTCTTTTGGGGTTCTGAAAAACGACAACATAGACCTTCACTGTCATAATAACAGTTGAAATACAGAAACATCATTTTATATGAAGCAAACTTATGAAAAGTCCTGAACTAACTGCAGCTTTGTCCATTCCCAGAAGCCCCTGCTCTGCCCTCCTGTTCCACTTTCCTTTCAGAAGAGATTGAAAAGTCTTTTGGAGTCTTCTGTCTCATTTCTATGCCTGTCAGAGATCTGGGTGCCGAACAAAAGACGAAGAGGGGCTAAGGAGAGTTGGTGTAGATCAAACGCTATAATGTAGTCCAATAAAGCTGGGAACTCCAGGCGCTATTACCAGCAATGACACACTGCCAAAATCACCAGCAGAACCTTCTTGTCAGCTTTTAAGGAAATAGATCTATTTTCTTATGAGAAAGAGGGCTTTTGACAGTAAAGAGCAGGGGGAGGGCGATGTAAAATGACAGTGTGAAAGGGCGAGTGAAGGGGCGGAGGCTTCAGATAAGATGAGAAGATGAGAGGTAATTGGCTCAATTATATAGAAGAGAAGATAGAGATGAGCGAGGAGAAGTCACACATTACGATTGCAGCAGTGGTGTCAATAGGTCATATGCGATCGCACTTGTGCATATAGCTCCATAATGTACCACACTGTCAAACTTTAACTGTACTTGTTTAACCATGCTCTGGACTGTTATTATTTGAAATTACAATTCCTTCACTCTTTGACATCACACATTCAAGCCGAGATATACTGTGATTACTGTGTGTAAGCATCATAATGAATCATGAAGTTTCTTGGTAAAGTGCTTTTTAGACTCAATTTGATATGTTATCACCAACAAACTTAACACATACAGCCTCACCCAGTCCAGGATTCCAATCTGGGATACTGCAATGTGGTAAATCTATAAATAATACTGAACTAAATTAAACTAACAATGGAATTCCATGCAGAAAAATAAATACAAGTAACATAGGGCACACAGGTAAGTTCATTCAAAACAGCAAGAATTTCCATTTTCAATACATCAGTATTAATTTATGTTGCATTTATGTTGCTTCTGTTTATGTAGCACTTCAGTTCATATTGAAACCCATCATAGCTTTGTTCAATGCTCACAGTAAGTGTTTCTGGTTTCCTTTTACACATGAATTCATTTCATGGAATACTAGTTCTTAAAAAGCCATCAAAACAACATAGAGCTGGAGAGCGAGTTTGGGTGCCCAGAGGGTTGAATCCAATTCTGTTTTTGAGAGAAAAGTAAAATTAACCCAGGACAGAGCACTATAGTTTGTGTTCATGTGACATCTTCAACTTTCTACTGGCTAATGACATTTCATACAGATGGCGGCAGCTAAAATTAATATAGTTAAAATGCATTTGTTGTAATATAATGAGTTCTTGCGTCTAATCAGGTTCATTTCATTTATTCATTTGCCTTTGAGTTATTTCAAGGCAAAGTCCAAGGCAATCAATAGGAAAAAGTGGCTCTTGCCTCCATCTGGCTATGACATTATCAAATTCAAGACTGTGAAGGCAGCCTATCGTAAACAAAGCACGGTGTTCCAAAGCCTGGTACCATTCCATGTTTTAGCTCTGAGGCATTTTCAATGAGGAAGTTAGCGTGAATCTGCAAACATCACAAACTATGACAAACCAGGCCTGTTTTGGCGACTGGCAGCCACTCAACCAGATTGTTACCTTTAGCAATTAGCAACCTCGTAATAAACATTTCTTAAATCCACCGTTATTCAGAACTATAAAGCCCCAATAACATAGCGGGTCACAACAGTTTGACAGGAATATGATTGTTTTCTTTCACCAAGCATCACAAATCCGACAGTAATAGGTGAACTTCAAAAACTAAAGGGTGAAGTCAGATATTGATAGTTATGACTATTTGGCAGACAAGATGAACATGTAAACAACAACTATGTGTTTGCGTTATTTACAAACAATAAAATGACCTTCATAATTTGCTGCTCCGTTAAAATGAATGAATAGAGTGTAAATAAACAGTGTGAGAGCGTCCTAGTTCTTACATCCCTCCTGGAAGGGTCTATATCAGAGAGGCCCACAAAAAGCTGGTGTCATGGCGGTGGCGCATCGTGGAGCGCTTTGCTTCACCATGGCAACACAGAAAAAGTTATTAGTATTAGTATTTGGGGTCAGCACAGCCAAACAAGAAGTTGGATGTATCAGAAACAGGCAGCGCACAGGTCTGGTGAACCTATACCAGGTGAACCTGCTGGTCAGCCCATACTGTCACAAATGCTAGCCACTCACCTCCTGTCACAACATTACAATAAATAAATTCCTTGTCACTAACACATTTGGAGATACAAGCTCTATACTGTTACATGTTTATTGAGAATGTTTTACACTAAAGAGAAACATTTTTATTCGATTTCTAAAGCAAAATGAACATCCACCTAGAATCAGCGACTTGTGACCCGAGCATATCTCCACACTTTATCGGCCTTGTATCTCTGACGGCCAAATGCAAAAGTGGCTAACCTGTTCTAACCTCTGTCTTGGTTGTTCGGCCGCATCTCTTTTTCTTACTCACACACTGCGGTGGAAGAAGCTTGTCTCTTCTATATTTTCTAGTCTTGTCAGTTTTCACTTTAATGATAAGATCGTTCCTATCTTGTTCAGTGTCATCAAGTTTTTACATACTGCTTTTAGAGTTGGCCCTTTATCATGTTTTTCTTTTTCGATGATTAAAGATCTAACTCAAAAAAGTCCATCTCACTTGTTCGTTGGTGTCTATTAATATCAGTGATCTTACAACCAGCAACTACAAATGCGCTAGTGTCTTTGCAAATTTGCCTTCTATCTCCTCACTGTAAACCCCACCACATTTTCCCCATGTCTCGCTCTCTCTCTCTCTCTCTCACCTGCCGCAGTGAGGCAGCCTGGGAGATAAGCAGCCCCAGTGTAAAGCCATCAGGTTTCTGACAAGATACAGTGGCACGTGCACATGCTCAGGTGTGACCCAGCACCAGGCAAGCGCCGAAGCTGTCACATTGAAACTGGCGGCTCAGGGGCACAAGATGGCTGCTGCCGGACAAGGCAGGACACACAAGGGGCACGTTTAAAAAAGTATGAATTGTTGTTTGGCCACACAAGAGCACTCTGACTGTACTGGAACAGTTCATTTGTTGGGTTAGGGTTAGTTCATTAGTTCATTTACTCATCCAGACTGCTAGAGGGCGCTGGTCGAGGCAGTGGCGTTGTGTGCTGCCAGCAGATGGCCAGTGTTAGAGCATGCAGGAAGTCAGCTCAGACCAGATGTTGTTGAGCAGTATCTGAAGCCATCCTCGCATTCTTAGCCTTTGAGTGGCAATATGAGTGAGTTTGTATGTTTAATGTGAATGTTAACAGATATATATGTGATTATTTATGTAGTTTGTTATGGTTGATTTGAGATGTTGTAGATCTTACTATTTGATGTCTGCATGTCTTATTTTGTTGGATATTTGTATTGTTTACCGTTTATTGAATGCTATTTTTGTTTGTCATTTCAGTTTCACACTTTTTTGCATTAAATCCTGTTCCATATACAACATCCGTCTGTTCCTTGGAGGAAGTTTTGCAAGAAAGAGTTTAGCTGGCTGTGAATCCCAATTAGGGCACGGGGTCACGTTGGGTGCAGCAGTACAGTGAAATCATAGCACTCTGCGAGGGACCACAGTGAACGGTTGGCAAAAGAAACACACTTTCAACATCTGCAGTTCTGCTCGGACGCTACTATGGAGAAAGAAGAAGAACAAAGGCGACAGGCTAAAGATAAGTCACACGAAGAAAAGTTACACAGTGAAGAAAAGTCAAATCAGAAGGAAAGGTCATACTCCTCTCACTCACCAAAGTCACACTCATCCAAGTCTTCGACACATTCAGGTAAAATCACTGTTCGATCAGCAGCAGGAGTATCCTCAAGGTCGTCAGCCTCAAGGTCAGCAGCTTCAAGTCGAGCCAGTATGGCTGCAGCACATGCACAAGCTGAAGCTCAAGCAGCAAAAGCCAGATTAGCCTATGCTGAGAAAGAGTTGAGTATCAAAGTGGAAAAGGCACGGTTAGAAGCCACTCTTGACGTGCTCAACCTCCAAAAGAAGCAGACGCTGCCAAGGCTAAAGCAGAGGTGATGGAGTCTGCAGCAAGCTCAGTATGGGGGAAGAAGAGAAAAGCGATACATTGAGTTTCTTGAACCTACAACCCGACTGCAGAACAAAAAGTGAGTGAGTACATAAACAAACACAGCTACACTGAGCTTCCTCAAAATAGAGAGACTTTCCAACACAGCTATGCATATCAAGAAGAGCAATACCAGAGAGAGAGAGAAAGAGTCTACATACCTTTTCATACCAAACAAAACCAATACTCAGTTCGGCCACCAGATGGCGTCAAGCAACCACCACTAAGAGACATTATTCGAGCTCCTCACAACATGTCACAACCTCAGCAATTTTTAAGTCCAAACCGTGCTGACAACACAACCAGTGACCTTGCTAGGTTCCTAGCTAGAAGTCAACTTGTAACTGGAGGGCTGACTAAATTTGATGACAAGCCAGAGAATTATCTCTGCTGGAAGGCTACTTTCCAGAGCACTATCAGCGAGCTGGGTCTTACAGCTAATGAAGAGCTGAACCTCCTCATCAAGTGGCTTGGCCCTGAGTCTTCTGAACATGCAAAGAGATTAAAGTCAACATAAAGTATCCAGATGTTGGTCTGAACATGGTCTGGACAAGATTAGAGGAATGTTACGGCTCACCAGAAGCAATAGAAAACTCCCTGTTTGCAAGGTTACAAAACTTCCCAAAGCTTTCAAACAAAGAACCTCACAAGCTTCGTGACCTGTCAGATCTTCTGTGTGAACTGGAAGCTGCAAAACTAGATGGTTATCTAACAGGTTTGAGTTACCTTGATACAGCAAGGGGAGTGAGTCCGATCGTGGAAAAGCTTCCCTTTAATGTTCAAGAGCGATGGACAATGGTGGGGTCAAGATATAAAGAAGACCATAATGTAAGTTTCCCACCCTTCTCGTTTTTTGTGGACTTTGTGAAAGGTCAAGCAAAAGCAAGGAATGATCCGAGCTTCACCATAGCTTACAACCCACCTACCAACCCTGCAGTCAGTTACAGAAAACAGGTAACTACAGCCAAAGACAGACAATCACAGTGCACAAGACAGAAGTGTCAGAGACAGACAAGAGAAATGAGACAGGTGAAGACATTAAAAAAGAATGCCCAATACATCACAAACCCACACCCACTGAAAAAATGCAGGGTTTCAGAACGATGCTGCTGGAAGATAGGAAGAAGTTGCTTAAAGTTAACAACATCTGCTATCGTTGCCTTGCTTCTACCAGTCACCAAGCCAAGGACTGTAAGGCTACAATAAAGTGTGAAGAGTGTGACAGTGAGAGACACCTGGCAGCTCTTCACCCAGGTCCGCACCGCCAGCATCCAAGCCTCCTCCATCCTCAAAGGAGCACGGGAGCAAGAAAAGCATAAATGAAAATAAACAAAACTCTGATGTTACAGCCACGTGTACAGAGGTATGTGGAAATGAAATCACAGGAAAGTCCTGCTCTAAGATCTGTTTGGTGCAAGTCCACCCAAAAGGTGAGCCACACAACACAAAAAAGATGTATGCAATAATAGATGATCAAAGTAACCAATCACTGGCAAAAACAGAGTTCTTTGACATGTTTGCAATACAAAGACAACCACACCATACACTCTGAAAACCTGTGCTGGTGTGACACAAGTAAGTGGCAGAAGAGCGTGTGATTACATAGTTCAGTCAATTGATGGAAAAATGAGCTTTCCTCTCCCAATGCTAATTGAGTGCAATGCTATCCCCAACAATAGGGAAGAGATACCCACTGCAGAAGCTGCTTCACATCACCCTCATCTGAAGGCAATTGCCGCTGAGATACCTCCTCTTGACACAGAGGCAGACATTCTTCTCCTGATTGGACGTAATCTTCTAATGGTTCACAAGGTGAGAAAAACAGATATGTGGCAAGCACAATGACCCATTTGCACAAAAGCTCGACCTAGGCTGGGTTATCATCGGTGATGTGTGCCTAGGCAGTGCCCACAAGCCAAAGCGAGTAAATGCTCTCAAGACACATGTGTTGGACAATGGTCGCCCAAGCTATCTCCTCCTGTGACAGTCGTTTCAATGTAAAAGAGAGCTTCACATGACCAATCCAATGCCATTTCCAACCCACTGCCATCTTCAAGCCTGCAAGCAAAGCCCACCGCTGAGAAATTAGGAGAGAATGTCTTTTGCCAAACAAAGGAAGACAACCGCCTTGCACACTCTGTTGAAGACCTCATCTTTCTGAAAAAGATGGAGCAATGTTTCAAAGATGACTCCAACAGCTGGGTCGCACTCCTCCGTTTGGCTTAAGGCGTCTTCTCCTGACAACAAGACCTATGCATAGAAGCGCCTCGAGTCTCTCCGACGCATGTTGGACAAGAAGCCAGACATGAAAGCACAGTTTGTTGAGTTCATGCAGAAGATGCTCGACAACAAACATGCTGAGCTTGCACCACCTCGCGAGAAAGACAAAGAGACCTGGTATCTTCCCACCTTGGTGTCTACCACCCACAGAAGCCTGAGAAGATTAGTGTGGTGTTCGACTCCAGTGCTCGTTTGATGGAGTGTCGCTCAATGATGTCTTGCTCTCTGGCCCTGATCTTAACAACACACTTGTAGGTGTGCTTCTCGAGTTCAGAAAAGGAACCTGTTGCTATCACAGCTGACATCGAGCAGATGTTTTATTGCTTCTGTCCAGGAGGATCACAGGGATTATCTCCGCTTTCTGTGGAGTGCGAAGACAACGATCTGACCAAGGATGTGGTGGACTATCGCATGAGGGTGCGTCTTTGGCAATAGCCCCTCACCTGCAGTGGCGATCTACGGATTGCGGAGGGCAGCAAAGGAAGCAGAAGGTGAATCTGCGGAACTGATGTCGAAACTTCATCGAACAAGACTTCTATGTGGACGACGCGTTGAAGTCGTTCCCAACAGAAGCAGAGGCCATTGGACGTCTTACAGAGAGCCCAGAAAATGCTCAGCCCTCTCTAATCTCGTCTCCACAAGATTGGCTCCAACAAAGTGGAAGTAGTGAGTGCTTTCCCTCCTGAAGATAGAGCAAAAGAAATCAAAGACCTTGATCTCACAACAGACAAGCTCCCAGTCCAAGCGCAGTTTGGGTGTGATTTGGAACACTGCGACATCAGACACATTCACATTTGATGTTCCACAAGAGCAGAAGCCTTTTACTCGGCGTGGTGTGCTCTCAACTATAAATAGTTTGTATGATCCACTCGGGATGCTCGCACCTGTAACCATCAAAGGCAGACTTCTTCTCAGGGAGCTCACCAGCCGGGACCTTCAATGGGACAATCCTTTACCACGAGACATGTATGATGACTGGAGAAGGTGGCAGGACTCGTTGCAGCCCCTTAAAACACTGCACATTCCTCGTACCTATGTTTCCTTCTCCATCTCACAAGCCACCTTCATTGAACTCTGTGTGTTCTCAGATGCTTCTGTGAAAGCTATTGCAGCAGCAGCCTACCTGAAAGCAACACATGAAGATGGCCACAATGAAGTTGGGTTTGTCATGGGCAAAGCCAAACTTGCGCCTATGTCAGAGCTCACTGTTCCCAGATTAGAACTCTGCGCTGCAGTTCTTGCGGTGGAAATGTCAGAGCTTCTCAAGAAGAGCTAAAAATCAAGCTTGACAAGATCACATTTTTCACCGACAGCAAAGTGGTGTTGGGATACATCTACAACAAAAACAGAAGATTCCATGTGTATGTGAACAATCGTGTCCAGAGAATCAAACAATCTTCTCTTCCAGAGCAGTGGAAGTATGTCCCGACAGAGCACAATCCAGCTGATCATGGTTCTCGCTCTGTGCCTGCAGACAAGATTGAAAGAACCACATGGTGGTCTGGCCCAGAAGTTTCTTCTTAACACAAACAGTGTCACTCCTGAAAAAAGGCCCATATGGACTCATCGATCCGAGTTGGATGTTGAAATTCGACTGAATGCAACAGTGCTTGTAACCAGATCCACACCAAGCTCTTTAGGCTCCACACGCTTCGAGCGATTCTCAAATGGACCTCTCTTATCAAAGCAGTGGCATATCTTAGTCACATAACATAGTTTCAAGTCCAAAAACAGCAAAGATTGTAGAGGCTGGCACTTCTGCAAAGCCAGTCTCACAGAAGAAACCTTAACTCAAGCAGAGTACGCACGGTCATCAGATCTGTCCAACATGAAGTGTATGCTGAAGAAATCAGGAACATCAAGGCAAATCAAGATCTGCCACGCAACAGCTCTCTGTGCAAAGCTCAAGCCGATCATCGGCGACAAAGATCTGCTCCGTGTAGGAGGGCACGCTTGTCAGAGTCGAAGCTCCCAAATCATGAAGCCAATCCTCTTCTGATCCCAAGAAAGCATTACATTGCTACACTGCTCATTCGACATCATCATGAAGCTGTTAAACATCAAGGAAGACACTTCACTGAGGGAGCAGTGAGAGCAAGCGGTTTGTGGTTGGTTGGTGCCAAGAGATCCATCAGCAGTGTCATCCACAAATGCGTGACTTGCAGGAAGCTTGAGGAAAAACAGAGCAGCAAATCATGGCAGATCTGCCCACTTGAACGTTCAAACTGATCCCCATTTTCATATGTTGGCCTGGGCGTGTTTGGACCGTGGGAGGTCACAGCCGCACTAAAGGTGGTCACGCCAACAGCAAGAGATGGGCAGTCCTGTTTGCTTGTATGTCTACAAGAGCCATCCATATTGAAGTGATCGAAACACTAAGCTCCTCAAGTTTCATCAATGCTCTTCGTAGGTTTTTAAGCCATCAGAGGGCCTGCTAAACAGTTAAGATCCGACTGCGGTACCAACTTCATCGGTGCATCAAGGAGCTGAAGCTGGATCCCCAAAGCCTGGTAACACAAGTGTGGATGACTATCTACTTGAACAAAGATGCTCCTGGGTGTTCAATCCTCCTCACTCGTCCCACATGGGAGGCACGTGGAGTGCGTATGATAGGAATCGCACGACGCATCCTAGATTCTATGCTCTTACAAGCAAGTAATCCTTCACTGACTCATGAGGTCTTGACGACATTGCTGGCCGAAGTCACAGCTATAATCAACGCAAGACCTTTGGTGCCCGTCTCCTCAGATCCTGAAGCGCCTTTGATCCTGACTCCATGGCGCTTCTAACTCAAAAAGACTAAAGCAATCCCAGTTCTATCAGGGATTTCACCAAGGCGGACATGTTTCAACATCAGTGGAAAGAGTTCAAGTCCTTGCCGACACCTTTGGGCTCGCTGGCAAAAGAGTACCTCAACATGCTTCAGAGTCGACGGAGTGGCAACTCAACAAACCAAATCTGAAAGAAAACGATGTTGTTCTTCTGAAGGATAAGCAGCTAAAACGGAACGAATGGCCCATGGGAATCATCGTGAAGACTCTTCCAAGTAAGGACGGAGTAGTGCGGAAAATAGAGGTCAAAGTGGCGCGTGACAAGACTACGAAGACCTTCTCCAGACCTATATCAGACTGCATTCTATTGTTATCCCCCACTGTTTAGTTGGTTTATTAGTGGCATTCTTAAAATAATGCCAGGCGGGGAGTGTACTGGAACAGTTCATTTGTTGGGTTAGGGTTAGTTCATTAGTTCATTTACTCATCCAGACTGCTAGAGGGCGCTGGTCGAGGCAGTGGCGTTGTGTGCTGCCAGCAGATGGCCAGTGTTAGAGCATGCAGGAAGTCAGCTCAGACCAGATGTTGTTGAGCAGTATCTGAAGCCATCCTCGCATTCTTAGCCTTTGAGTGGCAATATGAGTGAGTTTGTATGTTTAATGTGAATGTTAACAGATATATATGTGATTATTTATGTAGTTTGTTATGGTTGATTTGAGATGTTGTAGATCTTACTATTTGATGTCTGCATGTCTTATTTTGTTGGATATTTGTATTGTTTACCGTTTATTGAATGCTATTTTTGTTTGTCATTTCAGTTTCACACTTTTTTGCATTAAATCCTGTTCCATATACAACATCCGTCTGTTCCTTGGAGGAAGTTTTGCAAGAAAGAGTTTAGCTGGCTGTGAATCCCAATTAGGGCACGGGGTCACGTTGGGTGCAGCAGTACACTGACCTTGAACAACTCAAGCATGCTGTCAAGAGTTGTCGACTGGAAAAGGTTGAACAGGGGGCAGATTCGCACAAAGACTGAGCTGTAACAACAAGGAAGGCTCTCGGTATAGCTGAACGTGCTTACAAACTGAGACAACTGTGCAAAAATCACAAATTATATTAGGTAAAAGGTTATGACAGATAATACGCCAGAAGCAGCGACATGACAAGCCTTACACTTAGGTTCAAAATGATTGTGCATACGTTTCATATTAGAAAAGTCATCATCATTCAGACAGCGTTTCACATCCACCCATGCAAATCCACTGCAGAATACCTAATCAGCCGCCCACCTCCAAACACACACATGCGGAGAGACAGAGAGGCACAGCTCCCTGTGGGCCCATGGTGCAGCATTTGTCTTGTAGTACGGCCTGTGGCTCTTACCAATTAGCAGAGCAGAAGAGAGAGATTTAAAACATGATGACACCATGGTGTTTTTTTATCCCACGGGCCACGGAGGCCCCAAAAGCACAGATCACAAGTCATCAGATCACATCAAAGTACTAACACAGGCCATGCTATGCACCAGCTCACACACATGCATACAATCTCTCAGGAGCAAGGCAATGTGTATACAGTCAAATGTCCTGCAAATGAGTGTACATTTGCAGGTACTTTGGTGTAAACACATTCAATGTGTTGCTGACGCACTCATTTGGAAATATGTGGCCAGAGCACAATTTTAAGAACTTAAAGGGAATTATTCATTTTCAAAAACTTTAAAACTTAATCACAGTAGGAGCCTTTGTAATTGCATTTGCATTTTCCAGAAGAGAAATCCCTAAACATTCTTTAGCTTGTTTGTTTGTTAAATTAAAATACCTTCTGAAAGAAAGAAATTAAAAAAAAAAAACTTTTCCCCTATATCTGCACTTGTGATAATATAAACTATAATGTACGTTACAGACACATTCGGAGTGTTTTCATAAAATACACTTTTCTGGTAAAAAATGGGTGGGCAGTTGGACTGTCACTTTTTTCACTATACATGAGTTTGCAGCCTTGGAACTTCTCCACACAGAAAACAATCACATAGTGTCAAAATAAACTTCTGATGCCTTTTCACACAACATAAATTTAAAAAAATAATCATGTAAAAACATGACGGTTACATATACAATATACATCCAGGATTTATGATGGAATAAAAATCTCCACTGAGATTTGCCTTTGCCTTTGCCGCACAAAATCAATCTCACTGAGATAGAGATAGAATGTCCAACATGAATGCCCAATGCCATGCAGCTTAAATTAATTTGATTCCATGTGTGAAATACTTAAAGGGGGGAATAAAATAAAACAAACATTTCGGCTGAAATCAGTTGAATGAGTTGAATGTCAGAGCCTATCATGTGTTTGTTTACTAACTGGTCTGTATGATCTCTGACACATTTGCCAACTCTGCAATTTTGTGTCCAAACAAAAATGTTTTATTTTTTTTTTTTTTTATTTATTTATTTATTTCAGGGACAGTGCACATTAATCCACATTTACACGTAAATGTGCCAGAATTAGCCACAAGGCTATTTTTCATCTGTAGTCCCTGGACAGATGTTAAAATGTCACCCTAAACATAATAAAAGTACAGTTGTTATTACAAAGTTAAAATGCATCACTCTAAAATCATACAATAGACAGACACTGTAGCAGACAAACCTTGAACACTCACACATAACAAAGAAAACAGCAACAAGCGAACAAGTAACAACAATCAACCAAAAACAATCAAAAGGCAAGATTCCAGCAGGGGGCAGCAAGAGGGGAAAGAGTTAATGCTGACAGGTCTGATTGTCAATGAGCCATTTTTTAACTGAAATTTAAAAGAAGCGTATGTGTTGATGTTTCTGATGGTGATGGGGGTGTTATTCCAATGTTGAGCAGCTCGGACAGAAAAGGTGGTTTGACCAAACAGACTTTTCCTGAGGGGGATGATACAGTCCCCTCTCGCTGCTCCTCTGGTTCTGTTGTGTTCTGGAGACCGGATGTTAATGAAGTGTCTGAGTGGAGGAGATGACAAGCCGTGAATGATTTTATATATGAGACACAGATGAGCGTATCGGACCATGTTTTCCCAGGTGAGTAGGTTGTGTTTTTGAAGTATTGGACAATGGTGATATGAGTTGGGTTTACGGTCAAGAATTTTTATTGTGCGTTTGTACAGAGAGTGGATGGGTTTTAGGGCTGTGGTGTTAGTGTGAGACCAAATGGTTAAACAGTACGTGATATGAGAGAGGATCATGGAATGCATAAACATTTTTGCTGCTCTTATGGACATTTGGTGTCTGATGTGTTTTTGTTTTTTTTTGTTTTTTCTGTAATCATGTCTGTTCAGGTGGTCAGGTCGACGAACGCAGTAGCCAGTCAGAGAAACACATGTCTAGTCCAGTGTCAACCTAAACATTACATCTGTACCAAGAAAAGAACAGATCTTGAATCACACAGAAGACTGAGAAACATACTTCTGATGCAGTTAAACGGCCTGGATTTTGATCCATGAGTCGAGAAAATGTTTGATTTTGAACTGTGGCACTGCCTCCTTAGTCCTTTGGACTCCCAAGCCTATATGTTGTTGTTTTTACTTTTTTTTCACAATTCTCAGTGACTCGCCCTCTTTCAAAAGATCAAATTTGTGCTTGATTTCAAGCTAAACAGTAAAGTTAGCAAACTCAAGCAAACATTTTTAATGTCTTTAACGCCTTTCGCTTGCCCTTGTCAAACGTGTGTATGTGGCTGAGAAGAACACTTAAGGAAGTTACAACAGGATTTCCCATGATGCCTCACTGCTGGCTGTCCCTAAAGCTTTGTCAACAAATCTTCTCTTGGATTCTATCTACATAATGTCTGCCCTGCACTGCAAGAAACAGCCTTCAGGAACACTCCCATTTACCGAACTGTATCTCTTCTGGGTGAGCGCGAAGAGATTGCAGCAGCAGCTATACAATATGATTCCACGGGGAGTAGTTAGGGGCTTTGAATTAGTTTCTGTCTGCATCTAGACAGCTCTCGTTTTTCTATCTTTGTCAATGTCTTTTTACGGCCTTGCCTGTCTACCCTTCTCATTATTAGTCTTACATCACCCTGTCACTTATAGGCAGTGTCTACATTATAGCAGAAAGCTTCAGTTCTCCAGTGGACTGCCCTATTTACAACAGTACTCACATGCATACATTTACAGTATTCTAACTTAACTTCTTAAAATGTACTTTTTGGTGGAGGATCCAATACATGCTTGTCTCCAGGGAGATGCCTTTTCTTTGCCTTGAATTTTCCGCATTATGAATTTTATTTATTGATCTCCATGGAGGCAATCAAGCCACCAGGCCAAGTCACAGGTCAGATCTTTGGAGAGGCGAGCCCACTCATGGCCCCTTAAAAGGGGAATTCAACTTGAGTAAAGAAACAACAGTGGTCGTTCACGTCTCATGTCAGTGGTTTAAGGACAAATATTGATCTTAGTATGACATTTATACATACTATGAACATAAAAAGCCACATTTTTACCTGAAAAGGGGAATAAAACTTGAATAAAGAAACAACAGCAGCCGAATGTGCTTCCAGGAACAAAATCCTTTCAAAATTTTAGAAAGTAATTTAATGTAAGTGAGTAATAACAAATAAACAATGAAAAAAGACTCTTATTTTAACCATTAGCAATAATGTAAAATAAATGTGTATTTAAATTATAGTGCTTTTTTATAACCATTACACGCACAGTGACAATGCAGGGATTTCTGATCGATAAAACACCAGTAATTTAACAAAGGCAAGATAGAAAAAAAGAGAAAAGTTTAACGCCATGCTGTGGAACATTCCAGACAATGCAACATCTCCATGGAGCAAGTAAGTCAAGGAGCAAGTAAGTCACAGTCAAAGTCAAAGTTCCATATAACACTTTTCCATCATTTTGTTTCGATCTTTATTGATCCAGAAGGAAAATCAAATTCAGCTACAGAAACATGTTCACTGTACTTCCTTTTTCTACCTCAGTGAAAGTGCAGCTTGGCAGGAGGATTTGTCAAGTAGCTAGAGTGAGCAGATCATGACGAGAGTAACAGCTCTCAGGACAAAAGCCCCACCTGTGTCCAGCAGCCCGGGCATCACAGTGTTCCTCCTTTTTGTCCTGCACCACAGCCAGCATTAAGGGGAGTAAACTCTCTTCTAAGCCTCTTCAGTTAGTGATGAGAAGGCCTAGTCTCTCCAAGAGGTTCCTCTGGAAGTCCTCTGGCTGGTTTGGTGTAAAACATTTGCAGCACTGGTGTAAAAAGTCTGTAGCTTTCAGAGGTCCATAGCTAGCTCCTTGCACTGTCTCCATTTATACATGAAAAAACAATCCAACAGTCCTTAACTTGTGTTCACACAACATCACAGTGATGGAGCTAAAAATAAACAAATCCGATTGTAAATAAATCCTTCTGATAAAACGTGTAAACTAACTGTTATTGTCACTCTTCAAACCAGTGTGAACATATCCCTAATGACTCTCTCCCTTTAATCCTTGCATGACTGAACCCCCACATCCCCTCCACATTTCTGCGTATATTAAATCTGCAGTGCCATGCGTGTGCCCCTGCATAGTGTGCTATAAGATCCTGCTCATGTTAAGTAGGTCCTGTTGAACTTGTGAACCGTGCGTGTGGGTGTCTCGTTGCGTGCCTGCCTGTTCTTCTTCAACAGTGGTGCTGGGAGGCAGAGGGAGAGCTCCTTCAGGGGACCAGCAGAAGCACTCAGCAAGAGGATAAATAGCCTCTATCATCAGCCATTACCATTTTCTGTTGTCTCTGTGTGTGCGCGATCCTTGCCGTTCGGATCAGGGAGGAGGGCTTTCCGTTCATCTATATTTGATGGCTCTTGTGTAGTTTTCATCTGCAGCCTAAGCTCTTTGCCTTTCTTTAAAATAGGACCTCCTTAATATCATCC